>JAEDXJ010000026.1:0-1461372 GCA_023014345.1 Galerina sulciceps
CAACCGCGGTCCGGTCTTCGGTCTTTCTCAATTTCGAAAATCTCAAGACCGACGAAAAACCGGTTTAAACCGGTCTCAACCGGTCTTTTCGCGTACAAATTTACACGAGAATACGCCTATTAAATACCTTTCGAATGATATTAATTTCATATTTTTAAGTCAAAAACTAAGAGAGTTATGGCCAAATTAGTCAATTTTGTCGAATTTAGGCATAACTCAGCCAACCCTTGAAGAAATTTGATTTAATCACACATATTTCATGTCAGTACCAAGGTAAATTCATTTATCATTGTATTCAGTTCGATTTACAGGTAATTACATGTAAATTAGCCTTACATATCAATGAATACACATGATTATACATGTCTATCTACCAGTTTGATAAAATATTACTAGGGACTGAAAAGACCGGTCTAGACCGGTTAAAAGACCGCCCAAGACCGACCAGGACTGCTCTGAACCGGTCCTGGTCAGTCTTGGGCGGTCTTTTGCAGTTAATGAACCGCAAAAGACCGGTCTCGGTCTCGGTCTTTGGATTTCAGACCAAAAGACCGGACCGGACCGGACTTCCAATCACTAGATAGAGTGCTGTCAAAGATTATATGAAGAGAATGCAGATAAAAGAATGAAGGAGCAACTATTACGGACCATCCCGTAGGCAGTAACAGCCACTGCAACCAGAACGAGGAGAAAAACGACCCGGCGGCTGCGACCATAAATTGCGTGGGTCCGCAATATAACGATGCCTAAAGCATATGAAGTCAGGTACTTAGTAATTAATAAAGTATGAAGAATAGGCTCACTACCAATCGCGACTTGCGAGACCACAATTATAAACTTGTGGTAATTTCCACTCGTTAGACACCTATTAAAACCAAAGATGAAGGCTTCACTTTTTCCCTTGAAGGTCGTACTCACGTCTTAATCAATAAAATTAATATAAGGGAGGATGAGATGGTATGATAGTTATCTTACCTGTAGGCGATCCGGACTAGAACCTGACCAAAAATATAGGTACATGACGGGAATATTCCCCAGGATGACGACATAGCGATTGATAAAGAAGAGGGTCCAGCCAAGTGTGAATTTACGTGCCGAGAGCCAGTATCGGTCGTATTCAGTTTGAATAGTAAGAGAGTAATCGTAGTAAAGGATAACTGCGTATGTCATATAATTCGTGGATTTGGGAAGAGTATGAAGAACAATGGGACGAACCAAGGGAGGCGCAGAGAGTGCAGTTGTAGATGAATCTGAAGGCATGTGAGTTAGTTCCACACCGGTTGTGTTAAATCGATCGTTGAAAACTTACAGTTGCTTTTGTACGCTATCAAGGTCCCTTTGGATATTTTCCATGGTCCGAGTTTCTGAAATTTCCTCTGGTCAACCTGGCCAGAAACAGAAATGGCTCTCTAAGCCAGCTTGGATGGGCAATGGTTCATGGTAACCATAACATTGGAGCTACGAGAACTTATACTTATTGTCAACACCTTGATTTGTCGGGAGAAGTAAACATAGATTGGCATTTTCTCAATCAGTGATTGATCAGCGCTCAAGGGAGCAGACGTTCGAAGACGTTTGTACTTACGGATTACTGCACTCATAATATCTTCAAGTCGCCAGAAACATATGGGGCTGGAACTCGTTATATCCATAACAAATTCTTCATAATTTGGAATCGCTGGTCACTGTACTGAATCGCGCAGGACTCCAAATGAGAGGTTGGTATTGGGGCAAGTTTTATCCTGAGCGGTGATAAGTATACGAGTTGGGATTCATGATGTTTGATGCCCGAGTGCGCAGCCCATTCTGTTACAGCTACAACTACTGGTCATAAGATAGCGTGCCGGTCTCCGGCAACCAATTAGCGTGATGGAAATACTTTGATACGGCCCTCATCGCCGTTTCTGCACCAAGAAACTATCCCAAACTATCGTTGCTGCATTGGTACTCCGAGTCCAGCAATCCGAATTTCAGGTTTTCAGATCAGAATTATCGTCTGGGTTCCGATTCATGGTGAATTATGGCGTTTTTTGGGTGGTCCCATGTGGGAACTGTCAATGTTGGGGAATTGCAACGATGACTGTTTGATCAATGGCGCGACAGCCTCGTCAGACATGGGAGGTCCTGGTAATCAGGCTGAGCATCGGCAGGCTGATTATATAATTAGATCAAGAGATTAGAGTAAACTCCTGCCCCTGACCCAGCCCTGACCGATTCGACGCTGTCGGCGGAATGTCATCTGACCTGCTGGCTCTCTCTTGTCTTCGTCAGCCTTCACCTCGTTGTTATTGATTCTGATTGCTTTCCCGTACTCACACGAGACTTAGAAGTTCGATCAAGCCATCAAGATTTACAACACACGTGGCCATTGAAGTACTCCGGGCGCTAAACTAAAACATGGACGCAAGGCCACCGCCGTTCGCATATGTGCCAGTTGACCCATTTAAACCGTCTCTTGCATACAGCCTTAACAATATCCTTCCATCAAGACACCGTGATGAAGGAGGCCCATTGCTGGATACTCTTTATTCTCCTGAGCCCCATAGACCGACATTAGCACGAGTTCAAAATGTGCTCCCGAATATCGTATCGGCAGGTATGCCAGGACCCGAGCTGCCTCTCCCATCGCAGGTTAGGTATTCATCTACAAATGCAGGACTGCCTGATTCAACATCCCGCCACACGAGATACGGAGACTCTGGCCCAGGTTATCCCTCAAGATTAGCCGCCAAGGAAACCCCCTTAAGCCTTTCTGCAGCTCTCCCCATGCCACTGTTCAGTTACAGGCGCAACCACTTGATAATGGCACGATTATGTCGGCTGCGCCCATGATGATGCCCTTCACTACGATAGGAGTGAAGAAGGTTGCAGATTTTAATCAGGCTTCTGAGTGCAAGATAGAAACTCATGCAACACGCCCTGAGTTCAATCCAGGGTATTCCTACGGGTCCAGGCCCCAAGGACCGAACCTTTCATCGACCTTGAATACACAACCCACGTCGACCTCTGTGACGATGGCATCTAGTGAGCGGCTCACAGCCCCCGCAACGCATTCAGAAATACAAAGTCCTGAGCCTGCAATCGTGAATACTGACATCGGCGACTTCGGATTCCCACAATCTGACAGGCGACATGTAGGACTCGGGGCTATGCCAGATTATTTGTACAGGCACCTTAGCGGGCATACGGCGGATCAAACCTCGACAAAGAGCAATGGGGGCGACAAGAGGCCAGAACCAGAGGGTGTAAATGACACAAAGAGCGACTGGGAACATGCCTTTACGACGACAGCCGGGTTCACGAAAACGGGACATACAGCAGTTCTGGCCCCGGAAGCAGGTTGGATAAGCTCGCATCTTGCAGCACACCATAGGTTTAAGACGCAAGTCAAGGACGTGAATAATGTGAACGATGAAGCGCCCATATACCCCGGACTTTACCGCGTCTTACACCCATTCAAACCAGATAGCACCCCAGAGATGCTACTGGAAGCGAACCAAATTGTTCAGGTCGTTGGAAGAGGAGGGGTCGGTTGGGCTGTTGTCATCGACGATCGTGACACGAAGGACACATTGGAGAGTGCCACGAAACTGGCTACGCCGAAGTACTTGCTAGTGCCGAGAGGATTTTTATCTCCTGAGATTCTCGACAACCTGCCTAACTCAAAAGTGCAATATTCTGCTACTCCTACCATCGATCATAAACCGAGAAGGCAGAGGGATTCTCGCTTTGTGAATGGTTTCACTGTCGACATGAATGCAAATTTGGAAGCTGAAAGCAAACAACAAGAGTTTGCTAGGAGGTATTCTCTACGCTACGATCCGCATAGTAGACCAAATGGTTTGTCTTCTCTTCTTCTACTGACGTCTTTTGATTCTCAACTTCGTGTAGCCTCGCCGACCGAAGAAACTGACAAAACCGCGCCCACAACGATAGACATGGAGTCACGCCGGTTTGAAAATTTCAGCCACGGCAGTCGTCACCAAGAAAGGGCACAACTACCAGAACCCCAACCGCAGATAGCCTCCTCACACCATTCACTCGAAAATCCCACCGTTACTCATATCTACCCTCAGGTACCAGGGTACTCATTGAACGCTTCAATGTTTCCTTCTGTTAACGAGCAACCAAATACACCAAGCGCTCAGGCATACGTCCTTGCCTTCCTCCTCGATACTTTACCACGCCAAATATACCTCTACTCCCTACTCTGCTTGCCATATTTATACTTCTCACGCGTAACACGAATATTCGAGGAGGCTGAGATGACTATGCCAATGATAAAAGAAGCCATTCTAGAATCGGCGAAGGAGAAGGCGAGTCATTATAGTCACATTCAAATCACAGGCGGAACGGCCGAAGGTCAACCACGAGTCATGTCCTGGACAAACGGACTTGAGCCATCTCCAAAGAACGTCCCGTACATGAATTTAGAAAAGACCTGGGTGATCTTCGTTGATTCGTTATTGAAGGAGTGGAAAACGTTGAACATTGTTTCGGTACTATTGCTTTCGTGAGTCAAGGTCTCTCCTTTGAATATCGTTGGATGGTATTGAATGTAAGCTATGACTACTTACACGCGCTTTGCCAAAATTGTAGAGCAATCCTCACAATTTTGCAGATGGACAGTGCCGCCTCTGATCCATTGACGAGGTATTCGGCATTGCTTTCCATGCTTTGCGCGCTTATGAGTCTGCTCTACGGCTGTATTTACATTATCAGGTTTGGCACAATGCGAAAAACGTACAAGGGAGCTGAATGGGCTCATGTGGGTACCTGTCCTTGTATTTACTTTGCATCGCCTGGGCTAAGAGGTTAACACTTGCTTTTCAGGAAGCCCAAAAAACGAGAACTGGGATATTTTGGAATATCTGGGTGCTTCTCGCGATGCCAGCTACTTGGCTTGCCTGGTTAGTTGTTCACCACCTTGCAATTTATTCCGTTGGTTTTGATCACCGTTTCTCTATTTCATTCACAGGTCGATGATTCTCTACATCGTTACTATCATGGCATTTGTCTGGCGGACGTCTCCATTTCCTTCCGCTTCCGCTGGAACGACTCTCGCTCCTCTTGCCTCGACATCAGCTCAAATCCTCGTGCCTAAAATTGTCATTTCACTCGTCCTTGTCATCGGTTTTGTGTACTTTGTCCTTATTTCTGCGACATTGAGGAAGTATGGCGAGATGATGGATCATGCATGGCAAAGGCGGATTTGGGGATGGGTTCGAGAATACGATCCCGAAGCTGGAATTGCGACTGGTGAAGTCTTTAGTAATGCAGCCCTACACAACGGACAAAAAGGAGAAGAAAAGGTCATGAATGATCGATCTAATCGTGGCAATCAGGAAGTGCATGATGCGGTAATCTCGGGAGAGCCTCAGCCTGAAAAGAAGGGTGGACCGCCGCCTAATGAAATACGCACCGCCTCTCAACGAGGGATTGAAGTTACTGCAACCAGTTCGGTCACTGAAAATACCAAATCTTCAAGGTTGGTACGACCTATCGACAAAATTCCTCCTTCCTCAAGCGTGTCTTCTACTCCAGCTCTATTTGCAACCCTGCGCGCCCCATCATCTTCATTATCTATTTCCGGCTTTGACGCCTTGACCCTCTCACGTTCTCTGCAACAAGAAACTGTACCGAAAAATGAACAAACCCTACCCTCTCAACAGACAAACGCACATGCTTCAATTTCAACTCTCAGGCCATCGGAGCCGGTTGATGAAAGACAAAAAAACCGACTAGATCCAATCTATGCTGTTGAATCTGCACAAATATTCCGCGCAGAAATTATTTAGTGACCGCGGATAATATAAAAATGTCAACACTTACAAAGTGAGAAAATGAGTTTCCGCTGCAAATTATGAGGCTCCGCAGTAAAGAAATCGGTGTCCACTGAAATAAGAGAGTGTCCGCTGAAAATAAAACGACAGCGCGCCGAAATTGAAGAGCCCGCGCGCCGAAAATAGGTGTCCCACCGAAGTATTGAGGCTTTCCGCGCGCCGAAAAGACGTCCGCGCCGAATATTCGAGAGATTTTGAGGCCGCGCCGAAGTTTTTGAGAGCGCGCCGAAATTACAAAAAGTGGTCAGCGCGCGCAGAAGATTGAGAATCTCTTGGCAGGGGGCGGAGTCACCGGGTTACCGGAGGCGTGATTCTGGTAAACAGACATAAATAAATGTCCGAAAATGGCACAGGCTTTGAGACTCCAAGGCCTTGCCCGGCCTCTGGACAGTGGGGGCTCAACCACTAAGAAAAAATAAGTAGATACAAATGCTTTACTACATATTTACAGTGCTTTGCATATGAAACTGCCAAACGAAATCGCACAGAACTTGTTTGCAAATGTTTGCATGGGGGCAAATGTGACAAGGGTGCATCCCAAACGAGTGCACGGCGGACTCTCGCTCGCGATGCTATGATCTCCTCTCTCTCTATCATCCGACTCCCTGATGCCTCCCCATCTTTCTCAAGAAATTCGCCAGCGGATGGTGGTATGGAGCAAGAACTTGGGGAAGACGAATGAAGAGATTGCAGAGCTTGCTGCTTGCTCCGAACGCACCGTCCGAGAAGTCCTTCGCCTGGAACGCGAGTATGGTGTGGTTTACAACCCACTAGCGCAACCCCGAGGCCGGCCACGCATTTTCGACATGGGCGACATCGATTACATATCCTCACTCATCTCTGCCAACCCTGTGATCTATCTCGACGAAGTGCATGATAAACTCGTTCAATACCGGAACATCGACGTCTCCCTCCCAACAATCTCACAGACGATGCACAGGCTGGCTCTGTCTCGAAAGCAGGTCTCACGGGCTGCGGTGGAGCGCAATGAACTCCTTCGTGCAACTTGGCAAGCTGCATATGCTGACATCCCAGCAGACTATATTGTGTGGCTCGATGAATCTAGCGTGGACAACCGTACAAACCAACGGCAAATGGGCTGGGCCGAAGTTGGACGGGCCTGTGTTCGCAAAGAGCTCTTTATTCGTGGACAGCATTACTCTGTACTTCCAGCTCTCACGTGGGAGGGATACATCGCTCTCGACATCTTCGAAGGGTCTGTCAATAAAGAAAAATTTCTTACATTCCTGAATGAACAACTGGTCTGTTCCTTTCCTCCTTTGTATTTTAGCCGTATCATCATATTCCCCAAGGCCCCGAAACTCAATCCATACCCTGGTCCCAATAGTGTCGTGGTTCTCGATAATTGTACGATCCACCATGATGAGGATATTGAAAGGCTTACTGTACAGGGATGCGGTATGTCATACATCTTTCTTCCCTCTGGTGATCATCAAAGATTTCCTTTATAGGTGCCAAACTCGTCTATCTACCACCCTATTCCCCCGACTTCAACCCTATTGAGCAGTCGTTTCCTTCCCTCAAAGCTTGGTTAAAACGCCATGAAGGCGACGCAGTGAACCCCGAATGCCGCCCTTGGCTAATTCATCAAGCAGCCGCTTCAATCACCCCGGAGATGGCTCAGGCATGGATTGAGAACTGTGGCTACTACTTCCTTGATAATTAAGTACAGTTATATAGTGTCTGTAGTCCGTCCTCGAAGCTTGAATGTAAATATGCTGCCATTGAATCCGAGATCCGCCACTCCGGGAGGTGACTGATGGTCACAGGTAGCCAAACAAATAAGCCCGACACAGAAATCGTGTTGGCAGGTTCATATGCAAGGCACTGTAGAGCTTTTTTATGCAGTAAAATTGAGCACTGCCTATCTGAGTGGACACTGGAAGGGTACACCGGCCTATCTAGAGTCACAGACCTTGTGACATCGTAGAGTGCTCGTGTGACAGGGAGAACACTCAAACCTTCCTCCTCATAGGGCCTTTCACCCAGGCATGTAGTGCTCAATTTTACTGCATAAAAAGGCTCTACTTAAATATGTATTAAAGCCTTTGTATCTACTTATTTTTTCTTAGTGGTTGAGCCCCCACTGTCCAGAGGCCGGGCAAGGCCTTGGAGTCTCAAAGCCTGTGCCATTTTCGGACATTTATTTATGTCTGTTTACCAGAATCACGCCTCCGGTAACCCGGTGACTCCGCCCCCTGCCAAGAGATTCTCAATCTTCTGCGCGCGCTGACCACTTTTTGTAATTTCGGCGCGCTCTCAAAAACTTCGGCGCGGCCTCAAAATCTCTCGAATATTCGGCGCGGACGTCTTTTCGGCGCGCGGAAAGCCTCAATACTTCGGCGGGACACCTATTTTCGGCGCGCGGGCTCTTCAATTTCGGCGCGCTGTCGTTTTATTTTCAGCGGACACTCTCTTATTTCAGCGGACACCGATTTCTTTACTGCGGAGCCTCATAATTTGCAGCGGAAACTCATTTTCTCACTTTGTAAGTGTTGACATTTTTATATTATCCGCGGTCACTAAATAATTTCTGCGCGGAATATTTGTGCAGATTCAACAGCATACCAATCCGGAGGCCTTTACCCACATTCAAATCGATAGTTGGTCGAAACCACAAAAACGCTAAGACTTCGAAAGAAAAAGAAAAACAGACGCCAAAAGTAGGGGTCAGCGCCCTAGAACTTGAAACTAAACCAACGTTGGACGGCCACAGTACTCCACCTATTCTATTTTCTTCCCCGAGTATCTCTGGCTCGCAAATTGAATACAGCGCAGTCAAAATCTTGGCATTTTCTATGAGCGACCCATCTGCCTACGTATTGGCGTCCGAGGAGGATCTAAATCGATGTGGGTTCCCGCTGGGTCAAGAGGAACTGAAGGGTGATTCGTGGAATACTTTCATGAAAGTAAGTGCACCCGACCTTCCCCTTTACTTTGCTCGACACGCACCCTTCCTTCCGCATTCCTAGTAAACGTGCTTGACTTTCTGATTTCGAGTCACTTTTAGGACATCCGGGATGCATATTCCTCTTCCCAAGGCACTTCGACGTCTCAGTTTTTAGAGGTCGCACTTCCTATTCTTGAACGTCAGACGGCACACCTGCGCACTGCTGGCCTTAAAGGCACGATGATTTTACGCAAGGAATCAGACGCATCGAAGCAATGGGCACTTTATCATGTTTTGAATGAAGATTCTTTGGCAAATAAGGATGACGATGACAGAACGGTACGTGGAATACGGCGCAGCGGCAGCACCCGTAGTACGATTGACGATATGATTCAAATAGCACCCAAACATACAGTGAATCAGAGTGAATCTTTACATTTAAGCCACGGTTTGATTGTCGAAAATATATCTACTGCCTAATAAACATGGTTTCCCTAGTTATACGAGTCACCTCAATCAATGGTTCCGGTTCTGGAACCGTTTGCACTACAGTTACAGGGACAACAGCTGGCCTACGTCTGAACGACCTTGCGATCACGGCTAAAAGGAGCAGTCCTGCACCAATGCCGCCAATTGCACCGAGAGGGAATTTGGAATGCGAGGAGCTAGATGATGACGATGTGTTTGTTGGGGTGCCCGTGGTCGCTTCGAATACGACGGAGTCGATCCATAGTGTCTGCGAACGTGAAGAAGCAGTTAATCCAGGTGCTATTGCAGTAATTTTCGGTGTACCTGGGAACCTGTGGCCTCTCCCATGGCAACATGCAGCGTATGACTCCCAGGAACAAGGTCTTGGTGGAAAAACTGAGAAGGCGTCCAAGATGATGCGTCAATCGCTTGCGTCCCGTTGAACGGTGCGAAGGCCGTCGGGGCACCTCCGTCGACAGAGAACGACGCCGAAAGCTTTCCATCCACGGGGTTTAACAGTCCATTAACGGTGATAGTCGATCCTATAACCGCCAATGAATTCGACGAGTGGTAGAGTCAAGATTTTACTCGCCTGTGAAAGAGAAATCCATTGTCGCTCCGTTCGTTTTGGTCCCCGACAAGGTTCCTTTGTAGGAAAGACCAGCTGGAACGTTGCTAGCCGAGGAGTTACTCCAACTGCCGGAGTATTTTATGGACCCGTCTGCATCGTCGACAATAAGATCCAGCCCAACAAGCCCAAAACTTGAAGAGCTTTCATTTGGTGTGTATGTCAGGTAATCGATGGAAAAATCTCCTGCGGTCGGAAACACTTTAAGAGAATGGTAAACGGTGGAGTCTAGACCTTGTAAACTCCAGATATTGACCGAAGTCTGGGACTGGCGAAGAAGACAACGACCAGCGTTTAGTAAACAGAGCTAGCTTTCATCTGAACGAGGGATCACCTTCACGTTAGGAAAGGAGTTGATAATTCCCGGTCTGATGGTTGTGCCATCGATGGTATAGTTGAAAGCAACACCGCTCTTTCCAGGAGCATAAATACTAACATCGGTTCCTAGTATATACGGTTCGGTTAGGTCTGTAGGAGCACTAGGAAAAATATGTAGAAACTCGCCATAAAAAAGATAAGAGAAGGATGGCGCTGATGTTGTATGTGTATTAGTGTTACACACTGTGAGGGTACGATTGAAGGCCAGGTCCACGTTCGTTTGGTGTGTCCACTGAGTGCCAAAATATATGATATCGAGGGTCTTAGAATCATCGAGCAGGACGGATGGCCCCATTATTATGAGGTGGCCGGGGATCAACAAGGGGAACGTTGAAGTCAACCTTTCATGGGATTTGCTCACTTTTTAATAAACACAACATTCAGTTTTATGATCTCGCTTGCAAAGACATGATAGATTTCCTTTGTATTACACAAAAGAGTGACATCGCCTTGATAACAGTCTGACAACCTTGAGAAGCTGAAGAGGTTATTCATAGAAGAAGGAGGCGGTAACGAGCCATAGATGGAGCTGGTTCATCACGAATATTCTCCGTAACTAGGAGTATCTGTAACATCAGGCGGTGATGATTCGAGTAAAAGACAGATGCCCCGGTCAGTGAGGCACGCCTAAAGCCCGGACAGAATCCTGATTGATCTTTCCGTCAGGTACGCCACCTGCAGAAACAGATATAAGTCCTCACCTGTGAGTTGCGACTCCCTCCAGATTTTCCATAAGTGATGCTGTTATACTCATGACACTCGGTCGGGGCTGGAAACATTTCACCCGGATGAAGCATCAAAAGCGTAGCCTGAATCACGATTTCGAGATATTCCAAGTTCGTTTCAAGATTACCATCGGCCTGCATTGAATAGGGGTCAAAAAATCAATGCTTCATTATGCTGTTCAAGACTTACGCTTTGAACCTTCCATTGGAGTCCGTCCTTCAAATACGGCACCACGACCTTTGGATCGAAAGAGGCCAATCCTGAAAGCCTCTTGATACCGTCATTCAAATGGACGAAACCTTCGATCACGCGGGAACCAGACCGAGCCAAAACACTATGCCGCCCGACGAAGTTTGGGCTTTCGGGCCATTGTTCGGGATCTTCAGGCACTTCGCCTAGGAAGAATGAAATGACGAGCTTGGTTCCAACACTCCGTGGTGCGATATGTAGCCGCGCTGTCCACTCCCAAAGCGGAGAATTCTGGACGGTGGGCGTGTTGTAATCAGCACCGGTAGATGAGTCCATGATCGACATGAGAGTCGAGTTGGGAGATTGTTGGCTTTTGAGGGAACCATGTTGCAATTCAGAAAGCCACTAGAGGCTGTGCGGGGTCTGCTGGTCAGTAGAAAGTCATGTGATGGAGACGCGTGCACAAACAAACACCTTCAAACGATGCGCGCTTGACGGATGTGATATCAGATTAGAACATAAGGGGACTAAAAGTCACTATAATTGACTTCGGAACAGCGGAACTTAATTTATAACGACCATATAAACCAGCAAACGTGCGCCTTGCATACCTGCATCGCCTTAAGGTCCTAATAATAGGAGCCTGCGTCGGGTGTGTCCAGGTGTGTCCATACGCACTGCAGGTGGCGTCATAACCGAGGCTCGGTACATAAATACATGGCTAATGTACATGTTGTACATACAATTTCATATTCTAAACATGTTGACCTACAAGAAAAAACAGGAATAAACTTCGAACTATCAGTTCATCAACTCCGCCGTCGTGGAAAAAAGTACGCGATGAAAGGGAAAATGCATGGAGACATAAGTATGCGAAGAATCGTGAGATGGCGATGGGGAACATCGAGGGGTGAGGACGGTATGCATGAGAGTATCAAAAACGAGAGCGTAAAAGTAAACGTCACGAACAGGGAGGCAAAAGCTTGAATCTGGACGAACAGGGTGCAAAGCATGATCTAGGAGTGATGGTTCCAACCACGAACACGAGGTTAGCACGCGTTGAGAATAGGCAGCAAAATGTAGCTATGCATGCCCTCCGTCGCGTGGTACCTGGTGTTAGGGTGTGGAATTAGGGTCGTTGGTTGCCTGTTGCATGTCTCGAAGTCTAGAGAAACGAGCAAAAAGCAACGAGCAACATTAATTAAGCGGTTCAAAGATGAAATGTTCAAGAAATATCTACCTTCGCCTAACCCTGTCCTATTAAGTCAGATAGGGAGCGCTCTGACATATTTCGAAGGCTTCGGTCTGAACTCTCCACCACCTTTATCCAGCCTATGTTTAAACCGTCTCAAAAACGGGACACCAAGCAACGGGATCCCTCTTTCCACGACCATCAGTGCCTCCGGCCGGCCCTCTTTGTTCGTGATAACGTCGTACGTGCCTTCCTGTTTGAGATGATTTGGACAACGTTCCCTCGCCCATCGGATATTGATCTGCTTCAGCGATGGATTATATCTGAGGATGCGGAGCGTGGTAGAAAGCATGCTTTCGTCGATGTATTTGTGCCCTTTGGTTAGTGAGAACCGCTTGAGTTCGGGGAGGAGGTACAGTTGGGTTATTAGCTGCTTTAGTGGTTTCTGGATCGCAGTAGAAAGTTTTTCAGTAAGGAAGGCGCAGTCGAATAAAATGTAGAACGCACAATGGTAAATGAGGTAGTACACATAAAGTGGAAATCTGTAAGTTTAGGGCACGATGTCAAGATCGAATAGAAAAAATGCGTGTGGTCTCTGCTGGGATCGACGACATGCGTCCAGATATCGAGACTCGTCAAATTCGTTAGGCTCTGTAGGATTGGACAAATTGTCCCCAGCCGGCTTTCATAAACGGGTTCACAGGTAAGGTCGAGCGTTTCCACTGCCTCAGGATTCGATAGCTCTGCCAGCTGTTGGTACACCCCTATGAACGTGTCAAGGACAGGAAGAGCGCCGGAAGAAAGGTGCATAGGAATGGTGTCCGGCGACATCCAGCGTTTGAAGTTCCATAAGAACCGAATGTACTTGAGCTCTTTGTGATGGCCTAGGAAACGACCTAGCGAAAGCTCGGACGTGCCGGCCAGTGCAGGTGGGCCTAAGGAGAAATCGGACTGGTACCCGAATGAGCCGAGCGTAAGGGTGTGCAGTTTTGGCCAGTGTCCCTCCGTTATACGATCAAAATCGAAAACGCGAGCGGAGGAGGAAAAACTGCAAATCGCGAGTTCTTGGAGGTCTGGACATCGGTGGATAAGCATGTCCCAAAATCGTGGTGGGATTTCCTCAAGAGTTGGGAAGAGTTCTGTGAGGTGGCGTTAGACATGACAATGGACATTAGTGGATCACTAGAACCATACCTGATCCGCCTAGACCGTGTCGTACGATGAGCGAAAAACTGGTAAGGTTGGAAAAATCGAACAGCGTGCTGGCGGGATCTAGTGGCCGAGTGCCGACGTTGGAGAAGACGCTTCTCAGTTCGGGGCAACTGTGGGGTAACCGTCAGTATCGTTAAGGTGCTGTGGAGCGGCATGGAGACGAACTTTGATCGCAACGTCTCCCACAGCGAGTCGTGGGGCAGCTCCAGCCCATCCCAGTCGAAAGTATGCATCGTAATGAGATCCTTCGAGATGTCCTCAATCATCGACACGACCCAGGCTTCGCTGAGCTGCTCGTCGGGTCTTGGCCATGCGAGGTAGTAGTTCGGTCGAACCGCGAGTTTCTTGATGTAGGCACATATGTCCTTTCGTTCTTTCAACATCTTCAACGTAATTCTGCAGTTCTTGCTTGACTTTAAAGTCACAGTTTCATACAGAGCAGGCATCAACAACGTTCGTAAATGGGACGACTGGGCGCCAATAAGCCTTTCAAGTAAGTGATGAAAGACGGATGAGCGTACCGTCATACTGAAGCTCAAGATGTCCGAAGCAGGCAGCAGATCGACAATCTCCCTCACAATGTCTGCTGGTATGGACCCCACCGCCTCCGTCGTCGTTATCGAAACATAGCTGGATGTCCGTGTTGAAAGAGGAAGTTGAAAGAGCGTCCTGAGGCTCCGTCGCCGGTTGCTCTTCGCTAACACCTGGCGCGCAGACTCGTGGGTTGACCCACGCTCCATGGGTAGAAGAAGAAGGAGACAGAAATGAGGACAAGGTGGGAGCAGGCCCAGAAGGGCAGCGCGAAGGTAGTCAGTGTTGGTATGATGCCTGTCTAAGACGGTGAGGCTCCCAAATGTAGGCACTTGACCCAGGCACGTTTTCCCACAATATCTTATCTTATCTTATACTAGCCTCCATTGGGAATGCAGCTTATGCACTAAGGCAGAGCAAAGACAGGATTCTATCATACTCAAATACCAGTAGTTCCATAAGCTCTAGAAAGAAAAAAGACGGAAAGCAAGCTACTCAGTGATCGGTTTCAGGTGGATGCATTCGCGACTGTCGGAACTCCGGTTCCATTACTCTGACATCAACCCGGCGCTCCTCGGTTTAGACACTTATTGCTGTTTGCGGAAATGTTGGCGAAACGGGATTTTGATGCCAAATCAAAAAATCGGGAAATTCTGACATGGCACGCCGTGCGCGCCATACCATGATGAGATTTTAAGCTACGAGTACGAAATTGAGTGCGTTGAAATCGTAAGAAGCTACGCTACCAGAATATCCAAAAAAATCCGGGAAATGTGAGAATAAAATGAAAGTTGTCAAACCTTGACCTTGAACAGAACTCTCTTCGTATTTAGCTTAAAGTACGACATTTCAATGAAAATTTTTACATTTCCGTAATCGTACAAACGTCCTGGATGCGTTGAAAAAATAATTGAAGCGAACGGATGATTTTTGGCGAAGATAGGGAATGCCGGTTCGGATGCTCGATGACATGGCATTGATTTCGGCACCCTGAAGCTTGTTTTGTCTCGTAAATTCTGTCGGTTGCCTCAAAGACTTGCCTAGTACTATTATATTGAATGTTTTCGCTCTTAAACTTAAGGAATACATCTTCTGTGAATGCCTGCAAGTATAGTGAACTCTTTGGCCTGTATTCATAGCATTCCTGAAATGGCAGCGCGTCTGAGGTCTTATAAAGTCACTATTGTGGCGGAGGAATGATAACAAGAGTGACCTATTGTGTTTGTAACGAAAGTGATGCTCGACACTGCCAAAATCAGTGCCATGTCATCGAGCATCCGAACCGGCATTCCCTATCTTCGCCAAAAATCATCCGTTCGCTTCAATTATTTTTTCAACGCATCCAGGACGTTTGTACGATTACGGAAATGTAAAAATTTTCATTGAAATGTCGTACTTTAAGCTAAATACGAAGAGAGTTCTGTTCAAGGTCAAGGTTTGACAACTTTCATTTTATTCTCACATTTCCCGGATTTTTTTGGATATTCTGGTAGCGTAGCTTCTTACGATTTCAACGCACTCAATTTCGTACTCGTAGCTTAAAATCTCATCATGGTATGGCGCGCACGGCGTGCCATGTCAGAATTTCCCGATTTTTTGATTTGGCATCAAAATCCCGTTTCGCCAACATTTCCGCAAACAGCAATAAGTGTCGTTGTACCTGTATTATTATTAGAAAATGACATCTTCCTAATTGTTCTAACAGGGTAAAATCCCACAAATATAAATCTGATTGGTGTATCTGGACTGAACTTTGCCGAGCGAGGAGAAACCATGTAAGTACCCGAGTACATAATTCAAGCGGTGAAAACATATTAAACGTACAAGGTGATTGTTTACCAGAACTCTCAAGCGCCCGGGGAGATGTGAGCTGTTTCTTGATTTCTTTAACAAATACAACAATGAGACTGATTTAGTTGATGTTGTCTTCGAAATAGCGGCGTCTATGTAAATTAGATAACTACAGTTGTACCAGGTCCCCTGACCTCCCTTCTCTTCTCTCGGGACCCTTGGAATGCACAGCTAAGAAAATTAGAAACGCACACAGATTGACCAGTCAAGGACAAGGCATGACTTAAAAGATGTAGCCAAGTGTCCTTGCGATTCACTGCACAACGCGATAGCGCCCACCTATGAGGGACTGTACTCAATAGCATCTACGGAACACTCACCTTCGCTCTGCAGAACGCTCAGCTGCCGTATTTTTGGTTGACCAACGTTGGCGAAACTTCCGATATTATCGTAAATTACAGGTGAATTGAAATGGAAATGAAAAAATTCTATTTGTACTTTCATTTCTTCCGAAAATGAAGAGTAAGGGGTTAACAAAGGGAAAGCGGTGCACGTAGAACACAATTAAGCAGGTATGAATGGACGTTGCTTTTGTTTTTTAAAGTAAATTAATGAAGATAATATGAGAGACACGAGAGGCTAAAGGACTCAGGGTAGCTCTTCTCGTCACTAATGAAAGACCTACTGCCCATCTTATAGCAGCCGCACCAGTCGTAAACCCTGCGGCTATTTTTTTCGACGTAGTGAAATTCTCCCCCATACAACGAAGAGCATGATAACGCTACGAAATATTAGAACGAGGCGATTCACTCTGAAGGACTAGAACCAGGATTGGCACTCACGAGAATGTCACAAATAAGGACGAGGATGACCTAGGCGAACGAACCTAATTAGGACAAAACGTCCGAGTCGCATCGACACGACGTTGAACCTCGCGACCCATTGTTCGTCAAAAGTCATCCAGGCAGGTTTACTTTCCGGAGTCTATCTGCTTGGTTTGCGCTCCCAAAAATCGAGGAACATAGAAATTGTGGTCGATTGCCTCTGGATCCCGTACTCCAGTACTGACTCCAGTACTGGCTTTGCAGTAAGAGCGTGTATTACACGAGTGCGTATTTTGGAACTCTGTAAATATACGAGTTAGCAATTGAACTAGGAGAAAAATCACCGACTACAAACGATTACCCCCCTAGTCACTCGTTGTCCTGTACAATTGAGGATATTGTCTCTGATACTTCATGATAACTGCAAGAAGGTCGTTTACATCCTAACTTTTTCTTCCTATTCTATAGCACGACTTCCAGGAGGGGCCTTTTCCATAACTCGTTTGCCAGCAGTGCGGATGGTGGAAAAGGACTAAGAATGACTACAAGCGTAACGAGTGTGACATATTGATATGTGGGCATGATGTCATAAGGCATCCCCTTCGGTCCATTGCCAATAGGGGTTGGGTCGGTTGCATCGAAATACATATTGACTGTTGGACGCGTTGGACATTGGTTGGACAAACAACCTTTCGAGTATGGCGTACTGGTTATGTCGTTACGTCTGAGCACCCAATCTAGGTAGCATAAATGTGTGTCAAAGGTTTCCAGGAGTCGGTGGAAGAACGATAATCGTCTAAGAGCACCCTTTTTAATTGACAGCATGGGGCTAGCCCATTGCCTCCGTTTCAACAGCGCCTGTAATTCCGTTAGAAAACACAAGCCTCTGCCGCTTTTGAGCTACGGAGAAAGTATTGAACAGCGCGCCTTGAGATCGGTACTTGCCTGCGATAAGTATTATAAAGTATATCCCCATCACGACGCCGGCGGAACCTACTACCGTATTAACTCACCAGACAGTAAGCGTTGTCAAGCATCAGCCAATGTAAATTAAATAACTTGACGACAGAATTGTTCTCGACTCCGGTGACGAGATACAGATGTTGATGCCCGTGTCGAAGAAGGGATTTAAAAGGGTGGCGTCTCTTGTGGCTAAATGCAACAACGAGCATGCATGCCGGGCAAGCATACATAAGTCCACATAAGTCCAAGCCAGTTGAAGCAACTCGACGACGAGACCGGACGTTGTACTCTTATTCTAAGCTCGTCACTTTTGTTGGGAGTCGTGTTATGAAGTGAATGCAACAACTGGAGCCTGCCGTTACCCACAGGCCTACCGCTGTATGACTAGGTCAAACAACAGTCATCAGGATCTTTTGAGAATGCCTTCGACAGTGATCGACGCGTGGGCGATTTTTCCGTGGCCACCATGCGTGTGCTGTGTCGTCCATTCGGTAGATTGGAGGCCTCCTGAGTTGTAATACGCCAGAATACGCCTCAGTGCTGCTGAATGTTAAATCAACCGGCTTCTTATCCAGCAGAAGCAGATCAACGGGGTCATGGGCTTCGTAAAGAAGGAAGACCTGAAGTTGCGCCGAGTTTACTGTGACATCAGCGCTGATCGATGATCCCGTGAGCTGATAGGAGTCCCAGGCAGAAGCAGGCAGAACGCCGAATTTCTCTGTGAATACTTGGGTAAAATCGGGTAAGAGTAATTATAACTATCCTCGAAAGCATGGAACCCCAAGTGGTAATACCATCTTGGCAGACAAGAAAATCCCAGGTGTGGCGCTGGGCGAACAGCCGCGAACTAATTCAATAGGTCGGAAACGTGGCAAGCTGCAACGACTGAGATTGTACTGAATAAACTGACTCACAAAAAATGTTTTGTGATAAGGGTGCGTACATCTGAAAATGCCTAAGTCGAATACTAGACCATTCCTTTCAAAAAAAGGCGAGGGTTCTAGAAGAGTTAGTATGCCATCCCAATAGACTAGACACAGAAGACGTACAAACTTAGTCGGCCCCGAAATGACTGATACACTCCAAAAACACAAGCGCCCTATATGACCGGGAAATAATTCTTGCGGAAAGTCTATCACACGAGATTTTCAAGTTCTGAGCAATCTTGCTTGTAACCAAGCGCATGACCTCCTTCCAAAGGATTGGCACGGATCCTGTAAAGTAACTGTGGGTTCGGAATGAGCAAAATCGTGGGTAGGCTTGTCATTCGACTTTTGAAAAGTTAGAGTGGGATGGGAAGAGCGATACCTCTTTGTCGAGGTAGGGTTTGAGCTGCACCGATTTTCATGAAAACATTGCCCGGAACTAAAAAAGGCATGTCGGCAAAGCGGCATGTCGGTCCGTGTAGCCTCGTGACCATCATTTTCTTTCTTGGTTCTTCTCCACCGTTTCTTCTCTTCATTTTGACAAGGACTGCAATTCCACCTCGCGATTTTTATCAACGTACACCGGTGAACTCTTTGACCACATAACAAGCTCGCCATCCTCTGTCTAGATCTTTCAAACTGCGGGACATCTTTCACCTTCTGGTCGGATTTTGACAGGCTAATTCTCTGGCAGAAGGAAACAGAAACGAGGAATGTCGAAGCCTCGCTATCTGAATCATTTGCCGAGACTTTTCCGACATTTGTATCACCTTCCTATAACGCACGAAAATGACCCACAAATATTCCACTACACTTGTGTCTACCGCCGCGTACGGATCGTGCCCGATAGGATGTGAAGCGAAGCTATTTCGATCTACTAGGCTTACAACACGGCTTCCTCATATGTTTCCCATGTAGGACTAAGAAGCACTCATGACGCTTCCCTAACGCCTTTCATCTTCCCCTGCATATGATTAGTTTCGTCGCATGACCTTTATACCAACTTGTTGGAGCTAGAAAGCTCAACGATCTAGATCATCTTTGGAGAAGGATGGAGCTTCTTCTCCGCCTCCAACACTATAAACTAACCAACCTTGGCTAATTCCAATTCCCCGCGCTTGCCTTCTTTCCAGTCGAATCTCGACCAGAAGAGCGTTCAACCATGGGGGTGAGCTACAATCGGGTTCTACTCCACATAACTTATTAACGGTCTTGTCTTTTGCAGTTCACGTCCTACAATGCCAAGCTAGCATCTAACCCAGTGAGTTGGAAACCGTATCTCTTGTGCTCTCGCCTTGACAGTACCCGTTTAGTATGTCGTGGGTTCGTTTGCGTGTATTGGAGGCGGTCTGTTCGGGTTGGATATCTCCTCGATGTCCGGAGTCTTGAACGTGAGTCCTACTATTTTAACTGCAGGAAAATCACTCAGGGAACGTCCCTTACAGAATCATGCCTACTTGTCGACCTTCAACTTCGTAAGTTTAAGCTCGTGGCCTTCTGATCACTGGGTTTATACGATCCTTGCGTCTAGCCCAATCCTACCGCCCAAGGTGGTATCGTGGCCGCTATGCCTGCCGGATCATTGGTTGGATCGCTCGCTGTTACTCAGCTTGCAGATAGGATAGGCAGGAAAAAGACCATCACCCTTGCCGGTATTATCTGGGTAATCGGCTCCATCCTCCAGTGTGCATCTGTGGTAAGCACCAAAATTCAAAACTATGATGCGCCCGTGTTCACAATTTAATCCTTAGAACCGTGGAATGCTCGTTGTTGGACGTATCATCTCCGGTATCTCAGTCGGTCTCTCCAGCGCTGTTGTCCCCATCTACCAATCCGAAATTACCGCGCCTTCGATTCGAGGACGCATGGTCTCACTGCAACAATGGTCCATCACCTGGGGTATCCTTCTCCAATACTTCGTCCAATTCGGTTGCTCGTACATCAACGGCGTCGCGTCCTTCCGTATTCCCTGGGGTCTCCAGATGATTCCGGCTATTATTCTTAGCTTGGGTATGTCAGTGTTCCCTGAGAGTCCGCGTTGGCTTTTCGACCATGGATAGTAAGCCTCAAAATGTTTATTGTTTAATATTTTATCTGAGCTCGTGATATTGCCATTAGCGAGGACGAAGCGCTTCAGGTTCTGGCCGATCTACACGGTGGAGGAGACACTCGCAATGAACTCGTTGTCCTTGAATTCGAGGAAATCAAGCAACAGGTCTGTCTTCTGTTCATGTTCTTGAATAGTCACGTTAACGTTTGGTTGTTGAAGGTGTACTTCGAACGTAACGAAGGCGCGAAGTCTTATCTCGACCTTTTGAAGCCCGGAAACCCACGTCGCGTCATGCTCGGAATGAGTTTGCAGATGTGGTCCCAACTTTGCGGTATGAACATCATGATGTAACTACACCTTTCATTCTTCTAAAATGGGATAAATTAAGCTGACACCCTTATTTCTATAGGTACTACATTATCTACGTCTTTGAAGGCGCTGGCCTTACTGGTGTTCGAACTAACTTGATTGCCGACGTATGTCCTACGTCAAATTCTAGCAATTTTTCTTCACTTAGCGGACCACCTTCCTTTTTGTAGTCTGTCCAATACGTGCTCAATGTCGCCATGACCGGTAAGTCAGTTCTTCTACATGTACAATATTTTATTTACCTCTCCGTCAGTTCCTGCCATCATCTACATCGACAAATGGGGTCGAAGGCCCATGCTCCTCGTCGGCACTTTGCTCATGGGATTCTGGATGTACCTCGTTGGCGGAATCCAAGGTCGCTTTGGACACTGGGGAACACCTCCTGGCGGAGGCTCGCAAGTTTGGGTCATCGACAACAATGACGCTGCTACCAAAGCCGTCATCGTTTGCTCCTACCTCTTCGTCTGCAGGTATGCTTACTTGCTCCCATTTTGTCTTGATGTTCGTGGTCTTACGGTTCTTGTAGTTTCGCTGTTACTATGGGCCCGGTGTCATGGACATATCCCGCTGAGATTGTAAGTCCTGGAATATATCTTCGCTTAGATATTGGATATTAACAGTGCCACGCCAGTTCTCCACGAAGGTCCGAGGAAAAGCTGTAGCTCTCTCAACCGTATGTCACTCTTTTACAAGACGAAGTACATCACCATTAACAGTCTTCCTATTAGGCCTCCAACTGGGCATTCAACACCGCCCTTGCCTTCGCCGTCCCCCCAGGTCTCAACAGCATCGCTTGGAAGACTTACTTTATCTTCGGCACATTCAACTTCGCCGCTTTCCTCCACGTCTTCTTCATGTTCCCTGAGACCGTCGGACGATCGCTCGAAGAGGTCGAAGAAATCTTCCAGCAAGGCCACGTCTTCACGGCCTGGAAGATCAGCAAAGACGTTGGAAAGAAGACGCTCGCGGAAGTCGTGGAGAAATCGAAAGATATACCAGTACGTTTTAGCGACCGCTCTATAAAGAAAGGATGTGTAACTGACTGGTAAAACTTGTAGCGAGGAAAAGGTGCCGATTCTCCAGAGGAAAAGCACTCCGCAGAGGCATAAATGAATTATGATCTATGTCCTTCATGCTAATGATTCGATCATTATACGATCATTGTTAACATTTTTTACGAGTTACGCTGTATTATAGCTTGTTGTATTCGAATTTGATTCCTTCTCCAAAAACTATCCGACAAGCTAGGCATTATGTGGTCATATTACCTGGATTTAAGCTTTCTAAAGGAATCAATGAGGTATGTAGAAGTTTCGGTATAACACGTTGTCGAGGTGTCAACGAGCTTCTTTGCTTACAATCAGTGAATGAATCGATATATCAAGAGAAATGGGAAAGAATCAGCACATCGACGATACATGAACGTAGTCCACAAACCCGGCTTGGTAGGCAACCCTAGGAACAGTAGAACTCCAGTGCTGGAGTCTCTAGCACGGAATCAAAATCAATACTGCCCCTTTTATACCGTGGCCATTGAGGACCTTGAGCAATCGAACGGGACCCCATTGGTAGCTACATAGTTCGATGATAAAAAATATCGGAACACCCTCTACCATATTTTAATAATCAGGTCAACTATCTTAGTCTATTTATAATTAACCAGGTGTATATGGTGGGGGTAAACTAACCGCCTTCCCTGACCGTTGGTTCTCTTGAGGAATCATAAAGCCTGGAGGCGAGCCGGAAGGATGACTGGATTTCTGGCCTTTGCTGTTTGCGTCCCCATTGAAATAGTTGAACCTTCGGTTGGGAAATCGGTCGATGACAGCATCAGATGAGCGAGATCGCCCCTTTTGGAGGAAAATATAAAAAACCACGAGAAAAATGGCAATTAGGACTGCGACTCCTACTACACTCCCAATAATTATGCCAGTGTGAATTTTTGTGTGCTTTCCAATCGAAGAAACACTTGTCCCACTTGGCGTCAGTAGAGTCGAAACGCTGGAAGGTCCTACAGTGGGAATTGGTGGAACGATCTCCAAGGTATTGTCCAAGGTGCTATTTTGGACTAACACTAGCATAATATTGAGAGGCGCTGTAGTTATAGTGCCATAAAAATTTAGCCGTAGATGATGTTGACCAAGCGGTGATCGGGGGGTTTGGAGGATAATTTGATGGTTCGCAACTGGGAATGCAGCAGTGGTGGGGTTAACGACATTGAAGCTCACAGGAGAATTTTTGTCGAGAGTATATGTCGCGGGAGAGGGTGTGTAGGGATTGGAGGAGACAAAAGCAGTGTATACCCCAATAGAATATCCTACACCAACCACACTTTAGCAAAACGTCCCAGTGAGAAGATCACTTCCAAGTGGCCTCACCGACGAAGTCAATATCTAGACCATTTAGGGCACCAGGTACGTCAAGCTCAATATCTCCGTCCGTGACTTGCGCAGTGGGAGTATACTCAAGGTAGTCGAAGAAAATAGGAATCATTGTTTTGCGGTCTTGAGCCCTTACGGACAGTTCATGTACTTTATTTGTTGGGAGAGTTTCGGATTGGCAGTAAAGGACGTTGTCCGGTGAAAAACACGAGACCGGCACATTGTCCACAGTACAGGAAGTGATATCGGATGCCTCGGCGTTTGGAAATGCTGCGCGAATAAATGAGCCTGCATTTCGTCAAATACTGTAGGTCAGCGGATATTCCTTCATTGATTTGTTAGACTACTTCTACCATTAAAGGTATACGAGAAACTTGACCCCGTCGTAAAATGCACCGTCCCATATATTGGAGGCTCCGAAAATCGACTTGAATTGGTGATTTTGAAGATGGAAGTATCCCAGCCATCCTGGTATTTAATGGCGGGACTACTGTCATCCACTAGGACAGTTTGAACAGTGGGAAAGGCCTGCATGGTGGGATGGGCGAGAGGCTCCTTTCGAGGGGAAATGCGTCGTTTTTATTTCCTTGATTTCAGACTTTTATAGGTGAAACGTTGATAGAGAACTTTTTCATCTATCATCCAGGCTATGCTCGAAATGGTATTTACATGGTGAATAATTGCGAACGCCTCTTGATGTATTGCCTGTCTGCACCGACATTTCCAACCAAGGTCACTGGGGCAGAAATTCTCCTCCCTGTGCCAATAATTCGCTATTGAAAATAGGTGTTTACCAAACAATGGCACCATTGTGAGAATTTGAAAACTGTCGACAGTTTCTGTTCTAATCAAATATCCAAGAGTTGTGGGGTATGATTTGAAATTAGAGCGTGTGATATAAGAAAATTCAACAGTTGCCGCAAGACCGAGGGAATAAATTGACAAATGAAATAGATCCCCGACAAGTACGAGGGTTCCGTCAAGATGAGTGAAAAGAAGGCCGACTTTTATTAAAAATATCATGAGGCTTGGGACTCTTTCAGAGGTATTGGTTCTTAGCCTTTCTCATCGGCACACGGCACAGACGGGTTTGTAAGCCTCCCTTCATGGACGTATACTTAGTACCACATAGACAATGTTCCGAGTCAGTTTGATTTTTGGCAACGTTCCGCAGGATGAATCGTCTTCGTACAGCTTCGGTACCGTCACAACGGTAAGGGTATAAAAGTAGCAACGAGCAGCCAACCGTGCAGGTGCAGGCTTTTGAGAC
The DNA here is from genome assembly GCA_023014345.1 of Galerina sulciceps. Taxonomy (NCBI): domain Eukaryota; kingdom Fungi; phylum Basidiomycota; class Agaricomycetes; order Agaricales; family Galerinaceae; genus Galerina; species Galerina sulciceps. The sequence goes on from JAEDXJ010000026.1 coordinate 24,653, forward strand.
TCCAGGGTCCTCCTTTCTCAGTTTCTGTCACAGGTGAGTATGACGATGAGCTCTCACAACGTCAATACATTACTGACGCATTGCAGTCATGTATCAAACCGTTTTTATCACTGGAGCAAGCTCAGGCATCGGGCTAGCATCTGCGAAATTCTTCTTTGCAAAGGGCTGGGCCGTTGTCGCAACCATGCGCTCTCCAGAGAAGGATACCGAGCTCAGGCAACTCGACCCAAAACGCATGCAAGTCCTGCGTCTCGACTTGCAGGATTTGGACTCGATCAAAAGTGCTGTCCAGGAAGCCATCTCCAAGTTTCAAAAGATCAACCTGCTTTTGAATAATGCAGGGTTTGGTCAGAATGGTCTTTTTGAGACGATTTCTCGCGAGCAAGTACAGACCCAGTTCGATGTAAACTTGTTTGGTAAGCTCCTACAATAAATCTTTTTAAATCGCAATATCAATAAACTCGATTCGCAGGTCTCATGGATGTGATACGCACCGTCCTTCCACACTTCCACGATAAGGGCGGGGGAGGAGTTATAAATATTAGCTCTGGTGGTGGTATTTATGCCCTTCCTAGTATGTCCATTTACTGCGCGAGCAAATTCGCCCTGGAAGGCTTTACCGAAGCTCTTTCATACGAGCTTGCCAGTCAAAATATTTGGGTCAAGAGCGTCATTCCACACGGCGGAGTCACAAACACGAATTTCGGTGCGGGAGGTCTTGCGGGGCCACATACACCAGTGTCATACAAGCCATTTATAGAGAAGGTATTGGGAGCTTATGGAAAAACCGTAGCGACGAGAGCGATAAGCTCGGACGATGTTGCCAAAGTGGTGTTCGAAGCGGCCACTGATGGCACAGACAGGTTGCGGTATTTGGTAGGGAACGACTCACGAGGCTTCATGAAGGCGAAGTATGAGTCGAAGAACGACGAAGAATATGTCGCACACATGCGCTCCTACTTCCAGTAGCTTGGCATTTCTTCAGCGTCGATTTAGAGTCACAGAGGAACTACCAGCATTTAAATCACAACCAGAGATATCCTTTCCTGGCGAAATTCAAGTGAACTCGTCAGTAACACTTAAATAACCTTATTAGAAAACGTGAACTCACCTTCTCTTTGGCCAATCCCGCTATCGGTGCCAGACCCAAAGACACATATGATCAATTACAATAATAAAAGCCCAACGTGCATCTGGCTCACAGACTGTAGCTACAGACAAGGGAGGCAAACCATTCACATGGAATCCTCCACTATCAGTTTCTCCCGAACACGTAAAAGTGTCCTTCCGAGCATGTTTTGGCCTTGTCCGTTCTGACCAATACCCCAGTAGTCGTCAGGGTCCGTGTAAACAATCGCAGCACCAAGAGTACCGCAGAGTTTGGCACGAAGGTCAGGATGCTGCTTCAATTTGATGAGAAGCACTTTGACGAGCTGTTTCGAAGCACGAGAAATCCTTGCGATGACAGAAAACGACACAGCGAGGAACGATGAAGTGCGTACCACATGGAAATATTTATCTGCCCAATCGCTCCGTCGAAACTCATCAAATTTGAAGGCGAGAGGGGAAACGTCCATGACATCCTTGCAACTTCGAATAGTCTCCGCTATGTCAGGCCGATGATCTACGAACTTCATAGCTTCGAAAAGGTGCAACGCAGTCGCATATATTTTGTTGCGATAAAGCAAGCGATGCGGTGAATGAAGCAAGAATCCGCTGAACTCAACTGTGTCTTGATCAAATTGAATATCCGGAGGCTGGTTGGCTGTCGTGGGTGATTGCGGGATTCCGACTGACGGTGATGAGAGGGGTACAGGTGCTGAGGGTATTGCAGAAGTGGAAGGCCTCGAAACTTGTGTCGTCCGGCTACCCGCCTCTACGGGGAGCTGCCCTGCAATTTCTCGAGGTTGTTTCCTTTGCTTTGAGATCGCGCTGTGGAGATTTTCAGGTCCGTCAGGAAGGGATGAGGAAACAGCCAACACTTCCGGGTGAGCGACTGCACCAGAGCCCGGGCTAGCTATCTCTATTGTATCGGTTCCTACGGTCGGCTGGGTCTGCTGACCTCGCCGCGTCAACCTGTAAATATGAAAAATGGTCAGTGAAAGTTCTTGTCAACTTGAATCTGCGGTGACTGGGCTTACACTTTTCTTTTCACCTCATTGTCGACTCGCGAGCGTTCCTGAGGAGGCGTATTATCCGCGGGCAAATCAGACGACATATTCCCCAAAAAGTCATCCTTTGGGCTTTGAGGATGTTCGCCCTCCGAACTTGATTCTGTGATTGCTTGCAAGTTCGGCGATTTTGCTTTGCCTTTCCATTGGAATGTCGACCTCCCTTCTTCCTCTACGAGTCTGCTTGTTGCAATAAAGTCGACAGGTTCGGCGTCCTCCGGCATCGCCGACACGTCAACTGCAAAGGAAGCCTCGCCATCAGGCGGAGAAAGCTCTCCATCGACTTCTTTTTCAACACCATCGACGCTCTGCAAGCGCAGAAAATTTTTCGCTCGGTTTTCGACGTTCCCAGGCGTTTTTCTTCTCGCTTTTCTCGTAAGTAGCTTCGACTTGCCGGATGGTGGTTTGACGCTGAACGATGGTGCAGAATCGGTGTTGGGCGATGCAACAAGGCCTGACCCAATCGGTGCTGTTGGCGCAACAGAGGTAGAAAGGTTCATACTTCTGAGCATCAAGGGTGGAGGTAAGGCCCTCGCGTCTGAATCGGCGCCAGCTCTAGGCGGCTCATTGGTACTAACGAAGGTTTCGTCGACATTGACGCCCGTCGGTACTTTCGCGCTGGTGTCATCATTTGGTGAAACAAGGTCCTCTTCATCGTCTGCACTAAACGCGCCCGCTTGATGTGCGTTGACCCAATCTGCTGTGATATTCCCCCAGGTATGTTGATTTTCCCTCTCCAGAACGGGTGGGGACCCCCTATGCTCTGCTTCATTATGATTCTCATCAGCACGAGCATCGGGAACGCCTTCATTGACCTCCTCCTTATATTCCTTGCCCTTTTTGTTGAGATGACGCCAGAATCTAGGTGTTTCCTGACGTCCTCGAGACAAAATTGAAATTCCAACACCATCTCTCATCCATCCCCAAATCCTCTTCTGCCAGGCTCTGTCCATCATCTCTCCGTACCGTCTTAACGTAGCCGCAATCAGGACGAAGTAAACAAGTCCAAGAGAAAGAACGAGGGAGATGACGATACGCGGTATTAAGATTTGGGCCGAGCTTGAGGTAGGGACGGGATCAGGTACCGAAGGCAGTGCTGACGGGAAAGGAGAGGTTCGCCAGACGAAAGCCATTATCGTGATGATGTAGAGGATCATCGACCTACAGAGAAAGGAAGGTAAGCTCTTGGCTTCATCAAGAAAGAAATGGAAGCTGATAGGGAGAAAAAAACGTACCACGCAAGCCAAGTCGCCGGCATCGCAAGCAAGACCCAGACGTTCCAGAATATCCCCGTCCGTGTTTTCTGCGCTTCCTAAAAGACGGAGGTAAGTTGTAGCTGAAGACGTTGATTCGTTGTATGCACACCTCAGCCCATTCGGCGCCCTTATAAGTCTTCCGCATGGTCCCGAACCGAATGATGTATATGCAACCGAACAGGAGGCTCATCAATGCACAGATCATAGACAGCAGAGCCGAGAATCTGATCAGAGGATCCGAGGCAGCACTTTCGATTTGGAGTATAGTCAAGATGGCCCTACGGTTGGTATATTCCGGGATTGATTTCACGTATAGGTTCGATGAACAGGGAAAGGTCGTGAGTAAAGAGAAAGGGAATAAAGTCAGACAACAGTTCAAGTTACATGAAGGAAAACGAAGAACTAACGAAAGCAACAGAACCGAGATGATATTAAACGTCTTCCACTCCCTCAGCAGCGAATCGATAAACGACTGCCAAGTCTGCTGCAAGTTTGTGTACGCCACGCTCTCTGCTGGCGGCTCCAAGTCAAACCCAAATGGCAAGCGCGAGCGACCCGCGCCCCAGCCACCTCCGCCCATCCCCGTCATCACTCCCGCTTCATACCCAGCAGCCAATTTCACCTTCGCAGCGTCTAATATCCCCTGTCTAATCATGGGCATGCTGAGCTCCGCCTCTTCGAATATCCTCGTCACTCGCGAAAAGTAGAGGTAAGGTAGCCGGAGCAACAGGTAAAGGTACACCTGCCGTGGAAGGGTGTCGATAAGAAAGGCGATGAGGTAGGCTTGAGGTGTGGGAGGCTTCTCGGTAGGTTCAGGTATCGAGGTGGGCATAACGGTATGGATGGCGGTGCCGTTAATGACTTCGGGATACTTCTCAATCGGTCGAGCTTGCGTAGGCGCGTATGTGGTGGGCGGCATGGCATAATCGGACGAATTGTCAGGTAAAGGCATATCTTGCGTGGTTCTTCTCACCGATGATAGCGACTTTGAGGACAAAGCTAAGGCATCATAGCGGCTATAATGCAGTCCGGGATGGATGGGTATTTGTGGCTCTGGCTCTGCCGGAAGCGGCGGTAAAGGAGGCGAAAGTGACGGCGACTGACTCCTAGAACTTGCAAGAGGCGAAGGCGACCGGGCAGACACGTCGAGAGAAGCCAGCTCAGATGGAGGCATGATATCAAATTCCGTTCCGTCATCGTCGACAGTAACTTCCTGTGGTACTGAGGGAGGCAAATCCGCAGAAGCGTGTTCGGAGAGAGTGGGATCGTGATGAGACGAGGGCCTGCTTGGAACTGTGCTAGGTCGCTGACTCGACGAAGCGGGACCACTAGGTGGTCTTGGAGGCTCTATCTGAGGATCGTCCGCAGGGTTAAATCGATAAGAAGAAGGGCGGCGCGACATGAGTAAGACCAGCCTCGGGGGTCCCCTTATCCTACTGTGGCCGACATTTGGTTCAGAATTCGCATCCACCAAAGGCGGCATCTGGTTTTCTTCGTCTCCTGCTGCGACTACCGCATGTACTGGTTGCATTCGGTGACTAGGTCGATACCAAGACGGTCCTTCTCCTCCACTTGTTGCTTCTACATCCGGATCATGCGCGTCCAACGAAGGAGAGACTTGCGGCGGGTCTTGGTGAGGGATTTCGACGTCAAATGTTACACCCGGCTTGTACCTACGACGTTTCGGTGGTGAAGGTGTTGGAGATCTCCACCTAGATTGCGCAGCTAATTGCGTGTAAGGCACCAACACCATGATGGAGAAACGTCAAGGAAGTACTCACTGGCTTGTTGAGGATCATAGGCCCCGTGTTCTGCCCCAATGACTGACTCCAATGCTGCATTGTTAAGACGCCCCATACTGAGTCCAAGTCGCCTTTTCATGGCTTTAAACGGCTGAGACGCGTCGACGCGATTGTCAAAACCCGATGGCTCATCACCGCGACCGCGACTGAAGACGTTCTTCAAGCTGTATGTGATGGAGGGTTTGAATGGATCGACAGGAACATAGGCGGACGAAGGGGGCGGTCCATCGTAGAACGGATCCCGGGGTCCATTCTGATAATCCTGCTCTTCATCGAAATCCATCGAGTTGCCCATGTTTGTTGCTTTGAAGTGTGAAAACGTTCGAGAGGGTATCCTGTAGGTCCGGAGCGGGTTACACTCGATAAAGTTGAAGGTCGGAATCAAGTCGGAATGGGCTGTGAGCAACGATGAAGTGTTCTTGACAGCCCAGTTTTGCACTGCCTGTTGTTTCTCGAGGAGCGATTGCCGTCACTGGTTTGTGATTTTCCCACGTAGTTACTTAGCTTGTTCAATGGGTGAAATTTGAAAGCGCAAAGCGTTTTCACCCACCCAGCACACTTTAATGCTAAATAACTACGTAAATTTATATTACTATATTTTTGAACACTGAGTGGAAACATAAAGACAGTCAACGTTTCCTTTGTTCATAAAATTTCGGACCGTGGTAACCGAAAACGGCACCGCCGGTTTCGCTTGCCAGGCTAAGAAAGCATAGGTAGTTACTAACCTAGTTATCCTCAGTCATTTTTATATTTATTAGAATGACCGTCTCTGACTGTTCTTACCAAGTTCTCACAACGATACTTATTGTAAAAACTTGTACGATTTATTGCTGTTTTCATAAATGTTGGCGAAACGGGATTTTGATCCCAAATCAAAAATTCGGGAATTTCTGACATGGCACGCCGTGAGCGCCATAACTTGACGAGATTTTATGCTACGAGAACGAAATTAAGTGCGTTGTAATCGTAAGAAGCTACGCTTCCGGAATATGTAAAAAATTTGGGAAATGTGTGAATTAAATGAAAGTGACCAAACCTTGACCTAGGACAGCTTTCTCCGTGTATCTAGCTTAAAATACAACATTTCAATAAAAAAATTTACATTTCCGTAATCGTACAAGCCTCCCGGAAGTGCTGAAAAAAGAATTGAAGCAAACGGATGAATTTTGGCGAAGTTGGGGAATGCCGGTTCCGAGGCTCGATGACATGGCACTGGCTTTGGCGGTTTCAAGTATAATTTTCGTCTCAAAAACAATAGATTACTATTATTATCATTCTTTCCCTACTCTAGTGCCGTTATAAGCCCCGCCCTTGCAGGAATAATACAAATACAGGCCAAAGGGTATACAATATACTTGCAGGAATCCACAGAAGGTGTATTCCTTAAGTTTACGGGCAGAACATTCAATATAACTATGCTCAATAAGTTTTTAAAGCAACTGACAAAGTTTACAAGACGTAACAAGCTTCAGGGTGCCAAAATCAGTGCCATGTCATCGAGCATCCGAAACCGGCATTCCCTAACTTCGCCAAAATTCATCCGTTTGCTTCAATTCTTTTTTCAGCACTTCCGGGAGGCTTGTACGATTACGGAAATGTAAATTTTTTCATTGAAATGCTGTATTTTAAGCTAGATACACGGAGAAAGCTGTCCTAGGTCAAGGTTTGGTCACTTTCATTTAATTCACACATTTCCCGAATTTTTTTACATATTCCGGAAGCGTAGCTTCTTACGATTCCAACGCACTTAATTTCGTTCTCGTAGCATAAAATCTCGTCAAGTTATGGCGCTCACGGCGTGCCATGTCAGAAATTCCCGAATTTTTGATTTGGGATCAAAATCCCGTTTCGCCAACATTTATGAAAACAGCAATAATCACCACAAAATTTACAAGCCATTTTATAAAACTGCATATGTAGGTGTCATTTTTCAGTACATTTTCTGTCAGAAAGTCCTCCCCTATTTTTTCGGTCAATTTTCGAAAGTGGTGGTAAGAAATCGAAAGCACGAGTGTCGAAGAAAAGATCCTTGGGAACCTTACCCGACCACCAAGATCTCAAATTCTTCGTAGGTGTCGAAAACTCCTTGCACATTGACGACTCCCTCTTTTCTTCCGTCCAGCCTCAAAAACCTCCCCGCACTCACAGCCGACTCGATACCAACGACACCTTTGTACTGTCCGACCTCAACTTGTTTCTTGTAGATATTGAACCTTTCCAAAGAGCGAGCGGTGAACTGCGCGTTGACAACGCCCCCGCCCCCGGTGGTTATCTTGCCTTGCGGAACCTCGGACGCGTGCATGCGAATGTAAACATTGGGGAAGACCGTAGATGCGAACGACACGGTGCCGTCGTCGTTTTGTTGAAGGACGAAGGTCTCCCAAGTGCTGATGAAGGCTTGGGTGTTGACTACGCCGCCGCCTGACCCGGTCAAAGAAGTAACGCCATTGCCGTCAAGGCGAATATAGTGATTGGGAAAGGCAACGGAGCGAATAGCGACGAGAGGCATGATCTGAGGTGGTGGTTAGTTTATATGGAAACCACGGAAGTCGTAGAGGACGCACAAGTGTTAAGGGCTGTTGTTTGGATATTTGAGTAATTCAGCGGATACGAAGACTGCTGAAAGTTGGGTACGCTCCTGGCGTATTTATACTACAGACCATCGCGAATTTTGTTTGTACCCAAGTCCAGAGCACAAACTATACGTGACCTCCTTTTGCGTCCCGTGTCCAGATGACGACAAGCCTCCAATTCATGTCCATTTGAACTACACGTAAAAGAACTCAACCTATCCGCAGTTTTCTGTCACTCCAAAAGTTAACAGTAGTTGAGTCCTTGAATAGAGACTTTCAGTTATTATTAGTCTTCTCTAACTTTGTAAGAGCCGCTCATTTGATGCAACTTAATTACCCCGAGATTGATGTTCCCAGTTTCTTACCAATATATAAAATATCCTACCGTACTTGAAGCGCAGTTGGAGCTTGGGAGGTAATTAATCCTGGGGAAGGGGTTTGAACTTTATTAGAGCCATGGGTGTTCCTTTAATATGGAGGTTCGTCCCACTCTGCTCCGCACATGAACTAGTTGCCTAATCACTCTCCACCTCTACATAAATATCTACTATCTAGCGATCTACATGAACCTGTGGCCTGGTGACTTGCAGATATGATCACCTCTTAGGACTGTTGGTTGAAGCCGACTGGAGTACGTTGTCTGTAAAAACGGATTTTGCGAACTATGTTTTAATTATAAGTACAAACGGATTCTTTAATAGAGGAAGCTACTTGGAAGAAATCCATCCTCCTGTTAAGTTTAGCACGGCCGTGATGTACATCTATAGACAGTTTGGAACCCTTGAATTCAACGAACGTTTCTTGAATTCAGATCATGTGGGCACCCTCGCGGTAAAGCCGTGTCAGTGAGTGAGAACATCGCCACCGAAGTGGAACGAAACGTTGCCTGGATTGAGTGAAAGTTACCTGGATAGAGTTAAGCTCTCAGACTATCGCCGCTGAGATTAAATATCGACACGCTCATCGTGCCTCGACGGCACAAGATGAACTACCTTTTGGATGGGCAGTGATTTAGTATCAATTAATGTCCGTCAGAAGTTCGAAGAAGTCAAGCCTCGGTGAAAACTTAGTACCGTACAATTACTCAAGGTAAAAATTGGCTGACACCCCAAAAATTTAAAGTGTGCTGGGTAGTCGATTGAGACGATAAAAGCTCAGGAAATCCTATAAAAATAAATCAATACGGCTTGAGGATCTACGGCTTTTGGCCGGATATGAAACTCCACAATTTCCTATTCTTTGAAGGTTCTCGACGGGTGCTCAGAAAACAGCGAAATCTTCCGCGTTCCTACCACTCCCAAAGGTCGGGTCTGACTCGCCGTTACATTGGTAAGTAGTATCCCATTTTCGTCGCATCCTGAGCCTACTTCTTCGCAGTCGCGAATATAGTCGTCGCTCTTCCTAGTCTGTTGCGTGAGAGGAACGAAGACAGAAATATCGAGCCTCTGCAGGCAATTCGGAATGGATTGATACCGCTGTATTCGCTTCGTCTCTTTTTGACCGGGAACATCCAGACATTGAAACTCTTCGTAAGGTTCCGGCCATGTCCCCGCATTCGCAAAGTAGTAAATCGCGAATCCAGCCCAATGGGAGCCAAATTCCTCGCATAGCGCTACCTGTCCCGTGATTCCACATGACTGGAGGTATGAATTGAATTTATCAAAAATGAGGATGATTGAGTTATGCTCAGACTTGGCTCTTGACGTGAAATACGAGTGTGGGGAAGAGAGCGACACCGCTGCCCGGACTTGCTGTTGGTGGGGTTGATTAGGTTGTAAAAGAAGGGTGCGGATAATTAAAAGCAAGGAGGTTAGACGGGGTGAAGAAAGCATCGAGCGAACACCTGACCTTCTTGAACATCTCCCATTGCTTCTTCCCATCGTCACCGCCCAATGCGTCCCAAGTCAACCCAAGCTCCGTTAAATCGCGCTCCAATAACGCGTCGCTGGATGGCCCAGACGAGAGGAGATCAAGCAGCTTTACCATTTTTATCTTGCTTAACGTTGTCGTGCCTGTGTTCACGCCGGATCCAGACGAAATCACGTCCGAAGGCCCAAGGTCGTCCAACGTTTTCTCAGCTTGCCCTGTATCCCTGGTTCCTCCGTTCGTCGTGTCGTTTTCGGGTGATATTGCGACATCCGCGTGGAGGAATGGCGTAGCTAGAGAGGAACCTTGTTGAGCAGCACAGTTTGCTTTCTGTCGTGTTGTCAAAGATCTCTGCGAACGTTCCTCCACTGAAGCTTTAACGTTGTTCTGAACATGAGGCATCTCTGTAGGGCTAGAGCTTGATGCCCGTTCCGACGACGAGTGTGTGTTTTTTTGCAACACACTGAAGGAAATAGGCTCAGACCGAGAGGGTGCTTGCATAACCAGAGGTCGCGATGGAGCAGCAGAAATAGAACCACGGCGTTCTCTGTCTGAGCCCCCAAATTCAAACGGTGGAGGTAGACGTATTTTTGTATCTTCCAAAGACGGTACAAACGTATCTGGGAGTTCCTTTGCCTGATCGTTTGCGTATCCCGGATGACATCCCTCTTTTCCCGCTCCAAAACCGCGAATTGGTTCGCTGCGAACGCTCGAGGTATATTTTTCATCCTCCAAGTCGTCCTCAGCCTTCTCCGTCATACCCTTTTCAGCGTGCGAATACGCTGAAGCACCGACCCCAACGCCATCTCTCATCCAGCCCCAAATCCGCCTCTGCCACGCGCGGTCCATCGTCTCTCCGTACTTCCTCAGCGTCAGCGCGATGAGGACGAAGTAGACGAGACCGAGAGTCAAGACGAGCGAGATGACGAGGCGCGGAAGGAGGATTTGCGGTGAGGTTTCGGATGGGGTTGTATTTGAGGATGAGGACGGAGAAGGGAATGGCGATGTCCGCCAGACGAAGGACATGACGGTGGTTATGTAGAGTATCATTGACCTATCAACACAATTCCTCAGTCGATTAAAGCTTCGTAAATGAAATAACGCACCAAGCAAGCCATGTCGCTGGCATAGCGAGAAGTACCCAAATATTCCACCATATGCCCGTTCTCGTCTTTTGTGCTTCCTACTCAATTAAAAAGGTCAGTAATATTTCGCTGAATAGATACGTGAATCAAGCTCACCTCTGCCCATTCAGCTCCTTTATACGTCTTTCTCATCGTCCCAAACCGAATGATGTAGATGCAGCCGTACAGAAGGCTCATAAGCGCGCATATCATAGAAAGTAAAGCGGAGTATCGCGTCACTGGGTCGGAGGCGGCGCCGTCGAGTTGCAAAATCGTCAAAATGGCGCTGGTTGAAGGAATCAGCATTGAATATAGAACGTTTAACACCGAACTTGGATGTGGAGGGAAGACTCACGAAAGCAGCAAAACAGAAATAATATTCAGCGTCTTCCACTCCTTAAGCAACGAATCGATAAACGCCTGCCAGGTCTTCTGCAGATTGGCGTACGCGGCGCTATCAGCGGGAGGCTCGAACTCGAAGGCCCACGGAAGGTTCGGGTGGCTCATCGCCATCCCTTTTGTGCCATTCGTAGCCATCCCCATAGCCTCGCCAGCTTCGTACCCAACCTCAGCCTTCGCCCGCGCCGCATCCAAGATCCCCCGGCGGATCATAGGCATACTCATCTCCGCCTCCTCGAATATGCGCGTCACCCTCGAGAAGTAGAGGTACGGCAGCCGGAGAAGCATGTGGAGATAGACCTGCCGCGGGACGGTGTCGAGGAGGAAGGCGAGGATGTATGCTAGGGTGGGTGGCACGGAGGCGGGGGCGGGGGCGAGGGCGAGGCTGTCCGAGTCCTGCGCGGTCAGAGGCGAGGTGGGTTGGGGCGCAAATTTTGAGGGTGGGGAAGTGTCGGAGTGAGAGGACAATATAGGGTGGTTGTGGGACCGGGTTGGGTTGAGGAGCGCTGGCGTGTTTTGGATGGAATGCATGGAGTTGAATTCATCTGGGTGTTGGACTGCCAGTTCTCCGATATACATAGGCCTTGCTTCACGTTCCCCGAAGGTGGAAGCGTAGCTGGGAGATCGAGACGAGAGATGTGGGCCATGCCGGACAGACGTCTCGTTCCTTCGACGCCTTCGACCTCTACTTCGACCGCGGCTGCGACTACGCCGGCGACGATGATGACTAGCGGAAGGAGATATCGATCGAGAAGGGTTCCGCCGGTCTGAGCGTTGGGAAGAGCTACCTTCCGCATTCACTCGATGATCACGTCGGGAACGACGGGAACTACTACTACGGCTCCCATGATGCGGCCGAGACTCGCGTTGGGCGTTTAGCAAGGAGGTGAAAAAGTTCTGAAGAACCTCGTGTTGGGTAGCTGTCGCATTCTGGGGTGAGATCGGGGGCGACTGGGGTGGAGGTGCTTGGGTTGGGGGTGGCTGAGCAAACGCGAACCGTGGAGAAGGGCCGTCCGAGAATGCAGGATATGGCGCAGTATCGGAGGCGGTGTCAAATGTTCGAGTCGGAGGCAGTTCTGCAGGCAATCGTTCGACTGGACCTGTAATAGATACACCAGGGATAATAGAGGAGCTCCGCGTCGCTTGCGGTTCCCTGTAAGGTCGATATTGGGGTGGAACCACGCCGGGTTGGCTACGACGCGTCGGTAAGGCAGGTAATGCATGATTTCTGTCAACCGTGCTGGTAGTTGGACGGTAATATGACGTGGGCATGCCGTTGCGGTCGTATGGTTCTGGTGGATAGCGGAATGCTGTACGTCGTGGTGCATATCGACTGGAGTCATGGGGTCGAGAAGGAGCAGGATGCAGTTGTCCTTGGCCTTGAGGATGGGCATTTTCTGGGGGGTAAAGGCGTGATCCAGTCCAATCCTGTGGTCCTCCTTCGACTGTGTCGACAGTCAGTCCTTGGCCAGATCGAGACGGTAGGATGTTGTTCAAACTAAACGCCAGGGAAGGTTTGAACGGGTCTATGGGTACGTATGCATAAGGCGGAGGTGGGCCATATGGAAATCTTTCATTAGGTAGATGGTCGTTGGTGGGATATGGTCGGAATGGCATCGAATTTCAGGTTGCTCGACAGGGAGGGATTCGAGGAGAAATGTTTGAATTGAACTGGGGTAGTGGTGAGTAAGGAAAGGAGAGGAAAATTCTGGTAATACCTGGGAGTACTGACGCTCGCCGAGCCAAGGACAGGGGTAATCGTCCTGGACGTCTGCATGAGGCGCTTGAGAAAACAATAGGGTTGCTCACGGTGTCGTTTTTTGTTTGTTTTTTGATCCGTTTTTTTCAAAAAAACAAAACGAAAAACAACATCAAAAACGCCCGAAAAAACGGGTTTTTGAAAAAAACACCTCACGTAGGTGTTTTTTTCAAAAGTCCCGTTTTTTCCTTGTTTTTTTGTCCCCGTTTTTCCAACATCCTTTGAAACTCCGCTTCTCGTCTTCTCCCTGCTTCCTCCGACCACGTCACTCACCAGTACTCACCCCTCTCTTCCTTTCTGGCTGTTAGGCGTTGCTCAAACGACGCCGAAAGATAAACCAACAACAATCCATTCTAGACAGTCTCAGGTGAAGGGTAGTATGGCCCCGAGGAAGCCTACTTTGAAGGCCGTCACTGCCACGTCGGATGTCCAACAGGAAACTGCGAACACTACCGAACGGTTCTCCATAATGCGGACGTCTGAGAGGACTGAAAGGCTTTTAGATTGCCTCAATGACCACCCTGATGACCGTAACCGCCTTTCTCTGACTCCACCGCCTGTGCAAGGGAAGATGGCCGCGCGAAGGTCACAGCAAATGGCAGGAAAACCCGGTGCCACGAGGCAATAGCCATGGCGGTCTTCGACTGCGACGAAGAAGACCTCGAGATTTGGATCTTGGGAGGGGAGACGAGAGCACGGCGGCGTGATGCGAGGACGTTGTCCTTCTACGTTGAGTAAATTTACTTTTGTCATTATTTCTCTACATTCCCGCCATCGACGAGACGCCTCGTCGCCACCCTTAGCTGTCCCATGACCGCTGCGGATGATCTCCGCCGCTTATTTTTCCGGATTTCGTAGCTCGCTTATCTCTCTACATTCGCGCCGTCGATGTGACTCCTCCTCGACACTCTTAGCTATCCTTCGACCACTGCAGATGATCTCCACTGCTTATTCTTTAGGTTCACGTAGCTCAGTTATAGCGTAGTTGTATCCAGCTCGTTGTATATATGTACTTAACAATGATACATTTTTTTTGCCCTCACAAGACTGACCTCTTCGTATCCAATTTCGTACAGACTACAGTGCAGCTCATACCTCTGGGTGTCCATTTAACTTACTGAATTTTTCCATAAACTCAAAGCACTTGTGGTTGGAAATAACGGGCATGAGGTTGATAGGGCGCTGTGGGAGTTATAGAGGGGACGGGAGACAAGCGGCACCTTCTCGATCAATGGCAGGAGGAAGTCTGAGCGGAGCCATAAGTCAGCCGGCGTGCCGGAGGAGGTCAAGATCTCGTTTTTTGTTCGTTTTTGGCGTTTTAGGGAGAGGGCAGACTCACAGTAGCTGTTTTTGGTCGTTTTTGCTCTGTTTTTCGTTTTGTTTTTTGTTTGTTTTTACCGCCAAAATTTTCATCTTGGCGGTAAAAACGAACAAAAAACAAAGTGAAAAACAGCCGAAAAACAGCCGAAAAACGCTACCGTGAGGAACCCTAATAATAGAAAACAAATGAAGTGATGCGGAACGTCTATTTTTGTCATCGACGTTCCTTGCGGACTTTGCCAGAAAGGCCAACGCGAAGGTTCTTCTAAAACTTTACCTCTCTCAAGACGGATGGAGGAGGAATGATGAGGAGGAAGTGTGAAGTGGAAGGAAAAGGGCTGACCATTGGACTGTTCGCCTCGGTGTGTACCTTGCTTCGTGGCTATTCCTAAATTCCTTACGCAAGGCTGCAGCTCCATTAATTGTCTTTGGTTCATACATCCCTTTCTGCGAGACGGCTTTGTCTCACTGGCGTTTTCTCCTCGAGTCAACGAGCATCGTTACCCTCGCTCCTCCACTCGGCCCCTACCCCCCCATTGCGCCTTCGTCAACTTGCGGCACCACCTCAAGCGTGCTTGCTCGTGTCGGTTCTTACCTTTCAACTGTGGCTTCGTCGGAGCGTCATTTCTCCTTCCTCGCGCGGTCTCGCCATCCCCAGGACCCATATTTCGTCCCCGTCCTGTCATACCCGCCATACCCCACCCATGTAAATTCAACACCATGGGTCATCTGCCGGTGCCTTTGCAAAAGCGCTGGCACCCGACATCGGAGGCACCATCAACATGGCAATGACAATCGTGATAGACGTTCATCCTAATCGTCCTTCGTTTGTCTGAAGAAATTGCTGCTTGACAAATTGGGAAGAAATATCCATCCTGGAGGGTTCGGGGCAGTGACGGCGAGCAGTCCGAATTCGACTCGAGCAATCATCCAATTTTCATGCATATTCCTATCATTAGGGAACCGAGGAACTTTAGTTTTGGAATCGGCGTCCCTTTGCACACACTCGTGAGTGCGCCGCTGCCTGCCCAGCCTACTTCTACTCTGGCTTACCAATACGAATCGGAGGAGTATTTTCTTCTGCATCGTTGCCCAGGGTTAACTTTCCTCCTCTCCTCGAAAGCCAGTTACTGCCACCGCCATATTTCAAGCCACTTCGGAGACAGGGTCCGAATTTTTGAATCCTTCGCAGACGATATACTCTCTTTGGATAGGGAGGAACGATGTTGGAGTCAACGCGTTGCTGACAGGAAGAGATAAAGCAAGCTTAGTGGACGTGACGACCTGCATGACTAACTGGGTGCAGGTGTTGTACGACATCGGTACACGGAATGTTCTGTTCCAAAACGTGAGCCCTTTTTGAAGCTGCCTAGACCGCGATAAGTGTACTGATATCAAGATGATTCGAAATGTTCCGCTTTACGCTCCCGATTCTTATCCCAACCGTTACTCGAACAAAGAGCGGGACACGACAGGATGGAGCGCATTCATGACTGAGCTCGTACTTGTCTGGAAACGCGTTGACGAAGCTTATGTTCCAAGCTCTTTCCCCAGCCCTCCAAGGCGCTCATATCGGTTCGTAGTCATCGACTCCCAGTATTCCTCGATTTGTCTGACTACTCTACACAAGATACAGGACTTTTTCTCCGCCGACATGTTTGCACATCCAGCAGTGTATTTAAACGGCACTGCTCCGCTAAACGTCACTGGCGCTGTCAGCGCTTGCGTTTACCCGCAAAACGGACACACTTCGAGATGCACAACCGCAGAAGGAACCGGCAAAGACAGTTTCTCGTGGTACGTAGACTATATTTATCGAACGATAATTTCATTTTCCTGTCAGGATGTAGTGGCTTTTGATGGTCATTACGATCTCTATGCCTTCAAAGTTTCTTCTTCTGTGTTTGGATGGTCTACTGCTTTGATCAAAGGTAGATAACGAGGTGATAAAATACTCCAGAGACGGAATTCCCCACAACCCGTATCGGGGATGTGTTTGTCTAAAAAAGGAAATCTGTGACACTTTTCCTTATGTTGTCGCGATTTTGTATATAAAATGGCAAGGGTGGTTATCCTAGCTCATTCTTAGACTCAATTTATTACTATAACGGCTAAGACCGGGTGCCTTGCAGTGCCCAAAGCCCTTAGCGAGATAGTAACACATCTTCTTGTTCTCATCTGCACACCCGAAATCCGTCAAAATTTGTACAATTTAAGTATCAAAAAACTTTACAAGACGTTCTACAAAACCATTTTTTTGGTATATTTCTAGTTAGAAACTCGTCCACAATCTTTTTTCAGCCAATTTTCGGAAGTCAATAGTACGAAATCAAAATCCTGAACACCAAAAAAAACCTTGAGAACTACCCGACAACCAAGATTTCAAATTCTTCGTAGCTTTTGAAAACTCCCTGCGCATTGACAATTCCCTCGCTTGTTCCGTCCAACCTCAAGAACCTCCCCGCACTTGCGGCCGACTCGATACCAACGACACCGTTGTACTTTCCCGCCGCAGCGTCTTTCTTCTGGATACGGAACCTCTCCAAAACAAGACCTGTGAACTGCGCATTGACGACACCCCCGCCTCCAGTGGTTATCTTGCCTTGCGGAACCTCGGACGCGTGCATGCGGATGAAAACATTCGGGAAGACCGTGGATCCGAACGAGACGGTGCCGTCGTCATTTTGTCGAAGGACGAAGGTCTCGTAAGTGCCGACGAAGGTCTGCGTGTTGACTTTGCCGCCGCCTGGCCCGGTCAGAGAAGTAACACCGCTGCCGTCAAGGCGAATATAGCGACCGGGGAAGGCAACGGAATGAATAGCGACGAGAGGCATAATCTAAGGCGGTGGTTAGTTTATATAGAAACCACGGAGGTCGTAGAGGACGCACAAATGTTAAGAGGCTGTTGTCGTTTGATATTCGAGTAATTGAGTGGTTACAAAGTCTGGTGAAAGTAGGGTAAACTCTCTGGCCTTTTTATACGGCAGGCCATCGAAATTTTTGTTCGTACCCCATTACAATGTATAACCATAGATGGCTTTCAGTTATGTCCGGTGTCCAGATCACCCCGAGCCTCACGTCGACATCCACATGAACTGCGTATAAAAAACTAAATCTATTCGCGGTTTTTCTGTCACTCAGAATGCTAAGAGGGATTTGGTCCTTGAATAGAGATTTTCAGATATTCAGAATGAAAATCCGGAGGTCTGACTTCTCCGGGTTTGTGTTCTTGGCCTCCTCTTACTCCGTCAAAATCCACTGATTAGGTGTAACTTCAATTATCTCGTGATTGATGTTCCAAGTCTCCTGTCGTATCTCAAACCTCCCATGTTTGAAGTGCAGTGTGATCTTGTTAGGTACTTAATCCATGGGATTGGATTTGAACTTTGTTGCGTCGTGGGTGCTTATTTAACATCGAGACTCCGAGCGCTCTACTCTGCAAATAAAACGGTTTCCTAATCACTTTCCACTCTCTACACAAATATCTAGCAATTGGACGTGAACCTGTGGCGTAAGGGTACAACAGCCGTTAAGGTGTCAGTCTGATTACCTCCTAGGAATTCGAACTGTTGGTTGAAGCCGACTGGAGTATGTTTTCCGAACCCCTGTTCTAAGTATAAATACGTCACCCAAGGAAGACAGAAGAAAATCTATCCTCACGTTGAGTTTGGCACGATCGTGATGTGCCTCTACAATCCGGAATTTGAAATGTCGGAAGTCAGACAACCGTGGCGGACTCAGTTTAATAGTTTGTTTAGGGAAATCGCTGCTTCATGGAAAGAGGCGCGGATTTGTGGTCAGAGACCATACTCAGCACAAATTTGACTCAACCAGATTAGACAACAATCCAAATTGCGTGTGCTCATGTTCCCAGTCGAATGATGCTGAACACAAAATATTTTTCGTGAATTCCATCGCCATGCGGCTCCATCACTAGAAAACTGAAATCTTGTGCTTTAGGACCAATGTACCTTCGCATACACCAAGCATACACTCGTGAGTACGTCTTTGTTTGCCCACCTTCTATTCTTGGACTTGTCATGTCAGAATTAGCTAACAATCTCGGCGTATTACGATCACGGTGAATTATAGTTTCGGGGTTTTGATCTGCCGGTGACATTTTGAAGTCGAGTCGTGTATCTGTTGAGTCAGGAGGCTAGCATGTTGGGACTCAAAGCTACTATCGCGTAAAACCTCGCATCATCAAGGATTAACGATGTGTGTTGGAAATCGAGGGTGTTGTACAGTAGCTTGTTTACCATAGTATTCACATTCCGTACATAGTCTACACGCGTCATTGTAGTGGTTCTTTCTTCCTTTCCCCCACCACGTCGTAAGGAATATACACTCTTTTGTACAACTCGAACAGCGTGAAATCATTGGCTCTGTCTAGTGAAACAGTTAAATTTAACAACAAGGGAACAGAACAAACTGTTATCCTTGCTGGTTCAACGCCCGTTGCACATATTTCCAAGAAATTCGCAATATTCGCCATTCCCACCCTATGTTCGGGATCCTCGTTCCGCCACCCCCTTGTTCGGCTGGCTCCTCGTGGCCTGTTTATTGCTATTTGCGGAAATGTTGGCGAAACGGGATTTTGATCCCAAATCAAAAAATCGGGAATTTCTGACCTGGCACGCCGTGCGCGCCATAACTTGACTAGATTTTATGCTATGAGTGCGAAATTAAGTGCGTTGGAATAGTTAGAAGCTACGCTTCCGGAATATGTAAAAAAATCCGGGAAATGTGAAAAATAAATGAAAGTGACCAAGCCTTGATCTTAGACAGCATTCTCTTCGTATTTAGCTTAAAATACAACATTTCAATGTAAATTTTTATATTTCCGTAATCGTACAAGCGTCCCGAGTGCGTTGAAAAAAGAATTGAAGCAAACGGATGATTTTTGGCGAAGATAGGGAATGCCGGCTCGGATGCTCGATGACCTGGCATCGATTTGGGCACCCTGAAGCTTGTTTTGTCTCGTAAATTGTGTAAATTACCTTAAAGACTTGTCTAGCACAGCTATATTGAATGTTTTTGCTCTTAACCTTAAGGAATGCACCTTTTGTGCATGCCTGCAACTAGTATAGCGGACTCTTTGGCCTGTATTCATGGCATTCCTTCAATGGCAGTGTATCTAGGGTCATATAAAGTCACTATAGTATCAGAAAAATGATAAAAGGAGTGATCTATTGTGTTTGGCACGAAAGTGATGCTCGACACCGCCAAAATCAGTGCCATGTCATCGAGCATCCGCGCCGGCATTCCCTATCTTCGCCAAAAATCATCCGTTTGCTTCAATTCTTTTTTCAACGCACTCGGGACGCTTGTACGATTACGGAAATATAAAAATTTACATTGAAATGTTGTATTTTAAGCTAAATACGAAGAGAATGCTGTCTAAGATCAAGGCTTGGTCACTTTCATTTATTTTTCACATTTCCCGGATTTTTTTACATATTCCGGAAGCGTAGCTTCTAACTATTCCAATGCACTCAATTTCGTACTCATAGCATAAAATCTAGTCAAGTTATGGCGCGCACGGCGTGCCAGGTCAGAAATTCCAGATTTTTTGATTTGGGATCAAAATCCCGTGTCGCCAACATTTCCGCAAATAGCTATAATGACATGAGAGAGTGCGACGATTCCCACAGCCTTTTCGCCGACCTGTTCGCACATCCATCACTTTATTTGAACCGCGCTGCTCCGCTAAACGTTACTGGTGCTAAACGGATAGGCCGTAAGACGTACAACCGCAAAAGGAACAGATAAAGGCAGTTTTTTATGGTAAGTACAGTCTATAACGAACGATAATTTTAAGAGACATCGGCTAACTTGTTGCCCGTTAGGTGGGCCAAACTTGCACCCAGCGAGTAGGCCAATCGCCTTTTTGCTCGTGATATTGCACAGATCATAGAGAGGATGGGAACTAATGGTCGACGTGGTTAAGTTGAACATGAAATTGAATTTTCGAGAAGTATAAAATGGATCGGCAAGCCATCTACGGATTATCGACATTAAAACACTCAGATCCTACCGTTTGCTAACGTTGTTTCAATTGTCTACTGCGACGATAAGAAGTAGATAACAATGTGAATCAATAAACTACGTACGGAAATATCCCCCACAATTTCATTTGTTTGAGTTTTCCTCCACCTCGAGACGGAATCGCCAACAACCCGTATCGGGCATGTGTTTATCCAAAAAAGGCAGTCTGTTACACCTTTCCTTCGCGTTGTCGCGATTTTGTGAAGCTTGTGTATATAAAAAGGCAAGGATAGTAATGCCACCTGCCCAATCAGAGAAGCAACTTCAAATTTTACAAGTTATTTACCACAAATGTGTTACAAAGCGAATCTCGTTAATTTATCAGTACAATTGCCGCACTTTTTTCTTCCCGCCAGCACCAGAGCCAAAAAAAAATTGTCGTACAATTACCCAACAACCATGATCTCAAATTCTTCGGTGGCTGTGAAATTTCCCTGCACATTGACGACCCCCGCATTTCCGTCCATCCTCAAAAACCTCCCAACACTAGCTGCAGACTCGATGCCAACTATGCCTTTGTAGGAGCCGGACGGGGCACTTTTCTTGTGGATGTTAAACTTCTCGAAAGAGTGGGCAGTGAACTGCGCATTGACAAGGCCCCCACCTCCCGGGACCGTTACGCCTTGAGCGACCGAGGACGCGTTCATGCGGAGAAAGACGTTAGGAAAAACCGTGGACATGAACGAGACGGTGTTGTCGTCGTTGTGCATGAGATTGAAGGTCTCGTAAGTCCCGATGTAGGTTTGGGTGTTGACAGTTCCTCCGCCCGACCCAGTGAAGGAAGAAACGTTCTGACCATCAAGACGAACGAAACGATTTGGAGAGGCGACGGATCGAATAGCGACTAGAGGCATATTCTGAGGGGATGGTTAGTTTATATAGAAGTCACAGACGTCAAAGAGCACGCACGAGAGTTAAGGGTCTGTTAGTCGAGTACTTGAATGATTCAGTGGTTGAAAAGTTTGCTGGAAGGAGGGCAATCGACCTGGCGTATTTATACGGTAGACAATTGGAATTCTGTTCGTACCCAATACAACGCGGAAACTACCCACTACCGTCTCGCGTCCAGATGACCCCAGGTCTGACGTTCACGTCTTGAGCCCTTGATAGAGACGTTCGTGGATCCAGAGTCTAAGTCAGGAGGTCTGACATTCGAATTTTCTCGTCAAGAACCTCCCAAGTTTGAAGCCGAGTGGGGGCTGGGTAGAAACACCATCTGCTTTTGTGGTCATTTCTACTCCTCGTGCGTTGTGTGAGAGAGATCGTGACGAAGACAGAGACACCC
Source organism: Galerina sulciceps (assembly GCA_023014345.1). Lineage (NCBI taxonomy): Eukaryota > Fungi > Basidiomycota > Agaricomycetes > Agaricales > Galerinaceae > Galerina > Galerina sulciceps. The sequence continues at coordinate 46,259 of JAEDXJ010000026.1, forward strand.
AGCCTCTTGTTTTGGCCATTAACATCTAGACTTTGAAACTCTTCGTAGGTTCTGGCCATGTCCCCGCATTCGCAACGTAGTTGATTGATATCCAGCCCAGTGGGAGCCAAGTCCTTCTCATAGTGCTACCTGCCCATTTATTTCGTATAACTGGAGGTATGCATTCAATTTTAATTTGTCAAGACGTGAAGTACAAGGATAGAGCCTTACCGCTGTCCGGATTTGCGGTTGGTAAAATTGATCAGGTCGTAAACGAATAGTGAAGATAATTAAGAAGTAAGGAGGTTAGACGGGATGAAGGAAGCATCGAGGAAACAACTGAATATTTCTCACTGCTTCTTCCCATCCACACCACGCAATGCCCGCTAAGTCAGCGCAAGCTCCGTCAAGACGCGTTCCTAGAACGCATCGCTGAATGGCCCCGACGGAGGATATCAGGCAATTTCACCAATTTGATCCTGCTCGAAGTTGTCGTGCCTGTGTTCTCGCTGGGTCTAGACGAAATCACATTCGAAGGTCCTAGATCATTCAACGTTTCTCGATGACATCTGCGCGGAGAAAAGTCGTAGCTAGAGAGAGAAATTTTGTTAAGAATCGCAGTTTTCTTTCTGTCTTGTTGACAATGATCTTTGCGAATGTTCCTCCGATGAGACTTTCATGTTGATCTGAACATGAGGTATTTTGTAGTGCTTGGCGTCCGCTCCAACGGCGAGTGCTTCATTCTTGGCAATGCACTGAGGGAAATAAACCGAGATTGAGAGGATACTTGCATAGGGACCGGGGCCGAGACTAAAGTTTGCGAATGAGAAGGGGCAAAAGAACCACGTCGTTCTATGTCTCGGTCCCCAAATTCGGACGGTGGAGGTAGATGTATATTTGTATCTTCTGAAGAGGGTACAAATGTGCCGCTCCAGGACCGTAAATAGGTTCGCCTCGACCAAAGTCGCGTGTAGTAGCATCATGATAACTTGGCGAAGTGGGAACGTTTGAGGGTATATTCTTCGTCCTCAGTCTTCTGTGGAATGCCCTTTTCAGCGTGTGAGTGGGCTACAGAGAACGATCCGCGGGACGAGGTTTTCGGTGAGGTTTTCGGTGGGATTGTACTCGATGACAAGGAAGGAGAAGGAAATGGGGATGTGCGCAAGACGAATGACATTACAGTGTTTATGTAGTGTATCATTGACCTACCAACACAAATTACTCGAGCAACATGTAGCTTCGTAAATGAAATTCCTCACCGAGCAAGCCATGTCGCCGGCATAGCGAGAGGCCCCCGAATATTCCACCAGATTCTCCGTCTCGTCTTTCGAGCTTCCTATAGAAATCAGGGAGTTGATCTTGTTTCACAGAATAGATATATGAACCGAGCTCCCTTCTGCTCATTCAGCACCTTTATAGGTCTTTCTCGTCGTGCCGAATCAAATGATGTAGATACAACCGTATGGGAGACTCATCAGCGCGTAAATTATAGAGAGAAAGGTGGAGTACCGCAGCAATGGACCGGAGGCGGCGCCGTCAAGATGTAAAATCGTCGAAATAGAGCTAGTTGGAAGATTAAGAGCTTAACATCGAACATGAGAGTGGAGAGAAAACTCACGAAAGTAACAAAAAAGAAATAATGTTTAGAGCCTTCCACTCTTTAATCAGCAAATCATCGAAGGCCCACGCAAGGTTTTGTTGGCTCATCGCCCTCCGCCTCCTCTCAATGCCGGCCCAGTTATTTGCCTTCGACGATTTCGACTTTGGCCGTGGCTGCGACTAAATTGGCGACGATAACGCTTGGAAAGTGAATGAGAAGGGAGCTGCCTTCCGTTGCCACTCGATAATCACAGCGGGATCCACTATGACTCCAAATTTGCGACCGAGACTCGCGCTGAGGAGCGGCTGAGCGTTTAGCGAAGAGGTGAAAATTTCTGGAGAACCTCGTGTTGGCTAGCCATCGCATTCTGGTGTGAGACTGGGGTGCTGGAAGTGCGCCGGTCGAGGCTGGTTGAGCAAATGCGAATCGTTGATTCAAGAGCAGTCTGAGAATACACGGGTCCAGCGCTGAGGTAGAGCTTTGATAGCTGAACTGAATGGAAATAGTGGTCAGCACTGAATCTAAGACCAACTTGAAGGACGAAAGCCAAGGACAGAGGCAGTTGTTCTGGACGCTGGGCTTGGGAAAAACAATACGTATTACGTAACACAACTGACATGACGCGAAACGGCTATTTTTGTCATCCATATTCCTTGCGGACCAAGTTCAACCATACGACTACCCCCTCACCAATCGTCTTGTTTATCGTCGTCAACCTTTTCTTGTGCTTCCTTCTCCTCTTAAACGAGGCTTCCAACGTGTTATGTCTCTAAAAATTATTCGGAAGAGAAACGATGTAGACGAAGTGAGGAGAACGGTTGAAAGCTTGAACGCTTGACTATTACCCAGGTGTGTACTAATGTCTATTTAGGTATTCGTATTAATTCAGGTTATTACAGAGTCCCTTGTCTGTGAAGACCTTCACTACCGTCACCCAAGATCACTTCCGGCCATTGACTCCTTCTCCTTTAGCCACAGTTTTCCTCGTCATTGTAATCAGGCTGGCCTTAGTCAAATCGCCGTCTCTCCCTTCTCTGGAGCAGTCTTCCTGTCTCCAAAACCTATCATTAGGAAGCTGAAGATTTTGACTTAAGGAACGTTGAACCTTCACCTAAGCTCGTGAGTATGCCGCTGCCTCAGCCTGCCTGCCTTGCTCTGGCTTGTCAAGTACGGCAATCTCGGCATGCTTTGCTATGCCGGTGACATTGAAATTCAAGTCGTGTATCTGTGGGATCATAGTGCCAACTCGGTGGGACTAGGGGCTATATCCAAGTGAAAAATAATCTCCCATTATGAAGGAACTAAATGAAGCCAATGCTCGAACAAGATTACGCCCTGTAACCTTCCTTCTGTCTTCGAAAGCCAAGGCGACATCGGAGAAAGGGCCAGGGTTTTTCGGTCCTGCGCCGATGATATATTTTTTTGGATAGGGACGAACGATCTTGGTGTCAACGCGTTGCTGACGGGAAGTGATAGGGAAAGCAAAGCGGATATGACGACCTGCATGACCAGTATTTTTCAGTGCCTCATCTAAATGCTTCCAATTTAATGCAGATGCGAACGCAGTTTCCTGTCGGGATATATGGTTTGATAGTCATCCACGATCTCTATGCCTTCTGTTTTTATGTCAAGTATTTGAATGACTGAAGGACCGAACTTCAAGCTTGAAAGTCTGACTCTAATATCTTCGAAAAGTCAGGCTTGCTGGTGCTAACATTGTTTGAACGATCTACTATGATGAAGGACATATAATAAGGTGAAATAAATTACGGACGGAAATTATCCAACACAGGCTTCGTTCGTTCGAACTTTCCTCCAGAGACGGAATTCCAACAATCCGTATCGGGCATGTGTTTCTCCAAAAAAGGCAACCCGTTATCCTTCACGTTGTTGCAATTTCGAAAAACTGGTGTTTATCAAGAATAGCTCTACTGATTCACTCTTATGTTTTTTGTAATGACGGTTAAAACCTTGCATGGCTTTGAATTATTCACCAGTCCCCTGAACCCGTAACAGAATGGTCACACAAATTCCTCTTCTCATATCGATACTCAAAATTTTCCAAATATTTGTACAATTCAGCTATCAAAAAATTTACATGCCATTCTACAAACCATTTTTCGGTACATTTTCGGTCAGAAAGTTGTCCCTAGTGTTTTTTGTCGATTTTTTGAAAGTCGGTGGTACGAGATCGAAAGCCCGAGCACCAAAAAAAGATTTACCCAACAACCAAAATCTCAAATTCTTCGTAATCTTTGAAAACTCCCTGCACGTTGACGATTCCCTCGTTTCTTCCGTCCAACCTCAAGAACCTTCCCGCACTTGCAGCCGACTCGATACCAACGACACCGTTGTACTTTCCCGCCTCAGCATCTTTCTTGTGGATATGGAACCTTTCCAAAGAGCGAGCGGTGAACTGCGCATTGACGACGCCTCCGCCCCCAGTGGTTATCTTGCCTTGCGGTACATCGGACGCGTTCATGCGGATGAAAACGTCGGTGAACACTGTGGATCCGAATGACACGGTGCCGTCGTCGTTTTGTTGAAGGACGAAGGTCTCGTAAGTGCCGACAAAGGTCTGGGTGTTGACTTTGCCACCGCCTGGTCCAGTCAGAGAAGTAACACCATTGCCGTCAAGGCGAACAAATCGATTGGGGAAGGCAACAGAGCGAATAGCAACTAGAGGCATGATCTGAGGTGGCGGTCAATGTGTATAGAAAAAATTCAAGCTACGGAGGACGCACCAGAAGTGGTTGTTATTAGATACTTTAGAAATTAGTGCCGGTTGAGAAACTTGCTGAATGTAGCGCAAGCTTCTGGGTTTATATACAGCAGACCGTCGGAAATTGAGTTCGTGTCCGAATACAACTTGAGAGGCGTATATTATCTCCACTTTCCGTCCCGTGTCGAGACGCTTCACATTCATGTGCACGTCGGCGATGCATTGAAACGGCTAAGCACCGGTTGAGCTGAAAAGAGGTATTCACGTATTCACTGACATTGAATTCTTCTTCTAGTTCTCCGGAAAGGGTTCCTTCCATGGAAATCTGATTGTCCTCAGAATATCATTAGCCCACCAAGTTCTCTGTCAAGATCGAGAGCCTCGACCAGCCCCACAAAGCTTCATGCACGAGTAATTAATCTATGGGAACAACTTGGAGAAACGAGGGTTTGAAGTTTGTCTTAATGATATCATACTGATCGGCGTCATGGGGTTCCGTAACGTCTAGACACCTGTCGCTCAGCTTCACATCTAAACAATTCGCGTAATCGGTGTGCTCGTCCATCCAAAATTTCTGGCAACTGGACTAGGATTGGCTTAGGATTGTACCTGCCTTCACGATGATACATAATATGTTCGGATTGCAGATCTTAGCACCTCTACGAACTGTTGGTTGAAATTGAACGGAAGTTAATTTCCGAACTTGTCGGTAAAACGGGGTCCTTCTGTGGTAATTAAGGTCAGCTGCAAATCCAGTGCTAAGTATAAACGCTCGAGGCTTCTTTAGACACGATATCCCCTCTAACGGTTTACGGTGGCCTTGGAGCTCTTTCAAGGACCCTTGGGTAAAAATCGTGTATTCAGAATCCTCACGACGCTCGCAGAGCCATCATATGTGCGGCACAGCCTAAACTCATTGAATTTCTCTTCTAAGTCAACATATTTAAAAAACCGAGCCGCTTATAGGAGGTGCCTCTCTTTGTAATTTTGGTCAAAGAACCATGTACTTGGCTACCGTCGCTGAGCTTAAATTCTAAACGCTTTGGTCTTCGCGCCTCTTAAACCATTTGTATTATTGGCGCTTCTGCATTCAGCACTAATTTCCAGCACGTCGGAAACCAACCATATTTGAATTCTCGTCGCTTCAACGGTCGGTAATCGATTAACTTGGAGCAATCGTGCCTGTGATCTCCCGGGAACTGAGCAAACCCATGATGCTCTACGCTTCCGGGTTGAACACCAGGATTTCTCAGCTTTCCCATCGTCCAACACTTATGGTTCATCGCAGCATCATCTTCTCAGCGTGAGACCCAAATCGCTTCAATAGACCGTTCGGCCTTTCCTTCACTGTGTCACCTTCCGAAACAAGGGTCGCCGAGAGGCTTTCACACCAACATTCTTCCTGTCAACAAAGCTGTCTGAGCCGATTCCTCCCCTAGTTCTCATGCTGCTCTGAACACGAGGCAACACCATCTGGTTTGGCCAAGTTGGCCTCGGCTTCGACCTGCATGACCAACTAGGTATCGGTTTGAAGCCACCCACCTACTTCGACTCTGACAGCCTCTTTGCCGACATGTTCGCGCATCGAGTAGTTTATTTAAACGGCACTACTCCGCTAATCATCGCTGGAGCTGTCATCTCCTGCGTTTACAGGCTCAACGGACACGCTTCGAAATGTACAAACGCTAAGGGAACCGATAAAGACAGTTTCAAATGGTACGTACAGTATATAACGAGCGATAATGTCCGAAAGAGACGACATTTAATTCCTCCTCTTTAGGTAGGACGAACTTAATCCCAGCGAGCAGGTCAACCGCATCGTCGCTCGTAAGATCACACAGGTCATAGAGGCGATGGAAACTGAGTGGACGACGTGGTTAAGTTGAAGATGAATTTCTTTTTTTTTGAGAGAGAAAAACAGGCAATAGATTGAGAACTACCTTTTAAGACTACTAGTATATTTCTATGAATTAAATCCGGCTTTGAGCGTCTACTAAACTCGGGGAGCCATGCTGGAAACCAATGTTCGCTCTCCAAAAGGCTGTCGGAAACCTACTTTGAGATAACGAGGGATGATGATGAGAAATCAAATCTTCTCTGCACACCAGGATTTCTATAAGTTCCGATATTCTTTTTGTGCCTACATTGAAATGAGGAAAGGGGCTCAGCTATCCAGAAGAACGCAACTGAAAGACCGAACTCAGAAGGCGGAGTTCAGACATTGCGGCGCACTTCTCTATTGGGGAATATTTGATTGTAAAGGAAAGCCGATCATTCCGGTTCGATCGCCTGCTCTCCACTGTCAGAAGAAAACTAGAACAAGTACTTGTGTACGCATGAAAAGATTTATCCGAGTAGCTTGACCATTCTCCTATAGTCTAAGATGTAATTCACCCGTTTCGGAAGTTACTGGTTAGCCAGTATATAGCAAGTGTATCCGAAGTGTCCCGGCGGATAGGATTTATAGGTCGCCGATGGGCTAAAGCGAACGAACAAAACCAAAAAACCAGAAGGCAGCCTACTTGTAAAGACAAACTAACTGTCAGACTAGCTAGTACTAGAGTAGAATTTTATCATCGCTCCACTGCTACGACTTATTATAGTATCATACCCACCCAAGCTTCACCGATGCAAGCCTTCCTGCACTTCCAAAAAAGGAAAAACATGGGGGATTTAATAGCTCGGAACCTGTCCCTAACTCAGCGTCTTCTCCTCTAGACACAGCACCCCTAACATGCCTTCTCTTTACAAAGTCTCCGTCGTCCTCAGCTTTGCTTTGGCATTGTCTGGTGTCAGTACTCTTGCTGCACCCCTCTCTGCGCACGAAAGCGCTCTTTCCGTTCCGGACAATGGGGATGCAACCAATATTCATTCTTTCATGGAACGCGAGGACGAATTTATTCCCTTTAGTGCTATATTAAACGCCGCGAAGAGGATTGCGGCTACAGCGCAAAAGGTCGCACCGAAAGTACAACAAGTGTAAGTTGAACCCCCGTTCCACATATATGGTCCACCTCAATGACTATCAATTTTCGTAGGGCGAAAGCAGCCCAGCCGCTCGTAAACAAGATTGCAGCCGGGTAGCTAGTTCAAAGCTTTGTCAAGCTCTGTTCTGCTGATGATGGCTTCGTTTGTAGTCCGGTTTCGTCAACTGCTGGTAGTGCGATCGAGTACGTATCGTTGTCGACTCAACACCTCAAACCTGAATACTGATGTTCTTGATTGTAAATCAATAGCACTGCTGACGCTGAAGCAGTTGCTGGAGCGGCGGCTGGGGCCGCTTAATGCGAGAGCAAAACACATTTGCGCTCCAGTGCGCGCTTTCCCTTCTCAATACATATGTATATAGAAGTAATGACTTCTGTAGGCAATCCAGGGAAACAAACAGGGGTGGAAATATTATTTTGCAGTGAAATTAACAAGCGGATTCAGAGAGGAATGTACAATGACTGGTGTACTAAGTAAATATTTATAAAATGTCCTTTTCGTTTACTACTGTGTGATTGAAGATCTGCAAAGGCCCGCGCCATAATCTGGACGGAGTTCAATACTAACCCGTTCTTATAAGTGATTCGGTACCATATCTTAGAACTATATTCTTGGGAGCGTGAAGGACAAGCCAGAAGGTCATGAAAAGATATATATTTCCCGTTGATGCTAGAGGCCCAGAGTGTCCATCGGGCTCAGTGAGTCATTGGAAGTAAAGAAAATCAAACTATAAGAAAAGGAAACACATTTATAATAGGTTAGAAGACGACGCAGCGGGTTAATCTCGGGAATTTTGCATCGTGGCAATGACCATTTGTGGATGACCTCACCTTGCTCATCTTCAGTTGGATCAATTTCTGAAATTTTTTCTCCAAGTTCATGTCGCGAGTAGAAGAGATGTTTAAACGATCTTTCTCTTCATGACCTCCCAAGTTACTCCCAAGGCTCTGCCTTGAAAACAGGACGACAATATCATTATGTTACATCACGCTTTATCGCGTGGGTGCTATTTATAGCCCGAGGAATTGTTGATCGTCACCTCGATACCGACTGGTCCTTGGCAGCTACGCACACCGACTGTCCTACGAGCGGTAGCGAGCGGTGAGGGATTGTTCGATTCTTCTAACTCGATCCAGGCACCGCTCCCGGCTAACGCCGGACAACTTCCTATTTAAGGTTTGTGGTTGAATTTGCGTCACACGACGGTCTGCCGACGTTGCGACGATCAAGCCGTGCGTTCCTCAACTTCGGAACTCCAAAGAACAAAATCCGGATGCTCGGCATAACTACACCACCTTGACCAAATGCCCCCAGAACTGAATTAAATTTTTGTAATGAATAAGCTGGATATAGTAATAATAATATTATAATATTTTCACGAAATACTAACTGCCATTGGACCCTCAAAACAAGGTGATGGTAAGGATGTCTGTTTTTCATAGTTGGCCTGCTACAGTTCTATTCAATATGTTCTAATTTTATAAGGAATAAAAAGTTATAGAGTAAGAGAATACCTGGTATGCATGCACCTATATCAGAAGCTCTATACTCAAGCACCATAGGACTTTTCAAGGGGAGATAACCTTTATTTTATCTTTACTGTGTTTCTGACTTTGAATTAAATACGATATGTGTCTCGTCGTGATGAGTGACTGATGGGACTCGACAAAAGGGGAAGATTATGTAATTTTGATGGGATCGAGTTAGAAGAATCGACTTATGCCTCAGCGAGCGGTTCCATCGGTTAGGCGGTTGTGTCGTCAAGGAACATAGGTTCAGCTCAGGCACGTATAAACTCTCTCTCAAGTCTCGAGGTTCAAAACGACACCTTTTCGATGGCTCGGAGCGGGTGAACTCAACTTGAAGTACGCTAACCCAGTTCTGCAAAAGAACTATCAAGTTTCTGTCCGTAATTCAACCTTTCCGTACGATACTCATGCTTACGACGGTCCTTCCTCAAGCACGGGACCCACAACCTCGGTTAGTAATCGTAATCTAATTCTCTACGGTAACTGATGATCGACGACAAAATTGATATGCGTCGACACTTCATGTCAAAGCGACCTTGTTCCAAAGTGGGCTACCTGAAGCATAAGGAACAGAAGCACCAGTGACCCTCAGTGACCTCGGAGCCGCGTGACGACGACACTCGTTCACCGCTCTATCTCGACATATAAAGTGCAGCGCGATGACGGACTCAATCTTCACTTCTCTTCACTTTCTTCGCTCCTAGAGAGTAATTCTTCCACCTTTCTCCTTCGTTCTTTCGATCTTCAATCACTTTTAATTCCGAAGGCGCGAGCGTCGACCATCTTTTCCTTACGCTTTAAAAATTTACACTCCTTCAACATGTTTGTTCCAATCTCTTACCTCGTCGCTGCATTCGGGTTTGCCTCCTCTGTTTCCGCTCTTCCCGCCCAACAATCAAAAGGAAGCGCAAACTCAGGCGTTGCCGGTGCCGCATACTGTAAGGACATAGTCTTTTAGTTAGTCCCAAAACTTACAGGAATTCTTACAGTCATTACGAACGATCCTTCCGGAAACCAGATTGTGTCGATGAACATTGCATCCAATGGGAAACTGGTCAGTATCGACGTGGAATTCGATGCGCCCAAGGGCTTACCTTCATATTTCGCTAGAGCTCAGTGACTTCCATCAATGCCGGCGGACGTGGAGCCCACGGTATCACTTCTCCCAACGGGCCCGACCCCTTGTTCGCTCAGGGCGCTGTCAAGACCAGCGCTGCTGCCAAAATGCTCGTTACCGTCAATGTACGCCTTTCAGTTGACGTTATCTCCGGCTACTGAATTTCGATTTTAGCCTGGATCAAACACGGTGTCGATGTTCTCCATCAACCCCAACAACCCCGCGAAGCTGAAGATGGTCGGCAGCCCAGTCTCATCGGAAGGGGAATTCCCCATGTCGGTAGCCATCAACGCGAAGGGAACGATGGTTTGTGTGCTTAACGGCGGCGCGGTCAATGGTGTGAAGTGCGTGTTCAAAACCTCTCGCTCAGCTTGAAGTAACTGACCTTCCTGTAGCTGTTATACTCCGGACGCAAAGTTGGGTTTGATCGCTAAGCCCAACACCCTTCGTTCGCTTGGACTCAATCAAACTACTCCCGCCACCGGTCCCGCTGGAACGACAAGTCATGTCGTCTTCAGTGAAGACGGCTCAAAACTCATCGCTTCCGTCAAGGGTGTTCCCCCCACCCCTGGTATGATTCCCGCCCATTTATTCACCTGTAAAACGTTAACCGAACCACCCAGGATTCCTCGCGACATGGGACATCGCCTCTGACGGCTCCCTCTCCGCCGAACCCGTCAAGTCCACCCCCGCCTCCGGTGGACTCCTGCCTTTCTCCATGACCGTGATCCCAGGAAAGAACGCCATCCTCGCGACGGACGCCGGCGTCGGCTTCGACATCTTCAACTTCGGTGGAAGCGGAAAAGGCGCCAAGGCCTCCTCCAGCGCGACGTCGACCATCGTCCCAATTTCGGGTCAGAAGGCGACGTGCTGGTCCAGCTTCAGCCCCAAGTCGAAGAACTTCTATCTCACTGATATTGGTACCTCGACGATCACGGAGGTTAATGTTGATGCTAATTTAAAGGGTACCATCGTCAAGGTTTGTCTCATATGTTCTTTCGCATAATCGAAGCTCTGACCCCCGTCTTTCCTTAGCAATATCCTCAGGCTCCTGGCTCTGCAACGATTGACAACGACATCGCCACCATCGGAGCTAACAGGTAACGTTTTATAAGTACTCTCTCTCCCCCTATTGACTTACTCTGCCCTTAGTTTCCTCTACGTTCTATCCCCCAACGCAACCACCGTCAACGTCCTGTCGGTGAACACACCTGGAAAGGCGACCTCCGTCCAGAACTTCAACTTCGCGTCCGCCGCCAAAGCCGCTGGTGTGACAATAGGCAAGTCGGGTTCTTCTGAGTAATTTTGGTTTCGTTTCTAACGCCATTATTCGTGCATAGATAAAAATAATCTGCAAGGAATGACGACTTTCATCAGAGCTTAGAAGCTTTTTACTACGCCACGCCCATGTGTCTGTGATTTCTTCATTCAATGTCCATCTTGTAGCATTATTTTATTTATTTTGTACCACCTTTGTAGCGATACCAATAGAGAGGATTCGAGATTCTCAGACCTTGGCTGGAGTCGTCTAGTTTGCGCACTAGGCTTGAACGACTCGGACGGTTTCCGTCAAAAGTGGAACACAAAAATCGAGTAAATTTGAGTAAGGATTAGCACTCAAGCCACTCAAAAGACAGATGCACTTACACTCAGGTAAATTTCTATCCCTTGAGGCTGTCTGGTCAGCGACGTCTGACTACGGACTGAGTGAGAGCTTGCATTGGCTTGCATACACAGCTGGCACCGGTCACTGTTTACCAAAGAAACAGCACTAAAAAACAGGTCTTCTGTTTTCTTTGTCTATTTCTGTGACAAACAGCCCGTCGGCCTTTCCTTTTTAAGTATCCCCGACCTGCTTTTTCTTTGAGAAACAGCCAATAAAAACAGAAGACATATTTTTATTGGCTGTTTCTCTCGAAAACAGCTGCCGCCGTCAGCTGTGATAGGAGGGATAGCAATCTCGGCAACAATCGGGCCGTGGTCCGCTGCCACGAGTCCAAGAGGCAAGTTCAACCTCTTCTCCACCACACAAATCTCTAATCCGAAGATTAGAAGGACCCTCCCCACGTTATGGACCATAAAAACATTCAAGTTGGGCTCGATGTACTTCCTCTCGACATCTGGCTGAAGATCATGGATGAAATAACCCCCTCTGACTTCAAGTCTGCGAATGAGAGTGAGGCCTTGAAGAATATTTCTTCTGCATGTCGAGCTTTTCGGTGGCTCACTCTTCCTCTCATCTGTAGCACGGCGACATTCCACACATACGTTCTTGATGATGATCTAATTGAGACTTGGGAGAAGTCGGAGCGGAGAGCCCCATCGCCTGCTCAAATAGAACGTGAAATCCAACGACTGGAGTTCTTCAGCTCCAACCCTATCGCGAGCTATGTCCGTCATTTGATTCTTCGTCCTTGGCTTCAGTCACCGTCCGAGTCCACTATACTTCCCGCTACTGGTACCGACTTAACGGAGTGTCTGGTTCAGAAATTCTATGAGGCCGTTCCTCGGTTTCAAAACGCTCAAAATTTGCAGTGTACCGACACCGACTTCGACTCCTTTGCGCTGCAGCAAATATCTCAGCTTCCCAAGTTGAAATTATTGGATCTTACTAATTGCAACATACTTGATCATTATCATCATTATCCATCCGCCAATGCACCAGCGCAATTGCGAATAAATGCTTTCCACTTTATGCACCAAGCAAAGTTCGTGACACTACCAACTCTAGGAGTCGATCGATGGTTAAGTATATTAGATCTTAGCCGGCTCCATGACCTCCGCGTTCATCCTGATCCTCTGGTGTCATTTTTCTTTCGTGGCCCAGGATCTACGTACCCGTCAGGCCTCAACTCGCTCTCGAAGTTGTCTATATCAGCCTCGTCTCGTGTGCTGACCCAACTACCTCGTCTCCTTTCAAAAACTCCCCAACTTAGGCACCTATCCATTTCATCTTGGACCTCAAACTTTGAAAACAGAAAAATAATCGAGGCTTATCGACCTCCACTTATATCACCGACCCCAAACCTTGAGGTTTATCGCGGCCCGAACGAGCTGCTTCGCATTATTCTTCCCGTGACTGGATCTGAGGCCAGTACATCACGAACACACCTATCGATTTTACCGTTGAGACGGTTGTATCTAAACACACTTCTACGGCCATCGGGCGAATGTTTTAAGGACATATACCAGTCCTTGTCCTCACCGCATTATTCTCGGCAGCTGCTAGGCTTGACCCATTTCTACGCCAAAGTCTCCTCAATCGAGTACCAAGACGTCGCTAAGTTCTGTGCGCTTCTACCGGTCTTGCAAGAACTGTCATTAGAAGCAATGATTCACACCAAGAATGTTACCAATGAGGTCAGTCGGCTAAACACCCTTACACAAAGCACTCATTTCATTTCATGTCTCCCAGAACTTCTTGGACGATCTACTCACAATCAACTTGTCGCCATTCCACTTAAAATCTCTGGCGATCAATTGGACCGCAAATCATTCCGTTGAACACGTCGTTTCAAAACACAGAGAAGCCCAAGCCCAGTTTGTCAAGCAATACCCATTACTCGAGAAATTATGGCTCTGCGACTGGAGACGGGCAGCTTTGTTGTGGCACAGGAGTTCCACTGGGAGGGAGGTGTCGACGGTATATGAAAGTACGCCATTTATCTCATCAGTGTATCTGCAAAGTCATGGGACCATATTTCTGACTTCCTCGATGTCAGTTGGAAAAAACAGTTCGAAATTAAAAGAGGCTTTTAACGCCCGCCTCGCTCTCTTCTCCTCCACCAAGTACTCTTCATTCTTAACCTGTGAGTGTCTTTGTATGCTAAAATATTCTTTGATATCCCTGGTGATGAGAATTGTCTCTCTTCAGCTTAAACCGGGTTCTTAAAGAGAGTCTCGCACCTGAATATTTACTTGAATTCGCCTTCAGATCCGTTGCTTTCTTGGCCTTCGCGTTCGGCAAGACCTATTTACCTCAGATAATTATGCTTATAAAAATGAAAGTATAACACACTCGATGACTTCGCTCACAGTACTAGCTATAGTCTTGAGAGTCGGGCTATCATATGCATGTATTGATTAGCAAGAGAACATGCAGGAAAAAGCAAAGACGCCTGCTCCAGGGGACTTACTTCGAGGTTGAGTTGGCAACTAAGTCAGCAATAGGTTTCGCAATCGATGCCCTAAAACTTCTACGTAAGGATCTGATGCTTCTTGATACGATAATGTGAACCAACACTGTTTTTATCGGTGCAGCTATACTCGGGGTTGACAAAAGTAACCGGACAGCACGTGATTTAGCGATCACTATTCCTCTTTCTCGGTGGACGCTCTCGACATCCAGCAGCAATTCAATAAAACTAAATTGACTGTTTAAATAATAGGTGTGCTCATAATATATATCTGCAGTTTCAAGAAAACCTGGCAGGTCCTTCAGAATATAAATGGCAATGACCCTTTGGATTGATATAATAGCATTGACGAAATTCGAGAGCCCGTCTGCCTTCTTCCACTGAGTTTCAGCCTAAAATTTTCCGCTACCTTAAACTATATAATGTCAAATTTTGACTGTTCAAATCTTGTACAAGAAAAATTACAGGTTCCGAATATTTTAACCACCGAAGCCTTCCCGTCAAATGGGATGATGACGGCAAAGGAGAAGACTAATATATCTCTGGTTTAAACAGCGATATTAGATTCAAATAACTTAGTGGACTATATCTATTGACTTACTCGATTGCATCTATTTCATTAGAGCCGTTTTTTTCTAAAATTTGAAACCAGATCCGCATATTTCAAAATTTGGTGAACCAAAAAACGGAGTGGGTCAACTTCATCATACAATATTCTCAGAACCAGACGGAAAGTAGCTCTAATTTTTTTTCAGCGTCAATAGTAGACAATATATATCTCCTAACACATTTTAGTGAAGCTATGTTAATCGTGCGAAGCTACAGAGGCTCTGCAAGTCACTCAGCCATGAGAAATACATGAAGAAATCTAGTCAGTGTCTGTGGCTCGGAGGCTACACCAAACTTCTTGAGATTTCTCATATATATTACCAATATGTGTGGAATTTAAAGCATCTATTTACATCTGCTGAATATCTTCTGTATATCGAGAGCGTCGATCATCCGTTACGGCGAGACGCGACTTGAGATAGTCAGATCACGTGCTGTCCGGTTACTTTTGTTGACCCCGAGTAGTTGAGAGAGCACTCCCAGCGACCTTTCCGATTTTTTTGAAGATGGACGGAATATGGAAGTCATCCGCATTGTCCAACAAGGTCAATTCCTGCAGCTGCTCTATTTCGCCATCGCGGGTATCGAAACTTATGCCGCCAGGAAATCCAGTGTTGCTCGATGTCAGTAAAGAAAGGGGCGAGTCACTCAAGCCCGTCTCGGGTACTGGGCTGGAGAAAGCCACACGACCAGAAAGTGTCTGGGCGACTGTAATCAAGAGAGTGACTTTAGCAAAATAGCGCATCCTGAACCCTGGGTAGAATTCAATCATAATCGAGACGGAAGAGTTGAATCCTTTATAGTCCCTCAATTCGAGCCGGTGCAAGCCGTATTAAGGTCCAACCCTGTAGTCAGACTCGATGTATTATAGGCCCACACCGTTACGCTTCTAATTCATTCGTCCCATCAGTAATCCCCCAAGCCATATTTGGTTTGAGTGGGTTGCCCATTTCGTACCTTCTTTTTCTTTAGTCACTGGTATTTTGAGCC
This sequence comes from Galerina sulciceps, assembly GCA_023014345.1. Lineage (NCBI taxonomy): Eukaryota > Fungi > Basidiomycota > Agaricomycetes > Agaricales > Galerinaceae > Galerina > Galerina sulciceps. The sequence goes on from JAEDXJ010000026.1 coordinate 61,929, forward strand.
AGGACGAAATGCGCCCCGCCATTCCGAGATTTGGAAGAGCAAAAATTGTGTCCAAAGATTACCATTGAGCTCATGGTGTCAGATGTACGTGTGGAATGAGTATGATGAATTTGGGCATCCCATCAGGCTAGGTTGTCCGCTGTGAACGCCGAAGCCGGGACTTAGTTTGCTCCCTAGCACTTTGTGGGCCGTCGATAATCGATAACCTCCTAGCATTCACGCTTTATGTACCGATAATTATTTAGGAATAGGACATATCCCTCTTCGGCACTTACATATATGCCCTTTCCCTTCCTCGCATTTGTCATGTCAGACTTTTGACGAGGCACTGTTTGCTTGCAATTTAGTAGTCGACTCACGCTCCCATTTGGAGAGATAAAAGGAAAGAGATACTGTGATTTAAGACTCTAGAGATCCACCTGAGAGACACGAATACGAAGCCCAATGTTCATATATTGCTATTAAAATCAGTAGTGCCTAATACCTTTGTGGACGAATTGAAGCGGAAAGGATACATGGGAACATCCTTAGGTATTCACCTCCCTGTGATACTAAGTTTGAAGACCAGTCGACGTCAGAATCCATGGAGCGTAAAACCATTTCATAACCTAAAGAGAAGTCCTAGTTAAGATCTGCCCATGCAGGAAGCCCGAAGTAAGTAGGTAGGTCATTCCATATCCTTTTGAGACCTGCTTCGTAGAGGGGTATAATTTGATCAAGGCAGCTGGCACAAAACTTGTCCCGAATTGAAGCGTGCAGAGGCATGAAAACTTTACCGGCGCTGGTCTGGTTCAATCCAGTGGACAATTTTTTCAATACCTCCAGAATCCATCTCTGACACTGGCCTTGGCAATCCGGGTTCTTGACTGGGTCATAGGTTCTTAACCATGCAAATTTATATTGTGCGATTGCCTGGCATATTCTTTCTCGGCCAAGAACAAGTTTCTCAATGGTGTCCAGAGAAAGATGCAACACCGTTCCATCTGCACCGACCAAAGGTTTGAATGTGTTTTGCTATAGAAAAAGAACATCAGCGCACAGAAACCGGCGCAAATTAAAGTGTACCAAAGTGATATTCATTATGCATAGAAAGTACGCTGCAGGAAGAAGGGGCTGGATTCCTGTGTCGCGGACGATGTCAAGAAGTTCGAGATGCTTCCCGCACAATGGACTGGGCTTGTTGGCATTGCTGCCGAATTTTGCCTCCCAGTGTTCGAGCGACTGTGGTACTTCCGATTTAAGACGCTCTAGGGCTGTATCATATAACTTATCCAGGTCGTACTTTCTCCCGAGGCGAAGGATTGACGACAGCGCTAACAAGTCGAACTTGTCGAAGTGTTTATATCCTCTAAATGAGTTTGAATTAAACATTTTAAACTGAAAATCAGAAGGTGTAAAACAGGAAAAGGACGCTCATGCACTAACACTTCGGGATGGAACAAGATAGTGAGAAGGTTCTTCCAATCCTGAGCCGCGTCGTCGAGGTGGACAATAGGGCAGCCTTCTACCAAAATCTCTCCTTCTGGTTGTGGCAGCCCGAACATTGTATTGAAAACTGCAGATTGACGCGCGATAGAGCCGCGATACACGCGAAATTGCGTGTTTTGAACTTCGATGATGATGTTGCCATCTTCGAACCAGAAATCGGGGCTTCTGACTAGCTGCAGCTGATCAGCGTCCTCCGTGTCAGTGCGAGATATGGTACGCTTTCGCTTCGCGCCAATGGGAAAGGGCGTCGAGTTTGGAAGAGACATGTTCGCTGATCAGTGACCGAGTACAAGGAAGGGTAGAAGAGTTGGCGACTTTTAGCCACCAACACGTGATTAAATTCGTTATGTAATGTGCTTATGACACTGAACCGGTTCGTCTCAAGTTCGCCTTGGATATGGCGCAGGCAGTGGAAATAAGACGATGTAAATCTTCACGAAATTTTGACTATCTTTCCGAATAACATTAATTTATTCTACTGATTGTCTATTACATACTGCTGTCATGGCTAGAAAATACTAATACGGTTTACTATCCTTCAAATATTACTTCGCTCCTTCTATTACAGTCCAAGCTGTCGAACTCTAAGGAGGATGGAGCACATTTGGGAGAGGCCAGGGGCCGAGAAAGTCGAAGAGCTTCGATCTTGACCCGTGAAAAGGGAAATGCGTAATAAAGAAAGCAGAACTCCGCCTGTAAGGAGAAGAGATCACTTATCGACGAGACCTGAAAGATGTATCATTAGCAGCGCCAGAGGCGGAAAGCATAGGCAAGTAAGTAGTCTAACTCCCACCGATAACTTCAATATAGCTTTCAGATTATTTAAACAAGCAATGAACAAGCGACTAGCGCCGATGAGAGCAGAGGAAAAAATATATGGAAGAGACGAGACGACTCTGAAGGAATCGGAACTTGCTGGACTTATTGGAGATGAGAATAAACAATGCGGCCACTTCCGCGGGTGGTGAAAACCAACCAGGGCGTTGGACATCGCAGTGCTATCGTTTTCGTCCAGTTCCGATTCCGGAGTTTGCTTTGTCTTCCCATAGGCGAAGGCGAGGGCTAGGGGGCCCAGGGGTCGTAAGAGAGAGGCGATCGTCGGCGCCTGCGCCTTCGCTTGCCCGAGTCAGAGGTTCGTTAGAGATGATTTCAGGATTTATGCCTGTGATATGTCCCGTGTGCTTCAGCTTTAGTTATAGCACGCGTGCGCGTACGGGCCCAGGCCCAGGCGTCAGTCATTCGGCGAACGGCTTTGCTGACGTGAAAGTAAACAAGTTGAGCTGGATGTGCACGGCTGGACGGCTGGACAAGAGGCCTGTCAGTCTTCAGGAATCGAAAAGAACGTGGACAGCTGTTTTTGTCTCAAGGAATCGGAACTTGCTCAAAATGCAAATATGAGCAATGCGGCCAGTTCCGCTGGTGGTGAAAACCAACCAGGGCGATGGACATCGCAGTGCTATCGTTTTCGTCCAGTTCCGATTCCGGAATCATCTTTGTCTTCCCCGGGGTGAGGGTGTATAGCATGCGTGCGCGTACGGGCGCAGTCGTCAGTGATGGCGAACGGCTTTGCCGAGGTGAAAGCTGACGAGTTGAGCTCGAGGTGGACGAGAGGACAAGAGGACAAATTGTCAATGTGCAGGAATTGAAAGGAGCGTGGACGACGACTGTGATATTTAATGCGAGTCCGCCCCTTGTTCTGCTGGTGGTGAGATTTTGATAGCCGACCAACCGGGGCGTTGGACATCGCAGGGTTTTCGGCTCGTTCCAGCTCCAGTTCCAATTCCTGAGTACAGAAACTACTTTGTCCTCCCAAGGGGCGAGGCGATGATGAGCGCCGGCGCCTGGCCGAGTCTGGTAGATAAGATCCAAACTGATAACATACGATTCGATGTTCGTTGGAGATGAACTTGGTTGGGATCAGAGACCAGGTAAGAGATCTAGAACTCAGGACGGGGAGGAAGACCGGGACGGGGAGGAGGGCGAGAGGAGATTGTGTGCAGCGTGCAACGATAACGCACCGATATGTTCACCTCAAACATGCCTGATCTCCAGAGTCAGGGTATATGCATTGCTAACCATTGCATATGCCCAGTGTGCTGGAGCTCAAGAAAAAGCGGCGTATGCGTACCGGCGCGGTGTCTGGGAACTGCGAATCAGGCTTTGCATGAGTAGGGCGATCACTCTGATATCATCATGACGCGATCCGGTGTTCGCTGGAGATAAACTTGGGATCAGAGGTCAAGTAAGAGATCTAGAACACTGAACGGTACGAGGATGAGGAAGAGGATGGGAGGAGATCGTGTGCAGTGTGCACTGATAACGCGCCGATACCCCTACACAACGAATTAATCCAGAGTCAGGGTATATGCATTGCTGGCCATTGCATATGCCCGGTGTGCTAGAGCTCAAGATACAGCGGTGTATGCATATCGGCGCGGTGTCTGGATGCAGTTGCGCATGGAGTGAAGGTTTTGGAGGGAGATCAAGAATTCGTGGAGATCAGAGAATCGAAAGTGTTGGCGGAGCTTCAAGTACTCGTCGCTTGCACCCACGGAGAACAAATTCGTGAGTCGGCGATCACGGCTTCAGAGAGGCGATTGGAGATCAGAAACGCACGCCGCAAGCGCTGCGAGTCCGTGGTGCCAGGTTTATTGAAAGTGTTAATCAGCGAGTGGGGCACGGGTCCGACTGGCAAAGGTAGAAGGCAGAGCCCTTTGTCTGATTACTATATACGTAGTATAAGTAATGGATGTTAGAGTTGGGGAAGAGACGAGGATTGGACGAGAGGGATCCGGAAAGGTTGATGATCTTATGTTCTTATTGATAAATCGGATGTGATACCCATCCAGACCCAGATTTACATGTAACTTGCTAGCGCCGATCATCAAATTGAGATATGTGCGATAGACATAAGCATAAATAGTTTTGATAGGCTAGATCTGTATATTGACGCAGAATGTCCATTCTAATAGTTGGATCGACATTTTAAATATACATAGACTACATACGACTCACGCAGACTTACTCACTTGCATGTTACTTTACCCCCCTACGCCCGCTATCTGCTCATCCGCAGACCGTTTCGTCTGCCTGTCCGTTCGGCCGTCTGCCATCTTGAAGTCTAACGCGAAGTCCGGGTCGGCGTCGGCGGTTAGCGATGTCAACGGCGGGTTTGGGCTGACAGTCAGCATACTGATTTACAAATACTAAGCGCAGTTCTGTTGCACGAGTACTTACAAGACCAGACCGATCTTGGGCCGCAGGCCGCAGATCAGAAGCGTGCATGGCATTCGAAGAACTTGAAGATGGGAGTGGGTGTGAAAGAGGCGTGGCACGGCGGGTGGGGTTAGAGCTAAGCCAGCCCAGTTATTAGCGTAGTTGAGAAGTTGACTTAGAGTACACTGCGCCATAAATAGGTGATGGGGAGATCTAGACTTTAGAGAGCGGGTCCGGATTCCGGAGCGGTGCGTCGCGTCTGCGCGCGAGAACGCGTGCTGGATCGTAGGCTAGGGAGCTGCTAGCGCGCTGACAGGCTCTATCAAGACTCTATAATTAATTGCAAGCGTTCGTCGTGTCATTGGCAGTACAAGTGATGACTGTGGTCGAACATTTAGCATTCGTGTTGCCTTAAATAATTGAACTGCACAGACTGAAGATTCCATCACGGACAGCTGGACCATGGCCAGCAGATACATGGCGGCATCTGACCAAGTCGTGATCTTTCATTATTATTATCGATCAGGCGCCAAGCCCAGAAATTCCGGGAATTATCAATTATTCGCGCGATCGTGGTGACTCGGTGTGGTTGCCATCGCTGGGCTGAGCGTCGTTGCTGGAAATGCGGAATGGGGAATAGGGACTGGGAACTGGGAACGGGCGGATGTGGCGGGCGGGCTGTTTTGGCCGTCGCCGACGCGGCTGTTGTCGTTGGAAATTTGAGAGATCGGTGATAGGTTTTTACTATTTTTCTTTTGGAGGGCTTTGAGAGGAAAGGAAAGTCGGGTACAGGAAGCTGAAGGTGATACGTATCGTATCACGATACTCACCAGGTGAGCCAGCAGCAGGTTGATCATGAGGCAGCGAAAGCACGAAAGGGAAAAGAAGAGCAGAGACCAGCGAAGGATGAGAGATGACGACAGCAGTGACGGCATCCCTTGTACTCCCAAAACGACCAGGTGGGCCGACGCAGCCCCCTTTTGGGAGATACACCCACCGTCGGGCGGGACGGTGTGGGGGAAAGGACAGCTGACGGCACGGCGATCAGTCCGGACGTGCCTTTTCCATCGAATTCGATTTAAATTTAAATAACCGTTGATGGGAATCGCCCCAAAACAAATTTCGTTCTTTGATCTGGACTCAGGACCGTGTGGATTGGGTTGGGTTTGGAATTTTCCGTCACGACGTTACCCACGCCCAGCCAACCTCTCCTTTTTTCCTCCTCCTCTCCTCCGACTCCGAGTTTGCGCACTACCCGACGACGACGACGAGCAGCGACGACGAACAGCGTTGCCGCTGAGACGTATAGAGAGTGGTAGACGCCGCTGACGACGATTCGGACGAGCCAAATTCACCCCCGGCCTCCTGTCTTGTCTGTCCTTCATACGACACCTCATCATAGCATACCAAGCTAGGTGCCAAGTCAGGATCACCCCCTCCCCATCCATCCATGGCACACCAGGAGCAGCAGCAGCAAGGCCACTACACGCGGTGGTCGACGCGGCAGTCCCCGCCCACCCCATCGCATCTCGCCACACCCACCTCAAACTCAAACTCAAACTCGAACTCGAACTCGAGTAACGGGAGCCACGACGGCGCACAATACGCAGACTACCACCCCTCCTCAGTAGGCGTACCCCCAACCCCAGGGAGCGGCTTCCGCTCTACCCCGGGCACCCCACACCACCTCGAAGACGCCCGCCTCCTCGCGTCCCAGCCGTCCTCTCCTATCCCCGTCGCAGACTACTCCTCTGCCTCTGGCTCTTCCTCCCCTTCCACCTCTGCCCTTCCTCGCCATGGCACTAGCAATGCCCATGGACCCGGGAACCCCCCCACCCGGGCAGGGTCCACAGGCGCATTCGTCCCGTCCCCGCTCAACCCCTCCCTCCTTGGCACCAACAGCGCCGGCATCGGCGCAGGCCCCTTCTCCCCCCCGCCCGGCGTGCCGCTCCCGCCCCCCAACGCGCCGAACCCGTTCAGCCGCGCCTCTTCCTCCCCCCTACCTCTAATCCCACCTCTCCTGGCGCTGGGGCGGGGCTCTCCCGCCAACCCACAATGCAACACCCGTACCAAGGGACAGGAACGGGCGCAACAGACGCGGATATCATCGCCACCCTCGGGCTCGGCGCCAACTCGTCCGGGTTCCCGCCCAACATGGGGCAGCAGCACGGGTCGATGGTGCTTTACCGCCTCGCCGACGACTCTAACTCTAGGTCCGCCCATACATCCGCGTCCAACTCCGCCTCGGGGTCCCTCTCCCGCGCGGGATCCTCGAAAGCCTTGGACCCGCTCCTCGTCCCTCCCCGACCGTTCGGCCCTGGCTCTGGTCTGGGCATGGGCGGCAGCGGGGGTGCCGGCGTACCGCAAGGCAAAGGCAACCGCGCCTCCTTCGCCTCCTCATCAGGGGACAGCATCATCTCGCTCGCCGAATCCAAATACCCAGCTACGCTCGGGACAATGTCGAGTGTAAGAGGGCTCGTGCCGTACGCGTACGACCCGGCGCTGGACGAGAATGAGCCGTTCGACGAGGAGGATTTGTTGCATGATCCGAATCCGAATGCGCATCTCAGCCAGAAGTACCGCGGGTTGGGGCTTGGCTCAAATGGGGAGAAGGCACGCCTGGGCTTCGGCGGGGGTGCGGGGAAGGGTGCTGGGAAGGGAGGCAGAGGGGGAGGAGCAGGCGGCGGACAAGGACAAGCCCAAGGAAGACCGAAGATGAGCTGGGAGAAAAAGCACTTTCCCTGGCGCGGGATCGTGAACATGTCTGTGCTGTTGTTGTTGGTGCTGGGGTTGTTGTGTCTGTTCGTGTTCTATCCGGTGCTCACGTTCTACCGCGATGCGGCGCGGAATAATGCGATTGAGGGGAATATTAGGATTAATTCTACGGGTGCGCTGCCTTTCTTTTCTCTTCTCCGCTTTCTGTTACTGATCTTTGTTGGTAGGTCAAGCACCGGTACTGTACGTCCCCCTCCTCCACTTTGATTTATCCTGAACCCCCACTAACCTAACCTCAACTATACAGATTCCAAATGCCAGACCTGATCGACATCGACACCCCCGACTCCGCAAAGTCTCGCACCGGGTTCGACGGGAAGCAGTACGAGCTCGTGTTCTCGGACGAGTTTAATACGCCTGGGAGGAGCTTTTATCCTGGTGAGTTGGTCGTCCATTTGTTCGTTTTTTTGTTGCTCCGTTCCCTTCTATTCTTTTCGTTCTTTCTTTCTCTCTTTATTTTATTTTATTTTATTTTATTTTATTTGCATTTCTTCGACTCTCTGAAAACCCTGCCTTCGCTGTTGCTGTTCCACTTCCCATTCTCTATTCCCCATTCCCCATTCCTCGTTTTCCGTTTCTCGTTCCTCGGTCCCGTCACGGTCGTTGCGTTTCACAGCTCGCACCGCTTATTATATTCTTACGTCATTCTTCCCGTTCTCCTGCCTCCCGCTTCACACACGGCGAGGGAAGCCCTACACATTCTTGGACTTGGCGTGGTGCTTTCTTTCGATTCTGTTCTGGATTTCTCTTTTGCTTGTTTGTCGTTCTATTATTCCTTTTTTTTATATGTTTCCGATGTTCGCATCTACTCTATACTGCATTACGCGACGTCGTCTTTTTGCTTCGTTTCGTTTGGCTTTGTTCTTTGGCCCCTCCTTTCTTTTCTTCTTGATGATCATGATCATGATCACACTGTACAGTGAGGTGGAGTGAGGTGGCGTGCGATGGCGCTTCGCACGCTGCGGAACCCTCGTTTTGCGTCTAGCGAGCGAATGCGTTTCCGGCTTCCATTTTGTGCCCTATTTTCTATTTTTCCATCCGACTACGCATGGTTCGATGACCTTCGTCCTATCCCCCTCAAGCGCCGCTCTGTGTTTGACTTGTGCGTTGGCAGTGGCCTGCGTCTGCTGCGGATCGTAGCTTGGTCCCTAGGTAGCTCCTTGTATTACCCGAAGTCGTCGCTGTTGGGGTTGGGGTTGGTCACTCTGGCTCTGGCTCTGGCTGGGTGGTGTATTGGACCTGGACCTAACGCCAACTCTGGCTCTGGCCTGGCTCTGGAGTCTGGGGTTCGCTCATTCGAACCCTCATATTGGATATGTGACATCTCAACTTTTGCGAGACGTGGTGGGTTTGACTTTTGAAGGATGGCATCGGCTGATCTGCTATGAGGGGGACAGGTTTGGACGGCGGACGTATTGGCAGTTGATGACTGGCGAGGCTTGGCGTTTGATTTTAATTTTGGGGTTATTTTTAGCTCCTTCCTTTGAGTTGCGGGCGTTTTCAATTTGTGTTTTCATTTTGGCTTCATTTCGCATTCATTTTCATTTTGATACCTTCAATTCCAATCGCCTCTGTCGATGATTTGCTAACACCCTTACCCTCTGAACAGGCGACGACCCCTTCTGGGAAGCCGTCGATCTATGGTACGGCGCGACGGGAGACCTGGAGTGGTACGATCCGTCGCAGGTCACGACGCGGGATGGGGCGCTGGTTATCACGATGGACTCGACGTCGACGACGCAGGCTGGGTTGACGCCTGGTATGTCTACTTTCCCCCTTCCTCTCTGTTCTGCTTGATCAAATGTCGAATGCTGACTGTCTATTTATTACTTACCACTTGCAGGCTCGACGGCGCCGTTCACACAAGCGCAGAACCACGGGCTGGACTACCGCTCGGGGATGCTGCAGTCGTGGAACAAGTTCTGCTTCACGACGGGGTACGTCGAGGTAAGCGTGACGTTCCCTGGGCCGGATCAGCAGACGCAGGGTTATGTGAGTGTTTTGACCACTTCTTTGTTTCGTTTGAGAGTTCGGTTGATAGACGCTATGCTGATGATGCGTTAGTGGCCCGGCGCGTGGACGATGGGTAATCTGGCACGGCCTGGGTATGCTGCTACGACGGATGGGATGTGGCCTTATACGTGTGTTTCTTCTCTTTATTCATTCTCGCTACCGTTCCTGATGATCTTGCAGATATGACTCGTGCGATGTTGGCACTTTCCCTAACCAGACGGACAAGGACGGACAAGGCCCGGCTGCGGCTCTTCACTCCGATGCGTCTCGCTCAAAATACAACTTTGAGCTCAGCTGGTTGAGCGGGCAGCGATTATCGTACGTTTTCACACACCAACCTCATCGTCCAAGGACTAACCCACGCCTACCAGCGCATGCTCCTGCCCAGGCTCCGACCACCCAGGACCCACACCAAGCAAAGGCCGCGGCGCGCCCGAAATCGACGTCTTCGAGACCGAAAAAGACAAAGACTTCGCCACCGGCCAAGTGGTCTCGCAGTCCGCGCAGTTCGCGCCGTTCAGCCACGACTACATCTACTACAACGACTCTGGTCAGTGGACGAACTACAACCCGGGGATGACGAGGGCGAACTCGTATAGGGGCAGCGCGGTGCAGCAGGCAGTGAGTGCGCTGACGCGCACGCCGACGGATATTTTTCAGGGCTCGGGGGCGAATTACCATTCGTTTGGTGGGTTTTGTTGTTGTTTTTTTTTTTTTTGAGCTTTGGGTTTGACTTATTCCTTTTAGGGTTCGAGTATTGGTCAGACCCCAATGACCGTAACGCTGGCACCATCACGTGGCAGGCGGACGGGCAGAAGACGCATCAGGTGCTTGCCTCCGCTGTCGCGGCTGATCAGGGCACTGGAGGGAGCGGCGTCGGGCAGAGGCTTATCCCGGAGGAGCCGATGAGTCTCGTGCTGAATTTGGGCATTTCGCGTGCGTAGCTCTCCCTTCGTTCTGTTGACGCTTTGTCCGTGCTGACGTTTGTGCTTGTTCGTGCAGCCAATTGGCAGAACATCGACCTGTCGACGATGCAGTTCCCGGCGGAGATGAAGGTCGACTACATACGCGTGTATCAGCGGAAGGGGCAGACAAACACGGGGTGTAATCCGAAGAACTATCCGACGTCGGATTATATTAATAGTCATTTGGAGGCGTATACTAGTGCGTCTGGTTCTCCGTTCTTCTGGGCTTGGCTGACTGGTTGGTTTTAGATGTGAACATGACGACGTGGAAATGGCAGAAACCGAAGAACTCGTTGGTGCGTTTCTTCCCTGCTTGCAATCTTTGTTCAGAGTTCGATGTTAATATCCTGATAGTACGATGGGCCTTGTTAGCCTCTATCTACATCGATATCTTCTTCCTTTCCTTTCCTTCTGTCAACGGACTACAATATTAAATTCAAATCCAAATTCGAAAAGAAAATGGGGTCTAGATCGGCCCCAGCAAACCTTGTTCAAATAGAAATTCCTTCCTCTTCCTATCCACATGTCTACATCGGAAAAAGCATTGTGCTATTGTATGTTTTCCTCGTCGCGCCCCCCACCTCATCCTCCCTTCCCTCCTGCTCCTGGACGACCGCGATGGTGTACGCCTCCACTCTTTACCCCGACTCCTCCGGTTGTCGTCCTCCACCCGCCCACACACTCCTTCCTCACCCCATCCCTCGTTTTAGGACTCCGCCACCCGCACCGTCGTTATCGTCAGCGCCATCGCCATCGTCATGTCTGCTCATGCCTAATATACCAACCCTGCACTTCGCTCGTCGCATGCTCCATATATTCCCCACAACACGCTAGCTATCCTATCCTACACTTGTACGATTCGTCGGCTCTCATCTCATCTCTCTTTCTCTCTTGATATCTCCTTGACCCTTCCCTTCCCTTCCTTCGAGCCTGTTCGACACACTGGCATCGCATACGTGATAAAGCATACTTATGTGCACTCCTTTAATACACCACCCTCTTTCTTTCACCTGTTCACCACACAGCGGCCGCTCCTGCTGTCCATCGTAGGACATACTACGGCGTACCCACGGCCGCCAGGCACAGGTTGCGATTCTTCTACATGTTTTTGGGATCCTGCTCTTGCTCTACCGGCTTCTTCTGTTGTCTGGTGTTCTGTCGCATACAACTGCATCCACGCATTCCACGTCCATACACATCGCACTTTAAGTACTAGTTAGCATTAGGATATCCTATAGTGTTATCACCACGCTCTTTTGTACACCTCGACGTTCGCTTCTTCATTAACCCTCTTTCCTTTCTTCCCCTCCCTCCCACCTCGACTTTCTTTCACCTTCAAAAAGTTTACAGTATAAATAAGGGTTTTTATTTATTTATTCCCTTTCCTTATTCTTTCTTTATTCCCATTTATTCCGCCATGTTTTTCTTCTGTCCATCTCAGGCTTTTTTTCATAGCGTCTGTCTTTATTTCGCATGGGTTACGTATGGACTTGTTATATCGATATAGCGAACGCTAAACAAACCAACAACGAATTTCTTTGTCTCTTCTTTTTGGTGATTTGGTGAATCTCAGATTTAGAACTCGCTACTGCGCATCGTGATATACCTGCACATTCGACGTATCTGCCTCTGGTTCAAAGTCAAAGGGTTAACATCTCTTGTATTCAGAGAAACGTGAAACTGTTAGGAGTACAGGTACCCAGAAAAACGGAAATCATCAGGGAAATTCTCTTGATGTGCACGACAAGCAGCCATGAGTTCGGAAGTAGTACTAGCTGGAGAAGACAGTAAGACGAGTTGCTAGTACTACTGAGGAATATCGTACATTTTTGAACCATCGATGTCTGCCCCCCGAATGCACTCCGACGCCACAAGAAAGCAGACCTCTGCCAGTCACAGAGCCAGACCACCCTGAGCAGTGGGAACCGACTGGCAAGCTTGGCCTGTGTGTCCCTGTGTTTTGTGTCTATGTCCTCAGAAGCGCTTGCGGTCCAGTTTATCCTTAACGACCGTATGCTCTGTGGTAATTGAATATCGGTTAAATCATCTAAGAAGGTCTGCAAGAAATTAGAAATGATAAATCAACCGAGGACCTAACAATGTAGACTTCGCCAAAACAACGTTTAGCTGACCTCTGAAGTAATCCCTTGGAATGAAAATGGTGCTTCTACCGATAGGCTTTGCAGTTTTGTGAGAACCACACAAAGGCTCACGAGATCGCTGTATCTGACCGATCGGATTTTGACGTGAAAATGAGTCAAATCTGTGAAGTACTGAGAATAAATGGGCGAGGAGATCAGCTGGAAATAACCAGAGAAATCAAGCTCTCTGTGAGTGAGCATGCTTTCCAGATACAAGCGTCGAAATTGCTTTGATTTCGAGGATCGGCCGATGAGGAATGGTAGGAGTTCATATGGGCCCCTGTAATCCTGAAGGTAGGGAACAGGGGATATCGAAGGAAGTTCGTACGCCTCGATTACCTGCTTCATTTCATTAATATCTGTGTATAGAATGACTAGTTTTAGAGATTCGATTCTGGTCGTCTGGAAGAGGAGGTTGGGGAGGTCGGGCAGCATGCGGGCAGCTATCAATATCTCCAGCGATGCGAGCGAGTTGAATTTCCCAATTTCGGAGCCAATTTCCGATAAATGACTCTGTCTGATGCAAAGGTGTTTGAGCTGGCTCCGATCTAAGAGGCTTAACCAAGGGCGGACTGTTGGGGACCCGTCTTCGCGGTCGATTGGAAAGTCCCATGCACGAAACTCGTGCAAGTGCAGAGATATGTTCACGGGGGGCAGGATTTTGCAATTAGTGAGCTCCAGCAGCTTAAGCTGTGATAATCGAGAGATTTGCTGGAGTGCGAAGGTGTCAAATTGGCTATAGCTCGACTGGAAGGTTCGGGCGTTTCTGAACCGCGGAAGGAGTCGATAGAATTTCCTCCACATGGAGTTGAGATCGTCAAGTGGGGCTTTGGGGATGAGTGTAATGGGGGTTCTCCAAGGGAGCAGCTTCAGATGGTGGACGTAGCCGGCAATCGGGTCAGAACTGAAGAATGTCAGACGCTGGAGCTCATCGTCTACTTCGTCCGATGGGGGCATGGTTTGTGTGGTTTTTTGCTCTCGACTTGGGAGGGGACCGAGAATGAATGAATGATAAACAAAGGTGCGACACATGAGAGGGAGCGCGAGCGCGCGAAATACGTGGCATGTTGATGAAGTCTTCACCAAGGTATCCCGGCTGTGTGCTTCGGCGTCAAGCTCGGCAATGTTATTGAAAACCTGTATCCAAACGTCGACGGGAAGTACATCGATCTGTGTTTGGGGGGAAGCCATTGAACGGTAGATCTAAGGATCAGACTGGAAATTTAAATAATGATTCGCGAAACCATCATGTCAGATATTTGAAGCTCCGCAAAGCATGATATCTTTCATCTATCTAGCATCTTCTCCAAGACTTAATGCGTGCTATGAACTGGAGTATATCCATGCGCATCTCGGTGCTTGGACATATTAGTTATCTTGACTCTGGATTTCTGACTAGCACGAGTCACTGACCCGACATATCGGTGAATCGTGATACTCGGGGTTGACAAAAGTAACCGGACAGCACGTGATTTAGCGATCACTATTCCTCTTTCTCGGTGGACGCTCTCGACATCCAGCAGCAATTCAATAAAACTAAATTGACTGTTTAAATAATAGGTGTGCTCATAATATATATCTGCAGTTTCAAGAAAACCTGGCAGGTCCTTCAGAATATAAATGGCAATGACCCTTTGGATTGATATAATAGCATTGACGAAATTCGAGAGCCCGTCTGCCTTCTTCCACTGAGTTTCAGCCTAAAATTTTCCGCTACCTTAAACTATATAATGTCAAATTTTGACTGTTCAAATCTTGTACAAGAAAAATTACAGGTTCCGAATATTTTAACCACCGAAGCCTTCCCGTCAAATGGGATGATGACGGCAAAGGAGAAGACTAATATATCTCTGGTTTAAACAGCGATATTAGATTCAAATAACTTAGTGGACTATATCTATTGACTTACTCGATTGCATCTATTTCATTAGAGCCGTTTTTATTCTAAAATTTGAAACCAGATCCGCATATTTCAAAATTTGGTGAACCAAAAAACGGAGTGGGTCAACTTCATCATACAATATTCTCAGAACCAGACGGAAAGTAGCTCTAATTTTTTTTCAGCGTCAATAGTAGACAAATATATATCTCCTAACACATTTTAGTGAAGCTATGTTAATCGTGCGAAGCTACAGAGGCTCTGCAAGTCACTCAGCCATGAGAAATACATGAAGAAATCTAGTCAGTGTCTGTGGCTCGGAGGCTACACCAAACTTCTTGAGATTTCTCATATATATTACCAATATGTGTGGAATTTAAAGCATCTATTTACATCTGCTGAATATCTTCTGTATATCGAGAGCGTCGATCATCCGTTACGGCGAGACGCGACTTGAGATAGTCAGATCACGTGCTGTCCGGTTACTTTTGTTGACCCCGAGTATTCTCTTCCCCTTCCACGCTTTCCCAGTAGATGCATGTTGGATGCATGGCCTCCAAGGTGTCTACTTGAGCTCTATACCGTCAAATGCTGTCAAGAAATGCCTGGGTAACCCATGGGTTTTCGAAGGACTGCTTTCCTGTCTCCGCATCTTTAGCTCTAACGCCTCAGACTCCAGATATGAAAGCGGACTCAATAGAATCAGAATTTGGAGGGTTCAGAGGCAAAGCTCTGCGATACGACGGCCAATGCTCTGGTCAGATTTTTCTCTGGCACAACCGGCGGTGGGCTCGCATGACTTGCCGCTTCAATTATCCTTCAAATTCCAACTTCTGCACAGTCCTCTTGTCCTGTCCACACGTTCCTAAAGTCTTGGCTCTCGTTGAGACTTATCATTGTCTGTTAATCAAATTAAAGCTGTGTCGGTGTTTTACTCTACATTTTGGCTGAGCGCTGAGAGGCTTTAAACCGCCAATATAAACAGCGGTCATACCCGGGTCATAAGCCTCTCGAGCGATAGTAACAATCAACGGAAACTAGCCTGCATCTCTCCTTCTTCCATCTTCTACCCGTCCTCGACTCTACATGATCAAACCGCTAGCCTTGGACTAAGTCAAGCGCTTGCCTCAGCAACAACCCGCTCCAATCATCGCCATCCCCCTTCCGCTCCCTCACATCAGATCCAGCGCGCCATAAGCAGGCAGTCCCTAGTCTCGTTCTCTGCAACATTCAACAATATTATCATTTATATCAAGTTCTCGAAATATGGCTGTCCACATGCGGTGGCATATGCACTCAACCTGAGCTTCCTGTCACGGTCAATATTTCAATTCCCAATCGGGAGCTCTTCATTCAGCATACCGACGGCGATTGAAAGACACTCCAAATTTCTTGCCTTCGACATACGATCCCAATCTAGCCGTCCTCAGGCTCGCGGCTCGAGAGCGAGTACAGATCGGTAGGCAAGCTCTCAGTGCAAATTATGAACAGAAACCAAAACCCGCGTTCATTGACAATTTATTGTATAACAGTAAGTACCTTGAGCTATCAGTAAATAAAGACGACAATCCTCAGCACCAAATCTACTATGAATTATAGTAGTCCTCGTACGTACGCCTTCCTTCCATGGCCAACAGCGTGTATATACGGTGGAACCCATCACATATCTGATGAGTAGAAGTTCTACTGAAGATCCGCCCATGCAGGCAGCCCAAAGTAGCTAGGCAGGTCATTCCATATCTTCTCGTCACCAGCCTTAGACATAGAAGTCAGATCTTTGGTGCAGTTGGCACAAAACTTCTCGCTGTTTGAAGGCGACATTGGTCGGAAACCTTTGCCCACATTAATAGTTTCCCGGTTGATTCCAGCAGACAACACTAGCAATGATTCCAGGTGCGCCTTTTGACAATTCATTGGATTTCGACAGTCAAGTTGTCTGGAATAGCTCCTTGCCCATCCATATTTATGGAATATGATGGCTTGGCATATCCTTTCTCGACCGACAGCAAGTTTCTGGATCAACTCCACAGAGAGAGGCATGACTGTTCCATCCGCGCCGGTCGAAGGCTCGAAGGTGTTTTCCTAAAGGAAAATAAAAGACTTAAGAACGTGGAAACAGGTCTAGACTGGAATCTGCTTACCAAGGTGGTGTTCATGATGCACAAAAGGTAAGCCGCCGGAAGAAGGGGCTGGATCCCGTTTTCGCTGACAATTTTAAGCAGTTCTACATGCTTCCCATTCAAAGGACTCGACTTGTTGGTATTTTTGCCGAATCTCGCGTTACAGTCTTCGAGCGACTGCGGCAACGCGGATTTGAGACGCTCGAAAGCGGCTTCATACAACTTGTCCAAGTCATATTTTCGCCCGAGACGGAAAACCGACGACAGGGCATGCAAGTTGAACGTGTCAGACGGTTTATATCCTCTGAATGAATTTGAAACAACCATTTAGAAAAATATAGGCACAACATTTAAGTTGAACTTGGCTTACAGTTCGGGGTGATACAGGACGGTGAACAGGTTCGTCCAATCCTGCGGGTCATCGTCGAGGTAGATAACCGGGCAGCCATCCAGCAACGCCTCTCCCTTTGGCTGCGGCAATCCAAACAGATCATGGAAAAGTGCGGACTGACGCGCGAGAGAGCCGCGATACACGCGAAACTGCGTATTGCGGACTTGGAGGATGATGTTGCCGTCTTCGAACCAGAAATCAGGGCTTTTGATTTGCTCTAGCTGATCGGTGTCGGTGACGGATGCGGTTCGTTTTCGCTTTTTGGGAGAGGGAACGGGGGTGGAGTCTGGAAGAGACATGGTTCCGATAGTAAGCAATACAGAGGACAGAACGATGCTAGGCGACCACGATGGGGTGAGGTGAATAGTGAATTCCACTAACGATCTACCACAGAAGTTCCACTATTTAAGGACCACGAGAGATCAGAATGGGGAAATGTAAAATTTCTGAAACAAGAAGAAAAACAATCAGAAGAAATAGAAGAAATGTGCTTTGAGAACCAGTGGTAGATCCATTAAAGGAAACTATTTCAAAATGATCGACGGTGTGGCGCATGGTGTCCACATACGAAAAAGGAAAGGAGTACGAAATAGAAATTTACCAACCATGTGAATCGACGTGAGGATGCCCGTTCGGCCTCCCATCAGAAAACAAATAAAATAGCCTTTTACCATCGATAAGCGCGCGCGCGTGGTCGCAATCAGATAAGCAGAAATATAATCAAACAGATCCCGAGCAGCAGGACGCCGCTTGGAAAGACAGGCCAGAAAGAAGACGAAGCCCCAGCAGAAGATCGAGGAGTCACAAAATCAACAGGCACAGAACCAGAGGAATGGGACAACGGACGGGACAAGTGACGATGTCAAGATGTCTCCGATAGAGGGGGTGCAATGAGGAAGAAGGAACTAGAAAAGAAGCTGAGACCAGGAGCACCAAGGAAAAGAGAGGGTGGCTTGCATTGCCCGCGTGCATTATCTAAAAAATATCGTGTCTGACGAACCGGTGCATGGCGACGACGTCGAGACGTTGCAAAACGCAGGCGAAGGCAGGCGGCCGTGAACATATTTGAAAACGGTGCCTTTCAAAGGAAAGCCGGTCGAGGAAACTACGATGACATCAATGACTTCATTGATGAGTTAGTCAGGCTGGGATAAGCGCCGAGGACCTGTCGCTCCGTTTTAAATTAAGAGTCGAATGAGGAACAAATCACTGGCACGCCAGCCCATGACCGAATCAGGCGAGCAGGAATAAAATGAAAGTCGATGAGTTGGGTTAATAGGAAGAGGGCATCGAATGGAACGCTGTGGGGATGCCCGTCGGACCCCCCATCAGAAAACGAATAAAATACCATTCTACCATCGATAAACGCGCGTGCTCGCAATCAGATAAGCAGAAAGATCAGGCAGATACCGGAGCAGCAGAACACGGTCCGGAGAAAATTCATCCAGAAAGGAAGATGAACCCCAGCAGAAGATCGGGGAGAAAGAAAAACAACGTGCTCAGAATCAGAAAAAAAAGAAACGGATGGAACACAAGACGGCGTCAAGACTCCTCCGACTGCGGAAAGGTAACAGAAACGAGGAGGAGGAAATTAGAAAAGAAGCAGAAACCAGGAACGCCAGAAAAAAGAGAGAGTGGTATACCTCGCCCGCATGCGTTATCAGTCAAATTCCCAAAGATGTCGGGACTGATGAGCCGGTGCATGGCGACAACGTCGAGACATCGTAGAAGCGTTGGCGGCCGAGAACATAATTGAAGACGGCGTCTTTAGAAGGCGAACCGAACGAGGAAACGACGATCGCATCATGACTTCATTGATTCCAGGATAGGCGCCGAGGCATGCGTCGACGTGTTTAAATTAGGAGTCAAATGAGGAACGACTCATTGGCACACCAGTCCGCGACTGGATTAGGCCAGCGAGAACAAAACGGAAGTCGAGAAGACGGGTGGATAGGAACACCAGGACTCTGAATGAAGCGCATGTCGAAGAAAAAAACACAAGACAAATGGACTTTGCCAAGAGAAAAGGGTTTTCGTATAAATAGGGGAGAAGAGAGTACCAAATTCCCCAGTTCACTACGGGTTCTTAGCTTAGGAACTTCTCAATCACACTAAGAAACTCATAATTCAATTGAATCTCTATTCTAAACTACCCGTTCCCTGTTCGACGAACTCGCAACCGGAGGTCTGCTTGGACTCCACCTGTTTTAGCGCGCCTTTATCGTTGTACGAAGCGCCTTCGCGTTTCGTTCCTAATATCCACTCCTTGACGGATTTTCATTCCGTCATCCAGCCGATTCGAAATCTCACAGCGCTTGTCGAGGAAGAAAACAGAAGAAAACACACGGCAAACGGACCTTGCAAAGAAGAAAGGTTTTGCATAAATAGAGGGAAGTTAGTATTTAAATTGAGTCCGGCAATTTAGTGCTGTTCCTTGTCTGGAGCTCCAAAATTCATACGAATTTCGATATTCTGAACTCCTATTCTATCCAGACTCGTTCTATGTTCAATGAACTCCTACCTAAAGTCACTGGCGCAACGCGAGAGCTTTAATAAGCCTCAGCTTAGAGCAAAGCCGTGCTCCGAGCTCGCCGACCCCTAACTGAGTAACTCTGCATGCACGTGACATTTAGCGGTCCCCGATGATCACGGCCTCGCCTGTGGCCTGTGGTTCGTTTATGTCATTGCAATGTTTTCCAACGTTGAACGAGTACAACTGTACTTGGAGCAAACAATTGCACGCCACTACAAGGTCTTCCATTTCACGGTTAGTCTCACTTTTTCAGCCTCAACCTTCAGCGTCTAACATTTTTCATGAGTAGACGAGCTCATCTGTTGCCACTACCTCAGAACCATCCAGACATCCCAGGCGTTCATCATGGCTTCCGAGTTCTACTCCACCGACCAACCTGACGAAGCTTATCTCCACGGTTTACCCCCATCTCATGCTTATGTTCCTGTGGACCCGTTTAAACCATCCCTTGCGTATAGTTTGAACAACATCTTACCCTCTCGTCGCGGTGGTCGTCAAAATGTTCAGGCGGCTGGAGCAGATGGAACAGCAGGTGGAGCCGGCGCTCCTTACAATGCTCGTCCAAGTGGTGGCCGCCAACGTCATCCAATGTATAGGCAATATCCACCTCGTTCTCGACGACCCGGATATGACTCAACAATGCCCCGGCCATCTCTTTATCCAGGAGATGAGTATGTTTCCGGACCTTACCATCACAGCCATGTTAGACGCACCCCAGGTACGGTAGAAGACGACTACCTTGATGTGGGACCTCCGCCAGTGAGAAGGGGAAGGCAGACACCTTATCCATCGACCAGACGTGGAGAGTTTTCTGTGGCTAATCCACCACAGGGAGCCAATCGACGGGCTGAAGGAGCCGACTTTCCCGAACGCCGTGACGTGTATTTGAGGGAGGAGGGCTCAGAGCGACGACAAACCCCATCTACAAGGCCGCAACGGCGACAGGAACCCGAATTGCAAACAAAACCCATTGTTATATTGCGGCGCTCTGGTTCGAGGTCCCGCAGTCGAAGTCGATCACCACCCTGGGTGGGTCAAGCACCCGACCACATCCAGCATAGCCAACCGATCATAATTCAGCCGCCTGCACAGCAGCAGCAACCAACAATTATTCCTGATACTGCTTTGTGGACAACGTGGCGACCCTCAGCGCCCGTCATTGTGCAACAACCCGACGGGCGCTCTAACGCGAGCAGTCGTTATTCACGGAGCAGAAGCAGGAGCAGAGGGAGGCAAGAAATCCGACTAGCCGGCCTTACCATTGTGTCCTCGTCCCGTTCCAGGTCCCGCCGTCGCAGCCGAAGTCGATCGCGATCGCCACCGATAGTCATATCAGTTGATCCCTATGCCCTCCAACCACCACTATCCTCGCCTCCACCAGCTGTCATTATCCCACGTCCGCCTCGGCCATTGCCACCTGCGAGTCCTGCCTGGACAACAAGAAGACGAGCTCAAGTCTCACCTTCGCAGCAGCCTCCGATAGTCATCCAGCAACCTCCACAACCTGTTATCATTCAGCCACCGGCCCAATCCCCAGGTCCAACTATCTACCCCCAGCCAACTGTTATCGTTGGTACACCAATGTCAGGTCAACTCCAGCACGTGCCGGTTGTGCTACAGCCTGAAAATGCAGAAGACGAGGACGAGGACGAGTTGGAATGGGACACTGCAGGCAACAATTCTTTAGTCGTATTTGCTCCTCGTCCTGCTACTTCTGCCCCTTCGTTGCCCTTGATCGTTCGGCCCAATGTTAGTGATGTTGTCGTGGTATCGCACCGTCGTTCTCGTTCCCCTGCGTATTCTCGTAGGAGTAGGAGCCGTTCCCGCTCTCCTCGCCCTTATTTCTTCGGCACGCGCGATCGAACCAGCCCTGATCGCCGTTGTCGTGCTTCGCGTTCTCCTTCCCCGGCTGGCCGTCATCGCACGCCCAGGCGGGCATCTCCTACGCGCGCCCGTGTCTCTCTAAGTACGAGTCGAAGCTCCCGCAGTGCTCGTGTTCACAGCCCTCATCGCAGTCGAAGGCGCCGCTGGAGTAGGAGTCCAAGTCCTAGAAGTCGAAGTCCTCGACCGGGCAGAAGTCGTCGTGCTCGTCGCAGTCGTAGCCACTCCCTCGAATATTTTACTGTGTCTCCTTCTCCTCCTTCTCCTCCAGTTGTACCTCAACCAATCCCAGTTCCTGCAGGTTATGTCAACCCTATCTTCTCTTCTCATCATTACGACGACTCCACGTTGGATTGGCAATCTCTCCATGACTCCGACCTCGTTCCTCCTATGCAAACAGAGGGCAAGACAGCCTCCACTCAGGCTTACATCCTCGCCTTCTTCTTGGACACCGTCCCACGGCAGATATATCTGTACATGCTGCTCCGCTTGCCGTATATGTACTTCTCAAGGGTGACCCGCATATTCGAGGAGGCAGAGATGAGCATGCCGATGATCCGGCAGGGCATCTTAGATGCAGCCAGGGCGAAGGCGGAGGTCGGGTACGACGCTGGTGTGTCTATGGGTATGGGCGACTGGATACGTAGCGGGAAATATGGACAGAGGGTGAGTCCGCACCTGCCGTGGGCGTTTGACTTGGAGCCACCTCCAGAGAGCGTCGCGTACACGAATTTGCAGAATACCTGGCACGCGTTTATCGATTCTTTGCTTAAAGAGTGGAAGACTTTAAATATCATCTCGGTGCTGCTGCTCTCGTGAGTTGATTTCCTGCCCTCTTGATATTAGGTCGTTGACTTAACAATTTGATAGTGCCATTTTAACCATTCTGCAGCTTGACGGCGCTTCGTCGGACCCGCTCACTCGATACTCGGCCTTGCTGTCCATGATCTGCGCGCTGATGAGTCTGCTTTACGGATGCATCTACATCATCCGTTTTGGAACGATGAGGAAAACATACAAGGGTGCTGAATGGGCCCAGGTCTGGTTCTTTACGCTTGTCGTCTCCGAAAGTGCGACTGACGTTCTGACCTCGACAGGAAGCACAAAAATCAAGGACAGGTATATTTTGGAACATATGGGTTCTTCTCGCTATGCCGGCAACCTGGCTTGCCTGGTACTAATGCTCATTATTTCCTCATCCTCGGCCCTGCTGACGTTCTCTCAATACCGATAGGTCCATGATATTCTACATAACTTCCGTCATGTCCTTCGTTTGGCGCACGTCACCATTTTCTTCGTCATCTCAGTCTGTTTCGTCCGAAACGTCGGCACAGATTCTTGTTCCTCGCATTGTCATCTCCCTCGTTCTAGCACTTGGCTTAATTTACCTTGCGCTTATCGCAGGAACGCTGAGGAGATACGGAGAGCTCATGGACCGGGCGTGGCAAAGACGGATCTGGGGCTGGATGAGGGACGGCGTTGCTGTTGATGCTGGAGAGCAGTACGCTGTTAGTTCAAGTTCGCAGTCGCTTACAGAAAAGGCTATTCCCCGAGAACAAAAAACGGAGCGAAGCGAGAAGGGCAGAGGACAGAGTCCGGCATTCTCCTGGCCTAAAAAACCCAATGACAATGGGTATACGCCAAACCGCAGCGAGAAGACTCAAGAACGTGTGCTGGAGCTAGAAAGTGGCGATGGCATGACGAATTTGAACGCCTTCACCGCCCGAGTAGCACCCCCTTCGGGCCAAAGCATACCCGCTCCGGTACCCTTGACTTTTCCTGGTTGGGCGAATCTCCAGCGTTCAACCTCATCGCTTTCCCCGTCACCCGTTGTGTCTCGTTCTACTTCGTTCATTGCATCTCGGGGAATTACTTACCACTCGGAAACCGAGCCGCGACCGAGCTCTAGAGCGTCAGCAGCTTCTCTACCGCCAACGACTTTATTGCTTACTTCGAGCTGGCCACTCGAGGAGGACGATCGTGAAGACCAATACCGCCTTTCTGGGCCACGACGTAGTCAGAATACAGGGATTGTAAGCCTAGCAACGGGAGTCAACAAGGAGGACAACACAGATGTCGATATGCCAAATAACCGTGAATCGTTGGAACATAATTCGCACAATTCTGGAGATACACCGGGCCTGGAAAGCAAGATAAAAATGGTCAAACTTCTTAGTTTGGCAGCAGGGCACGCTGCTGAGGATGGACTACTAGAGCAGGACCTGACGGAGTATGGGCTAAGCTGGGACACGTTAGGTGGCGAAGAAGGACGTTTGCGGTGGAAAACGTTGAAACAAGTCAGTTCTCCTGTTTGCCCCCATTTTTTGTCTTCGATCTTGACCTCATGATACTCATTTGCAGGAAGTCCACGCAATGATAATCCATTCCCGACCAGACTTGTTACTCATCCCCATACCCGAGTATGGTCAACCGGGGCTTGGTTCAATTTTGGATAAGTTCAATACTCATCTTCGGAATCGCGGAATTCAGGGTCAATTAGCACTTTGCGAAGAATTTGCCATGTCATCCTCTACTCTAGCGGTCTACTATTTCGCGAACTCTGGTGACTGGCCAGATCCCTACGAAGAAAGAGAAGTCCTGGATGAAAGTGAAGGGGGGAACACTGGTCCAACGAAAAAAAAGAAAATTGCACGATATGAATCGATACCGAGCGGTCTACGGCGTCTTGACGTTATACTGTTCGGTCTCGAAGCAGATGGGCTGCTGGGCAAGCAGAATGGGGTGGAAAACGGTGATCGAGAATCGATGCAGGCTGTAGCAGACCTGAAAATGCGAAGGATCTCTCTCATGTCTGACCATCTCGAGGCTCCAGACGAAAATAAAGTGCAGGAGACAGCTCTTAAATTGACTCAGAACAGCGGCAAGGACTCCCTTTCTTCGATATAATCACTCTGTATAGACCTGTAGCTCAGTGTTTACGTCGCTTACCCTGTTCTGGAGGTGTAAGTAGACAAAAAGAGATTAGGCCCATGAATTGATTTGGTTGCAATTGTTATAATATATTAAGTGAACTGAATTTTGCCAAAGACCATGTGTAACAAGGTTCTGTAGCCAGGTTGCTGCGATGATGTCCACTCGACTTGCCATCACAAAACAAATAAATCAACACTCTACCATCTCTAAACGCGCGTACTCGAACCAGATAGGCAGAAGAAATAATCAGACAGATCCCGAGCAGCAGAACACAGCTTGGAGAGACCAGCCAGAAAGAAGATGAACTCCAGCAGAAGACCAGGGAGCCAGAAGAACAACGGTCACCGAATCAGAAAAATAGGAAACGGACGGAACAAGAGTCGGCGCCAAGACTCTCCCGACAGAGAGAAAGTACCGGTAACAAGGAGGAAGAAATTAGAAGACTCTGAAGAGATTCAAGAGAAGCAGAAACCAGGAACACCAGAGAAAAAAGAGGATGGTTCGCCTGGCCCGCGTGCACTATCAGTCAAATTTCAAAAGGTATTGGGACCGACAAACCGGTGCATGACGACAACGTCGAGATGCTGCAGAAACATAATTGAGGACGGTATCTTTAGAAGGAAAGCCGATCGAGGAAACGACGATCGCATCATTGATGAGTTTAGTCCTGGATAGGCGCCGAGGAACGCGTCGCGGCGTTTTAAATTGGAAGTTAAACAAGGAACGAATCTCTAGCGTGCAGGTCCGTGTCTGAATCAAGCCAACAAGAACAAAATGGAAGTCAATGAGTTGGGTAGATAGGAACGAAGCATCAGATGGAGCGCTATGTAGAGGAGGGAAAAAACACGAGCCAAGCGGACCTCGCCAAAGGCTTGTATAAATATCAGGGGAAATAGTATTGGACTCCCGTTCACTACGGGCTCCGGTGACCGGTGACCCGTGATATGGGCGCTTGGTTGCAAGCCACTGACACATTTTCAGCACGAATTTTTATCATTGCCCTAATGCTCGAGGCTAGGTGGTCTTTGGACGACTGCATGTACATCACCATTTCTTTTTAACGAATCTTGGACGTTGTGCTTATACTGCCAAACAGAACCGTAGAAAAGCTGCTGCTTGTTGAGGGACACGGCTAAAATTTCTGGCCTGTGTTCCACTAATTTCATTTTTACTTTCTTTTTTTAAGTCCAAAATACTATGGATGATGTAACTACTTAAAATTTGTCGTAAATGGTCGTAATCATGAGCCGAAGGCTGCAGGTCGTTGCGGGGTGAGTGGAGGAGAAATCATATTCGGGTTCTGGTTGAATGCTCCTGGAACGAATTGCATGATCACAGGCGATACTTGCATCGGTCCTGGTGGCGCGGCATATGCGACTGGATTTGAGTTACCCTCACCCCCAACCTGACTCTGAGGAGGAGAAGGGGTGATGAAATATATCGGAGGCGGAGCGGCCATTTGTGGCGGCAAGGCCATGGGCTGATAAGGCGTGTATCCGTGAGGGTGCTTTGGAGGTTTGGTACGCCGATGTGATCGAGGGCCACGAGGCGAAGTATGTGGAACCGGCATAGCAGGATAGGTGCCATAGGGGTAGGCGTATGGATATCCCGGATAGGTGTAGGGGTACGTAGTCGGTATAATCGGGCTCGAAGTTCGGTTAGGTATTTGAATGCCTGACGTCGACGTGGACGTAACCCGTTGCCCATTCCTTCGATGACGTTTTGGTTTAGACGAACGATGTCTGTTATTGTTCGAACCTCGTCCAGATCGTCGAGATATTGGGGAGCCGAGAGGCGAAGGGGTGATTCCTACACTCGGTGATGTCCCATCGCTCAACAAATCTAAATTGCGACTACCGTGACGCGATCGAGAAACAACAGCACGGTACCATGATGCCATCGGCTTCTTCAATCCTCTAACCTTACTTTGAGCCCTCTTCGAATCTGCGGGTCGATAATCGACAGTCACTCGTTCGTGACCTATCCATGGTAGGTTGTAGAGGCCTTTGAAGAATTTTTCGATAGGCGTGAGGTCTGATGCGAACGAGGGATCGTAAACAGAAGGTACCGCAGATATTGTGTAATCAGTTGTTTGTTGAGTTGACGATAGAACTTCTCCAGGTGACTGCATAGATCTCGGCGATAATATAGGAGGAGGAGGCCGTACAGGAGTTGGAACATGAAGAGGGGCGGCAGGCTGTGGTCCAGCCGGAAATTCGGTCTGAGCTTGGGCATTTGCACGTGTGGGCAGTTGAGCTTGATAAGAAACTCTGGGGCCCGGCGTGGGTTGCCTCGGAGGGGGAGGTCCTGTTGGTGCTTGAGTGACAGTCGGTGTCTGCGAATCGGTGCCGTAGACCATGACGGTTGCCCTTTCATTGGAAATCCCACCCTGCCTCGAGTCTTCAGAGTACTGACGATCGT
Organism: Galerina sulciceps; assembly: GCA_023014345.1. Classification (NCBI taxonomy): domain Eukaryota; kingdom Fungi; phylum Basidiomycota; class Agaricomycetes; order Agaricales; family Galerinaceae; genus Galerina; species Galerina sulciceps. Next base: position 88,686 of record JAEDXJ010000026.1, read on the forward strand.
CGCTGGCAGGTCCTTCGTAGTAATCGGCCTGTTCTTCGCCCGCGATACCATCGGAGGCTGGAGTTACAGTCACGACTGGGAACTGTGGGCCAGCCCGTACGTGGAAGACGGCAGGAGTTGAATCAGGAGGAATAGAGCCATTGGCGACTGCCATACTCAAACGATGAGCGAACTGGGGGTTTGACGGGCCGATAGACGGGTTCGAGAGGTACCTTGGGAGGGTGTTGCCTCTTGTAATAGCAGTGGCAGTGGTAGACGTTCCTTCCGTATGGTCGGTGCCAAAGGTGCCCTTTCGTTTGAGTCTCTGCCTCTCTTTTCCCCCTCCTCCACCCTTCAAAACGAGTTTCGGGAGTCGTTTCAGACCGCTGAAGAACCCTCCGACGAAGGAACGATCTCGACGATTCGGAGGAACCAGATGATCGGTGCCTGGTGAAGACGGGATGGGAATAATGTGCGTTTCTTCTATGGGCCCATCATCTGGATATTCAAAGCGCAACGCAGCTCCATTGGTGTGGGCATGCATGTAGCCTTCCTCTTCGTCTAACGAGGCATGTTGAAATGCCAGTCGGGATTGATGAAGTTGTGGGTCCGGTAACGGTCTCTGACGACGAAGAGGAGTGAACGCAGGTGATGGAATCGGGGTGTTCTCGTCTGGAGGAGGCGGGGGGTTGACTTGGTTGGAGTAAACCCATGACCGAGTGCTAGCGCTAACACTTGTATGACTTTGATGAGAGCCTCGCGTTATGGTCCTCCTCATGGCGTTTTCATCCGCAGTAGGGTCTTCTCCGTAAGAAAGCTCCCGGCTCGGGTGTCGACTCTCGTAGTAATCCGTCATGATTCTGCAGTTGAATCAGCGGGTAATGAAAATTCAGCGAAGGTGATGGGTGTTAAGTTAAGAAGGCGAAGTTGTGTTTAGCTTTGAGGACGTCACCGGTAAGACGTCGTGCGTATCGCTCAATAACGGGCTGGCCTGCGGGCAGGCTGAAATGGCGATGAGGCGCAACCCATAGACCCTCATGTGACTCAGGCTGTGGATCATTGGATGGGCACTGCCGTAGGAGTCACGGAGGTGATAGTGTGAATGTGGAGGTGAGGATGCCATGAGGCAGGCGTCTAGGCGTGGCGACACACTGACACACGTCTCCATACACAGCTGGCGGCGGCTGCTGTTTTCGAGAGAAACAGCCAATAAAAATATGTCTTCTGTTTTTATTGGCTGTTTCTCAAAGAAAAGGCAGGTCGGGGATACTTAAAAAGGAAAGGCCGACCGTCTGTTTGTCAAAGAAATTGACAAAGAAAACAGAAGACCTGTTTTTTGGTGCTGTTTCTTTGGTAAACAGTGACCGGTGCCAGCTGTGATATCTGCAGTTTTTCTGCGGCCCTGTGAGAAGATAAGGAAGTTTCAGCAGAGAATGTCATCACAACGTGGGTTGCAGGACTGAAAGAACGTACAGCTGAGACATGAATCTTTGACGAGCGCTAAATCCTTGCCCATGTCCCGGAACCGTTGAAATTTGGAATGACTTGTCTTAGTAGGATGTCGCGGAGACTGAATAATGCCCAATCTACAATACGGCGAATACGGCACGTAAATAAGGACGGAAAAGATTCTTTGAGCTTGCTGACCTAGATCGGAATCAGTAATAATATGACTCAGGGAGATATATAATGGCATATCGCATACCTGATGCTTCTTGCACCTCTGGTATCGTCTTATATAAAATGTCGAACAGTGATATTAACGTATTGAAATCTGACCTTGAGAGGAAGCATGCATCTGTATAGTCACATTTTCTGTGGTAAGAGCTTGACTTATACTTAGCCCATCTTGATCAATCGGCACCTACTGAGCCCTAAACAGTAAACGTGCCCGATTTCGAGCCGCTGAGAGCTTCGTGACAGCAGTTATATTTGCATCTTCGCTCGCGCATGATGCGCATAACGAGGATGCTAAACGTGTGAGAAAACATTTTGTCAAATGAGAACTCGAGAAGAAAGGAGAGAAACATACCAAGTACGTGAATTTGTGAGTGTGCTAAAGAGGGAATTTTCCATTTTCCTCTGGTTCTAACTCCGCTGCTTACTTCACCTCATTCACACTCGTAGGGTCTTCTTTGTGGTCCTAATATCACTTTATAAATACCGTCGAATGTCATTGCCAGGAGTGTGGACTTGTGGGCCGTTCGATAGAAGGCTTCGAATGGTTTTCCGATCTTCCAGGAAATGAGCCGGTTTTCCAATCATTTGCTATTTTCAGGACCTCAGACTAATCATTTTTCAGTCTTGGAAGTCCCAGCGTCGGATCCTCTCTAACAAGTTGCTTGTAAGTTGTGCAACTTGAAGTTTCTGCCTCTCTCGAGGAATAGCGTTGTATGATATCGCATTTTTAGGTTTTTAAATATGCCACGTTCGAGTGAAAATCCGTGAATAAGAAAGTGAAAACAGATTGAGGATACGGTGGTCGCTGAGTACAGACCCAGCTGAGACCGCCCTGCTCAGACACGCCCTGACAAATCACGTGAAGAAAATGTTACGCTTATTTTGTCACATTCGTCGACACAAACCTCTCCCAAACCACCACACATACTGATACGAGCGCATTACATTTCTGAGAGTCTCTCGACTCAATTGCAAGGCATATTGGTTTGGGATGATTCAAGCTGGCCATTTCCTAGTGCCTGAAAAATATGTTCTACGTGACTGGTCTATTCTGAGAGCTAGCACTTTTCCGTGGTTTCGGATGTTGGATAAGTTCTGGTGTCGAGCTTCATTACAAGATTGGAAGTGAGTTTCCTGGCTTGGCTCTGGGCGGTCCTGTACTTGCATTCATCATAACGTTACTTGCAGGCCCTGACGTGGGGAAGAGCTGCTCGAAATATCCCCGCACCCCGCATTGGAGTACATTGGAACGTTTCCTTCTTTCCGTCAGCTTCCAGTGTTTGTGGAATTCAAATCCCTACTTTTCCTATGATGTGATTCGTTAATTATAACGTTCTTTTCTCGCATCCAGATGGTCAAACTTCGAAAGGCTGACCAAAAGCCCGTTCTACGTGCAATCGCAGGATGAAGTGGCTCTAGATGTCGCCAAGTCAGGAGTTGCCTCAAGATTATTATCACGGAAGAGGCAGACTTGCGGCAAGCCCCTCCATATCTCCTGTCGAATCGGGGTCATTTGTCCTGAATGTCGACGAAGCGCTCTCCGCAAGAGCTTGTAATGTACAACCTGCATTGCTCGTGACCTTCGAAATTGCCTCAATGTGCCTGAGTCCCTGTTTATTCTTATCTTCTTGAATCGAGGGCTACGACCTCCACGGAGATGGCAAAATGATACAGCGCCCATATCCTAAAGCCAAACCCAGGGAGGGGTATAAAAGACGAGGCAGCTTTCAACCAACCCATCGACTTCACCCCAGTCAAAACTCCAACAATGTCTCGAGTTGTCATCACCGGCGCTACTGGCGGTTCCCCGAATCGGCTTGAAATCAATGACTTCGTCAAGAATGACAAATTCTTCTCTCTCTATGTCCAAGCCCTTCGTATGCTTGTATCTGCTAGTGTTAGCCAACACAAATTGACCCTGTTTTTCTTTCTCTACAGAGTTGATGTACACGAAGACCACGCAAGCGGATGTTCAGTCATTCTTCCAAGTTGCTGGCATTCATGGTCTTCCCAATATTCCCTGGGATGGGGTCACGGGCAATCACCATTCGACCCGAACACCCAGTGGGGTGGTTACTGTACCCATGGCTCTGTTCTTTTCCAACCTGGCATAGGCCATATGTGATGCTTTACGAGGTTCGTATTATCATCTCAATACTCCTAGCCGGTAAACCATAGCGTCTTTCCACAGCAAATCTCCAAGACTTGCAGGGGAAGTTGCGGCAACGTACACAGTGGACCAGGCAAGCTGGAAGCAGGCCGCTGCCAATCTCCGCCAGCCATACTGGGATTGGGCTGCGAACGCGTTCCTCCTGCTGAGGTCATCTCGCTACACAAGTTACTATCACCGGACCGAGTGGAACCAAAATTAAAGTCGACAACCCGCTTTACCATTACAAGTTCCACCCGATCGATAAGTCGTTCCCAGCACCTTACAGTGGCTGGCCAACCACCCTCAGGCAGCCCAATAGCACTCGCCCCAACGCTACAGACAATGTGACGAGGCTCAGGAGGTAAGTACTCGCCTTATGTGATGCCATGCGACTAATGCCGACTTTTGTTCAGTGTCTTGCGTTCTGCGCAGTCGAACATCACGGCGAGCACTTACAGCATGCTACCGTGTTCACACCTGGCCCGCGTTTAGCAACCACACGGTAGGCGACGGAGGAAGCAGCAGCAACAGTCTTGAAGCAATCCATGACGGCATTCATGTTGACGTTGGAGGAAACGGGCAGATGGCCGACCCCGCTGTCGCTGGTAAGTTGTAATGGTGAATAATGAAAGCCTATTCTAATGAAAGCACCCTTCAACTAGCCTTCGACCCTATCTTTTTCTTGCATCACTGCAACGTCGACCGCATGCTTTCTCTTTGGTCCGCATTGAACATAGGAGTCTGGGTTTCTCAAGGCAATTCGGAAGATGGAAGCTTTACCCTCCCTCCGGAGGCACCGGTTGATAAAAACACAGGTAAGTCTAACTGGTTTATTTTCGTCATTCTAGGGTTCATTTCTCATATTCAATTCTTCCAGCTTTGACCCCGTTCTGGAACACCCAGACGACCTTTTGGGCTTCGACCGCGACCACAGACACAACCAAACTCGGATATTCGTACCCAGACTTCAATGGCCTTGACATGGGCAACCCCCAAGCCGTAAAGACCGCGATCGGGAACCTCGTCAACCGGCTCTATGGCTCGTCTATATTTGGCTCGTTCGCTGCTGTGCCTCGCTCCGTACCTGGCACGACCGCCGCGTTCTCGGCGTCAGCACTCGCTGCAGAAGTCCCGCTAGTCTCTGCAGAGGCACCCAAGGCAGCTCCTGTCGCGGAAGCGCCAGCACCAGCACCCGCGGCTGTCGCTGCACATCCCGATGCTGAGAAGCAGGCTTCGTTTTCTATTGCTTCTGCTCCCCACGCACACGGTTCGAGCCATGGTCATCTCGTTCCACCAAACCAAGGCTTGTACGACTGGACGGCTCGCATCGAGTTCAAGAAATACGAACTCGGCACGAGCTTCTCAGTGCTCGTTTTCCTTGGCGCCGTTCCAGAGGACCCGGAGCAGTGGGCTATTAGCCCTAACTTTGTCGGCGCACTCCACGCCTTTGTCAACAGCTCGGCAGGACACTGTGCGAACTGCCGTAACCAAGGACAGCTCGTTCAAGAAGGGTTCGTCCATCTTAACCAGGCTATCGTAAAGCATTCCGGTCTCGACTCGTTGAATCCTGATGTCGTTGAACCGTATTTGACCAAGGAGCTCCATTGGAGAGTCCAGAAGGTTCGTTTTGCTGGTTTCTGTCTTATAATAAGTGGGTACTAACCTTTCCATAGGTCGATGGGGAACCCGCCACCTTGTCTTCCCTCGAGGTCAGCGTCATTGCGACGCCCTTGAGCTACCCGCCTGGCTCAATGTTCCCAGTTCCGGGAAGTCCCCGCCGCCATGGACACATCACTCACGGTCGTACTGGAGGAAGCCGCCACTCTTAAATCATGACAACATATTTCCTTGAATCACATAGCAAAATTGAATATCTTTAGCATCTTGAAATCCTTGTACAAATACACGAAATCATGTAAAATATCTTGTATGAAAATTTGTCTGATGACGCAGCTTGCCTCCAGCTAAATAACTAAGAGGTATTTAAGGAGTATCCAGGGCTTTCCTTGACTGTCGATCCTGGAACTCTTGATATCGTTTTCTTATCGGTGATCTCAGTCATCATGCATTACCGAGGAAGGCAGAAAGAAGCTGATAATTCCGCTCTGACATCATACATCGTGGCTCCTGATGGCATGATGATCGGACGCCGGCGCTTAAAAAATCTGTCTGCGTAGATTCCCCAGCACAAGACTCCAAGTTTTCCTGTTCCTAAATACCGGAACAGAAATCGAACTTGTAGTCTGTTGTTAATTTTTATTGCTCCTCAATTTGCTGGTCAAATTGACGACTTCATGCATGAGACTATACTTGTCGAATTCCGGTAAGTCTGTCTAGGTAAAAAATTGGCGATAGTCGCGTCGATACTTAAGTCTTGACAAATATTGACGGAAAAACTTTCTTAGGGGTTTGGTTGGGCCCCTGGGTATTCGTAAGTTGTTTGCAAATGACGATTTCCTGCTCTCAAAGACGTAATAAAAACCGCACTATTTACGCAAATATCATTAGAGAGGGCTGGTGGTCTGCGAAATATACTATTCTTGCCCGTTCCTGATCATGATTCATTACACTCGGCGCAACGGAAGCACCTTCCCACCTGCAGAACTCTGCAGAACTAAATGTCATTTGTCCGATCGGAAGTCGGCCTGTCAAATAACCGTGTCGTGTTATAATCCGAAGTTAATAGCCTCTCTTCAACAAAAGCCCTAACACATCGATGAACTTTCTCAGTTTCTGCTTTCTTGATCTGTTCTGCTTGTCCCGTTGAGGATTCAATTTTGTAATTCTGCCTCGGTAATTTTGCCATTTAGCTCTCCCGGCGGGATGAGTCAGTCCATGGGCGGGTGCCTGTGGGAGAATAATGAAGACCCTTGATGAACCCGTATTAGTCAGAAAGAGGAAAACAATAGAGGCTAGCTTCCTCCATCTCTCTGGCGTGGAGACCTGTCAAGACGCGGTGGTGTGACTAGGGGTGGATGTGACACTCGTGGGGACCCTTATTGTGCTCGTACCTCCGCGCAGAGCTTCCTTTGCTCCCTTCCTTGATATCCAGCTCTCGGGCCCCATCTGGCATTTATCTGGACTCGACTTTCCTTTTAAATATCAGGTAAAACCTGCACTCGAGTCGCGTAAGCACCGCCATTTCATTCCGACACTGAATTGAATACCTGGAGACTGCAACATCAGGACACGGCGACCAGCAGATACGCATAGCCGCACACGCAGCGCACATACACCTCGTGTGGACCGCGTTGCGAGTAGGTACGTGGTCCTGCCCATCAAGGAAGATACTTCCGACCGCGGTTATTGTTGTTTAGAATCTACGTGCGCCATAATTATATATCCGGTGGACGCCAACCCTCCAGCGAGAGCTTACCCATGCCACCTCAGCTCGTCTCATGAAGACTGAGGATGTCCCCTCCATCGTCCGACTTCCCTTGGAAGTTTTGGAAGTTTTCGTCGATTTCGCCTCTATTTCAGCGCAACTTTCGATTTCTCGCGTTTCGAGGCTCTTTTATTCTCTGACACTTCGTGCTCTTTACCGCGACATCTCTTTGTGTACCCCTTCTTCAGTCGTGGCTTGTTGTCGTACATTGACTTCAAATCACAGCGCTGCTTCTACAGTCCGATCTCTTTTGATTAATTACCCGTGAGTCATCAAGTGCTCTACTTTATGGGCTTACACTAACGTATTGCAAAGGTACTATCCTCCAGCCGCTAATTCTTTTCTTGCCGCCTACTACTTACTCATCAGGAAGGCGCTTTCATCCCTCCTCGAGTTGCAAAACCTCAAGCTCCTCGTATACGATCCCTACTTCATCACACTCCTTGATTATTGCACTCTCCCCGCTCTTCGACAATTCGAATGCTACCTTACACCATCAACCCCCCTAATCAACTTCTTAAATCGACACCCCAAAATCAGCTACCTGCAGGTTTCGCCCAACGAGAACACATCCCACGCATTCTCTTTATCCGTCGAAGGTAGCAGTTCGTCCCTTCCGGTGCTGGAGCTCCCAGGCCTCCAATACTTCGCGGGAAATGTGCAGAGCGTGCCTTTCCTAGGCACCACTGGCAAGCTGAGGGCCGCTATCATTAGCTGGAACGCAATGGACACCGACCCCGATTTGGCTTTCGCAGCGCTTCAGCGTTCGAGTCGCGATAGTCTCGGACTCTTGAGCTGTAGGAGGAAAGGTTGGAATCTGGATTTAATCCGATCAGTCTCCATTCGGTTGCCCGACCTATTTTCATTACATATTTCGAACGTGCTGCTGGTTGATGCTGACCCTACCGAAGTAAGTCGGTTTCTCCGAATGTCACAATTACCTAACTAGTTGCATTACGCAGACTTATCTTCAAGAAATAAAAGCCTGCCTTCCTCGTTTCACGCAGTTGAAAAGGCTGAATATCAACTGCATCGATTTCTGGGAGATGAGTAATATATCCCCCCGGATCGATAAGGATTTCGCAACTGTTACCGAATGGGGCGGCGCGTGCCGCTCTCTCGTGGAGATATCTCTGCCTCGTAAGGAACTCTCTCTGCACTCTATGACATGGATTTGTTGAGATGTTGATGTTTTTTCTTATGTTTTCAGGCACAGACATATAAAAAGTGAGTTTTTTTCGAAGTAGACTAACCATAAAAGTACTAGATCGTCAAAAAAACACCATCTTTCGACTTTCCAACCCTCTTCTTTTTATCGTACCAGCATAGTTTCTCCCACCCCGAAGGGCAGGAGAACAGTGTGACGAGTGTGGCCACACCCGTCGACGAACCGGCGAAGAACGAGGGAGAGGGGTAGGAAGAGAAGAAACACAGGTACGCACCAACTCTCGCTTTTCATAGCCAGTACGTAGCGTCCAATAAATCGGTTTCATCCCACATCCACGCCCGAATCATCCCATCAAACATCCCGCCAATTCCTTGCATTTCGGTAGAGTTCTTGTCGTCGAGCGAGGAGATGATCGTGGCTGCTCGACCTCGAATATCAGCTCGAGAATACATAGAGATTGCGACGATTCTTACCTCTCTTTCACATCCACACCCTAGTCATCTCGTCAAGCATCCCGTCTCCCAACAAGCCGCCGCTTCCTTGCATTTCGAAATGATCGCGGTTGATCAACCTCGAATATCAGCTCGAGAATACATGGAGATTGAGAGGAATTCGTACCGTGGTCATCCGATCGTGCATGCGAGGTCTTCACAGTGGCGGAGACATTCTGAATGGATGCACTTCACGTCGAAACGTCGGGTTAGATGTGATTTGTGAGGCACGATGTACGAGTTGAATTCGACGTCGGAGGTGATTAACAATTTGATTTGAGGCTCAGGAGACGGGTTGAATATGAAAAGGAATAGAATTAGCAGCAGGTACTGAGGGAACGAACACTCATGAAACCCTATTAGCCCGTTCTACCCGCTTCCAAACACCCATTGCCTTCTCAGCCATCCGAATACCAACTTCGAGGGTCAAAACTCAAGTGCCGACGCAAGTCGCAGATCTTTGAAAAGCAAAGCGAAACTTGAATCAATGACAAATTCAGATGAACAAAGTGCGAAGGCTTACCATAGACCCGTTTCCCAGACGATCAAATCTCGAGTCAGCTTCTCTGCACCTTCACAAAGCGTCTACGACGAGGGGGCGATTCGCGCGCTTGAATCTCGAAAGTCAGACAGGAGACAGACAACAAAACACAAGGGCTTACCATGGACCTGTTTTCCGGATCCCCAAACATCGATTCAGGCTTCCTACAGCCTTCACAATGCCTCTACAACGAAGTGGCGACATGCGGGAGCCAGAAAGTCGAATTAGATTCTAAACAACAATGATCAGCAGGTGAATCAAACAAGAAAGCGAACAAGTGACTTACCACCGTACAACGTTTCCCGGAAATCCAAATATCAAATCGGAATGTTCGATGGCTTTACAAGCGTGTAAAGACCTGAAATAAGTCTTTAGATCTCGAATAGAAAGAATAGATAGCCATAGCAAACTTACAGCATTACCCGGAACTCCAAAATCGAGTTACGACTTCCAAGTGCTTCGGGGGCTGCAAATAAAGAGTTAGACCTCAAACTATAACTGCTACTTGTATATCGTACTCACATCATTTCCCGGAACTCCAAAAATCAAATCAGAATGTCGGACACTCGCAACGACTTCAAATAAATAGTCAGCATCAGAGTGAAAGATTAGATGGCTGCAACGTACTCACAGCATTCCCCGGAACACTACATCTTGAGTTATATTCTCCATGACATTATAACGAGACCTGGGCATCAAAATATAGCATGAAAGGCCACAGGAGAGGTGGTAATCAGAACTCACGACGACGAAGAGGAAAGGTGATGGTGGTGTTTGAAAAAGGAAGGTCGAGGTCATGTTTGGCGCATCACGCACCAAACACAACAGATAAGATCATGATGAAGCTTCGTCGTCGACAACGACAATGAGGGCAGGCATTGGGCGCACATGCCGCCGCAATGCGAGCATTACGACGACATGGGGGGTACCCTGTCTCGGTGGATGAGTACTGACCTTTATACCTTTTTCTTGCCAAGCATTGTAAGGGACTAATTGGGACTAACAAGCACTCTAAGTTCTTCTGAGTTCTCGTCGCTTTCCTGTTCGCTTCACATCTTAATTTTAGGTCTCTTAGTAGTCTCTTAGTCTCTTAGTAGTGGTTCTATTCGCTTAATTGAACCCTGAATTTCCGTGTCACACAATATCTCACTCAGAGATCTAAGACTTAATATCTTAATTTCACTCACAATTCCAGTCCCATTCCTCTCATAAAAATTTATCTGCTAGCCAATGGCTACCAAATAATATTTTATGAGAGGCATGGTACTGGAATTTCCAGAGACTCAAGGGGAGTGAAATAAAATCAGCATTGAGTACTCACCAAATCTACAGGGTCCCACTGTCCCAGAAATACGTAGCCTGGAGATTTCACGCCACTGACAGGATTCTGGTGCTCTTCTCCAGCTCCGAGTCTGAGGGTGCTCCAAATTAGTGCGTCAAGATTCGGAATTTTGATGGGCCTGGGTGTGACCGCACGCAATTGTTGTGTGCCGTTGCAAGGTCGCCGTTTTTCTTTCCTGAACTCCCACCTCCTCACCATTTTCTCCCCTCACGTATCTCTGAGTCTCCTACAAGTCATCGCTTTCATTTTTGTCATCGCAAAAGTCACCAAACCAAACTCACAGAATGGTAAATAATTGTCTTTTTATCCTTGTAACTGGGTCTGAAAATTTATCTGCTTGTAGCATACCAATGTCGTGGCCGTGGCATGGAGGCGTGGTTTAAGATACAATCGATGGCGCATTCTGATTCATACCACTTTCGGAAACCCGCTGTACCACGCGACCTTGGGAAATCCGTTGCATTCAATCGTGAGCTCGTTATTCCTTGCTTCAATTTAATAACTAACGAACTTTTGTGCCCCAGAGATGCTCGTAAAAATGTACAAACTCAATCACGACACACTTATCTTTAGCCACTTCTGGTATGTCCGTCAAAATCAGATTTTTCGTGACATTGAACTTACTGTTTACCAGGAATTTGTCTGGCTACTGTACTCCGTCCCACTCCTCTTCGACTTCTACCACCATTATAACTTAGTTACTGGTTAGCCGGCTGCCGGGAACTAAGTTATATTGTGTGTTTTATCTCCATTTCCTCATATTTGGCCGCATCCGACCTCTACCACCTGTATGAGTTCGTAACTGGTTACCCAGCTGCTGGGAACGAACTCATATTGTGTGTTCTGTGTTCATTATCCCATTTGTACAAGCGGACAAGATCGCAACATTCAGTTTCAAGGTATTTAATACTCGCCATCACGTTCTAACTGTGTTTTCAGAACTAATCATCTGGTTCAGACTTTGTAAAGCGGTCACGTTAAATTGACGCCACTGTTTTGAATGGCCCACTCTGTAAGTTCGATCATTTTGAATAAGGTAAGTACACGAACGACGGACATAAAGCCGTCGGCTTCGTATATAATGAGTGAGATTAAGCGCTCGTGCCTTTCTGCCGCCCTCTTGAACGTCTGGGCTCGCTGACATTCAGAAATTAAATGACACTCAGACTGCAACCAGTCTAATTCGTTTTCATGATGTAAAGCTTTTAGATAGAGATTAGAATAGATGATCGGGAAATCATCCTCTCCTCCGTCCCCGCTTCTTGTTTATTTGGAGACGGATGGCCATCAATTTCTTCTTCGCTTCTTAATTTTTTGCATCTGTATTTCCCTCTAGTCCTGGGCTTCTGCTAGTGCATAGCACCGCTTTCCTGCCATATACGACGTAAAGTCGATTTACGGCGTCGGAATCTCGACATGACGAGACACCATGACCTAGCGCGAGCTACGGCACCTCCAACGAGCCGTCGTACTACCCTTTCCTCCTTCCCTGCTTCTGCACTTTAATTTCTTCTTTGCTTCTTTAATTTCGGCTCATAATTTTCCGCTACTCTGCGGATTTGTTTATTATTGCCGCCACGCGAGCTAGTACACTTTGCGATCCGAGTACTACACGCAGCACCTCCGACGAGCTGTCGCATTCGTCATATTACCCTTCCTCCACCCCCGGTTCTTTACGCTACTTGCCAGAACCAACCCCTACTATATGTCGTGTTTTTATGTTCTCTTATTTTTGGAGCCGCTAGACCAGGGATCCGAAAAAGCTCCACTCACTTCTTCAGACCTGGAACCGTTGTGTAGCGCGAAAGCCGTGCAAATTTTGTATAAAAATGACTTGAAGCGTATATCCGATTCAATGTAATGTATAAAACAACTAATTTGATTACATATTGAATTCTTCCAGTAGTTGGATGGAAGGCAACGACGATGAGCGCCTATTTTGCAGATTATAAGACCACGTTGAATGCAGGAGTATTTTCTCAATTTCCTTTCCAATAAATAAATTAGATTGGTAGTTCAATAATTACTTAAGTGTTCTTCTCATGAATGAACGCGGAGACCTTGGAATTAACGAGGAGTGTGATGAGATTGCAAAGCGGCGGTATCAATGGTGCGCTGGTGGATCTCCGAACCATCTCCTCCGTGCCCCATTCTCCGTTCCAACCTAGAAAAAACGCCCAATATGTCACGCCAATATTGCATTACTCGCATCCGATTAAGCTGCGGTCCCTGTCAATGCGTAGCGATCGAGTCGAAGGAACACAGGAATTGCGGCGGCATTTGGAATTTCGGTTTTGTTTTCGAGTCGTATCCACCTATAACACTGATCTGGTGGTACCCGAATGATATTAATACGGATATTAATATGTTTAGAGCATTCCCCACGAGTTTACTGACAAATGAGCGGTTAATAAACGGAGCAGGACAAGGAGTGCAAGGTAAACGGCCGGCGCTTATTTTGCAGAGAATGTGGCAACCTTCAAATTTAGGACCGATTCGCAACCAACTGGCATAAAACAACAATGAAACCGGTTAGGAGGAAAATGAAGAAAGGGTGCGTACTCGAGTCGGCGGATGAAAGGATATGTGGACGCGAAAGCGCCGGCGTCCGATCAAATTTCCTCGTCCTCCATCCCCTCTTCTCTGCTTGGTTACAAAATTTCGAGGCTATCATCTTCGCGTAGAATCGATTACGGCTTCTCTACTGTTCGGATTACACTAGGCCAGGGTCCTATGGAGCTACTAAACCCAGCCGAAGCAGAAACGAGTTGAGAAGAGCGAGTTGAAGCTTTCCTATTCAGCTAGGCGCCGACTCATCCTGCCTAGAACATATTTTGTCAAATTCATTCAAGGGTACTAAGAACACAAATAAATTAAATCATGTAATACGTAGAATAGAGTACGTACAGAAACTTAATTGACGAAATACGAGAGCGCGCGGCGGAGACGAAGGCAACGCAGACGATCCGAGATCAATATCTCCGAGTCTTGTATCTCCTCCGTCCCCATTTCCATTTTCCATTGCCAAAAAACACGGCGGCTTTCTGCTGTTCGGTTCCGCTTACTGTTCGCTACACGCTAGTCTGAGAAGTAGGGCGTACAATTGTCTAAGAAAACGTTTTCGAAGGCGCGCACCTCGGCTATGTTTTCGCAATTCAGTGCGATTTGCGATCTTCTGAGTTCCAGCCGCTCTTAGGACGCTCGGAATCGAATTGGAAATGCCTTCTAGTTTAGTTCCGAGGGTATTGTTTACCTGCCCGTAGGTCTGAAGTTCGAAGGAGGAGGGCTTTGATAGTAGGACTTGCCTTTCATTTGTCCGTCTTAGTTTTTTATCTATTAATTGTGTTGAAACAAATGTATTCGTCGAGACAAATATCTAAGGAACAAATCAAATGTATTAGAATCCCATACGGCACACGACGGAGAACATAAGTCTACATACTGAGTCTCAGAAACGAGGGAGCGGAAGACATGTCGTCGCGCCGATCCGCCACACTATCCCGTTCGGCTCACGGAATTGTATTTGTAGGTCCAGGGTCCACTTCGAATCGCAGTAATTCCGAACATCCCACTAGCCGTGGTTCGTTGATTGCGTGCTAAGGCTGTACCGAATACAGGGATAAAAAAAAGTATATAGGCTTACACGAATTCGAAGTTATTCCCCATCTGCTCTTCCCTCTCCTCCTCTCCTCCTCTCCTCTCTCCTCCTCTCCTTTCAACCTCATCGCCCTCGATTTCTCGCTCCTGCTTTCCCTCTAGCTCAACCACCTCGAGCTCGACGACGCCCGTATCCACGGTCTCGTACGTTCATCTCGTTTATTGTACGCTCGCCCGGCGCTGCTGATTTCATTACAGTTTCAGTGAGAACCTAGAACGACCACGAACGTTAGCAAACGATCAGGTAAGTTATAACGACCTCACGTACCTGATATCAAAGTTGATCGTCTTCCTCCTCACCCCCTTGTTCCTTCATCTAGCCCGAAATCGACGACGGGACGCGTCGAGCTCTCAGGTAAGATATCAGCTCATTCCTCCCGCTCGTGCTGATATCGCGCTCGTTCGTCAGAAATCCGGCCTACAAATGGTAAGTACACTTCTTCAACGACCGAAGACACCAACACTGCTCACCTATTTTGTTCACATTAGAGTCCTGTCGGCCTTGGAGTCGTTAACGAGCAAGGTAAGCCCGTTCTGCGAAGCTGGTATAGTTGACGTTGCGGCTGACCCATACGTCTGCAAGGAGGCAGCGTCGAACGGCACTGCAACGAGGGTTTCGGGTACGTGCTTCTCCGACTGACTGACCCGCCGTAACATCACTGACGAGGTGTTCGCAGAAGTGGGGTGGAACGAGGATGGGATGGGATGGGATAATGGGTACGGTAAGCCCGCCTGCGCCTCTGGAGTCGTCATCGACGCGAACCGGTCCATACGACTTCCAGTCCACTGCATCGAATGGGGCCGCGGGAGTGCTGGGTACGTCGTTCATCGGTCGCCATGCTCGCCTCCTGCGACGTTTCTGACTTCCCAATCATTCGCAGCTCTCCTTCAGCCTCTAGGCCCCGCATGCTGAATCCGGTAAGCACTTCTCCTCCATCGTGGCCTCCCGCGGCGGTGTTGTTGACGCTGACGCCTTCGTCTCTCGTAGCTTCTCTCTCTTCGACTCTCGTCCCAACCCCCTCCGAACAACGT
The DNA here is from genome assembly GCA_023014345.1 of Galerina sulciceps. Taxonomy (NCBI): domain Eukaryota; kingdom Fungi; phylum Basidiomycota; class Agaricomycetes; order Agaricales; family Galerinaceae; genus Galerina; species Galerina sulciceps. Next base: position 104,113 of record JAEDXJ010000026.1, read on the forward strand.
GGCAGCGCGACGATGACCGGATGTGTTCGAAGCCGTTGTCCGTCGATGCCTGGCGATGTGCTACCTCAGTACGTATCTCCTTCTCTTCCTGCGCCACACGTCCTTATCCCAATCCCCACCCCTCGCAGCTCGGCTCTAAATCGCGTCCACTGCGACGACGGCGGCACCAGCGACGACTAGAAGTAGTCGAGACCGCTGTCCGTGTGTTGACAGTCGGTCGATGGCCTTGTACGTTCGCTGTGCTCGCTCGAGCTCCGCCACGTCGCTGACGGTCTCGCGAGCAGCCTTTTTCCTTCGTGGGTTACGCCTGACCCGTACCCTTGAGCTGCAGAACGAGGAGACGTTGAGGATGGCGATGACGATGAAGGCGGAGATGGAGGTGGAGGGGCAGCCGTGTGTCCTGCCTGGTATGTTCGACTGCGCTCCTCGAACCACTCCACATCGCTAGCGGTTCTTCTTGCACCTCAAGCTACGGAAGGAGACGACGAGGGGGATGGCGACGATGGAGGTCGAGGAGATGGAGGTCGAGGGGCAGTGCGCCAGGCCTGGTATGTTTGTCATTCCTGCTCGAGCCCCGCCACGTCGCTAACGGTTCTGCTTGCACCTCAAGCCGCGGAACGAGGTGACGGGGGCGAGGGAGGTGAAGATGGAGGTGGAGGGCAGCCGTGCGCCGAGAGACGATCGACGATCTGGTACGTTCGTCACTGGTCCTCGAACCCCTCCCTGTTGCTAACCGTTCCTCCTGGCCCTTCAAGCCGCGGAACGAGGTGACGAAGGTGAAGGAGGTGGAGATGAACGTGGAGGGGCAGCGAAGACGGATGGCCTGGTATGTTCGTCTTTGCTCCTCAAACCTTGCCACGTTGCTAACGACTCCTCTTCCCTGCAAGGCGCGGAACGAGACGACGAGGGCGATGGATCTTGCAGCGGAGACGACTAGAAATAGTCGAGACCGCTGTTCGTGCGCAGAAAGACGATTTGTGGCCTGGTAGGTTCGTCTTCGGTCCTCGAACCCCGCCGTGTTGCTAACGGTTCGTGTTGGCCTCAAGCCGCGGGAAGAGACGACGAGGGTGGAGATGGAGGTGGAGACGGAGGTGATGAACGTGGAGATGGAGGGCAGCCGTGCACCGAGGGACGATCGACGATCTAGTACGTTTGTCATTGCTCCTCGAACCCCTCCCTGTTGGTAACGATTCTTCCTCCACCTCAAGCTGCGGAACGAGACGGCGAAGGCGAAGGGAGGTGGTGTTGGTGCTGGTGGCGTGGATGGCCTGGTACGTTCGTTTTCGCTCCTTGCATCCCGCCACGTCGCTAACGGATCTTCGTGTCCTATAAGCCATGGAACGAGACGACGAGGTCGATGGAGGTGAAGATGGAGGTGAAATGGAGGTGGAGGGGCAGCGGACACGACTAGAAATAGTCGAGACCGCTGTCCGTGTGTGGACAGACGGTCTGTAGGGTGGTACGTTCGCATCTACTTCTCGAACCCGTCCGACCTCTGACTTCTCTTCGAGTGGCTGGCGTCCTCTTCCCCGCCTCCTGGTCTCGACTCGCCAAACGACGTGGAAACGCGACGCAGGCGGTAGCTACCTCCTGAATCGACTCCAAGTGCGATTTCTCGTCGATCGCGGGAGGTTCGAGGGTGAGTTTGGGGGCCTTTCTCGCGGTTTGGGGCTGATTTTCATGCAGGCCGTGCGGTATCTTCGCGAAAGGATAGGGTGTGAGGATGAGACTGGGCGGATGGAGGGGTGCTAGAAACAAGGTAAGTAAGCAAATACCTTTGAACTCTGTTGTCACTTACAGATGCGCCTAGATTCCATCGAACGGCCCTTCTTCTTTGTAGGTCGGCGTCTTGTCCCCCTCCTTCTGGTCTCGGCTCGTCGAACAACGTGGCGAACAAGACGAAGGGGGCAACGTCGTCCTGAATCGAATCCAAGCGCGATTTCTTGTCGATCAGGACGAAGTCGGGGTTGAAAGTGAGTTTGAGGGCCTTTCTCGTGGTTTGAGTAAGCAAATACCGGTGAACTGTATTGTTACTCACATGTGCACCTAGATTGTATCGTCCTATGCTTCGTTTTCGTAACCTTGTGTTCGTTCTCATGGAAGATATCGGCGACGTTGACCCTTTTTCGTGATGTTGGGCTGATTTTCGGGCAGATTACGAGGTAAGAAAGCAATTGATAGTGATGAACTGTTCTATTACTCACATATGCAACTAGTTCCCATCGTTCTACGTTTTCGCGATTTGGACTGGTTTCACGTAGCATCCTGGAAGACAGCGAGCGCGAAGTCGGTGAACGGGTGATCTCGATGTCGAAAACGAGGCCGATTGGGTCGAAGGTGAGTCTGGTGGTCGTACGAATTCGTTCTTGCCGAGGGACGACATGCCAGAGGGAACGACGACGCATGCAGCGCGTCGAGTGGGATGGAGAGACGACAAGAGCAGGGAGAGTGAGAGTTGGGGATGACGTGCGCGTTTGACATTGCTTCTGCTTGTCCTTTGGGGATTCAATTTGCTATTTGACTCTCCCGGCGGGATGAGTCAGTCCGTGGGCGGGTGCCTGTGGGAGAATAATGAAGACCCTTGATGAACCCGTATTAGTCAGAAAGAGGAAAACAATAGAGGCTAGCTTCCTCCATCTCTCTGGCGTGGAGACCTGTCAAGACGCGGTGGTGTGACTAGGGGTGGATGTGACATTCGTGGGGACCCTTATTGTGCTCGTACCTCCGCGCAGAGCTTCCTTTGCTCCCTTCCTTGATATCCAGCTCTCGGGCCCCATCTGGCATTTATCTGGACTCGACTTTCCTTTTAAATATCAGGTAAAACCTGCACTCGAGTCGCGTAAGCACCGCCATTTCATTCCGACACTGAATTGAATACCTGGAGACTGCAACATCAGGACACGGCGACCAGCAGATACGCATAGCCGCACACGCAGCGCACATACACCTCGTGTGGACCGCGTTGCGAGTAGGTACGTGGTCCTGCCCATCAAGGAAGATACTTCCGACCGCGGTTATTGTTGTTTAGAATCTACGTGCGCCATAATTATATATCCGGTGGACGCCAACCCTCCAGCGAGAGCTTACCCATGCCACCTCAGCTCGTCTCATGAAGACTGAGGATGTCCCCTCCATCGTCCGACTTCCCTTGGAAGTTTTGGAAGTTTTCGTCGATTTCGCCTCATTCAGCGCAACTTTCGATTTCTCGCGTTTCGAGGCTTTTTATTCTCTGACACTTCGTGCTCTTTACCGCGACATCTCTTGTGTACCCCTTCTTCAGTCGTGGCTTGTTGTCGTACATTGACTTCAAATCACAGCGCTGCTTCTACAGTCCGATCTCTTTTGATTAATTACCCGTGAGTCATCAAGTGCTCTACTTTATGGGCTTACACTTACGTATTGCAAAGGTACTATCCTCCAGCCGCTAATTCTTTTCTTGCCGCCTACTACTTACTCATCAGGAAGGCGCTTTCATCCCTCCTCGAGTTGCAAAACCTCAAGCTCCTCGTATACGATCCCTACTTCATCACACTCCTTGATTATTGCACTCTCCCCGCTCTTCGACAATTCGAATGCTACCTTACACCATCAACCCCCCTAATCAACTTCTTAAATCGACACCCCAAAATCAGCTACCTGCAGGTTTCGCCCAACGAGAACACATCCCACGCATTCTCTTTATCCGTCGAAGGTAGCAGTTCGTCCCTTCCGGTGCTGGAGCTCCCAGGCCTCCAATACTTCGCGGGAAATGTGCAGAGCGTGCCTTTCCTAGGCACCACTGGCAAGCTGAGGGCCGCTATCATTAGCTGGAACGCAATGGACACCGACCCCGATTTGGCTTTCGCAGCGCTTCAGCGTTCGAGTCGCGATAGTCTCGGACTCTTGAGCTGTAGGAGGAAAGGTTGGAATCTGGATTTAATCCGATCAGTCTCCATTCGGTTGCCCGACCTATTTTCATTACATATTTCGAACGTGCTGCTGGTTGATGCTGACCCTACCGAAGTAAGTCGGTTTCTCCGAATGTCGCAATTACCTAACTTATTTGCATCTTCACGCAGACCTATCTTCAAGAAATAAAAACCTGCCTACCTCGTTTCACGCAGTTGAAAAGGCTGAATATCAACTGCATCGATTTCTGGGAGATGAGTAATATATCCCCCCGGATCGATAAGGATTTCGCAACTGTTACCGAATGGGGCGGCGCGTGCCGCTCTCTCGTGGAGATATCTCTGCCTCGTAAGGAACTCTCTCTCCAATTGATGCACTCTATGACATGATCGTCTTTTTAACTTTAGATTCTCATGGCCTCTGTTGGTACAGAATATCAGACAACGTGTGGATCCCAGACCCAAGGCATACCGCTGGCGGAAGCTGGCTTTATGATACTGTGGTTCTGAGACGACACCCGAAATGGAGTACAATTGTCGCGAGTCTAGAGGACAAGGCCATCCCGACAGAAACGGGGATTGGCACGGCCAATGGAAGTTCGTTTGTTGATACAATTGGGATCGTGAAACGACAGTTGGACGGAATATTGAAGAAAGGAAATGTGGCTTAAAATCAGGTTTTTCCGTACAGTGTGGATCCGACGAGTTAGCAAGACAGCTCAACAATCCCTTGGTTATTCCCGACGACGAGGCTGCTTTGTTGGTTGCTTAGTTAGCATCTTGGTAGTTTCATATCGTTCCGTGTGTCACTGTCTTCATTGACATTTTCTTGCTTACACCCTCACTTTTCGTTCTTTCGATTCTTGCATTTGGCTTTGCATCATTGACATACATTATTTTTAGCACACAATTAGACAAATATACTTCGTCATCATTGGAACGACTTTTTTCGTAGTGATTTATCCACTGAGCGTTCGCTAACTGTAAGGAGAGTGTATTCGCAGTAGTAATGGAATGAAATCGTCAATTCGAAGGAGTGAATTAGCGTCAGCTATGTATTTCTGTGTGTTCCTGTGGGGCCAGTTGCCGAAATAGCGTGGTCGAATCATGCAGGGTCTACCACTCTTAATCCGGTACAAAAGATATCTCGATCAATAAATAGGAGTGATCGCTGTAGATCTTATATTTCAAGGACCAGAAACTGCCGGCATGTAACAAATTTCCATTTGTTGAAACTAACCTATGTAGTAGGTCCAACCACCCGTCGAGCAGATTTAGATGCTTCAGCATTTTTAATCATCCTTCGTAGGTGGATATGGGTCTCCTTTCAAGTTTCCAGTGCGGACTTATTAAATTGAGAGGCCCTGTTCTTGAGATTTTTGGATAAGCGGTGTAATACTACCACCCGCAGGAGCAAAGGACGGCCGCCTCATCTAAAATGCCTCTACTGCGCAACCCTACACACAGAAAATCCAGATTGTATTAGTTCCTGCGAAGCGCTGGAATATACTCTGGTACATACCGAATTATGACCCTCTTCCAGAGTTATTTCCTCTTTCCTTTCTCAGCGGCCTTCAAAAACCAAGTTTCTCCATTCCTTCCCTCTCGCCGACATGAGGCATCGTCAATGGAATTGTGTCCACGGAAGATGACCGAAATACTCGTGAATAGATGGTGCGAATAAAGGCCGCAAGAAGGAAAAGAAGCACGGAAATTGTGCCGACCACCTTCAAGAGATAGAGAGGTGATGTAAATTCGGGAAAGGGGTCGCCGAACACCATGTAGAAAAAAAGGCAAATGAAGACGTATGAGCTGCACACAACGACGACATACTCTTGCATTGTCGAGCGCGTGGAGAGAGGTTGCGTGGAATTATTTCCGTCAGACATGAGCTTTTCGATGTCGCTGGCCTTAAGAAATCTGGGGAAATATGGGACAGTTGAGTGCCTTCTGGCATTATGGGCTCTATATATCGGGAAACGGCTGGTAATCCCCGTCGTGAAGTTACTAACTGCAGAAGGACATTGGACGCCCACACATATATCATATAATCAAGTGTGACATTATTATATACAGTCCGAGCTTCAAATCTAGAAATCCGAGGTGGAGGGACAAGCAGAGGCGCAAAAAAGTAGATGGATTGGACTTTAAATTCAGAGAAATACATAAAAGGTCTAAAGGCGTCGGCAAAATGGATTATATCAACAATTTTTACCCGCAAAAAATTTTGCAGTACATTTTGCAATTCCTCTCTTCCTCACCAGGACGGGATGATTCGCCGCTCTTCTCATAGCGGAGTTTGAAGTTTACGTCTTAAAAAGGAAATTTGACTCTGTGTTCGGATGTCACGGCGACCAAACTTTTTGGCGTTCTCATCCAAACATGCACTTCGCCCTCCCTCTTATCCATGAATATTCAGTCAAAGTTCAGCTCTGTGTGCTAGGAAGCTTGCTTCTCATAAGCTACCTTCATCGAGGCGCGAGGTTTGCGATCGCTGCGATCGCTTCGGCGTACCTGGCTTTCAAGACTTTCATCCCACTGGCAGGATGGATATTCTACATCTTCAAGGGGATCGCGATGTTAGGCTTCTACATCACATACTTCAAAATTGCCATGGGGTATATCATGACTGCCATTGATTACGTATTCAAAGACGGGCTGGAGGCCCTAATCAAGGCGTTGGAAAGGCAAGAGGAAAAAGGAAAGGAGAAACGACCGCGGGAGCGACGGCGTCGCTAGTGCTTGGGTTCGAGAACGAGGTTCGTGCCCTTCTATTTTACGCCATTTTTGATAGCTTATCGGTTCTACGACCCCAGGTGTGGAGATATTTTCTTGACCGCCATCCTTAGGCTTCCTTTCTCTTGGTCGACAGAAACAACTTCTTTCCGTTCATTTCCGTCCTTCCCAAGTGTCTCAATTCGGCGACCAAGGTCGTGGATGCGGTGAGGCTCGAATGGTGGGAGGTGTGTAACATACACTGAGCTTTGCTATGCCGACTTGTAAAATCATCGTTGACTTGTACAACGTCATGGGCACGGCCGAGTCGTCTAAGCCGGTAAGAATGTTCCTTCTGGGCCCAATTCGGCACAAGGCTCATGCTATTTTAGCGCCCATATTTTCTAAATAATAAAAGCTAGCTTGAAGCAGGTGGATTTTATCCACAATTGACAGGACGAATATTGCATATTGCACTTCAGGCTGTTACTCGAGTACCAGGGAAGTTGCTCGTCCGTAGCTGAATCCTAAAAATAGACCACCATCATCCCTCACCAACTAGTATGAAAGCGGTCATTTGTTGAGAATACTTCCTCCTGTTTATTGAAATCGGCGCTCTTGTCGGATAAATCTTGAGGGCCTAGGTAAGTTCTCGTCTTCTGAGATCTGTGGAAGACAAGACTCATGCATCCTTCTACACTGCGTCGCCTCCATCAGGTTCCATCATGGTGCAGGCACTGAGATCTGGCATTATGCCACTCACAGGTAATGGAGCTAGCACTTGACCGCGATGTACAGAAGCTCTGCAATCAGGCTTCCGCTTGGCACAGAAAAAAGGTAGTGAATCCAGTTTTACCTGGCCCTGCGCCAGATGGCGCGGGATGGGGATCATTTTCCATGCGCTGAAGAAAATTATTGCTGGATTCATGACGGGCGCAAGTGCCATGGTTTTGGGTTTGTATAGGTGAATTCCTCGGTATTTTTGACTCGACTTTCTCACTGATCCCGGTCAAGAGTCGTTCAACGCTGTAATGAATAAAAAATTCCTTCATTTTGAACACTCTATTGTAAGTATATTCGAATTCAGACCAGTCCATGCGTCGCATACGAAGCTCTTCAATGTTTGGATACAAGTCAAAGCTTAAGTCTATTACACATTTGGTCTTGCGTTCCTAACTCATGGCTACATCGTCTCTAAGATTTGCCAGTTGCAAAGTTCTTGCCCCTATCATGAGCTTGAAGGACGCCTTTACCAAGGCGTATAAGAGCATGCGTTAGCTGGCGATCTCGATCTTCTTATTCACTTTTGAAATTTACGATATCAGCGGCTCCCAGAGAAGTTTTTATTCGCAAGGGTTCTCCTTGTTGACCTGTCGTTTCTTGAAGATGCAGTGCGCAGCTCTCGTGGCCGACCCTTTCCTCTTAACACAGTCGTATGCAACTCCTTACGCTGTGATGGCTGTCCCGAGTGTTCTCGCGTTCTGGTCGGCTCGCGATCTTGATGCCCATGGCCAAAGAACATGCGTTCAACGATTTGAAAATAGGCTACCTCGACCTTCTTCACGACGAGCATGGATAGGGTATTGTTCAAGGTACCTTTCTGTGGTTATGTCATATCCGTCATTTATGGTCGCAAAGCGGTGACAAATGCTCTGTAGAGTTTTCATTTGCCTGATACCCTATCCGCTGACGATCATACACCTCCGAATCAACAGATCTGCGAAGATCAATTCAGCCTGATCCCTTGATGGAAGGCAGCATAGCCCCCTGTACCCCAGTCAGGTTGTTGCGTCGAAGCCATGAGTTCTCTGCCTTGGGCCTCTCGCGTCCAAGGGCGGCCTCAAAATGTAACCGCTCTGACGTCTCGCATAATCTAAATCACCGGCGTGAGGACTCTGAATCTATTATTATACACAATTCAGTATACTAAACGTTCTTATGTGAAGGCTACTTCCCGGCGGACGAGCTTTGTGTGGCTTTTAGTCGGGCTATAGCCAGTGGCAATGCGTTCACGTTTCATAAAAATCTTCAAATCAGGCATATTCCCCAAATCGGACGCATCATCTATGCCGGCCTGCCTGTACCTGGACAAAAATGGCTCTCAAAAATGTGAATCAGCCATTCCTTCGGTGACTAACTTTTTTCTGCAGTATAGGTACCAAGAAGTTTATCGAGATAATCAGCGGATGGCCACGCAGAGGTTTGAGGATCCCCACCACCTCCCACCACGCTGCATGACGGATTTCTCACGAACGCGACGGAATGGGACCATTTCTGACAGATTCCTGTGTTTCTATGTCAGGATTTGTGTCTTCGCACGGGACCCGCGTCACTTCAGTGAAGATCGGAGGTTGCTTGCCCCGAAATCAAAATTAATTAGGCAGTCCGAAGACGCAAGAGGATCCACTTGCTGTGAAACGTACTACTTGCGTCGACATGGATCCCCATTCGATTTCGTGCCGATGTAATGTTGCGCCGCGCTATAAAAGCAACGGAAAATTGCTGACTGTCGTTCACAACCGACGCTTTCTTTCATTCTATTTTCCTAGCCATGTCTGCTCAATTCACCATCCCAGACCTCCTCATCACTTGGCCATGGCAAGAAATCACCAACCCTATGCTTCATGAAGTCGACGCAGAAGCCAACGAATGGGTCCAGTCTTTGAATTTATTTGAACCCAAGCAATTCGAAAAATTCAAAGCCTGTAACTTCAGTAAGTTGAATTATCTTGATTCAACTGTAGGTGAATACTAATAGGCGCCTTTCAACAGACCTTCTGGGCTCTCTCGTTGGCTCTTTACCCAGTAAAGGTTCGTATCTCAAATTTACCGTCAACAGTGGGATTTACTAAATATTCTTATCTGAAATAGAACATCTTCGCGTATCGTGCGATTTGATGAACTTTTACTTCGCCTTCGACGAATACACCGACATGGCCAACAAAGACGAGGCCATGAAAATAGCCCGGGATGTTATGCACGCGTTCAGAAACACGGACACTCCATCAAACAGCAAAATAACAGAGATGGCTCGTCAGTGAGTACACCAGAGGATTAATGAAATTGACGGCTGCTGACCACCATTTGTCGCAGATTTTTCAAGAGAACAATCGATGTCGTTGGGGAGGATTTACCAGGAATTGAACGGTTTATTGCCGACTTCGACGACTACACACGTTCAGTCATCCAGGAGGCAGACGACCGGGCCGCGGGGCATATTAGAAATGTTGAAGATTACTTTATCCTCCGACGTGATACCTGTGGAGCAAAACCCAGTTTCTCATTCTATGGTCTGGGCTTGAATATCCCGACAGAGGTTTTCGAGCACCCCATTCTTATCTCCATGACAGAAAGCGCGACAGACCTCATTGCGATCACAAATGTACGTCAGATCCTCTTTTCAACCACTTCCCCATAATTGACAAACACAATATCAGGATATGCACTCATACAACCTGGAGCAGTCTCGTGGTCTTGACGGACACAATGTCATCACGGCGATCATGCATGAGTACCACCTGGATTTACAGGGAGCGCTGTACTGGCTCTTCGGATACGCAACGAAGACTATTTCCAAATTCCTCGCTGATCAGAAAAACTTGCCTTCTTGGGGCCCTACGATAGATAAAGCCCTCGAATTGTACATCGACCGGCTAGGGCAGTGCGTGCGTGGCTACGACTCATGGAGTTATTCGACGAAAAGATATTATGGCAAGAATGGGCTGAAAGTACAGAAGACGCGACGGATAACTTTGAAGCCTCGCGATCCTTCCTATATTACGAGGGATCAGCTTCAAGTTAGTATTGCATAAATTATCAAAGATTTTCTTGGACAAAAGTGATGCATAAATATTTCATACCAAAATCTTAGATTAGATTCTTATAGTCTAATTATTTTACAATGCAACTAGTAAAAATATAATCACCATTTGCACAGAAGATGTCGAGGAGTCCTTGAGTCGCAGCGACGGTTAGAGGAGCCTACAATTCCGTCTCGGATGAGCCGCCTGGTCCGCCTGGGCAAGTCGTTGAGATCCACTTCGAAACCGCCTGTTGGCGCTCCTCACGCTCCTCTATATTGTTCTTTGCGGCTCTCCCAAGATCCAAAGCCTTTGATGGCCACTCCGCCTCGCTGTCCGTGCCATCATAATCTGAGTCACCCTTCATACGAAGAGGTATTTCGGGAAGGTTGATATTTTCGAGATTCTTGTAGTCGTCATGCGCGAATCGCTTAAGGACGCACTGGAGGTAGTGCCAGCGAAGGAGGCCGGGAGGGGGGAGATTAGCGTGCTGGGGCTGGGGAGGGCGTGCAGGGTGCCCGTGGAGCGCTGGCAAGTTTTCTGCGTGTGCTGGCAGCGGTATCAAAAATGAGCCGTGTATCGTGACCACACTATTGGCAGGCCGGATACCGAACATATGACACTCGTAGTTGTTCTAAACATTTTATCAACCGGATTTGACGAGAGGAGAAAAACTCCACACTGACAGGGGGAGAGACAAAACGAAGGCCCACCACATATTCATCAAACCATGCATCGAGCGTCAGCGACAAAGTCAGGCCGAACATGTCGTCGTAGATGGAGAGATCTGGGGGAGGCGGGAGAGCGGTGAACGTGCGGAAGATGATCCGCGCGACATGATCCCCGGTGCGCTTGGGGCAGATGTGACTGTTTGCTAGTGGAGCCAGCACTGGCGTCACCCAGCACTGTCCGTCGCGCGCCTCGACGCGCTTGGCCATGCTGCTCGCGTCTACGTTCCAAGTTGGGGTGCTAGCGGATTTACGCTCGCGCTGACTGATTTTTGAGAGCCCAACTGTGGTTCCGACCGGGAGGTCGTAGCGGTATGTCGACGCAGTCAACGGGTCTGTGGGGGCAACAGGATGCCAATCAGGCTTTTGCTGCGGCTCCTCTTTCCATACCAGTAATGTACCACGGGACTCGGCTGGATCGCAGATATCATGGGCAAGATCTATTAACCATTTAGACGCCTCTTGGCGAGAATATCGAACGAAATCGTCAAGGGGTCCTTTCAAAAGGCAAGTAGAGGGGGCAGATGGAGAGCTTGGGCCAGGGGTCATGGCTGCGGCAGCGACCATGTCGTCGGAAATCGTTGGAGGGGGTGCGGGATAGAGACGGATGGAAGGCGAGTCGATGCGCAGCTCAAGTATTCCTGACATGGTGAGGTGAGAAACAGAGGCGAAGGTGAGTCTGGCAGAATGTCAAAGGGTCCACGTCCCGGAACTGGGTTCAACTTGGCAATCAACCCAATGTAATGTCAATAAAACGAGACTTGTCACTCTAGGTTGGCAACTCAGTTTCGTATTATGAATGAATGTTGAACGAGAAGACTTACCAGAACAGCCTGGTTGAATTCTTGTCTTGAAAATGGTCGGGGATCTAAAAGTCCTCCAAAAAAGTCCGTTTGAAACATATGAAACCTTTATATGGCACATTTAGAGGGCCAAAATCTTCTCATTTGTCCTTCGAAATTTGGTCGAATATTTTTCTAGAAAAACAAACAACGAAAAGTCATGCATCAAGGAATTTGGATTCAGACCATGACTATCGCTGTTTCTCGAATATCCTTGAATGTGTTGCACGGCCAGAGCCCAGAATCGTGCCAGGCCCTCATTCATCTGTGAAGCAACTAGTGAAGGGACCAATCGCCAGCTTCCTGATTTATCATTTCGAAGAAAAGTGTTAGTGCAAGTGTCGTCGGTACGACGTCGCATCTGAGACAGTGAATTTCTGGAAACAATGTAAGCCATTGAGCCCTGTCGAAGGATTTAGTCCTTACATTCCCATTTTACAGCCCAGTACTGGTGATACAGATGTTCAAAAGATACAGGAGCGTTCTTTCAACGATTTTCTACGCGCTTACTGAGGCAGGAGGTGAACTGAACACGTGCTGGCGACAGACTAGCCAGTGTGACGTGCATCTTTTCACTGGTACAATTCTGTCAATTTCTGTATCATCGGAGACGGCGTCTGCGGTAGTACGATGACTCCTGTACACGCTTATCGTCGAAGTTATCACTGGAGGCCGGTTAAGAATGGGATAAGGCGTCTGGATTCAAACCGGATAGCAGGTTTCCAGGTAAGGATGGGCTTGACGTGCTGAAAACGATAACTGACCTTTCCATTCAGTTCATTCAGCCTATACAAATCGAAAACCCGAGACTCGATCAGCTTATGGCATGAGGCCATTTCATCTAAGTGTCGGAGACTCGGAGGATCGGCAAGGGTCATATGGCTCGCTGAGAGGAGTGAGTTAGCTGCGATGAAATGGGGTGGGTGGGTCCTGTGGACAGTGGGGGAACCGGCAGACCAACGCATGATGACAGAGCTGAGAAGGATGCTCTGGGTACACAAGCGAGTGGGCGAGAGCTGCGGAAATGAGGGATGCAGGGTCCTACTCGAATAACCACATTCATATCGTTGGTTTAGCTTGATAAACGATTATATCGTCGAGGCTGGTGCGTTTATATCAGCACTGTCACCTGGTGCACGTACTCATCTGACAAGATATAGGTTTAGCCATGGTTTTCGAAACATACAAATGTCTATCACACAGCATATTCTGATACCACGAGGTTGGGGTATCACACCACCTGCAAGCAAACGTCACTTAGGCGTCCTCTGCGCAGTGTCTGGGTTCATCGGAGCTCTGGAGTGTGGATGACTCCGTGCACGCTCGTATGCGCACGGTATAAGCCTTCAAAGCTTCACCTCTACGTTGTGGCTCACCACTCACTCCCCAATACCATCCTGTATGTTCGACTTTTCTTTACTATGCAATGCTCATTAATTACACAGCTCATAGGAAATGACGGATTATCAGTCCAGAAGCCGAACTCAGTCCCTCGCACGACCCGCAGACGCTCAGTTCATGCCTCGGACGTCGCATTATTCACACCACAGCGTCGCGGATGACACAGCATCCTGGGTCTTTAATGCTCAGAAGAACCCACCTCCATTACCACCTACAGAACCATCCGCTTTTCGTACACCTCTCAAAGGCCCTAGGCCTCTTCCAAACCCATATGCCCCTCCTCACCAAAGCCATGCACAAGGTGCACTACATGTCGTCAACACCACAGAACCGTTAGAGAGCAGTGCCGCGTCCTCGCAGGATTATACCATCGGAGTAGCTCGGCCTCGGCGGAAGAAATCATTCGTTGGTGGCCTCGTCAAGGGTATTCGCAAGTTACCAACCGCAATGTTCGGAAGGTCGTCAAAGAACAGGTTGAAACGTCAACCAACACTGGAAACAGTTGAAGGCACCTCAAGCAGCTTCACTGGAATGACGACTGGGAATACTCTCCCCCTCTACACTTCCAACCCCGCGACTCCTATTACAGGACCTGGACCTGGACCTGGACCTTCTGGCTTACACGCTTCTTATCGGCCAGCTGAACCGACCATTCTCGAATCACCTCCACCTAATGTCGTGCGCCTTTCCGACACCCAATTCCAACAAAAACGACCTTCTAGTTTCAGGGTTCCCCCGCCTCCGTCTGATTCCATTGAGCCAGAGGAGAACAGCCAACTTTTCTCCCGTGATCGGCCTCGTTTCAACGAGCACCTTTCAAGCGAGGGCTCAATCAGTACCAACCCTGCTGAACGAACGACAGTGATGGTGTACGACCGCGAATCGCATTTCTACGACCAAAACCAGCAAGAACATCCTGCCCCATACTCTGTCGCACAACAGATCAGCAGCCCTGGACTCTCATATGTCTCGGAGCACGTCACCCTTGCTCCAGTTCGTCCGACGTCGTTCCATAGCATGCATGCGCAGGTGCTTCCACCACCGATTGAGATCCCACAGAGGGTGCCGACTCCAGCTGCGCCACGAGTATCGTATGCACCACAAGCGCCTCCGCAACGTGCAACGCCGCAACCCTCAGTCCCAGGTGGCTTTCCTGTACCAACACCCCCACCACCCGAGCTTCCAATGCAACAGGACCCACAACAACAGCCACCACCACCACACATCGAGCCACCGCCTGTTGAAGCCATCCAATCTCCCGTAACCGCCCACCCAGGGCCGACAGCGGACTATCTCAAAATGACCCTCTCGCCCCAGCCGACTTCGCACAACACCGTCACATCCCGGACGAGGACGTCGTACCTCCGCGACCCGTCGTTTACCTCTGACCTGAGCCCGATCGAGAGGTTCTTCAAGATGCTCTACAACATGCCGTGGATCTCGCACGACCGTGTCACGGTGGACTATCTGCCGGGAGAGGGTCTGGGAAAGATGAAGAAGCGCAAGTTCCGACCGATGTCGTCGTGGTACAAGTCCATGATCTCGCGGTCGAGGAGGAGCAGTGCGACGCTTGATCTGCTGAGCAATGGAACGGGAACGCAGGCTTCGAGTCTTGGCGCGAGCCTCGCTCTGGAATTTGGGTCTCCTCTTTTGGGGACGAGGAGTGAGAGGTCGAACGAGAAGAAGAGGACTGGGCATCATAAGTCCCATCACCATTCTTCGTCCCGTCATCATCGTCATCACCATCATGGCAGCCATCAGAGAAGACGGCATACGACGACGACCATGGACACTACTGATACGGAAGCACTGAAGTTCGATGAGAAACGTTCGATTAGCCCTCTCGTTCCGGCGGTGTACCCATTTCAGTACCCGTCCTATCCTTACCAGGCATTCCCGTCATTTCCTATGCCTGCTCCTGTCGCTCCGTTTCCACCCCCAGGACAAGGTCTGCAAAACCAGCCAAAGGAAAGTCCTGCTTCTCCGCGTGGTTCGAGTGGCGACCGGCAGCAGCAGCAGCCACAGCAGCCTATGATGTTCGCACCTCCAGGATATGGTGCATATCAACCTATGATGGCTCCGCCACAGGTGTACGTCTTGCACGCCGCTCCAGCTCCAGCTCCGGCTGCACATATGAACCCGCCCATTCCGCCTGCTCTTATCCCTGGGGCAGGACACAGTGAGCAGAGCCACGCGCACGAGTCGCAGGTCGCAGTTCAAAACCAGAAGCTTCCTGGATCGTTCTAGGCTGGCGTTGGCGGGTAGGATCGTCACATATGTATGCCTCGGTTTTTCTGCTTTGTATTTTTACTTGAAGGTGCTTAAGTCGTGCCTACAGTTAGCCTGATTTATGTGCTTATGTATCTTGTTGTTTAAATGAATTTTCCTGCAAGTTTTTTTTTACTCTCGTTCGACTTCTTGAATGCGAATCAGGATCGCGTGGGTGGCTATGCAGTTACGTAGAACCTGATGCATGCCAACACATCAACGCGTTTTTTTCTTCAAGCCAAATTGTATCTTGACCGGGAGTGAGTAGATTTTGTCCTCTTGTGTTCTCTACTGCCATTCGTTCACTGACCACGTCCTCTCATGCGTCTTTCTCAGCCCGCTCGTTGCCTCTGAGGTGGCCTTGCCATTGCCGAGAGCGACGCGACTCGGATCATGTCAACAAAGCTATCAACCACAGCCGATGACTGGCCCATAACTGAAACTAACACAGAAGACACCAGCCTCCATGTGGAGGACGGCCTATGGCTTGAAGACGGCAACGTGATAATCCAAGCAGGTCGCAGTCTCTTTCGGGTCCACCGTGGAATCCTTGCTGTCCATTCACCCTTCTTCAAGAAACACTTGGAACATGCCAACGTAAACGGGTCAACTTCTGTCGTCTCTGGGGTCCAAGGTTTGACGGTCGATGAGGAGGCTTCAGAATTCCGGGTTTTACTTTCAGGAATCTACGATCCAAAGTGAGCACTTGTGGGTGCCTACCGTCCATCGACCGTATTACTTATCCTCCTCGTCCACTCTGAGAACAGTTTCTACGAAAATCCACCGTCCAAAACCACACTGCAAATTACCCTCATAATGGCACGCATGAGCAGCAAATACGGCGTCGACTTTCTCTTCCAACGGGCCATGAATCATCTCTCTTTGGCTTTCCCAACTTCCCTAGCGGAGTGGGACGACCCTTCTAAAACAAACATCGACTTGCCAAACGCGACCGTATCGGACTACATGGAAGCTTTCCGCACTGCCATCGAAACCAGGGCTACGTGGCTCGTACCCGCCATCCTTTATGACTGCCTGACCTTCAGCCTCGTCGACATCATGGATACCGACACATGGCGCCTCCACCGCCAATCTCTGCCATCCTTAATCCAGGCCCACGCAAGGCACCGGCTGATGGACAGACAGACGCTCGCGTTTTTTGCATATCTTCCGGACGCAGCTTGCTATAACAAGGATCACTGTCGTGAGGTGTCGAAACGGTGGTACCTTGAACGTCTCGAGGGAAACGCGAACAACCCCCTTTCGAAGCTATTCCGCAAGGCATGGGATAGGTACCTCCAGAGCCTGTGTGATCCGTGTCTGAAACGGTGTTTGGAACGTCATCAGAGGACGAGAGAGGAGATATGGGAGGACTTACCCATGGCTTATGGGTCGGAAAATGACTGGAACGGGCTCATTTGCCTCAAAGAAAATTTGCCAAATCATCTCAAAAGCTCTGCTGTGAAAGATTGATTCTGGTTTGTCTGCATCTAAAAGTAGCAATAACCCCCTTCAACGATACCACTACTATAGACTTTGTTTGTCTGAAAAGTAGTGACTTTTACTGAAGAGGTAGTCAATATACTTATATCTACATTTCATAGTTAATTTAATTTTTGATATCCATCTATAATTTCACGAGTTAGCGAATGACCATAGGAGTACTGGTTCAAAATGGAAATGATTTCCTAAAGCGGAGATTTAAACTTAATTTGTTCTCTTCAGGTGTGGCAAGGAACGACAAAAATCCTGATGGTCTGCTACCACGTACAACCTGGAAACTTGCCTCTGACTCTTAAGGTACTGATTTAAAGCTCTACACTATACTTTTCTCTAACTCTCATTCATGTTTAAAGCTCGCCAGACACGTTTCGTAAACTCTGATGCCTGCTGAATTTGTGGTCCATTTCACGCGCTTTCTGGAGCTTTCGACCTCGAGACCAGGGTCGCCTCTGCCCTCACCGGTAGACAATAAAGGATCAATCAACATCTCGACCTCGGACACGACAAATTCGCGAAAATCTGCACTCCACTCCTTATTGGTGTCTTTGAAGCAAAATGCAGTCCCCATCGACGAGATTCACCGCTCTCTCAACGCATTGCATGATATCCTTCGTTCTAGAAGCCCCATTATCGTTGAAGGAGCCGATGATAAGGGATATGTAGCGAATTCAACGTTAGACTCTGAAGAGGCGGCCTTGGAAGCAGCCATCGTCGGAAAGTTGACGGTTGGACTTTACTGCAACGCTTTGGACACGTATCTCGCTCAAGCCACGGAAGTTGAAGCAGAAGCGGAGTGGTGGGCTGATGTTGAGGCGTCGCGGCTGGGAGTAGCTCTGTACTTTATCCAAAGTACGTTTGAGTCTTCCATCTTCTGATTTCTTACTGATTGTTCATTTTTTCGTATAGCTCTCCCAGTTCGCTTGTTCAATGTTGCAAAAGTCATCGTTCGAACAATCCACGCTCACAGACTACCCTTGAATCTCTCCACCCTTTCGCCCTCCACCCTCCGCACCCTCTTCCATTCTTCGCGCTTTACACTTCAGCCAGGTCTGCTCACGACGACCTGCTTCCCTCACTTACAATACCACCAATCCTTGAGCCTCGCAGTTCTCTTGCCCTCCTCGTCTTCCTCATTGTCGCAGCTCGACATCTCGCCCTCGGGTTCAAGCGTAACCCGAAGATTTGTTGGCCCACTTACTCGGACCCTTCGGAGGCTGAGAGAGTCCGCCAGTCTCGCTCTCCGATTTTTCAACTTGCCATTGGACCTGACCAAGCAAGAGTGCAGATACAACGGGAAGGCACTAGAGCGGATACGTGACGAGCGAGCGGAAGTGCTCGGGCAGCTCGCCCAACTGCGGGGCCCATTAGCTGGGCTGATACGCAACACGTCGAGCATAGGGTCAAATTCACTGGCTCAGCGAGAATACACTTCGCTGCTTGACACTCTCATTCGTGTCGTATCCCCCACTAGTCTCTCGTCTTCTTCTTCGCCTATTGAGCCTCTAGAAACGCTATCACAGACGCTGCCCTCGTTATCACAAGCACACAACCAAACACTGCGACAGCAAAATCTCCTTCGCCCGCCAGCTTTAATACGACTGTGGCCACGCCTCCTCGTCTTCCCTCCTCTAGCTTTATATATCTACACATCGCGGACGTCATGGATACCGGCCCTCATCGACATGGCCAACGATGCTCGGGAAACAGTGCACGGGTTCGTCCAGGGCTGGCTCGTCGAGCCGCTTTTAGGGGTCCTGCATACCGTGAGGGATGGAGGGAAGGGTATGGTGTTAGTCCGAGATGAAGGCGTCAAAGCGGATTTGGAGGCATGGATGTTTCTTTTTACTCGTAACTTTGGCTCTAACAACGACACCAACAGAGCCTGGAACGTATGACGCTTGCCCTCGCTCGCGACAGGCTACATTATACGCCGACACAACTGGAAACATTATCAGAGCAAGTGAAGATGGGCGACCTCACACCTGTGATGCAAGCTTACGAAGAAGACATTCGGAGCCCACTGCGCTCAGCACTAACAGGCACACTCCTGCGGAATGCATTTATACAGGTTCAAAAGGCCAAAGTACGCTCTTTTCTTTCTGACCTGTGTCTCTGCTGACGGTTTCGACTGCAGGTTGACATAGACCAAGCTCTAACTGGCATCGACCGACTCCTCAAATCCCAAGAGCTTACATTCGCCTTTGTCGGCGTAGCTCCTGCTCTAGCCATTGTCTGGGCTTTTACAGGCGTCATTGCTCGTGCCTGGAACGGTGGTGGCGGCCAATATGGCGGACGAAAGAAGAGACGAGGTGTCTGGCAGCGAATGAGGTACATCCTCGCTTTCTATGATCTACGTCAATTACTTATAATGCTTTTTACAGACGAATCGAGCGTCTCCTTATTCTGCAGCCTTCCCACGTCCAAACCAGCTCTGATTCTCAAGCGCCAATAGCTCCTCTTCCAACTGGGCTGCTCCTCCTCTCCCTCACGCGGCTGCGGTCGTACGCACTCAGGTACCTCCCGCCAGACATCCAAGGTCCCTTCCTTGAGGACCTGGGTGATTTGGAGGATACGCAGCTGGACAGAGAGGCGAAGCTAAGGGTTGTCGAGAGAATGTGGAGGTGTTGGGGTCATGGGCAAGGGGTGATTAGGCAATGATGTGTTGTTTAAGTTCTCGAGCGTCGGGAGGTAGTACCTCCAGACTCCAAGATTGGAAAGGAGCTCATTTTCCTCGCAGAGCTGGATAAAAATTCGTTATCCCCTAGAGATTTTGTCGTGCAATCGCATGATAGTCACAACAACAAGGATTTCATAAGTATTTGTTGCGAAGTTGGTGCCAGCCATTGCCCTATTTGGAAATGATTTCCGTTTTCAATTCGCCTGGTTTGACCGGCCGATTACTCGAATGCTCTTATGTAATTTTCCGTGTCCGTGTCGGCATCCGACATACGTGTTTCTTCGGAGAGCCTCCACAGTGGAGACCAATGCAGTCGCCAATGACATCGCATATATGTTCCTCTTGACGTCCTCCGTCGTCTCTATTCTTGCCATCATTACTTTCTACTTCACCCAAAACGAAAACATGCCATCCCTAGCCACAATCCGCGCAGCCAATGCTGCCTTCAGGCACTCCTCAGCGACACCTGTCGCAGTCTTTGTCGGTGGCACCTCCGGAATCGGCGAGGGTATGGCTCTGACCTTCGCCGAGCACACGAAAGGGAACAGCAACATCGTCATTGTCGGGCGAAACCGCGCTGCGGCTGAAAAGATCTTCGCTTCCATGCCCTCCGGCAGCGATAAACCCGTCAGAGAGTTCGTGCAATGTGACGTATCGCTCATGAAGAATATCCAAACAGCAACGAAGGACATCCTCGCCAGGTATCCGAAGATCAACTACCTGGTGATGTCGCCTGGTCTAGTGACGCTTTCAGGGCGCGATGAGACCACGGAGGGCATCGACAAGAAGCTGGCGCTGCATTACTACGCCCGGTGGAAGTTTACTCATGATTTACTTCCGGCAGTACAAAAGGCGAAGGATGAGGGCGAGGAGAGTGTCGTCATGAGTGTTCTGTCTGCTGGTCAAGGAGGGGCCGTCGATTTGAACGACCTGGAGCTGAAGAAAACCTATTCGCTAGCGAATGCAGCACTGGCGGCCTCAACGTATAATGATTTAATGATGGAGGCAAGCGTTAATTTGTTCTTTCCCTATCTCCAAATCTTATAATGCCAATTCCTAGTCATTCGCCCAGCAAGCACCCAACGTTACTTTTATTCACGGCTACCCAGGGTTCGTGCGGACTCCCATTATGACTTCCTCAAATACCGCTTTGGTACGCGGTCTTTCAGCCGTTCTTCTTCCCCTCGTTCGCCCTTTCTCTATCTCCGGGGAGGAGTGCAGCCAGTACATGTGGAACGCAGTCTACAACACGGCCACGAAACCTGGTGTATGGCGTACTGGAGCCCGTGGCGAGGACCTAGGGAAGAAGGGGTATAGCAGCAACGAAAGCATTCGGGACAAGGTCTGGGAGCACACCCTACAGGTGATGAAAAATGCAATGGCTGTGCCTGAAACCCAGTGAAGTGCGGGACAGCGGAAATGCAGGTTTCTTCCTGCTGGATGGGAGATTACCGATAAGCGATATTATAGAGGTAACATTATCATTCCTCCTGCTGCAAAGTGGAGAGCGCTCATTCGAACTCGACATGGCAGATGCTCCTCTATCTTTCAGCCAACTACAGTCCGCGCGTCACGGAGATTCATGTGTATTGTAATTCTCGATTAATGCGCTCCACAATAATAATATACCTTTTTATCACTCACGACTATCGGACATCTTTTCTTAAAGACCATTGCCTAGTTAAAAGGCAGGATTAATTGAGTCCGTTCTCTCTATATAAGCCTTGCCTCAGCTTTCTTGGGTAGAAAATATTGTATCGAACTTTCAACGAACTCTATTCCCCTTTGCATAAAGTTATGTTTATTCTGATTATATCTCAACGCCTTCATAGCAACCAAGCTTATCATTGTAGAATATATGCATGAGGATAGGGACTACATGTCCAAATT
The DNA here is from genome assembly GCA_023014345.1 of Galerina sulciceps. Taxonomy (NCBI): domain Eukaryota; kingdom Fungi; phylum Basidiomycota; class Agaricomycetes; order Agaricales; family Galerinaceae; genus Galerina; species Galerina sulciceps. Next base: position 125,824 of record JAEDXJ010000026.1, read on the forward strand.
GCAAGGACGAGCAGGTTGCTAAAAATAGATCACCGTTGGTCGCGTCCTATAAATAGGACAGTTAATTGACGCGAGCCAGTCTCTCCACTGAAAATGAAGAAACATATGTGGTCCAGACTCTAGGAGCCTTTAGATTGTCGTCTTGGCTGTTCCTGGCATTTCATCTTACTGAAGTCACAAGGTCCTGCGGCTCTAGAGTCCCTGCTCAAACCTGTGCTTGTACAGTGCAATGGCAAGGCAGCCGAACAAGCTTGACCGATCTCCTCCTCCTCATCGAGATGTTACAAGGGGCGATAAGATGAGGACTCGAGTGAGTGGCGTCTAGACGCCAAGGAGTTCCTGACTGTTTGGCGTCTGACACTCGCGAAATGGGGCTTAATCGTCGAAGAGCCAGAGCGACGAGATATTTAGGCGCCTGCAGCAGAAAGCCGGATCCAGAAATTTCTCTCATCCTCCTCACACCCGCCCTTCTACTAGTCTTCACCTCGACGTTTTTATCGACGAACCAAAATCCTTATCATACCCAATTTTTCGTCCTTGAACGATCTTACGGCTTGTCGAAGTCCAGTATAACGTCGTAAGTACTCAGATATTGGATACCCTTCTCTTCTTATGAACGATTTCTTGACAGAATATGGTGTGGCACCTCGTAGCAAAAGCAGCATTCTCTGGCTTCAAACTCGTCGCTACAAGATCCATAGCAGGAAAATGTGCCGTGTGTGGCGCAGAGAGGCTCCTCGTCGGAAATAACTCTGACGAAGTGTGCATCAACTCCAACTGCGTGCTAGGCCTCCGTGATCACAACGTCGCCATGCGCAATCGCTACCTTACAGCTTGCATAGAGGAGGAGAAATATTTCAGAGTGCGCGGGAAGGCCTGCGGCATATGTGATGGCCCGATTGTTTTCTTCGACCTTAGTCCCATGGGCACCAAGCCCAGGGCGTATTGCATCAACAGGACGGGGCGGTGCCATAACGGCTGCTTACAAGGCCATTTCACGGTGAGATGGTTTGGGATATCTACCCAGGAGCAAAGGGAGGCGATCTCGTACGGCCATGTATGCAACCAATAATTGACGAGGATACATGCCAATGGTGCGTGAAACGCTTGTTGTTTTCATTTTGGGAACTGACTAACGTAGACAGGTCGCTGTTATTGGATTGTACTCGAGTATATCACTTGGATATTTTATTGGGGTCTAGGGCATTTTATTCCTTGAAGTGTATATATCGTTTATCACTTAATTTCTCCGGTCACCGCTCCTTTGTCTTTTTTAAATAGTGTTTGGATGTTCACTTTCCAATGGGTGGGTTTATTGTGTTAACAATCACGAACGGGAGGAAGATGGGTCTCTGGATCATTTCGTTGAAAGCATAGTCTCGGGGGCGAAATGAAAAGAAGATGGCAGCCAGCTTCCCACGGAGTAACCACTAATATAATCTACTATAAGTAGGACGTGTTCCGTTGCGGAAGCAGGCCGCTACTACAACGAGGGTCTTCGGATTCTCTTCATCTTAAGCGACTTACCCTGTTCATCACTTATTCTAGAGGTTGTGGGTCTAAGCTTCTTCTAAGCCAACAAGTGCGAGACATGCGGCAGCAGGATTGGCTGGGCGCCCCTTCGAAGATCTTGTCTTTCATCATTTTGTCATTCGATAACCAGTACCTAATTAAGACTATATAGACTCAGGATACTCAAACTATCTATTCTAAAGTAAAAAATGGGAGCTAGTCGGGGGTAAGATTACTTCACCGTGTTCATGACATGCTGGCGTGAAGTTGATCCTTCGTTATATACGCTTCGTCGCGGGGCTGCAGAGTGATTTTACGGGTCTTCTTAACTTTCAGCCCATTATTGCCGTAATATCTTTTCGTCTCGTAGCACCAGGAGTCGTAACCGCGAACACATCGACCGACACGGTCAAAGTGTATTTTGAGGGCTTCGTCGATGGCAGGACCCCACGAAGGAAGGTTCCTCTGATCGGAGAGGAACTTGGAAATCGTCTTCGACGCATACCCAGAGAGCCAGTACAGCGCGCCTTGTAAGTCGAGCTGGTACTCATGCATGATTGCCGTGACAACATTGTGCCCATCAAGCCCACGAGAAAATTCCAGGCCGTATGAATGCATGTCCTAGATATTCGACGGTGTTCAGAATTCAATAAAGTGCTGCGAAATTCAGAACTACCTACGTTTGTTATCGCAAATAAGTCTGTTGCGCTCTCGATCATGGAAATAACGAGAGGATGTTCGAAGACCTCATGTGGGATATTTAATCCCAGCCCGAAGAACGAAAAGCTGGGTTTCGCCCCGGACGTATCACGGCGCAGAACGAAGTAGTCTTCAACGTTTCTGATACGTCCTTCAACGCGATCGTCTGCTTCTTGGATCATAGACTTGGTATAGGCATCGAAGTCGATAATGAACCGCTCAATCCCAGGTCTGTCGTCACCAACGACGTCGAGAGTCCGCTTGAAGAATCTTGCGCACGAAATGTTAGCCGAAATTCACGTCTGTACACGAAGGTGAGCTACTCACTGACGCGTCATCTCGGTTATTTTGTTGGTCGACGGAGTCTCGACGTCGTCGAATATTTCCATGACATCTTTGGCGATCTTTGTAGCCTCATCCTTGTTGGCTATATCGGTGTACTCGTCGAACGCGAAATAGAAATTTATCAAGTCGCATGATATACGAAGGTGGTCTGGATTGAATAAAAGTTGAGAACGTGTACCGAAAGGAAAGCATCAAGGAAAATATTCACCTTTGCTGAGTACGGGACCCACAAGGGACCCTAGAAGATCTGTCGAGGAGAGTGCAGTCAGTATACCTTGTGGTGATTCGAAGTTAAATCGACCCACTAAAGTTACAGGCCTTGAATTTCTTCAATTTCTCCGGTTCGAATAAGCCAAATGACTCGACCCAAGCGCTGGCCTCGTCGTCCACTTCACGTAGCATTGGGTTTCCAGTTCCTGGATACGGCCATGTAATGAGAAGGTCTGGGATGGTGTATTGTGATTGTGATTGCGATTGCGATTGCATGGTTGAGTTGAGATCGAAGTAGAGACTGGTAGACGTTGGTGCAGGGTTCCTCTCTTTTATAGTTCGCAGTCCTTTGTATCTTATCGATGTATAGCCAGAAATGCCTCGGACCCAACAGAGACATCTTCCTTTCGCAGGCTGTTCTAGGCTGTTAGATCTTGTTGCATCATTTCAGCATTGGACGACGTTCGCGGATATTAAAATCGGGTATACTGACTGGATTTACCGTATCGTCCTAGGAATCATGTTAAGGGCTTCGGGGCTTCGGGAGCCATGCCATGAAAGCAATCCGACGTTTCATCGTCTAATTTGGTGGTGCAACGCGATGAACCATGTGGATAGCCCGATACGGACAGTTTTGTGGGAGCGCATCTGGATTCATGAGGCCTTAGGCTGAGGCCGTCAGAGAACCGGAGGTGAACCTGCCTACATCATGGCTTGGTTGTTGCGGTAAAGATAGATGAGAGATCATGACATTGACACGCTCGAGTTCATGCACCGATGGCTAACCCCGTGATCTGCCTGTGCCTGTCATAATTAGGCTGTGAGCCAATTCCGGCAACTCAACATGAAGACATCAAATATAATTTTTGTAGATCAAGTATAGTCAATAGTCAAAGTATGCGTAAGCTCTGGTTCATAACTAAAGTCCAGAGACCTATTACCTGCTGTTTAATGTATAAATGGTGCGGATTTATGACTAGTATTGGCAAGCCGGATCCAAAACCCGACGACGACTTGCAATCGGTGGCAAAAGAATTAGCAGGGTCAAGAAATGAAAAATGTCCACGAACTCAAGAGCCGCTGACATCGCTAAGGCCAATGCATCAAAGATAACAAATGCTGTTTTCTACACTGCCTGATGAGCATGCATACTATCCAGCCTCCACTCCAAAAGTGGAAGAGAGAACTCGTAAGATATCAGGATCTTCGTGGAAGTTTGCGATAACGGCCATTGTTTACAGATGGAGAAAACTCTTAGGCTCCCTCAACGTTGGCATTTTGGCATGAGGCATGATCCATCGAACTCCATTTTTCACACTGCTCACAAGACTCACTCGATTATCGCACGGACTCGCCTAAAATTCATGCGGCCAACCGAAAATATAAGTGGACCAGTTGGAATATTTTGTGAATATTTGCTTACTTTAAGGCGATTTTCATAAGAAAGTTAGAAAGCAGGCCTGTTAGAATCGAGTTACCATGCTCTCAAGGGCACCAAACTCATACGTAAGACCTGGGTAAACTGAATTTGGACTGGGTAGTTTGGTAGTATAAAAAGACACAGCTTCAGTATAAAAATGAGGATTGTCACGTTGAGGGGTTTAGACTGCGAAATTTTTGGAAAGTTGCTTGGACAGCCATGAGTTGACATCCAGCTTAGATGACGGAATTGTTTCTCCATATGTCAATCTCTAAAGCGCAGGTGCCGGGTCAAATAGGCAAAGGTCAAAAAATAAACCGAGATTTGTCCACACACTTGTCGTTCTCTTTCAACAGAGACGGAGATCTCATGCAGTTTTTATGCTCCATGGGCTCACCGCAGATAGTGTGCCTCTTAAATCTTGACGTCGGCGAGCAGGAGACCGATGGTGACGGCAAGTAGCTCTCAGCCTGTGAGCGTATTAAGGAACTAGAGTAGTGCCTTAATGACTTCAACTAACGCGGTAACCACATATGTATGTTATCTTGGGCGCTTATATTCGGTCACGTGTAACCAACGACTTGAGTCCAATTATTATTAATGGAGAGGCTTTCAATAGTACCCGGAGTTGTGATAATGTTTGCCAGCTCATCTTAAAATTTCAGATTTCCAAAGCGATGAACATCGTGTCTCATCAAAATTAACCAATGGAACCCGCCTTTCGTCCTCTACGCTAAAGAGAGCATCGAATCGGAAACCTAACTTTTGATTACCATACTTGCAACTAGGTACCTTAGAGACAAATATCCGAGGCCCAGGTTCCTTTTATTATTGGGATTTGCGTGTTAGTCGGCGCATGCGTGAAATTCATTGTAGCTGATTTAGGGCATCTGTAGAGAACCAGGAGTTGCACATCATTCCAAAATGTTACGACTGTCCGGTCTGAAACGGACTGAACCATTTCTTTGTTCGAGCATTTATTTGATCCTCCTCTAGATTTCTCCGATTGTGGGAGTTGAGCACAGTACAATTTTTTATTAATAGAGAAGCTGCCATTCGTAACAGCTGATGCGTCAAGAATAGGCGCTAGCAAATCAATTGTTGTTATTTCCTTTTACTCTAATTGCTCAAACCAAACTGTATGAACCTCTCGTACGAAAAAATTGAATTGAATCGAAAATTTTATGCCTTCCCCTTCTGGACGGAGCTACTAGCAGAAGCCCGTTAAGGACAAAGGGATCCGGATCGTGCGACTCCGACGGCTATTTGCCTCGAAAGAAACCATTACATTCGATTGTTCTTTGTCGTGTAAAGCATTAGATTTTAACTGTATATTGTATGAAACCTCTGCCTTACGAACGCCTGCAGTTCGGACAGATATTCAGGAAGCGCTGCTTTACCAGTTTCTTTATGAAACGATTTACATGCCTGTTAGCGTTGATAAAAACTGTAATTCTTCTCTAATATATAATAAAAGTACCAAATACTCTATAAGACTTAAAGACGATATAAATTTCCTTCTGTCGACGTCACGATACATAGATCTCAGACTGACGTAGTATGACCTACAGCGTAAACCGGTATGCTCGTGCAGTAAGAAGTCCCGCATGGGTACTGGAAAATTTTACATCGCTTCATGCCACAACGTTTTAGTCACCTCAACGATTAAACAGTTAAACAGCCCGCCTCGACTCTCTGCACGAATTCAGGACCCTGTACTTCAGCACCGAGTACGTAATTGGAAATCATTACCATTTTCGGATTTGTCAAGAAATGCCGACCGATGACGTCGGCTCACGGTCGCTTCGGCTGAGGGGCTACGTGTTGCCTCGGGACCACCACCTCCAGTGTGGATAAAAACTGCAGTGACTTATGGAATCCTGACCATGTTCATTTTGACCTCTATCATCGTCTCCGTTCTTGCTGCTCTTGCTTACTTCTTCACCCAAACCGAAGTTATGCCCTCATTAGCCACAATCCGTGCAGCCAACGCCGCTTTTGCGCATTCGTCGTCTTCACCACCGGTCGCAGTTTTCGTAGGAGGTACCTCCGGAATTGGAGAGGGTATGGCCCTCACGTTCGCGGAACACACCAAGGGAAACAGCAACATCGTCATCGTTGGGAGAAACCGCGCTGCAGCTGAAAAAATCTTCGCCTCCATGCCTTCCCCACCATCGGGCAAAGATAAGCTTGTCAGAGAGTTCGTGCAATGCGACGCGAGACTCATGAAGAACGTACAAGTCGCAACACAAGATATATTGTCCCGCTACCCGAAAATCAATTACCTCGTGATGTCTCCCGGGATCATGACGCTCTCGGGGCGGGACGAGACCTCGGAGGGTATTGACAAGAAGCTTGCCGTACACTACTATGCTCGTTGGAAGTTTGTCAACGATCTCCTTCCAGCAGTCAAGAAAGCGAAAGAAGCCGGCGACCAAGGAGTTGTAATGAGCGTCCTAGCCGCTGGAAAGGGCGGGGCTGTCGATCTGAACGACCTGCCCTTGAAGAACACCTATTCACTATCGAATGCAGCGCTGGTGACTCCAACGTATAATGACTTGATGATGGAGGTGTGTGTCAAATTCAACTCTTTTTTGGGTACTCAACGCAATTATAGTCATTCGCTCAACAAGCACCCAACCTTACCTTTATCCATGCATACCCGGGAGTTGTTCGCACTTCACTCATGTCCTCGTCGTCGTCTCCAGTGTTGCGCGGTATCTCATCAGCTGTAGTTCCCCTTATTCGACCCTTCTCCGTTTCTGGGCTCGAGTGTGGGCAGTACATGTGGAACGCAGTATATAACACAGCAACAAAGCCTGGTGTATGGCGTACAGGTTCGAATGGGGAGGATCTGGGAAAGAAGAGATACTTCGGCGATGAAAACCAGAGGAACAAAGTATGGGAGCACACGGTTGAAGTTATGAAAGCCGCTCTGGCTGTGTCTGAAACCCAGGTAGGTGCCGACCGCTAAAATAAGTGCTGTCGAACAGGTGGAAAAGCTGTTCCTAACTCGAATGTCAAGGTGAGAGCGGGGTTTGTGCTGTGAATTGAACCTTGTGCTCACCCAACTTCGAAAATGGCAGGTGGTTTCCGATATTGCGCTGGTCTAATTTTACGTCTCGTCGAGAGATTCTGACCGCGCAGCATCCTCATGATTGCTGCACACCTTCCTCGTGTCAAATTTAATGTCTACTACTAGTACCAGAGCATGCCACTAATCTGTACCCGTTGAGTGTCAATGAGATTTGAATTTTCTTCCTGAACCTGCCAATCAAACATAGCACATCGACACATTGCATGTTTACCCTGAACTGGATCAAATGTCTATCTTGGGGTTGAGAGGAGTCGGTCAAGGTGTGCCTAATACCACTCGTATAGGGAATACTAATGGGTCATATTGGAATCCAGATCAGACTCTTCAACCCGCTTCACTGCTGGGGCCAGATAATTTTGACGAGAGTCAAAATGTTAGGGTACGTCGCTTGGATTTTGCTTTGGAATTTTGCTGACCCATGTAGCCCTCAGTGGAGAAGACAAAACGTGTGAGCAAAATCCAAGCGGTCTGACTCACCCTTTTGACCACTGGTAAAATTTTCCGACCTCAGCAGTGCTTACAACTTCATTAGCCGACCCAGTGGAAACTCTTCCGAGTGCCGTTACAAATTTGCAACGTTTCCGTCTGAAGTAGCTTGTAAATTGAGGTATGTGGACGTACCAGCCTTTTACTGACTGCGCAATTGAGTTGATAATATCAAGACAGGCCCCCCATGGGTCCAGACTGATGACGCGAGATAAACCTGTGGGATTTATTTATCTGATAGGATATAGACGGTCTCGGATCCGCAGAACGCGCATCCTTTGACGCGACAGTTCCAATCACGAATGGATTCCGAACGACAGGAGCACATTTGAAAGGACTGGAAATCGAGAGGTGGTTATCAAACGAACGTGGGCAATCCGTGTTCTTGGCGTTTTCTAATTCCAAGTATGAGGATACTTGGATCAATTTATAAAGGCGGTTTGCCTCTCCGCCAGGAGCGGGTGGAATATCAGTGCCAATAAATTGTCCAATCATCTTACGTTTTCCGCACTGACCATCTGGCTTGAAGTCATTGGTTCAATATTGGCTGTCATCATAGCAGCCCCAAACTGACCTAGAGTCCAATCTCAACTACCGTTGAATTCGACTATACTCATACAGTCTGACTACCCTAACTTTATATTGCCAGGGACTCCAATATATTGATTTACTTAAAAATATGTGGCTGCGGTCGTAACCTATCTATTTAATCGATACTCGCACTAAGTAATAACTGACGAGGACAGGAGTCGGCTGTTCTGAGGGGTGCCGATCTTTCTATATATAGGTTACAAATCGACAAATGGGGTAAGTATCAGCCAGCGATCACAGTGAGAAAACCGTTGAGTCCGGAAGGTAATAATACTATTAATGCCCACTGACCATACCGTCTATGCTGATCTGTGTCAACCTCTTCTCCCCATCCCAGGCTGCTTTTATTATCTCCAGATCCGGGGTGTGATGTAGCACCATGCATGGGAGTGATTCAGAACGCCCGAGTTGCGCCCGAGTACAAAACGAAACTCGAGCTGGTCTGGCCAATTAACTTAGGAACCTCATTCACAATCAAGATGCGGTCAGTTGTAGCCTCGTTGCTTGCAGTTTGTCTAGGCAGGGAGATCTTACTTGGACCATCGTCGCTACTGAAATTTTTATTACCCAGTTTCAAGGTTCGCGTTAGCAGCACCAGATATCACAATTTACGACGAATTTCCGGAGAATCAACCAGCCACCGCTATCATATCATATTCGGTTCTTGGCGAAAGCACTTTTGGCGTTGTTAATGGGATAACAGAATACATCGTCAGCCAAATTGACACCTTGGTGGTAGTCGAGAACGCAGCGACAACCACGACGCTTGCCACAACGCCATTTTTGGTCTCATGTGAGTCACCCCACCGTAAGGTCTTCCCTCTCGTTGACTGTCCGACCAAAAATTGTCAGACACCATTGATAGAGCATCGAATTTTATCATAGACGAGTTCTCCGAAACGGTGACCAGTGCTGGTCGCACTTTCATTCAATCAGGCTTTGAGGCATGTTCAGTATCGGTGCCCCAAACCGCAGGTCTCGAGGTGTTCTGCGTTGAAGTCGACGACAACGTTGGATCTGGTATCAATTCAGAGACAACCATCGTATTCAATGCACATCTGACGCCACTCTTGACTATTACCCAAACATCAAACAATGACGTGCAACCTTTACCGACCTCCCCTTCTCCAATAACAACGCCTCCTCCTCCTGCCATCACTACTCCAGTACAGTCTTTCACGCAGCCACCTGGAATTGGACCTACCACCACTATCGGACCCGGTAGCTGGGCAATGAACACCCGCACACCCCCGTTATACCTTCAGGCGTCTTTGGTTGTGACTGTTTTGTACATGATCTTCTTTGTTTTAGGATAATAGATCAATCTATGCGTACATAAAGAAACAAAATTGAAATTAAATTCAAGTCGGATGTTTACCATACATTGATTCCGAACATCCCAGAAAGAGAGGTCGGCTCACACACCCAAAATTAGAGACCCGGTGAGTACGGTGAAAAGGGGGTATAAGTATTCCTATAGATCGATCGTCATCAGTGTCTTCACTTTATCTTAAAGAGTTTTTGATGCGCAGTCCGCAGATCCGAGCAGCGTCATATCTGGGAATGGATTGAGTCAAGTACATAACGAATGAAATAGAGAGACCACCGACCTGTCTCTCAGGTTCGCCAGCAGATGTTCAATACAAGAATGCCCTCCATACTGCGCTTCCTGGTGGCAATTGCTCTGGGCAAGTAGCGATTGCCTTTCCACCAAGGAGACCAGCTAACACCCAGGACTTAGCCTCGAGATTCAGTTCGGCGACGCCAAAGGTCATCACACTCTACCAACCCTATGCTGAGGATCAAGAATTTACCGAAATATTTTTCCCCTCGACCCTAGGGATGTCCGAGATCGGCGTCGTCAGCGGTATAACAGACTTTGCTGTCAGCGAAATAGCCACTCTGGAGGTGATACAGAACGCGGTCACGACGAGAACGATACTCAATACACCAGTCTTCGGCTCATGTACGTGTTTCCTTTACCTCCCAGGAATCCAACGGTGTCAATCCCGGGTATGATGTCGCTGACCGCCTGAGTGATGTCCAATAGATGTAGTTGAGATAGGATCTGCCTTTGTCGGAAACTCAATCAGACAGACAATCGCCAGCCCTACCGTAACCTTCATTGAATCAGGCCACATCGGATGCTCTGCATCGGTTCCTCAAGCTCCTGGAGTTGAAGTAGACTGCCTTGAAATCGTCACAGACAAAGGGCCCAACGGCTTCAGCTCAGCAACGACGATCCCATATAAAGCCATACTGGCGCCAGTCTACACCGTTACGCTGGCGGAGAGCAACCTTGCTGGGGTGCCCACCTTTCCAGCGATAACCCCATCCCCGACCCTCTTCCGACCCCGACTCCGACAATAACCATTGGTCCGACAAACACAATGGGAGGCGGAGCGGCGAGCACGTTTGCGGGAGGGACGTACTTACAGGTGTCGTTGATGGCGCTGGCGACCACTCTCTCAAGTTTTTTCCTGCTTTGATACGTATATATCTTCGAGCATGTATAAGCATGTAAATTAGTAAAATACAACTGTATACTCACCTTACGTCCATATAGATGTTGCTGAATGTCGGGCTTGACCTCTTCTGTTGCTGCCGGAATGAGAAACGATTAAGCATGGAACGCAAAGGAAAGTGGCATAATGCGACGACAAGTACATCGAAAGCAGAAATCAAAGCACACAAACTGAACATAAAAATACAACAACCTCATGGGGTGTATACATCGTACAAGTGATCAAATATTAAAACCTTGACGGCGTGATGCCTCCTTTTACCATTCCTAAGTCAATAATATACGTCCGCAGGCTGTCATCTTGGCAGCCCTCAACTGACTATTAGAGCCCATCCAAACTTTCGTTAAGTTGATTATACTATTATATGCCTATCCCAGCTTTAAATTGCTAGGTACTCCAATATATTGATTTACATACGGATATGCGGACGCGATAATGTATCTCCTTTAATCGATACTCGCTCTAAGTAATAATTGTCGAGGACAGTTCTGAGGAGGTGCGGATCTTTCTATATTCTATATATAGGTTATAAATCGACTTATGGGGTAAGTATCAGCTAGCGATCACAGTGAGAAATCCGTTGGGTCCGGAAGATAATGATACTATTAATGCCCCACTGACCATACCGTTTATACTGTTCTGTGCCAATCTTTTTCCCCATCCCAGGCTGCTTTGATCATCTCCAAATCCGGGGTGTGATGCAGCACCATGCATGGGAGTGACTCAGAACGCCTGAGTACAAAACGAGACTCAAAGACCCGAGCTGGTCTGGCCAATTAACCTAGGAACCTCACTCACAACCAGGATGCGGTCACTTGTAGCCTCGTTGCTTGCCGTTTGCCTAGGCAAGCAGATCTTACTTGGTCCATCGGCGCTGCTAAAATTTTTATTACCCAGTTTCAAGGTTCACTTTAGCAGCACCAGATATCACAATTTACGACGAATTCCCAGAGAATCAACAGTTCACCGATATCATATCATATTCGGTTCTTGGCGAAACAACCCTTGACGTTGTCATGGGGATAACAGAATATATCGTCAGCCAATTTGACACCTTAGTGGTAGTCGAGGACGCATCGACAACCACGACGCTTGCCACAACGCCAATCTTGGTCTCATGTGAGTCACCCTTTCCTGATATGTTCCCTCTCTTTGATTTCCCGACCGAAAATTCTCAGACACCATCGGAAGAGGATCAGCTTTCATCATAGACGAGTTCTCCGAAACGGTGACCAGTGGTGGTCACACCTTCCTTGAATCAGGCTTTGACGCATGTACGGTAACGGTGCCCCAAACCGCAGGTCTCGAGGTGTTCTGTGTTGAATTCGACGACAAGGTTGGACCTAGTTTCAGTTCAGAAACAACCATCGTTTTCAATGCGCACCTGACACCACTCTTGACGATTACCCAAACATCAAGCAATCCCGTGCAACCTTTACCGACCTCCCCTTCTCCTATAACAACGCCTCCTCCTGTCATCACTACTCCAGTACAGTCTTTCACGCAGCCACCAGGACTTGGACCCACTACCACTATCAAACCCAGTGGCTGGGCAGTGAACACCCACGCTCCTCCGTTATACCTTCAGGCATCTTTGGTTCTGACGGTCGTGTATATGATCTTCTTTGTGCTAGGATAGTTGATCAATCTATGCGTACATAAAGAAACGAAATGGAAATTGAATTCAAGTCGGATGTTTACCTTACATTGATCCCAAACATCGATAGGAATCCCAAAAAGAGAGGTCGGCTCACACACCCAAAATTAGAGACCCGGTGAGTACGGTGAAAAGGGGGTATAAGTATTCCTATAGATTGATCGTTATCAGTATCTTCACTTTATCTTCAGAGCTTTTGATACTCAGTCCGCAGATCCGAGCAGCATCATACCTGGGAATGGATTGTCAAATACAAAGCGAATGAAATAGATAGACCTACCGACCTATCCTTCAGGTTCGTCAGCAGATGTTTAACACCAGAATGCCCTCCATAGTGCGCTTCCTGGTGGCAATCGCTCTGGGCAAGTTGGAATTACCCTTCCGCAGAGGAGACCAGCTGACACCCACGACTTAGCCTCGAGATTCAGTTCGGCGGCGCCAGAGGTCATCACTCTACCGACCTGTTGCAGAGGATCAAGGGGCTACTGAAATAGTATCCGTCTCGACCCTATGGATGTCCGAGATCGACGTCGTCAGCGGTATAACAGACTTTGCTATCAGCGAAATAGACACTCTGGATGTGGTACAGAACGCGGTCGCAACGAGAACGCTGTTCGACACACCAGTTTTCGGCTCATGTGCGTGTTCCTTCCACCTCCCAGAAATCCAACGGCATGGACCGGAGCATCACGTCGCTAACCACCCGAGTAACGTCCTACAGATGTAGTTCAAAGAGGATCTGCCTTCCTCGGAAACTCAGTCTTCGAGACAGTCACCAGCGGTAGCGTAACCTTCATCCAATCAGGCCGCGCAGGGTGCTCTGCATCGGTTCCTCAAGCTCCTGGGGTCGAAGTAGACTGTCTCGAAATCGTCACAGACATAGGGCCCAACGGCTTCAGCTCAGCAACGACCATCGCATATAAAGCCATACTGACACCAGTCTACACCGCTACGCTGGCGGAGAGCAACCTTGCTGGGGTGCCCACGTTTCCAGCGATAACCCCATCCCCGACACTTCCTACCCCGACTCCGACAATAACCATAGGGCCGACAAACACAATGGGAGGCGGAGCGGCGAGCACGTTTGCAGGAGGGACGTACTTACAAGTGTCGTTGATGGCGCTGGCGACCACTCTCTTAAGTTTCTTCCTGCTTTGATACGTATATATCTTTAAGCATGTATACGCATGTAAATTAGTAAAATACAACCGTATACTCACCTTACGTCCATATAGATGTTGCTGAATGTCGGGCTTCACCTCTTTTGTTGCTGTCGGAATGAGAAACGATTAAGCATGCAACGCAATGGAAAGTGGCATAATGCGACCATAAGTACATCGAAAGCAGGAGTCAAAGCACAGACTGAACATAAAAATACAACGACCCAACGGGTGTATACAAGCGGTCACGAGCAGCTGCCGCAGCTGTAGGCGTAGGCGTCCAAAGAGACGAGATCATAGGCTTCAGAACTTCCCTGAAGATCAAGCACACGAAAAAAACGTGATATCATTTCGCACTTGTCTGTCCGTAAAAAGCTAAAAAGGGTAGCTACACACTTTTAGCATGCACCGCGATGAAGCGCGAGAGGTAGTCGATCAGACTGCTCGTCTCTTCGCCTGTGGGGCGGATCCATCTCTCGGGTAGTGAAAACCCGTACTGAAAATAAATGTCAGAAGCGAGGAAGAAGCGAGGTCAAGGTAGGTCTTTGACGCACGGTTCCTGTATCCCGCAGGTGGGCAACGTAAGAGTATTTGATGGCTTCGCGGGCGTACATCCAGTCCAGGATGTTGCCTGGGGCGGGGTAAAGCATTGAGCACAGACTTCCAGTCTAAAAGCAACTCGTCATCAGAGAAAACATTGGTACGACAGATGAATGGACAAGCATACTTGGAAATTAGTGCCGTGGACTAATGTCAACGCGTTGGCCGCGCCGAGTGCGGCTTCAATCTGGTCTTCGGCGTCCTTTGGCAGTCGGTTGCATTTATATGAGTATGGGGACGACACTGGAATTTTTTAGGTCAACATTGTTTCTCCTCAGGGCCCAAAAAGAGAGCACGTACACATTTGTCCATAGCTCCTTAAGTCAAGAAAGCCGACGACATTCGGGAGATTTGCAACCCAGTTGGCGATGTTGTTAACTTCCGGCGATTCGAACGGTCGTGTTCCGGGATACCAATGCGAGCAGGGATTCACAGGCGTCCGGGGTTTTGTATCTCGTTTACTTTTAACTTTCTCCTTGAGGTCTCGGTCGACGGGCTCCGCCTTCCACTTATACCCCTGGACTATAATTAGAGACGGAATTAAGATACGAAGAAGGCGCTTGCCCAATTTCTATTCAAAGCAAAATAAATTAGGCCCTGGAGACACAAACCTAATGAAGACGACTTACCGGTTCATATCCAGTCCAACGCACTTGCTATACGGCCCAACAAGTTGACGGTTTTTGTACCAGTACCTGTCAGTCGTCCAAGTGTAGTCGTATCCGTCTGGATTTGGTATAGGTACAATGTGGAAGTCCTGTAAAAATGTGAGACTTCATAGACTGACGAAATAATGTATTGCCCTACGAAATGGTGCAAAAGGTGTGAAAGAGAATAGGCTTCGGAGCTATTGGAGGCTATTGCATGAGCAACGAATAGTGATGTTGCCGTCGCAATCCACTGGGGAAATAGTCAACGACGGAATGTAGAAATCATAAAACAACGCACCTCGCGAGCATGTTGCGCTCCGACGATTACGAACCCCAGTTTCTCCTTGTCCCGTGGAGTCCGAGGTTTCTTTTTCTTGCTCTTCTTGTTGGCCACTGCAGGACCCGACGATATCGTCAACCCAACCATTTCCCTCCCTTCAGCACTATGTCCAAGATTCTCCAACCGAGTGATATTCGGATAAGTAAGAACGAGTTGATTCAGGAATGATTCGACTTCGTCCAACGGATGATAGGAATCATGGAAGCTTGTATTCCCCAGAGAGCTTAAATCCCACTCTGTATTCGATCGTAATGGCTTCGGCACTGTTGTTGAGACTGTTGTGGTCGTATGGGGTATAACCTCCAATTCATCTGGCAAAAAAGGCTCATCCGGCGGCGAATAGATGTCTACAATCGTGTTTGTAGCATGCCATACGTCAAGATCATGTTCCTATATGAGACGTTAATCCGAATAACCTTCCATAGCTCAACTCATTACCTGCGCGACTGTCAATACTTCCTGTACCCCAGACTCCACACTGAATCTTCTCAGGAATCCATTCCCAGTTTCCGGGTAGTCGGTGGTCAGAAATTGTTGTTCACAGGAAACAAAATGTAGAAATAGTGTCCATGTTAATAGCTGGAGCGGTATCGAGGGCATCGAAGGAGCTGGGGAAGTTCAAACGACAGTGGCTCTGAAGTTTAAGAGGTCGTGTGCCAGAAAAACCCAAATGGGAGTAGAGCTTATGTCAGCGACCCCTCTTGTTCCGCCGGCCCGTCCTTTTTTTTCACAGTGCCATCAGGACGACGCTTCTGCAAAAACTATTCGTGTTATCAGCCTTCAGGTGGCGCGCATTAACTTTGAAGAGAACTAACTCCGTTGTCTCCTAGGACGATCATGATAGCGCTGCAAACCGGGATCTGGGCATAATTTGCGCATTCGGAACTTCTGACTGACACAAGACTTAGACTCCAAAATTTGTTCTCACTCCAGGCGAATTGGAAGTACTCACCTCAGTGAAAACGACGCGAAAATAGGTATTTGGAGGTAAGCATATTTTCAGTGCTCGACCCTCCTTGAGAATCATTGAGCCAAATCACAGATCAAGTTGTTCAGCTCCAACTCGTCTCGTTAGAACTGGAAGACGGTCAAGAGTGCCGGCGCTCAACCGTTCCAGCCAAAAGGCGACTTTTAGGTCTGGCCGTTAGCCAGACCTGCCGGCACTATATATGGATGTGAGCACCGGCCTTACAAAAACCCCCGTGGAAACGGATAAAGTCTCGTCGGAAGAATTGCAGACCGACATACGGGCTAGTGAGCTAAGTAGAAAGAAGACAGAAGATGCGTATGTGGGGCCTGCTTATCACTGGAAGCAATATTTTTGGAGTTTCCTGACTGGTACCAGATAACCGGAAAAGTGTACCACATCCCTCGTTTTTGGAACGATATCAGTGATCAGCGATTAGCGACTTCTGTTATCTCGGAGGATACTGATTGCTCGACAAAGTATCTGAATCCACCTCAGCTAATTCTCATCCTGGGTTGCTTACTTCCTTCGCTCGACTTAACTCCACGTCTCCAGCGGCACTACGTAGTACGACGACCCGATCGATCGTCTGCCGTTAGAACTGGTGAGTTCGTTTCAACTGTCTAGGTCGAGTCCTCATTCTAGTGCAGTGCGCACGTACCGTCTTTTAACGCCTCGAAACTCCTGAAAAAGTGTTGCACTAATCTAGAATTGGTGGTCGGATTACAAGGTAAACCTGCTTGTAAGCCGAATGGAAGAGGTGTAATTATAACTACAACAAAACGTAAGCATTCATTCATAGCTTTGAAGGCCATCTGCTAAATTGTTTTCTAGTATCCCAAGTAATGTTTTGACTGCTGAATCCTATGCGCCAAGTACAACTTCGTATCCGAGTTGTGATATTTACTGAAGAACTAGTGCAAGTTGAGTGCAAGTTCGAGTCAACATGGCCGATTCTCTCAGTTGACTTGCTGTACAGTAGCTCGAAAAAATAGCCAAGGCCCTGTTCAAGATTGATTTACTGTTCAATAGGTAAGTATTTGCCCATTTACTTAGACGAGACATTTAGAACTCACATGCAGTCCCAATGCATCAGCTACAGTACGCTTCTCAAAATAGTTCCTCACACGCTGGTCGATGCGGAGCTATTCCCTCTCATTTGTCCTTGAGTGCGCCTTCATTTCTCAGATTTATTATGGCTCAAAACGAAATCCGCATTTTTAAACACCTTACGTCGTGTCGGAGGGTCTTTTTGATGCAAACTATTAAAAAGGAAGGATACCTCCGTTTCCCTAAATGTACCTGCTTAATTTCTCGGTGTTTGCACCTTCATTTTCCGAAATATGAGCTAATATTGAGGGAGTGCGATTCTGCGAAGACCTATGTAAATAAAGAAACAGTTGGCCTTTGTAGGCATGCGGCCAAAATACGTGCTCATTTAAAGCCAAAAAAAAAACTTTTCAACGAGAAAGAGTTTTCTTGTAGACCAATTCTTTCTGAATCAGAAGTATACTTCCGATTAGCTCCTGTTGAGCCCGACGGGGAATTATTGCACCAAGCTGATTCGAACGTGTTGTCAAGCCGGCGAACTGGCGCACAATTATCAAGGAGTGGCTTCCAAAATTCGGATTGCACGCGCATATCGCATTCAAATCCTGGAATAACGTTTTGCAGCGCTCGTAAGTCGTAAAACGAAGGGCAATGAAATCGTGAAGGCAAATGACTCCTCCAGTCGCCGCTCCGTCCTTTTAACTGTGAATGTGTGGTAAGCTTGTTTGATAACAGGGTCATTGGAATCGAGGCGGCATACGACTTTTTGAGCCAGGAAGCAGTCTTTTTCCCTAAAGTTGGAAAATCAAGGTCAAGCATATCATTGAAACTGGTGCACAATTTGATGACCCAGATCCTCGTCATTTTTTACCTTGAAATTATGAATGTTGGCTGGGATTTGACATCCTGCACTGTTGACACCTGTCTAGGATTTGTAAATTACAAAGCCCAAACCAGTGTCAACAGTCCACGGTGTCAAATCCCAGCCAACTTTCATGATTTCTTGTCAGAGGATGGCATTTATAAGCATTGAAAATTTATGAGTGGTGGATATTTATCTGCATCAAAAGCACATATAAAATTATTCCCTGCACCTGTCTGACCCATGACAGCAAGTTCAGAAATCAGGATTAAGAAACCCCAAGAGAAAAGAGACCACTCACAGACAGAATGAAATGATCTATGTTTTTATTTTTACCTTCCATTTTTACTTGAAAATCCAGAGAGTGTTTGCCTTTAAAGATGCCTGTAGGCGGAATTTGAAGGCAGTCAATGGCAAGTTGCTCATCTCCCTCAAAAGGTGTGAAATGACGAACAATCAGCTCTATACCGCGATGGTGCAATCATAGATTATCAGAAGATTATTGCTCGGAGGCCACTGTAAGGTTGCCCAGTGTTGGTGCGAACATTCCCCGACGGTCCACCATGAGGCCCAGATACTGTGCGAACTTTCTTCGTGTCCATCGCAAAGCAACTTTAGTGTGATGGCAAATGTGATTTTGGTGAATTCAGCCAAAGTCGATACTTGAGTAGGACGTAAATGTTCAAATGTATTGTGTGATTGAAACCCCCATGCGGCATGCTCTAGTCACGGGAATAACATGAAGCGTTTGAACTGCGTTTCAATCTGATCGAAGTTACCCAGTTATTGATATTCGCAAATGCAATGCTGTTGAGGCCATGAAGGAAGATCACGGTGGAGTAACGTACGAAGAGTTAGATGAGCATAGGCCGATGACTCAGTCATGCCCCGAAAATAGAGTCTGTAAATTTAAACGTCTTGTGTAGGTCAGATAATCGCTTTGTGCCTGGATCGAGCCGCAAGGGAAAAGCTAGTATCCCTTTATCTGCTCAGCTCGCTGGCTGCCCCAAGGAATCAAGTGGTTGTGAAACCGAGAAAGATGGGCGAGGACTGCTAACGGAAGGACAGGGGTTGAGTATATTCAGAAATACGCATATAGTCAATAGTATAGTCAGTGACTGCCTCTTTTTTTGGACCAGAATTCTGCCTACCAAGCGGCTGTTGGCGATCGAGAGATTCAGACGACGAGCCGTCAAACGACTTATCGTCAATTGGTACAACTTAGTCCGCCATTTTGCTTGTTCCTGTGCAAATCAGAGAACTTCGAGGCTGATCTGCTTTCGTCAACTGTCTTTTCTACTTCTCATTGGTCATAGAAACTGGACTTACATACGTAGCTCGATGGTGCGAAGTTTGCGACAGATGAAAAGCTTTGTCAATGACTTTTAGCCACTAAGTAAGACAACACAAAGACGTGATGAAATAACCGTTACATAATTCGACTCCGAAACATAGTTTCTCACGACAGACCTAATTACAGATGACAATGTTCTCCAAGACTCCAACGTCCAACTATCACCATCTCCCCTTATTTGGCATGGGGAAAATATCGACTATGTCTCTGCTGAAATATTGGGCTCGAAAAGCTTGAACTCCTGAAAAGAGATTTAAAAAACTCGTGGGTAGATTCATGACTGGCCGAAGAACGAGGGAGAGTCGGAGAACCTCGATTTTCTCTAACGAAGGCCTTCGGCGTCGCGGTCACCGGGCGAGGTCGCAGAGTGTAATCACACCACAGGTGAGCAAAAAAAAACTACCGTCGCCGACCATTTAACCCACCTCATCTCACAGTGGCGATCAGCGCCTCTGCACTTCGGCGGACCCGCTTTGTCCCTACGCCTCGGCAACCACACCCCCCATCCGCCATGCTCAGTACCCGGACACCTACGACGAACCAAACCAAGGTGTAAAGAGCACGAGGAGGTAACGACATAGTGCGCTTACATTGCGAAACCGACCTCCACTCTCCAGTTAATCAAGGCCAACAACCGCTCCGCTATTCCGGGTAGCCTATCAGCTTTACATACCGCCTCGGCGTCGCACTCGCTACGTCAAAGCGATGGGCACAGGATTACTGGCCAGTACGTCGTGAATCAACTCCCGCTGGCTATCCATACATGTCTCTGTCGCAGGAGCACGTCCGCTGCCAGCTCACGTCGAAGGGCCGCCCGAACTTCCGTCGTCCCCGAGTGCCACACCATGCACTAGGATGCCGCGAGGCAAGTCGGATGGCTTAACAAACCAGTGTTGGAGGGTTTCGATATGCCAGCAGTCCAATGAAATGGCCCCACATCGACGCGAAAACCCAACAGGTGCGGAGGCCATCTTCTCGCCTTTATGTCGACCACTGCCGCTACCACTTCATGGATTCTGCCCCTGGTCCCCCCAAGTTCACAGAAGAGTCGTTCCTCATTGAAGGGGTTTTTTGGTTCGCTCTTCACCTTGACACAGCACTAAATTTAGTGCTGTTTGGTTGATGACCACTTGCATTGACAATTAGGGGACGACGTCAAAGAATGAAAGTGTACTGTTTTCCCGCTCATCTCTAACGATGGCTCCTTTCAACAAAACGGGTAGAAAGCAGTATAGTACAAGATTTAAATGGAGCTTTATATCAGGATTATATTTTTAGACGACCTATGCATAACCGAAACATTCAGTAAAAGGTCGCCTTCTTATTTCAGCGGGCCTCACCTGTACATGCAACTAGAGACCAAAGAATTTCTTGAACTTACGTGTGAGAGGGACCTTCAATTTCTTGAGCTGACTCATCAAAAGGGTTATTTTCTCTTGAGCTTCTCGTTGCACCTTCGCATCTTCATCCCCCTCTCCACCAAGGCGTTGCATTTTCTTCTGTATTTCGATCACCTCTTGTAGAGTATAGCGTAACTCCCCCGCGGCCTGAGTCTCTGGAAGCGTCAACTTCTTGTCGACCAACTCTTTCTGGATCAAGAGTATAGTTCCGGTTAGCTCTTGTTGACGCTTACGGTAAAGAATTGTATCGATAAAGTTTCGAGCTGATTCATCTGTGTCGCCAAAGCGCAAGGCCATAGCCCCATTATCGATAAGCGGCTTCCAAAAATTGGATTCCAGTTGCTGGTGGCGGCGCTCAGAATCTGGAACGTTGAGAGACCATTTGGTGGTTCCAAGGACGACATGCTGAAGGACTTCGTCCCCACACATGCTTCGAAACATATGGAGATTACGCTTGGCAGTGCCTGTGAAGCGCGGCGCGGTAATATCGTGAAGGTAAATGACCCCTCCTATCGATCCTCCTTCCTTGTAACTGTAAGCCCCCAGTGAGTATTAACATCCATTTCTTTGAAATAGAGAGCACGTACGACTTTTTTAACCAGGTAGCAATCCTCTCTAAAATTGTATAATCAACTGCATGTGTATCGTCGAAACCGGGGGTGTCAACGAGCACAATCCGGTGATCTGGATACCTGTTACTTTCTGTATAGCCAAGGCCAAGCTCGACAGTACAGGATGCTAAATCCCTGCCCACTGTCATTTGGTTTTTCTGAAGGACTTTGTTTATGAACTATAGTCATCAGAAATAGGTGAGTGCTAGTGCCTATGTTTGCCGCTTCCGACACACTTACGAAGCTTTTTCCTGCGCCAGTTGCGCCCATGACACTAAGTTCCGAGTCGGAAATCATCAGGATCTAGAAGCGCAAGGGAAAACGAAACCGCTCACGCACAGAATTACAATGTCTTTGTTTTTCTTCATTGCTTCTCGAAAGTATGAAAACTAGAATGTTTGCCCTTATCCGTGGCTGATGGGTATTTATTTAGATAAGGGCAGCCGAAACAATAAATTTTGTTTCCCTCAAAACGTATAGAAAGGCGACAGTTCGGATCTATAACGCATGCAGTTCATGATGCAGTCGCAGCTTGCCTCGGGTCTATTACATGAATGTCCTTTGTTGGTGGCAACATACCATGAAGCAGATCCCACTACCCTCTACGTATTTTTGGACTCCACGACTGTTCAACGTGTTTTCCTTGTAATTAATGAACATCACACGACATCTCCTTCACAAAGATGTCCGGAGGCTGCCTAAATTCCTCGTCCAAATTAGGTCCTCAACTTCGGTTCGAGGGCGAATGGTGATTTGAAGGGAGAGGTGTTAGCAGCACGAGACTTTTAAACGTCTCATCATCATCACGAGACAGTATCTCGGCACAGACATCAGTTTAGTAGCCCTACCTCCTCGAGGGAAGGATGACAAGGGCCGTGGATGCACTCATTCCGCCGCCAACGCATCCAGGAGCAGAGGTACTGAGTCAAACCGCCGCGGGTGCCTTGAGGAAGGAGAGGGGATAGGAGCAGCAGCAGATCGGTGCAAGAGTGTCGATGTAATGATTCCTTGCATCTTGGAAGACTAAAAACTCGCATCATGAGCAAGTTTCACGGGGGAAACAGGATTTGAACCATATATCCAGAGGCCCGAGAGAGCATCGCGGCCGTCAAGACCCGAACTGTGTCTGAGAAGACGGGGAGAGAGAACTGGGCTACCACGTGCAATTTTAATGCCAAGAACAACGATTGCACCTATGGTGACAATGGGTCTGGCTGGGGATCTAATAGCTTTCGGGAATCTAGGTTTGGAGAACGAGGGAGACGAGGAAATAAAGGTGCTCAACAGCTCAAAATGGGGCATGTTCGCTGGGGACGACGAGGGGACTGCTGTGGCTCTGCTCTGCTGGTTTCAATCCCGGCAGGAGAGACAGCGAGGACTGCCACTGCTGTGGTGTAGGTCGTAACTCTGACTATCCCCACCTCACCACCTACCCTGCATCCATCTTCGCCATTTTATTTCGCAGTTTTTTCCCATTGTCAGGCAAGAAGTAGCGGGGTCGGCAGCGGGTGCTAGGAGCCTGCCTATCACACTGTGAATGAGCGTAGCTGGAGCAGAGGAGGAAGACAAGCAGAGCAAGTCTTATTCGACTCGTCTCGCGGCATACCGAGTGGTTCTGTGTGTCCCAAATCTCCCCTCGTTGTCTTCACCCGCTTTACATCCAAAATTTGTCGGAACGTTGGCCTATGACCCTCGACGGGAAGGGAGGCGGTTCCGTCCACAGGAGGCGCACTCGTCTTTGTGGTCTTCTGCCGGTCCAGCGCCAAATTGACATTGCAGTCTATGGAGGGCTGGAAGAAGGTCGCCACGTCCAATCTGTTTGCCAGAAGAAGAAAAATACAAGTGCAAAAGTGGCGACGACCTGCTGGGATGTTGGTTCGATGTGCTTCACTGCATAACGGTAATTGTGACATACCCAGGCATTTTTTAAACCCTAATTCCCTCCAATAGGCAGGAGCACTAAGCGTGATGCTAGGCTTTGTCCCAGACATGTAGCTAAGTCCAGTGGGATGTGGAAAATGAAAGCTGAACGGTTCCCGAGAGCAGCAAGTTGAACACCGACATCGACGAAAATAGAAGCATGTCCAAAATTCAACCAAAAATAGACATCGAGGTTTCAGCAAAGCGATCAACACATATTACATGGTCCAAAATTTGGGTGGGTCGAGACGGTAAAAGAACATCCCTATAAAGTCGTTTTTTTTCGAAAACGTCGACCATTTCGCAAATAGCTGTCAACGGAATTTTGGAACGGACAGAATCGGATGAATCTCGACGCCTCGTGGAGACGTGACTTCAGCCTGAAGGGGGTATCAAAACATGCTGAATAGTCGTGTCTGCGAGAAGACACATGAGGTATTCGGGTCTCGACGTGCACCCGAGAAACATCTTAAAGTAAGCTAACATCTTAAGAAAGTTTCAGGCATTACCTCCAGGGCAACAGCGACTACATCGTGGACTGCGTGCACTACAGGGCCAGAATCATTTCCTTTCCACGACCTTTGAGGGAGAAAAAAATCTTACTGTTTTCATAACACAAGGCGAACGACGGCCTTAAATACCATCCACCATCAAACGCCGACACTTCACCCTCTGGACTTCTGAGTAACAATGCAGCGCAAAAAGGACATCGCAATTCTGTACGCGGACCATCTCTTTTTCCTTGGAGTTTCTCGAACCTGATTTCTGAA
This sequence comes from Galerina sulciceps, assembly GCA_023014345.1. Classification (NCBI taxonomy): domain Eukaryota; kingdom Fungi; phylum Basidiomycota; class Agaricomycetes; order Agaricales; family Galerinaceae; genus Galerina; species Galerina sulciceps. Next base: position 150,050 of record JAEDXJ010000026.1, read on the forward strand.
CCAGTGTCATGGGTGAGACAGGTGTTGGAAAAAGCTTCGTATGTGTATCGTACGCTGGACCATCTATCGCTCACATATTTCCGATGTCTTTAGTTTGTAAACACGGTCCTTGAAGGAGACATCATGGAGGTTGGCAACTCTTTGCAATCCTGCACTACCGAAATCGGAGTGGGCTACACACAAAGCGAAAAGTATCCAGATTATCGGATCGTGCTTGTTGACACCCCTGGTTTCGATGATACGCACCGAGTCGATTTTGAGATTTTACAGCTGATTGCTACTTGGCTCCAAAATGCGTACATCGTCTCGACTTCAAATCCATTGATGCCGACGCTCACCGTGAAATCATAGGTCTAAGAATGGAACTACGATTGGAGGAGTCATCTACCTCCACGATATCACCTCGTTTCGCTTTACGAACGCTGCCCATCGCAATCTCAAAATGTTTCAAGACATGTGTGGGGATCACGTCCTTCCGCATGTCGTCTTTGGGACCACCAAATGGAACTTCGACGTTCCAGATTCCGACAAGCGCCTGTCCCAGCTTATGTCCAATCACTGGAAACCATTTATACAAAAAGGAGCCAGTGTTTTACGCTTTGACGGCTCATATGATTCAGCTTGGAGGTTTATTGAAGCAATCCTTTCTGATGACCTCACGCAGAGACTAAACAGACCGTTACTTCGGATCCAGGAAGAGTTGGTTGACAAAAAATTTTCAGAGACCCGGGCTGGGGCCCACCTGCGCAGCCGGCCATATCAATCCAAGATTCGCTCCTTGTTCCAGAGATTTTTCCGCTGAGTTTGACATGCAAGTAGTTCTATTTTGTCTTTCTGTACCTCGATCAGTTAATATAACGTTCATAGATCATTCTAGCACCCTCATGGCCAAATAATTTACGGTACTGGTTAAGGAACGTTCCAATTCCGCATCGACGACGGTTCGACCTTGAATTGCATATAGTAGAAAGGGAAGGAACGTGGCGGCGAGGTTCAAGATATTCGAAAAAGTCAGTGTAGACAGCCGCATTCGTGCACTCGCTGTTCTTAATTCCGTCACTCTTGAATTCAGAAGGTCGAATTTTCATTGCTGACCTCCTGCTGTACGAAACCTGTCTTGTGGCCTGGCCATTGCCTGTGTTGTGAGCCGATGCTTAATGCGCCCCCTAACAGGTCTTCTTTCTTTAAAATAAAATCTGTTTAATGCGTATCCGCACTCTGCGGGGCGCTCGCTTCGCCATCCTAGCCGCCTGACAATTGTACATCAGAGTTTTCAGTGGTACTTATAAAATTAACTGTCTTCATGAAATAATCAAAAGTATCAACGTGCATAATTATTGTTGAAGTGGTGTTGCATATGTTTATCATTCTCACCCGTGACCCAGTTTTTGTACTCTCGTCTTCTAGAAGTATGCAGGCGGGACCTATGTGTATTTTACAGGGCCATAACGGAGGCATCAAGAGCATGGACAAGAAGCGAAGAATCGAGCCAGCACTCAGAGACGGGGGTGGCAGGACGCGCGGGGGTCGGGACGTTTCGGGATCATTCTTTGACTAAGTAATTGAAAATAGATTGCAGGGAATGTCAATTATGGCTGAGCAGTAAGTGAGGGCAAACATAATATCCAGAAACAGTAGGGTTATTAGATCGATTAAGAGATTCGGTGAGAGCGAAATAGAGGCCCAAAATATGAGGAAGCTCCAAAATACTTTGGCGTTCTAAAGTTTGCGCCAGTCTGGGTCAGGAGGAACGCCGTGCCTCTCAACTCTGCGAATTTGCGGGACTGGCTGACGCAAGGCGGCTAAGGCCTTCCCACCAAGAATAGCGCGTATCAAGTTCCGAGCTGAGTCGTAAGAGTTGTCGAAAGGAAAAACTTGAGCCTTCATATCAGTGAGCGGTTTCCAATATTCCGGGTTGTTCGCCAATTGACTTAGATGTCCCTCAGAACCTCGACCTGCTAGAGTACCTTCGATAGTCCCAAGAACGAGATGAACGTCATCTTTCCACATTTCCCGGAGCATCTGGGCAGTCCGACGTGCTGCGCCATCGAAGCGAGGTGTTGTGCTGTCGTGGAGATAAATGACTCCTCCCAGTTTCGCTCCCCTTGCATATCTGTTTCGCTTTGAGAATAAAGACTTTGGAACTTTGAGATAACTCACGACTCTTTAAGGCAGAACGTGATCGTTTCCAAAACTCGTGAGTCCTCCACGTCCGCCTTATTAAAACCTGGAGTATCCACAAGCGCTATCCGATACTGCGGGTATTCTTTTGCGTCGTCCAGATAGCCAAAGTTGACATTATTGGCGCAAGGAATCAGTTCTCTTCCAACTGGCGTTTTCTCTTCTTTGAGGAGCGTATTTATGAACTATGGAAATACTGATTTAGTTACGGAAAATTCAAATCCAGATCCGATGTACGCACATGGCTTTTCGCTACACAATTAGGGCCCATGACGCTGATTTTTCGCGTGAGTCTCGAAAGGTTCGAGGGAATTTACAAGGCTTACGTACAGGATCACAACGTCAGACTTCCTTCTAAGAATGGCGTGAATAAACTTGCAAGCCGATTCATAAGAGTCGTCAAAGGAAAGTGCCAGGGCACCCCTATCAATGAGCGATTTCCAATACTTCGGGTTGTCCACCAATTGGCTTAGATGTTCCTCAGAATCTTGGCCTGCAAGAGCGCCTTTTGTAGTCCCAAAAACGAGAGGAACGTCATCTCTCCACGTATCCCGGAACATCTGGACAGTCCGACGTGCTGCGCCGTCGAAGCGAGGTGCCGTGCTGTCGTGGAGATAAATGACTCCACCCAGCTTCGCTCCCCGCTCGTATCTGTTTCGCTTTGAGAATTAAGCTTTGGAAAAATTGAGATGGCGTACGACTGTTCTAGTCATATTGTGATTTTTTCCAATACGTCGACATCATCCACATTCATCTGGTTAAAACCTGGAGTGTCCACGACCGCTACTCGATACTGTGGGTATTCCTTCAGGTCATCCATATAGCCAAAGTCGACATTAACGGTACAAGAACTAAGGTCTCTGCCAAGTGACATTTTCTCTGCTTTGAGGAGGGTGTTTACGAACTAAGAAGAAATAATTGGTTAAGGAAAATTCGCACCCAGATCTGATGTACGCACATGGCTTTTTCCAACACCGGTAGACCCCATGACGCTAATTTCTGGAGTGACTTTTGATAACTTCGAGAGAATAGACAAGGCTCACGTACAGGATCGAGATTTCGGTCTTCTTTGGAAGAATGGCGTTGATAAACATCCAAGCAGATGAATAAGAATTGTCGAAGGAAAAAACTTGGGCACCCCTATCAATGAACAGTTTCCAGTTGTTCACTAGTTGGCTCTGACGCTCCACGGAACCTGGAACTCCAAAGGCGCTTTTGGTAATCCCAAGGACTATGGGGACATCTTGTTTCAACATATTCCGGAACGTTTGTAGATGCTTGGGGCTTGCGGGACGAGCCGTATCATCGTGAAGATAAATTACTCCTCCCAGTTTCGCTCCCAGTTTATATCTGCATCGCCTTGAGATTGAGAATATGAAGCTTTAGAACTTGAAGAGACGCACAACTGTTCCAGCCAGGCCATAATATTTTCCAAGATTTGTAAGTCCTCTATATCTGCCTCATTAAAACCCGGAGTATCCACAAGGGCTATCCGATACGGGTATTCTTCGGAGACATCCAGAATGCCAAAGTCGATATTAACGGTGCAAGGATTCAGATCTCTGCCAACTGGCATTGACTCTACTTTGAGGAGAGTGTTTATGAACTAGAAGAATTCTATCAATGAAAGTTCTCATCAAGGCCTGTCATTCGTACGTGACTTTTCCCCACACCGGCAGCTCCCATAACACTAAATTCTCGAGTGAGTTGGATAATTAAGCAACCAACGATGGTCACGCACAGGATCAAGATATCAGGCTTCCTGGAAAGAATAGCGTCGATCAATGTCCAAGCCGATTGATAAGAGTTGTCGAAGAAGAGGGGTTGGGCTCCTTTATCGATGAGCAGTTTCCAGTGGTTTGATCCGTTCACTGGTTCACCAAGACGCCCTGAAGCTAGACCTGCGTCTGCTGCTTTCGTCGTCCCAAGGACGACAGGGGCATAAGGAAAGTCTTTCATCCACATACTCCGGAACATTAACATATTCCGACGCGCTGCGCCGTCGAGACTAGGATCTTTGTTATCGTGAAGATATATGATCCCCCCAAGTTTAGCTCCCCGCTTGTATCTGTTTCCTTTGAGAATTTAAGGCATTGCAAGGCTTTGAGATGACGCACGACTCTTTCAGCCAGGCTGTAATCCTCTCTAAGATTTTCGAGTCATCTCCTTTTTTTCCTGTGGCTTCAAAACCTGGAGTGTCGACGAGTCCTATCCGATACTGTGGGTAGTTTTTGGGGGCATCTACATAGCTCACTTCGAGTTCAGTGGTGTGAGGAGTCAGGCCATTGCCAACTGCTAGCTTCTCCCCGCCGTGGGCAATGTTAATAAACTAATTACGGATTTAAACGTGGAAAATTCGAGTCCAACTCTGTTCTACGTACATGACTTTTCCCTGCGCCGGTAGCCCCAATGACACTATTTCTAGAGTAAGTATCGATGCATTCGAGGAAACGGACAAGCCTCACGCACAGGATCAAGATTTCAGTCTTCTCGGTCGACATTCTTGCTTGACGAGATAGTATTTGAACTTGAAAAATGGAAACTAGACGTTGTTAAGGCGCTACAGCTTCCCTTGGGCTAAGAGCGAGGATCGTGGCCTGGAACGGTTAGCAAGTTGAAGTTTGAGATCCGGAATAGTCTGAGCCTTGAGGCATTCAGGTGGTGGTGGTGTCAAGTTTTTATTAATCGGGTGTTCGAAAGTTGGTGACCCGTTTATTTGATCTAGAGGTCGAGGATTCGTTTCATTTCACTTCGACGTACTAAACAATGGCAGAATGCACCATCGATGGGTTTCGTATCCTTATTGTTTGGTGCTTCCGTCATGTCGGTGAGGTCAGTGATGTTCTACAGGGCCCCAGAACTTCCCCAACGTGCCAGGGACCACAGGGCTTGTTTGATCGTGAAAATAGCCATGCCTTTTCTTCAAGTTCTGCTGGATCTTCGGGCAGACGGAGTCAAGTTATCTAGCCGGACTAATTTCGGCGTGAGCATGCCAAGATGAAAAGAGAACGCACTGCCAATAGCTGCCAATGCAAAAGCTTTCCAGAAATCAGGAACGCAAGAGGAAGACACGTGCCAACTTGAAGGACAGCGGCAAGACAGTGGGGATAGAACCAGCATGCGCAGGCAACGTGCAGGCCTAAGTCCTTATAATTAGTCGACTGTAGCACCCGAAGGAACTTAGATCTGAGGCGATCTATCTTGTGAAGGAAGAGCAGTAGCCCGTTATCAATGTAGAACGTGGTTCTTTGCCAAACACATTAGGGTTATTCAGAGTAGACCATTTGGATGTCATTTGGGGTTTCATTTGAGTTGTTGATTTGGACGTGAGTGACGAGCCCGTGACAGAGCAAAATTGGGCGGAGCCCGAAAAGCAAAATTCAACTCTGATCGTGTGTTCATTTCGCCCATTTGTCCGCAAACTTTTTGAAATGAAACATCCTGCCGAAATACGGCATTTTTGAATGATCCGTTCCCTCGGCACCTGCGACTGATTCAAACTGCGAATGGACGTCACTCAGTGACTGTAAATTTCCCGCGTTCAAAATCAACTCTCATCGAAAGTCAAATGGCCGCCAAATGCAAGCCAAATGGCCTACTCTGAATAACCCTATTGGCGAGGGGCACTCTGATCGCGTAATCATCACCAGTCAAGATAAAATGCTATTTCTAATACCTACAAGTGTGCACTGAGTGCTTCCACAACATAAAGATCCTTGATCCTTGCTGTCTAAAGACGAATATGACATAGAACATGCCTCCCCTTAATTTCACTCATGGGTTCGCATTTCCGAGAATCCGAGTTCACTCCTTTCATTCAAGCTCCCGGAGACAGACCATTCTCGTTTGCAAATACTGCGTCGTTCGGCCCTTTCTTCAAAAACAACAGATCTGCACTACTACATAATTAGCTCAGAAGACCCCTTTACACGAGGTGGCACCAGTGTGCCCTAAGCCCTTGATGAAGAAACAGTTTAATGTTTCTGGAAACACACCTGCCTTCTCAGTACTCCGAGTCGAATATCTAATCGTGTTCATGTATGGGAGCTCTTCCTAATGTGGTCAAAATACGAAGGGCTTGCTTGATTTCTATACCCCCTTGAGCGAAATGTTCGTCCATTCAATTTTCAAATCCAGCAGCAGCTCCTAATCTTTCTTCGGTCTCCATCATGTTCAAACTTTTGAAGTCGACTTCATCGTCCTGTATCGAATCAGAGGATGGAACCATAACGGAGGCTGTCGAAATCATAGATCTCCGTTGATATTTTCGACTGACGAAGTGCCTTATATACACTCAATTGTCACTACAATCCTATCAGCATTACACACCACTTGACATAAGACGAATGATGCACGTTTAAAAGTTAAAAAGCATTGAATAAAAATAACACAAACTTACGACTCGAAAAGCCAACTGGATCAACGACTATAAATTCAATGGAAAGTGGACAGAAGAGGCCAAGAAATGACGATAGCGGTCAACCCTGCACGACAACAGAGAGCTCAGTAAGCCTCTCCTCCAGGTCCTCGATATCCTGCATCATAGCAGCATGCCTCGCCTCCAACTCGACGAGCCATGCATCGGTTGGAAGAGATGTCAGGTCTCGACAAGAGCCGTGGGATGGGTTCAGTTCATGCCTGCTCCCAACTGAGTGACTTCGGGCCACTCTGACGTCAATCTTGGCTTCTGAAGCAGGAAAAGGTCGAGACGAAAGTGGGGGGACAATAGCAGGCAAGGCCGTAGTCTGACTTTTTTGCTGCGACGCAGGCCGTTGAATCCGCTCCTCAAGAGACGTCTTCATATCTGTTATCTTCGCTTTCAACCCTGGTGGCTGCCCAATCTTGAAATCCAACTTCCCAGCACCCGCAGAAGGGATGCTCAACAGCCCACTGCTCGTCGTCATAGTCATCGTAGCCGTGACGCTCCTGTCCCTATCCCTATCCCCAAGCCCCATCGGAACGAGCACCGACCCAGAGCCCGACCTCATCCGCCCACTCAACATGCCCGTGCCCAAGCCCATCCCGCTAAAGTACCCACTCATAGTCGGTGTCCCGCTCCGCCTCGACATCGACATCATCGACATCGCCGAGCCAGGACGCGGGCTCGGACTGGGGCTTGGAGGATGGCCGCCCTCGGACTCGGTGCTCTCGGACTCGGCGTATGCGTCCTGGTCGGGGCGCTGGTTGTACGCCTCCTGCGGATAATAGATGTCCGAGTCGTCGTTAGGTTTAAGGTTGTTGGGATTGAGATTGAGATTGAGGTCAACATTCGCATCGGGCAGCACCCGAGAACGATCCGAACTCGCTCGGCTATAATCCGGCCCAGGAATTGGGGTGGTGAACCTATCAAACCTTAGCTCCTTCCTCAGCAGCGTTCCTCCACTGCCCGTTTTCAAACCTGCCCCAGTGGACCCAGAGTATCGCGTGCCCGTGCCTGCGCTCCCATACCGGCTTTTGATACTGGCAACGCCAATTATCCTTGGCTTCCGCCCACTTTCAAGCACTTTTTTCCTTGCACTCATGCCAACACAGTCGACGAGCTGCTTCATCGCCTCTCGGTCCGACACGTTACGTCGTGGAGCTGTACGCCGCACAGTGCTCGTACGTGGAAGTGTGGCATACGGCGAGAGAGCGTAGGGCTTGATGGGTGTGCTATAGGCGTGCAGTGGTCCTGGGGTGAAAAATCCAGGCCCCCACATAGGAGGCACAGAGAGAGTATGGTGGGTGTAATTTGCAGGACCTGGTGTTTGGCGGGACCCATGTAGCGGGGTACGGATGAGCGGACGAGGGGTGGCCTGCATCCCTTGGCTTGTGATCGCGTCTGGCTGGACTGGTTGTGTGCTAGTAACGTTGTCAGGAAAGGCGTCTATTTGAGGACCCCATGAAAACCCGATAAAGCTGGATGCTGCAGTCGAGGAATCCTTCAATGATGTTGAGAGAGGACTTGGCCTCAATATTGACAGTCCCGGAGATACTGACGAGGAGGGCTGGAAGAAGGCAGAGAATGCGAAGCCCTGCGAATAAGATCCGGAATTGTCGTTTACTTGTTCTGGTGGTATTATCTCGCTTTGGACAGCGGGTGCCTTGGGCTCGCTGTAAGTAAATTGAGGAAGATGTAAATTCGATGGAGCAGGCTCTGCAATAATTGTTTGTTTAAACTCATTTTGAAAGAAAACTAAACTTACGTGTCGAAAGAGTTGTCCAGTCAACACCTTCAAAGAATGGATGATCTGTAATCTCCATGACATTCCGACGTCCTAGACGTTGTTTTGCATGGGTGAGCAACCTTCGAAAATATTAGCAGATATTATCGATGATTCGAAATCACAATAACCCACCGATGTAGGAAATGCTGACATTCTGGAGCAATTTCTACCTTCTGATCAAATCTTAAACTCTTCTAGATAAAAGGCTTCGTTTAAAGAAGAACCTAGAAGAATAGAAAAAAAAACATACCTCGTGGTTCATTATCCTAGAATATGTCTGCCTGATATCGTTGGCGAAAAAGGGTGCAACACCGTATGCCATTTCATAGAGCATGGCACCGAGACTCCACCAATCCGTCTCCAAACCATATCCCTCCGAATCTGGCTGTTTTCCAAAGGCAATAACATCATCTTCGTCCTCCATTTCCAGTGCGACGAGTGCTTCTTCGTGAGCCTGCAGAATTTCTGGAGATATATAATCACAAGTACCACAAGGCACAAGACAATATCTCTTGGAAATGAGCTGGGTTCCATCTGGCTTGGGAGGCAACAACGGTGCAGCAGAACCAAAATCGATGAGAAGGACATGTGCATCCGGCGTCAGCACGAAATTGTGAGGTTTGATATCCCTGAGCGTGTTGTTGTGAACATATTGATCGGACGCATTGGAAAGAAACACACCTATGAGCAAAGCCCTGCGAATGGCACCAGTGAATAGCGCTCACGACCTGCGGTGCCCACCACCTTAAGTCCGACTCTAGCACGCGGCCATCGTGAGGACTCGACTCGAGCACGTCCCAAAGCGTGCCGCCTTCTGCGTAGTCCATGACCAGATTAAGATGGGTTTGGCTTTGGAATGCACACAAAAGATGTGGAGCCCATGGAGAGTCTGTTTTTAGAGCTTGCAGAAGAAGATCGCGTTCAAACTGGGGTGAACATTGCTGCAAGGTATTCATGAGCCCAAAGTATAGTTGAAATAATAAGGCAGACGAACCTCGCGCGTTCGTAATGCAAATTTCTTCTCGATCGATTTGCGAACATAGACGCGACCGTTCAGACGACATGTAACGACGTCGATCTACTCAACCACAGGAGATCAGTGAGACAGAATCGACTGATAAAAGTAACACATACGACACCAAATTGGCCATATTCCAATGTTCCAACGACATCCAGATCTCTATCTTTGAACCTCAAATCGTCGACTTCGGTTGTCTTCGCTAGAGAAACTCATGAGGTCATCTATAGCCAAATTTCAACTCCAAAAGCCTACCTGTCTTTCCAATAACGCTTTGACCATGCATGAGACGGTCGAGGGCGATGCCTTCCGCGTCCTCGTCTCCAGGACTTTTGAGTAAAGAATTCAACCGAGTTTTCCGCTGGTGCCATGAGAGAGACATGCATCTGGCCGTTCTTGCTGAGGCCCTGCGTATCTAGAAACCAAAATAGTAGAAAAACTAGGATTAAAAAGTCGGTAAGTATGATGATGGCAAGAAGGAATGAATATCTCGTATCAAGCCCGATGGTCAACACGATTACATAATCATAATCTACAGATTCGCCTGACTCCTGTTGCTTGGTTCGAGGGTGGCTACAAATCTAGGTGGACGTTTCGTTGAATCGAAAGGTAGCAATTCTGCAGAGACGATTTTTGCACATTTTATGGGGCAAAAAAATTCAAACGTGGCAATAAGATTCTATTCGTCAGAGGAGTGGTGTCCAGCCTCTCCTCATCACCAGATAGATCGGAGACGACCATATCATGGATCTCCGTCGATTTAGGTTCTGTAACGCCTATCACTTGTTGGATTCTGTTGAACATTTCATGTTCAACGCTGAGACTAGATTGCGCCACTGCGCCAGCGATCTACCAATATCGAATATAGTAGAATTTAACCAATTTATTTCGAGCCCCTGTCAGATTGTTCAGGCCTCATAGTGAATGCTAGCATATTTTAACCGCGTACCAGTATGATATTACGCGCAAAGATCTAGAGAGTGCGAAGTTCGGTCAAAAACTACCGTAGATTAGGACCTTGACTTCTTGACTCAGGTCAATTGTTTTGCCAGTTATACAATCGAACGTTTGGCGAGCCAGGATATATGTTTGGGAGAAAGCTCCGATTTATCCTAGCCTCCGAGGCAGTATGACGAAAGGTGTGGACTGGTAAAAGAACAAGTTGATCTAAGAATTCTTCCTGGACTCTACTGCATCCATGTGCTCTTGGAGCCCCCGATCCTTCCACCACTTCAAAACGAAGGTTAGCCCAGAATTATGAGATAAAATGAAACCACACACTTCAACCATTAATCGAATACCTTCCTCGAGTGAGACTTGAGGTTCGTATCCTAGTATCTTTCGTGCCTGTAATACAAAAACCATGACAATGGTGTTGAGTTACAGAAAGAAGAGGTGTACCTTGTCGATATTATACCAATGCTCTTGTGTCGCGATGAGAACGATAAACCTCGGAAACCCGGGAGCACCACCAAAAATGCTCGCCCACAGTTCAGAGAAAAACGCAAGGACGAGACAAAACCATCGAGGAAGCTCGACAATTCCTTTCCCGTCGTCGCCGAGCTGCCTGAAGACCATCCTTGGAAACTCCCAATAAAGTCTCGGTTTTCCCTCTGTGATGAAGAAAGCCTGACCAGAGACCTCATCGGGAGACGCAGGAGAGGACGCTGCCATCGAGAGGCGGTCTGCTGCAAGGAGATGTGCACCTGCCACATTGCCGACGTAGCAAAAGTCGACGAGGTTGGTGTTGTTGCCGATTTGGTATTTGTGTTGCCCGTTGTTGTAGGCTTCCGCTAAACGCCACATAGCTTGTCGATCTCGAGGTCTGAACATTCCAGATCGATAAGATACAGTGTGGTAACCGTGTTTCGTCAAAAATATGACTCACCCCACCATCCCGCACGGTCTGAGAGCTGCCACTCGCATGCCTTTGACACCATTGGCTTGGAGAACCTAGCAAAAGTAATTTAGTAATTCACTCTGCTGGGAAAAAGTCAACGCACCATCGTTTCCGCAATGCCTTTTGTGTGATTGTACGCCTCATACTTCTTCTCCGGGATTGTCACCTCGTCCTCGCTCAGCCCACTCACATCCTGATCCGCCCAGACCACAGACGTGCTGGACGTGAAAATGAATGTTTTAACGCCACAAGCCTGGCATGCTGTGAGGATTGTGCGCGTTCCTTCGACATTCACTCGGTAATATACCAACTCTTTGAGGCCATGGAGAGGAGAGACAGTATGAAATACTGTCGTCGCAGCTGTCTATTCCAAGGAGCACAGGTTAGTCCAGAATTAGATTTATTGCGCAAGTGTCACTTACACACCTCTTCCAAACAATCTAAGAGTTGCTTCTCGTTCAGGATATCCCCACAGAAATACCTAACTCCTGCAACCAGGTCCACATCCACAGGTTTCGTCAAGTCATAAACCGCCACTGACGGCTCTCCACGGTCCACCAGAACCTGAACAATGTGTGAACCAAGGAATCCAGAGCCGCCGATAATCAGATACCTTTCAGTTGGTGGTTTCCCTGCCATGGCGGTTTCAAGCAGGTTCTGGTTTGGGGTCAAGAGAATGAAAAGTCCCACGATCGCCCAGACCGCGACGCGTTTTGATCACTTCAAGACCACCTTGAGACCTGAAAACAGGCTAATTTAATGCAGAAAAAAAATTAGGAAGGCTGAGTGAAAATAATTCCTTCGAAACTCTGTATTTTGAGCTCTGGAAAAATCAGAAATGTATACAAGTTACTAGAAGTATAATAAAAAAGATCTATAGCTCTTCGTACTAAGTGGCATCTTTATGTAGCCACCTCTTTTTGTTCTCTAATTTGCGTTGCTAAATATCTAAGGGAGTGGAGCGTCGAAGCTCACCCCTCTAGTGACATCTACCCAATCATTAAGCACAGATAAAACCTTCGTGCATTTTGCCTTCACATCGACTTCGGCGTCTTCGCCGAGGACTAGGTATCCAGGCCAAGGCCGTCCTTTTGCTACCCCTTCTCCATTGACCACATCGACGATGGCTTCCACAGCTTTGTCAGGGTCTCCTTTCTCCGAGCCTGCTACTGACGCAAATCTAGTTTTGCTTGCATTCCGGAGAGCATCATAGGCTGGTATTTGATTCTGGGTAAAGTATGGTTGGCCGTATATACCCTCCGTCCTGAAAGCACCTGGTTCTACAAGGAGAACTTTGATATTGAACTGTGCAAGTTCAGACATGAAGGCCTCCGTGACGGCTGCGTATAATCTGGGTTAACGTCAAACAGGCTAAATTGAACAATGGGCCTACTTACCATGGATCGCAGCTTTTGAGGCAGCATAAATACCTATAACAACCGATAAAGAGTGGATTAAAAATTATAATTTCACGATAGACGAACCGAGTCCCTGTGTAAATTTTATGAGCTACTGGAGGTCATTAAACTATCAGCAAACTCTTACAGGAAGCTCAGGTTTCCAAGCGGATCGACTCCCAATGACGACCAGGCAGCTAGCGTTACCTTTCCTTAGATAGGGAAGAGCGGCAGTGGTGACATCGAGTACGCCAAATACATTGGTCTCAAATTGGCGGCGGAGTAATTTAGTCCTGAAGAAGCAAAGCAACTTGAGTGTCAGAATATGAAGCACAAAACACAACTTGCAGCCAAACTTACCCTCCTTCCTCCATGAGCCCAGGAAGACCGTATCCTAGAAGATTATTATTATTGTTTCATGAAAACATCCAAAGAAGAACTTGACATACCTGCGTTATTGACGAGGACATCAATATGCCCCCAGAATGCTGCTGCTTGGTCAATTTGTGTCTTGATTTTTTCTTCGCCGTCCGTAACATCTAAGTATAATGTCCGCAACCGGTGCACGTCCTCGACGCTCAAACTTGCGGTAAAGGATTCAAGTTTCTCTATAGATCGGGCGGTAGCAATCACTCGATCCCCTCGAGCAAGAATAGAGGCTACCAGACGCTTTCCAAAGCCAGAAGAAGCCCCTGGGACAAAAGCTATTCATTTATTTCAATGCGATCTAACATGGAAAGTCTTACCTGTAATCAGCCAGACTTTCGAAGCATCTGAAGACATTTCTTTCGCCACGATCGGAACCAATCAGGCCAGAATAAAACTCTATGATTTGATGTCGGCAAAGAAATCACAAGCGCGATTCCCTACAGATTTTCACTGGCTGTAGGATGGACATTCTGAATAAAGAACATTGACCAAGCATATAGTTCTCAACCTTTCAAAAACGATATCGATGGAAGGTGCGATAGGTGAAGAGTCCAACCGCCTTGTTGCCGCAGCGCAGCAAATTTCTTGGGGTGTCCGGTAACTCCACTATTGCCGAACCCCGGTGCTGAACTCGGGCTCGTCTCAACAAAACCCGCTGAACAACCGTCGGAATTTTGAGATTAACTGTCGACCAAACGGCATTCACAGCTCCTCTTCAGAGAGATGGAATTGGAGTTTAATGCTTATTTATCACCGTGCCAGGAGATTCAAATATCTCAATTGAAAGAATAGATATGTATATAGACATGTCATTTTAGAGATTTCTTTACTTCTGGATACGCCCTTGGAAGAATTGGGCTGACAAAAAGTAAATTAGCAGGAATTGGCCTATAATAAGCTGTAACGCACATATAGCAAAAGCTGAACGCTTATACACCCTCTCGAGAGTCGTATAGTTGACGTATTGGATGCCAAACCTGGAGCACGTTAGAACGTCGAGTCTCGTATGGCTTGCTCAGAATGCTTACTTGGCCGAGATTCCACTACTCCATTCGATGTTGTCCATCATCGCTATTGAACGGTTAGTTAGATGTCTAGAGTCGACATTGACAAACCCACCCCAGGTGTAGATACCAGCAATCGGTATCTTATCTTCCTGAATGGCCAATAAGATCTCGCCAAAGGAACTCATAAGGTAATCTAGTGATGCTTCAGCGAGAAGGCAACAAGCATAAGCAGTTGCACGAACTGGTACGTGTAGCATCTTCCGTAATACGGAAGAGTTCACTACGGTTCGATTCAAAGGGCTCATCGAAACCAATCTCGGAGATGTACTTCAAAGCACAGATTGCTTAGCACAATAAAATGACGAAGATGTATGGGTAAACATACCATCTTTTTGGTGGGCCAGCGAGTTTGCAGGTCTCTCAGAAGTTGCCGCAAGTTATTGGGCTGAGCTTGCAGCCAAGAATCACTCGCCGGATCCGGCGATAGACCACCAGCCCATCCAGCGTTGGAGTCGAACAATACAGTGGTATGGCATTCGGGCCACAGCGGATGAGAAGTGTTGGACACGCAAGTAGCAATGCCGTCGGGTGGAGCAGCAACGAACATGTTTCTGTATGGATCGATTGCGAAGAAGTCGCCTGAGCCTGAGAAAGGACAAAAAATATTAAACCTCCATTCGAAAGCCTGAGATATCAGCGGCACTCGCCTAGAATGTCTTTCTTCTCTTGAGCAGTAAAGCGTGGAAGGATTGACGGTGGCAAGACGTCAGTCATAATTTTTGGCCAGTCGCCCGTGGTGAAGACAGGGTCTGAGAAAATGCCGATGTGGAACGAAGCATGACGGTCAACGGCATTGATGTCCTCAGTGTTATTCGCCCTCCATGGAATGCCCCTGAAGCTCGCGTTAGCCAACGAAGCATAGCATGAGAACCCACTTACACAAAATCGTCGTTTTTGAAGGAAATTTCTCCTTGAATTTTCATTTCTCTGAAGGCTGAAATTATAAGGAGCATATCAGCATTGAGGAAATGGTCATGTCAATGAACGGACTTACCCTTCACCGCTCCAGCATGGGCTTTGACTAGATATCTTGATCAGTAAAAGATGCTACTAAATGAACGACCAGGCGTTTACGAAGGTTATAAGCGCATTGATAAGGCGCAGTTGTCAGGTTCGTTCCAGCAGGGAGTGTGAAATCTACCAGCGTGGATTAGCTCAAAAGTAGAGAGAACGAGGTAAAACACGTACTGAAGGGATATCCTGTGATCTGACCGCAATACACACGTGGCTCGTTGAATGTGTACCTGCAAGTTTGCGTCAGCTTATTATCTGAGTTCTGGATCCTTTACGACAAACCATGTCTTAACTCTGCCATTGTACGCCTTGAAGACGGTCT
The DNA here is from genome assembly GCA_023014345.1 of Galerina sulciceps. Taxonomy (NCBI): domain Eukaryota; kingdom Fungi; phylum Basidiomycota; class Agaricomycetes; order Agaricales; family Galerinaceae; genus Galerina; species Galerina sulciceps. The sequence goes on from JAEDXJ010000026.1 coordinate 165,584, forward strand.
TTGCATAGCTAGGAATCGTTCATTAGGTTTCCGTCTCGTGTATTAAAACGAGCACTTACTTGACAAAGTCGTCGACAACCTTAGAAGAAAGGAAGCCGCCATAATAAGCTTGTATAGCGAGAGGAGTATCCCAGTGGACTAGGAAAGACAAACATTAGGGCTCGTTCAATCCATCGAAAGTTACATACACAACGTCGCAACAGGTTCTACACCGGATTTGATATGATAATCTATGACTGTTTCATTGAAGAAAAAATTGTTCAGATCATTCGTGAAGAGGATATTAACTTTTATTCCACTTACGGTCCGAGTAGTGGTCCAATGCGGCTTGGTTTACTGGAGAATCGGCAGTTCCGAATGGGAAGACTCTGGCCCAGGAGATTCTGGTGCCGTAAATTAGATTCCTGCTCAAGGTATGAAACCCAGAAGAACTCACGAGAAGGAATGGGCGTTGACACCGAGGGCAGCTACTCGAGCCACATCTTCCTTATACAAAAAGTAGTGAAGGTCCACCACGTCGCCTGAAGACAAGAGAATAACATTATTACGATTCATGCCTTTTGGTTACACGCGTTTCTTACCATTCGAACCATCAACGACACCATTAGGTTGTCGACTATTCCAATCCCAAAGGGTTGGACCTTTGCCTTCGCTTTTGGCAGCGCCTTCCACTTGGTATGCAGCCGTAGCCACTCCGAAACGGAAGCCCTTAGGCAGTTTGATGTTGGGCAAAATCGCTGCTGGTGCGGGAGTAAACCACGAAGGGTACATCGGGGGCGGAGGAGATGGAACCGGGATTGGCAGTTTGGGAACTCGTGTGGTAGTAAATGGCGGAGGCTGAACTGGGCCAACCTGGTTTACGAAACAGTAAGAAATAGATTTGCTAAGTTGTGTATTAACTTACGATATCCCATAGTCTTTGCAAACCAGCTGGAGAGAAATCCTTTTGAACCGATCCTGCAGGAGGGAACTTCACCCCATTCGCATTTGGAGCTGAAACGCTTGGAGCTGACGACGCAGCAGGAGTAGGTGGTATCGTCAACTGCACATTGGAAGCGGCAGGACTGCCTTGAGTTGCAGCAGGTGTTGCCTGTGAAGCCGCCTGCTGGAGAACAGCGGCCAAGAGACCAAGTCGCAGGTAAGTAGAGACCATAAGAGCCACCTGTCGAAGAAACAAATCACTCAGAAAAATTTTCGTCAGACATGCAGTATATTTATGCGAACAAAAATCTTCGCTTCTTGACTTCGCGTCAATTGCAAGAATCGTGCTCGAGCATGAGCACGGGATCGCCAATTGATCACCTGAAAGGGCCGGACTTCCGGCGATATGTCTTCGTCAAGCCAACACGTAGAAAAAGAAGATATTTTCCATCAAGCTTCTTGAAGGAAGCCACAAAACAATTCCGGGCCATGGTATGATGGTAGTCACATGAAATGCATTGCTCCTTAGCCACTACAATCCATGCGTTGTACCTACCTAGAAAGTAGCTCAGCGACACACTCTCTACGCAAACGAGGAGAACAGTGACGTGTATCGTACCGCTTCTAAGCTTCTCAGCATCGCCAAGGCCCGCGCTCTGTCCACCTCAGCGGATTCTTTCCAAACCCATTCAAGCTCGTTGGTGAATTGTTGACATACGTCCTTCAATTTTCCCAGTGGAACATTGCTATCGCCTTCATGGACATCTTCTAGTCCAGGTGCGTGTAATTGGCAGAGTCGTCCTGACCTGACTGACCTCTGACCAACTAGGTTAGCCGCAGGACAACAAATGGTGTTGTAAATCTCAGAAACTTCAGGGATTGATCCCCTAGTGCACAACTTGTCCGAAATCAGGCTTGCAAGAATATAAGCATCCTATCCATCCAGAGGTTATGATAAGCGTTCAAAATGAAGCAAAGAAACGTACTTCAACTGCCCGCCCAGCTCCTGCACCTTGATGTGGCACCATAGCGTGAGCCTAGATTCGTTGACTTTAATAAATGTCACGCAAAAACATGGCGAGGGACTCACTGCATCTCCGGCAAGGATAACCCGACCTCGAGAAAAGCGATCCATAGGCCGCACAGAACGTATGAACCATTTGATTGGTTTCTTGATGCACTAAACCAACTGCTTTGTAAGGTTTTTCTAGATCAACCGTGAAATGGAGTGTCCGCTCACCCGGACCATCGCATGTACTTCATCTTCCCAGCAGTGGAAAATCGACAAAAGATCATCTTGTGAGCAAGGCTCCGCCATCGGACCATCATACTTAGTTCCTGCTTTCGATAACTCGGAGGCACAGCCGACGAAGTTGATTAGTTTGTCGCTCGAAATCGGGTAAGCTATTACATGCTGGATCTAGTTAGCGAATCATCTTGTCCTTCAATGAAAAAAGCAGACCTTTGTCTTCCCAGTGTACTGCAGAGGAGTGCCGTTAGGAGATTTTGATATGAAGTCATAGATGTTGCAGAGCTTACTAGCACTGGTGTAGTAATAGCCCGGTGCCCAGGGAACTCCGCTTCCAGTTGTTCGACGGGAATAAGCCCGCGATACGCTATGTCTCCGGACCATGTAGGATGTACAGAAGGCGAATCCGATAGACCCTCTTTCGCTAAGAAGCACCTTCGTACAGTTGACTTAATTCCGTCCATTCCAACAAGAAGGTCACATGTGGCAGTTTTCCCGCCTTCGAACTGAAGAACGACCTCATCGCCGGTTTCTTCATATGAAATGAGGCGATGAGATAGGTGTAAATTGCCGCCTAAAGAGTCGAGGAGGACTTGCTGTAATTCGGCTCTATGAAATCTTATCGAACCGCCTAAACATCGTTGAGCCGACGAAGAAATCGAAGACTACTTGGTACACACCCTTATTTTCCATGTTTTGGATAAAAATGCCTTCTGGTTGGTCGCCTTTTCGAACTTCGAACACGAGTTCTGAAAAAGTGTGAGTTGAATGTAATATTGCAAAAGGTGGAAACTTACGAATTGAGTCGTCCGGAGGATGTGGCAGAATTCGGAGGAGCTTGTCCTTCAAGCCAATCGCACACATAATGTTCCACGCTCGCGGCCAAAAGTTGATACCAGCACCAATTTCTGAAATGTGGGACGAGGCCTCGTAAATGTCGATCTCCAAGTCCTGCTCTTCGTTGAGGAAACTCAAGGCCGCAGATAGAGTCAGACCGCCTATTCCTGCTCCACTGGCAGTCTCGAGGTCAGATAACTAACAATGAAATGAGAAGGTTGAACATACATAATAGCTACACGGAGCCTTCGCTTGGTCGCCATGTTTGTGGTATCGTTGGAATCTTCGTTTGAGACGACTTGAACCTCTGCAAGATAAACAGGGCACTATCTTGCTTCTATATCCCCTTAATCAGCTGTGGAGATATTCAGGATCTTTGAACCGGTAAGCTTTGGCTGGAGAAGTTCATTTTGAGTGCTGGGAGAACCCGATATTTTTGGTCGTTCAGCATACGGTAGCATACGATCCGCAAATTGCTAATCCGCGTTACACCATCAGATCTGACAGAGAATGGACAATGATATGCCTTTCTTTCTTGCGCAATTTCATGTTCGGGAGTTATCACAAAGGACGAGTTGAAAAGTGTTCGTTTACGACGAGAAATTTTCGTATTTCCGCTGGATTTTCTTCGACATTCACGGCTGAGCACTCCTGATTGAAGGACGGAATTTTCGAGCAGGGAAAATAAGCTTTCATTGAACGTTGAGAATACGAGTGGCACTGTAGAGGCATCGGTGACATGATGATGAAAGGCAAGCTACATCGGACCGTCAGAAAAATTTTGTAGTCCGACACTTGAACTCAACCACTATCGCTCAATGCCACTATGCGGATTCTAAACTCATGCCTGCATGATCTCAAATTTTGTGGTGATCCTCCAGATCGGCACCCTGCTAGTAACCGGTTGACTATGGTATATTTCATTGCGTACTTCAACCGCCAATTTATGCTGAATCTAGATGTCAGTGCAGCGAAAATGTATAGGCAGCATTTATCTGATCCCTACTAGGCCTATACCCCCTCCAATATTATGGATTCACCGACATGTCTTACCCATTTCGTCTTACATCCAGGTTTCCTGCACTCGATGACTCCAGATCGCACCTGGATATCTTGACTGGATACTGCTTCACCACAGTCGCATTCGTGAACCGTTGTTATGCTTTGTTTTCCTCGAGTCCGTCCACGCGGTGCTTCTTCAGCTTCAACACAAGGGATCCCAAGTTGAAGAGTTTTGGCATTTCTCGACGGCTGTAGGGTTAGATCCTCTCTGGTTTGGGCCAAATTGCTCCTTGCATGTCCATTTTCAACCGGCGACGACATTTCACAAGGGACATTGGGAATAGATGGGCTGATCTGCAAATGAACAGGTAAGCTATCATTCTACCGTATTCATGACTGAACTTATCACCTCATCGACGCTTCTCCTTCCAGGTTGCTCATTAAACGAGTCAACTGGACCGCTGTCACCACCACTTGGTACAATTTTGATGAAATTCGCATTTGCAGGCATGCAGTCTGCATTGAAGGACCGCCATTCATCCGAATCATAGTCGAATTCTGTGCGCTCAACGGCATACGCTGACGAATCTGATTCATCCCCAGAGTCCTCACCTGCGTGCTCAGAATCCTCGGGATCTGCAGTTATACGCCGCTCGTTGTCACTATCTTCGTCGTCGTCACCATAGTCTGTATCCCCGATACTATCTGGAAGTTGATAACGAGGAGAAATCTGTAAATCATTCATAGTCGCGTCAAATATTGCACTTCGGTTGTGGCATGCTTGTTGCTGGCCCATTTGACTATCATTCTTGGAAATTGAGCTGCGAATAATGGCCCTCGGCTACAAAATGGCTATTACTACTTTAATCAGCACTCTGGCCACCAATTCCGGCCACTTCCAGCCAAAGTACAAAAATTTTTTAAGCCGGGTGGGTGGACCCCTACCTAATCAACATGATATCACGTATTTTTTTTCGGACACCCCCTTGATGACCACCCTTTGCTGCTAAAATGGCATCAACACGCTGGACCATTTGTAACGTGGTGACGCAATTATTACATAAGCGACATCATTTTTGGTGAGCATCATCGCTTCAGCAACCTGACATATTGTTTCGAAATGTGTGTATTAATTGGGAACCTCAATTAGCCCACCAATAGTAACCTCGTACCATGCCCTCTCACAGGTCGTCTCAAAATCCCAACGACGAGTTGATCCAAGTGGAGGTGTTAGTGAAGGAGCTCATAGGTACATCTTTGAGGCTCGGATTGTTCAGGTTAATCTGATCTTATCTAGGATTTAAGTCGGAATCGAAGTCTTCATACAAGCTGAGGGCTATCATCGCGAATCCCACACAATCTAAGGACACCGATTGGACTACGCGGAAAGATGGAAAGATCTCCTGGAATAAAACGTTCGACTTGTGCGTCGTTTATTCCTTTTGACGCCTGATTGTACTCATCTTTCCTTTGTGTTCTTCGGTTTACAGTGATGTTCGCCTGCCGACGAAGCTCAAAGTCGAGGCGTACAAGTCGCACGAGCACTGGCACAAGTTATCCCGTGCTACGCTCATCGCTTCATTCGAAGAAGACTTGCAAGTTCTTCTCGAGTCCAATGTGACCTCGGCCGATGGAGTGAAGAAAGGTACGTGTGAATGCCGGCCTCTTGATACGTGTTCGTGAATGGCTATTTCAGATTTAACCAAGTCTTTCAACATCACAAACCTGAACAACTCATTATCTGTCGTCTTCTGTATCTCTATATCCAATGAAGCGCAGAAGGAGACAAACGCAGTCTCCGAGGCTACAAACTCCGCTCAACAAATCCAAGTGTCCGGATTAGTGGAACCTTTGGTCAACACTTTGAATATTGCCAGTAGCGTTGTCGACACCGCGGACAACTTCTCCGTCCTTTGGAGTGACGTATGGCAGAAAGTCGGGATTTTTTTAGAATGGGTCAACGGCGTTTCTGAGGTAAGTCTTCCCAAACCGTAGGATTCAAAATCCCTACGATTCCAATTATAGGTCCGCCCATTCGCAAAGATAGCAGTACAGGTTCTGTCGTCAGTCTATAAGGTACTGATTACCGATCGTGTTGGGATATTTCAATTCTGATTACAAGAGTAGGTCATCGACGCCCAGATTCGAAGGGATAAGAGCATCCTTCAGCTCCTTCAGATAATGAGCGAAGCGTATGATTTTGGCCGCGAAGCTGAACCAGTTAAAGAAATCGAATCTCAACGAATAGCCCTCAAGTGTCTTTCGCAACAGACAATAGAGTGTGCCTATTTCATTTCGGCTTATTCAAAGGATTGTCGCTTCAGTAAGCTTCTCGTATAGGAAAAGCTTTCTGAACCTGACACGTCTGCCAGTCGTTAAGGCGGTCAAGAATCTTTTCTTAAACGTTGACGACGCGGTGCAGGAATACGAGGCACGGTTTCAAGAAATAAGGAAGGCATTCGATTCACGAGCCATCCTCAATACAGAAATTACCGTCATGAGAATGGCGAAAGAAACCTTTGATATAGGTACGCCGCGATTCCTAACTCCCCTTCACGAATGCCAAATCATTCTCTACCAAAGCCGTTACCTTGAACCTCAATGATATTCCTTACGCGGGAGGAGCTCGATACCAGAGGGAAAAACAATGCCCTCCAGATACCCGTACCGAAATTCTCGACCAGATATCTTTTTGGATAAACGATTCAAACGACAATAGGCGGATCTGCGTTTTGACCGGTTCTGGCACGTCGCCCATCGCCCACACGATAGCTTTTCGCATGGACGAGATCGATCGTCTGGGGTCGTCCTTCTGCTTCGACAGCAAGAAGCTCGCCACACGTGGGCCGGCTGTCGTTCTGCCCACCATCATCGGCGATGTTGCCCTCCGTGACCCGCTCATCATGAAGGCATTGGTCGAAATCATAAAGAATGACCGATCTCTTCGCCACATGGAAAGCCTGCATGAGCAATTCGAAAAGCTCTTTCTGAAGCCAGTCAAAACCCTCTCCACCACTGGACCAATCGTCGTCGTCATTGATGCCTTGGATCAGAGCGGTGACGCTGACTCTCGTCGTGATCTGCTCGAACTACTGGCGATGAGGCTGCAGGAACTCCCACAGAGTTTCAGATTCTTCGTCACTTCCCTCCCCGAGGACGACATTATTGAACGCTTTCGGGACCAGAAGGGTGTGCTCTTAAAGGACGTCCCTTTCTCGAAGGAAGAAACAATCACTGCCACTGTTAGGCAAGAAGTAGAAGTACAAGCCCTGACCAGCAGTCAAAGACCTCCGTTGGTAAATAAGATTGAAGACTCATATCTGACTGAAAGTAGGGTCTATCAAAACAGCGACAATGATTTTTCAGTGAATTGTGGTAATTATTTGTCAATTTACTCTGGTTTCATTGGCAATAATTGCTAACTCTGATTCGATACCCTACTCGTAGATATCAATTTCGATCCGATTGACCCTCTCCCTCACCTCCACCGCGATCGACATCTGTCGCATTCATCTGGAGTTGAAACAAGTAAGTTCCACGAGTACCTTAGCAGAACAGCCATCAACCTAACTCGCCAAACAGAGAAACCTGAAGATGACATGGTTATACACGCTATCAACCATGCTCCATCATACTCAGGGCTTAGTAGTGAGCTGCACCTGTTGCCCAGTATGAACCACTGATTCTATCAAAGTATCTGTAAGAAATCACCAGCTGCTGGATAGCAGCAGAGTCTGCTTTACTGCATGCCAAAAAGCAAGCACCGTTAATTTCCAAGGTCTTCCATCGGTTCAACATCCCAGAATCTGATTACGTTGTTCTCGCCGGATTCGAGGAATCCCTCATTAAATCCGGTCTCGGTTATCTTGAGCAGATTCATGTCTTTGTCTCTGAGTCTGCCGGGGAAAATATTAACAACACCTCTCCACTGTTATCCGACCTTGGAAGAATATTTTCCCCCATGTCCTCTGTCCTTTTCACCAAGTCATCTAGTTATCGTATGCCAGTCTACAAAGAAGACGGCACCATTTGGGACTTTGACGAGCTGATTTATTACACCGCTGCAAAGTTTGCGGATGGCGGAGCTAGTGCTACAACACCCCCGACGATGGTTGCTTTTTCGGAGTCCCTCGGAAACGCTAGCGCCCCCACTGGTTTTTCACAGGACCGCTCTGATAATGGGAGCGGAGACAGGCCTGAGAAGCAGGACTCACAGGAAGACAAAGGGAAAGGCAGGTCCGATGGAAATGGCTCTAATAACGGGGACAAAAATCCAGACAACCACAACGAGCCGCCAGACGATTCGCCCGAGGGTCCTGGTGAAAACATTCCATTGACAACACTGGTCTTTGAAAGTTACTCGGACTTACTCCCGACTCCGAGCAACAAGGGTCCATTTCAGACTATGAGATATGCGGGTGAATTGGCCATAAAGGTACTTTTTTCCATTGTCTAAAAGAAATACTCCCTGGTTAACACCTAATTCTAGACGACTCAGGCAATGCCAGAACCAGTGAAGCAGTTCTCAAAATGCTGCATCGAATTCAAAAGACTCGATTTCGAAAACCATGGAGGGCCATACGGGTTGCTTCATGTCAGGGTCATGGTTGACACCCAGTGTCAGGGCAGCACAGAGATCGGTCAACCACGTCCAATAGGAATGGAGGCGTTTGCATCGGATAAAAAACAGACCTCAACAGTGAAGAATGCCCAGGGTCGTACCGCAGGGGGAGAGTTGGACCTCTCAGCAAAACCTGGAGCAAAATTTCATCTCGATAAAGTGAAATCAAATGAGATTACAGAGGTTATTGAGAGGAACCGACATACCTCTGGAATTAGTTACCAGAAGCAGAACGGCGTCTTTGAGTGGGGTTTCGATGTGGATGATGAAAGGAAGCAACAAGGGGGAACCCATATAGTAGGGGACCTTCTCCCGATGGTAGAAGTCGAGTTCGTCCATGAAGGGGACTTACCACCAGAACATCTGGTCGTCAATTTTGTAACTTCCTGGTCAAGGATTTCTGGTTCTGGAGATTCACAAGGGAGTACCGGTTTTCCTTGGCTTCAAAGAAACGGTCCAGAAGCTGCCAGCAATATTCACATAGGGTCTTACACGAATATTTGTCACCTTTTAACGCTGAAGTCAGCCCTGTCCAAGGCGCCAGAGAGGAGTTATTACCTTGTAAAGGAGGCGGTCTCCTTGGACGAAACAACCAATTCTTTTAAAGTTGTTGTCGAACCCATTAACAAGGCAAGTGTGAGCACTGAAGTTGAGGGGACTCACAAGGTCAAAAATGGTATGTATATCACATTTCTTTGTTGCAGCCTTGAAATATGATGAAACCTCAATTTCCAGATGACTCGGAGACGCAAATTTTGGTTCCAGGACAACAATCACGAGTACGAGGTCCGTTTCGAAGTCTCCGGAAATTTATTCCCGAGGTATTTCGTCTACATACACTCACGGCGAAAGACCACACATTTTGACACGTATGTAATTTGGGTGAAATTTTATGAAGATTATCTGACATTATACCTTAATTTCTACAGGCGAGTAATTTTCGGGAAGCTTGACGTTTCTCGTTCATTATACCTGCATTTCGACATTATTTCTTGTATTTTGGGATAGAGTCTGATAATTCGGGTCTGGTTTTTTGGGCCTGCATGCTGCCTGCCCCTATTGCGCTTCCCGTTATTCAAATTGGCTACAGATTCAGCTCTTTTTTTGCTTATTGGATACATATATATTAAAAGGCTTCAAATTAGTACCTGTCTGCGTCAGTTAGGTACAAATATATGCTATTTTCGAAGGGGGAGGGAAAGATCTATACACCTGGACGGTCACCGTGACTGATAAAACAACCCGTTTGCGTACAACTGCAACGATGACTGGACAACGCAACGCTTCCGGCCCTCTGCAGTCGAGTACCTTTGTCTTCCCCGACGAGACTGGCACTGCGCATTTGGAGATAGGCCCTTCTTCGTGTCAACAGCGAACGCATGATCGTAGTACTACTAGTACTGTCGTGTGTGCAGCTTTGGATCAACGATTAGCTGCCACAAATCCGGCAGAAATGAGAGTTAAACCTACCATGAACAAGTAAACGACTGATCTGGAGATCCGCGGCTCGAAAGAGCATGTCATTGGCACGTCATTCAACTCGAAAAGATTGATCCCTAATGAATTCAATCAACGAGATTGAAAATGAAGCAAAAAAAAGTAGACAAACAGGAGAGCTCACCGAGACGATCCAATGGGAACATGGGCTCCATCCGGTGAAAGGGAAATTGACAACAACGACGAGGACTGCCGCGTATTCCAGGCGCGCTCATTTTAGGATCTCCAAACAAGTCGACGTGATACCAGACTATCCTGCCAGTGAAGAGCGACTGATGCTTACACGAGTCTATGATTAGCAGCAGCCCAGAAGCTGAAGGTATCACAGAGATTGCAGACACCGACCGAGACCTTGACGGCGCAGATCGGACAGCGAAGGTGGTGGAGTGAAGAACTTGCCAAAGGCGTACTAAGTTTTTAGTTCCTAATACAAAATAAGTTACGAGTCCTATTTATAGGACTCGTTCTTTTAAGAACCGAGTCCCACCAGAATTTTGTAACGCTTAATGGGCCGGCAAAAGCCGGCCTCTCATTCCGTCCTCCTCGGGACACGTTTACCTCCCTTTCCTTTTGCTTCTAACCCATTACGACCAACTTGTCGCTTCTCCTCTTCCTTGGTATGTTAAGTCTCATCATTTCTCTTTGTTGCATCCTAATTTACATTTCCCTTACAGTAGCGCAGCCTTTTTCTGCTGCTCACGGTGCGTGGCTCCCAAACTCTACCTGGTCACCCACAGCTGCTCAGTTTTACTCCCACCACCTCGACCTTCTGCCGTTTGTGCGCCGACCTGTCTGTGTACTCGAACGTCCGTCACCGTGCAGTCCCGGATGAAAGGAGTGGAAGTAACCTGGAGTAGCAAAGCGCGATGCAACGGTGTGCGCGACCTGGCTTACATGGGCAATTCAGTCGTGTGTCCAATTTCTTTCCTGTCTCTCTTCCCCACATTGTCTCAGGTACATTCTATAGGTCAGCCCACCCTCTTACATATCCGCCCATATTCCGGCGGCATCGTAAATCCTGGTCCTCTCGACTCCATTGCGGTGTCGAAACCGCATTCTCGTCGCTCGATGCCTTTGAAACCACGAACAAGCTTACGTTGACAGCAAATGCTGCGCAGGTCAGATCGTGGTATTTAGGTATGTGTTTTCTTCTTCTTTGTTCTACGCAATAGCATACTAACAATTATTAGTGCTTCTACATGTTGAACACGAAGATGGGGGCGCCGCCGCAATCAAGTCCAACGAGCGCGACGATGCTCTCGGCCTTGCATTCAAACTAGTTCGTTGGAATTGGTGGTGACGATGCTGATAAGGAACTGGGAAAGATGTGAGGTGCGTACGAGCTGTTATGTCCTATGAATCCCGCTTACCATTGCCGGTTTTTAGCAGTTGCACGACTGTTGGAAAGCGACAGTCTTGCTCCCCCGTGGGCTGGGGTGATGCTGATGCCAACGCGCCTATTCGTCTTCCCCCTTACCTGTGAATTTGGCTTGGACTCTGAACTTCAACTCGAATGCAAGTTCCGCCCCCCATCTCTCTGCCTTCGCCGTGGCGGCTGTCACCCCCACCCGTCATCGCGCATGCGACCACAAGCACGAACACGAACACGACAGGTGTCGCCACGTTTTTCTCAGCCCTCTGACACACCACTCTTCCCCTTCCCCTTGCCTGTGGATCCGACTCCGAATCCGAATGCGACGATGCAAGCTCTGACACCTTCTCTTGGCCTCCGCCCCTGCTGCTGTCGCCACACCCGCCATAGTGCATGCGAGCACGAACACGAGCATGAACGCGACGGGTGCTGCCACACCTTCATCGCTCTCCGACACGTCGCTGCAGCGTAGGGTCTACAGTCTCGGTTTGCCCCGGCCATTGGTGTACCCTTCGGTCTGTCCGATTTGAACCATGCCCATTGCAGAACGAGTGGGCGGTGTTCCAGAACCCTCCAAGTATATCTTCTTGTAGATGGAAACAAGCAGTTGCTGCAATATATATTTCTATCTAACATTTGGGAGAAAAAAAGGACTCGTATATGCCATGCAAAGCAATGGCCCACAAGCTAAGTGATGTTGACGCACCATTTCCAGAGACTAAATGTTCGGTCGCGAAAATGGACTCGAGTAGATGAAAAACACGAGTTGTGACTCTTGTGGGGCAAAAAATACGGTGCCGCCATGGTACATACCTTTGTGCAGGTTATCAAGATCTCTCGCCCAACTGTTTCATTCAATTGAGGCGCGTGCATAGAAGAATGAGGGACCTTATCGTTCTCAACCCTCGGTCGACAAGCTTCCAGACCGTTTCGTGCTCGTAATCCCAAGCATCCATGATGGATTTGAGGCATCTGCACTGGCGGTAGGATATTGAGGGCATGGTGGTCCGAGATTTTGAGAGAGGATGATGGAGGGAAGAAAGAAAGAACGGGCTTCGCATTCAATTGCAATCGCGAATAGTGCACATATTTTGACAGCGTGAAAATTTGTCAGAGACTGGACTCTACAACATTACGACGAAAGAGAAATGTGAGTGTGGATAATCTGAGTGTAATGCAGCGTAATCTCAAATTTTCTGAGATTTTGCCAATCTTATATATTAAAAGGTTTTAGATACAAACATACGTTGTTTTCAAAGGGAGTGGGGGGATGATAAGATATATCCACTGGCTCGACCACAGTCACTGAAAAAACCCTCTTCATGCAGAACCACAACGATTGAACAACACAACACGTTTGGCCCTATGTAACCCTCTGCCTTCCAAATCCCTGACGAGACCGGCACTGCGCATCTAGAAATTGACCTCTTCGTGGTCAACGCGTGATCGTAGCAATGCTGCCGTGCGTGCAGCTTTTGTCCAACCGTCAGCTACCACAAACGCTGCACGAATGAGCGCTGGACTTGCCTTGAATCAGTCAACCGCTATACTAGAGATCCATGGCTCAAAATAAGATGTCACTCAAACAAGAATGAAAGCAAATCCCTAAAATTCACGAACAAGATTTAATGCGAAGCAGAAGCAAATAAGGAAAAAAATAGGCTGACGGTTGAATTGATTGCCATTTGACAGCTCATCGAGACAGAAGACAGTCCTGGATGCCGAAACGACTGTGAAGCTTGAAAAAGCAAAGCTGTTCCTAGTCGCAATGTTCCAAGGTCAGTATCTTGCTTGAAAGTTGATCAAGACTTACCCTATCGCGATGTATGCTAGGCACTCCTTCGACTGGTGTTTTGTCAGGCGATAAGATGTCCAAACAAATTGACGAACCGGGCTACTGTTTGCGATTCTCAAAGCTGAAACGAGCTGCGTGAAGGAAATAACGAGATACTGACTTCGAACCCTCACAATCCGAGACTCGGGCTGTCGAGGACGGACGAAGGTATGACCTAATAGTAGGACATCCTACGACCTCTGCCCCCTTGAATCCATCTTACGTCCTCGAAAACCCCGCTGGATGCTGGGAAGGCGTCTTGAACAATGATAGGCTCTCCGAATTCATGAAAGAAGAAGCATTGTAGAACTTACCTATTTGTTGGCAACCTTATTATGCAAATCCATCAAGATTCATCCTCGAATTCTCCTCTTGATGAAGAACTGTATTTTTGTTGTCAAGGATTCTGACGAAGGCTCCTTACAGCCTTATTATGCAAATCCATCTTTGCTAGAAAGTCGTGCAGCAGTCGAGGTGCGAGGAGAAAGTCGTTCGTAGTGATCTGGGTACTTTCGAGATGGCGAGAAAGGTCAAACCTTTGGCCTGGTAAGTTGTAGGAACCATAGAATATGGATTGAGTGACTTACGGCTTCCCTCGCAGCTCTGTTATACGAACGAACATCACCACGTAACCCCAATCCGTCAGCTCTTCCATCTACCAGACTAGGATGAATGGACGTGTCCTGCGATGTTCGAATGTTGTCAGAGATGCAGGCGGCAGTATGGAGGTTCCGAGGCTGCAAGGACGATCAATTGGGACGTGGAGCTTGTTGACATAAAACCAACATAAAACCATAAGTAACTCACGAAAAAAAGGGTTTGCAGCATTATCATTCAAACCCTTCAACCCTTCGCGATGCTTGTACATTGACGATGGCATTGAACGGTGGATGTGCAAATGACAAGATCTTGCTGAAAAAAGGGGTAAGGTCGAGCTGCACGAATGGAATAATAAGATACTGACGTGAGACCTGCGCTTGCAACCTTTTCACTCGCTTATGATCTGCCTTGAAGGGTGATTGAGTGTCGACGATGGCATTGTCCAACTTTAGACCTCATTATATGCTCTCCAAGCATCGAGATGGTCGTGAACATCGCGAGTATATTTTAAACAAATGATTCGAGACTAACTCATTATGACCTTTAGCTCCCTATCTTGTGCCGACATTCCGTCCAACTGGCACAGGCAGCGTCTCCGTTTCACGTCGAAAGGGTCTTCGAAGTGCTACATGCGAGGTAACTATAGTGCTTGCCGTTTGGACTCGGATTGCCTACGAGGGTTGATCTTGGTGCCGGGCAGGGATTTGGACCATAGTGGAGTAACAGATGGGTACACGACGGGTAGTTCATGATGCTATATTCAAGGTAAGTCGCGATTCGAATTGTAAAGAAGTGGACGACTTACGGTGCTACTCAGTGCTCGAAGTTGGACTCGGATTGCCTGCGAAGGTCGCTCTCGGAGCTGGGCAGGGATGTGGACTCGACGTCGACAACATGACGGTCCAAATCAAACCACGGTTGGCCGCCAAACAGCGAGGAAATTTGAAAATTTTGTAGTCCGACACTTGACCTCAACCACGACCACTGCTCAAAGGTCCAAATGCATTGCTTCAAAAATCTTTTGAAGAGTTCTTTCAGCTATTTGGAAACTGAACTCGTGCCTACTCGCATGAGGAAATGATTTCAAATTTTGTGGTGATCCTCCAGAACGTTGGAACGGAATCACCGAGGCAGCCTGCTACGTAGGTGACCACGATATATTTTATCGTATAACTGTTAATTTATGTTGAACTTAGGTATTCATGTTGCGAAAATGTGCAGTCAGCGTCCATCTAAGGCCTATAATGCCCCCCTCTCAGATTTCAGTAATCCATGATTTCACCGACATCCCGGTTTGTCGTCTGAGGCCACAAGGTCGGGTTCATCTGCGGCTAGATACGATAATCTTGCTGCTGCTACAACTACGCAAACGGAGCATGATCACCTCTGCAAAATCTTCCACAAGATTCAGAATTGACTTACGAGGAACAGTTGAAAGTAAACCAATAATTGTCATCGCTGCGATAATGCTACATCGTACATCTCCGTTCCAACAGCTCGGCGAGTCCCCCAAGTTCGAAATACGGAGGGCGAAGACATATCACCGGATCCTCGATAATCGCCTTCGTGATGTTTTGTAGGTTTCCTTTATTTGCCTAGTCCTCGCTAAATTAGTAATAATTGCTCTCGATAGCATTCAGCTCTACTTTAAGAGCTCCATTCAGTGGTTCTTTACGAGTTTGCTTGAGCATGAACACCAAGGATTTCCTGGGTAACTTGCGCTGCCAGCTCGTCCTAGTCATGAATGCCGTCTCGTGGGCGGCCCCGTTTTCTAGTACGTTAACACGACTTCCACATCTTGACGCCAAGGCACTGACAATGTGATAAATAAAGTGGTCATTGCGGCCTGGGTGATATATTTCTCTGCCATCGCTGTCACCGGAGCGCACCCCATACCATTCGCGACCAGCGCGCAACCCACAACAAGGGTGTGGAGACATTTAAACGTAGACGAAGTCAACGAACGCCAGGGAGAAGTAAGTTTACCATGAGGGTTGTGGGAAACGGAAACAAAAAGACATAAAATGTAGCTTAACCAGAAAGAACAGCAGAATAGAACTTGTGTTTTATCGATGGATTCGCTGGCCTAAACGAAGGAAGCGCTGAACCATGACACCCAATGTTGATCATCTCTTGCCAGTACATTAACGGGAGGTAACGGCTTGCGACAAATTTATGGCCGGAGACCAACAATGATGCTGAACACTCAACATGCCTACTGAGTCCCGCCGCATCGCCCGAGCTGAGCGGCTAAATCAGAAACAAGCGCATTGAAGAAATCCATAACTCAAGATTTATCAGAAAGACAACGCTATATATTCGGACTGTAACAATCAAGAGAACAAGGAGAGTAGTAGAGCACGAAGATATCTATAGAGGTCCGATAGAAATAAGACACCACACTCCTCGAAAACTGACAACTGATCCTACATCGTTCATGACGTGCCTAAGCCAATTGAACGCCGCCTTCTACCAAGCCATTAGATTCAGCCGCCGTCGCCAGAGTCCAAGCAGGAACCCTATAATCTGGGTCGGCGACCAGGTCTGATCCACGAGCTCGTTTAGCCGCAGTATAAGTAATATATCCAGCTGCGGCACCTAGCAAATGGGTTAAACCAGTAAATCGGTTTCAAGTTTATGAACGACGAGGACTTACTTGCTAAGGCCGAGATTATGAAAAGAGAGGTGTTAACAGGGACCACAACGCTGCGGATGTCCTTTGAGCCGTTGCCTTCGGCGTATTTCATCATGACGGGCAAAAATAGGGCCCCAAAATTAACTATGAGTGACGTGAGCGGTCCGTACATGGAAGCAGATTGCAATCAACCACGTACCAAGACTCGTGAGGACACAGGACTTGGCGAGGTTGACATGATGAAAAGCAGTAAACTTCTTTGCACCGGTTTCGGGGTATTTCTTGAGATGAGCGCAAAGCCTGTCCATCGCATGTATCCAACAGTTATATCGTCCTTATAGAGGAAACGGACTTACAAAACACCAATGCAAATGAGTGTGAATACGGAGTAGATACCTGAGGCAGCGAAATATTTCGCTAAAAAAGAAAATATTTGTCGAGCCTCAATAAGACCAGAAGACATGACCTTACCTTCGTCCTTGTCCGACTCTGTGATCTTCTTACTCCTTGCCAGGATAAATCCGACCAAGCTCAACGCAATTTGAAGAGACTGGGAGATAAAGACAATCCCTGGACAAAATAGCACGCCCGACTCAAAATTTGGAGTCTTTCTAAATAACGACAGTTCACTTACAGTAGTATGTCAGGCGCTGAAATAAAAAGCCTCGGCGTTTCGATCCAGCATCGACGACGACTGGTAACGTCTCTTTCTCCCCTATCATGAGGGGAACACAATCTTCAGAAGTCGGTTCTGGCATTGAGCTTGACGGACAATTTAAACGGATGGAGTGGAAGACTTAGAAGGGAGTTGGAAAGGAGTGCGAAGTTTCCAGTGGGCGAACCCGCGAAACCCGTTATACTTATACGACACGACTGCGATACTCGTATCTAAAAATAGCTAGCCGTGAGTCGGCCCGAGATGAGCCAGCTCAGTTCTGCGCGCACTGCTGGGCCTGGACTATTTTGACGAAGAGTCAAAATGCTGGAGCACGTCGCTCGAGTTTTGCTCTGGCATTTTGCCTTCTCGTGTGCCCCTCAAGTATGAGAGCAAAGTGCCTGAGGAAAATCTGCCAGTGAGCGACGTGACTCGTCCTTTTGACCGTTGGCAAAAATATCCCACTTTAGCAGTGCTGCAGCTGCTCGAATACTTAGCATAGTGTCAGGCACAGCTAGCACCCGTCACTGTTTCTCAAACAAAAAAAGGTCATCTGTTTTTGTTGTCTATTTCTTTGACAAACAGCCCGTCGGGCTTTCCTTTTTAAGTATCCCCGACATACTTTTCTTTGAGAAACAGCCAACAAAAATAGAAGACTTGTTTTTGTTGGCTGTTTCTCTCGAAAACAGAAGCCGCCACTAGCTGTGAGGAAAACTTAAGGAGGCGGTTTATTTTGGACACGACTGCCATTTCCCTGAGTTTCTAGACTCTAGTACTTTGACGACCTTACTATCTTGACACAAAGGTTTTGACTACAACAAAATGACCATTGCGGCTGCGTCAATATATTTTTCTGCCGTCTGCATCACCGAACCGCGTGAAGAACCATCTTTGATCAACCGCAATTTATATTGGATTTCGGTAAAACCACTTGTTTCTTCGCTGAGCAGCCATGCTTATGAGCGCTAAGAGGTCCAGAGACTTGCCATGTCCATTTTGAGTGAGCAGATATCTAATCCTCTGTTGAATACAAAACGCTCAGAGTTTTTCCAGATTATCTTCTGACTACTCCAATATAATTTATAATGAATAGTTCAGTAAGTAACTGAATTTAGGAATTGATCAGATCAAAATTCGGTTAGCGCTCGTCTATAAACGGCAAAATATTAGGGGCTGTGACCTTATCAACATTTTATTCAACGCTTCCTACCTGACTTAGGCACATCACTGCGTGCATATTGAATGAGGATTCGGGAAAAACATTAAATGCATCACAGTTGCCTCAAATCTCTTTTGGAAGTCTTTATTTCGGAGGTCCAGCCTCCAAATACTGATGGCCATCCGTCTCCTGTCTTCAGAAATTATGCTGTCAGTCTGAAAACTGTGTAAAATAAAGAACCCCAGCCTGCTACATCATGCCGGACGCAAAATACTCAGACCATCCGACTGTTAATTCAAATTCGCACCACAATTCCGAACACCTGCAAGCGCTTCGGAACTCTGACGGAATTTCTGTCAACGCTGTCCTCGCTTCCATTCTGAGTCTGTCCTACCCGAAGCTTCGATTCACTTGTGCTCTCCGGGTAACACGAGGTAGTATGACCTATCCTGTCATTAGCATGACTTACGATGACTGGTCAGGTTAAGCTATTATGTTCGAGGGATCATGGCATATTCCAGTTGGCACCTCGGACGGCTCCAGACGGGGACTTTTCGTCATTACGAAACAATAAAAATCCGGTACTTGGACCTCGCCTTCCGAAGTATTATGAATGCCAAACTGAGCCACTTTAGGCCCCGAAATTAGAACAAAAGCTTGCACACGACGTTAATTAGATGTGGGCTCTGTTCGTCTATTTAATGTTGGATGTCGAAATGGCGTAATACTTGGATCACCTTTGCGAGCAATTAGCGAGACAAGGAATCACAAGTACTTGCATAAAAACTGTTCATAGATTGTAAGTCCAATTTCAGTTGATTTTCCATTCCCAGACGGAATTATACTACCACCCCTTTTGTTCGTATTTTTCCACCGTTTCTTCCACAACATATTTCCGCAAGTATTTCGGAATTCCTTTGACAGTATCCTTGTTCTTAATTTGTACAAGTTCTCTGCAGAATTTTGTCCCAGCGTTCTCACGAAATTTGCACTGACGGACCGGACTCGCGCCCTTTCTTGGCCTCCACCACGCCCCAACTGCGCGGTCCTCCTGCTCCTTATTCTCCTCGTTCTCCAGCTATATCCCCCTTAGAATGAATTTGAACGCCTAAAGAACAGAATATCCATAATTTGGCCGTCTTCAATACGACTTGAACGACGATAATACGAACGACATGTCCAATGACATTCACAAAGCTGATCAAATAGCTTTTCACTTTTATACCAAGCTTTTCTACATCGTAAACCATGCACGAGCGACGGAAGAGTCCAGTTCAACGTCTAGGGTTGATAAATGGGTGCGTGCATAACATTTGATTGTGCGGGAAACGACTGACAGCAGCGATGGATGATGTAGTTCAACTTGGAGACACCAGACTCGGACCTATTCACGAAGGAGGCGCGAGAGCCTTACAGAAATATCTCGCTGGCTGCTGCTTCAGGACCACCTCCGCTTGAAATCCAAGTGCTTTTGTCAGTTCCGGAGCTGACGAACAACCAGGTACTGGTGTACATGTCTCCTGACTCATCGAGAGTCAGAATCGAGCCCACGCCGAGGTTCATACTGCTCGAGACATGGACACTGTCGATGCAGCCTGGGTCGAACCAGCACGGGGATGCGAGCACGGATGTGGCCCTTCCGATCATCTACAAGCACGGGATTGTGCTGTTTCGCAGCGTGTTTAGTCTACTAAGGGTGCTGCCTGTGTGGAAGTTCTACAAGCGACTAAAGAGGAAGACGGGTGGAGTTAATAGGAACGGGCATCTGGGTATCACCCTGAGGGTGCGGTCGTCGTCGTCGTCCGGAGACAGTGAGAGTGATCGAAACGTACTTGGATTCGGTGAGCAGTATGAGCGCTTACTTGTGAGTCATTCTAACGAAATTGCTTCCCATGACCAGGCGCCAGGCCATCACCAACGTACCGTTCTCCACTTGAGACATCAACTCACACATTCCCCACGGTTGCACACCTATTAGGGACATTCACACTATCGACAACATATCTGACGACCCCCAACTTCCAACTGGACGAACTAGAGTCTCTTCTATCGTCGCGATTCATTTCGCTGGACCTAGAAGGATTCATCCCAACACTGGACAAGAACCGACAGCGAGATTCGATGTCGGGGTCTTCTTCGCTGCCGAATAGCAGTGGCATCCGCTCTGTGCTTTCTCGTTCGCCACCCAAGGCGATAGGGAGGTCCACTTCAACTGGGGTTGGAGGTGGCACGAACGTGGACAGTGTAACTGTCGCAGAGAAGTTTATCCTCCCATCAAGGGTGCCCAGCGTTGGAGCATCGACATTAGGGACAACAGCGAGCACTGGGACGAGTGCTCTTATACCCCCGCCCCGCCCATTCCCAACCATGAGCCCATTGAGTCCAAGCAGCAATTCCACCATCCCATTCTCGAATTTGGGCTCTGTTGCGGCCCAACCTATACCCGGTTCTGGCCTCGCCCTCAATCGCCTGAGGAAGGAAAGTCTGAACTCATCATCCTCGTCATCAATATCTGCACGGGACCTTCCACCGCCTGGGCCCAACCAGGGCATGTCGTCCCTTTCATCTTCTCCAGTCACCGGCCCTCTTCCCATCCGCAGACCAAACATCAACCCCGTCCACCCATTCAAATCCAATACCCTTTCCAGTGCCTCAGGCTCTTCACCCTCACTATCGATTCGACAAGGACCAGGCGCAATAGGCGGCGGCGCTGGCTCACCAGGTCTGCCTTCATCACACTCCCGACATCCCTCGAATGCATCCCCCATTGGGAACCCGGCCCGGCTACCTCCGTCTCCCATCAGTGGCTTCAGTGCACACCCCTCGCCACCGCCGGGCACCACTGTGTTTTCGCCGTCGAGCCTGGGAGACAGACGGCCTGGGACAAGCGGGAGTGGTGCGAGCTCCGACCGGGATCGGAGAGTCAGCATGCAGAGTCTTGGGATGGGGTCAACAGGAGGAGACAGCGACGACGGTCGGGTGCACGGTGGCGTGGCCATGCCTCCACGGAAGAGGTACTCCAGTAGCTTTGGCCATCGTTACGTGAGCAGTGTCGGCAGCGGGACGGGCATAGCTGTCGCTTCTACATCTGCAGCTGGGAGCAGTGAAAGCAGGACAGCAGGGATGGTTGGTGATGTTAGTATGCCGGGCAGTGGCAATGTAAGTGGGAGAGCCACACCTGCTAGCTTGAGCGGTGGTGGTAGTGGGTTGGAAGGAAAGAAAGAGGCGAGTCATTTTTCCTTGCTTGTGTCCTTTTTATAGCAATTTGGTCTGCATACTGCCTGTTGGAGTTTCGGGAAGCCGAGGAGCCGTGTCGCAGCTTTTGTGTGGGCGCTATCAAGCGTTCATGCCTTATGCAGGTCGGATATTACCAAGATTTGGCCCGCCACTCGTTCTGACTCGACTGTTGCTGCTTTTAACCCCCTGACCCTTATTTTTACACTCCGTATTCCTCTCTCTACGGATCTCTTTCCTCTGTTATGAGCCACTCATCCTCCCTGGATTTAGCACTTGCTGACGCACTTCTTTCATTACAGGGTGTTGCTTCTTTCCTTGGCACCGCAACAGACGATGACGATATCTCCATCTTTGTCCAGGACATTGACTCGCGCAAGCCACTCAGTGGCCGAGCAAAGGAGCGAGAGAAGCGAGAGGAACTCGAAGAGCAGGAACGTATGTGGCAGTTTTCTCACCAAGGCCAGGTGCACGAGCGCGAGCGTAGCTCCGACGAACCGACAGTCAAAGGCAAGGAGAGAGAACGTGCGCCTGGATACGACGCAGGCACACAGACCGACGGCCGCTCAGTAAGGTGTTCGCTGATGACGCGGTGTACACGACATCTCCACCGCCTCTGCACGGCACCCAAACTATCTGCTTCCGACGTCGGATATGGACATGACGCCTAATGCCATTGCGGAAAGAGCGGCGCAGTTTTCTACATCCCCGACACGAAGCCCGATGCTGACAAGCCAGAACGAGGTCGAAGAGAGACTCAAGAAGATGAACGAAACGTTCCTCAAGAGCCTCGAGGGGATCAGCGGCGGGAGCACGAGACGGAAAGACAGACGGAAGGATTCCGACAAGGATCCGTCCGCCCCGTCTTCTTCGTCCGCAGCCCCTATGGACAGAGAGAGGGAGACGGGCCGTGAAGGCTCGAGTAGCAGCAGTAGCAGCGGAAACTACCCCTCGCGCGCCTCTCGTGGGCTTGGTCTCGGATTCCCAACGGCTCGTACCACCGCTCCCGAGAGGGAGCTCTATTCCCCGTACCCATTTAATACCCCCGGTCTGGGACTGGGCCTTGGGAGAGGAAGGTATGCTTCGACGAGCTCGAGTACGTTGGCAAATAGCGAGGCTGGTGCGAGCCAAGGCTCTGAGGAAGTCATCGGACGCATGGAGCTGTATGAAGAAAGGAGACGGAGTGGGTTCCAGGGTTAGTTGGTTGGGCGGGGGGCTGTCGCTTGTTCTTTCTGTCGTTTTGGATTTTTAATATGCGCTGAGCTGTCTATGCGTCGTTTGAGTATGGAGGAGGGGGGGAGGCCAGTGCTGGCGATTGTATCTCTATTGTATGTATTACCTGCTTGTTGGGCCAATCCATTGATATGCCACAAGTTTGATTCTACTGGTCGTTCTCATTTTAGTTGCATTTTCGTTTTTCTTTTCCGTTTCTTTCATTCCCCACTCATGACTCATTATAATTATTTGATAAACCCCCATGGTTCGTTGACCCCGTCTACGTTTAAATCTCTCCACCCACTTTGTGGGTAACGCCGATGGCAGAACAATAAACACAATCGCGGTGATTAGCTTGTTGCAGTCGGAACCTTTGTGTCAAGTCAGTAAAATCATGCTAACGTACTAGAAAATGGGCCGCCCATGAAACAGCACTCAAGTCTAGAATGAGTTGGCACCTGAAGTTTCCTTGGCAAAACTCTTAAACAGTCTCTGCGCGAGGCTCTTAACCATGAGCCGAAAGTTGATAACATCAATTTTTTGTAATGGGCGAGGACGAGGTAGTAATTTAAAAAAGTTACTAACGATAGACTCAAGAAACTGCTTGTAGGTGTACTTCTTTCTACGGCGAGTTCAATGCAAGCAACAGATGAAATATCTGAAGTGAAGCACAACTGTAGTTTCTTAAGCGCCCTACGGCATCAGATTGCCGCCCGAAGGTCTTAAAACCAATCGCAGAATTCGTACCACGCCGCCCAACCGCCTTTTGGATGCACCTGCGCCTGTGAAGGCTGTGAATTAGGGGGAAAAGGTTATATTACATGCAGCCCGTACACAATTCACTCAGGTGTACGTCCACAGTCTGGCTTCTGAATAAGGATAGTGGGTGTAACCGGATTTGATGGGAGTCATCTTCACAGCTATTTCCCAGTAGCGAGACGGAGTCACTGCAAAAAGCTGTTCGATGGTTGTTATATTTGCGAGTACATCGTATCATATGATAAGCAGCAGTTGCCGCGGAGTGAAGAAATGTTACTACCTTCTCAAATGTAGAGATCGCACAAATGTCCCACCCGTGGCATTCGCATGGTTCACTTGGTTCGTGCCTTCGCTCTACTTTCAATAAAGGGAGCTCCTATGTGGTCTAGTGGTATTTGGGACTGAAAGCAGATACGAACACTTTATAGTTCAGTCTGAGGAGACCTCTACGAGACTTTGACCTTGACGTTTTCCATGACGGTTTGAGCAGTCCTGGGAAAAGGGAAGTGCTTAGCCGAGTCGACAAATTTCGGACCGCCAACGGTTCGGTTCACACCGCCAACATGACAAGCAACCCAAGTATCCTGCTACTCGGTTTTCTCTGTTTGCTTTCCCCATGATAAGACGATAGCTGTGGTGAAATCCACCACAAATCTCTTCGACATTTATTTAACTTTTCGCAAACGCTCTTTGGCAGAAATCGTACTTCACCATACTCCTGATTCTATCTGCACTTGCCATGGAGTCCAACCTCGAAAATAGATTTTCAGGACTGTTCTTCCATCGCGCAACGTACTATTGTGAGTCTTTTGTGAAAGAGTCCTTGAACTCGTTCACGTTCTCTATAACAGGGATCGCCCTTGCATCACATAGCTCCGAAGTTGTTATCGAGTTGGTGGCGATAGCCCTTACGACACCGCGGGGTTCTGAGAAGAGGCCAAGGAGTACGCCTAATACTCATGAATCTCAAGCTTTCTCTGATACACGCCCGATAGTTGCTAGATTTGTCCTCGCGCTACTCTATTCCTTGATCATGCTCGGGCTGACTGGCGTTCTGTAATTGCCATCACTTGCTCAATCCCGTCTGCTTGTTGACTAGCCCGGCAGACTGTTCTGGCAGTATTATACAACGAGATCCAGCATCCAGCGATCTGGGACGAACGCCTTCTCCCACTTCAAATTGACTATGCTTACCTTCGTGATGTGTTCCGGTATTTTTTAATTTTAGTTACTTCTTTCCGTCTACTTATTATCCTTGCTCCTTTTCTTGCCAGTTTCAATCCCCTTTATCCTTGTCATTGACACCTCAACTGGTTTTTATCGGCCAGGCGACATCTTGCGAACATTATTAATTTTGATAATCGTTCTTTTTACCCTTTCCGCTGCAGCAAGTGAGTTAAATGGATGGTTTTTTAAAAAATACTGACCGTGCAAATACAGGTTTAATGTCTTCTTGGATCATTTACAAAGCTGCGGTCAGGGCGCGAGGTAGAGACAATGTAACAGTCTCAGTCGAGACTGTTGTCCCTGCCTGGAGATTTGCAACAGCATCAGAGTCTCAAAGTCTTTAGAGATGCCTATGTAAACCACAACTACGAGGATGAATGACCTCGAACATAATCAGGTCCTTATTGAGCAATCCGCGGTAGAAGAAAGTATTTTGTTTATGAAGAGTACAAAGCTGGACATCAATCAAGTGCGGATTGCATTTCAGTCCGACATTTTATATAAGTACTTCAAGGCTATTAAATATTCCCAACTGGTCGGGACCTGCGACGTATGACGAGCAATTATGTACAGTAAACCGCGAGCCTATCGGCACAATTTCAGCCGTGATACTATTCCTACCAAAGGACGTGACAGAGTTTGAGAATGTATTGGAACGAAATATCTGTACAAGTAAAAAGCGCAAGACAAAAACTGTTGTGTCTAAAAGTAAAAGACGATAACATAATGAGTGGTAATTAGAAAAAGGACCACACAAAGGTACTGACCAGTTCTTGATTCCAAACCTCGCAACTGGGCTGGTGAGTCGGTACTTATAAGTGCAATTGCAACCGCTTGTACAGTTACTACAACCTCCCATCGTGTAGAATCCGCTTTCCGAATCAAACCTCGGGATCCACGCGGCTTCAAAGCTGTGCTTGCGCTCTTCCAAATCGGCTAGACGATGAACAATCCTTGTAACCTGTTCTCGGTCCCCTGGGCCGGGCGACTCCAAGAACAAAAAGTCGTCTTCCAACTTTCCCGGGGCGTAGGATACACCTAAAATATCGATCCCATGCGCATCGACGATGGCTTTGAACTTGGAGAAGAACTCGGGGGAAGGTGGGGGCTGGTGGGATGCGGGATCGTCGACAAATCTATGTTCGATGACTTCGCCATTGCTGGCCCAGCGCTCGCCCACGATGTTCGCAGAGGTGTCTGTGGAGGGTTTGGCGCTGTCCCCGGTGGTGACCATGCGCTCCCCGTCGTTGAGGGTGTAGTGCCGGTGAATGAGGCAGACGGCGTATTTCCCCTCGTATGGGGCCTCCCGGAAGAGCGGGACAAGCTTCGTGAAAAATTCACTGCGGGTGAGGCCTGCGGATGCGAGCTGGTCTTCTAAGCGCGCGTTCGCGTCCGAGATCAAGGGGAGGTCGTTGTAGGCGGTGACGTCGAATGTAGACATGGTCAAGAAGTTCAGAAGCAGAAGTATTTTCAAGGCTCAGGCTGCTGCTGGTTACAGGACTTGGGTCTATTGCCATCAGGATACTTATAGTGTCAATACAGTGCTCCCCCGTGAATGGGCGTCACCAAGATCGGAAAGGCGTGCAGGTCGTCTGTGATTCCAGGGAGGAAATTGCATGAAAACGTATGTCGTGTCGTTATTTCTGCTTTTGAATAACAACCAACACGAGTATGATTTTGAATTGGCTGCGCATTGTTATCAGAGCCCGTGATAGTTCATCATGAATTGTGATCAAAGCGCCCATACCAATCGTCCTCGAACGTGCCAGTAAACTTGCTAAACAAAGTCAAATTCGAGATCAAAAAAACATACCGGAGCATGGAGGCCTCATGTTAACGCGTGCAGGTGGCCTCGAGCTCAGAGTAAGGGTTCCATTCGATGTGAAACCGTGGAAGTGTGAAATCCCATCAGCAAGACCTTCTCAAATCGTCGTGAAACCGTGGAAGGTATCCTACATCGGGCGTCTATCAACTTGATCGATTTTCAATGAGGCTAATTGGCAGCTAATCCGATATCGATGGGACCATCCAGTCAGGTCGATTATAATAATATGAAATTTGGATGCTATCAGTAAAAGTTGCGACTACATACCCTGGGCTGTCTTGGGTTGGTAGGCTCGCGTCGAAGGCAAGGTCCATTGCACAGCCACTGATGTGATCAAGCGCTCGCCGCCATGAGTCTTTTCTGCATCACTCAGTGCTGACACGGGGCACCCAAGCTGCCGTCTATAGCAGTGCTCCTTCTGATTCTATTTCGCATTCGCCAATACCCTGGGCGACCTATGTAATTCACCGATCGCCTCCGAGTTATAATCTCCTCATGTTTCCCTCAACATTATCTCAAGGCCATCTCACATTGTCTCGACGACCATAATCTCAGCTTCAGATTTTTAGGAGAGCTTCGGCGACAAATTATATGCTAATAAATAAAAGTATGGCAAAAGCCAAAATATTCAACAAAAAACGGGCGTCTGTACCTACTTGGGTTTCTCGCCCCTTCTCTGCCTATCTCAGGAAGATGTTTTGCGCTTAAAACTCTGGTACGGTGCCTACGGCGATATTTTCTGTCTAAAGTCGTTATCCGCAGAAGGCACTAGAGGGCATGTAGACAGGAATATAACAAGGTGAGAATTAGTCGCAGGGGAGCTACTGCTCGTCTTTTTGCTTTTAGAAGGAGAATCACGGATGGCGAATAAATAGACCTCAGCCACACCAGCAGTTCCATCTCTCGATAGACAGATGGGCCGGTGTATATTGAGGTAATGGTATGGTTGAAGTGGCATTCAAATCCAGGAGCAGTGACGTGATAACCGTTCTGTTGGTCGTCTCTGCTGTAGTAAGAGACCTGGTCGGTTGGTTTTAAATATTTTTTAAGTACTTACTGACTGTGCAAATACAGGTTTTTCATTTCTTCTAACATCATCACTTACACAGCTGCGGTCAGAGCGAGGTAGAGACCGTCTCAATAGGGACTATTGTGCCTGCTTGGAGACTTGCAACAACGTCAGAGTCTCAAAGTATTTAGGGGTACATGTATACCTCAACTATGACGGTGAATTGACCTTGAACGTAATTGAATCCTTGAGCTATCGCGGTAAAGGAGAGTATTGAGGCTATAAATAGTACTTACAACGACGCACTGTCAAGGCACTAAAAATAGATCAAGTATTTGCAGAGAGCCTTATTTAGCTTCTTGAGTATATAAAAGTAGTCCGAACTGAGGTGAGGACCGAGTCAAGCAGGATTCCTGTACGCATTGATATCATAGCATCTAAACTTGAGCTGAAGTTGGTCCGACTGAGCTTTGCTCGTCTTAGTCATCTATTTTTAGATACAAGTAGCCAGTCACGTGCATCGTCTCTCCATATATAAGTCTCGCCCAAATTCGCTCTCCTTTCCAAGTCTTCCTTAACTCAATCCGTTTCAATCATCCCATAAACTCACCCAATGCCAGAACACATTTCTGAAGATCGTCAGCCCCTCATGGTAGAAGAAAAAGAGACGATACCAGTTACTGTCGACGCTGGATCGAAGCGCCGAGGCTTTTTGGCTAAGCGCCTGACATATTATTGTGCGTTTCCTGACGTTCTTTAAAAAAACCGACTCTGATCCTGGCGTGCTAGGGATTGTATTTGTTTCCCAGTCTCTTCAAATTGCGTTGAGCTTGGTCGGATTTATCTTGGCAGGGAGTAAGAAGACCCCAACGTCAGATAACTTGAAGCATGAAGGTAAATTCACGTCTTCTGCTCTTGTTGAGGTTTGACAACTTATAATCCCCTTTCTAGCGGGCTATTTTGCTATCTCAGGTCTTTACTCCCTAGTTACACTATTTGGGATCGTTGTCTTGTAAGTCCATTCTCTCTGCAAAGAGGGAATTACTATTTTGATACACGACGTGAACAGACTTGGTGCCGACTACAACAAGCACCCCGAAAGCGGTGCGAAGAAGCTCACCGCTTTCCATCATGTGAACATCGCCCAGTCCTGTGTCCTGACGAGTCTCGGTACGTGGCCTATTGCATTCTGTATCAAATTACGCTTCGCTCACATCACCGTTTTCAGTCAATCTTGGGTTATTTTTCATGCCCATCGTGATACAGTACGCCAAAAGCAACGGCCCAAACGACCTCCGCAGCATTGTAGTCCCCGTTAACATCTCCTTTTTCATAATCTCGGCCTTAGCAAGTAAGTTCTCGTCTTTCATAGACGTGAAACCGCTCTGACTGGTTTAACCCTTTCGCTACTAGGTGCCGCAGCTGGACATATTACTTATACTGCGGCTAAACGAGCCCGTGGGTCAGACCCGGTCCCCGACCCAGATCATACGGTGGCCGCTTGGACTCTGGCGACGACAGCTGAATCCAGTGGCTTGGTGGAAGGCAACGTTCAATTGGCTTGAGCATAACTCCCTACTCTTCCTATTACAATTCGGACATATAACGTCGTTTTTGTGATAATTTTTTTGTGGTTTATTATTGCGAACGTTCTTTTATTTTCACCCGCCGTTTAGCTCGGGCGGCGCGGCACTACAGATAGTACAGTACCAATAATAAAGCATGTTGAGAGTTCAGGTGCATTGCTCATCGCTTCTCAAATTATCCATAGCTGTGACGGCTCGTTAATGTTCCAGGAGATGATCAGATGTACCGAGCAAAATTGATGCAACTTGGTCTAAATTTCCATGCATCGCTCCCTTGGTTTTAGGTACGACGAACTTGATCTATCAACAGCGATTGTTGTCAAAAGCAACATAAGAACAATTTTGATAGCGAAAACAACAAGAAGGCGATGATCGCGCGAGTACAACAGCGACGCAACGCACCATCGACAAACTGCAGAGAAAAAAGTGCAGTGCATTCGTAGAGTAACAATGGTACAAAAAAACAATTTTGGGCAAACATGCGTATCGGTCGTCATAATATCTATGCCAGGGAGAAGGTTTGCTTGTATGGTGGAAGATAGATCAAAAAGATCGACGTTGAATGGGCCGGTTTTCAATTCCGCTCCCAACGTCTGAACTGGGGACACCGCCGCATTCACGAATAAATGGTTGATAATAGGTTTCGCGTAAATTGAGGATGAGCCGCGGACCGGTGATGCATGGAGTGAAGGATGCGGCGATGAGTGAGATTTGGATGACTAACGGCTGAGTATGATAAAAAATCAAGGTGGTGTCAGAGCTTCAGGAGTGCCGCAGTGTGGCGGTTGTGCATACCGATGAGTTGAAAAATACAAAGAGGTTGACAGTGCAGACGATCAGAGAGCTACAAGTAGGATCACAGCCGATCAGCATTGCTTAGTCGTGAATTGAACAGATGTTAAACGTACACAGATGGAAACGTGATGCTATCCCGAAGAAGGATGTAGGCCAAAGACTTTCCATCACGCAACGATGATGTTCGGTGGTACGGCGACTCTCGCTGCATGGCCCTAGTTGACTGGTAATACTTGACAGCTAGCGAGAAGGAGAAGCCTAAGATCAGAGCCTCGAAGCACACAATCGGTATCCCGATTGTGAACATCCACGGCGGAAAACCGTATGCAGAACACCGGAAAATACCCGATGCGGCTTGTGGAGCTGGAAGACATTTTAAGGATGGACGAGCAAAGTAAGGATGCGGAATCTCCACTCACGGACTTTGCCCTTAATCAGCAAGGCTAGAGACTGGACTAGGAGGACCCCGACGCATTCCAGAATAAGTGCGGTGAACAAGAGAGCCTTGATCTTCGCGTCATTGTGGTACATGCTGCATACTCGGTAGATCATGATGACTAAATAAGAATCGGAGTGAGCGTCTGGGTTGAAGGGCTGTCAAAGTGTCGAATTTTATGCACCTTGCATTGAACCAAGGACTACTATGTTGAGATAACCAAGGACAGATGTCATGGAGGGACCAGAAGGACAACTACACCGAGAAAATCAATCCCGCTGAAGCCTAGAGTGCAATTAAAGAGAGCTCACCTCTATTTGTTTTAGGGAAGAGGTGCCGCGTAGTCGAGTGAGTCAACTGTAAACGATAGCGATGAAAGCGCCACGTACCCCGGAGGCGACATGCTTCTCCCACACTTTTGAACACCTAAGTTGACCGACACTAACAGAATAATGGAACAACACGCACTGACAGCGGCATAACTGTACGCGAGTGGACTGGTGAGTAGAGAAAATCGGAGTACAAGCACGGACGCACATTTGCAACGCATCTCCGACGTAGCGGTTCTGAAGGTATATTGAGAAGTCCGTTTCACAGAGTTGAACACCACGCAGGTGAACATACCAAGAAGAAGAAATATTGCACTGCTGACCACCTCGATCGTTTCTGTGTGTAGAGACAGTGAGTCGAGTGGTGCGATTAGATTCAACGAAATATATACCCAAATGAGTTCCACCTGGGAGCAGTCATGTGTCGTCAGCCTTTCATTACACATATTAGAAACAAATACCGCGGCGGCCTTACCTCCTCCTCAAGAGTAGTGGCTGCGTCGAAAATTTGGTTCATAGCAAGACTAGTGGGTTCAGAAAGTACCCTCACCGTGGTCATAAATTACACAAGTCGCGGCCGCAACTAAACGTTAAAAATTAGTCAAGTTCCCATTTTGATTAAAAGGTTTAAGCGGTTGAGACTTACGACGTATAAACACAAGGACTCTGTTAGAGGACGTGTCCATCGGTAGTAAACCCCACCTCTCCCAAGAGGAATCGATCCTTCGCTATGGAAGGATAAGTCAACGGTTCCTCTGTAAACACCAAAACGGGCTGTGAGGTGGTCAATATGGATGTCGCTCGAGCTTAAAAGTAGAGACGCCTACGTCAGTTTTTGCTACATCAACGACCTGGAGATGGTTGGGGATGAAGTTAAGAGGGAAAGGTCCTGCGGAGTTCCAAACGAGGGCAACATGCTTGAACCCTTATTTTCAATTGTCGGTCGCAAGCATGCGCGTCGCTAAAAGCTCCTGGTCATCATGCTCGGTGGCGGCGGCGCATACTCCCACGCGTTGATGAGTTGCCGAATTGCTCCATGTCGGTTTGTTCTGGGGTTGCTCTCAATTTCAATGAAGATATGTCGCTGTTGAGTTGGGTAAAACCAGTTCAAAAAATGACCAGAACATAGGACTGAAAAAAAAAATTGAGCACCAATTACAGAGTGCGCTTATCATTTCCAGACGATTTTGTCGGATCTTGGTTGGAGCGACGAGAGCAGGAACAGGCGATGCTCCATCTGTGGGTGTCTGCCTTGGAAACGTGGATTTCCCTGGTGGAAATTCCCTGTCGGTACATTTCATGCATTTGTTGTCGAATAGGGTCTGATTTGATTCTCGACTCAGTGAGAAGAAGTTCAGGAGGCAACATTTATTTATGGGTGTATTTGTGACATGTAGGGGCCACTGTGAGTACGAGCAACTGGTCAGCACAGAAATCGGGGTGAAGGAAAGTAGAGGCGCTCACAGTATGCAGGAACTTCGAAATAGGCCGCCGATAGTTGTTCGATTTTCCAACTTTTCCTGAGCCGGTGAATCACCCATAGGGGTCGGCGACTCCATTAAAAGCCCTGAGTGTCAGCTGGAGGCACAGAAATAGAGGTGGAATCTTCGATAATAACGAAGACCGTGAGATGGGTCAGTGATGGGTCCCAAGTGTCGAGATGCTCAAGAGCAGAAAAGGCGAAAGGTCAGTAAAGGAATTCACTTTTATGTGCCGTAGAAGAGAAAGGAATGTTCGCCGGATATTCTGACTTCTTAGGAGGCTCCAGCTATAGATCAATGGAGACCCAGTCCAAAGACTGTCGACGACTTCGCTGGCATTTCTCTTGACCTAAAAAGAAGACAGATCTCACTCCCTTGTCGTGGTGTGCCAAGTCACAAAAAGCGGACTACATTTCACAGAAAGAAGGCATCCAGGATGAATTGGTTGTCCAGAAACCACGCGAATGGACAAAACGCAATGAGGGTATCTCGTGTGGTCAGACGGCGGTGCAAGGAGAGCACGCTTCACGACAGAGGCCTTGATAGACACATGCAATGTCAAAGCTTCGAAAAGTTACGGCTTGGAGACGAAAAAAATTCGTCGAGTGCAAAAATCGGGCTGGCGCGAGGCGGGCCACTAGATTTCGTCCAGAGAAGACGACGATAGTGGGGTATAAAATCCTTCGATATAAACGCGTGCGAACTCATCAATAGAGTCTTCCGGAAATGCCAAGGACAGAGGACTTGTTGTAGGCCGATTTGCAGGTACTTCTTCGACATTTTCGATATTAGGCTTGGTGTCAATTCAATAAGATTCTTGCTTGGTGAAGGTCTTCGGCAATACGAAACAGTTTACCCAAACATTATAGCGATTTTTGCGAGTTAGTGGCTCTGCCAATTTCCAGAGGTGTTGGAACAAGTCCAAGCACAGGTGGCGAGACGACGAAAGTGTCTGAGTCGGTCAGTGCCGATGGCAAACATGTACAAAGCCAAATCTCAACGATTTCTTCGAAACAAATTCTCTGATTTTCTGAACGTTCAGCGAACACTGGATTCTGGCTATGCTATTCACCAAACGCACTGCAATGGGCCCGGGACTTCGTAAATGGGATACTACAATTGTGTAGTGGTTTTCAATGCGGTGACATGGCATGGCAGATTCTGCATAGCCCAATTTTCAGGCACACGGTCACTGACATTTACGTTCATGTACTTGTTTTGTAAGCCATTGCATAGCATGGCATATACGAGTCCCTTCTCATTACTTCCCAGGTATACTGTATACCTAACAGCGAAAGGTTTGGTAAACGTACTTAAAGACAGAATGATGTCATACCGGAGCTAATATCAGGAATAGCTCGATAATATCGTCATCACTCTGTTCTCAAACCTCATCGTATACCCGTCTCTTCTGCGCCTATCCCAGCCCACGACTTGCAGAACAATAGTGCAAACACGATGAAGGCAGCAGTGGCAACCGTGATCTCTGGAATTTGGTATTTTGAAGTTCATGCACGCGATTTTGGGGCTGATTTCACGCAAGCTGTGCGGAGGCTTCACGAAACAATAGGCAGGTATACAGTCATGCACCGCCAAATGTTACACCGAAACTTAAAAATCAAATGAAAAATTTTAGGCACACTTTTTTTCAATAAAAACTACATGATAATTTTCTATAATTCACTTAGTTCCTTCAGCCAAAATTTCAGGTGATTTTACTCACTCCTCGCGAAGTTATTCCCAAAACACTGGTGTAACACTCAGTGATAAGCCAACTTGAGAAATTTTGGGCTCGCCATTCCTCAGTCAAATCTTATTCATTCACTCTGAATTTTTGCAAGACTACAGAAGATGCATACAGCTTACAGGAAATTTTTATTTCAAAGAAAAATATTCATTTTTGGTTGAGTTATGGAGGTGTAACACTCGGTGGTGGTGTAACATTTGCCGGTGGATGACTGTAAAGCTGGGAAAATTAGAGGGTGCTAGAAACAACAGGAGGAAAAGGAGGCCTTGTACAAATAGTATGGCTGTAACCGTTGGCCCGCCACCAGACTGAGTGAATGACGCATATCGCAGACGGCACCATTCCCGTTGATATGCTTACAATGTGGTACGCTGTGCACAAAAAAACACTGACAACAAGTGAAGGCAAAGATTGGCTCTGAGGTGCATTCCGGGGTTTGTAGGGGCAAACAAGGATAAAGGATGAGTTAGGAGATCGAGAGACAAAGGCAAGAGTGGGTGCGAAGTGCGAGTGCAAGGACAGGTGTTGCGTACAACGAGGGCAACTGAAAGCGAAATCAAGAGTTAATCAGACGACCAAATCGGTCATCGGCTGAGTATAGTCATTTTCGAAACGGACTCTGGTTGTACGCGATCCGCTGTAGTGGGTACGGAACTCATGAAACGAGGGACGCGCGCCTAACTCGTGAAGTCGGCAAAATCCAAGGTTCGAGCGTGCAGAGAGTCGTGACGCGTTGGAAGTCTGTTTACCCTTTTTGCGACGATTGGAGACTTACCAACGAACGCTTGATAGGTGGCAAATGTCTTTCAGGACACCGTTTGGGCAATCAAAGTGTAGGAGCTACCTGAAAGTAAATCAGGTTTGTAATGATTCCTATGAACCTCAAAATCAACTGACCTCATCCATAAACTTCTTCTCCTTCTACCCCCGAAATTACGGTCTACAAGTCTCAAAATGCAATCCACATGCATAATCTTCTGGGTCACCAAATACAAGTCAGTGAGGGCTAGGCAGTGTTTGCAAGTGAACGCAAGGGAGAGGCGAAATTGCAGGGCTTGCCGTAGCAATCGCGGAAGAACCCTGCAAAGCGAAGAGAAGGGGGGGAAAGGTGAGGTTAAAGTACTCATTGCCCGAAAGAGTTTGGGGGCTGGACCCCGTGCGGAGGCGGTGCTCGCAAAATGGCATGGTTGAGCCAGTCGTTGGGGACAAGCAACTACGCAGGGGGCTCTCAGGGTTCTGGGGAGCCGGTAATAACTATCGTCTGCAAAAGGGCAGGCTATACACACATGGGTGGAGGAGCGAAGGGAGGCCGTAGGCTCCCAGCAGCACGGTCGTACCAGAGGCGGTGATGATAGAACGGTGGGCAACAGGTCCTGTTAACGGGTTAGCGAAGGGTGGTGGGGATGATGTGGCCAAGGTGCTTACCTGTTCCCTTTATCATCCCCTCCAGCGCCCAATTCCTTACCCTCGCTACCTTCCCTTTTCTCCTGACGTATTCCGTGGCATGCACACAAGCTTGATGCCGTTATCTTCCTCGTCGTGGCATTTCGTTCAGTCGGATAGCTGAGCGACGGGGATGTCGCTTCTGTCTAGCTAACCAGACAACATTGCACAAGTTGCAGCCGCCATCCAAGGTGATGGAGGCACTGGCAAGGGTTGCGAGGCGGAGGAGGTGAGATCAGAGACAGTTATGATTACTAAAAAGAGTTGAAAGCACCGTCCGTCCGTATAATGACTCAAGCAGGGGCGGTACTGAGGGCATACCTTCTGATAATCCGTGCAGCAATGTCCTACTCCACCAGCCTGGGAGGACACGGATGCTGGCGCTCCGCACTGTCGCGGTGCGGTTACATCAGTTCAACCATTTCGAGAACAGAATTACATAAAGTGGCAAACTTGCCGTGAAATCAGTAGTCCTCTATCTTGCAGTGTCTCGAAGGTACTGTAGAGTGGCACGTAAGTCGGCATTGAGAAATAAGTAATGAGAGGAAAGAGGTCGGAGCACAAGTTTTGCACGGAGCGTGGTTGAAACCTATTTTTAGCACATAGAATAAGCACATCCGAATGTGCAATGGCGCATCCATCGCATTGCGATGTAATTTATGGAAATTTTTTACATGGTCGTGTTCACAAAAACAAGGCAATTAAGAATACGTGCCAAGGAAAACATTCTGCGCAGAGGAGAAATAGTAAAAGTGAAAAGAAGATGTGGAGGACGGACTTTTGATGGCATCGTCAATAACGGGGTTTGCCGGCTCGTATAGCGTAGCATTAGCCGCACAAACGCCCATGGGACCAGAGGATAAGAGAACGAGTCCTATAAATAGGACTCGTAAATTGGCTCTTGGTCTACTCGAGTTCTTTCCTAAGGCCTCGATGGCGCCCATAAACACGAAGGAATCATTAGACCTCCTGGCCTCTCTCGGAGAAGTGCTTCCTTTTCTTGCGCCAGCGAAGGCCACGATACTTTTGATCGCTCGTGCTGTAGAAGAAGCGGAGGATAATTCAAACCAGTGCATGTACCTTCTGCAGCGATGCACCAACATATGCATTCATATCAATCGGTTGTGCAAGGAGAATAAGAACACGGAACATTCAGAACATTTGGTGGACTTGAAGCAGTGAGGGATCCATATCCACTGTTTGGGCATTACTGAATAAGTTATTGACCCTCCAGCGCACTCGACAAAGTTCTCATCTGCATTGAACATTTATCAAGGAAGACGCCACTGCAGCGGTTCTTGCAACGGCAAGAGATCTCCAGTAGTATTGAGAATGCTCATAAATGTTTGGACGGTTGCTTGGAATTATTCCACGTGAGTTTTCTTTCTCCTCTTCCAAGAAAATCTAACTGAAGAACTCGAAGATTAAAGGGGCGGCGTCTCTTGCTTTCGTAACTTCGAGTCACGAAGCAGCTCGTCAGCAAGACCAAATTCATCTTACAGCCACGTTGGAGCAGCTGCAAAAGAACGATGAAAGTATCTTAGAATCTCTTGAACTGCGTAACGACCAACTAATGGAAGCCATTCGTGGCCTGCGAAATGTCTGGCTTTTTATTCGTCTTATTCTCGGAAAGTTGACAATTTTTTGTAGACAATGCAAAGAGGTATTGCAGATGCCGTTCAAAGGCAATTCGCTGCGACCAGTCTTCAAACACTCCTACAAAAACAACCATCCGACTTCCCATCAGTTATCTCGTACGATTGGGCCGTTTCTTCTCTTGAGATCCTGATAGAGGGCGAGATATTGGGATCAGGAACATTCGGAACGGTCTATGCGGGACGATGGAATGGGACGAGAGTTGCAGTTAAACAACTGACACGAGGAACACCGCGTCAGGTTAGCGTTGTCGTCAGAGTTTGCAGTTGCAAGTTCTCATAACATTCCAGGTTCTTATCAAGGAAATTGACATTTGGCGACGACTTCAACATCCTCATATCGCCTCCTTCTTTCGTGCATGCATCGAGTCCAACCCTCCGCTTCTCGTTTCAGAGTTATATGATTTTGGCAATTTGCTTGTATACCTCGACGATTTTCCCAATGCAATCCGAACAAACATAGTAGATATTGTGCCGTCTTACTCAACGATTCGCATTGCTGACCTCTCAAATTTCGTAGTGTCACGAAATCAGTTTGGGTATGGTTTTCCTCCATAACCAAAGGATCATCCACGGCGACCTCAAACCCGTACGCTGCTCCTCTGGTCTCTGGCACTATATCATACGAGGTTCTTATGGCTTTACCAACAGGCAAATGTTTTAATGGACAGCGCGCACCATGCTCGCATAACAGACTTTGGTCTCTCGAAAATCAAGTCTGCTTTGACCACTCAGACCGTTGGTGACATTTCCGAGGTGACACTCCCCAAGGCCCCTGGGACCAAGGTGTTCATGGCGCCAGAGCGACTTCGCCGAGGAACAATGAATTTCGCCACGGATGTATACGCCTTCGCGATGACTGCCTATCAGGTCTGTCCTGCCGCAATTCTCGTAGACAGTGACAAAGGTTCAAATGGTTCTTCCGAATGTTCAGATCTTCACTGGCGAAGCACCCTTCCAACACTTGCCCGAAGACGACATTCGGCAGGTCGTCGTGGTCGACCGTGAACGCCCAGAACGACCCGAAGGAGCTGAGTTTGTCGTCCGAGGATTGACAGATTCGATGTGGCGCCTCATTGAGCGTTGCTGGGCGGATAGTCGTTTGGACAGACCGAAGTTTGACGAGGTTGCAAGACTCATTGACCCGTGGACGACTCGGGTTGCGGTCACTGCTAAGGCTCCTGATATGCAAGAAGGCAATCCACGGCAGTCAAGTCCGATGAAGGCTCAGTCTTCTGTTGAGTCTTCGCTTGCATTGCCGGATCTTGAGGAAGACTCGGGCTCTCCTCGACAAATACCAGGAACCGATCTTGTCATCACGGCTGATGACTTTGAAGCAGACCACGCACCGGGTTTTGGTGCACCTTCTTCAGCAGACCATTCAGAAGAGGAAGAACAGGCACCTTCCAAGCCAACCGAGGATGTCGATGCAACTCCGCTTTCGACTAGTAAGTCATGAAAATTATCATACGATAACTATTCAATTGACATCTTTAGCATTGCAACCGCCGCCCACAGAGCCGACTGATGCTGCGAGCCCACCCCCAGAGGCGTTGAAACCTCCGCGATGGCACAAGCGCTTGTCACGGACGTTTTCAAGTTCATCGCCGCCTGGCTCGCCGAAAGAGAGGGGCCCCAACATCATCAGTCGTTTGATAAAGAAGGGCGCGAAGGACCAGGAAACCGAGAAAAAAAATACGAAGCGTAAAAAAGACAAAACTAACTGGGTGAAGATGGATGGGAAGAGTCAGGATAACAATGCGAATCTCGTGGTGGCCAAAATTGTCATCGTTGGAGACGGCGCGTGCGGAAAGGTTGGTGATTTTGAAAATCTCGATGTTCCATCTAGGCTTAACCGAGTCTCAGACATCCTTGCTCGTCAAATTCTCGTCGGGAGACTTTCCAAAGGTAAAAACTAGTTGTGGTCGTTGCCTTGGTAGAATAATGACTTGAAACCCCGCAGGAATATGAACCCACAATATTCGAAAACTATGTTGCGGATGTGAGTATATTTGGCCGCAGCATGCGAATGGCTTTGTGGGACACCGCCGGTCAAGAGGAATATGAGAGACTGCGACCGCTCAGCTATTCAAAAGCAGATGCTCTGCTTATCTGCTTTTCCATTGACACCCCAGAGTCGCTCGCCAACGTTCAGTGCAAGGTCAGATCGTTCTTCTGGCCGTGAAACATGTATTCATCAGCTGGCTTATTCACCAGTGGATCGAAGAAGTTCAAGCACACCTGCCTGGCATCCCCTTTGTTCTAGTTGGGTGCAAAAAGGACTTGCGAACGAAAGAGGGCCGATGGCCTTCAGTCACAACAGAAGAGGTTGGTCTCTTATTTTAAATTTTTGTGATCCCAATTGATTGATCCTTCGTAATAGGGAGAGGCTCTTGCGGAGAGCATCGGGGCGTATAGTTACGTGGAATGCAGTGCGCTGACGGGCGACGGGGTGATGGAGGTGTTTAGGACTGCGACTACTTGTGCTCTTGGAGTACTTATCAAGAAGAAAGAGGCAAAGGATGTACAAAAAGGATGTATAATAGCATAGCCCCCCCGCCCCTAGGTGGATTCCATGATAATTTGAGCACTCGCATATTCCAAATGTTCTATCGGAGTGCATCGCCTAGTGCATGTGCCAGTAATAGATTCGAAAGTCGACTCCACCAGACTCCACTCAAAGGAGACCAAGAAATGTGGATGCCCAGATCAGCTTGATATAAAAAGATGTGTTCGAAAACCTAATTTTGAATCCTCTGCATACACTTCATTCTCTTCCTAAGTACCCTTTCCTTCAACTTTCAACCTGTGAAGAGGATGCCAGACTTGCCAGTTCTTTGCGGACATTCAAAATGTGGCGTACTGGGAAAGTATTTCTAAATCCAGGTTATCTATCCGATCCTCACGAGATTGGATATTTCTGAACTGTTTTCAATCTCGATCTCTACAGCGCAGCGTAAATGAAGGACACTCTAGACACTCCTGATGCCACTCATCCGCTAAGCGGCGAGGAGCTCGAGCCTGGGCTGCTTTACGCGGTACTTACCTACCGCGGTGAGCTAGCCTCATGGAACTGGGCGTTCTTCGTGCCCAATCCCGCTGTAACCCCCATAGGAACCTCTGGGACCATCTTCCACGTCGTGGATACCGACTCTGTAGGCCTGTGGAAGTTTGAGGTCGAAACCAAGGACGTTATTTCCTCTCCGCTTGTCGTAGCCATCCTACGCCTTGCGGATGTGGGATTTCTGGGAGGGTACGAGGATGTGGTGGGCAAGGACAGTTTATTGCCGATGTTCAAGACGGTCGCGATCCCGACACAGGCTTCGACGGAGTTTAGCTCTCGGACGTGGTTCCTCGAGGCGATATGTGTGCTGCATGACTGTGGTGTCGTGCAGTGTGATGATGCTTGGTTGCTCGAGAGGGAGATTAGAAGATCTGCGTTTACTGCAATGGATAAGTACCTAGAGAATAAAGGTGTGTCGATTTTACTCATTGAAATTCGTTTGTCCTTGGGCTGACGACCTAGGCACTGTAGGCTGGACCGCCTACCGATCGGAGCAGTGTTCCTAGCAAAAACAATTATGTGGGCTTTTCCGACTCTTCTGGTATGTCTCCGCCATGTAGAAACCGAATAGTAGTTCGAATGTCTTGTTTGTCAGGTCCCCTGCGACTGTTAAACGTCGCTTGGATTTTCACCTCTGTGATTGAGAAGATACACGAATCTCATGCAGACTATCGGTCGTTGAAGTGGGACCACCTGTCTGCATCTTCGTCTTCTCCAGATGTCAGAGACTCGCTAATCATAGTCTGTAATTTAGCTAGGGGTTAAACTTACACTTTTGGCTGTCCTACGCCTGATTTGATACTTCCAATGGACCAGATATGCACAGACGCTGCTCCGCTAATCTTACAGGAAATAATCGGTTATTCTCGTAATTCCCCCATAATAATCATGCGAGCCGAGTTCAAAGAAATTGCGTATTCAATGATGCTTCTGATGACGCACCGTGAGTGCAAGCGCTAGTTCTATTTTTAGTCGTGTCAGCTCAACATCATCGCAGAAAATGGCAATAATTTTATTCGTATTTTTTGAAATTTAATTTAGGAATCGCTATCGTCTATGCTACCTCATGTTAGTTTGGAATGCCGTCCGTTACCTCGACTTCTAGCGTCGAATTACACCGCTAGTTCGATGAGTTGTTCGGTGCTCAGGGTTTATCTCCTGCGTAAAATTGAAACCTGCAGCAGCTGTGCTCCTATTGACAGCTAGAATAGGGGCGGTTCTGCCTCACGCACTCCGCATTGACGC
Source organism: Galerina sulciceps (assembly GCA_023014345.1). NCBI lineage: Eukaryota > Fungi > Basidiomycota > Agaricomycetes > Agaricales > Galerinaceae > Galerina > Galerina sulciceps. The sequence continues at coordinate 207,016 of JAEDXJ010000026.1, forward strand.
CAAGGTTTTAGTTCGATTATGTCTAGCCTCGTCTTTAAGAGTCGCCATTCTCAGTTTAATCTCATCCAATCTGTATCCCCCCAAACCCTCAGCGTCGAAGATGATAGACGGAACGAAGTTCTTGACAATCCTGACGGCACTGCTCCTCTCCATCGATTCTGGCCTCGGTTTAGCTAGACGCGCCGCGCCAGACAATACAGTAACAGTCGTCGGACCTGACAATTATTGGTGCGTTTCTTCGTGATTTCTCAGCTGCCAGTGGTATCCCTAATTCAAGGATATTATTAGCCTCATCGTCCCAAGGTGCGCCGAACCAATACATATCTGAGATCCCTCCAACCTGAACCTCCCGCAGAACTCCGCACACGAACGTCGGCGACAGCGAGCACCCAGGGGGAATGCAGGCCTACTGCTCCGCAGCAGCGCACTCTTCTCCAGATCAGGGCCAGCTCGCTGGCGACTTCTGGCGTCAAGTAGATTTTAAGACCGGAAACGGGGCCAATGGCAAGCGGTACGCACAGCGTGAGTCGACTGTTTATTTCATCCGCCATCACCGTGCGGCGGCATTCAATTAAAGGAACTGATTTTGGTATCGGGCGCTTAGTTACAGGGTGCATCAACCCGTCGACGCTTGACAGGATAAACCCCAACGATGGCGGCGGCCAGTATGATTCCAGCGGAGGGGCGGGTGGAAATGGAAACCCTGAGGGGAGTGCTTGTCAAGGGTGCGTTCATTTCTCATCTTGATGCGTCGTTGGGGGAACTCGAGCTCTCATGCGACATTTTCAGATTCAACCACTATGTCGAGCTCCTTGAACCTGCAGGGCCCAGGGCCTGCATCAGATGTTGCGACGACCCCGCGGATTGTACCACTACGATGGGTCAGATTTTCTCTCCTGTCGTCGTCTATTGTCCTTACCCCTTTCATATCTAGACACGTCTGGATGCCCGAATGTCATTCCAGGGAACTACTTCGATTGTGCCTAGGGCGCCGGTTATGCTGTGAGATGGACACTGGACAGAACATGCTTAGTTTAGACGCCGGAATTTGGGGTATTCGGACAATTCGGACAGTCAGTTTTAACTTTGTAACTTGGACAATTTCGTGACTGCATGAGTGTACATCCTTTGAATTGTTTGTAGATAAAAAGAGTGTCCCAGGAATGAAAGGTATTTCCGAAATGATTGTAAGTACGACGTCAACTACGCTGGGCTCCAAGGACCAGAGTCACCCTCGATTCTACGCTCCTCTGTTTTATGAACGTGGATCTAGATTCAGATAAATCGGTTAAGCAATTTCCGGGGGTGGTAAAGTGATGACTACTTACACCTATCATTCCTGCATGAGGCATCGGCACTCCTTTCGAGTCGGAAGATTCCTCATCGTTTCCGGCATAGGTCATAGAGGAGAGCTGGAGCGACTCGCCCTGAAAAAGTTCAGTCATCTTCAGGTTAAAGAAAGAGGGTTAGATACCTTGAGCGGTTTGTCGTTGCTATGAATGTGACTGGCCATGGTCGCATCAGCTGGCTTGGTGAGACCCGAACGCAAGTTCATGATATCGACGCTGATGGACGACTCTTCTCGGATGTTGTTACGTGCGTTTAACCTTGATTGAGTTGTCCGTCATCAGAAATTACGCTGTGGGGGGGAGGGGGGGAGGGCTTACATTGCAACGTAACTGTTGATGTACACTTTACATCGGGGGTAAAGTGTCAGTTTTCGTTTAAGGACGAAAAAAAATGATAGGCCTACGTTTGGTGACCAAGAAAGTGATGCCTATGAATATGAGATTGTTGGGCATCGTGACGAACTGGGGGGTTAGGTATGTCAGTCAATTCAGCGCAGCGACTTAAATTAAACGGAAGATAAACGCACCGTGACGAGCGCTATGACCGAGGTTACGCTGCGAACTTTTGTCAGTACGAGCCTCGTGTAGTTCACAAAAATAAAATTTGATACCTGGTCAAAGCTCCAGAAATCAGCACGTAGTGCATGATAGTAACGACCAAGTTGTGCGTTCTAAAAAAAAAGAGGAGTAAGTCAACAGAAGCTAAAGCGGAGAGGTCGCGTACTTGGTGAAGCCCGATTTGCTTTTGTTCAGGTAGTAGCACATCGTAGCGGCGAGTAGGACGTCGATCGCGGTCGTGGTCGAGAACGTCGCGTAAAGAACCCACTAGAGGAATTTTTAGAAAGTGAAATTATATTTAATGGCATGCAACCTACCGTCGCGGAATGCATGTCATCCCATCCCGTTAACTTGAACCTACGATTACAACGAGCGGTTAAGTCGTAGTTTACTAGCAGCTAAGCTTTGACTTACGTGTGGTATATTAACACTGGCGTATACCGTCAGTTCAATGTCAATCTGAATAGGTGGACCGGAGACGCACGAATGCCAACAACTACGAAATGCGTAAGCGGACATGACTTCACGATTATTTTGTTGGAAGTGAACTCACCAGAACCTGCAATCAAAATCCCGATCTGGTTTAGAAATATTTTAGAATCAAGGGTGACGAAAAGAATAAATGAGGCAGACGCACGACGGTCGCTGGCCAGATCCGAGAAAAGCGGCTCCCAACTTCAAAATAAAGTTTCAGCTTAGAGTTGGTATTAACGGAGAGGGAAGAACGAACGCCTCCAAACTCTGTGGACGTATAAACTGGGCGGTGGGTTAGAGGTATTTTTCAAGAGGGAGTGAAGACCATGACACACCTTTGGACGATGACGACTATGACGACCTGTAATGGAGCCGATGTTGAGAAAAATCACCATAACGAATCGAAGGAAACGCGCGCACATTAAATATAACTTGAACCTGACCCAAAGACCGCTTGAGAGGACGTCGGCAGGACCGAGATATATTACGTACCCTAAAGCTCCTGTAGGGGAGTAATAGGACGACGTTAAAAAGAGATCCCGCGTATACAAGGGTGCGACTTACCAGACTATCTTTTGCAGTGCCTTGGCGTTTCCAAACTGCTCAATGGTGTAGAAATATGTCGTATGAATCGTGCACGCCAAATGGCAAGTGTCGAGCAGACTAAAAAACCGTTGGTATCTCTGCCAGGAATTCGAGATGTAAAACCCGTACATTAAAAGCCCAACCTGAGTATAACCACATTAGGTATTTTCTCCAAATAGATACGAATACACGTACAACCAGTTTCTGAAAGAGCCAGTCCTTTGGGTAGTTGGTATAGTACATGTACGCTTGAACCAGGGAGATGCCGAAGAGACTGATAGGCGCGCGACGACAAAGACAAATTCAATCAGAGACGCGCAGCCACAATAAACGCTCGACTCACATGCAAGCTCCCACAGTACCCAAAAAGCTGGCGCCGATGGTGTTCCCCAAGGTGATGAGCATTTTTCAGCGAGGTCAGACGGGGGGGAAACGACGATGAATGTTCATCGATACGGCTTAAATAACAAAAGTACGTGGTGAGCACCCCTAACGGATGTTCTTTGTGGATTTTCCTTGTGTCCTCTCCATGATCGAGTGGTGGCGGCTGGCGGCAACTCGCTCTTGATGGCATGATGTAAGTTTTGTAAAGGGGACGCTGATCGACCGAGCTCCAATCTCCATTCTGGGTGTCCTTTTTGACTCCGAAGCCGAAGCCGAGTTAGCCGTGCAGACCCATATACCCATTACTTTTAACGCGCGGTTTCAGAGATCCCGCACCTCCATTTCTCGTGCTGCAAACCGTCTGAAATGTTGGTCCAAGTCGTGTTAGAGATATTTTAGGGTTGGTTAGGATGTTAGCAGACGAAAGGGGATAGTTCTGTGTAAGGGATTTGCTTGGCTCTGACCTTTCGGCCGTTTAATTAAATCGCGGATATCAAGACGGTGTGAACTTCATGGTCAACGCTGCAATAGGAGTACTGCTGCACTCGTAGATAGGTAGTTATCTTTTCACATGTAAGCCGAGTCAGGGATCACAGGTACGATTAGACTTGTTTCCAACGACAGAGTTTAAGGTCTGGATGTGGCCGCCAGCGCTCAGGCTTCAGTACCCAGTGTTTGTAAGTAAGAATAGCTGCACCCTAAAAGGGAGCAATATCGCTACACTGAAATCATTTCAAATCAGCCGCAAATCTGGGGTACTCCGAACATTCTCCATTTCGCCATTAGGAGCGATTCGCTTAGCCGAGATGTGGACCTGTATGGGTCCAGAATTACTTGATTGGTCGTCGGCCGGATTGGACTCAGTACCCCAAGAAAAGCTGAGCTACTGTTCTTCGTCCAAGGCTCGGCAGTACTGGGCAGTTGTGGGTCCACTGTTCACTGACCAAATTTGGACCAATGGCGATCACCGGCATCATTTCCGATCGCGAGTGCTTCTCTGCGTCCGCCTTCAACATCGTTCAAGGGTTTCCCTTTCCCACCCATTATTGTTTAATTGCAACATTCCGGTTCTGATTTTGATTCCTTTTATTTCAATTCACTACACCGCCTGGAGCGTCAACGAAGCAATCGCCCTTTCTCCTTTTACTCGACCCGTCATACTCATACCGCCATGATTCATACACGAATGTCCCTCCAATGCGCACTCGCCTTGCTCGCGACGCTTATTTCTTCTATCCAACAAGTTTCCTCTCACCCAAATCCTCTTGGACTCGGTAAGCGAGCAGCCGCGGACAATACAGTGATCGTTAGGGGAGTCGACGATTTCTGGTGCGCCTTCAAGATTTTCATTTCATCTGTATCGCCTCGCTAAAGAAAATCGGGAATCAGCCTAGTCGTTCCAAGGTAAATAAACCGTTTTCCATTTGGCGTTGTTCCTAAATCCCTCTTTCCGCCTAAGAAACACCAATACGGACGTAGGCGACAGCGAGCAGCCAGGCGGGATGCAGTCTTATTGTACCCCCACGGCGCATTACTCGGCAGACCAGGGCGTTATTCCCAATGACTTCTGGAGAAACGTTGAGTTTACTACTGGCAATGGATATAACGGCGGGCGGTATGCACAGTGTGAGTTCATTTCTGTGGTTCTCGTTCACGAGGTCGACAAAAAGAACTGATTGAAACTTGCTGGGCGGGCGATATTTAGTGACTGGCTGTATCAACCCCTACACGCTCGACAGGCTTAACCCAGACGACGAAGGCGGCCAATATGATTCGAGCGGGGGTGCGGACGGGGATGGTAACCCCGCAGGAAGTGTATGTACTGGGTAAGTTCACGGGCTCCTACGACTGAGAAAGATGTTATTTATTCCTGGGTAGTTATAATCACTACGTGGAAATCCTAGAGCCCGCTGGACCTCGGGCGTGCATCAGGTGTTGTGATGACGAAGACGACTGTCCGACGGGCATGGGTGAGCATTGAAAAGCTAGGATGTGTTGTTACAGAAAAAAAATTGCTTACCGCCCTCGTTTGTAGACACTTCCGGATGCCCTGATGTTATTCCAGGAAATTATTACGATTGCGCCTAGATAGCGGATCGTGGATGACGTCAATTTATGCGGATGATATCTGCCGGGTTGGGGAACTTTTAGCTATATTCGCAATTGTACAATCAAGCTATGCATGTAACAATCTATCCCTGTTTCGTTTTTCGTCAATATTTTCAGATTTTGCTCTGCTAAAATACTAGTCAAAGCGATGGGGAGGACCGGGAGGTCACCGCCGGAGGAGAAGATAGGCAGTAAAACACCACGATGCAGAGCCAGTGATCTTTCGACCGAAATCAATCGAAGTAAGCTAAAGTGTGGATTCGGAAATATTTAGTGGGACGGGCGATGTCAGCAGGCGGTGGGTCGCTCTCGGACGGGTACATTCTGGTAGAAAATCGGTCAATAGTATTGGAAAGGTAAAGTAGATATCCCACCTATTGACAAATGCACCGAGAGGTAGTACTAGCTGTAGGACTTCTCAGGCCGAAACTGAAATAAAGATTGTAATAATACTGTAGATATCCCGACGTATCACCGTTGGGCACACCTTTCCAAAGCATCCAGTACGCCTTTTAGCCGGGCACTGGGACCCATTCACGAACGGCGAATCAAAGCCGAGGCAAATCAATGCAAAAATAGTCGGAATGACGAGGGCGTCAGCCTGTCAAGACATCGCAAATGGCTCGTTATGTTCTGTTCGTGTCAAAGGTTGACGAGAACTCCGAAAACAATTTCTTGACGTTCACGCATGGCACCAATGTCGCGATATGGTTGATTTGATGACGATAGCTCTCTGACCGATGGTGATAAGCAGGTCCTGTCAACACAAAAATCCCGGTGCGAGTTGGACTGTGCAAGTTCCGCGCATCCGCTCTATTCCTAATAAATTGTTGGCCAAAAACGTAGACCGCAATCGGTTCTATCCGTACAAATGTTACAAGACGGAATGGAGAAAATTTTTGTCACTCACATTGGCGGTACCAAAAACGTCCATCGGTGTTCCCGTCGAATCAACGAGTTTGATTTCCTGAAGGCAAAAATGTCACATCGTCCTATTATAACATTGATATGGATATTTCTTCCTCGTCGTGGTTGGTGCAGATTGCGGAATGAGTTGTGGTCCGTCGTGGTCACGGACGACAAATAAGCCGACATTGTAGGACTTAGGACTTTGCCTTGTTACTCTTGTCTTCTTACCACAACAACGTCGAAACACGAAGGAAACGTGGTACGTACTCATTGTGGTGTTTACCCTTTTACAGGCTGAATGAAATGATGGTAGCTGCCAGGTAGCAGCACAATTTGCTGGAGGATTATAAGAACGCGGAGGAAGAGGGTATTTCAGGCACAATTTCCGGCTGGGCGGTGAGAACAAATTTATTATAGCCGAGCAAGGTCGTCATTGACTTGCCATGTATGTAAAGGGTCGTTGTTGCTGCGAGCATCTGCCTGCGCGGTACGTTTCTCATGTTCAACGCCTCGAGGCCGCGCTCTGAAGTTTGTCGTCCCCTCTCAGCTTGCACTAGCACTGGCTTTATGAGACAGCGATGGCTGGTTTCCTTCGCAAAAAAACCAAGCAGCAGGATTCAGCCATAAAGATTTCTTCGCCAGTGAGTCTGGCAAGCTCGGCTGCTGCGTCTCCACCTCCATTGTTCGCCCGGTTTGCCACAACGAACAACCCCAAAGATGTAACGCCGCGCATCGTATCGTCTCCAATGCAGCTGTCGGGTCAGCGGAGGGAACCGCAACGAGGAGGTTCTGGGAAGGGGTTTGGGCATTCAACAAACTCGCTGGCTGCTGGCAGTCGGGATGCCGAAATGGCACGCAGGAGGGTGCAGGAGACACCGCAGTCAGGTTTTGGTTCATCCCAGCGTCCTGTTTCTCGAGTGATCGTGGACAAGCCACTTCCTTCACCAATCGCTCCAAGCAACAGTGACAGCTCAGTTCGGCGAGCGACGGTCAATCGAGGTCCAGGTCCTCCACCTACATTCCAGACACAACAACAACAGCAGGGTATACGCTCACGTTCATCGTTGGACATTCGGGATATAGAGAGTAAGCCGCTTCCTCGACCTGGCTCCGCACAAGCCTCGTACCAAAGTGGACCCGCAAGTCCTCCTTTGAATTACAAATTCACACCAACACCCACACCGAAGCGTAATGGTTCCTTTGGGGCTGGTCCGCCCAGCACTAGTTTCAACCAGAAGATACAACCCACACCACCACCTGCCAATTTCGGTCAGCAACGCCATCCTACGACCAACGACAACCTCGCTAGTCAAATTCCATCGCCACAGTCATCAAAATGGCCTACAACGGGACAGGATTTTTCTGGCAATATCAATGGGATCGGAGGCGTATCTTCGAACCAGATAAGCCTAGCCAGACCCCAACAAATACGACCAGATGGGACCCCAGTGTCGGACCGTGGCTTGGATCTGCCTCCTGAGTTTGCCTTGTTCCAGGTAAGTAAGCTTAAGTTTATCTATGACCTCCTTGAGGCTGGTTGCGTCAGTGTGCCAATCGTGCAGGTCAACCTTCTGTTTTGCCGACGGAGGAGAGGTTATCCCTCCATGCTCAGATTCCGCCCTCCGCGAAAATCTCGTCACTCTGGGGTGATCGAGCTTGGGAGTAGATAAGCTTGACCGGTAATGCAACGTGCGGTCGGAGAGGACGTAATGCACTGGGCGAGCTACATTTCCTGGACTATTGTGATCTCATATCGCGTAAACCCAGCTCCGTTTTGCGCCTGTCTTTCTTCCCTTTCCGGTCATTTTCACGCGTCTTAGTGTTGTAATCGTCGGTGATTAAGGTCTTATCACTGATTTTCTTTGTTTCACAGGAATATAGCGATGCTATCTCCATCCCGAGTCCCCCAAATTCGCTGAACGCGCGCCGACCTTCTCTTAGCAGCGTAAAGCCTACCGAACAGGTGCCTAGTCCAGCTATGCCGCCTTCGGTTAGTTCTTTTCTTTAATTTTAGAATGATGTCATGATGCCTTTTTCTGTCGCTGAGAAACTGCTTTTAGAGTGTTCATCTGGAACGCGACGTTAAACGAGTTCATCCCCAACCCTCCATCGTACAATTTGCCAACAAACCTCAGCCACCAAGTCCTCCATTACCTCCACCACCACCCTCAGAAATGGGTATCACAACAAGCCAGTTTGTCGGGCCCGATGTTTCAGCCCCAACTCTCAAGGATTTCCAGCCGCCTCGCGTTTTGGCCACTACAAATGCTTCGCCAGCAACTTTTAATTACCAGAATCAGCCTCAACTTCAACAAAGGCCCAACCAACCCAATGGTCGGTCTGTATCACCCCCTTTGCCTCCGGGTGCCGCGCAACCAGCAAACTTTCAGCATCTGCAACCACGACAGCCAGACTCTGCATCTGCTCATCACCAGCCACCAAAGTTATATCAGTACCCTCAGCCACAGCCACAGTCTTACAAACCCCAACCGCAGCCGCCTATGTCACACCCGCAGCCCCCAGCTCATCCACAACAGCAACCTAATTCTGTTTCGTTGCGGAAGTCGTCAAGTCTGCAAGCTGCTATTGCTCCCACGAGAGGCAAACCCAGGATCTTCGCTGCTATGGAGGCCCAGGAGAATGATGTTGATCCGGCACCTGATGTTCTGCCCGATCCACCACCGCCACAACAGCAGCAGTATCAACCAAAAGTTCGAAGTCAAACTATACCCCAATACAATCCAGAACAAAATCAACTGCAGAGCCAGCCACAGTCGCAGCCTCAACCACCACAACCTCACCACGTCATATCGCATCGTCCTCTTCCTCCGATCAATCATAACCAACATCATCCGCCACAAGCCTCACTTCTTCCGCCTGTAGAGTTTGCAACTCCCAAGTCTCGCCCAGACCTCCTTCCAAATGATTTTCCACCGAAGGAGACCGACTGGTTCTCTTCTCAGCCTATTCAGCCTCCGTCTGTTCCGAAGCCTGTCGTCTCAGAACAAGCACCTGTTCAACAACTTGACCCAGCTTTACGGACTCCCCGTTCAAACGTTTCGCGACCGTTACCTCAGGATGAGCCCCGCCAACAACTCCACTCGCCGCAGGCCACTCCTCGTACAAGGAAGCTCAGCAAACCCCGGAACAATCTCGATAACTCGTCTATCAGCAGTCATCCCAATGGCTCCAGCGGAACACTGCAGAACTCGCCTGACCCCAATCACCGACTTCATCAACATGGAAGCCATCGGAGTACCTCGAGGGCTGTTCCGTCGACCCCTATGTCTCCCAGTCGACCTCTGCCTGCACAACCTGAACCACCAACTCAAGTCGACGAAGATACAATTCGGAATGCGGGCATCCCGTTAGACGACGACCCGTTTGCGAGAGTGGAGGGCGTGACGATGCTGAAGCCTACGACGCCGCCGCCTTCGAAGGAAGGAAGCATCAAGCGACCGCGGGATAAAGGTTCGCTGAAAGGGCCTTCTGCGTCTTCGGACAGCGTTGTAGAAGATGCTGCAGGGAAGGTTGATGCGCCGAACGGATCTCTCGAAAGTGTGGCACAGCTTGCCAAACCTTTGAAAGAAAATGGTGCCCCAACACCTCTTACACCGGTTTCGCCTGAAGACTACAAGCATTCGAGGAAGGAACGAAAGCGCGGAAAGTCGGTCAACCCACCTCCTGCCACGGTGATGGATGCTATCGCTGTGGTTGACGATCGGCCTCCACCCGAACCATATACTCTTGTCAAGTTCTTGTCAGACCCCCATTTCTTGTCAACTATTTTGAGCTTCCTCACGTTTTACGATTGGTGTGTTCTGTCGGCGATCTCAAAGGAGATAAGGGTCCTCCTTGTTCGAACTCCAGCTTTGAGAGAGGTGGTTTTGGAGTCTCACTTGAGGACAGTTGGATACTCGAGGTGGATATGGGACGATCAAGAACCGTTAACGCTGTCATTACAAGTTGGTTGTTTTTCTTGCTCCTTCCAAGGCTTTTCTTATTATGTTCCAGGACTTAAACGATTACATGAGAGGTGTATCAACTCCAAGCCATGAATACGCCCGCGTTGCTGGCATGTATGTTCACTCTCTAACAATACACCCGAACCACCGTGATCCATCGCTAGCCGAAACTGTTCGAGCACTCACTGCATCGACTCGTGCTTACACTCGCGTTCTGCTACGATTACGTGCTCAGGCGGAGAAGGAGGCTAGTTTGCACAGTTCAAACCTACCTCAGCCACCCCCTTCTGCAACTTCTATGAAGTCGGGCAATTTCTCTCCAGCCCGAGGTGGTACTGCGTCGCGCGTGTCAAGTCGGGCACCCTCTCCGACGATCTCCAACAACTCGCATTCTCAATATGGTCATACTCACACACCTGGTGCTATCCAACAAACTTCGTCGCAGACAAGTCTCACCTTCCGTTCTCCTTTGTTCCGACTTCGTCGCGCGCCACTCTTGCGAGTTTTTGTGCCTTCGCCAGAAGGTGATTGGCTATCCGACAAAAGCGTGTTAGAATGCGAAGCGGAGTGCAAGCGTGCAGGAGTTGCCCATCTCATGCGTTTAGGAGATGTTGTTTGGGACGTTGCTGTCGGAGATGAAGGCAATGTGGGCAGATTAGTATGGGATGGCAGCTATCTCATTGTGAGTTTAACTTTGCTTTCCTTACTGGGCACGATGTGCCATGTCAAACGTCCAACGAGATTTAACTTGCGTTCGACAGGATCTGGATTATACCTATTCTCCCATTGGAGATCTTCCAAAATACCTTCCTACCTTGGCTTTTCCACCATCCTATTTCCATCGAGTAATACGATCAGGCCCAACTGTCAGTAACCCAATCGTTCATGTCGATATCAGCCCTTGGGGTGAAGAGATCGCTATGAATTTGCAACTTCTTCAAGATCGTGTAAGAACTGAGACGTAAGTTTAGCCAAATTTTCTCATTGTGAGCATACCTTTATTCATAAGCTCTTCGTCGACTTAGCCCTCAAGGAGCGTATCACAACGTCGTTCGTTGGGTGCACCGATCTTCGTTCTCTATTCGACCTTCAAGAGGACCTCAGCGGTACAACAACGGCGGTCGAGGACCACCATTCAACGGACGTATACCTATTCCAGACTCGAATAACCTCTTCGTCGACGGAGGCTGGTATGGGACGATCGTTGTGGAAACTGAAGGCACGAATGAGGCTCTTGCAGATCTGCAAGATCGATGCGGACCTGGGGCGTTCCCTCCACGACCGAGAGGGGTTAACGGACAGGCTAGCCAGGCCCAAATAGAGAACAGGAAGGTTTTCCGGATCTTAAGGGAGAAAAGGTGAGCTCTGACGACTCCCTCGATATTCATCAGGTGTTCTGATAGTCTCTTTGTCCATAGTCGGCCAGGAGAAATCTGGATTAAAGCTGTCAGCGTGAAAGAACGCCTCCTCTGATCCGTTTTGCTCGACCTATTCTGAGTTTATCAGTTTTCATCCGTTTCCTTTGCCACCACTGCTGAGTTTCATACCCACTCGCTGTAATGTAGACTACTGCCATTGCTTTGCCATTTTAATTTGTACGCCTTTCCGACATGCTGTGTTGTATCATTCTCTTGCAAACACTTTTCTCCAAATACGAATAGTCATCCTGTTGTTTTACAATTGCATTTTGCCTTTTACTCCTAAATTATCAATTAACATTGTAGAATATTGCCACTACCTCGTGAACGCCAACGGAACCCTGGAAGTTTTTTTTTGCTAAATTTTCAATCTTCAACCCCTATTGCCTTCTGATAGAATGAGCGGAACAGGAATGGTCGAGGTTCTTCAAAGCAGTTCAATGCGTTGCACATGGCAAGGTACCCCGAACCACCGCGACAGTCCTACAGTTTGTGTTCTATAGCTCTAGCTAGCGAGGGAGCCCTTGCAATCGATATTCTTGAAATTACCATTGGTCCATTTTGCGGTCGACGCGTCTGTCACGTGTTGGATGTTTGGTTCCATTTTTGGCTCGTCCTTCTTGATCCTTACCTCCTCCTCGAAGTCTCTCCTAGAATTTCTTGGCCGGGTAATCTCAAAAGATAGATGCTGCTTCCAACTTTCTACCAATCTCAAAATTCATCATTCTTCAATGGCGTAGTCCAACTCAAAAAGTCGAAGCTCAGAAGGCCTTAATAATTTGTCGTCATTGCGTGTTGCAGCGTGTAGCAGCACTGTAGCTCTCGAAATTTGACCAATATTCCTTCTTGATCTGCTCATGATTCAGCTGTGATAGTGATGTTTGAGCCTCTTACTTAATTATACTCGAAAGCAGCCCCTGTTATTGACCACCTTGAGGGTAATTGAGGCTAATTCCCTTCTGCTGTTTCTCTCACTAATTCCGAAATTGCTAGCAGGTGCTCCAAGGTGCTCGATAATCAAAAGTTGTGACGTCCTATCATCTTCACCCTTCTCAAACGATAACGCAAACTGTCACCAAATGAACGCTAAAAATGACACGTAAAACCATCATCACGCTTCTTCGCTTCCAAATTCGGCTCAAAATAATGTTTTCGGTCTATAAAATGCCACTCGCTTTCGCGTTGTAATACTAGGTGCTCTTCCAACTTGACCGTCGACGTCTTGCTCAACGTTGAACACGATGACGTCACGTGTCATACCACTCTCCTTGCTGATCACATTCGCACTCACATTCCTTCCTTTTCAACACCAAGTTCATGCTGCTGCCATACCTTCTAACAAGGAGATTGTTGAAATGGCACCATCGATATTGAAATCGCCCCTGAAATTCTTTTCATCCCATTCATCGTCGCGTTCGAACACATGTAACAAGCAGGCCACTGGAGCAACCACGAATCCCTTCTGGATGGAAAAGATCAAACATCAGGGTCTATCTCCATTCAATCCTAATCCAGCGACGTATAAAGTCTTCAGGAATGTCAAAGTATGCATTTTAACATGCTTTTGGGAGTTGCCTCTGACGATGTCCGCAAACTGTAGGACTATGGTGCCATCGGCGATGGCGTGCACGATGATACTGCTGCCATCAAGTGCGATTCTTTTTTCAGTTTCAACCTTTGCATCTTATACTTCCCACTTTCAGCCTTGCTATCTCCTCTCAGAACCGATGTGGTGGTGGCAGATGCTCTTCATCGACGTAAGTAAACCGCGTCGAAATCGTAGAAGTTGCTCAGCGTGCTACATTTTGCAGGGTTTCGCCGGCCATTGTTTACTTTCCTCAAGGGTAACCGAGATTTTATTTTCCTGTGACTGGTAAACTCACATTTTCACCTAGAACATATCTCGTCTCTGCTCCCATTGTTCCGTATTACTATACCCAACTTATCGGTGATGCGAAAGTTCCGCCAACACTACTAGCCGCTCCCAGTTTTAACGGCATGGCTGTTATCGGTGTGTCACGGTGTTCGATTACTCTTCATGGCATAAGCCCTTACATTCGCATACTAGATGCAAACCCCTATATTATTGGTGGCGGAGGTGCTCAATATTTTGGAGCTACGAACAACTTGTGAGCTTCAGTTCTTACCTTGGGTTTTGGCGTCCGTCCACTTATTCTTTTGTAGCCATCGTTCTATTAGGAATTTTGTTATCGACGTCAGATTGTCAGTTATGTTTTCCGTCCAGCCGTTCGCCCTCTGTGTGCGAGACACTCAATGTAAATGTTCAACAGAGTTCCTCCCGAAAAACAACAAGGGACGGGTATACATTGGCAAGTTGCCCAGGCTACATCCCTCATGAACATCGTTTTTGAGATGTCTGCCGCACCTAACACCGCTCATCAAGGTCGTTTAGTATTCGCGTCTCAAAATAGTGCTGACTGACGTGGTGGTTTTGATTTTTAGGTATATGGATGGAGAATGGAAGGTTGATACATTTTCCTTGATAAACGTGCCCAGCAGTTCATAATTTCTACAGCGGTGGTTTCATGGGCGATTTGGTATTCAACGGAGGTAGTTCTCTTTCTCGAATTACTTCTTTTAGGGATAATCATCTCTCGTTTTGCAGGAAAATTTGCTATCTGGGGTGGAAATCAACAGTCTGTTCTCTCTTCGATACGAAATGAACTTCTCTTATCTCTATACCATTTAGGTTCACAGTAAGAAACATCACTGTCAATAATGCACAGACTGGCGTCTACAGTCTGTGGAACTGGGGTGCGTCTCATGGCAGTTGAGTCTCTTCACATATTTTGCTGACGTCTCGAAAGGATGGACTTATCAAGACGTCAAATTCAACAACTGTCAGGTGTGCACCACCATCTTTCTTGTCAGGCCAAATCTGACCGATGAACATAGGTTGGCTTTGATATAGCCACTGGTGGCCTCACCCAACAAAGTCAGGTGCGTTGTAAACCTCATAGCCTGCATTGCCGCTCAACTCTAAACTCAAACCAATTCAGACCACGGGAGCACAAGCCATCATCGACGCAGTAGTGACCAACACCCCCTACTTCATACGCACATCCCAAGTATCGAACGGCAGTCTCGCCGGGTCCATCGTCATCAACAACGCCAAACTCACCAACGTGCCAGTCGCAGTTGGCGTGGCCAACGGTTCTGCCGTTCTCCTCGGTACAACTCCGGGTGCGATGACGAAGACCATCGTGTCATGGGTGCAAGGCAATGTCTATGAAGGCGCTAACCCGAAGGGTGCCTTCGTACAAGGCAATGTTGCTGCGCCGACCAAGGCTGCGTCTTTGCTTGACCCCGAAGGGAAGATCGTCAGTCGTGGACATCCTCAGTACGAAGACCATGATGTGTCCGACTTCGTCAGCGCCAGAGACAACGGTGCTAAAGGGGATGGTGTAACCGATGACACGGAGGCCCTCCAAGCCCTATTCGATAAGGTTTCTTAGAAAGCTTTTACCCCATGACCCATCACTTACTCAATCTTGATCAATTAGTACGCCTCATGCAAGATCATCTTCCTCGATGCAGGCCTCTATATCGTGTCTTCCACTCTGACCATACCCACTGGCACCCGTCTCGTAGGAGAGGCTTGGTCAGTGCTCGCAGGCAAAGGAGCTGCATTCCAGGACCAAGATCACCCGCAGGTGGTAGTCCGAGTCGGCGAGATAGGACAGCCAGCGGATGGCCCGACGGAGATTACAGATGTGGTATTCACGACGGTCGGGCCTGCGGCTGGTGCGATTGTTGTTGAGTGGAATGTCCGAGAGCCGGAGGGCGTGCAGGCGGGTGCTGGGATGTGGGATACGCATATTAGGCGAGTTTTTCGGTCACTGTATGGTATGAACAAATGAACTTATGGATATTGATGTCAGACTTGGTGGCAGTAGGTTCTGATCGTCGCTCTGAGGCTTCACAAGTCATAACCTATTCTATAGGCGCAGGAACGAACCTCGACGGATCAAATTGCCCCACAGATGGTTCAGGAGGCTACGACAACTGTTTCGCCGCGTTTCTCAGCCTCCATATAACCCCCCTTGCAACTGGTTACTTCGAGGTAAAGTTTGTGTCCTTTCATCCTCATTCGCTTTGTACCGACTCCTATCTTCCTTCTCTAGGGCACCTGGGTGTGGCTGGCAGACCACGATCTAGACAGAGAAGGAGAGGGCCGGATCAGCGTCTACGCTGGTCGAGGGATCCTTTCTCAATCCCAGGGACCCGTGTGGATGATTGGAACCGCTTGTATGTCGCCTCAGTCTCAGTGTATACTCTTGTTCGACACTAACGGAATGGTTGTTTACGCAGCCGAGCATCACGTTCTCTACCAATACAACCTAGTCGGAGCTAAAGATCACTACATGGGCTTAATCCAGACAGAAAGCGTACGTCCTTTCCTTCCTCATTTGACCTTAATAAGTGTCTTTGAACACGAACACGAGTGATGGAAACTTATTTATCATACACATCATATAGCCTTACTTCCAACCCAAGCCCGCCGTTCCAGCGCCATTCAGCTTACACCCGCTATATTTCGACCCTTTTCCCTATTCCGGAACTGCCTCTGCTTGGGCTTTGTCAGTGGTCGCCTCTGACAAGATTCTAATCTTCGGTACGCCTGACCCTTTCCTTCCTTTCAGCCACCTAACCTCTATTGCTCCAGGTGCCGGACTATACAGCTTCTTCGTGGTAAGTGTAGCCTCGATGCCCTCGCCAATACAACCCATGATCTAATCTCGTTCATATTCATATTCATCTTACCTCCCTAGAACTACGCCCAAGATTGCATCACCACCCGAAACTGCCAGGCCCAAATCGCGAACATAGACTTGGTCTCTGGTGTTGACATCTACAGCCTCTCGACTGTGGCTTCGACTTATCAACTTAGTGTGGATGGTGTGGGGTTGATTGACCAGAAGGATAATGTTGATGGTTTTGCGTCTACTGTTTCGGTGTGGAGGTCGCATTGATGGTTTAGGGGATGGAATGGTTGAGATTATTGGACATTTGACCAACAGACCTTACGTTCCTCACTGTCGTTGGCCCACCAGTCATCGTTACCCATTTCTTGGTTGCTTTCATGAAACACTTTACTGATAATAACTTACAGTAATAATAAGTTACCTCTATACAGCATTGTGATTACTCTAGATGTACATTGTCCTTAGAAAAGAGCATTGTCAGTTCTACATACCCCAAAAACCCAACCGCTCGCCATGAACCCTAATCTTCAAAGTATTCCCATCAAACCCCCGCATCCACCTCCGCAACAGCAAATCAATCGACCCTTTCTCAGTCTGATAACCCCTCATCTCCGCATCGTTCTCATTCTCATTATTAACCTCAACACAAAAACACTCCAGTTTCGGCCATTTCTCTTTCACGTTCGGGCCAAAAACCGCACCCAGGCAGCTCCATTGTAGAGTCCTCACGAGGCCCAAGCTCCGCGTGCCGATGATGATCGTGAGCACCTCGATGGCGTTGGGGGTGGGGCACGTTTGGAGGGTGGAGATGAACCAGCTGAAGCGGAAGCGGGCGGGGCTGGAGAACTTGGAGCCGTCGGGCGTTATGGAGGAGGCGAGGGTGAGGTGGCGGAGTGCGTGCAGGGTGTGGAAGTCGAGGGTGGTCATTGGGGGCACTGTGGGTGATGAAATAGAATAAAATACCGGGGTTGTCATTGAGATTTTGTGAGAGAAAGAAAGGGGCTTACCACTCCGCCGAGTTGGGCTTACATAGATCTCCAAGCTCGTCAGCGTGCTCGAGCACTGACTCAATGGGAGTTTGAGAAGCCCGACTTGGCTGCTCTTGATATACACCTCAAGGCACTTCAACCTCGTAAAGCGAAGGGACGACTGCTCGTTGAACAGCATCATCGCCCCGGACCCATTATTACTCTTATCTCTGAACAAAAACCGCTCCGGGGCGCAGGGGCCGTGCTCCCCCCGGGGCAACCCCGCTGAGGCGCTGTGCGGGATGATGTACTGCGATCCATGGACTTCGACGGCTGAGAGGTTGTGGAAGAAGCTTAAGAGGGTCATTGGGAGTGGGAAGAACTCTAAGAGGGATACTTCGCGGAGGGTGGGTGTGGCGAATATGCTTTTGAACGCGAGTTGGACTTTGGGGGGGAGTGTTGTCCATAGGTTGGGCACGTCCAGGTCGAGGCGGTTTAGTTTGGGGTATTGGCGGGTGAGGGCGTAGCATGTGGCTGCTTGTAGTGTGTCGGAGTCTCCGGAGAATAGGGGGTCTTCGTGGCCTGCTGTGACGATTCGCAGGTTCTTGATGTACCCTATGATGTCTGGGGATCTGCGGATTAGAATCGCGAACCTTTCCGAAGGTGAACGTTGTCTGCGACTCGGACCGCCGGCTAAGGAGGATTTTAAGCACATTGATTGGTATTTTACTGGACGGCAGAGGTTGGCGAGGCTTGTGCATGTTTCTGTGAGAGTTCTGATGGTTGGGGCTGGGCCTTCTTGGTGGAAGAGCGAGTCGACGATGGGGAGCATTATGTCGAATGGAAGGGGGAGCTGCCAGGTGACGTCGTGTCCGTGGACGATCCTTTGTGAGGGCGAGTGGCGGTTTTGAAGTCGTTTGGGATCACGAGATGGACTTTGTTGGACAGAGTGGTTTGAGATAGAGGTGTCTTGATGAGTTTCTGCACCTCCGTCGGGTTGGTCTGTGTCTGGCCGACGATTGCTGCTAGGATTGTAGTACATGCTGAATGATTTCTATAAATTCAATGTTGGTAGAGTGCATTTCAAAGTAAGCAGGGTCGACAGTAAGAATTTGCGAGATACTATACTTATTGTATAAAGACTTCGTAGAATGTTGAGCACGACTGTAAAGGACAAAGTCCTAGATAAGATAGACCCGAGTTGAACCCTACCACGTCCCGATTTGGCTATGTATGCCAAGGAATCGTGAGTGGCAAATTCGGATCAATTTCATTGAGCTCCGCCCACTGTCAACGCTCTAATAACGCCGTAACTCCAGCAGGGTAACAACGACCCTCGAACTCACCTCCTCGACGTCATTGAGGGGAAGAAAACTCAAAGCATTAGAACCAGAATCGTAGGAATCGAAACCAGAGTCCTACAAAACTCTTTCATTGATGGCTCCGGCACGGGCACGCACCTCGTCGCAACAACACGGTTGTCTCGTTGACATACTGACATACTGACATACAGGCAACCGAGCTCGGTTTTGGAAATATAAAATTCTCATGGTTGGGGGCCTATGGCGGTGTTTGCTTGCTTGCTTCTGACCACCCATGTCGACCTCGATTATCGACGACCAGGACCTTTCTCATGTCCAATACACCGGAACTTGGGTTCGAGGAGGGACTTCGCATGAGCATGCTGGTACAGTGACGAGCTCGACTACTGTGGGGGATTCGTTCAGCGTCTCTTTCAATGGTACGAGTCTAATCATTTAAACACACGTTCTGTTTGTTTATCGGGTTTGCTGTAACGTATAGGAAGCAGCGTTTCTGTGCATGGCACCATCGACTCGTCGTCGGGAGGTGTGGTGACGAGCTACTCTATCGATGGCGCACAGCCTACCCAAGTTACGTCTCCAGCTGGCTCTGGAGATACCTACAACTTTCAGTTTTGGCGGTCAACTTCTCTCGTATCAAAACAACAGTACGTCTAACTCCGTCCGACTGGACTGCTTTATTGAAGTACTTTCTAGCACTCTCACCGTGAAAATGGTCCATGTCAACACCAACGCGGGTCCAGGGGAGGGTACTGTCTGGTTCGACTACATCCAAGTCGCAGACCCGGTCCAAGCCACCCCCTCCGGACACACCACACCCCTCCCAACGACATCAGCCCAACAACGGAAAGCCAAGTCCCATCTGGGCCCTATCGTAGGAGCGATCGCTGCAGTCCTGGCGCTAATACTCGCTGGCGTCCTCCTCGTGTTCTTCCTTCGTCGTCGGCGGACGCAGGGTCGGCCTGGTGGGCTTGAGCCGCCGAAGCAGGAGGTTGATCCGGGTTTCCGCTATCGTCAGTGTTTTTTCTCTTGAATAATACTCCGAGCTCACTTGCCTTCGTCAGAGCCAACACCTGATAGCCGACCTTTCCTTAACACACACCCCAGTGCCAGTGCGGAAGCGCTCATGAACACCCCACATCCAAATCCTGGTTATCCCACTAGCCACGGCCACGGCTCCATCCCAGCTTCTATACCACCAAGCGCCGCACCCTCCAACTACAGCCTTCCACCGGGGCAGCAGCCGGCATATACCCCAGGTTTCGGAGCTCCAAACAACTACAGCCACTTCCCCGCACCGAGTATCGCGCCGAGCAGCACCTACACACAACCGCTCGGGCAGCCAGTGATGTACTACCAAAACCAACCTGACAACTTCTCTCAATCTCCGACAGCAACCAACAACAACAACTCCCGTCCGCTCCTTTCTTCGGGCCCTTCCTCCTCCTCCTCGTATGCAGCCAGCTCCGCCCCCTCATCATCCCAGCAGGACAAAGACAGCAAACACCCGAACCCCACTCTGACTTTGGCGTGGAGGCCGGAGCCGGAGCCTATCCAGCACGTCGACAGCGGGGTGCGCGTTGCTGATTTGCACCAGGATGGGGAGTTGAAGCCTGTGGAGCTTCCGCCTGTGTATAGTGCTCAGTGACTGGTGACGCGCCGGTGACGGCGGACGCGGTTTGACGAGAGTTGGTGTTAGTGGAGCGAGCTTCAGCCACGTTCTTTTTTCAGTGGACGGTTAGGAAGAAGGATGTGGTGGTAAAATTTATGTAGGTATCTATTATACCCTTAATATGAGGAGCCATTTTGGTGATTTGTCTGTCTTTTCTACCCCGAGCGGGTCGAGCCGCTGACTGGTCTCTCCAAGCACGCTTTTCTTATCGTTACGGGCTCGTCGTTTTATCGTCTGGTCCCAGGCAATTGATACGGGGGAAATGCTGAGACTGCCTTGTACCTTTGAAGTCGAGATCAGGTCGGGTTTAGAAGCCCATCTGGTGCATCGCAGAAGCCCAACCTTGCAGCGATAGTTGGACACCTATTACATGGGTATTATGTATAACAGCGTTCGTCTAGACTTCCCAGCCGAATCATCGGATTGCATCTAGAGTATAAAGGTCCACTAGCCAGCTGAGTCGCCACTTTTTCTTCCTAGCATTCTTCACTGGCAGAAGCACGATGACCAAGTTCTTGCCAGTGACCTTCGTCTCTCTCTGCGCCCTTACCAGCGTTATCACCGCCCTCGGTAGCGCCTTGCCCACCTCCGACGTCGACGCGACTCCGAGCGAGGTAATTGTTCCAGACCCCCTGTGGATCAACCAGGTCGTCTCTATCCACAATTCGTACCGGGCTCAATACGGTGCTCCCCCTGTTACCTGGAGCACTGACCTCTACCCAGACACACTTGCTTGGGCGGAACAGTGCAAATTCGGCCACAGGTGAGGGTCTGCAACCGTGACAGGACTCCGAGTCGGTCCAACTTGAAACTTGAATGAAGAGACTAATATCCCTTTTTGTCTAGCTCGGGACTGGGCAAGTACGGTGAAAATCTGGTTAGTGTTTTTTAAAAAATTTTTTTATACCTCGAATAATGACGCCTCTAATCGTTCTGTGTTCTGATTTTTTTTTGCGTACTTAGTTTGCAGGAATCGGAAACCCAGGACTTGCTGATGGTGTTGGCGGTTGGATGGCTGAAGCTGGTAAGCTGCTTCGAGTTCAAGTTGTAATTTGTAAATCCTTGGAATCATGGATAATATTAACCCCCAATTTAACTGACAGCGAAGTACGACTGTAAGTCGAACCTCAATCGAAAAAGCCCCTTTTAAGTTCTTCAAGTTGGCTGACCCCAGGCTTGTGGTTAGGGAATCACCCCGGCTATTCCTCTACGACGGGACATTTTACACAGGTTGTCTGGAAGGATACAAAGCAAGTTGCGTGTGCGCTGGCTAGCTGCACTGCTGGCACCATCTTCGCTCAGGCATCGAAGTACCTGGTCTGTCGGTATGCTCCTGCTGGGAACGTGAATGGAGAATTCGCGTAAGAGACTCGATCTGGCTACTTCGGAATCGTGTTTCTGATGCTGATTCGTGTTTGATTTTTTTTGGCAGTCAAAATGTTGGTAGACATGTTTGATAACTGGGCCCTGGCTGCTGCAAAGAAGTGATTATGTAGCTGAGATTCCTGAGAAGAGTTGAGGACCTTCGAAAGAATATTTGTTGTCGTAGCTATTTTCCAAAAAAAATATCTACGAGTCCCTTGAGGGGGCTGTTCCTCTTTCTCAGCTTGTGAAAAAAAAAAAAAGGTATTTCGTTCCATTTATCGGTCCCAACCTCCACGCACTTGCGTTCGAGGACCCGATGCCCCATCTTGCAACCTCTCAGCTTTTTATTTGCGACCACCAGGACCCACGCATTGCCAGGATTCGGATTGAGAACTTGAAAGCAGCGGTACTGTATCGTATCGAGTAAAGTTCACCTCAATTCATTTCATGTGTTATAATAAAAATATTCCGTTAACCAATAATTTGTCCTCGTGTCACGAGGAGCCAACCGAAGTCCCCAGACGAAGGTCAATGACAATGTACAAGCGCTCGGCGAGCGCCAAATTAGGAGTCGCCATCAGTATTTGTAGCTTAGGTCATCACATTTAGGTTGCCTCAACGCCACCATCACTCCGTGGATTCAGCCTTTCTCTGCCTCTTTGCGGATATCCAGTGCTATGGGCAAAATTTTCTAATAGCCTTCAATGTTGCCGTGAGCCGCGTTGATAAGCTCAATTCAAACCAATCTTCAAGTTGAGAAGGTCTCACTTAGGCTGGCAGTGGCTCGAAACCAGTGGGTCGTGGTCCTCACGTCGTCTTTTGGAAGAACCCTACGAGTTCACTGACCTTATGTTCGTGCCGCTTGTACACCTACTGGCAACCTCTTTGACAAACTATCACACTTACGTACAGGCACGGACTCGGATGTGGGCGACTGACCTGCTGTATGGACTTCATTTGATTGTTTTCAGCCATGAAGACGGCATGATTATCGTGATCATGATCTTCGAAAACACGGCGACTGGGTATAAAACTCTCATGCTGAGGCGTGGTGATGCATATGCTACATGCTTTTGACCACTCATGTCCACCACGATTATTGACGACCAAGACCATTCCCAAGTCCAATACACCGGCAACTGGGTCGTAGGAGGAACGACTCACGAGCATGCGGGTACGGTGTCGAGCTCTACCGTTGTGGGAGATTCCTTCACCGTCGCTTTTAATGGTATAAAGTTGGCCATACCTCTATGATAACATACTCATCGAACTTGCGCTCCAGGAACTGGCATATCGGTTTACGGCACTATCGACGCAACCTCGGGTGGCGTAGTGACCAGCTACGCTGTCGATAATTCCCCGGCTTCCCAAGTCCTCTCAAGCGGGGCTGATGGGGATACGTATAACCAGCTGTTCTGGCAGTCACCAAATTTAACAGCGAAAGCGCAGTAAGTCATGACGTGATTACAGTGAACTATCCTGATTAAACCTGAGCAGCAATTTGGTGGTTACGATGCTCAAGCTCAATACCAGTGTTCCCAGCGCAGGGCCTGGAGAGGGTACTATTTGGTTCGATTACTTTCTGGTGACAGACCTGGTTCAGACAACACCTGCGGCCCTCTCGAGCTCTACGCCTTTACCCTCACAAACATCTACTCAAGATCCTACTACTTCTCCAGTCGCAAACCCCACCACACAGTCACCCAACCAAGCTACTTCTCCCGTCCCTGCCAATGCTTCCGCTACACAGACTACACAAACGACTTTAGCAGCTGTAGCACAGGACAGCAGCAATACTACCCATCTCGGCGCTATCATTGGGGGTATTGTTGCTGCCGTTTTATGTCTACTTGCGGCTTTGCTTCTGCTTTTTTTCGTTCGCCGTCGACGAAGGCAGCGTCGTGGCCACATTAATCTTGAAGAAAATAAACGAGAGATAGAGCCCAATTTTTTTCGTAAGTGTTATCTTCCAGATATCAACGATTCGCTGACTCGCAATTAGAAAATACCCCAGATGGCCGACTGCTCAACGCCTATTCCAGCGTAGAGCCCCTTACGCACGACCCAAGTCTTGATGGTGCAGCTAATCATGGCCCACCGTCCGTACAAGCAAGCACTACACCCTCCAACATCGACTCACCAATTGGACAACCCGTCTTATTTTATCAAAACGAAGCACGGAATCCCTCGGTTCCAGCAATTAGCCCTCACCCCCTCGTTCCTTCCTCGTCTTACACAGCCAGCGCTTCGTCCCGACCGGTCGGTGACGCATTACCTGGCAAAGTACCGAACTTGGCTCTGGCGTGGATGCCTGAGGCAGAACCAATACAACATGTAGACAGCGGTGTCCGCGCCATCGATCCTCGACAAAGCGTCAGGCCTGTGGAACTCCCGCCCGTGTACAGTGTACAATAGCGCGCATCTCTCGTTCAGTCGTGCTCGTCATGATGGCGGCTCTTTCCTTGCATCCTTGTCCGTATTGATATTTAATTCACTTTTTAAGTATTTACAGCATCAATTTGATTGGTCCACTATTTTTTCGCTCCAGATGTAGCGTTTACATATGTATAACACGCCATTAACTTGAATTTGTGCCCTTTGTACTTTTATTTCAAAATCGAATCTTCAAGTTGCATGAGAAGGTTCGGAGTCTGTCACTGAAAGGGCCGCCTCAACACGCTAGCTTCATTATAAATTCAACCATTAAGTTATATAGCAGGATCGTTTCCTACATGTACCGGGTATTAGTTGGCATCTAGATTCCAAGTAAATAAGCGCTGGCCGGGAAAAGAAGGACTGGACGGCGCCAATTTGGCCTGTCCGTTTGCCAAGGGCGGCTTAGGTCATCCCGGTGACGCCACTGATGTTGCCCTTTGAGCTTGAACCATCACCATCATCACCAGTCGTGAATTCAATCTTTCTCTGTCCAACGCCCTATGTAACGTCGACTTAAACCAAGTCTGGGTTATGACAGACTCAGCCACGGGCCTTACAGATGTCACTGGCGACTTAAGAGCGGAAATTCCAAGCAAGACCAGTGCACCGTG
This sequence comes from Galerina sulciceps, assembly GCA_023014345.1. Classification (NCBI taxonomy): domain Eukaryota; kingdom Fungi; phylum Basidiomycota; class Agaricomycetes; order Agaricales; family Galerinaceae; genus Galerina; species Galerina sulciceps. The sequence goes on from JAEDXJ010000026.1 coordinate 231,868, forward strand.
TGGTGAGGTGAGGTGACGACGTGTGGCAGTGTGGTTCTTCTTCAGCACTCTTCTTGCACGGCGAAGTACTTCCTCTCAGCACGGACCAAATCAGGTAGTAAAAAAGACCGGCGCCAAAGCACACCCCCGTCACTCTGATCAATGATATGGATATCGGATTTAGCATGTCGACGTCGACATTGATCTGTGGGCTGTCGAAGACTCAACGTCATAAAAATTAAAAGCAGTTAGCTCGTATGCTTCCGTGTACAGCCCTCCGAGTCAGTAACGCATTTCAAATTCATGGACGCCCGAACTCAGGTCACGCGATTTCTTCACATTCTCCAGTGAGTTTTCAGTGATAATTTTGGCTTCAGTCATGTCTCCGACCTGACAAATTTCTTTCACTATGTACCCGAAATGGCCGATCCTTTACTGGGTTATGGAAGACGGCATGTTATCACCGGGCGGGTCCGAAATGAGCGAACCTTTTGAGCCTAGTGTCCATGCACCTTTACCCCGGTAGCTCGATCCTATTAGAGCGTCGGCCATGTGCTCCTCCGTGGAGTGATAAAAATCAACAAATGTAGACTCAAAGCACCAGCGACTCTTTTCAAGCCTCAAGGACATGTCGACCAGGCCAATAACTTTGTTGCAGTGGTAATGCAACTGATCTTACGAAAAGGACAAATTTTTAACTGCCATTCTAGTCATGAAGTTATTTTATAAGAATTATTGACCAGGATTCAATTACTTCCGAATCTCAAGTTGTCGAAATCTTATCTGGTTATTCAGGGTCGCTGACTGCGCGAAGATAATGAAATCTCTGGTTGTCAACTTCCTCCGATTCGTATCAGCCGGAATTCTATTCTATAAAAGCTGCCATTTACCAGGGCGCAACCTTTTCCTGCCGCCAAATCACATGTCCAACATTGTTATCGACGACCAGGATCTTACCCGCGTAAAGTATACTGGGACGTGGGCTCGCGGGGGGTCGCCGAACGAGCACGATGAAACTGTGGCGAGCTCGACGAATGTGGGTGACTATTTAACGGTGAAGTTCAAAGGTAACGTCTCCTTGTATGTGAGTCGTTGTGAATCCTTACAAAAACAAATCCAGGAACCTTAATAGCAGTCTATGGCACAATCGACTCCACTTCTGGTGGTGTCCTAACAAACTACTCTATCGATGGTGCAGCTCCTGTGCAGGTCGTTTCTCAAGCTGGCTCTGGAGATACATATAATCAGCAGTTCTGGAGGTCGCCTACATTATCTCTGGGAGAACAGTACGCCACAATTCACATCTTTGGGTGTGTCACTCTCACACACACCTTTCAGTAATCTAGTCGCTACGATGGCTCGCCTCAACAATGATTCTGGACCCGGAGAAGGAACCATTTGGTTTGATTACTTCTCAGTGACAGACCCTACAATTCCGTCGGGCCCTGCTGCGCAGAGGAAACATACTGGTGTCATCGCTGGTAGTGTTGTCGCAGGTGTCTTTGCCTTGCTTCTTGCTGCCCTGGCCTTTATTTTCCTCCGTCGCCGTCGGAGGAAAGAACAAGCCACTCACGTCCAGCCAATATACTGGCCCAAGAACGAAATTGACTCAGACTCTCCTTCTCGTACGTCTTGACGCATCGTATTCAAATTTGTATCTAACGTCGTCGCCAACAGCTTTCAACGTTGGACATTCTGCGGCTACCCCGACGACTGTTGAACCCTTTTTGCTGAACTCTCGTCAATCCAGCTCGCCCTCTGCCACAAGCGACTCCAATACAGTACCGCGAAAGGTCGCATTATTGAACGAGATGCGCCAGCAAGGTGTTTCTACAACCGTGATCCCTCCAATACCACCCGCTTCCCTCACCACTTCATCCTCCTCTAACGTCATGGGCAACGTTAGTTCATCTCATGTGACAGAAAGTTCCCGTAATACAAGCCGAAAGCAGCAAAGGACGGGTGCCCATGACCAAAATGCTGCCGATTCACATGTGCCTCCTTCCACCCTACCGCTGCAGCATGTCGACAGTGGTGTGCGTTCTATAAACGTCGAAACTGCGAACATTTTACCTGCAAGGGTCGAGCTTCCGCCCGTTTACAGTCCTGTCTGACGGCGAGTGTTCGTGTCACAAAATTTTGCATTGCACCCTTTTAACCATTGTCCTGCCTCCTATAGATGTCGTAATTAATCTACTTACTATGGACGCCATGTATTAGCCATCCTATGTGGCGTCGCTGGCGGCACCCAACTTGGTTGCGATAGGAAACAAACCAGATTGTCTATCGATGCAAAGGACAAATGAATGGCTCAGGCGAGGCCTGCAGACCTTTTGTAACCATAGGACTAATGTTGTCGAAACACAAGTTCCCCATTAACTGGTTTCGAGGACGGTTCCTAACTAAATATGTAGTCGGTGACTCGACCTAGATTGGGCGGCGTCGAGTATGAAAATTTGGCTAGTGTTGTTGAAAAGAAAATATATGTAATGTAATTCAGTAAATAGTGATCGTCATGTAGACCTCCACGAGTGTACTCATCATGCTTTCGAAGACGTCTGCGATGAAATGAAATTCTCGAAAAATGTTCTACGAAGTGTTACATAAGTAAGGGTCCAAAGAAAACCCAAAGGTTAGAGGGTCTGACGGGGAGAATGAATGCGTAGCAAACTTCAATCTTGACATTGAAAACTGAGATCCATCCAGAAAACTTTCCAGAAAGGTGACATCAATAGAACGCCCATATATACAAAATGAGAGTACACGGTGCTACACACCGTGGCTCGGGCTAGAAGGACAACTTGATCGTCGACCGACTGCTTCACGGATTTCGCGTCTCCAGAACCTGTTTCCGTTCTGCGTCGTGGCTCCTCCTCGCCGGCCACCTTGTCATCATGTCTCCACGAAACTTTGGTGCCGTGCTCCTCTGCTCGTCAAAGGGGTTTTTAACAGAGCTTCCGGGTAAGTCGGTCTCGCGGAAAACGTCGATGCATTTGGGATAAGGAGCCTCCAAATTCCCTGACCACTCAGTCATAAGAACAAGAGTCACCGTTGTACGGCACCGTACTCGGCTCTCCATTTTTCAGCATCGCGGATTCAAAACCCTGGGTCGTGTCTGAAAAAATGAAAACAAGCATGGGCATATTTACACGCCGCTATGGAGCGGGTCCGTTGAAAACGCGCCTACAATGGAGTTTGCGCTCTTCCAGAAAGAACTCCAAAGACTCCTAAGCTCCGATGAAAATTTTGACTATTTCCACTGTTGGTAAGCGCACTCCTCCTCTTTTTATAGAAGGAATTTAAATGGTGACGAGATAATACCACTGCGCGTTGGGGTCTGGGGTTTCGGCCCACGTGAACCCCTTCAGCTAGAACTAAAGTCTAAGCGAAGTAACATTCCCAATGCCCGGCTAATATGGTCGGACGTGTAGGCGGCTGCGTATCTCTCCTAGGTCTGTTCTGCCGGGCATGGCAGGTCGGTCAAGATGTGAAATTGTGAATGGGAGGTGAAAAGAACCCTTAGAGTGACTGTCCCTTCGTCTTCGCAGACTCGGAGTTCTAGGAAACTACGCGTTGGGAATATATTCTGAGGTGATACATTTTCGACCCTGTGACTATTCAAATCCTGGGGGTCTACGATGCGTTAGCTATCAAACGTATACCATTGCGAGGTGGGTGTCTGGCAAGGTGATGCAAAGCGGTTGGGACATCCATTGCGTCCAGGGGTCGGACGAGAAGTAAAATCTGCGCAGCAAATCAAAAAATAGATCGTTCCGAGCTATTTCAGTAGTGCAAAAAATAAACGTACGATAGGATGCAATACGCAGATCGGAGGATAGGATCAACATGGGTCGGACGACGAACAGATCGACAGTCGGGGGAGCATAGCATTGCAGATGTGGTGCTAAACCTGGATGTTCGAATCGAACGAGAGGCCTCAGATATCCGTCTCCTTTTTCCTCGATAAACGAGCCCATAATTCAGCTGAGCTGGACAAGGCTTGAAGCTTGCCATGATGTCTCGTTGTTCTTTTGCAAGTTCTGGCTTTCCCGGAGTTCAAGGCCGATCCGGAGGATCTATAGACGTACAAGATGCACGGATTGCGTTGGCTTTTTGCAACCGTCATGAAGATGAAGCCTGCCCACTGGATCAAGTCTGACTGTTATTTCAATCTTGAAACTCTAGGTGAGTCTGTCGCCGCTAAATTTGAGTCACAGTTGCTTTACAGCCTCGTATCCTGGTTCTATACCAGAAAGAAATCATGATTCCTGTCGAAAGTACAATTTTACTTCAGCCAACGCCTCCATCCAGACGTCATGAATCGTAACGAATGACAGGCGTGCTACTTACCTTGACTTCGGGCGCAGCATCTGTCAGGTGTTGTTGCTGCTTTCCTTGCACTCTGGGAGGCTTTCACCAACAACGAGTGTGCTCCTTGTTCACCGCCTTCAACGATGAGTACTTTCCGGTGTTACATCATTGCGGCAAGTTAACCCCGACGTGGTGTTCCGCTAGATGAACTGTCCTGGGAGCAGTGGGGAGAAAAAATAGATACACTTGTGTCAATGTCAATATGCATCATGATTGGGTGTGAAATAGAGGAATAAAGTTGTCCGCAGAAAGAGGTGTTTGTTGTTTTCTGTAACAACGTCGAGGTCCGAGCGACCCTTGAATAGCTTGTTCACCGCCATTTCGTCATTCCGATTATCGGAAGTCCGGCCAAACAGGGACTGCGCATTCTTCTACCCCAACCACCATGTTCAAGACAGCGGCGACGAAGATCGCACACAATTCGACACTCCCAGCACTAGGCGGGAATCAGGATTTACGGCCGCTGCAAGACCTTATAACGGCAGAGAAAACCGTCTTAATATCGTGAGTACCGGTCTTTGACGCAGTGGAGCATCTTGCTGATCCCCAAAAAGTTTACAAAAGCTCAGTGTAGACTATTCAAAAGCCTCAGAGGCCTTACGGACATGGGGTTTAAATGAAGGCGACGATCTTGGGGTGGGTCTCGAGATGGTATCAAGTAAAGAGTTCAATTGACCGGTATTTCTTAGGACATTCTTAGCGCATCCACCACAATTCTAAACCATTTTTCTTCCGCCCTTTCACAATATGCATCCCATGGACACGTCATGCGAGATCACCTCAAAGCCATTAGGTCAAGAGAGGAGTCTCTTGAAGACCTCAAAAGGCGAAGACGGACAGTAAGTCGGAAGGCCGAAGACGCGGACAAGAAGCTGAGCAAGATGAGCCCGGAGCACAAGAATCTTGCGATACAGACTGAAACTCTCAACCGACTCAGAGACGAAATTCGAACGATGGACTCTGACATCATGACGGAGGAGGCGGCGTTGGGCGATTTCAAGCGTACGGCCACGAAAATGTGGATGGGTCTCAAGTTTGGAGGTTTAATGGAATGCTGCGAAAAAGGGACGGTGAGTGCCAGCACTTGCACTGCGTCCATTTACTCATTGTCCGGACACAGATTGTCGCAGAGTTCGGGAAACAGTTAATCTCTGTAGGTCGTGTGCCACCGGTTTGCTGGTGTTACTCACTCAATTCACAGGAAATTTCTGAAGAAATTACCCAGCCGGGGCTGCCACGTCCTCTATACTATGGTCAGAGCAGGTCAGAAAGCATCGTTGGCGAGACCCATCGATGTATCAACGACGTCACACTGTCGACGGTTGCATCAGTGGGTTTCCGTGATCGTAGACAGTACGACAGTCGTGAGCAGACACTCCCACCGGTGCCACAGGAAACGCCATTACAAACTAATTCTCAGCTTCCTGCGGAGGCGTACAACTGGACTTCGGGCGAAGCCAAACCCCAACCCCCACCCCCAGTGCAGACCGATTATTTATCCAACCCGAAGCCTGCTTACGCTGGGAATTACCAAGGAGAGGTGTCGTCTCTATCACCCGCAACTGGGACAGGGTCATCGTTTGCTACCGGTCCATATGCCCCTCAACATCAACAACAGTTTTCTGGTTCAGGGCTCTCTCAAACGGGATCCTTCCAAGGTCCAAGCGGCAACCCAGAGATGCCGCCACAGATAATGGACGACTTCGGCGTCAACACCCGGTCGGCTGGATTACTTGACACCTCCAACACATCCGGCGGGAGATTTGCTACCTTCCCAGTAAAGACGCGTCCGTTGGGCTCAGCTGGTGGATATAACCTGCAAGATGCACCCTCGCTCAACTCACGGCAGGACCAGGAAAAATCTTTTTCAGACTCTATTGCTGATGCATTGGACGAGAAAGAGTCTCTAGAGACGTCGTTGGCGACCGAAGGGACGCATCGGCCCCCATGGGCCGGCCTCCGACATGCGGCTTCAAACTCGGCTCTTCCACCCCCTCCACCAGGAGCTGCCTTGCCAGATCTCTCTAATACGTATGGCAACCAAGAAAGTTCATTGCAAGCACCCAGTCACAATCGCAATATCTCACAGCTGTCCAATGATGACGATGCTCTGCTGGCGTATATGACCATGGCCTCGGTGGACGACGACGCGCCGGAGGAAGAGCATCAGCCGAAGCCTGCTCCTGGCACAGCGAAGCTGGCAGCCCCGGCCCAAGACGAGGAGCAACACCGAATCAGCAGGCATGTGAGGTTTGGGCAGGTCGAGGATGTTAATGAAGAGATGGAAAAACGCGGCTCGTTGGAGAAGGAGAGGCAAGCCCAGGCTGCGTATAATGGTGATAAGGGCAAGACTCGTGTTGTAGGGCCTGTACCTCCGACGGCTGAGCCAGAAAAAGGTATATCTTTTTTCCTCTTTTTTCGACTGCAAGCTTACCTGTCCTAGAAGTTGATACTGAAGAGAAGGTTCCTGAGCCGATATCAAGATCGACCAGTAACGACTCCAACAAGCCTATGAACTACCGTGTTCCTCCTCCCGCGTTCAACCCTGAGGAAGACGAAAGAGCTCTCAATGCTGCAGCCGCACGTGAGGTGACGCGAGAATTGGAAGCACTCAAGGGCAAACCACCGAGTCCTACAGGTGCTCAACAACCACAGACCGAAACTACGCCCGACCGTGGACGACCGACAATTTCCTTAGGCGGACTTGGTAGTCAACCGCGCAACGGGCCGGATACGTCTCCTTTGATACCTCCTTCAGCACCCTTTGCGGCTCGATCGGTGTCTCCTCATCCCTATGCCGAACTAAATCCCCATGCTCCTGCGCCATCGCCGTACGGAGCGCCGTATTCACCTGTCAGCCAGCCCTACTCTCAACCTCAACCATACCAGAGCTCGACCATCACTCCTGCTCAGTCATATGCCCAATCTTATCAGGCGTCGCAGAACTCTTACTCGCAACCGACAACACCGGATGGGCACTCAAGCCCGACCTCCTCCCGGCCACCAAGGTTCCAGGCATTGGACAGTCCAGTGCCTCCTCGGTTCCAAGCTGCGCGGTCGCAGTCTCCCGGGTCGCCAGTATCTACGCTCCCGCCTCGATTTCAGACCAGTGGTTCCCCCCAGATTCCGCCGCCGACAATAAGCATACCCGAGCAGCAGGAGCCGCGATTTGGGTCTCTGAAATCGGAGGGGTCGACTCCCTATCGCACCCCGCCAGAATACCCGAATGCCAGTCCTCGCCAGCTCGGGTCGACGACAGCGTTCAACAAGTCGACGAGCTCGCTCAATACCGCGGCTGCACCCAACGCGGGCCCGCGCACGATATCGGCGGCGGCGTTCAAAAGGCCGCGGAATCCGAGTGCAGACAATATGGGCACTTCGGGGGACTTTATGAAGAAGAGTTTGCCGAGTTCGCCGTATCCCTCGAGAGACCAGTTAGGGCCGAATGTGAACACTGGAAGAGAGAGGAGTGCTTCGACCGGGCGAGCTCCTAGTCCCGGTCCCGGTCCTGGTCCTGGTGCAAGACCTCTGAGTACCGCACAAGGAGGCGATGGCGACGACGACCACTACGACTATATCAGTGCATATGTCAACAGCAGTGACCCCAATACTCCGGCTCAAGCTGAGTTTGCGCATAATGGTCCGGATCCGAAGGGACCGCCGCAGGCTGGCAGGGCAGGAGGGGGGTATGGAGAGGGGCGGTTTGCGACTGACCTCGATGACGGAGGCTTGCGGTGAAGATTGGTTTTGATTGACTTTATTTTTGCTTTTATTTTGCCATTGTCATGATCACCACATGTTGTTGTTTTGTAACAGGATTCTTGCTTTGTTCAATACCTCCATCCATCGTCGACTCGTGTTGTAGTTTGTGTAATGTACTCGCCCTCCTTTACTATGTTTGTTTTATAGGATAATTTTATTAGGAAACTCGTTTCCGTTGACCTTTCCTACTCCTTCTTCCCTCTTATTCCTGGTTCTTTCAGGGCCCAGGCTCGTTTCTGTTATATGAACTAACCACTTTCTTTTCTCAGACTGAACGCAAGAGATGAATAACATGCGTAAAGTAGGCCCTAATTCCTCATTGCATGCAGGTCAACATTTATCTTTTTTTCAGTATCGTGCCGAACGCGAACGTGGACTGCTTCACGACCATGACCCCTCATGCGCATGGTTCGGAGAGCCTTTGGATCAAAAGCCTTAGGGGTTTAAAACCATCCCCCAAGGAGACGCTCAACATAAATGGCAACGTCCAAAAGCTGCTCGATACACATGCTCTGAACACGTCCTCCGAAGTACATTGTTGTTGGCGCCAGCTATCTATGCAAAAGGGTTATCTTCATCGAGGGCGAAAGTCCACATTCGACTGTCCAAATTCCCACAATCAAGGCATCGCTTGAACAGCGTCGCCACCGGATGCAATGCGACGTTGAGCTATTTCACGAGGAATCATCGCACCCACAAAGGAAGACCCTCTCTGCTTGGGCCAAGATTTCAGGCATCATCCGATCTAGTTCTCTGCCAGGATTCCTGACATAGTCGACGCAGGTGCTCGACCCTTTTAATGCGGCTGCTAAAACCTCGAGGAGCATGGGACTGAGTTCGTCTTTGAGCCTTATCAACCCAGCTTCATCCAACCTTGGGCTGTCGTTGAAAATCCTTATAGCAGTGGTGCATTCGCTTTGAGTGAGATTTCTCGCTGTGTAGCTCGCCATATCGCTATATTGAAGCGTATGGGTCAGTCCGCTTATCGTTTTCTCCTTGATCAGGTACTCAAGGCCGTTAATTGTGGCCTGAATATTACGCGCACATCGCTCGTCCGGAAACAGTGGCTTGATATTGTTTTCGACGATTGTCTTCACGCGAGTGATGGCTTTCCAGAACACTGTTCCTCTGTCCTCAGTTGGCGCTCGGAAGGTGTCAAAATATAATGGGACTGGGGTTGTTGAGCTTAAGCCCACTCCAATAATCCACCCTCCGCGATATACGTCCGCGTCATTTCGAATTGGAGATGGAACGCGTCTATTGTAGCAGTCCAGATATTCTCGGTAGAAAGGAGGATAGCCTCTTAGAAGGCAGTTGATTTCTTTTACCGTCAGATTTCGAGCTGGGTGGGGTTTTGGTATTGAACTAACGTGGACCAATATCTCCCCAGAAGCTTTATGGACTTCCGGGATTATTTCGAGAGTACCGAAGTGGAATTTCGGAGGTGGTTTATGTACGATGCTAGGCCATGATTCATCGTCCACTGTTAAGAGAATAAACGCCTCGATAACCTTTTTGTCGACGCAGAGGAACGACTGTCGTAAAGGAAGTTTAGATGGTTTCTTTATTTTTTCTCTGCCTGATTCCACTGAAAAAATTATCGAAAGTTCCCTTCCAGCATGTGTTCCCAGGAACGTGCTGAGAATGGAGACACCACGGACCACTGCAAGTGTGGAATGAACGTCCTGGTATATCAGATATTTGCTTCCATTCCAGATATTGACACTGCCCATCCTTGTTCTGCATTGACACCCAAAATCGTCGCATTAAGTTATCGAGAATTCTCCACCAATAGCTTCCAACGACGAGAGGGAGTAAAATGAGGGCCACGATGACCTGTACTAAACCCCAGTCCAAAGCCATTTTTGCGCGCTGCAGGATGAGCTGCGGGAATTAAAAGGGGGGCTCAGAGCGCCCTCCTTCTGTCAAACTAGGTCATCATGTATGCAGGGCGGCGTATAGCCTCGCAGACTAATTGGGACAACCAGGTCCGGAGCCAGTCAATTGTCAAAATCTAAAAGGATACATGAAAACTAAACGAATGCTACATATATGAAAGGAATACAATCTACAAGCTATGGAGTAAAAGATACACTACACACTGGACATCAGGACCCTCAGATCACGCCCATCCAGCTGATTTTATAAACATAAACCATGTTGGCGCAGGCCGGAGTGAATCCAACTCTTTGCCTTCGACGAGGCTGGCCAGATGACCAGCAACCATCATGCAATCAAAGAGCTGCCCGTTGTCATCCAGCTTTATGTCGACCTCGCAGAACCCGATCGGGATATCAGTCGTGTCGACGGGGCAGTACTGAGCGTCGTCGATGGACAGCACGGGTATGATCGACTTCCCGCGAAAGCCAAACGTAAACGGCACTACTGGCTCGGTCAGGGAGGGCCCTTGCCATTTACCTTGGTTCGTCCATACGCAGAAGGCAGTGATCCAGCCTGAGAGGTAGGATGGTCCTGATCCGCCTGGATGGACGTGGCATACACGGTTCCAGAAATCGACGTCGTGGTCGCCGTCGAAGGCTTTCACGAAGCGAGTTAGAATGGGGCGGAGGAGGGCTGCCCATGCTGTTGGCTCTGCTCCGAAATCGCTGAGTTTGTCGAGGCGGGAGAGGAGCTTCTCCCAGTCCGCTTTTTCACCCTCGAGGGTGACGGAGGGGATTCCGCACCTGAGGATTATTTTACGGTCAAAATAACTAGGATAAGGAGCAAAATCGATCAATTAAGGAACGAGAGATGTATAAAAGCGATCGTACGCGCTTAAAGTCGCCATCATCAAAACTGAGCAGATGACGGTGTCATTATGGGTCGTCGTTGAGAAGTTTGGCAGGATCCAGTCTCGGAGGTCTTTGTCGACGAGCTACTGGAGGGTTAGGTCCTAATCTGGCTGAGGTTCGTCGGAATATGACAGACGTTTTTTTGGATCTCGTTGGACAGCCGGTTGGCGAGGACTCCGAAATCTACGGTGTATCGCGTCCCGACATCGATTACGACGACCTCCTTTTTGCCTTCGTGAACGACGAAATGGGATCGAAGCTCTTCTGCGTGGGCGTTAACGCTATCTCCAAAAGCGTTATTCACGAAAGTCAACGGCAGAGTTGTGATGGGTGGACGCACTAAAAGTTGAATTGACTAAGAATGGCCATCCAAACGTCATCTGGTCTGAGAGCAAAAGATTGGTTAACGCCACACTACAACAGTCGAGAAAATGTGGACATACTTTATGGTAAGGTGGTGGTGATTATTATAAGCGCTGACGATCGTGTCGACGAAACCATTACGCTCGACTTGCATCAATTGTAGGTCTGATTTCTTGACAGAGGATTGGAGGAACTCCTCGCAACGGGCTACTTTGTTTCGTTGTCCCCATGAGTTTTGGAGGAGATCCTCAGGGGTCTTGAGCTCCGGTTTAGAAAATTCGAAAGGTTCGGCTTCGTGAGTAGCAACCGTGAAACGGGTAGGCATTTGGAACGAGTGGCTTCTGGAGCCGCCACTGTGTATCTGTTCAGGGACTGGGATCGTTCTACTCAGTGACTCTGACAGTGAAATCTAAGTGAATGGTTTATCTACATGACAATAAGCTCCAGTGACTGGCACGTGTTCCGCTTTGCTGTGTACAGTGCTCTCCAGCGATTGAACAGCCTACTCAAGTATGTTATGTGCATAACACCCATGACAGGTCTCGTGTAGTTGTCAAATAGAAGATGTATCGCCTGGGAACTTTATCTTGTCTATTTCAAAATTTCAATGGCCATTGGTTGCTGTGGGTGTGACTTGCAGAGGGTGGCTGGTGGCATGAGCAGTGCTGAATGAAATGGCCGTTCAAAAGCAGAAATGTGATAGACGCAAAGGGTTACTGGTTGAACCCTCGAGCTTTTTCGAGTTCATCGTGGCTGTATGATGATAGAAAGTTTTCATATAGAACGAAAGCCAGTGCAATGGAGGAGGTTCGAAAACAAGAAGATTTGTGTTGAAGTGCAGTGAGTTCCTGAGATACCGGTTTCACACGCTTCTTGGCTAAGTCAAAGTCTTGTAAGTTGTAGATACATTTGATTGTCTAACCGCTAGATACGGAGGCGAAAAATTTCGGAAAGTACTGCATTATTTGGGGCCCAGTTCGTATCTGACAGCCCTATTTTTGAGCGCCTAAAAGCAACTTGAACGTCTCGAAGTACTTATTATCGATTTAGCATCGCCACCTCGAGTCTTCTAAGCACAAAGCGTAGCTGCTTTCTTATCTCAAATGGAACTAATACAGCATGGACTACACATATGCAGCGGTTGGCACAGGGTTAAGTCTGTAAGAACACCGTTGTTCGTTTTTGGAGTCGTTCTGCAGATCTGACTGACCATTTCTCTTCATTAATTTGGCAGAATCCCCTGACGGTAAAACACTCTGAAAATATTTTTTTTGCGTCAAGCCTTCTGTCTTGAGTATCGTACAATGAGTTTGGCCGGTCATTGATGCCAATATCCGCGGTGTCGAATTTTAACGGATTAGAGCATGCGGGCTGCAGTACAAAATATATTGTCGATGAAACGACACAAAATTTTACCTCCAAAATACTAAACTAGTGGCGAGTATGATTTGAACGTGTTCAATCACTGAAATGTATTCGTCGGTCGGTAATCGCGTGGAATTAGTTTAGAATAGAAATAATTGACTCAGAAACGCAAAACAGTGACGGTAAGGACAGCACGGACAGAAGATAAATTGTCAGCCCGCAAAGGTATAAATATTTTGCGTTTTTAGAGACAATTTCCACATGATTCCAAGCTTGTGTCGGAGTTGTGGAAGAGATTGTTGATTTGATTCGCGGAGTTGACGCGAACAAAGTTTGTGCGTGACCAGACACGCAGCACGTGATGAGAAAATATTTTGGCTAGTGTCAACAAACGATGTTGAATCGATTTGGGTCGAAACGCGTCTCTTCCCTTAACCCCCATTTTATCCCCCGCTTCCCGCATTTTTTTTTCAACCGCCCTCCACAATGCCTCGCAAAGCCGCCGCCGCTGCCGCTGAATCTGGCGATGCCCCAGAGCCTCGTCGCTCATCTCGCATCAAGGACCAACCAAAGGAGGAGCCTGCTCCAAAGAAGGCCCCGGCGAAGCCCAGGGCAAAGAAAGCAGACAAAGAAGCCGGCGATAAGGAAGAAAAGCCAAAGGCTGCTAAGGGAACCAAACGAAAAGCTGCTGAGGAACCCAACGGTGCAGCAGAGGGCGAGGAAGCTCCCGCAGCCAAGAAGGTCAGTATCTATTGGTCATTCCCAGAGACGCTGAGACATTCAACATTCTTGATTAGGCTAAACCTGCCTCTAAGGCTAAACCTGCGTCGACGAAGCCAGCATCCAAGGCTGCTGCTAAACCCGCCTCCAAGGCGTCGGTGAAGCCAGCTTCCAAAGCGTCCGCCAAACCGGCGTCTAAGGCCGCTAAGCCTGCCTCCCGCGCTGCATCAACAAAGCCTGCATCCCGAGCAGGATCGAAGAAACCTGCCTCTAAGGTTCGTCGTTGTCAAACTTTATCCCACTCGGACCGTGTTTTGGACCCTTGAACTTTTGTTTCCATGATTGTTTCAACTTCGCGGACATGAGGCTGATTGTGATTATAGGTTGAAGGGCAGCAACCAGCTGCTACTGGTAGTGCTAAAGTCGACGCGACGATTGCCGAGGAACCCGAGGCGGAAGCAGAGGCTGTCGCCGCCGCCTAAGCGGTCAGTATTTCCTCGTTGTAGATTTTGGTGTCGAAATGCTCAAACATAATATTTTTTCGTCGTCGTATAGGCCCTCAATCCCGAATAAAATTTTGTTCGCATCTGTGTCACCGTCCATCTATCTCAGTCCGTCATTATGCCACCTCATTTCCCGACTTTCCCCTGGTCTCGCGCAACAGACCTTCTCCCATGCATTAGGTTAGGCGACGTGGATGCCACCTAATCGTTGTACCATCTTCCGATCTCTCTTGGTGTATTGCATGTTTGGCCTATTTATTCTTACGAATCGAAACATACGAATCCGCTTCGGAATCATGCCGCCATTCTTGATCACGGTTTAAAACGCCCTCGTCGTGCTATCGCTATCACCTTTTCTTTCTCCCTTTTTATATCGTTACGCCTTTCCTCACGCTTTTTGCTTTCGATGTTGTTGTCTTAATCACAGAGTGTGTACACAAAAGCTGTATGTCGTGTTTGTATGACTGTATGTGTATGTGTACATTCGAGCCATGGTGGAGGGTACTTTTTTCTGCCTTCCACCCATGATCGTTTAACTTCTATATTTTTTTTCTCAACTTTACTTCAATTTAGTTACTATTTCTTATCTTTTAGCTAGTTTCCTTTAAACTTTCTCCCTTCGACCTCTCTTCCTCTTCACCTGGCGAACCCCCTTCCATAATCCACGAAACCACCCCAATCTATCTTCATTTTCTTGTAGAAAACCCTGTGTCCTTGTCTCCGGCGTCCCAACAGTTCCGCGTTCTCGTGTACCGCGTAGTATTACATAGGTGTGTGGCAACTCCCTGTTGTCGGTTCTACTCAGCGTTGTTCTCTCCCTCTTTTTTTTGGTTTTGGTTTTTCTTTCACCAGGCGTACGTTCCTACACCGTTTGTCCGCGGGGAGTTGATGGCGTTCTCATTCGTTCGTGTTTCTTCTCCTCTGGGTGGACGGGTGGGTATGCGCCTTTTTCTTCTTTCTCTTTCTTTCTCACTTTTTGCGTTTCGAAATGAATATATATGATTTTTATGGCTCGATATTATCCGCCGGCGCCTCTGGCCTGCTCGCTTGCCCGAACGTTCGATGGATTATGGGTCGCAAGACTCACAACCGCCACATCTTTGTGGATATAAGGATTCTCTAGGATGGGATGGGATGAGGTGCGGATTTTCCGCCCTTGTCTTCTGCCAACTGATTCATTCGGTTCTCGTAGAAGAAGACGTGTATTAATCTTGCTAATTTATGTGTTTAGCAGTCCTGACGTCGACGATCGTCCACCGACGGTGACTCACTCTCAACTTGGCATACGTGGTCTCGGCTGCAGATGGTCCTTATTCTGCTTTGTTACGCGTTCTTCCGTCAAGCCACCTACCTGCTTGCCCTTGGAGAAACTTCGAAATTAATTGGACTCCGTCTCCTCAATCCTCAATATCTTCCAGCAGTCGGTCTTCCAAACGGTGACTCGATGTTGAAACTTTTCAACAGAAGTCGCTCTGATCTTTCGACCAACTTTCGTGGTCAAAACAGGAAACGGCGCAGGTGTAACAGGTTATTCTGCGATACCTCTTACCAGCCTTTCTTCGTCAGGAAGTTTGGGACTTCGTTGGCCTGCGGCCCTGCGTTTCCTCAAAAAGTCTAACGAACTCAACCTCTTTCTGAAGACCAGGCTGCTGGTACTTATTGTAAAAGCGATTAATACCTTCAACGCAAACCGCCTCACTCTACTCCTCATTGTTCCACTGAATGGATTCGTTCAGACCGCCCCAACAAAATGCTTCAAATGTCGCTAGTTACACTCTTCGTGCTGCATAGTGGTCTGTTTTAGCAGACTACTCAGATTTCAACGACATTACTCGCCGTCAGCAATCTCCTCAAGTTTGTTCCTTGTTTGGATTGAAATTTGGCCAGGTACGCATCTCGTCATTTAGTTTTACTCGATTACTTATGCCGAAGATGGTTTCTTAGACCAATTTTTATTCGGTTGACTTCAATTTCAAGATGACCAGCGAGGATTATCTACAACGGCCACAATACCTTGAAATTTCATTGATTTTTGTATGTTGACAAGGCTGTCATTCCTCCCAGGGAGCTCATTGGTAGGTCGTTCTTCTGTTCGCCACGGATTTGGTGACCTGACGTTTCTGGTTCAGACGCGAACGCACTTATATGGGCCTATGGGCTCTGGCTGCACCTTTCTTGTCATGGGCTCGACCAGACGTCCGTCATGGTTGGCTAAGAGCGCCAAAGCGATGGAAGGTTCGACCGCTCCAAAATTGCAAGCTCTCCCGCTAAAGAAGGCTCAGGAACACCATCGGCGTACGGTTGCAGAGGCAACTGCAAAGATCGGTAAGTGGACAAGACGAATGCCGAGTCATGCCTTCTTCTATCACCTTAACTTTATGACTGAACTTTTGCTTAGATTCGAGCTGTCTGCACAGCCCACATAAGCAAAGTTGGCTCTTATTGCATTGTCATAATGCAAGGATCTGTGGATTCGAAACGTCATCCATATGCCGCCTTCCCTGGCTTCCTCCCGTATCTGGGATGCGGAGTCAGCTTACGAAATTATAACAGGCCCTTCAACTGGTGAGCTCTGTTTTTACTCTACTCTTTGGGAAACCTAATTATTTTCTCAGACCTTTCTCACCTGTTTGGATCACTGAGTCACCTCTGCAAGTACGACAAAGGCAACCTCATTCCAGTTTACACTGCTCTCCAGGAACGACGTCATCAAGTTATTCTCAATGACAACATTCTGGGCGACCCTCTTTTCGTAATCGTCGATATCTTAGCAGAGACACCCGTCGTTTACAAAGCCTAATAGATGTCCAAGAACTCTGAGGAGGCTCAGAAGGGTTCGGATATGGAGAGAGCGTCACTGCTGCGTCAGCAACGACTACACACCACTCCATTAGCTGGTTCTTCCCAGCTGACGGGCACTTCGGTTGTCGAACACTTGCTGCCCAAACTGGTCTCCTTACACACCTTGAGTTTGTCCAGCTCATCATCCATGAGCTTTACTAGGAGATGCACTGTTAAGAAGCCGCACATCGAAAACTTCTGCTAAACCTTGTCGTGCTCCCATCGGCGACATGTATTGACGCGAAACTTGATATTTCCATGAACAAGGCAAAAAGAGAGGAAATCTAAAGCGCTGCTTTATTTTACACAAATGAAGGCATGAAATTACAACCTTGATCTTGACAGCTCTTTTCTTTTGAAGAATTTCAGCACGCATGCCTATACGCCAGTCCAACTTAGTTGCGGAACGTGGAAGGGGCTAAGGATCTCCCAATTCGATTCAACATCAAAATGCAGCCTACTGATAGAATACATGGATTTTATCATTATTGATTTACTCTGCCTGCTTCGCAGAAAGCATTTCAGACTGTCGAAGCTGGTAAGGATCTGGAAGGGAATTGATATTGGGATGGACACACCGTAATGGAACAACCTTCATCGTCGAGCAGAACGACGTCCGAACTTTCCATTTGTTTGACTACTCTCAACAGTAAATGCTGGTAGGACCTAAAGTTATGGACTATTGTGCCACTCAACAGTCGGATGGTCTTGACATTGGGGTTTTTTGATAAGATGGCAGGCAGTGACAGTAAAATGTCTCTCATCCATCCTCGGGATAGTGCAGACGAAACATCCAAACCAAGAATCCTAACTGTGGCTGGAAAATAGATGTTTGGGACAGGACCAATTGCGTTGATCTGGACAAGGTTGATACATTTTTCTCGTATTTCGGCAAACAGACGAGTGCAAGCGTCGAAGTTGGTCTCGGGGATATCGATTTGGAGGACTGTGAGTTGCCTCCCCAGCTGAGAAAGAAAGTTTCCGTTGCGCCAGTCGTATACCGCAAACCGAACGGCGGGAAGTTCAAAACCTGTATAGTAGTTGCCTGAGTGTTCCTGGTGAACAGGATTATACCTATACCCGCTGGAGTAGTATATGATCTTCAAAGAATGCAGCTTGATGTGTGTATTGGCACTGAGCTTTAACCAATCGTAATACTGCAATGACTCTAGACCTGGGTGATTCTGGAGAAGTGATGTCCAGTCATCGACCTTGGGCGGGAGGGATTTGTTGTACCAATGGACGACTTTCAAGGACTCCCGGCAACAGAGAGAACCGAGAACATTGGAAGGAAGTCTTGCTATTTTTTTTTGGTAGCCGTGTCCGATAACCAAGAAGGTCAGAATGCGAAGGTTAGGAAGACAAGATATAATGTCTGCAACGGCGGCGAGAACAAGGGACGGGTCGAAGTTGCTGGACGTGCCATCGTCGCGCATTTGCACGTGGAGTCTCTTCGTCCACCAGCCAATTGGACGCTCGTCGCCGCCATTTGCTTCAGCAAGTCGACGAGAGGTCGCCATCGCGTCGCGAAGCGGAAGGATACTTCTTCCTCGTCCCAGAAGCACGTACTCGTATAGAAAAGGCGATGCAATCTCGTACCAGGCCTTGCTAACCCGTATAAGATACCGCCGTGTCACCTGCAGACCACAATTTTTCGTTTTGAAAGGTAATCAGCCTGGAGTCTTGCATCAAGTACACACCAGAGACGCTCGGAAAGCCTTCAGCCTCTTCCGATCAGGGCCACCTACCAATCTCAAGGCCTCAGAGGAGGTAAACTGGTCTTCACATATGTGTTCACCGACAGCGAACCTAAATATCGTGGACCATACTTCGGGGGGCGTTGAATGAATAGCAGAGATATAATGTTGATTCCGTTCAAGTTTTAGATCGCTTTTTGCTGACATTCTTCGCCTGTTAGTGAGGGAACGTCTAAAGCGTGGTTCACAATGTTTCCGGAAGTCCGATCACTAGATAATGATGATGATTATGATGATTACCAGCAGGTGGTCCCTTTAAGGAACAGGCTGGGGTCCGTCTACATACATGGGCAAGGTGTAGATGTTCGGCCCGACTCAGGAGAGAAAGTAGCCATGCAGGCGGTGCAGGCGGGCAGGCGGTTTACCGCCCATAGTGCTGGGTATGTTATCTGCCCGGCAAAGCCCGAAATGGGCTTCGTCGAGGTTTTGCTGCTGCTCTCCTGAAGTCAAATCGGAATAGTTACCTACGAATTTTTGCAGAGCCATAGCCATACATAAAATAAAATCTTTTGTCTCTTTAGAATTTTTTTAGAGGGTGTTGAAGCGCGATGAAGTCGGGTTATATTATCTGCCACTGCCAATGTTATCTGCCATGGCAGATAACATTGGCACAGGTTATCTGCTCTCCTGAGCTCAATTTTTGCACTAACGGTACGAAACCTTGCATGCATTTGCGTGTATGTACATTTAATAAAACTGTCTCTTCAGATTTGGTTTTTTATGGCGAGAAATGTTACAAAAAATCGGGGTGTTGTCTGCCATACCTGTTGGAAGTAACAAAACGAAATGTTATCTTGTCTCCTGACCTCAATTCTTACATTCGTGCTACGAAATTTTACAGGCATGTAACGACACATAAATATATTTAAACTGTCTACTCAGAATATTTTAAAAGAGGGTAGAACAGAAGAGGTGATAACATTATCTTCTACAGGTCAATCATGACATCGGAGAACCGGCATTTGTTTATACGCATTCAATGCGTTCTGTGTAGGTATTCTACTAATTTATGAGGCTTCGGAATCAGATATTTTCAGGTGCCCGGTTTAAATCACATCTGCTCTACGTAGATGAAGGTTGAGTTGGTGGGCCAGCGCGCTTCGCGCGCTAGAAAAAAAATCTTGAAATTTAGAAAATTCAGTTGCAGTGTAAAGACTCGTAAATAACAAGTAAATACTCTCCATGTGTCTAGAGAATAAAATCATGTATGTTTCCGTTAAAACTCCCCTTTTCTCCTTTCTTTTTGTCCTCTTTCCACTTTTGGATACCCAGTACTATGGGGGGAAAACCATGCAGGCCCATGCTGCAGCCGTGCATCATCTACAGAAGCGCCTGCCGTTGCTAAAACTTATTGTCCAAAGAAAGACCTCTCCAAAAAGATTCCTATTACCACGCACAGTGTGTCAGTGATGGTCTGCAACAGATTGGCTACAGCAATGAACTTCCAGTCTAAAGGTTTTATGGATCATCTAGAAGCTTGCTGTTTCTGCCAGTGCATGTTGTATGGTTCCATCATAAACCTTCAGGTATAATATTGGCCTCATCAACCTTTTTCCGCTTAGCAGGCCAACCGGTATGAGTGCCATTGGATTCCGGCAGCGTCTCTGTCTGGGTACGATCGGTGTTGTCAGTGGATAAGGATGGAGAAACAGGATGAGAGCTCCATAGCTCAACGGGAAACTCGTTAAGGATAAAGAAGTAGGCGCTCGAATCAGCTCGCAAGTCATCTACAAAGTTCAAATTAAAATCGTGGGCCAAGTTCAAATTGAGATCATCGCCTGCCAATTCGGAAACGGGCAAAGAGGCCAGGGACAGAGCATGCGCAGGGGGTGGAGCCAAGTCCTGGGACAGAGCAATTGGCCACGACGATGAGGCGAGCATAGGAGTATCTATAGCTTCAAGGCTTTCCTTGCTTTCCCTACGCCGTTTCTGTGCTCTGACATGCCAGTTGGGTGCAGTTGTCGGTGCATCGATGTTTTCCTTAGGTTCCTAGTATTCCACACTAATTGATAGAGAATTCTTGCTACTATATTTGACCCACTCACCGAGCTAATAAACTGGCCTTCCAGTGTAGGTATTTGGAGCTGTTGCTCTGCTAGGCTATTCTCAATAGGTCCCTTCTGTGGAACGAGTAAACACTGAGATAAACACGAAGGGATAAAACAATAGAAACTCACTTTGAGGTACAAGTCAATAGCGGTGTGGAGCAGCTTTAACTCTGAATGCCATTCGTGTTGTTTTTCTCCAAATTTCCGACTGAAGAGGGATTTGGCGCATATGGCGAGCTTCGGCTGGTAGTCTGCATTTGAAAGGTAAAAAGGTAGAGTTGATATCGCAAACTTCAAAGTGTCGTTGTCGGCCCGACGTATATAGTAGTCGTCAGACACATTGTCGTCGTTATCTTCAGAATTTCCGTCATTGTTGGCTCCCTTTTCGCCCTCATCCTCTTTCTCTGGATCACTTTTGCTAATTATCTCTTTAGATGATTTAATTCTACAACAACGATTCTTGACTCACTATTTTTCGGAAGCGAGGATAATCTTGAACAAACTCAAGGAAAGTTTTGCGTACATCGTACCAGTAACGAAGTACCTCCCAGCTCGTCCCTGATCACGGAGGTAGTTTTGAACCTCGATCATCTCCGAATATCCGTAAGGTGGTCTGAGACTGTGTCGAAAGACAAAAGGAACCCCGATGGCATTTCCAAAAGTATCTTGAGAATCATCCCCTGCCCCGTGAGCAACAACTTTAGGGTGTGTGATTGCAGCCGCAGCTTTTTCCCAGTTGTTGGGATACTCCTCAAGGAGGCAGCAGCATAATTCCTCGCACACAGTATCCAGGGCGACCTTCCAGGAGCGAGAGAGATGGGCTTGTAAGCTGCTTGCAGGACCAAAAAACTCTCGGACTTTTGCTTCCTGATTCACTATCAATACAAAGTAACATATAAATTTTTGGAAGCGAACCTGTGCCAGGAACCAAGTATATAGCTGGGCCACATAGAGATAGCCACGGGCAACCTGCCCCAAGTACATCTTCAGTCCTTTTACAAAACTTTTGACCAATCTACACGCCCATTTCTCAGGTTCAAATGCAAAGCAGTCAAGGAGTAATTCTCTTGTTACAGATGAGTTGTAACAGTGCCGTTCAAGATTTTGAAATACTTTTCTGTCACCTATGACACCAAGGAGGGCATTAAGTTTTACATATGGGCAAGTTTGGAAACAAAGTGAGAGCTTACATGAGGACCAATTTTCTGTCTCGGCAGACCATCCACGTATATATCGCAGGAAATGTCGTGCTATACATGCATTGGCATTGCCCTTATCGATATAAAAATCCTTGGAACGAGATGGATCCATGAGAAAGTCTTGGAGTGAGGCATGTAGAACGCGAAGTTTGTTTTCCGTGCTGTCCTTGTCGTCCTTGTCGTCAGCTTTGATCGCAGGAACATATAGGACGGAATGCAAATCCGTCAGGCTGAGTTGAAGTTCTCCATGACGATAGGATAGGATCCTCTCAATCTGAGGTGCAGTGAAGGTCTCCCAACTATCAGCCAGAAATATAAAACTTAAAATTTCCAATGCCTTTGCGAGGTGGTCCTTCAAGACCAGGCTGAATATTTGGCAGTAAAGAGCATCAAGCTCAGCGAACATGTCCGCATTCCCAGCAGCAACGATACCCAAAACGATGTCAAGTTGCTCCTTCGGATTCCGACGGGGGGATCGTACAAATTTCACGACAGTAGCCGCGTAGATGAACTGCCCAGATGACTTGTGGACCAGTTGGTCGATGTCGTTGTTGGTAGGCCAATTACGAGGTAGAAGCAATCGCAGTTCGTGAGTACTTTTCACCGACTCAAAGCTCTCTACCAAGAATAGCCTGACGTCGTCATCTGGGTAGTACTTGTCATCCAAGACGAGTTGGGAAGTGATCGCAAGTAGAGATTGATTATTGAATGAATCGCGAATTGCTTTTTCCGGTCGGCTGGCTATAAGGAAACAAAGAGGAATGGGGAAGTTTTGCACAGAGTCCGCAATGACTTTGAGAATGGATTGTTGGGCGGCTTCGGTACGGCACTCATCGAGGCCGTCAAGGATGATAACCATCGGATGTTCGTGTCCAGTCTGATTATTTTCGAACACTCTCCACAATGGTTGAATGATGAGAGACTTCAGCTGAGCTGCTAGAGAACGAGTAAAAATGTAAGGGTCAGTTTCGATCGCTTCTTCGACAGAATGGCGTATCTGTGGAATCACAGTGAGCAGCTGATATGCCAATGATGCAATTAAGCGTTCTTCGTCGTCACGACCAGCTGCAATCCTTGACCAGAAGAAACTGCCCGCTAGATATCCCGATTCGTAGCACAAATCTGCAATTTCCTGTGCAATTGCAGTTTTCCCAGCTCCAGCAGGACCGTTGAGCCACTTAATGAATGATGTTTTCTGGCCATCTTCGATCCAATCTATGATAGCCTGAATAACAGCCACACGGGTTTGTGGATGACATTTTGGGGGATCGTAGTCGAGTCGTTCGCGTGAGTTATGGAATGCACCTGGGGCGATATGCGTGCTCCACAAGTCTTTGGCTGTATACACACTGCTGAGATATTGGGACGTCTGTGGAGGACCCAAGTATTGCATACCTTCCTTCCTATTAATCACGGTGAAATTTCCTCCATTGATCGAGAATTTCCTGGCATTCTTGAACATAGTGGAAGAAGGAGCAGCTCGACAGCCTCAACCTTGACCGTGACGGTAATAAGGATAGGAGGGGAAGGTCCTCGTTCGTCCTTCTCTCACTTCCCAATGCATTAAATTGACACTGCCTTGGGTTGGTTACTAGTACCCTGCCGAAAATAGAATTATGCCAATGCTAAATTATAATCGTACTAATTACCTTGATAACACTGACATCTCCAAATAAGTATGTACATCCGTACATTATCTTCGCGGCTCAGTGGCAATCAGAGAGCTGCCAGTATGGGTTTACCAGCGAGCCTGAAGCAGGTCATTGACCTACTGTACCATTACGACCAAGTCTTCGGCACCTTGAAAGTGTGACCTACTTATTTTGTACAACTCTTCATCTCTTCAAGGACCAAGGACCTGCGTGACATGTACCCAAATCCCTTCAAGGCCGGAGTTGGACCGGAGGTGCCAAATTTGGAGGAACTTGAAGTTGGGCCATCTTATTACGAGCCGAGGCTGAAGAGACCCTTATTGAAGAATTTAATGGGGTAGTTGTTGATGCATTGAACGTCTGTTACGTAGGAGGAGGGAAGAGGGAAGAGGAAAAAGTTCCGGAACAAACTTTTCGAGCCATCAGCGCTCAAGTACTAGGATAAAAAGTAACCTCCACCTATTTAGATAATATTTTGGTAATTTTAGCGATTTTTAATGTATAAATTTACATCTTTTTCAAAATTACTGACCAACTCTTCAAAAAAATTTGCGACCGTGACAATTTCGTATATCTCTTCACTTCATAGGGCTCTGTGACGTGTGACGTGAAGAGTCGGTCGTAATGGTACAGTATTTCTGGTGGCGTTAAATTTCTGACCCTTTAGCTTCGTCAAGCCGAACCAAACACAACGTGCCAGTCCTGGGTTCACACTCAATCGACTCCTTTGGAAATTCGAATACTTGCACACCTTCAACATTATTGGAAAGCTCTACATGTGGCAGAGTAGTAAAAATTCAACCGGACAACTGGTCGTGGTCACGTCGTGCGTCAGATTCGTGTTTGATAAACAGCAAAGAATACATTCTATTTACTTACACGTAAGGAACTACGAGTCGGAAGTACATACAGCAGGTATTACAGGAAGCACAGTACACATTGAATACTACTATTCAACTACCACCGTCAAGTTGTGGGGCTCGTAAAACTCTTCTGAATCGGAGAGAGTGGGATCTTCTGGTCGAACCTGAGGTTCTCTGTGTCGCGGAAAGTGCCAGTCAAGCGTGATCTTGTGCGTATCGTATAGAACCGCCAAATCGCGAGCAGGATTACAGCAGCGAGGATGCCGAAGCCAATTCCTAGTATCTTGCCCACGCTGAGGAAACTGGACTTTGAGGTGGACTGAACAGGTGTTCCCGAGGCAGTGCTTGAACTTGGTCCGGTGAGCAGTGTTATTGTGGGGGCTGGACCGACTCCCATGGAGCTGGGACCAGTAACAGGGGGCATGCAAGAGTGATCAGCTGCGAAAGGTGTAGTCAGAACCAAAGCGATCAATTCAAGTGTATGACAACTTACTACTGTCATGGATGAGGAATTCAGCAGACTGCCTGATGTTGCCGGGTGCGTCTACAACGTCGAGGACAAAGGTGTCACCGCCTGGAGTCGAAATGTGAGCTTCGATGGTCTAAATATATACGTCAGGTACCTCACCGGTGATAGGCGTTATATCGACAGTCCAATCCAAAGATGTGGAGGTTTGAGACGGGAACTTCTTCACACCAACACCTACAGTCTGCGAAAGACTGAACACCAATTAGTATACCACGATATTATACACCGTTGGCGACATACAGCTGGACAAGACTAGAAAGAAATAAACATATTGCATGACGTTATTGAGATTGGAAAACATACGTCTATAACCGCCAAAGCCCGCGAAATGAAATGTTATCATCATGAATGATATAAGTGGAGTTTCGCAACAAACCATAGTATACGGAGCTATAGATGGATGGATCGGTATCATTCAATATACAGATACTTTGAAACACTCACGAGTTCCTCCGAACCAACTTAACTCCAGCGGTGCACAGACGGTGCCATTCGGCCTGAGTGGTACGTTAGACAAGGAATGTTTCTGAATGCTAGAGGTGTTGGGCAGGCTTACGGAGTGAAGACCGTTAGAGGCGTCAGGCAAGTGTGATCGGCTACAGGATAAGATCAATCACACAGCTATCAATCCAAGTCTATAAGAAACTCACTGCTATCTTGAAGCTGAAATTGAGGCGATTGGCTGAAGGTACCATCGCCATCAAAGATGTTCAGAACAAGAGTTTCACCGCCTCAAGGTGAAATGAGTTTGGAAGATATTTCATACTGTCTTAAACACCCACCTGGAGGAGGGGCAATGCTGACATCCCATGTGAAGAATGTGTTGTTGTGAGCTCCAAAGGCCTCGATAGGATCGGATATAACATCTGAAAGACTGTTTTAGGGTGAGATATAGCACGTTTGTAACATCGCTGAACGACATACACCTGAGCAACGCTAGATAGAGACTTATAAAGACCGTGCAAGGAATAGACGAGACGAGAAGACTTACGACTACAATGATCAAAAGTAACATTAACGTCAAAGTAGACAACTATGAAGAAGCATGGTTACAAACCAAGGTGTAGGGGGCTACGTAAGGCACAGATCAGTGATATCCTGCAATATGAATATCGATCTTCACTTACGAACTCCTCCAGTCCAGGTGAACGTGAACGGTTCGCAGACAGTAGCAGTCGCCCTAGTAAACGGTCCGCACGATAAGGAAGTTCCCAGATAGAGAGGGGCAATCAGCACTCACGAGTTATTGATTACGACAGGGTCGAAGGCGGCGACGCTAGCAGCGAACAAGAACACGATGGCGGCGACAGGAGCAGAGGGCTTCATCGTGAACGAGGAGAGGAATAACCTCGTGGAGTGCAGCCAAGGTCACCGTGGAAGAGCCAGAGTCAGGCTTAATTACTTATAAATATCTCCGTCATCATAGTATCACTGTGTGAAGTTAATCCACCCATATTGGTCAAGATTTCTCCTGGTGTGGTAAATCGGGGATCGGAGTCTCTATTTCGACATGCGGATGCACGAATTGAAGGTGCTGCGGCGCCGGCAAGGGTAAGATCTTTCGCTTAAAAGATGATCAGCAGACGCCGCCCGTTGTTCGACCTCTTCACCCTACATTGCCCACAGTCGCTCACGAATCGAGTGGGCTTGACCTCGCGCCTCGTTCCGTCTGCTATTGGCCGACTCTCTCGACTACTTGGAGAGCACAAGTCAGAAAGTGCTCTGAATCCGGTTATTGCGTGCTATTCCTAATCTCAGGGTTTAAATTTATCGACAAGTCTAAAGCTATTTATGACTTACCTTTCATCAGAGAAATCAACCCCACCGGTTGTTGAATCATCGCACCATGGTTATAAACCTTCAATTTCGGACCTGCCACACTGAAGAATCTACAGTTAAGATGATGATATCGAGGTGAGTGACTTGGAACGAGACGATGAATTGAAGCGACGCACCAGAAACAGTGGCAACTCTATTTAGATACTGGACAGGCGATTTTAAGGCGGCAAGACAAGGAAATCCATTGATCTACACGTTGCCGTCGAGATATGGACATCAAGCTTTCCGGCCTCGGGAAGAGCTGTGTTCTGGATCTCAATCTCCGAACAGGCGGACGTTGGGACTGAATTGGACTCTGTTCAGGGCCATGTGTGTGGTTTTCTGCATGTTGATTTTAGTCAAGCTGAACAGGGTAGCAAAAATTGCTTGCCTTGGAGTCGTTGTGCATGAATAATTTGCACCAACACTAGGTTATCTGGCGCACTGAGAGCAAATCGATCTACTCTAGGAACGCATTCAAGAGTTTTTTTCATGTCGGAAGTCGATGTTGTCAAATTTTCTTCGTAACTTGAAAG
Source organism: Galerina sulciceps (assembly GCA_023014345.1). Lineage (NCBI taxonomy): Eukaryota > Fungi > Basidiomycota > Agaricomycetes > Agaricales > Galerinaceae > Galerina > Galerina sulciceps. The sequence continues at coordinate 258,966 of JAEDXJ010000026.1, forward strand.
AGGAGGAATGTCCAATGGAAAATGGACAGACACCTTGAGTCTCGAGTCATAGAGCGGGTCTGAGAGTCATCCTTATCCTTGTCTTCTTCCTCAAACCAAAAAATTTCTGTGCTGCTATGGATACTGAAGTACTGAAGCTTCTGCTGGTCGTCCAAGATGTCGAACTGGAGGAGGGAAAAATGAAAAAAAAAATGGAGGCTCAGGATGGCAGTCGAGCGTGGGTGGCAGTGAGTGTCGGAGTTTAAATCCAACGGCGGGGCCAAGAATAGAGACGCCTCGGCGACGTGCTTCGCTGCATTCAACTTCCATCAATTCCACCAGCCAAATGTTCAACCTTCCTGGAGGGATCGTCAACGATTTGCTGGATAAATCGAATTTCAAATAATGAAATTTGTTTATTTGTTTCTGGCACTCATCCGAAGTTCTGGGCTTTTGAGACGAAAAGGTGACAAAACAAATCTCAGCTGCACGGAAATTTGAAAAGGGATCTACTGGCAGCTAACAATCTCTGGACATGAGTGGACCGGACTTCTACTACTCGGTATGTTATTCCAGAAGACATATAACTGAAGAGTTCTCTGATGCTAACGCTCGAACAGGTTTTTGGAATGCCATAATGTTATTCAACCAGACTCCGTCTTATTGTTCCATACAATTCTTCTGTGTAGTTTGCGAATGCCATTTTCATGCGACCTGATCTCAAGTGACATTGGCAAAAGCTCAAGCTTTGTTGATGATGCCCAGACCCACAACATTGTTCAATCGCTCGACGATTACAGCAGTTTGCATGGTGGAAATTAGGAAGGACCCCCCAGTAATCTCTTCGCACTGTTAAAGTTTCGGCTTAATTTTGACAATTTATCTCGTTAGCCATTTCTATCAACTGAAATAAGGACTGTCATTCACTGTCATTCACTATGATAACACGTGTCCAGCTGTCCATCGACACGAAGGGCAATTTCATCTCCTGTCGTACGATGTTGGGCTGCCTCAAGGCCTTGACATGGCAATCCTCATGGTGTACTGGTCGTGACTTACTTGACTCTATGGCTTTCATTCATTCTTTTGCCTCAAATGCAGCGTCTGCTTGAACACTACCCCGCAACACATTCCTTGACGTTTGAGCCTTCAATCGAGAGCTGGAAGGTATGCCTATAACTTGATTGTCAACATTCCAGTTTCTGACGATCATGCTCAGCTACTTGTTGGCATTGAAAAACTCTGTCCCCATCTTCATGGAGCTAAAAGCTTGTTAATCCTTATGACGAGGTCCCTTAAGCCTTCCTGGTATTTCAGAGAAGCAACCAGCATGATTGTGGAACAAGCGGTTGTGATTGCTGGCCGGATTTCTCAGTTGGTCGAGACAGAAGAAGAATCATTGCGACTCTGTGATAGGATAGCGAATCTTGAAGAGTCAGAGTCCTTAGCTTTGTCATGCAAGGCATTCCTGCATTTCTGATTCAACTCTTCTTTTTCCAGAACGCTCTGCGACATCCATACGCTTGTTCAAACAGAAAGTCAAACGCTCTTTGGCCCTAGGATTGATGTCTCCATTCGGATCTCCGTTCTCTCGAGGCGCTTAACAGACATCCTCAGCGCCTTTGAGGTAATTCATGGTGTCTACCCCTTTGTTGTCATTTAATGTTCAACCTATAGCAAGCCGTTTCAGAAGGGAAACAGGCCAAGGACACTTCTAGTCCACAGCAAAACGATGTGGCGAGTCTTGTACAGTTTCTTGGATTTTATACTCGTGATCTGATTTTACATGTTTTCAGCCACCATTAGTGCTTACATCTACGACAACTATGAAGCAGCAGGACAGCGGTGAGTGCCTTTGTTAACAGTGTGATGGTTTGTGCTTATTGCCGGTTGAAATAAAGTAGAGGGTCTGAAACCGAATGCCACAATAACTCTCAGCGCTGAAGGGCCTACACAAGATCTCCTGCTGTCTTGTAAGCCACCATTTGACTGCCAACTACCAGGGCTAATATATCACGCCTCCAGCTCTAGATGTACCCAACTGGACACTAAAAGTGGTTCTTCCTATCGACATGTCGTCCTCAGAAATCCCCAGCGCCCTTTACGACTTTGGAAAGTATCTCTACACACGCTCCGAGAAGGAAGCGAATGGTCCTAGCAAGGACCAAGTCAAAACCCTGATACTTGTTTATAACAAGATCCTCAGTTATTTTTCGATCAGCCAAGAGCAGCGCAGTGATATCATATGGAAATTAAGTGCTTTATATGTACAGCACTTCCGGTGGTCAAGGCAGGCATCCGACCTTGATAAAGGTGTCCGTTATTTGAAGGAGTATATCCATCTCTTGGGTTTTACCCCGGAAATGGGAATCGTTCAGGTCCGACATCTCGCTGTCAGGATGGTGAGGCCAGGCTACTGGAACACCCATGCCCCACAATACCTTGACCAGGCGATTGCTCTTTATACGGAGGTTATGGAGTTCCAAAGAGCTCGTCTTCCGTCCATTGCTCCTTCTTCCTCTTCAGATTTGGATCAGAATACCATCGAAGAAACGAAGACCTCTGACATTCATGAAGCAGGAGATTCTTCGACAGACATCACCTACACGCTCGACGAACTTTCATACTGTTATAAATCACGATTCGAGCAGTTGCGAATAGTTGAAGATCTCGACATGGCCATTCAGCTTATTCACGAGCATATGAAACTATGTGGACGTTGTAGAATTCAACATCCGGCTTGTCGTCATGTATGGGGGAATCTGGCAGGTGTATATGGTCATCGATTCACGGAGCTCAGGGGCAGTGATGACCTAGTCGAATCGATTCGACTATACCGACAATGCTTGAATAACTGGCGAGACCATTCGGCCACCTTTCCGGACAGTGGATTGTGGCATGCAAATCTTTCAAATGTCCTTGCCCAGCGTTTTGTCACGCTGTATGAGAGAAGTGATATAGACGAAGCTATAAGGATCGATCGAGAAGCGTTAACCCTGTTCAAGCCAGACGACAACCGATATCGCACTTCTCTCTTCCACCTCGGCAACTCACTTATGAATCGCTCCGTCTGGTGCGATGTAGAAGGAGACCTAGACGAGTGCATTGATACCTTTCAAAAAGCAGGGAGCGTTGCTCGCGGAAACCTTTCATCTGCCCTGGAGATGCGTTTCAAAAAGTCAGGGAATCCAGAAGACTGGAAGCAAGCTCTGCATCTAGCAATACAAGAACTCGAAGATCACAAACCGGGTCACCCTTTGCGAGCAGGATATCTGTCCCAGATTGCAATGCTTCACATCGCAAAGGGTGCTCCGGGGTACGACGTAATCAAGGCATTAGAACACAGATTGGAGGCCCTCGAGGACGACGCGGCAACTCCACAGGCACGACTTGGCAACAGTGCGTGGATGTTCAACCATGTAGAAGTAAACAATCTCGACTCCACCACTCAATCACTCTTCCTCAAGGTGCTTGTCACCACTATGCGCCTCTTACCTCGCGCCGCAAACTTTAGCATGGACGTCGAATCGCGCCTTAAAGCACTTCAGAGGGAAGACGAAGTTGTTATCCAGGCTGCGTCCCAGGCTCTGCTACTTAACCAGCCTGGCTTTGCTCTTGAGATCGCTGAGGAAGGACGTGGGACCTTTTGGACCCAGACCCTTCGCCTCCGTTCATCGTTCCAAGGTCTCCCAGAACCACAACGCTCCCGCTTGATTCTTCGAGCAAAGGAGTTGGACCGTGGTAGTATCCGGCCCCGGTTATCCACAACCTCCAAGGCAGAGTTAGATATAGATGGCGCATATAGGCGGCGTCTTGACAAAAAATTTAACATGGAAATCCAACAGCTTGGATTTGAGTCTTCTGCATTCAATCTACATGCAACTGAACTCGTCAAGGTCGCAAATCAAGGCCCAGTTGTTGTACTTCTTGCCACTGGAGCTTCTTGTGATGCGATATTGGTCACTCAGGGCGGCACCGTTGAGAAAGTCCACCTGTCGATTACGATTAAGGAGCTGGAAAACACATCGGGGGCGTTGAAAGGTATTTCTCGGAAAGCTCGAGAAATGTCCTTCAGAGGTGAGAGGGGATGGGATGATGACGACATGGAAGACCTTGCTCTGGATGAATTCGGGATCGAACAGCTAGTTTCAAGCAGAGGGCTTCCCGCCAAAGATGAAGTTGAGGTAACGGGTTCAAAGTCAGGAAAACGAGCTGACAAGGTCTATGCGAGGCTGTTACAAATTCTGTGGGTGAAAGTCGCGAGTCCAGTGATAAATGCACTCAACTTGAAGGTAAGAGCGTCGAACCAGTCAAAAAGGGGAAAAAAGTTGACATGTATTTGTAGCGCTCGTCTGGTCGTGATCGCCCACGCCTTTGGTGGTGTCCTACTGGGCTGTTCACCTTTCTTCCTATTCACGCTGCTGGGAATCCCGGAAATGCAAATGAGTGCTGCACTGCCTATGTAGTCTCATCATATACCCCAACGTTACGGTCACTGAAGGATTCTAGACAAAGTTTCCAAGAAGTAATTCGTTCGGATGTTAGAGCTCTCCTTGCTGCTGTTCCCAAAGGATACACGGGAGGCATTTTACAAAATGCTGTTAAAGAGGTCGAAAATATAGAGGAGCAGCTACCGAGCGGGACAGTGCTTCCGCTTTCATCTACAGCCTCAGGACCCAATCATGGTGACGGCGTTACCGTGAAAACGATGCTCGACAATCTACCAAATGCAACAATTCTCCACCTTGCCTGTCATGGTACGCAAAATCCAGTGAAACCACTTCAGAGTGGTTTCGTTATGCAGGACGGTCTTCTCAAAATATCTGACTTAATGTCTGTTTCCAACCCCAACGCATTCATGGCTTTTCTGAGCGCATGCGAAACAGCAAAGGGTGATAAAAATCAGCCCGATCAAACGGTTCACCTCGCTGCAACTATGTTACTTGCTGGGTTCAAGAGTGTTGTGGCAACCATGTGGTAGGGTACCTCCGGATATTACTGTTCAACATTCTTCTGACTATTTTTCGTTAGGTCGATGGATGATCAAGACGGGCCGATGGTAGCAGCTATTGTATACAAGCAACTCTTCGCCGGAAATTCAGAGCATTTGAATCCTGACGATGTAGCATATGCTGTGGATTCGGCAGTCCAAGAGTTGAAACACAAAGCTTCTCCTGCGCGATGGGCCCCGTATATTCACATTGGCATCTAAGCCATGCTGGTTGGCTCCTAACCAGTTGCAAGTGTGCCGTTCGCACTTGCATTCAAGCACCGGGCTAGCTTCCAAGCCGTCCTTATTAGTATCACTCATATAAGTTGTACAATCCTTCACGGGTCTTCAGTCCTTTTGAGGTCTACAAGTTTCTGTTTGTGTTACATGTGCCATGGAATATTTAGAATTTTATATGGCCTCAATAAAGCATATGTTGTGGCAGGTTATTCAATCGGAACTGTATTGTTTTTTTTATGATTCTGATCGACTACGAATTTATATATCCACGTAATAAGATATCAGCACTCCCTAGCCACTCCGTAGTCTCTCCTAGCCAGACCACGATATGTGTGATGTACCCTACGGCTCACGATATATGTGGCCACTCGGGGGCGTGTTTGGATTGACATAACCTCTTTTCTGAATGAAAGGCACCGTGATTATGTCCCAAATATTGGTTTTGGGTTTAACCAGCTGGGGTGTGCGACCTTCGATGAAAGGTGAGGGCTGAGGAATATTAGAATAGTCAATGTATCTGTCCGCGAGAAAGAGCTTCATGAATCCGACATCTGTGTCCTGGTCAGGTGGCAAGAAAAATTCGTGCGGAACTTGACCGCCAGAACCGTATCCAATTGGGAGACTTGAGTTGGGTTGGAGTGGAGCATCCGACTTGAATCGACCCGCAGAAGGTGGCTGATAAAACGACACTGATATAAGTCAAGATACTTAGTCAGAGAAATAGCAAAATCATGAAATTGAGTTGCACTGACAGATTTCAAAAGTACTGTTGTCGAAATAAAACAAGGACGGATAAAGCTCGAGGCGGGTATGGTTCACAACATTAAACGCATACACCTTAGACGAATCTTCGTTGATATAAATTTCCCCATCAACATTGAGGTTTTCGCTGACAATTTCGTAGACTGGGTTCAAGTCGTCATCAAATTCGTCTTCCTTTTGACGAATTTCGTAGCATTGGAGCTCTACTTTGCCTCGGAGTGTGTGTTTCGGATTTTGCAGGTTCACATGCCATCGGAAATGAGCTGCGGCCTGAATAACAGGGAGGACACTGTCCACTGTATTATCCGTAGTGTGTGGCATGCGCGTTATACCGTGCTTTGTCACCTGAGAGTCCAAATTTCTGAAGACAACTTGTCCTTCCTCGAGGTCGACCTGTAAATGAGGATCTTGATCGGCCTCCACGAGCTGGACCTTCCGCGAGTCGGAGCGATGGCGCTGCATAAGTTGGTTGGCCGCAGTTCGAAATACTTCAATCAGACCGTTCTTCCTGGAAACGCAAACGCGAAGGTCTTCTTTCTCCCCTGCTTTAGTTTGAATAGCGTAAACCTGACCAGGGAGGGGCGCGGAAAACTCAAACCCGGATAGAGGAACTAGGAGTGTGCTTAAACCTTTGACTTCCATCGCAACAAAAACACCAAGGCAGGATGATTTAATGGGCAGTTCTCGACTTTCGTAAATGGAGAATTCGGCGCCGTCAGCGATGCCATGCGCAGTTCCTGCGTCCATACTGAACTTTCCATTGACAGTTGAAACCTTGTAAAAAATTCTTTTAAGACTCGAAGCCTTGGTGTCGAAAAGAATGCGACTCTGGTTTACACCTTCACATTGAGGGTTTTGCCTATACTTCGATTATTAAATGCAAAAGCTATAGAATTGTGAAGCTCACGATGCAAGGGGGGGCATCATCGTCAAAAGATCTCGGTACGTCACCTTATCGGCCCCAACGGTCCTGAGCGTTGACAGCAAAGCTTTGGTGAAGAAACCGCGTCCGTTAGATTCCCGAGCGGTTTCTTCAGATCCACATGCAGCAAGAAGGACATGGGAAAGGAGCCCGCTTTGTGCGAATCCAGGAGTTATGGATGCACTCCTAGCACCTTCGTCTTGCCATAAATGCGTGTCAAGATCTGATGGCACATCATCAAGTTCAACGGCGCGTACGTGACCTTCTGGGTCAACTTTGTCGGTACGTGTGCCAGAGCCAGAATGGCAGCAATCGAAGATGACCGACTGACATATAGACACCATAAGAATCACAGCGTCTATATATTATTTACAACACTTACAATATTATCTCCCTTCTCCTTCGCAAGACGATTAAGGAGAGACGCCAAAGTGCGATCGGGAATGCCATGGACCTGTTTTCCAGACTGGCCATCATAAGTCATAACGTCGGAAGGAAGGATATATTGGATCTTTTTTCCTTGACTCTCCCAGCTAGGAGGAGCCGTAGTTTCGCCTCCGTGTCCAGCAAAGTAGATAACAATGGCATCATTCTTGCTAATCCTTGAATCGTCTCGAATGTCATTAAATATCTGTATAATGGCTGAGCGTGTTGCTTCTTTATTGCGCAGGTTGCGAATGTGGTCAGGAGGAACCTTTAAAGTGACTCGAAGGTAATCATCCATGTCGTCTGCATCTGGAACAGCGCCAGCCAAGGTAGCGACTCTAGGGCTATCGTATTCGTTGATTCCGATAACAAGAGCAAAAACCCGTGTTAGAGGACTAGCGCTCACGACCATCGGAGCGGTTGGTTGTCCATTTAAGTGAAGGATGGGTGTAACGTGTTCAACAGGCTTCTGTGTGCTATTACTGTGAATGAGGGCTAAGTCTCGGTGCTGTATCTTGTTTTGAGAAGATGCATTACTTCGTGTCTATAGCAATCTCTGACTTCGGTGCCAGCTCGGGTTGACTTGGATGCAAACTATAAGAATATCATTGAACATGATTTAACATTTAAAGCATAGTCCTTACAAGTAATGCCATAGAAGGTCAGAGTAGGTGGATGCACGAACGAAAAGGTTTTCTAATCCAATGGGCATAATGAGTGTAGCTTTGAAGAGAAGAACTGTTGCGGTGCAAGGAGGCGGGAGTCTTCAGGCGGGTTTAGCCAAAGCTTTCTGCCCCAGGACCTCTCTACGGCATGTGTCCGTGCTGCAAACATGAGGAAATGGGGTGGAAGCTGTGACATTTTCCTCTTCCTTCCGCATAATTTCTCTGCCCATATATGAGTACTGAGTACTGAAGCTTCTGTCGTTCAAGATGTCGAACTGGAGGGGGAATATGTAAATTGAATAAATGGAGGACTCGGAGATGGCAGTCGAGCGTGGCGTTGGTGGTGAGTGTCGGAGTTTGAATCAAGCAGTGAGGCCAAAATAGACACCTCGAGCATGGGCACCGCCTGGACTCCGGCAGACGCGATCCAGTATCTCCCGGTGTCGTTCTGAGGAAGACTTTTAATAAGAAAATTTGTGCACTACGAACACTCTGTCAATGTGGGCCACCGCTCGTCGCCAACCTTCGGTAGGCTCCTTGCAGTGTTAGTATAAGTAGAATAAAATCCCTTGAATACTCTGGCTGCCAGTGTTACTTTTAATGACCTGTGCATGTAAACGCACGAATTGAAGGAAAGTGCTCTTCGATCTTTCGAAACGAATCCTCAGCTCTACAGATAAACTTGGCCAGAGGCTGTACAAACTAAAATCGGACTTTAAAAGTTTCAGTTAGCAGTGTAAGACCTGGACTAAGAGTCCAGGCATCAATATGCTCGACCTTCCTGGAGGAATCATCTTGCGACGAAGTGCTGGATAAATCGAATTTCAAATGATGAATTCTATTCATATGTTTCTGGCGATCATGGTCCACTTAACCCGTTTGCGAAGTTTCGAGTTATTTCAAGTTGAGACGAAACGATGGCGAAACACCTCTCAACTGCACGGAAATTTGAAAAGGGATCTACTCTACTGGCAGTTCACAATCATTGGCCATGAGTGGACGTGAGTTATACTGCTCGATATGTTCCTGGAGGTTATATGATCCTTTTTCTGTAGGTTGGGAATGCCGTTTTCATGCAATGTGATCTCAACTAACAAAAGTTCAAGTTTTGAAGATGACCAGACCCTGTCCTACAAGGATATTGGTGTATCTTATTCAATCGGTCAACAACTATGGGATTTCAAGAAAACTGTTTAAGCGTTCCCACGGGGCGAGCAGCCGTGCATCCGGTGAAATCAACCCACCCCATGAGGTCGTGAGAATTTCCATATTCAACTTACACGTCACACTTCGTCACACCGTATTCTCAAATCGAATCTGCGCGACTTGACGCGACGCGTCAGCCGTACAGTTGATTCAACGTTTGTGACTGCTTAGCGCTCAGCGCTGAAGGTTTTTTCAATTTAAAATATAGAAAAAATGCAACAGGCAGCCCCTTTTTTAACTATTTTTGAAGCTGGTCCTGAAATACGTCCACAAACTTGCATGTTACTACGAGTCTCCAGGACTCGCATGTTAACACTAAGTCCTCTGAAATTTATTTTTTCAAGAATAATTATGATTTCTGAGGTTCCCGATACCAGTGGACATTTACAGGGGGGCAATGTTGTGCACATTCAGATGTACTCCGACTCTCCGAGTCAAAGAAACCAAACGGAAGCCTGGCAAAAGCCTCGGATGAAAGTTTTTTCTCTTTTCAAGCCTAATATATGATATCTCTTCTGTATTTTTGATCTGCAACTATGAGCGGTCAACTGGTCAAGAGCGAAACACCTATTCAAGCAAGCAGCGCGCTGAGTATCCCTTGAGGTCGTGGGAGTTCCCACGACCTCATGGGGTGGGTTGATTTCACCGGATGCACGGCTGCTCGCCCCGTGAGCGTTCCCTAATTATGTCGCGATTGTTTCTATGACAAAGATGACGACAGCGATATTTATCTCAACACAGATTCCATAGGTGATGGCTAATGAAAGTTTGTTCGTCTCTTGTGACCTCATCAGCTATTCGGAGGTTCAGCTTTTTTTTAAAAAAAATGCCAAACGAATACTAGGAGAACACCATGATTGAAGTGTTCAATGCAACACCAGGAGACGGCCTTCGAATACGACAATCAAGATCCTGACGGTCCCAAGGCGTATGGAGGCGATTCAGAATACTTGGAAGGCAACGTCGGAGACTTCCTCGTCGTAACTTGATCCTCATGCAAGTCGCACCGCGACTTATATCCCACGCGTGCTCTTCATCCTCGCCTACAGTTTGGTCGATGAATTTAGGTACCCTTGACCTACCAGGCGAATCTATTGACTATTAAAACAGCCTTAGGGCCCGACCGAATCATTTGTTTATAAACGAATATGTTGGCCAGTTTCTCAATGTCCAATAACAATTCCTGAAGTAGGAATGCTTGGTGCTGGACGGCGGCGTTGGAGTTTACCAATGGATACATAAACGACATAATCTCGTACAATACACCTAAATTACAAAATGTACATTGAATACCGAATTATCATCAAGAGTCGTAAATATCTACAAGCCTCTAGAGCTTCCGAAATTCAGACAGCTGGAACTTCTGGTCAAGCACGAGATTTTCTTTGTCTCCGTCAATTCCAGCTCGCTTTTGCCTCCGACGTAAGACATAGAGGCGCACTGCCGCAAGGACGAGCAGGAGGCACAGAACGCCCAAGCAAATCCCTACCCCCTCGGCCCATCCAATTCTTTTGAATTCAGTGGTAGCTTGGACTGGGGCACTTGAGCTGGTGGTGGGTGGAGGGCTCGGTAAGCAAGAGTGATCAGCTGTAAGTTTTTTTGTCACGACCAGCGGCACGAGTTCAGGTTTGAAAATAAAACTTACGGCCATCCTCGATTTTGAAGGGATACGATTCGCTGGAGTTACCAGCGGTGTCAACAACCTTTAGCACGAATTCGACTAGAGTAGAACTGTTAATTTTAAATATATTTTGCAGGAAATTGGAAACGCACTCGAGCTTGGGATCATACTGGGGATCCAGGTGAAATTTGTGCCGAACTGAGCAGGAAATTGCTCGATGTCATGAGTTTCTGTGTATGAAATGCTTCATGGAAATGAGATACGACAGTATCTTGTTGAAAGGCGGAGACGTACACCTGAGAAAGGCTATATGGGGATCAGAATATTGAGCGAGTATTATAGAGGATGGAAGACATACAACTGTAACGATTAAAAGCGACAGAAAACCATGTTAGGGCTCCGTCGCGATAGATAAAAAACTTGAGAACAGACCATGTGGTAGGGAGCTGTTGAGGGCACCCATTAGTCACGTTCTTTAACCCGACAATATCCAGGTACTCACGACTTCCTCCAGACCAGGTGAATGACACTGGCTCACAGACGGTGGCAAATGGCAGATAGCTAAAATCAGATACCAACAATTAGAAATTTTACCAAGGTCATACGAGCGACAAAGCTCACAGATTGTTGACGATCAGAGGCTCCGTCGCCGCGACGGCACCAGCAGCAAACAGGACCGGAGCGACAATAAGGAGTAAGACCTTCATTTTGGACGAGGATACGGATACGTCGAGGCCTTGGGTGTTCAGAGGAGATCAAGTGGACGGCAAGACCAGACAGAAAGACAGCAGCAATAACTATAAGTATCGCCATCGCCATATCACTGTATCACTGTATCACTGCGAAATTAATCCAATGTCTATGTTAATCCACTCATCTGTCGAGCTTTGCTCTGCTGGCAAGATCAACTTGGCCATCGTCTGGTCATGAGGCAGGAATGCTTGTAGGGCCTCTAGAGGTTGTATTAGGCCGAAGTTGATACGAAAGCGACCTGCCAGCTGTTCCGAATCCTGAAGACATCAAGTATGGTAAGTCTCCAAGAGATGTCGCCCAGCCAGCTTGACTCCCTTTGGAAGATGACGCCGATGACAAGATCATATCGCACTCGGAGGTCTCGGTCCGCTGACTTACGCGTCCCTATTTATACCTCACCGAGATAATCGGAACCCAAAGGAGGCCCAAAGCCACTAAACCGCCTCAGTTCGCCATTGAGCAAAATTCAAAGCCATATTTTCGTCAGATTGAATCAATTTTGGACGAGCGAGGCGTCGTTCTTGGCTTCAAGGCTCGAAGTTTATTTATCTGGCCTTGATCAGCGCTGTTAAAACGAGCAGGAAACTTGATGGGTCCTTCACATTTGAATACCATAGCAGTCATGAGTCGCGCCGGTGTAATCAAAATAACCAGGTTACAAGTTTTCCTTTGCTTCATGGTGTGCTGGTCGGCGGCACCCCAGCATCGCCCATGATGACTCCGAAATTTAAGCGTCCAGTGAGGTGTCAAGAACGACCACTATTTTCGTAGATCGGTACCACTAAACTTTATAAATAGGGTCACGTCTAAAACCCAAGATTATAAAATATGGTATGATGCATCTTCGTATCCTCTGCCTCGAGCGTTCCATTTCTGACCTGAGCGGTGTTACAGCAACCCACCATTATCAAGATCTCTCGTAGCTTTGTGCTCTTCTTCACATCAGGTTTTACTTTCATCGGCCTTCGTATCATGATCGCTGGGCCGATGAGTCTGGGGCTTACTCGCGTATGTGCTGCTCATCCGGATCCGCTTCCCGTACGTCCACAGGAGAAATGGACTAGAGAAAGTGATATCAGCTTCCAATTTTAAAAAGCCGATAACCAGAATAAACGACTGAAGGAGGATCAACGACTTACGCAGGACAGCCGAGCGCAATCCCCAAACATGCAAGAATCGTGTTGCCCTTTCCGTAACCGAGCTTGTTATACATCTTCGTCGCAAACAGAGGGAAGGCGAAGCCGGCTAGGGAACGCAGACATGATACGGCTGCTAGGGCTAATGGAATTGAAACGTGTGTGATGCAGCTTGATGTTTAGGAATAACAGATAGACGTACCGGAAGCCGCGTGCAACGTGAACGCATCCACCACGTACGTCTGTATAGATTGGAAGACTAGAATTAATCCTCCACCAACGAGCGCGATTCCCTAGTGAATGGGCGGGTAAGACTCTTCTGCCAGAGAGTGAGATTGGAAAGCGGCGTACAATATCAGTAACAACCCAATGCACGTTGCTCTGGGCTGCCCAGCCTGATATAAGCAATCCAACAGGAAGGCAAAACGTGCCTGGGACCATCGTCGCTATGCAAAGAGTTAGCACAGAGTAAACATCGAACGTGAAAGCATAGAACAGTCAACTCACGTATCCTAAATTCGGGCTCTCCGACTCCTCCATTTTTCTTCTTAAGTCGTAAATATACCTTGTCCATAAACCTCGCATTGAACTGAGAGGCAAGCGTCAGCCCTATCCCCAAGGCAATATAGTGCAAGCCGCCAATACCCGGCCCTTCGTGGTATACGTGGTTGAAAATAAGGGGCATGGTGGTCAGGAATACTAAAACGGAATTAGCAAGCTCGAATGAGGTGGAAGGACGACTAGAAAGAACTCACGGTAGAAGATTCCATATATGAATGCCATGTAGATTCCGAGAATTTGCACAATTGCCTCTTTCGCGAAGAGTTGGAAAGGTCGGGTCAGAGCTCTGGCGAATATATTTTTCCATCTGTATTTCACTTGCGTTAATAAATGTTGTGCAAGGGAACGGAAGAACCGCGACGTACGACCTGGCCTCCTGTGACTCGTAAACCGTTCTAACAATCCTCTTTGAATTATTTTCCTCGTCGAGATTCATGGCGATCTTCTTCGCCTTTTGCTCCAATAGATATGGGGCATATGCTAGACAGGATAAAAAGTTAGGATATTCAGCAAACAATGAAGCAATATGAGCATACTTTCTTGAAGGAAAAATAGCCCAGAGATCTGTACAAGAACATCGACAATGCTGGTTGACCAGAATACCCATCTCCATGTAGACTTCTCTGCAATCCTGTATGGTAATGAGCAGTGAAAATATCAAGGGTTATAGAGCAGTACTGACCATCCTCCGCACACAGGTCCAGCAACGGGCCCAAGAAGTGGTGCAAGAGAGTATATTGCGATCGCTCTGCCTCTTTCCTCAGGATGCCATAGGTCGCCAAGCACGCCTCCGCCAACCTATACACAACATATGAAAGACCGAGGAGATTGAATGGTCGATATGCTTACAGAAAGAGGTGCACTTCCGCCTAAGCCGGCAAGGAATCGAAATGCAATCAATTGGGAACGATTCTTGGCAAAGCCGCAGCCAATATTCCACGCTAAGATGCGGAACAACGCGATGAGATAAGATTGAGAGGTACAAAGATGCCACTTACCTAGATAGAACATATTGGAAAATTGTATCACTCGAGACCGTCCGTATATTTCGCTTAGAGGACCCAAAACCTTGACAATATTTTAGTCTTGTCCATAGGATTTAATAACGGGATCAAACGTACCATCGGACCGAAAGCTGATAACCCCGACACGATTAGGATTCGGGTATATAGATTCAACGATAAGCCTACCGTATCCTAAAACAAACACGCTTGTCGTCATTGCCACGAGTATGGGACTCGTAATCCCAAATTGTTCCGCAATTTGCTCGGTAGCCGGCGCGACCATGGAAGACGACACTGGGGATATAAAAGTAAACGAAGACACGACGATCGTTGCAGCCCATTTCCTTCGGTATGACCAACTGTATTTGTTTTTCGTTAGTAGACTGTTAACGTCATGCTGGGCAGATGAACGTACTTTTTAGGGTTCATAGGATCTTTAGGACCGTCCCAGTCAACCCAGAGCACATTGTCACTCTCGCCCTCGTTCTTGCTTTCCTGTTCTCCTTTGTGAACTTGGCTTCCGGTTTTAGCATCATAGACGCGTTCTTCGGGAGTTTTTTCGTCTGGGTCTTCAGGCAAATTTTCTCCAGGAAGCGTAGGGGCCGAATCCGATCCGGGTGGAGATGGCGAAGGGTCCGGTGTCGTTTTACTCGAAATGCTGCTACTGACTTCGGGCATCTGAAATTACGTTCGTCGATGTCGTCCAGTCGTACTCCCAAATTCCAGCCCAGTTCTCCCTGTGGTGAGAGTGAAGTAGCAAGGTGGCACTTCAAATCTAAAGCGGCTGAGGACCCGTTGATGACATTCTTTTGCTTATTCTGCATCACTTTGCTTCTCAGGTTCTCAGCACCCAAACGTCATTGAGTCTTCATGCCGTCCCGGCGAGGTGGACGTTTTCCAGACACGAGCGTGATCGGATGTTGGGCATAAAAATTGCTCTGTGTGTTTTGACAGTCGTCGTCGGCATGTTATCCGGAGCACTTCCGGCGGTCCTTGCGCGATACTGCCGCATGTGTGAGAGAATAATCAAAAATACAGCAAGAAATCTTACTGAGAAATTTGCCAGAGCTTTTGAGGCCACTTTTCAAAACCAAATGCTTTTCACGCGTAGAGTACGCGTACCATATATTTGACGTGTATAGGACGGTCATAGCTTCATTCAACCTCGAGATCTAAACAATCCCGATGAACACAGGCCTGGAACAGAATAACATAGGGTGCCGAGTGGTGGAGCATCGTCGAATGTACGTTTGAATTGGCAACCTGAGGGGTCGTGTAGCTAATAGATCAGAGTATCAGTTTATCGTCAATCAAGCATAGATCACGACTGAAATTGGCTACTTTACCTCTCTGTAAGGTCTCCGCAACATCCACAGTGGCTTCCTACAAGGCTACAACATCAATAAGCCTCTGTCGTTTCTATTCACAGTTTGGACTTTGATGAGTCTGGATCAGTGTAACGGAAACGAAAGACTCGGAGGACAAACCAGTTTACATAACCACGCCCGCAATCGTTTGGTTCCACCTAGCTTCAAAGTGTGATGTGACACGGCGAAGGGGCGCGACGTCGTCTGCCACAATGCACAACAACAAGACGACGCGAAGGGTAATGTGGCCAAACTTATGAGCGAATCGTCTCAACGTAGTGCGAATTCGAGGGTGCCAGAATATATAAGCTTCCCAGCTTCGAGCGGTCAGCAGAATCCGTGCGTCTATGCATGCACAGCCAGCGTTGGAGGCGAGGAACTTGAACGGGGCCAGGGGCCTGGGAGGTGAGGCAACTCGCAGCAAGTGAGTACACCCCATTGTCCCCGCTACCATTTCACTAATCCACCAGCAGGTCCCAATGCCCATACCTGCCACCACGCAGACGATGATAGGCAGCAGTGACCCCAACCTCAGTCGGTGTGAAGCGCGGTATCTCCCACTTGTATCCTCATGCGATACAACAACACCTTCACGGGTGTTCAAAGCACCCGCACTGCCTCACGAAATGCCATGTGTTGCTAGCAGCCCGTGTCTGCCCATCGCCCGCCTTTTTGTTCTAAATGGCCCCCTTCTTCGTGTATGATGACCACCCATTCCTGTGACCTGGCACTTTCGCTCCCCCGTTCCCAACTGCCCGGTCTTGATTTTGCAAACCAAACTCCATGTCCGGGTCATCTGCCTTCTGCAATCTCCCCGTTCCGTTGTGTGCCCCCGCACCCGCCTTCGGCTCTCCACACTGGTACATTCTGCAAGCAGCGCTCAATACAATAATTTATTTTGACCCTACATCTGTCGCATTTCCTCCTGCAGCCCATTGTCCATGTGCTTAAACTCATGCATCCGCCATCCACAATTCTTGGGACCCGACGCACCGTTTTGCACCATCGCGTACACCCCCAACACGTCAGGCTCTCGCGGCTGGCCGTTTTTGTACCTCACAGCGCAGGTCTAGACCATTATCGGCCTACCTCCCACTCCCGTTTTGCACATGACTGCCGTTGTCAGCCACAATCACCGTAGGATCTGTTAAAAATCATTCCCATCTCTTTTCTCATGCGAAGTCGGAACGGAGCTGCAGCGGCATAACTCACTGCCCCATGCAGCTGTGAAGCTGAAGGAAGATGCAGATCACAGACAAACACGCAATGCAGGGCGACCAGCCACCATCATGTTTGGTGGAATGTCCTCCGCTGGCGATTCTACGAGTACATCGTTATCAAGGGCAGGGATGAGCGTTGAGATGGCACCACAAGAACCGTCTCTTCTTCCTTCGACGTTGATATTAACATTATCACCATTTACTTCCTCGCTAAACAACACCAATGTCAATGCCAATACCGACGTCACCGTCGGTATCTGCATCAGTCCGTCTTCGTCAGTATTCAAACCCAACTATCAACCGGCGTCATTGTCGTCTGCCTCCTGAAGCACACCAGTTGACTGCACGATGCCCTGGTTCTTTTTTCCACAACTATCAAGGCTGCACTGGTTGGTCGGGGACTTACTTTCCATTGTTCGCATTGTTGCTTCCAATATTATCTATGGATACTTCAACATCATCGAGCCTGCTGTCCAGTGTCACTGAATCCCCGAATCATGATCACCTGCAGGATGCCTATCCATGCCTCGTGTGCACTGCCCCCTTACTTGGTTTATAATTAGCATCAGTAACAGATAGCCCAAGACCTTTAATCGGTCAGCATGCTCAGGCTGCTCGCTCTCCTTTTCCTCTCTCTACCTCATAGTTTCGTCAATGCAGTCCCAGTCGTTCTCATCGCCTGCAATGGGACCACAATTCAGCCTATACCTTCCAACCAGTTCTCATCCTCGGCTGATCAGAGGACCGTCTGGGACATCCTCTGGAGCTGCCTCGCAACCATTTTCGCATGTACATGGGTCTCAATTCATCCCAATATTCCACCGCCGAATGAGAAATGGTGGATGTTCCCTTTGAGACGGTTGGAGCTCATGATTTGGGCGATCCTCGCACCCGAACTAATGATTTTGTGGGCAATGCGGCAATGGATTGGAGCCAGGACGTTGGTAAATCTGTGTCAAGGTGCGTTGAATTTCAAGTATTGTTTTATTTGGGTTAAGACGCTTGACATTTCAGATGGGCGGTGGACCAAAACGCATGGCCACTTCGTGCAGATGGGCGGGTTTTCGGTGTTCAGCGGTGACGCTGCTCAAGGTTTTGTCTACAGGCGCGAGGCGGATGGGTCCGTGCATTACAGGGAGAATCGGTGGAATGGCGAGGTTTTGGCAACTCATAAGTTGCCTACGATTTCCGAGAGGGAAATTCGGGATCGTAGCAAAGGCGACGGCCTATCGAAATTTGTTGCAATCGGTCAGACCTTGTGGTTTGTTTTGCAGTGTATAGCGCGACGCGTTGATGGCCTCTACATCACAGAGCTCGAGTTAACAACAGCAGCATTCGCATTCTTAAACGGGGTCATATATTTTCTCTGGTGGGACAAGCCTCTTGCTGTGCAATGCTCAGTTCCTATCCAATTGTTGGACAATTACACAGGACAACCCGACTTCAAGGCCTGTGCGTTTCATCCTATCTCCCGTTTCGTGCACAAGTCTTGTTTATACGAGTCGCACTTTAGCATATCCAAAGAGCGAAGGCTCTCCCATTCGCCTGTCGGCCATCTTGGGAGTATTTACGCGTCTTGCTCAAATTGGCGACTTGGGGATTAGCTATGCGAACCCTGGGTCCACATTCTATGCCTTTACTCGATACAACGAAGATGACACAACAGTGATATGGGCCTCAGTTTCTGCAATAATATTCGGTGGTATCCATTGCCAGTGCGCCGGGTGGATCTTCACCTTCCCCTCCCATGCGGAATCGATTATCTGGCGTATTTCTTCCGTCATGATAACAAGTATTCCATTCCTCACAATAGCCTACGCTTACGTTCGCAGAAGGTGGGATTTAGAATATTTACGCACAGTAGTTAAGTATGTTACTGTGGTCAGCATTCCGTTTTATATGATGGCCCGGCTCCTGCTTCTAGCTGAAGCCTTCACTACTCTCAGAGATCTTCCACAAGCGGCATTTGACGTAGTTAGTTGGGTCACTTTCATTCCTCATATTTAGCATACAAGTCGTGTATACATGAATACTCTATTGATTTGACAGTGCTCGTCGTCCAGACTCGAACTGCGCCTTAGAAGCGGCTATCCGTGTAATGACGACTCGCTCAGCTATTCCGAGGTACGTAGTTTTGAAAAATAATGTGAATCTGGATCTGGGCAGTTGACACAAAGCGGCTCATCGCAATTGAGCACTGTTTATTTACAGTAAAGATGCAACACTCACTTATCCGTTCGAGGTACAGTCATTCACCGGTCAATGAGTCACCCCACTCAATGAGTCAATCGCAAATTCACTTATCCGTTCGAGGTAGAATAGATATTGAGGAGAGGAGAACTTCACTGCCAGCGTTGATGGTGGTCAAAGACAAACCTCAAATTATCTTACCCGATGATTTTGCCACACTCGGTCCCCCACCGACTAAAAAAATATTAGGCATTGAGGGGCGACTGATATATAGCAATTATAAGTGTTTCTTATATTACGATCGTCCTGTAGCAAATGGAACGACATCTAAAGTCCAAATATTATACGAGCTATTAAAATACTTGAGACAATAACCATAACGACTCTTTCGAGTTCGTGATTCATAACTGGCGTGACCTTTCTAGATCTTCTCGCATTGCGAGAAACTGGCCATCGCAATCCAATCGCAATCCAAAACCAACCCGCGGTCCTCGTCGCGTTCAAGGACCTATAAGGTCGGAATTGGACCGTGTTGAATATTGCCCTTCCATCAGATTTAGAAGTCAATCTCAATCAGGTGAAAATCCATGCTCGTAAAAGCTTTAAGGCTCTTAAACAGCACTCTTCTCTTTGCTGCTGTCCATAGTCCCATTATCATCATTCATTCGATGCACCTGCGATTTACGCGCGTATTTGCTGCTCATACGGATCCTCTTCCCATATCTCCACAGCAAGAACGGGCTAAAAGAAAAAAGAAGAAAAGTCAGTACAACCGAACCAGAAACACAAGTACATGTAAAAAGGCAGACAGGAAAAGGAACTCACGCAGGGCATCCCAAACCAATTGCCAAACACGCAAGGATCGTATCTCCCTTTCCGTACCCAAGTTTAGCGTACATCGCAGGCGCGAATAACGGGAATCCAAAACCCGCCAGAGATCGAAGGCAGGACACTGCCGCTAGGGCTAAATAGAAAAACATGAAAGTTGGTGGGTGCAATGGGAAGGAGAGGGTTGAGAGCACATACCAGAAGCAGCATGCAAAGTAAAGCTATCCACAACGTACGTTTGCATAGCCTGAAAAACGAGGATCATACCAGCTCCGACACACGCAATGCCCTGAACGAGACAAGATAAATACTAGAGTGAAGCTGTTGTTAAAGCGACGTACGACATCAGTGGCGATCCAAGGCAGCCTCGTCTGTGCCGCCCATCCTGATAGTAGTAGCCCGAAAGGCAATAAGATTGACCCAGGAACCATAGATGCTGTACCGGTTTCGCAGATTAGTTCAGCTCTGGAAACGGAAAGAAACGACAACTCACGTAACCTGAACTCAGGCTCTCCGATACCTCCGTTCTTATTTTTGAAATGAATATATATCCGGTCCATGAATCGAGCGTTGATTTGCGAGGCAAAAGAAAGTCCAATGCCTAGCGAAATGTAATGCAGGCCACCCACACCTGGTGTTTCGTGGTAAATATTGCTGAAGATGGAAGGCATCGTGGTGAGGAACACTGAAGTTTGCGTATCCCTTTAGGCTGAAGTTCAGACGAACGAGAGAAGGAAAGGCTCACGATAGAAAATTCCGTAAACGAATGCCATATATATACCGAGGAGCTGTACGATAGTTTCTTCCGCGAATAGCAGGAACGGCCTTGTTAAGGCTTTGGCGAATATTTTTTTCCATCTGTATTTATGAAAGATATATCAAATTTACTTGTGATGATAGAGGATGACATACGTTCGATCGTCCTGCGATTCATATACTGTCCTCACAGTCATGAGCGGACCTTTCTCGAGGCCAAGCTTCTTGCGCAGCTCCTCTGCCTTTTGCTCTAGAAGATATGGAGCATATGCTGGACGAGAGGTAATATGTAAGTTCTGAGGTCACAAAAGACCCATGATACAAGACTTACTTTCGCGAAGGAAGAAGAATCCCGAAATTTGGATAAGCACGTCAATAATACTTGTGGACCAGAAGACCCATCGCCAAGTAGATCGCTCAGCGATCCTATTCGTTCACTTAGTCACGGACATGGATTTCAAGGAGGAGTGATTCTTACCATCCTCCGCACACAGGTCCAACGACCGGCCCTAAGAGCGGTGCAAGCGAATAGATCGCTATGGCCTTCCCCCTTTCTTCCGGGTGCCAAGTATCTCCAAGTACGCCTCCGCCAATCTGAGAAAAAAAAGTCAACAATCCAGGGCGAAATGAAACAGGAATAGCGACACACTGAAAGAGGTGCACTTCCACCCAGGCCAGCCAAAAATCGAAAGGCGATGAGCTGAGAACGGTTCTGAGCAAATCCGCAAGCTAGGTTCCAAGCTGTCAGGCGAATCAAATGTAAGTAATCTGGACTTCACGTATAAAAACATCAATGTACCTAGATAGAACAGATTTGAACACTGGAGCACATGAGAGCGGCCGTATATTTCGCTGAGTGGTCCCAGGAACTAAAGGTAGTGTTAAGCGTCATAAAACAGCAAAGATGCTTCAGTCACACACCAAAGGACCGAGAGCTAATCCATAGCTATCAATGAAGTATTCTTTACGCAAGCGATGATGAATGCTCGTACCGTATCCCAAAATGAAAACACTTGTCGTCATTGCTATTAGTACTGGCTCCGTAATTCCAAATTCTCGTGCGATCTGCTCGGTCGCAGGTGCGACCATAGACGACGACACTGGCGATATAAAGGTGAAGGAAGAGACAACTAGTGTTGCGGCCCATTTCTGCCTATATGACCAGCTATTGTACACGTCTTTCAATTAATGATGCGAAAGGGACTCATACAAAAGGACAGACTTTTTCGGATTTAGAGGGTCCTTTGGGCCGTCCCAATCAACCCAAACAACGTTGGAATCTTCCTCCTTGATTGTAACCTCTTCTTTATCCGCAGACATTCGTAATTCGGGACTTTCCTCGTCCGCGTCTTCTGGTAGTCGTTCTCCAGGGAGAGTGGGTGCCGAGTCCGATAGCCACGACGACCTTGGAGTATCATCGACAAACGAAGCGCGAGGAGGTGAAAGCAAAGACGAAGGTGTGCTCGTTTGAGCTGTCATGATATTCAGCCTGGGGATGTTAGGGCCGTTTGGGTCGTTGCAGTTGCGGGTTAAAAGGAATTGAGGGCACGACTTCCGAGAATCCGGTCGTCATTTCGAGTGGCGAGGACGGCACACGACCCGGTGGGTGATGACATTTCTTTGCTTAGAAGTGAAAAAAAGGACGGGAAAAAATGACGTCGCGGATGTTTACCGTGTCCAAAAATAGCGTGCTACCGGAGGCTCTTCCGTTTTTGCCGTGAAGGCTTCAAGCCAGTGTTCACTGAGTTTCACTCTTCACCGATGACTCGGCTGTAATGGAAAGAATGTCGGAGGTCCTTGTTCACCGCTCATAGCATCTTTCAGGTCGTCTTGAAGGTAGGCATCGATTTTGCGTTCAGACCGGATTTGCACAAAAGGCACGACCAACCAATCCTGCATGGCGCATTGTTCGGCTTCTGTTTATGGACGATGACGACAAACGCTGAGCGTCGGTGAAACTTCATCCACTCCGCACGAACAATAATAGCATGCTATTTGCAGAAATACCTCAATGACAAGAGTTGGTATGATTGATCACCTTGACTTGCGAAGGAGTCATAGAATGCTGCTTTCTAAGCCCAACCGATGAAATATGAGCGAAAAACTCATGCCAATTGGACTAGAGTCCATTCCAGTGATATGGGCCACTGAGTATGGTTTTCTAGAGAGTGTTCTGCATGTGGTGCGATTCATAGCTTCCTTGGCTTAGAAACAGTGTACGCAATGATGAGGCTGGGCAAACGAGCAATAATCATGCCATAGGCATGGGTCATTGAGGTTCGCGTCGGCGTGGTCCCAGATTTCTGGATTTGACCTTGGAAGAATAACGACCTTATTATCATGAAGAATCGATATTGGTCCGAAACGGTAAAGCCATCTTCCAAATAAAATCTTTACATCCTGGTTAAGTTTGACTTCGGCGTCCACGAAACCCAACACATCATCGATATGATGTTGGCAAATAAGGATGAACTTCGAAGCGACCGTCTTCCCAAGTGCGAAATATGTCAACTTTGACTACACCTCTAAGTATACGAGACAAATGAGGGATATAAATTCGTATCAGAAATTCTTTTCTTACCTAGAGTTTGACTCCTCTTGGCCATCCAGACGGGACCCAGACAGTTTGATAACAAGTCGTAGGAACCTCCGAGTGGCGATGAAGCCTACCGAGCAGAAAAAGGGCCAAAACCACAGATGTCGGTCAATTTTGTGAACTTCTGGGGTTGCATAATTTCTTCCATGATTAGAGAGCGCTTGGCGTGGTGAGTGGAGTGAAGGTTTGACGGAGGCGTGGTCTGGGTTGGCACTGGTCCGGTTAACATTGTCGGAGTCGGTCGGACTCTGAATATTAATTTATTCGAATTTTACCCAGAGAAATCCTTGCTTTTTACCATGTTAAATAAAGCATCTGTCTTCTCTGATTATCACTGGGTCCTATGCCTCATATTTAATTTTGGTGTCTTTCGGCTTGTCCAATTTCCAATGAGAAGAAACTATTTGGGAGAACGCCGCGGATAATTGAAAGGAATGTCCATGCAGCGCATTTCAAAGTTTCCTTCTGATTTGCAAGTACTGGATCAACCATTTTCCATGGTGGGGACTTGAGTGCGTATTTATTGACTCGCTTCCTGCCTTCCGGTGCATTGACCACGGGTCCAGCCTTTTTCCTGTTCGCAGTTATTTAAACACTGAAAAGAATGCAAGACGTTATGCTCCGAAAGGACCTCATACACTGATCAGTAACATGGGGTTCATCATGGCATCATTGGGTTGCGAATTGACTATTGACCAAAAGGCACGGGTATTGCGAACTCAGGTCATGTGCTTATCGTCTTTCGACACCTAAAATTAGCGGTCCACTGCTTGAGAGTCGAACTTGGTCGAGTCGGCTGAAAACTCCATATCCATCCCCAAAGAGAGAAATGTAGCAACGTGTTCGCCGCCTCGAGACCCTTCGGAATTAGGCAAGCTTTTATCCGTCCAAAGTTCCAACTATCTCCGAGTGAATTGATCTAATAATTCTCAATGCAATTCATTTCCATCCGGATTCGGTCGAATGTTCGAGTGATCATGACCACGAATGTCCGCCGGATAGGCAGAGCTCCTCTAGATTGGCAAAAAGGCGACGTCACTTACAGGAAAACGCTGAAAGCACTCTCCTTGAACGCGCTAGTGGAGACTCGCATCACCGGGTTAGACTCGGCTGATTCGGTGGATTATCTCACATTTCACGCGACCCAAGTCCTATCTTAGAAGGCGTACCAAAGTAGGTCAGCACCCTGCCTTTCTTTGCCTGGAAGTTTTCTTCACTGATATTTAGTTTTTCCCAGTCTTCCTCTCTCCTTCTCTGCTCTGCGTACACGCGACGTTCTGGCATCGTTTGACCAGGTGACTGGAAATCTTGCCCAGAGCTGCTTCCGTGTTTCAATTTATGTTGCCTCTGAACCATCAGCCATGTCTTTTCGGTCGGTCCTGACTTGACCTTGGGACCAACTGACTGAGATACGCGCACCTCTGTCGGGATTCCTTTCCGACTTGTCTTGCGCCGTCATGTGCAACATATCTTCCGTCCTGCCGTTTCAGCATTCGGCAAATGACCAGGAGCAATATCTATAAAGCCGCGATCCCATCCTATCAAATGCACCACCGACTACGATGTTTTCATTACCCTCAATTAGCGGGGTGATAGTCGGGCTCACTTTTGCTAGCCTGGTTTCTGGTCTTGGGACGTCATGTACAGCTCCGTTGGGAGCTGGAACGTCTGGGGCCAATGATCCTTTCTGGATGGAAACTATCAAGCACCAAGGAACGTCGGCTTTCAATGCCAATCCCAGCACCTACACTGTATTTCGAAACGTGAAGGTTTGTCAGCTTTTCTTCTACAGGCAGACATCTTTTGACCTGTTTTTTTTTTAGAATTATGGTGCGGTCGGCGATGGAGTTACCGACGATACTGCAGCAATCAAGTAAGGCCAATTAGATTACATGACACAAGGACCTACAAATACCTTGTCTTTTCCAGTGCGGCAATCACTGCCCAAGGTCGTTGTGGTGGAGGAAGTTGTAAATCATCAACGTACGTTTTGAAAAGCATATTGATTCTATCTATATGTTGATGATGGAAATTTCTATCAGCCTTACCCCCGCCGTCGTGTACTTCCCAAGAGGGTGCGTACAATGCTGATCTAAGTATAATCTTTTTTCATTTCCGACATAGGACTTATCTCGTTTCCTCCCCGATTATCCCTTACTATTACACCCAACTTATCGGAGATGCCAAAAAGCCGCCGACTCTCCTCGCATCAGCTTCGTTCAGCGGAATGGCTGTGATTGGTGAGTCTTCAGGTGCAACATGCATATCGGTGTTGCTGAAATCGATGCTCTTATATAGATGCCGATCCATACATCCCTGGAGGAGGAGGCGCCCAGTATTACACCAATCAAAATAACTTGCAAGTATACTTGTTCCTCGTAGGTAACTTTGGCTGATGTATCTTGGATAGTTTCCGTTCAGTTAGAAACTTCGTCATCGATGTTACGCGGTAGATCTTCCATCGGCATTCTGTCAAGGATGTTTTTGATCCTTTTCATCCAGTGTTCCTGCGACGAATTCACAAGGAACTGGACTTCATTGGCAGGTTGCGCAAGCTACCTCGCTGATGAACATCGTTGTTCAAATGTCTACGGCTGCAAACACGGCCCATCAAGGTGCGCACGAAAATGTTTTCGAGGGCTCTCTGTCCTGAAGGCGAGCATTCTAGGGATTTGGATGGAAAATGGAAGGTGAAGTTGCTCATTCGTTCTGTATTTTCCCACAAGCTCAATGATTTTTTGATCTCAATAGTGGTGGTTTCATGGGTGACCTTGTGTTTAATGGAGGTAAGTTTAGAGTGCCTTCATGCTTTTGCATTTGACTGACTCGTCACTCTTACTTGCAGGCAAATTCGGAATATGGGGCGGAAATCAACAGTAAGTCGGAGGCAAATTTCTTATGCCGCCATACCAAATATTCTTTAGATTTACAGTCAGAAATGTTACTGTCAACAATGCGCAAACTGGTGTCTATAGTTCGTGGAACTGGGGTACGTGGTTAGCTCAAAAGTTATGGCATGTTTTTATGGGCTGCTCTAGGCTGGACCTACCAGGGCATAACATTCAACAACTGTCAGGTTAGAATACATCCTCGTCGCAATATATCCATTTCTAATGCTGGTGCAGGTTGGGTTTGATATCGCGACGGGAGGATTGACCACAGGTACCCAGGTCTGTGTTTCACATAGTAAAACTGGTGTCTTTTGGTCACGTGCGGTTTGTTTCTACTTTCAGACTACCGGTGCTCAGGCCATAATCGACGCTGTTGCCACCAACACACCCATATTCCTTCGAACTTCACAGCCTAGCAACGGGAAATTAGGAGGCTCGCTCGTGTTGAATAACGTGAAACTGACCAATGTCCCAGTTGCTGTGGGCGTCGTCGGTGGAGCTGTTGTTCTCAGCGGAGGCACGACCACGATCGCGTCTTGGGGACAAGGGAACGTCTTCCGAGGAACGAATCCCAACGGCGTATTTACCCAAGGAAACATTCCGGCTCCCAATAAACCTTCGGTCCTCCTGGATAGCGCAGGCCGAATTGTCAGCAAAACGCACCCGCAATATGCTGCTTATTCCGCTAGCCAGTTCGTCAGTGTGAAGGACAACGGTGCCAAAGGAGACGGCGTCACTGACGACACTGCTGCTCTGACCAACATTTTCAACAAGGTTCGCTGCAGGCCGTTATCATTAACATTTACGCGATGCTCAGGGGCTATTGCTTTAGTTTGCTGGATGCAAGATCATATTCTTCGATGCCGGAACTTATGTGGTTACGAACACTGTTACAATTCCCGCTGGCACTCAGATGGTCGGCGAAGCCTGGACTGTCCTCGCTGGAAAGGGTTCAGCATTCCAAGACCAGAATAATCCTCGACCTGTTTTCCAAGCCGGTGCCTCGGGATCGCAAGGGGTCTTGGAAATCACAGACATTCTGTTTACGACTATTGGGCCTAGTATGTGGCGACTGCCCTCCAGCCAGCTTTAAATTTACAGGTTCTTCTTACATAGCTGCTGGAGCAATTATTCTGGAATGGAACGTCAAACAACCTTCTGGCGTACAAGCAGGAGCTGGAATGTGGGATTCCCATATCAGGTACTTTTGATAGTCACCATTTGGTACCTCGCTGATGATTTGTTTATAGAACGGCTGGAGCTGCAGGAACGAACCTGGAAGGAAACAAATGCCCGTCAAGCGGCTCTGGAGGATTTGCCAACTGTTTTGGATCGTTTTTAGACCTACATCTTACTGCTCAGTCGACTGCTTACCTTGAGGTCAGTCGGTGTGACATTTTTGAACAGAATCGATTGATGACCTCGAATAACAGGCTACTTGGGTGTGGGTTGCCGATCATGACCTTGATCTGGCTGGCGAGGGGCAACTCTCAGTCTATTCGGGACGCGGTATACTGTCAGAGTCCCAGGGTCCGGTATGGCTGATTGGGACATGTAAGATTCTCGTTCTATTTTGTCTTCCTCCTGTTAATGATTTTACCTGTTCTAGCATGTATGACTTTCCACCCAGTATATCTGAGCATACTCGACTGACACATACCGTTTCAGCTGAGCATCACGTCATATATCAGTACAGTCTTGTTCACGCCGCCAACCATTATATGGGATTGATACAGACTGAATCCGTCAGTACCCATTTACTAGTCTTTCCTTTCTCGTTACTAATGGAAATTGGTCATCTAGCCCTATTTCCAACCTAATCCAGTTTCTCCTTCGCCTTTTACCATCAGTTCTACATTTAAAGATCCTACACCGTACTCCAGCAACCCATCCGCATGGGCGCTTTCCATCAATAGTTCACAAAATATTCTCGTATTTGGTGCCGGTCTTTACAGCTTTTTCATTGTGAGCAGGAATATTTTCTCTTCGCACAAGAGCTATATGAATCAAATGTACTAATGTAAAATACAGAACTACGCTCAGGCATGTGTCAACAATGGGGCCAACAATTGTCAGTCCCAAATCGCGAATATTGATACGGCATCGACTGGGGTGAACATTTATAGTCTTTCCACTGTGGCCTCAACTTTCCAAGTCAGTGTCAACAGTGCTGGCATTGTCAACCAAGCTGGCAACATAAATGGCTTTGCATCGACTGTTACAAGTTGGAGTCAGAGTTGATAAATGTAGATGAGGATCATATGTATTAGTACAGCTTTTGTTGACGTAAATTTCATGGAGTTCAATGTATTCACTTCTGGCTTAGTTGCAGCTTGGTGTGCTCTTACAAATTTAATGGCATCAGATTGTGTTCGTCGGTATCGATTAGGGGTTAAATCACTTCGTTGTGGTCCTGACATTCCGAAGAGCCGCTGGTTCGATTCCAGCTACCGACAACTATTTTTCTAATTTACCCACTGCCTTTTTCTTATTGCTCATTCAATTATTTTTATGGCTTACTCTCCTGCTCAATAAGATAGTTCCACTTGAGTCAATACTAATACAACATTGAAATAACCAAGATATCTAGATATGAAGCTCATGATGTCCTCCGGAGTGTAGCAAGTGATGTTCAAGTTCCTAAGACTCGTTTAAATGGCAAAAAGCAGGCAACGAATATTGAGACCCACCGAAATAGTCGAGAAGACCTCACGACAATCACCATTTTCGGGATCCGCAGGCGATCTCCATTGACATCGGTAGACAAATTCATGCCCGTTACTTGTATTGGTGCTTTCATCGAGAGGGCCGGCTCTGCCAATTCTATCCAGTTTGATGTTGGCTTCATTTAGCTCGACGGTCAACCTCGCTGTCACTTTCTTCCAGTGCTCTAGCTCCTGCTCGGATGCCCGACAGGCATCCGTTTTCGTCTTCAACTCTTCCTCCATCTCGTCTAATTGTTCCTGCCGCTCTTCAAGTGCGCTTTCTTGACGGTAACAGCGCGCTCGTAGCTCTGGTGCTTCCGCCGCATTTCGCCTGAGTTCATCGCCATTTGACCGCCGATCCTTTTCGATAAGGAATTCCGCCATCTTACGCCATGCCTTCAGGTCCTCTTCGAGAGACTTGACCCGCAGCTCGAATGTAGCCTTGATCAAAGCTACACCACTTTGTGCCTGTCCCTCAGCTATCTGAGCTTGCTTCCCAAGCTCTCGATTCTCGTCACGGACAGAGGTGACATAGCCAGATGCCTGGCCGTATTGTTCGCGGAAGAAATCCCGATCCTTCTCGGCTTCTACTTTGCCCCTCCTAGCCTCCTCTGCCTGTGCAACGAACAGGGCACGCTCCATCTCCCAGTCCGCCTTCTCAGCAAGGTGCTGACGGTGTTGTGCCTCCAGGTCTGCAAGACGTTTCATGGCTTCCTCGTCCTTGCCTGCCTCTAGTTGAGTTAAGTGGACGAGCTGTGGCTGGAGTGCTAGCACTTCCTGCTGGAGTCCTTCGTTCTTGGCACGTTCGGAGGCGAGTTGAGCATTGAGTCGGGCGATTTCCTCGGATTTGGAGTTGACAAGTTCAAGAGCGGTGCTGAGCTGCTGCTGAGTGACCTCGTCGTTCTGGATTGTTGTTTTAGAACTAATTGTAGAACTTCGCTAGAGATGAACAAAAGACGACTTACAGGTGGTAAAGATGATTGCCTAGAAGATTTGGCAGATCCTGCTTTACTCTTTGGCGTTGCAAGTAGCTCAGACTTTTTCTCTGTTGCGTTGCTCCTGTGACTACCAGCAACTGAAGGTGTGTTGGACCTTGATCTCAACCTCGAGCGGATAGGCAGGTCTATAGGTGATTCCTCTTCCGGTGAATACGGCCTAGCAGAGGCAGCTCGGCTGGCGCCCTCTATGACAATCTAGATACAGAGCATGGCGCTCATTAACGAAATGTTCGGCTGGAAGCAGTTGGTATGTACACACCGTTGGGATATCCAGTTCTCCCATGGGATAGTCGAGATCATGATCCGGAAGTGAGCCCTCAACTTCAACTTCTTTAGCCTTGTCCGAACCCTCGTCCAACGGTGCTTGAAGAGCTGGGGCTTCATTCTGACCGCCTGCAGGACCCAAATCCCATCCGCTTTGTAGGTCGACGTCGTCCATTTGTCTCTGCTGCTGTTGAACTGCCTGAAGCTCCATCATGAGGTCCTGAGTGGACTCTTCTTCTTCTTGCGGCATCAACATTGGATGTCGCACAGCTTGAGGACTGTCGAGGTCGGTACCATCGCCGCTATGGTCTTGATCTTCGGGCTCGCTTGCACCACCGCTGAGATCAACATAAGCATGCTCCATTTCTTGAACTACCAAAATTTCCGCCTCCGGTGCAATTCGCGGTCCCGAGGTCGGAGGAGCGACGTCCGTAGAGGCATTTTGCATCTCCTCGTCGACTTCTGCTTCTTTTTGCTCTTCGACTCTTCCAAGACCCGGGCGGGCTGGGTTTTTACCCCAGGCTGAACCTTCGCTGGCAAGGCTGGTAGCAGTGCCACTCCGACTTCTAGTAACGCGTGTCGCACGAATCTCCGCGATCGTCCGCTTCGGTCTCGGAGGCGAACTGCCCTCACTCATCTCCCTCCGCTTCTTAGCAGCCTCCGCAATTTCCTGCCCACGTTTAACAACGTCCAATTCCGCGATATTCATGGCAGTCTCGGGCTTCGTGGGCATTTCTTTGTCCTTGGAAAGCAGTGTTTTCTTCTTCGTCTCCTTGCCCTTCTCAGGAGAGTCGAATTGTTCGATTGAACTCATCGGCGCGTCTTCCTCATCAATGTGGTCATTTTCGATATGGGAACGAGGGTTCTGCTGCCGGCTGTCTGAATCTACCTCGATGCTCTCCGGCAGAGAGGAGTCAGGCTCTGCTATAGATGATAAATGTGGATAGAAAGTTGACGGCGAGAGCATGGGTATGGGATGAAGCACTTTATCTCTTCCGGACTCAACAACGGACGACGTCCTGGACAGAGGTGTCCTGGGCTTCATTCTCGAGCGGAGTGAATTCTTGGCTCCAGGTGTCTGCGGTCGTGATGGATATGATGGTAGCACCGCAGGAGTTGTTGGAAGATCGAGGTCCTGCGACTGCAACTGTGGTTGCGACTGTGAATCTGGCTCTGGCTCTGTCTCGGGTACGATATCAGTGTTGTATGAGCTGGGCGGTGGTTTCGCGGAGGGTTGTTGTTGAGCTGGTTTGGCGATCGAAGCACTCGCCGTCGTGGTCGTAGAAGTCGAAGATTTTGGCTTTGATATTGAATTCGGCTTAGAAGGCTCCGAGTCGGATTCGCCCTCGCCCTTGCCCTTGGATTTCGACGCCCTGGATGTGGAATGAGTAGAATGTACGTCGGCATCTGCTGGTAGTTCTTCTTGCTCTGTTGTTGCGTCGGAGGTGTATTCGAGGCCAGAGCCAATGATAAGCGCGGATGCGTTGTTTGGTCTGAACATGGGCCTTTTCCTCCTCGGCTTTGGTGGCACTTTCTCCTTTTCCTTTTCCTGTTCCTTCTCGGTCTCAGACACAGGCTCAGCAGCCTTGAGGTTTCCAGAATTCGGCACAGAGGCCTGTCGTTCTCGTTGCGAACCGTCCATCCCAATCTCTTGTCCTTTCGTCTGACCGGATTTCAAGGCCTCAAGATCATTGTCGAACTCCTGCAACCGCTTCAGATCAGCAGGCGAGAGCACCAGTTCAGGTTCTGGCTCAATTTCGGGTTCAGGTTCTGGCTCCGGCTCAGGCGGGTACTGCAGCTCGCCTTCCACTTCAGCTTCATTATCATCCATTCCCTGGTCAACAGCCATCGCAGGCAGCCCGCCGTCCCAGAATACAGAGCGCTCCTCTGTCGGGGCACGATGTCGGGTATCAGTACCAGATGCAGACGTCGTTGTAGGCCACTCCAAGGGCGGAGGCCCGCCATCATCGCTATCTGAAGCTTCAGACGATGATGACGAGTTGACGGCTACTTTGCTTCGGGTAAGCCCTTGGGCTTGATGGGACTCTAAACGAGGTTTCTTGACAGTAGGTTTCGTGGAAACAATTTCTACGTCATCATCCTCGTCATTTCCAACGACCGACGCCGATTTAGACTTGGCTTTAGCCTTTGAGTCCGTCTTCTCGTTGGCGGTGGTCGAAGGACCAGCAATAGGGTGTTTTGGCACACTATATCCCACAATAATCACAGAGTCTTCCTTGGCGGTTGGCTGAATGTTGGTCATTGAACGTCTTTTTGGTGGCCCGACCTTGAGTGGTGGAGACAGTGGAGGCGGAGAGGACGGCGGTGCGATGATGCTAGTTGGAGGATTCGGTTTGGTTTTGAGCTTTGAGTTTGGGAAAGTTTCTGATCCGGTTGATGACTTTGCTGGTAGTTTTGTGGTCGCTGCCTTGTCGGTGTTCGTACTTTTCGACTTTGCATTGGCTTTCGTCACTGCCTTCTTGGGGCTGGGAATAATTTTGGTGGTCTTAGCTTTGCTCTTCGTCTTGGGCTGGTGTTGGGTAGCAGCCTTTTCCACCTCTTCCGATTCGTCCGCCTCTGATTCACTTTCACTCTCAGACACTTCAACTGCGCGTGCTTTGCCCTTGTCCTTTTTCGGTGCAACATCGACCTCCATTCCTTCCGCCGGTGCATCGTCATCGTCATAATGGTCTTCCTCTCCGAAATGTTCTATCGGAGGTGGGCTATATACACCCTCGGAAAGCGCGTCTTCCACCCTGCGCTCTTCGTCCTCCTCATCGTCCCGGATGACACGGCCACGACCCCGACCCTGGGGTGGACGAATTTTAAAGCTCTCCTCCTCCTCTTCCACCTCGGGCTTGACAACTTCTACCTCAATCTTTCTCTTCTTCTTCGGATGACCTAAAGCGAGTTTGGGAGCAGGGTCTCGGACGTTGACGTCCACAGGGCCAACGCCTGTTCCGCTGTTCGCAGATGTATGTGCACTTTCCGCATCTGCAAGTTTACGCTTTTTCCCCTTTGCGTTAGATGGTACAACATCAGCAACCTCCAATTTGTCTTCTTCGATAACGGGTGTGGTAATATTGGAAACACGTTTAGATCTCAGTGTAGATTTCGTCCGGTTGGTGGTAGGTGTGATCGTAGACGTCGAACGTCTAGTCGTGGCACTCGACTGAGCGCGTTTTGCTGACGTGCCACCGTCAGCTTGGATCGTGGATGTTGATCGGCGCGAGTTTGCCGCCTGTGATTTGGACGTCGAGGCTTTGGATACCGTTATGGTTGCGGTAGATAAACGCGCCGGCTTCCTGGACGCTGTAGATTCACGTCCACGTTTCGAGGTAATCGCTAGAAATTAAATACTTGTGTTAGCCCGAAATGCAACAACAAAAATCGAGAGAAACCAAATCAAATAAATAGATGTAGGGACGCACATTTTCGCCTTTCTTTATCCTTCTTCTTCTTCTTCCACGAAACGACGAGGTCGTCTGTGCAATCCCTCTTCGGAACCCAGCTCATAGCCCACGGCTTCCCAGTCTTTGGGTCAAGGCCGTCCCATCGTACTCGATACGAGTCGTCTTTCTCCGCGGTAATTTCTATGACTTTCCATAGTACATCGTTTTCCCGTGGTTCGAAGTATTGTGATTGAGACGAAACAGAAAGAACGGATTCCGATTCTGAGTCGCTGGGTGCCATATGAACCACTCAAGTAATCCCACGACGGTTCCTGCATAAATGTTTCGGTAAGTAACTCCAAAATTTTAAAATTCGCCTTCTGGAATACCTGGATTTGCCCTCAGGGCCTGGAGAAAGTAGAAGTTGTGTTCTGAGTTCTTGGTGAATTACAAGCAATTGTTGAATGGGAAACATGCGATAATTAGGTAATCTGTTTAGTTCTCATTGTTTATGTAATTTTATCCCAAATAGAGTCACGGTCCTTTCCTACACGGTCCTTTCCTACACTTGCTCTCAACCACTTTCTATACCCAGGAGAATCTTAAACTTATTCAACTTGGTCTCCGGTAGACTGAAGAGTTTAGCTCTAAATTTCTGACTGGAATTGGCGCTCTAGGAAATTTGCCTACAACATTTATACCCTCGACGACTTCAACAGGGGCTCTCCAAATTCAGATCAACCCCTTTGGCGGGACGTGTAGACCTGGGTCTTGTAACGCTAGGTGTGCTCCTTGCAGCGGCCTTCTTGGAATTTTCGCCAAAGCGAGCTGGCTTTTCGATCTGATTACTCATTTTGGCGTTCTCTCTACATAAATTCACCAAATACGACTGGCAAGATGTCTAAACTCCTGCCCCTGGAATTTCTGAAGCTTCTGAACGCTCTGTTTCTATTCCTCAACCAACGCGCAATATTCAGGCTTCCGGTCGTCCTCGTACCTCTCGTTATACTCTCTTTACTCGTGCCTGTCGAGGCATCGTTGTACCCCACCAAACCAGTTGCGAGCACAGTATACACAGCTGGTACACCTGCGCAGGTCGTCTGGATGGAGGATGGTAAAAGACCCTTTTTGAATACGACTTATGGCGTGCAGATTGACCTTTACGCTGGGAATAATGTGAG
Source organism: Galerina sulciceps (assembly GCA_023014345.1). NCBI lineage: Eukaryota > Fungi > Basidiomycota > Agaricomycetes > Agaricales > Galerinaceae > Galerina > Galerina sulciceps. The sequence continues at coordinate 293,619 of JAEDXJ010000026.1, forward strand.
TAATTTGGACATACTTGGGCTTCAATGGCCTTGTTACGACCAATCACTGCACGAGAGTTGGTTACCTGATTCTTAAAAACCAAACATTCGGAAATTTATTGCCCTTCCTTCGTCAACTGTAATTTATTCTGTCGCTACCGCTGCACATGTGGCATCCTCGTGTTGAACTGCTTGTGTCTGGCCTGTATCTTTTGGTAACTCGCTGACTCTCCTCTTTTCACTGTTATCTGTTCTTCTGCGACCACTCGGACTCTCTGGTGTCCTATAGACTTATATAGCAACTCTCGCTCGCGACCTTCAAGCTACTGTTCTGAACACAACAGTCTATATCCCGGCCAATATCCCCAAGAACTACCGGTCCTAGTACGTCCCGTCTTTCTCATCTTTTGATTCTACTAACCCGTGTTCTTCAGCACTCTCCGCTTCATATCCTCCCAACCGAGGCAAATTATCTACTCGTCATCTTTCGCTATCCTGCCGTCTCCATTTTCTCTCGCACCTCCCCTCGCATCTTCCACCACCTCTGGATCCCACTCTTCAAGCACAGGTTCAAATTCTTACAACGGGGTTGTTGCTACTACAACGGTGACGGTAACCTCTCGGATTCCAGACCCTGGCGCCACTGGGACGGCAGGAGGAAAGGCGAAGAGTCAGGGCGGAAAGGTGGGGTGGAAGTTCGACGGGACCAGCAACATCATAAGCAATCGATGGAAAGGCATAGAACGAGGGATTGAGGGTGAAAATACCGACACCGACGTTGGTGGTTTTGGGTTTAGGCGTGCTCTTGGATTCGGAGGTGGCGAGATGGATATTGATTTGGAAAAGGTCAAGTTCCGGTTGGTCTTTATCGTGTGGCCGGCGCTGGTCGGGTTTTCCATGGCCCTTTGAGTGTATTAATACGCAGTTTCCATTCTCTCCGGTTTATAAATGTACATGCATTCCTTCCCCCACATCTAAACGCTTCCGATGATCCCGCCCTTTGGCCAAGATTTGACCCGCCCGACGCCTTCCCGATGAAAGCTCAGCAGATTACAATGACTAAGAGTCTTAGTTACTAACTTAGCATTATTAATAATTATGGCACGTGACACTGCCATATGTTGGATCCGAAAAATCCTGCGACGCTCCTCCAACCGTTTCTCTCAACTTTCATCCTACATATTGTTGTCGCCGTCGCCGTCGTTGAGCAGCAATGTTGCACCTAAGGCGCGTCGCACAAAGGGTATTGTACCTTTTCTTTTTCTCTTCAAAATTTTTATTCTGATGACGTCTTGCCATGTAGAATATCACCCGCGTCGGCAAGAGTAAAAGTGCAAGTTTGCGTGGACTGGCAACCGCTAGCGGTGAGCCATACGATGTGGTGGTTATCGGTGGAGGTTTGTTTACTCTCTTTTGTGGAAAGTGTATTGTTTCCCTAATCGTTGCGTCGACATACAGGACCAGGAGGATACGTGGCTGCCATCAAGGCTGCCCAGCTTGGGCTGCGGGTATGTCATCCTTTTTGCTACTCTTCAGCATCAAAATAATGTGTTCTTTTTTTATAGACAGCTTGTGTAGAGAAGCGCGGTGCGCTCGGTGGAACATGCCTCAACGTTGGTTGCATACCCTCAAAAGCCATGCTGAACAATTCGCATCTATACCACCAAGCCCAGCATGACTTTGCGCGCCGCGGTATTGACGGTAAGGGCCTCGAAGCATTGTATTTTTTCTCTTAAATTTTCAGCAGCCACCGTCTCCCTGAACCTACCAAAAATGCTCGAAGCCAAAATAACGCAGTCGTTGGTCTAACAAAAGGCATCGAACTGCTTTTCAAACAAAACAAGGTCGACTACATCAAAGGCTCAGCCTCCTTCCTCTCGCCAAACCGCCTTTCCATCTCACCCATCTCCGAGTCACCGGATGGTACACCTTCCGAAGTCGAGGCGAAGAACATCATCATTGCTACTGGCTCTGAGGTGTCCCTTCCCAGGCGGCGCAATCACGATTGACGAAAAGCAAATTGTGAGCTCAACCGGTGCTTTGGAGCTCCAGGAAGTGCCGAAGAAGATGGTGGTCATTGGTGGTGGTATTATCGGGCTCGAGATGGGCAGTGTATGGAGTCGGCTTGGTGCGGAGGTTACTGTCGTTGAATTTTTAGGAGCAATCGGTGGAGCAGGTATCGATGAAGAGGTTGCGTGAGTATTTTTGGCTTTGTATTTCGGTTTCGCGTTTTACTGACTCTTGCTTACAGTAAGTCTTTCCAGAGGATTCTCCAAAAGCAAGGCCTCAAATTCAAACTCAACACTAAGGTTCTGTCTGCTGAAAAGAGGGACGGAAAAGTGTTCCTCGAAGCTGAAGCTGCCAAGGGCGGCAAATCAGAGACTGTAAGCACTCTTTTGCCGGATGCATAAAATCAAGCTTATATTGCACCTAGCTCGAAGCCGATGTTGTTCTTGTGGCTGTCGGCAGGCGACCATACACAGAGGGTCTGAACATCGAAGCTGCCGGTCTTGAAATGGACAACAAGGGCCGAGTCGTCATCGATGACCAATTTACCACATCGCAAAAACACATCAAGTGCATTGGCGATGTGACATTCGGACCCATGTTGGCGCACAAAGCTGAGGAAGAGGGTATCGCTGCCGTCGAGTTCATCAAATCTGGCCACGGCCATGTCAACTACGCCGCCATTCCCTCTGTCGTCTACACACATCCTGAAGTCTCCTGGGTCGGCCAAACTGAGCAAGACCTAAAAGCGTCAGGCGTCAAGTACAGTGTCGGCAAATTCAGCTTTGCTGCTAACTCTCGTGCCAAGACCAACCTGGACACGGAAGGGTTCGTCAAGATCCTGACGGAGAAGGAGACCGACCGGATTCTGGGTGTGCACATCATTGGCCCGAATGCGGGTGAGATGATCTCCGAGGGCGTGTTGGCTCTTGAGTATGGTGCGAGTGCGGAGGATGTGGCGAGGACATGTCATGCCCATGTATGTTTTCTCTTTCTGACGATGTAGAGTTTCTTTGTGCTGATGATTTGTTTTCTTTTAGCCCACGTTGAGCGAGGCGTTCAAGGAGGCTGCGATGGCCGCTTACTCGAAACCTATCCACATGTAGATTCCCCTGCTCGTTGTATTTTTGGCGATGGCCGACATCCAAGTTGATTTGATGTATTGCCGCTGTCATCGTTGCCCTCTGCCTTCGCATGGCTAAGTATTATCTAATTGTCATAACTCTTTAGATGCTCGCTCTTTGCAGGACTTGGAATACCATGCCCATATGTCGATAACGAATCCCCTCTTATTAATACATTTTTTATATCACACTATGAGCCTCGGTGATATTTCCTGGTGCTATCATTGCAGAGCCAACGCACCCAATAGAAGTGACGATGCGCATCACCCATACCTTCAGTTCAGGTTATGACAACTCACAAACAGGAAGTCGATTTGAAAATGCAACTCGAAAACTTTTTTAATTTAGTCAACCCAAGTCTACGTAGGACATGTTCACTATAATTTTAGGAATCCGAGTATACAGACGCAAAGTCGATAGTTGGGCCTTTCAACCCCCATGTACTCGTTCCCCAAGAACCGCGAAAAAAATTGGCAAACATTTCTGTTCCCTTTTTCCTTGTGTTGCACGTTATCCGTTCCACCTCGGGGATCTCCCACAGCTTGGACAACCACCACGCATGCAGAGCTGGTCCAACAGCTGTGTACACGGAAAATGCTGCAACCCACGTAGGCTTGCGATTCTCGAGTGCTTCAGGAGGGTCTTTTAGTCGACCCCACCACGTTCCAGCTGTAACGACAAATGAGACGAATAATCAAAGAGAGCAATACTGGAAATCTACTCACAAGGCATCTGGCACATGTCCAGGTTGTTGGCTATCTTTGACCAACGCTGTAAAATCTCCTGTTCCCGTTGGAGGTGTTGCCATGACATGGGGTAGGAAGGCGTTGACCTCAGTTCTATTTTCCGAAGATGTGGGACTTTTGGGAGCATTCCGGAAATCCAGCAATACAAACCCTGACAAATAGAAAGGTCCTTAGTAAAGAATTTACTATTATCCTAAGCAAGAATTACCTTTGTCGCAGGGGATACCATTAATATCACCTCCATCATTTGGATGTTGAAAACGCGCAGACGTGGTAAATGGTCGGATATTTCCCTAAAAAAAGCCTCCGTGACAAAAGGAAAAGTAATAGTCAGAGTGGTTATTGGTGCGTTGGTCCTCGTAAGAGCTCTAGCAACACGCATGCACAGAGGGGGGCTAATGACTTCATGCCGACACGAAATGATCGCAACATTGGATATATACGATCCCGGAAGAAAAAACTCGACGAGTTGAGGAGGTCCGGTCAATTTAACCAGACGGGGCATAAGTGCAGTACACCTTTGGAGCCCGCGGTCGAGTGGGCTAAATCCAGCGTTCCAGCGGCCGTAAACCTCAAGACACTGGACGTTAAGACCGCCAACAAACCAGGACATCAAACCGAACGCAGAAAAAACGCCAGTTGACAAAAATACAAGACAGGGAAATTTGATTATTCCGATTTCCTGGACTTTGTCTCTGACTCGGTCTACAAGCCAGAGGTGAGTTATGTTTCCAGATACAACATGAAGGCCCTTGCGGAGTACTTCATAAAATTCAGGGCTCGGTGCCTCTTGGTCCCTATATGACAGCAGATGAGACGACCGGCACGACAGTTAAAACATCACTCACTCCATGACGATTCTCAATTTGCGGACGGTCTGAGCTGTGTCGCGGTTGCATGTGAGGCTTTGAAAGCAACTCATAATTTGATCATGGCCTTTGAGTTCTATGTGGTGATAGAGCAGTTTCATTGCGATGACATTGAACTGCCGAGAAACTCGAGCAACGTTCGAAAGCGGATCTTGAGGTAGTAAACTGAAAATCTCGTAGAGGATCTCAGGAGGAAAAAAATTGCTGGTGACATGAGAGGAGTGTGAATGAGGACCGATGGCCGCACGCCCTAGAAATGCCCTAAGAAAGAAGGCGCCTCGCATCGGCAGACTTTGCTTGAACAAGTGGCTGGACAAAACTCGACTCGAGGAGGGGGGAAATAATATCCAACGGATACATTTATATAGACGAGATAAAGCCACAACTGCAAGACAAAAGATACGAATCCAGTAAGAACCTTGAGGTCGTGCCACCGTCATAATTAGCCACTGTGTGGTTGTGAACAGAAAAGCATTGTCGTCGTAAATTGGATAATTCGTCATTACGTAATACATTTACAGCCATTGTGAGCGTCGGACACGGTTCCCTCTCTTCCTCAAGTCATTCTGCTCTTTACTTTATTTTCTTAATCACTCTGCTATCCATATCCTAGGAATCAATGTCAACTTCTCGAGGACGTGTAGAAGATGTCTACGAATCTCAAAATGACCAACGCCTGGATGAATTGCACTCAAAAATACGGACATTACGTGGGGTGCGCAGTCCACCAGATTGCCGACTACAGGACGCACTCATGAGGCATGACGTTTGGTACAGATAACCACAGATATTCACGGGGACGTTGAAGCGCAGAACCTCATGCTAGACGAGACAGTACGTCCCAGGATACCTCGATATCTCGTCTCAACCTTTACCGTTCTCGCAGGGCGACCGATTCTCTGCATTTGGCACATCCCTGATGCAAACCTCGCGAAGAGCGGGGCAGGCATTTGGGATTGGGACTGGCAGCCTGAAACCCTGGCGAATTGCAATGCTTATCGTTGGAGTTTTCCTCACGTTTTGGATCGTTTCGAAGGTGCTGTCTTGGTGGTGGGGTTCACCAGCAGTATGACACAGCTATGAGCTACATTCTTCATATCCGGATTTTTTTGTTTTATCTTATGTACAAGTGAGTTAAGCTTTTTCTAACTGCAGACGATTCCTGATTGACGTCCTTCGCAGCTCAGGACTTACTGTTATTTCCTCCTGTTATTTCCTATACCATCTATACCCATCGTAATTTCATGAACGCAGAATTGCACATTACATCGGAACATGATCATTCCTGCAACTTGAGCGGCATACCCGTAACCCAATCAGGTATACATCCTTGCACAAAAGGACTTGGGCTTTGGCTTATAAAATGGGTCATCCTATGCTTCTCTCGGTAAATTTGTCGGATGCTTTGGCTGTTTGCCATTAATGGACTTTGGCGAGTGTTTTCGTGCAAATAAAGAGGGTTCTGAACCATGTATGTTTTTTTTTATGTTTACCATTTCTCTGCGCTCTATTGAGTGGCAACTCAGAAACCCACCTACGAATCCTTTTCTTTTATACTGCATTATCTTCCTCACAATGGAGTGGGCCAAGTCACGTCCTCGTTTCAACAGGGGTTTGCTGTATCGCTTTCTTCTCCGTCGTATTCCTCTCGGAGAGCTGCCACCAACCAACTACTGTCCTCTGGCGTTATCGTCACATATTCTTTCATACACGGGTAATCCGTTGCCGAGAATTGGAAGCCCTCAATAAAAATGTGTGCAGGACCACACAAGGGACACGTCGCAACTCGTCCGATGCTGGCGGTCTATTCGAATAAAATGAATGTGGAATCCAGTGAGTAGTATTTCACGTCCTCACTTTACTTGGCATCCTCAGTGTAACTCGAAATTGTACAGCATCCTTTTGTCGACGGTATAGGAAATCTCAGTGCAGATCCAGTGCGGTGCCACAAATTCCGGACGACGTCGCGGCAGGGCATCGCGGCAGGGCACTGACCCGAACGTGCTCGCTCTTGCTGGAAGGCGTGGTGCAGCGAGCACGACTAGACCTTCGCCTCCAGTTACGAGCGTATGAGGTCGAAAAGTTAGATGAAGATCTAGAGGAGTTGATCTTGCTCGCCAAGTTCTGACAGATGTTGAGGGGGAAATGCCCCTCAAGTCTACTTCCTGCTGTCATTTTCTTTATCTCAGTAATTACATCCATTGTCTCCCGCGACACCGATTAAATATTAGACTTCTTGTGGATAACATCTGGAATAAACTATGTACGACGACAACAAAACGAGATAGCAAACAGAGCGAGATAGCAAACAAAAACATAAACAGAGAGGATAAGCATTTTCCGTCACACACCCGCACGGTGCTCCTTGATTAACTCTATAACCTTCTCCTGCGCCTTGTTGGACTGCAAAATCTCCTTGAAAGTTGCCTTATTAGCATAGTTTCGAATGGCTTGATGAACTTTGGCTGCCTCCGAGGCCTTGTAATGCTCTAATGCCATTGTGACTTGCTCTTCAGTGACCCGGCGGGGCGGTTTGATAGGCAAGGTGTCCAAGAAAAGCTGGTCCATCACGAGTGTCAGGTCGACAATGTAGCCCATGAGACAACGGAGGACTTGAGGTCTATAAACAGCACCGAATGCATAGGCTTATTAAGTGAAGTGCAAGTGCCGTACTCACGTCTTTTGATAGATGTTAGCAATCCAGCGTATAAACATAGCTGAAAGCCCGATGGCCGCGATGGCTGGAGCCGCCGCAGCGGCGAGGGCTGTCCCCACACCGATAAGAGTGTTAATACGATCCAGATCCTCGCTGCTAGAGGATCAATAAGGTGTATAGAACCCAGGCTTGATGCTGAACTGTTACGCACAACCATGAATGGCATTCCGATGGGTCAGGTGTGACCAGCTGCGCAAGAATCTTGATTTTCTCCTGGAAATCGTCGCCGTTTAGCAGCTAGAGCAAAATAAAATCGGCATAACAATTGATGGAAGCAGGATGGAGAGCGTACATTGTCGGGGTCGTTGAAGTTCCAGCTTGAAGTAATATCGACGTGAATTGTGGACAAACACTGCACAAGGGTAGCATCGGAAAATTTCGCACTCGACGCGAGACCCTGCCAGTATTCTGGTAAGTAATGTAAGCGGATACAGTCAGTTGAGCTTCAACAATTGACATCGTACGTTTCATGCCGACTCTGCAGGTAACAGAGAAAGGTCAGCAGATCACGGAGGAATGAAGATGACAGTTACGTACTCAATGGAAGAATTGATTTTGGCTTGAGCGCTGGCTCTCTGAGCCATTGCAGAAACGATCCAGACATCCCCTTCTACATGATGTTGAACCAAACCTTGAGTAAGGTCGATAAGATCTGCTAAAGTCGATCGGTACGGCGATTCCACTGAAAAGGAGGTTGCAAACGTCAACAGGGCGATAGAATCAGCTGAAAAACAGATTTCACACCAGATACTTTCACGTATGAAAGTGTTCGGCCAATCTTTTGAAGAGGAGCGATGCACTCCTGCTCAAATCTGTCCTTGGCTCTTTGAAAGCAAAGGCGATCGACGTCTGCACTGGACCTCTCCAACTCTTCATCGGTCAAATTCTCCTCCATACGGCTGACCAGTTTATCGAACTTCGTAAAGACAACCACTACGGGTACTACAAGCGGCAGAATTCGTCAGATAATGTTAATTAGAGAGGGCTTGTGGATTTGACCTTTTGAAGCAAATTTAAGAAACTGTTCATCACCGGTCTCAAAGACTCGACCGCCGGCGAACGGTATTTCTATACAGAGCCTAGATTCAACGGTTTTAATGGCAGGTATGTATTAGATTGAAAATCTCACCATACAGCGTGAACTCTGTCCTTGAGAGCCACGCCTTCACCATGCGACTTGATGAAATTTATCACCGTCTCCAAGTTTGCGGTTTCACCTGGCTCAAAACCTTGGGAATCGTGGAGTACAAACCGTGGATTCTCTGGCGAAATAATCTCGGTGTTGATGTCGCAAATTCCATGTTCTTGATGTGATACTGTCTGTCGCGAGTCTCAGAAGCGACTAGCGTTAGAACGGAAGGAATTTACCGCTATGTCGACGTTGAATGCATGATTAATGAGTGAGGACTTTCCCACTCCAGACTACCCGTCTTTCTTAGGTTGAAGATCGATAAAAATGTGGAACGTCCCACCTTTCCGACTAACAAAATTCGAAATCTATCAAAATGTAAGTACTCAACGATGACCTCCATTACAGATCGAGCAAATCGCACCTTGGACATTGCTCCAGTATACCTTCGAAAGTAGGCGGTAGCGTACGGTTGTCCATGACGCGTGAACAATCGAGACACACGAGGACCGGCGGCCGTATGTAAACCTGTCGTGACCAAAGACAGGAAATCACTGAGAGCGGAAGTCACACGAAGGTAAACAGGACCGAGCTCTGTTGGGGTGGACGAGTACGTAGTACGAGGACAAGAAAGACTGATCTCTACAAGATGTGTTCGTGCTACATGAGGAAATGTGTATGTAAGCGGTGACCATCCTTACACCCTCCCCTACTCTAAAACAAAAACCAGTCGTAAAATAATCAAATTGCGAAAAAAACAAACAGCAGTCTGCGGTGCACGAACAAGGATTGGGGTATCACGGGTGCGTGAAAAGAGAGTGGTAGCAAGTTGAAACACAATTTTCGGTGGCCAGAAGGTATCGCAAAAAAAAGGAACAATAAAAAAATTAAAATCATTAGACCAGTTAATCTGAATCAGATGGGTCCGAATCCACATCCCATTCATCGCCGTGGACGACGAAGGACGACGGTAAAATAGCGGCAACTTGGTATGTTTCACTTTCAGTGTCCCCTGTTGGTATTACAGCTCCAGCCACAGAACCAATGGTGGAGCCAGGGGCGGGAGGAATTCCATTAGCAGGGTCACCGGGGCAGTTACGCGAGCCATGAGGGACCCAACCACGAGAACTAGGTGATTTCCGACATCGAAAGCAGCCACCAGCGAGTTTGAGTGCGTCCCGTTCACTGTCTGAGAGAAATGAGCGAGATGGAAGTGGATGAGACGAACTTGTGGGGCTTTTGGGCGTAAGAGCAGGTCGAACTAGTCGTTCAGCAATCAGAGCATCCCAGGTTGATGTCATGAGGCCAACTAAGGTATCAAGTTTGGTTTCACCGTATTTCAAGTTAGGGATTGAGCGGATACGGAGGCTGAGGATTGGATGACAGAAGAAAAGAAGATGATTCTTTACAATCGAGTCGTTGATAGTAAAACCTACGCCTCCGGAAGCTAAGGCATTGCGAGCGTTTTCCAGATTAGAAACAAAATCTGCGAATGGGGAGGAACCTTGTGAAATTGAATAGAACTTTGCCAAAGCATCCATACGCCAGTTTGCAGGTACAAAACGATCCTTGACACGCTGAGCAAACAGGTCCCATGAAGCAAGGAGTTTGAGTGCCTCGCGATTTTCGTTCCACCATTGCTTGGCTGGTGCACTTTCCATCTTCAGGCCAGCCAGAAGTATTTGTAACGAAGTCTTCATAACCTTGTCAGAATTCATTGCAGACCAGGCCTCGAAAGTATCTTGACACAAATTGAGCCAAGACGTGACATTGCTGGCATCGAGATCACCGATGAGCGCAGGGAGATCGATTTTTGTCATCTTTGAGGGTCTTTGGAGAACGGGCTGAACAGGGCGAGGAATGGAAGATGAGGCGTGGCGTTTGTGCGATGTTGAGTTACCAGATTCGAGGTGAGGCGGGGCGTCGCGTTGATTTGCAGTGGATGGGGGCTCAACAGTTGCAGATCTGTGACGGCGAGTTGGTGGTTGGAGCGCGTCCAGAATAGGTAAGTCCAATGCAGCAGCACTATTGCGCGTAAAATGAGTTGGAGGATCCAGCGCGGGCCAAATTGGTAAAGGCGTTGTTGTTCAGAGAACGGAATGATGCAATTTCGTTGAGGTTTGTCGGGGCGACGTCGAAGAATTAATGGTAAAGAACGCGGTTGAAGTTTAAAAAAAAGTGTAAACCTGTCGTGACCAAAGACAGGAAATCACTGAGAGCGGAAGTCACACGAAGGTAAACAGGACCGAGCTCTGTTGGGGTGGACGAGTACGTAGTACGAGGACAAGAAAGACTGATCTCTACAAGATGTGTTCGTGCTACATGAGGAAATGTGTATGTAAGCGGTGACCATCCTTACACCGTACACGACCCGTAAGCCGACTTTAATGGAGGCAGGAAGAAACCAAAGCGTCGTTGTGTGGGGAAGATGCCATGCGAACTGAAAGCGTTTATCGATGATCAGCTCTCTTATTTATGTCGGATTGGATTGGATAGCCTGCCAAACTGCCAATCACGCCGGAAAGTAGACAAGATCATCGCCAACACCCGGAGCGAAGGAGGGAAGGAGACCCAATCTTGAAGAGATCACCTGGACTGTTCGTGGGGTTCCCACGAACTTTGAGACAGCTTAGAGAGGCAACGCTTCCATGATCTCTCCCTCGTATTGTCTGCCGTTCGCCATGGAAAGCGCTATTGACCTCAGAAGCAAATGCGGCCATTTTCGCATTCTCGTCATTGGGAGGGCAAACTCTGGCAAAACGACGATCCTGAAGAAAGTATGCAAATCGATCGATGATCCTGAGATCTTTAGTCCATCCGGCGAAAAAGTAATCAAGTCTGCTTAAGGCGACCAGTCTACTCAGTGATATTTATTGCAGCTCGATCTCGCAACTGTTGAGGGATCTTCAGAGGTCCGACTTGTCATTCCTTTTAAATTCACCTCCACTGACCGTCACACAGCGTGGATTGCACAGCATCGAAAACCAGCTGATATTCAAGAGTAATCCACAGTTCATCTTCCACGACTCTCGCGGATTTGAATCCGGCTCCATTGATGAAATGGAGATTGTTCAGTCTTTCATCACCAAAAAAGGTCAAAGCACAGAGCTGTCGGAACAGCTGCATGCTATTTGGTGCAAAATTTCAGTTTTAAACAGAAGATCAAAACACTCACGGGAGGATTGACAGGTATTGTCTCCCTACAGACACAGACCGGCCACTGTTGGAGTCTGACAAGAAATTCTTTGATTATTATGGCAGTGGGAAAGGTTGGTGATTGTTTTCAGAATGGCACCCATACTAGTACTTATTGTGTTGTTGTAGTGCCTGTGGTTGCAATCTTCACAAAGTTTGATGGCCTTGTCACCACTGCATTTAATGAGCTTCGAAAAGAGCATAAACTTGGTATCAAAGAAGCAAAAAGCAAAAAGGTTGAAAGAGCAAAAGAGAAACTAAACACAAATTTCATAGAACCACTCCTGGCAACAAAATACCAACCATCTGACCATGTCCAACTGGATGGTTAGTCAATTGATATGATTTGGCTATATTTACTAACAATTTTGTAATGGGGTCAGATATGCGAGATGTGGCTAGTAACTGTACTGAACTCATTGACAAGACAGCAGGTGTACTTGATGATGATACACTGAAGCTGTTATTTGTGTCTGTACAAGAAAACAACATCAACCTTTGTATACATCATGCAGTAGAGCAGTGAGTAGCTTTCTGCTTGTCTGTTTCATTTGCTTATTAGTTAACCTTTAGGTTTCGCCACAGAGGAGTGTCATTGACAATGAGAAATGGTATGCTGAAAACTTGGAAACTGATGGACTTCAATATGCAATGAAAAATTCTAGATGACAAGATTTTTCTACCTTTACTTGTAGACACTGTTTTGTCATGGTTTCCACATGTCTGGGTGAGTCATGCTATTTTCTCATATTATAAAATGAGCTGCAAATATTGACATATATAAGAAAAAAGTAAGCTTTTAATGATTGCTATACTTCTTTGGATTTATTCACCAACTCCATCCACCAGTTTGTATGAAATTTTACACTTTTTTATGAAAGATATTTACAAACAGACTAGGAGGTCAGGATTTACATTTCACTTCTTGTGAATATGCTAAGTATAGGATGAAAAATATATAACTAGTATGTGAGTAAACTGATTTGTTTTTCTTTCTTGAAAGAAAGAAGAATCTTAGTGGAAGGCCTATATAGGATGTGAGTTGATGCTTTAATTTTATTTATTGACTAAATAATGTCATTATTGGCTTTTGAAGAAGGTAATTACAAATGGTATCATTATGAAATGTTTTATCACACTGACTTCTGGCATAAAATGTCAACAGGAGGTAAATGTTCATAGCACCAACTGATTTGTTTTTTCTAAATAATATTTATTGTTTTTACAGGTTGTGAGTGTCACTTAGATACTACAAAATCTGCATTGTTTTGCTGACTCACTTCTGCTTTGTCTCTACAGCAAGTCAGTATCAATTAAATGCTATAAAATCTGTGTTGTTTTGCTAAATTACTTCTGCTTTGTCTTTACAGCTTGTGAGCATCAATTGAATGTTATGAAATCTGCATTGTTTTGCTGAACAACTTCTGCTTTGTCTCTCCAGTATGTGAGTGTCCATTGAATGCTATGAAATCTGCATTGTTTGGCTGAGTCACTTCTGCTTTGTCTCTACAGCGAGTGAGTGTCAATTGAATGCTATGAAATCTGCATTGTTATGCCGGATCACTTCTGCTTTGTCTCTACAGAAAGTCAGTGTCGATTGAATGCAATGAAATCTGCATTTTTTTGCTGAATCACTTCTGCTTTGTCTACAGAAAGTCAGTGTCAATTGAATGCTATGAAATCTGCATTGTTTTGCTGAATCACCTCTGCTTTGTCCCTACAGCGAGTGAGTGTCAATTGAATCTGATAAAATTTGCTGAATCACTTCTGCTTTGTCTCTCCAGCATGTGAGTGTCAATTGAATGCTATGAAATCTGCATTGTTTTGCTGAATCACTTCTGTTTTGTCTCTGCAGTATGTGAGTGTCAATTGAATGCTATAAAATCTGCATTGTTTTGCTGGATCACTTCTGCTTTGTCTCTACAGAAAGTCAGTGTCAATTGAATGCTATGAAATCTGCATTGTTTTGCTGAATCGCTTTTGCTTTGTCTCTACAGACAGTCAGTGTCAATTGAATGCTATGAAATCTGCATTTTTTTGCTGAATCACTTTTGCTTTGTCTCTACAGAAAGTCAGTGTCAATTGAATGCTATGAAATCTGCATTATTTTGCTGAATCACTTCTGCTTTGTCTCTACAGTATGTGAGTGTGAATTGAATGCCATAAAATCTGCATTGTTTTGCTGAATCACTTTTGCTTTGTCTCTACAGACAGTCAGTGTCAATTGAATGTTATGAAATCTGCATTATTTTGCTGAATCACTTCTACTTTGCCTCTACAGCGAGTGAGTGTCAATTGAATGCTATAAAATCTGCATTGTTTTGCTGACTCACTTCTGCTTTGTCTCTCCAGCATGTGAGTGTCAATTGAATGCCATGAAATCTGCATTATTTTGCTGAATCACTTCTGCTTTGTCTCTGCAGGATGTGAGCGTCAATTGAATGCTATAAAATCTGCATTATTTTGCTGAATCACTTCTACTTTGTCTCTACAGCGAGTCAGTGTCAATTGAATGCCATGAAATCTGCATTGTTTTACTGGATTACTTCTGCTTTGTCTCTACAGAAAGTCAGTGTCAATTGAATGCTATGAAATCTGCATTGTTTTGCTGAATCAGTTCTACTTTGTCTCTACAGACAGTCAGTGTCAATTGCATGCCATGAAATCTGCATTGTTTTGCTGAATCACTTCTGCTTTGTCTCTACAGCGAGTGAGTGTCAATTGAATGCTATAAAATCAGCATTGTTTTGCTGAATCACTTCTGCTTTGTCTCTACAGGATGTGAGTGTCAATTAAATCTGATAATATCTGTGTTGTTCTGCTGAATCACTTCTGCTTTGTCTATACAGGATGTGAGTGTCAATTGTGTGCCATAAAATCAGTATCATTTTGCTAAATGCCTTGTTATTTGCTATTGATTTTTTTTAATTGTGATTTTCAGTTTGTGAGTTTTTGACCTTGTTCAATCTGTTATTTTTTATTTTATCATTGATTTGTATTTTCCAATTTAGTCTTTGCAAGTTGATACCTGCATCAAAGATTTGCATGACATATTTCCCAGTTTGGTATGCAAAACAATGATTCAGTTTAAAGCTATTTATTTATACATGACTTCAGAAAAAGTCAATTCAAACACTCTTAGGCCAGACACAGCTTTTTGCTGGTATGCACCTGTTAATATATATGTTTTCCAATTGGCAGTTTACTGGATAAAGCACTATGTATTTGTGCAGAACAAACATTCACACAAGGATCTGCAACAACAATGGGGTTTTCAGCGGCATTCTCAAATGCTCTCCATGGTTACATAAAGTCCAGTGTCATGAAAGATGTTGTGAATGCAATCAGAGACCTGGATCTGGAAGGGCATGACAATGAGCTGCAGGAGATTATCATTGCACATCCACTTCGTATGTAGTTGAACTCTTTTTTTTTTTTTTGACTGGGCTTAAACAAGATTCTTTTCTTCTAGGCATAAATAATGACATTGTATGCTTTCAATGGTCAAATCTTGACAGAGGAAAGGCATGTCAAGATTCTGCATAAATATTTATGCTTGTAATACTGTTTGATAGCTGGAAGAAATATTGGAGGTTGTAGCATCCTTCTGTTAGTGTTTTTTTGAAGAAAGAGAACTTTGTGGAACAGCTTGATTGGTAAATGCAGTCATTGAACACCATGCATTTGTATCAGTTTTATTAAATAATTAACCTGATGAGAGAGAGCACCAATCATATTGTCATCAGTATTGTTGATAAAGGCATAGAATATGTATGTAGCTGTTGATATTGGTTTGAAAAGAGTCCAAATATGACATTATTTCTCCTGGAATACATATAACTAAAGATAAGTATTTCAATGGCCACAAATCATCCAGCAGAGTAAGGATTGCCATGGACGTGACCGTGCCTTATCCATATCCAGTCCACGGATAAGTCCGAATATGGATTGGACACGGGTAAATCCGTATGGACTGGATTCATCCACCCACATCCGTCCTCCATAGAATTTTTTAATTTTATTTGAGGCCATTTATATTTACTGTAGCTTTAGATCTGCGAAGAGAAATTAGGAAAAAACTGCAAAATTGAGATGTGGGACAATATTTAAATGATTAACATATAATTAATTATAATTAACGATGCTTAACAATACATGACCGGATCATTACTAACGATGGCAACTTAAGCGGACTTTGAACAACATTTCCTACCTGATAAAATGTATTCAGCCTCTTAAAGAATCAATTTGCTTAGAAGACATATAAAAGTTCGTCCAGTCGTTCTTTATAATTATGACAGCCTGTATATAAATTTACAGCACGGTACAGGAGCCTGAAGATGCTACAGAGCATTTTCGATGATTTTACCCGCAAATCCGCGGGTATCCGGCCCTTTTTATCCACATCCAACCGTGCACGATATTACAAACGGATTTGGATGGATGCCCGGGCTTAGCTAATCCATGGCAGTCCTTACAGCAGAGAATTGTAACACACCAAGGGTGAGCTACGTCAAATAGTGGGGTGTTAACGCCTAAGACGATCTGGCGGGCTTTGGTGTTTAGACCTAGGAGTAATCCTACATCCGAGAGCGAAGAGTAAACTGAGATCGAGCACACAGACAAGTCCTGATCAAACTAGATCTCTAAGATCTAAGTCTTGGAAGGGCTAAGTTCTGTATTCAAACCTTACACCTGATGCGTGCGCCTCTGCTCCCAGGTAGTACTAGGTTGGCAGGGGCTAGCAAGCAACTTAGGCTTATTGGATATGAATGTAAGAAGATAAGATTGACAAATGTGACAAGTAACACTATATCTACTCTGAGAGTCACATAAGGTGACTCTCAGGTAACAGAGGGTACTTTACAGTCCATATGTGAAGTAGATAGAAAGGAAGTAGGGTAAAGAGCAGGAGGGAGAGCTAGGGACCATAAGCATTCCTTACAGAGCCCCCCCACTTTCTATCTGCTGAGTAGATCAAAGAAATTCAGAATAAGGAGGTGTTGGGGTTGGAAGGTGGGCATCCAAAATATAGAAGATGAAATCAATGTAACAGTGGGTTTTCAAAATAAGAAAATGAAGGAGTAAGAATAGAAAATAAACTTGCACTGAGAGCCCATAATTAAAGACAAGAATTGAACTCCAATGAAGTGGCAAAGTCAGAAAGGGCAGTGAAGTAAAGCCATTGAAGTCCTAAAAAAAAATTGGTAGTCATATAGAGGTGGCCAGACCTATAGAAAGTAAAGGCAATCTGACAGCAGGCTTTGATCAGCCTACTATACCCATAGCCCTCCCAGAAAATTAATCCTCATATAGCCCCCCTAACCTCAAGAGATGTATGGCAGAAGCTTGAGGTTGCTGGAACTGAGATAGAACCATTGGCAGTTCATTGGAGGGGATGGGGTAGTCCAGAAAGGATAGAATGATTGGTAAGAAAGAGGATAAGAAGAGATAGCCAAAATGGAGGAAGCATATTACAGGCCAGGCAAGAATTACTATCGAAGATCCACTGCGTGCTTGGTGGAAGGTGCCGTTTAGATTTTGGAGATGATGATGTTAACGTTCTCGGATCGACAACTGGAGAGAGATGGTGCTTATCGCCGAGCGAGGAATGACTAGGCGAGCTGCAAGAATACAGCTCAATGACAGGAGAGATGAGATCAGGCGGTTCTGGCGTCAGCGGCCCCTGCAGGTGGTTATCCACAACAGCGGATGACCCAGCCATGCTCAACATCCCTGTTACCAGGAAGAGAGCAACGACGATCGACAGCGTGAAGTCTTGTACGCCCTGAGCCTGACGAATTCTGCTGGCTGTAATCGACATTGTTGGACCTGCAGCAAAGCACGCGAGGGTGCCATTCCGAGGTAGAGCGAAAGAACTGCGTACTGTTTTAAATTTGTTTATTTCACCTGTTACTCGAGCTTCTTTCCTCCGTTCATCCTCCAGTGCTAGTTTTCTACGAATTGAGGCCGCTGCAGTCGCATTTGACATCGTCAAGGGTAATGAACGGCATGTGTCGACATTCTCATTCCGATCCATGCACCCACTTGCCCTCCGAGCCTTCGCTGAGTCGTACTCGACATTCCGGTGTACGTTGAGTTGACATAGATGGTGATATTGAGAGTCCGTCGATATTAGGGAACTTGGAGATAGGTGAGGTACAACCGATGACGAGAGGTACCAATACCGAAACTGTGGTTGCATTGAAGTCGTGTCCGAGGTGAACATTTGTTGTTGGGATGACGCAGAAACTGGCAGCCAGTCTGCTGTCCAAACATCTCGCTGAGGGTTGTATCGCTGCTGATACTCCGTGCTGTTTGAGTTCAAATGTTCGGTGGTAAAAGTGGGAGGCTCGTGGCGCTTCGAATCGATGGCGTTTGTGGTATGAATATCAATTTGAAATGCAAGCAGGTTAGCAGGTTGAAGTTTGCGCGACGAGGGGCTCCATGAGCTGTGGAACCGAGGTTCGAAAGTGAGAAGAGACGACGATGGGCAGGTGCGTAAGGAAGAAGGCGATTCGAGGAGTGGCATCAAAGATTCCATTGGCCGGTTATCCGCACCAGTGGTTGACCTAGCCGCGGTCTGCGTGCCTGTTACCAGGACGGGACCAACAGCCATCAAAGGTACAACCTCTTGTAGCTTCTGACCCCGACTACAAGCTTGGTTGAACCTGAGGAATGTGGCTCGAGGTAATGGGAAGTCAGAGAGCGGGTCGTACAGATCGAGTGGTTTTGTGTGTGATGGATCCGCGTATCCTGGAGAGCGAGCAGCGAGGGGTGGAGCCTGAGGATGAGTTGAATATGTACATACCGGGCTTGATTCAAATCCTTTGTTTGCTAACTGAACTTCTGTCATTGCAGCCTCTCCTCTCGGACCGTCGTATCGCCACGGACACTCCAAGGCATTCGAGTTGATTGAAGCAGAACTTGAAGGTGGAAGATCGACCGTCGAAACGAATTCATCTTTGAGGCTTGCCATGTTTTCCCCCTCGGCTTCCGCTTTTCTGATTGAGCTTGAATCCCGTTTGACGTCGACGACACCCATTGATGAAGATCTGTTGACCTTGGAAGCGAGAAGACGTGTAGTTGAGGCTGGCAATGGAGGAAAGCTAGGTGTGACAATCGAGCTAGCTGACATGTACGTCATGTGTTTCCAAGTGCTAGACGGGCTGTAAAACCATGATGAGATCACGGAGAAGAGATCGAGGAGCAAGGACTGGGGCATTTCTGTAGGTGGATCTCGCCCGTTGAGGTCGGATGTCTGAAGCAGCAGTGGTGTTTCAGACAGCGAGCCATGCTTGTCGAGTTTAGGTTTCAGGTGTGATAGCGCCCTCGAGTCGACAACTGGAGAGGGATGGTAAATATCGTTGAACGGAGAACGTCCGAACGAGCTGCGAGAAAACGGTTTGACGATAGGAGAAATGGGATCTGACGGTCCAGACGTCAGAGGTCTCCGAAGGTGGTTCTCCACTGCAACGGGTGACCTAGCCATACTCAACGTTCCTGTTCTCAGGAAGAGAGCAATGGCGATCGAGGGCGTGTAGTCTTGAACACCCAGATCCTGACGGAATTTGTTGCTGACCACAAAGGAGGTAGGTAGGTCTGATAAAAAGACAGCAAGGGGGTTCCGGCGTTGAGCTAAATCCGTGCATACCAGCTTTGATTCATTTCCTTCCTCTATCATCCTAACGGCTGTCGCTGGTCCTTGTTCCTCTCGGCTTTCGATAAATCCTCTCTCCTGCGTTCGAAAGTCATCTTTGTAAGATGCTGATGCTATCGAGTAATCCGAGGCCGAGTTTTGTTTGCATGTTTGAGGGATGCGGCATGAGAGTGGCTGGAGGTGAAGTCTATCGTAAGATTCAGATGGGGTAGCTGGGTCGGCTTGTTGAAGTAAAGGCAAAAGCAAGGTCAGTAAGAAAATGGGTGATGATGTCGGTGTCGACGTTGATGTTGATCGACCGTGAGACTTTCCCAACAGTGCAGCCAAAATCAGTGGGAAGGCGCCATCGGATGCACATGTCAAGTTAGCAGAACATGACGGAGGATGACAACGTATCAATGAACCTTTGTTAATACTGTTACCCCTGTTCTTTTCCCCCCCAGCGTCCGTTATGTTGTTAGCTGATTTGTCGATGTGACCATGAAACTTGAGTAAGGACTCCAAAAGCGAAATAAATTCATCCATCGTTAACAAACTATGTAAACCAAAAGATCCGACTCCTAGGCGCGTCGCTAGATACTCGCATAATGAGCCGGCGCCGTAAGAGCTTGATCCAAAGATACATGTTTGTCCATCCACGAATTTGTACATTATGTGTGTAAAGTCTTTCTTGGTATCAACCGTACTCCTGGAATATCGCGCGATGCCATTTCGCTGAATAGACGCAGCATCAAAGATTTGCGGCGTCTTTATCAGTGGGTCCTGTTTGGATTCCAGGTGTGGTGGTTTTGTGGAGTCAACGAACAGAGAGGGATAGTGAATATTGTCGAACGGAGAATGACCAGACGATCTGCAAGACGACAGATCTACAAGAGGAGAAATCGGATTAGGTGGTCTTAGCGTCAGAGGCCCCCGAAGGTGGTTCTCCACAACAGCGGGTGACCTAACCATACTCAACGTTCCTGTTCTCAGGAAGAGAGCCATGGTAATCGGAGACGTAGGGTTTTGAGCGCTCCGATTCTGACGACAACTGTGGGGTGCGACAACGAAGGTGGTGTGGTCCGAGTCTGTATGGAAACAAAAGAGGAGATGGCTCTGGAGCCGAGCGAAAGACGTACGTACTAACTCAGATTTGGTTTCCCTTTGTATCGCCCTCTTCTCGTCGTCATCCACTGCTAGCTTTCCAAAGTTTCCATGAATGGAGGTTGGAGTTACCTGAGACATTGTCGGAGGTGATGGAATAAAGAACAACATCGCGGGTGCGGATAAGCGAGCAAGTCGCAAGGTGAACAACCGAGGGCTATTGTACTTCAAATCGATTGTGTTTGCGGAACGAGCGATGGGGTAAAACGTGAGTAGGCGAGTAGGTCGGATTTTACACGACGATGGACTCCGGAAGCGAGGTTCGACAGCGGAGGTCGTTGTTGTCAATGACATCGGCGTTGATTCGACCGGAGATGAATGGTGACTATCGCTGAATGGAGAGCGACCAGATGAGTTGCGAAGATTCAGCTCGAGTCGGTCGACGCAGGTTGAGACGGAATTAGACATTCTTGGCGTCAGAGGTCTCTGTGGGAAGAGAGCCACGACGATCAAGGGTGCAGAGGTTTGTCCACCTCGATCATGACAAGATCCGATGCAGTTTGTCGTGGAGGATGTTTCGTCTGTAGGCAAGCGAGCGAGAGCATCGTTCCAGGGCTGAGCTAAATATGAACATACCGTTTCGGATTCGGATTCTCGTTCTATTACCCTCTTCTGGCCGTCCTCCATTGTTAGTTTTCCATGAACGGAGGCTGGAGTCTCATGAGATGTCGTCGAAGGGAATGGAAGTCGTGCAGCGACGTTCTCCTTTGAGCCAATGCGCCTACTTCCCCTGCGAGCTCTCGCCGTGTCGCTGCTAGCTTGCACGAGTATGCCCAGTTGACGTTGACGATGGGAGCGGCGCAGTCCAGTAGTGACTTCGTGTTGTTCCGTGTGCAAGTTTCGGTCCATCTCAAAGGTGTTCTGACATTCCTCTCCTCGCTGTGCATTGAATCCCCCCCTCCGATTCTGACCACGTCCTTCTTTACTGATTTCTGGCCTGAGTGGTGGTATCAACTGGGAAGGATCGAGTTTCGTGAGAGGCGACGTATCCAACTGAGCGGTACTGAAAGAAGAATGTGACGGAAGTTGATGGATGGGAAGAGATGGGAGGGGTGAATGAGAAAGTAACGACCTTTGAGGTTTGAGTTGGCTGCTTGAAGGAGGCGGACCAGTTGCTGCAAGAGGAAAATCGAGCGATGCTGGAACTTGATTAGAGATCGATGACCTTATAATGGTGCCCTGACTTTCCACGTCCAGCTCTTTGTTACTTTCGGCGTCATCCTGCTCCTTCGTCTTCCAAGGTTCGCGGATCGGCCGAATTCCTTCCCCGATCTCCTCTCCTTCCCCGATCTCCACTAAAGGCGTGGTCGAAAGCAATGAATGGCCACCGGGATGCAGCGGACGATGATGGAGTGCCGTGGCGTCTTTACTCTCATTCCTGGATGCGTTTCCCCCCTCAGCGTTCGCTGCGTAGGTATCTACAGTCATCAATGTGTTGTTGGGTTGGCGATAACGATGATCGGGTAGGCTTTGAAGACGTGGCCGGGTTGGCAATTGAGTAGGCTGCATGACGGAAGTTGAAGATGATGCGCTGAAGGTGTCGAAACTGGTGGAGGTAGCATCGAGGGTCTGTCGTCGTTCCAGTGATGGCACTCGGTTATTTTGACTCAGATCGCCCGTGATGATCGAAAGTGATTTAGTAGGCGGCACAGCGGAAGTTAGAGGTTGTCTCGCCTCCGAGTATGGAACTGAAGGACGAATTGCACTTTGCAGCTCCGCTTGCAGAGTTCGAGTGGCGGTAACCGAAGACAATGGACCTTTTGCAGTCGGATTCCAATGAAGGAGAGGGACGTCGACAAACTGCGATGTTTCTGGCACTCGCTGTGAACCTTGCTCGTCGAGGTCGAATTCTTCGGCTTGCTTCCTTTCCCCCCCAGCTTCCGACTTTCTCGTCCAATGTTCGCGGGCGGTGATTGTTGGAGGCGATTCTGGAGGTACAGCTGCTAACATCGAAGGTTTGGAGTGTTCGGTTGAGGAAGGCAAAATCGAAGCTGGAGCTCGACGAGAGTTTGATGGTGATGTCAGAGGTTCCCGTGGTTGGATATCCACACCAGCGGTTGACCTAGCAGTGTTCAACGATTCTGTTACCAGAACAGGAACGACTGCGATCGAGGATGCAACTTCTAGCTCTCCATGATCCTGACTACGCAGCCATAGCTGCTACAATTCTATATCATATCTGGGAAACTGCCTACCACTATGATACATCCGGTTGGCACTCTTCCCACCTGCCGCTTTGGGAACAAGCTTACAAATCGCTCTCTGGGGTGCCGGAAATGCCGGGGGTGGTCAAGAGAGGCCCTGGGAGGCGGGTAGGTGTGTCAGATGCCGAGGGAGCCGGGTAGGGGAGGGGGAGAAACCATGCAATGGGCGGGATGTGTAAACAAGAACCAAACAAAGCAGCATTAGGCATGTTTTGTTGTAATTCCGCTTTTGGGCGGGAACGGGGTCGTTCGAGAGCGGGAAACTTCATATATGGGTTGGTAAATAATGTCGGCGCCTAGCGCACCCATTTGCGCCCCCAAAAGAGGGCGGGACGGGGTGGATGGCGAGCAGAGCATCTGGATGACTCTGGCTGTATTTCTAAAATTAGACGCGTTAACTCCGGATGTTCGATCACAACTGATTCTCGAAATAGATTTGGTCCCCGGCTACCCGAT
Organism: Galerina sulciceps; assembly: GCA_023014345.1. Lineage (NCBI taxonomy): Eukaryota > Fungi > Basidiomycota > Agaricomycetes > Agaricales > Galerinaceae > Galerina > Galerina sulciceps. Next base: position 316,847 of record JAEDXJ010000026.1, read on the forward strand.
CCGATCACTCGTGCTCGAAATAGATTGATCACAATGACGCGTTTCAATTCTCGAAATAGATTCGGTCCCCTGGCCCCCGACCGTGCATCATACCTACTTGATTCATTGCGCGTCGCGCGCATATTACAGTCCATACTAAAACTCAAAAGCACTGAAAATACACTAGATATGCAAGACAAGTGCTCGAAGGGGTCAGACAGGCGTTGAGCAAACCAAAAGTCGTATGACCTGTCAAGAACCGCCAAGCAAAGAAGTCGTACGACGGATTGACCCGGAAGGGATCCAAAAGCAGACTGTGCCTTGATCCTCACCCAGTCCTCGCATTCCTCCTGCACGCTGGCGCGATTTCCCTGCACGCATATCCTTGAACCTATGCGAGGCTAACACTTAGAAACACAATCAGTAGCATGGACCAAGGGGACGGGGTGCACGCGCAAAGATACAAGTCGGATGACAGACTGCCAAGACCGCCAAGCCCTTATAATGGTTGACTCCCCACGGCTCGGGACTTGTGAGGGCAAAAGTCACCTTAGATAGCGACTCTAATGTACAATAACATAGCTAGCCACTTCTCGAAACCTCGGAAAACCCAAATGACCGAATACGAGCAAACTAGCACTGATAAATATTGAAGAATCATAATAATACATAGGTAAGGTAGGTGGAAAGTGCAACATAGGAAGTCACGGCGGCAGAATAAGAGAGCCAGACCAAAGCGGGGACAACAAATCAAACCGCAGGCATGTCGTTGTCGTTGTCGTTGTCGTCGTCTGGCTCGTCATCCAACTCGTCGTCATCACCGCTCTCCTCAGACTCACTTTCCTCTTTGCCGTCATCCCCACCTGTTGGAGCTTCAGCCTGGATTCCATCGTCGAGCGGGGCCTTCCAGATGGTGCAAAACTCGGTGGATAGAGCCGTCTGTAGATCCGCTTGGGTGTGAGCATATGCTCGCAACCCTTCAGCCAGTTCCTTGGTGAGACCAGTCCTCCAATCTTGCCGCTCGCTCCACCAAGCAGCCTTCCAGGATAAAAACTCCACTACCCGCCGCATCTCCTCCCAGAGGAGCAAAACCTCCTCGGTCCCTCTAGCCGCCCGTGCTCGACTTTTGGCCCACTCAGCACGCAAGATGTCGTCCGACAAATCTTCGGGATCCGGAGTATTCGAAGTCGACGTCCAGATCCAGGAGAGAGTCCGACGAGTCTCTCCTGTTCTGTCCCGATGTTCGCGAGGTTGGTTGAGGAGTGTTAGCCCGTCAATGTCGTCGGCGAGGACATTGGAAGTGGAGGGTGCAGTTGCCATCCGCTCTAGTTGCTCGTCGTCGAGCAGTCCGCGTCGGCCACGTCGTTCTCGTAGTTGGTTGGCATCCTGGTATCCTCTGATGTCGCCATTCTGGAGGACTTGCAACGTCAGCTCCCAATCTCCAGGACCCGACAGGAGCATCTTTGCGACGCGCGCCCTTCGATACCTCTCGGCTGCCAAACGTGCCTTCTCGTGAATACTTTCAATCACGGTCCTCGACTTGGTTCCCTCGCGCTGACCTCTGACATTCTGGTTCTTGAAAAGAATCATACGACTCTTGACCTTGAGCGTGTTTCGAACCTTTTCCAAGGCGTCGTATGCTTGGGCTTCACGGAGCCGGGTCTCGATTTCAGGAAGCCCTGCCATGCATACGTCATCACGATGGGAGGCGGGAATGTGAGACGGGAGCCAGATCTCTGCGTCTTCGGGATGACCAGAGGTAGGGACGGAAGTAGACAAGGATGTGGAAGCCCCGCCGTCGATACGGAACTGTAGGACGCCGGGCATGTAGATAGGGATAAGCCGTTCCCATCCACGAAGGCGGCTCCGAAGCAGATTGCGCTGGGCCGTTAAGCTCCCATCTTTGTATAACGTCGAGTGGGTCGCCGACTTTTTGGCCTGCCGACGGATTCGAACCCTGAAGGAATAATTAGACAGGCCAATAGTATTCGTAATATAAGGAACTTACTGTGCTTCCTCTAGATACAACCCCAGCTCCACGAAAGCAGACACACTAGTGGCATGGTGAGCGATGCCGCTGCCAGCTAATCGAGCCTCCTCCTCGTCCGCTAAATCCTTCTTAACGCGGGCAGTGCTGATGGCTAGAACATGGATATCAGTGATAAGTTTTACAAGTCAAAAAGGTACGTACTTGACCCAGCTACCCTGTAGGGATTCTTCGCCTTCATCAGGAAAAACACTTTTGGCCCAAGTGTGTCCCAAGTTGTCCCAAAAATTTATTGACTCACCTAGGAGCTATACTACTGTCTTAGGACGACCTAGGGAGCCTAGGATGCCCCAGGTAGCTCTAGGCTGCCCTAAGGAGCTCTAGGAATCTTGAGCAAATTTGGATTTTCCTAAGAATTGCTTGGGTTAATCTTAGAGTAGTCATGGGACTTCATACAGCAATCCCAGGGCTTCCAAAAGATGCCCAAGTTCCAAATGTTCTTAGTTATAATTTACTATTAACATTGACTAAAATCAATACATATTCAGTTGTAAGAGCTACTTATTAATACAATGAGCAGGGCTACAGAATGATGCATAGATGGGAACATGGAGGGCACGAAGCCAGGCCACTAAGTCTGCAGTAGGTGGGGTTTTAATAATCATCAATGGTGGGGGCATGAAAGCTGCAGAGCGCAGAGGATGGACGTCGGGGGACGAAACGGCTTGCCGTACAGAGGCGAACGTCGCGAGCTCTGGAGCGTGGTGGTATACGAGAGGGCGGTGATGGGGTTGCAGCTACCCGCGCACTCGCCGTAACGTGGTGGAAGGCGCGGTGGGGGTTGCAGCTGCTCGGTGCTCGTTATCTTCGACGTGGCGGGAGTGGATGACAACAGAGACCTGCCATTGGGTTAGCAAAGCAGCAGTGGGGACGATATAGGGGGAGGGAACTCACCTTCATCGCTTTCTTCGCTTCGCCCTCCCCCTTGTCTCCCATCCGCAGCCCTCCTTCCTCCTTGCCCCCTCCCGCGATCCGATGCTCACGCCGCATCATGCCACTCCACGAACGGCGGCGACGACGACTAGAAGTAGTCGAGACCGCTGTCTGTGAAATGACAGCGGCCTCGAGCCTATGCACCCGCCTCCACCTTCCGCCGCTCGTCTCGAAAGTCCCGCGGTTCGTTCTGAAATCGAGTCTGCGGGCGGCATCCCGAACATCCAGATGAGGGGTGTGATCAAGGAGGGGACCACAAAAGGCCCAGGGCAGTGGAATGAGGTCGGCGTTGAGAGTTGGAGGGCAGGGAGCAAGCCGCGAACGGGCATCGCGGAAGGGCAGTTGTGGGCACTGCAGCGTCGCGGCGAACTGCCCGGTGGTCGTTGTAACCGGGTGCGAAGCCCCTGCATCGAGAGACGACGGGCCTCGGGGTGCTCACCACCCATCGTTGTCACCGTGGCGGGAACGAGCAGCGGGAAAATGGGGGCGCGAATGGGGATCGCGGGAGTACCAGCTCACGAGCAGGCGGGGCGTCGCACACGAAGAGCCTCGCAGCAAGGCACCGAAGGCGGCCGAGGGGCGGGGTGGGTTCCCAGCAGCGCAGGGCTTGCAAGAGCAGCGGCGCGGTGCTGGTGGTCGCTATTGCCGAGCAGGAGGAAGTGGGTGGGAGCACCTCGCTGCGAACCGACGCGGTGAGGCTACTCGTTGGGGAGCCTGTTGGTGGAGTAGAGACGCGGCGGCGGAGCATGTGGTGGGTGGGCTTACCTGCTGCGTGTCCTCGTCCCGGACCAACGCGGCGTTGGTGCAGTCTCGGCCATGATCGAGATGGGAGAGGAAGGGGGGCGACGACGAGTGCGGTCGAACTCTCGACACGTAGGACGGTGTCGAGAGATGGACGGCGGGGGACGGTAGGGAACGAAACGAGGGGCCGCGGGCTTGGCGCCTACACGGATGTCGTTTAACGCGAACCGGGCGGGGTAGGGAGCCCGCTGCCTGTCGTTCGTCGGCGTGGTGGGAGAGGTAGCAGGGGGTGGCCTGTTGGTTGAATTGTGAATGGGGGGTGGGGACATGCAGTGGCTAGGCTTACCTACTGCGTTTCTTCGCCCCTTTTGCTATTTCCCGACCTCCTGCCGCCGTTCCCTTGCCCCTACGCGAGCCGCGGTACGCACGCTGTCGCCGATTTGCATTGCTGCGTCCGTTTCATGGTCGTCGGTCGGGGGTTCGCGTCGGTGGGATGGGTGGGTGCCGCGGGTGCCGTGCTACCATGATGACGTGGGCGGCCAGGTGAAAGGGCAGGAAGGTAGAGGCGTTGGTGGTGAGGTGAAAGGGGGAGGTGGGTCGAGAGAAGAGTCAACGCTGTGACATGTCACAGCGTTGACGGAGCAGTGGGCGGCAGTCGCGCGGGGAGGCCGTTGGAGAGGGGACAGGGCTGGCGAGGTGAGAACGTCCTCAGAAATCAGTTTTTTGAAACTGATTTCGCAGGACGTGGGTGGTCAACAAGCACGACGCGGACGCGACGCGATGTTTGGTGATCGTGATCTGTCTGCTGACAGCATCGATCACATGACGTGTTGAACTTCGCTGCGTCAAAGTTCAACTTCGTTTCTCTCCTCAAACCACCACCTTCCCTCTGCCTCCGTGCCCTTCCGTCGTACGGGATGGGCCCGGCGTCCTTCTCACCGCCTCTCAACAGGTACCAACTCCCCCCACCGCCTCCTCCGCTCCCTGCCGTTTATTCCGGCACCCCTTAACTGCTGCCGCACTCACCCTCGCCCTTTCCCCCTGCCATGCAAGAAGCCACCTCGCAAACGACTGGTGGTCTACGTTGCGACTACAACAGGGAATGGAGAGGTAGAGGGGACAAGGAGCGACGCGGGGCAAGGTAAGCTGCCACGTCATCGCTTCCACTGCCGTGCTAACCTCTTAGAACAGGATTTCGGGTCGCCGGCAGGGCTTGCCCATCCCTTCCGCACCCTCCTCGTTGCCCGTCGCGGCAGCCGCTGCCCGAAAGTCGCAACCTCGCTGGCCGCCGTGCAGCTCCCGAAACCTGTCGCGAGGCTGATCGCTACGGTAGAGCGAAAACCAGCTGCTCATGCGATGCCTGTCGTGTGGTTCGTATTCCCCATTCCCTTCGTTTTGATCAGAAAAACTAACATTTTATTTTCCTTTTTCTACTAGGTTGCGACACGCTCGCCTCGCCCATCGACTCCCTCCGACGCCCCTCGAACGAACGTACATCACCCGGCAAACCGAACTCGCGCGAGGGTCGACAGCAACGGCGACACCATGCCAAGATCGTATGATTGACTACCCCGTTGTCCTCCCTCCCTGTTGTTCGCTTTTCGTATAGACTTCCCCAAACCAGGTGTGTCCCCATTCCCCCTTTTCGAAACTGAAAAAACTAACATTACTTTTTTTTCTTTACTGCTAGGAGAACACGCTTGCTCTGCCTTTCCACCCCCTTCCTGTCCTTGCATATGTGAATGGATGGGCATCTGGCAGTGACAGTGGCCGGTCCACTGTCTGTGTCTTATCTATTCATTTAGTAATATATAGTCTGTCGTAGAATTATATACAAATAAAATCTATTTCTGCACAATTATTCTATGTGTGTGTCAGTACAGGAAACCCAAGAGATTCTACAATAAAAATAATGAATCCTAGGGTGACTTATAATGTTTTAAGCCAAACCTAAGTCACCCCAGGTCAACCTGACTGGATTTAATTGTAATCCTAAGTAATAACTGGGATGCCTCCAGCATGCCCTAAGGACTGTCCTGGAATGTCCTAAGGACTGTCCTGGTGTGTCCTAAGTAGTCCCAAGACTGTCCTAAAGCAAAGCTACACTGGAGGGTGACGTCTTGAGCACCCCAGGGAGGTCTGACTAACCTGACTGTCCTATCGTCTCTAGGCTGTCCTAGGAGACACTTGGGACAAAAGTGTTTTTCCTGATGTTCTTGGGGAATGTGTCCGCTTCCCATGCCACGCAGACACCCTCCCACACCTCGACCTGTACCGGGTCCATGCAAGCAGTGAGACCCCGATGCCCTTCTATGTGAATGTTTCGCTGCCCAACGGCTTGCTTGTACCGTCGCATCAGGGTCCTCCCGAGACCGACATACTTGAGCCAATTCCAAAACCCGAAGTGATTGTCGAGAATGTCTGAACGAGAACCAGGCCCTTGAGTCTTGGTCAAATTTCCAAGTGAATTGTGGGCCGACCAGACACGCTCGGGTGTCTCCAAGTCTGAAAAACCGACGCCAGGGATGAAGTTGAGAGAGTAGACTTCGTGGTTCTTCGTTCCATGCATGGGCTCATGGAGTTTAGGGATAGCCGGTATGAGTGTCGTAGCAGGTCCAAGCCTAATATCGCGCGGCCAGTGATTTGCCATCCGGTCGAAGAGATTGATGAACCATTGGCATGCGATGTCATAACTGATGAGGATGGAGGGCAGAGTGGTACCCTGAAGGGCAGAGCTGAAGACGTAGTCCATGTTCGCATACCTGTCAAAATCGTTACTTGGGCGAGACCTGTACAAAGTAGTTTTACATACCGTTCGCCCTTCTGCAGGTTGCCGATGGCAACAGGCATAATCATCTCCGACCTCCCACAGAATGCCCCACCAACCCCTGTGTGCCTCAGGCCTTTCGAAAACTTTGTGACCGCCTTTGCCAAAGCCTGGAGCCCAACACAGGTGCTAATCTTCAGGACAAACCATTAGAGTCGGCGTAGCACAAGTAAAGGAACAACCTACGTCTGCATCGTTTGCCCTACTGAGGACATACTGCTCGTAGGACCCTCTGGGCAACATATACGCCAAACCAACTCCAAGACCAGGGTCTTGGGAGTAGTTTGAGACCTGTTGGTTCTTGAGGCGGAAATTTGCGTCCATGCAAATGAACAAAGTATATAGAAAACTGAACAAAGTTAGCTTGAACAACACTAAGAAGAAAGTCAACACAAACCTCGTCGCCGCAGGCTGAGTTTCCCAACCTTTTGGTAGGTTGACCCCTGGTCGAGGGCATGATGGACAGGGAACAGCAAGTTCCCCTGCTTTCGTACCCGCCACACCAGAAGGGTCGTGACCTCTCCCGCCCCACTTTAACATCTTGAGGTGGCGCCACTGGATGTTCATCCGCATGAGTTGTCGATAACGATTCTTCGGTACTGAGAGACCGGTGTTAACGGTCAATTTCTCGAGCGCGCGATAGAAGTCGTAAGTTGACGCCTTCGTGGTAAGAGCTAGTTTGTGAAGAAGTTCCAGGACCTCGAAAGTGGCGCATGTCTTGACGATGAGTTGAGAGGCAGGGTAAAGGCCATGACAAACAAGTTGGAGGTGATGGGGAATGGCTCTGGCGCATCCGCAATACATGACCGAGGCGGCGTGAATGCCGTTTGTATGCAGGATGAGAAAGGAGGCGTGAGCAGGAATGGGGTTGTCGCAGAACAGGCTGGCATGATTGAGCTGAATCCTGAGGCCCATGCTCTTCAAGGACACGGGGACAAATGTGTTACCGGTCCATTTCTAAAAGTCCGGTCAACGAATATTCAAGGTGAAAGAAAGCTACAGGTGCTTACCTCGATCCAGTGAAGAGGCTGCGTGCGATGGCGCCGGATGCAGCACACAGCACAGACAAGATCCGCCAGAAAACATTCCCGACATCGATACTCCGGATCCCCAACACCCTTGCCACGCGCAACACAGTCCGGACACTCCTTTGCAGTGCGGAAGTCAGCCCGCCCCGACCAGCGGATCATCTCGTCAAGGTAAGATTGGCGATGTAGTTCTTTCCACACTACGTGTGGCCGTTTCTAGGATGACTATTAGCACCCAAGAGTCACGAAAACGAAGTCGAATACTCACGGAAACACGACTTTGCTTCTTCTTCGTAGGGACAACGGGCTGAGTGGGGACGTCATCCATCACGTTAGATTCCAATGTATCGTCATAGCCTTCGCCATCTGGATCCAAATGGTATTCCGGGTTGTTGAAAGGCACCCATGAGACTGTTGAATCCCATGACGTGTCGGGTTGGGCCAAACGTTCAGCATGAGCAGTGTGTGTGGTGGGACCGACACGCCTGGAGACGACTTCACGGATGTGGACAACGTTGTAGTCGTCGCCGAAGGGCACACTGTCGTGATAGCCCCCAGTATCAGGACCAGTTCGAAAGCGTTTCGCCGGTGGCTCATCAGACATGACAGGATCTTTGGGTGTGTTGATCAGCGACGTGAGAAAATAACAGAGGAAAAGGTAGAACTCACAAAGATTTAGAGAAAAGGTGATAAGGAAGGCAAGGGCTCGAAAAGAGGTCAAAGCTTCACTGCTTTGTCTGGTATTTTCCAAGGGTATTTATACTCCTTTCAGTCTTCATTCCAGTGGATATGTACGACAGCAGGACGAGACTAAAACAAAATAAAGCACATGTTGAATAGGAAAGATGCAGCTGATAAGACGCGTGCCATAGAGCGACCTGGGAGAGGCAGTATGTGGGGAATTGGGGTGAATGATGGTGGAATGAAGTCGAAACACAAGGATTGGGCTGGTGAGGAGACAGGTCTAAACTTGGGTTGAAGGACTGCGAAATGCAGAGCGACGGAGTGAACAATAGCGGAGGAACATGTCTATTCTTGCAGTGATATCTACATTCTAAAATGCAGCAAATGAGTAAAGCTTGAATGAAAATCACTGATGGAAGGAGACGTACGAATGGCGCTCCCAGCAAACGAGTAGGTGAAGAGACAGGTCTATTCCTGAGGTGAACTAGCAAACAGTAGGTGGAGAGACACGTCTACTTCGTCTAGTTCTGACATGAACTCAACATTCTAAGATGCATTTAACAGTGAATCTAGGCAGAAAGCGATTCATTGACGAAAGGGAAGACGTACAAATGGACACGAAAATGGAAGCCTCCAGTTCCCGAGTCAGCACGCTGGCAGCACCACAGACAAAGAGTGTGCTGCACAGATTCTGTGATAGGTGAGGACAAACCCAGGCGAGTGGGTTTTGACTGGGTTTGTCGGGGCTAGCAGCTCCTTTACTCGCGAATTCCCTGCGGGGTATCCACTGGCAAAGGGGGTGAAACGGCGTTAGACCTACGATAGGCCTACGATATTGTTCCAAAGGGATTGAAAAGCCCTGCGAGATAGGAGCCAGTCAAACGAGAACAAACCAGAGAGGAGACGACCGAACGATCACAATCCAAGGGCAGAGCCAACTGAACGACGACCGCGCTGAGTTTTAATTCCCGGACCATCTTGACCGGTGCCTCCTTATATCAGGAATGCCAGGCAATAAATGAGAAGAACGGCTGTGGGTCAAGGACGATAACGAATTTAAATAACCACCTGTATTAGCAATGTATAATAAGTGCTGGATCTCTGATTTCCGAAAGCAGAAGTATGTGCGAATTGTCAGATCGCAGTCAAGTTAGTGAAGAGAGGTGATTTCGTGATACCCTTGGACCTATGGTTGTCTTGTGCACCATTGGAAGCAACTAGGCTGCAAAATAAAGACTCTGGTGATTTATTAACAACATCTTGAGATTAAGTAGATAGTTGTTTGGGTTCCAGTGGAAGTAGATAGCTACAACTGGATCAATCAACCATTGTGGCTACGAAATCTATTTCAATTCCATGTAACAGTCCACCTATCTAAGGCATATACACCAGACTCGTTGTTCCTGCACTCCCAATTACTTTGAAGCAAGGCATATAGAATTGAATGCTTAATATCTAACTAGGCTGCTTGTATTGTATTAATTTATATCATAGTCGCAGAGTTTCCAGCCTTCGATGATGGGGCGGTAGATCCGCGATCTCATAATGACAAATTTGAATGCCCAACTGCCTTATAAGTAGTATCTTCATTTCATACCCCGGTCAATGGCTGACAATTCCCCCATCGTTGAACGCAAACGGGTGTCTCAAAAGAAGTATTACGCAGCGTATGTCTAATAAATTTATTCTCTCCTACTACTGACAAGTCCACTGCCCATTTTTAGCCATCTGCACTCGGAGCGTCAAAAGGCGCGCGCGCGAGCAGAACGGTTGGTCAAATCTAAATGCAGCTATCTTTTCACGGGCTACCTTTCATATGGCGTTCGACAGATTAAAAATGTCTCAAACACTCGAAGACATTGAATCCCACCGCGCGCGACATCGATTGGCTCAAGCTCGTTATCGTGCAGCTAACAAACTGAAGCTTAAGACGGAGTCATGGCAGTACCGGTACGTTGGCTGAGTTGTCAGGCAAGATCACACCCTTACAGACATGTGGTCATCAGCCTTAAAAAGAAGCGAGGAATGGAACGAGAACAAGACAAGATCGACTACCTGCAAATGATGGCCTTTGACTAATTGTTGGCAATTCTTACGTAGCCTAAAATGAAGATCTTCGACCCATTGGGCCAGAAAGGCGCAGTAGCATATGAAACAGCCACGTAAACATTGTATTGAGTGAGATGGGGTTAGACTATTTACATCAAATGACTAAGGCATAGTACGTATCAAGGATGAGCCAGGCACTTTTCACTGGGAGAAGATCATATCCATGTCAGCATAGTCGTCGTCGTCGACATCAGAAAACTTGAGTTTGTCTGAATCCGGCTCAACGATAAGGGAGGAGGTGCGGCCTAGTCCGAGAGTGCTAGAGTTGGATGGCGTCGCAGGGTCGAGTGTAGAACTTGCGCCGCGACTGAAGCGCACGGAGGCAGAGGGGTAGCTGGGGAGTCTTGCAACTAGAGGCGTCTTGATGGCGTAATCTTCAGAGTCGGAGTCCGCGACAAATACATCACGGCGTGGTGGAGTCCCGACAGCGGGGGTGGCAGTAGCAGTGGCAGGTGGACCACCAGGTCCTGTGCTCCCGTCTTGGGCCAAACGAATGGAAGCTAAATGAGCAGAGGCCAAGCGGTAGCCAGCAAGTCGAGGAGCGGAGGGGACTGGGTCTGCATCCGAATCGGAATCGGAGACATACACGACGAGTTGGGCAAGAGCATTGGTTGGGCTAGCGTTCGTGATTGGGTTGGTGTTCGTCAGGATGGTGGGCAAGAAGACCGGAGCTGCAAGTACGGCAGGGTTAGTGTTGGTAAGGATGCTTGGCAAAAAGACTGGCAGTGCAGGCACTGTAGTATTGGTGTTGGTGAGGATGCTTGGCAAAAAGACTGGGGGGGCGGGTATCGCAGGCGGACCAGCTGGAACGACGGTGGGCTGCATATCTGGGGCAGGGGCAGGGAGTAAGAACCTTCTGGTTCTAGAAGCAGGCGTCGGGGATCCTTGGGAGAGAGCGGGTGCAAATGAAGCGGGTATGTTTTGTAGTCCAGCGGCGGATTGATGAGTAGAACCGGAGGTAGGGCTGGAGTGGACGACGTAAGGGTGAGTAGGCGAGCCCATGGCAGAAGGAGAAGGAGAGGCTCGAGAGTACGCGAATAAAGCAGGGATCGGAGTGGACCCACTGCTGGCTTGAGAGGAGAACGGGCTATACGTCGAGCTTGAGGAGAGAACGAAAGGATGAGTAGGAGTGCCAGTGGCAGGGGTGACTGGGCTCGAAGACACGGTGAATGGGTGGGAGGGCGTTCCGGTAGCGGGGCTCGAAATAAGGCTGAGCACCGCAGGTGCATCAAACAATTTGCGGGCAATTTTGACGGTACCTGCGTAGTAACAAATGGAATAATATCTAAAAGCCGACCCCCAGCTTGTGGATACGTGCGCAGAGCTACCGCCGGTTATCCCACCAAGGCGAGCCTCCACTGTCGCCCTGAAGCCAGAGAATAAATAATTAATATTGATATCGTGATAAGCACGTACCTGTCAGTGTATACGCCGACTTCCCAGCTCCTGGTAATGCTGATGTATTCAGGGAAGACCCCCTCTGGTCTTCGCATATCAGACGGATGGGGCGGCAGAACGCTAGATACATTGGGGTTAGTATTGGCCGGGTCGTCGTCATCGAATACTAAAGTGAATTTCAGCAAAATATTCATAGGATTGATCGGCATCAACTTACACGAAGGAAGAGAGTTACGGCGCCGGTTTCCACCGGGGGATGGCTCTTCTGGAGAGGATGGAAACTCCAAGGGGGGGCTGTTGCTACCGTCGAGGTGAGCCATGAGCTGATTAAAGGCTTTGGGGGGGTAGTCCGTTAGAACTGATGGATTGTACACAAGGAAAAGCGGCCTTTTATCATAATTTAGGTGAAGGGTCAAGCAAATCTGGGGATGAGCCAACTTACGGGTAACAATCTGTTTTACAGTGGTCGTGTTTTCTTAGCCCCGGAGTCAGAAAACCGTCCGTGACTCCACAAAACGTTTTGCATAGGTGAGGATGTGATGCCTGGGTAGTCCCACCCTGACACGTCGCTGAATGACAAACAGCTAGGTTCAATATTAGAAGATTTGCGCGGAATAGTGGCGTAATGGCTAGTGGACCGATAGGCCAAGGTGGGCAGGAATTGGACTTTATTTATTAATTCATAAAGCTATGATTCTACGCTCGTCAGTTAGTCGATATTCCCCGACGATTCGACGATTCAAACACATACTGGGCTACATAGACTGCCGATAATTTTGTCGACTCATCCCCAGCTGCGTTGTATCACTCTCAGCCATTACTAGAACCTGTCGGGCTCTCTGAATCTAGTTCGTTTCTTAATTCAACGTTTGGTGAGTGCTGGCCTCTGCGTTTGACAACATGAATACTTACTGTAGACCGCCCCTATTTTCATTTTCATCTAGTTCTATCCAACCTTACTTGTCAGCGAGTTGCTCTCCGACAATACCAATACTCACCTGGCTTTTCTGAAGCTGCTTTACTGCTTAATTTAATATCGGTTAGTACGATTATCTCTTCTATTACCCAAAGATAATACTTACTGTATAGTTTAGATTACTATGGTTAATCCAGGAGCATTCGTCGGCATACGACGGGCGTTCATGATGGCTGAGAAACCAGCCTACAGCGAGGGCATCAAAGGAGGGTTCGCTGCGGACGCTTTGGCTAAGATCCAGCGACATTACTTCAAATGGTTTCCAGTCGACTTCCCACATGACGAAGAACCCACTGCAGAATCCATTGCGGCCGTGGATGATGAAGCACCGGAGCCTGATCGCATGGCCCCAGATGAAGACGTCCTGACTGAGGAAGAGTACGCAGCGGCGTTGGAGAAGGTGGAGGAACGAAGAAAGTTGTTTGCTTATCGGAAAGCAGTGAGTGAACATCAGTTTTGAATTGTTTGGATTCTGACTTACATTCAAACAGCAAATAAAACGATGGCACGCGTATCAGTACATGAAAGACAACGACATGGATCCGAAGGACTCCGGCTTGTCGAATCCATACCGCGTTCTCCTGCATCAACTTACTGGGACTAGCATCACTCGCCCTCGCATGAGATCCGCGACCAATACCTGGCGCCGTACGCAGGCTCCAATCATCGAGGCCGAAGTCCGACGTCTAGTTGTGTTACAAGGGGTTCCTCGCGCTGGAGTGGCCAAGTTGCGGGAACGCGTGGCTAGGGAGATATTTTTTACGTTGACTGTTGAAGAACAAGAGGAGTGGGGTAATCAGGCGCAGTCGGATCACGATGCCGCTATGGAGGTCTGGAAGACTGAGACTCAGAGCGATCCATCTGAAGAGCCTGCCGATTGTCAAAGGTACATGTTTTTTGCTGGCCATTGTCTGTTGAGGTTTGCTCAAATTCCTACCCTAGATGTATTGAGGGCCTGGTCGGTTTTGCTCAGCCTGTCTTGGACCTGATATGCAAGGCCACTGGTTGGAAGGCTACATTGATTGCTGGGGGTCCGGAACCAGCACACGAAGGGCGATTGAATGTTATCAGGTACGTTTTCGATATCCTGCCTTGTTTTTGATGAGGAACTAACTTCGAGTATTAGCCTCCACTCTGGTACGACGACCGGCGACGTGAAGATGAATTTTGGGAGAGCCGAACGGTTACGATACAAGACCATCATCCTTCCTGTCTATGGGTCCTTTCACTGGGCGCAAAAGTGAATTTTCCGAAGACAAAAAAGCATTTCTCAACCAATTGAAAATAATGAATGTTCGAATTTCATAAAATGATTACCATATGGAGTACCGAAAAGATATATGGAGTACCGTCGGTACTCCATAAGGTAATGGTTTTTTCAATTTCGAAGAGTCATTATTTTCTATTGGTTGAGAATCACATTTTTCGACTGTGAAAATCTGCTTTTGCACGTAGTGTTTCTGCAAAAATGTTACTGTGAGTTATGTTCTACCTTACTCCTTGGTTCTCACTAATACGATAGTCTAGCCCCCGAGGAGTGTCGTGCGAGGGCGATGCTAACTGAAGGTGGTATTGACGGCGTCACCTCAATGGACATCGAGTCGGACGGCGCAAACTTCGACTCCCTTGGTTTTGCTGGCTCCCTCAGCACTCGATCATCGACTGTAGAACCCGAGATCCTTCCTGTTCAACAACCCAGCATGGAGGGGATGGAGCTAGTTGCTGATGGGCTTTCGCTTCTCGCGAATCGTGAGACCACAGTGTCCGCGTCTGCATCTGCGCCCTCTGCACCTCCATCGCGTGCTCCTTCTCATGCTCCTTCCCCACCCGTTTCCCGAGACTCTTCGCCTGGCCTATCCCGGTCTTCAAACTCTCCTTCGCCTCCGCCTGTCGCGTTTCCTCCTCCTTCCCCGACTGCATCTCCACCACCTTCCCCGGCCGCATCTCCACCACCTTCCCCGACCGCATCTCCACCGCCTTCCCCTGGCGCATCTCCGCCTCTAGTTCTCGTCAATCCCGCACCCAGCCTTTCGGCTCCGCTGAATGCGAAAGGGAAGAAGAGGTCGAGGGAGGGAGAATCCAACTCGGCAGGTATCGTCAATCCCGCACCCAGCCTTTCGGCTCCGCTGAATGCGAAAGGGAAGAAGAGGTCGAGGGAGGGAGAACCCGAATCGATGGTATCAAAACGGCCTTGCACGAAACAAGCTCCGCCTGCTGGTCCTCCTTCTGTTGCCGGTGCTGTCTCTCGACGGGCTTTGCGACCAATTTCCACCACTCCGGGTTCTTCTGGTCCTCCTGCTGCTGGGCGGAAGGCTGAAGCACCCCCGACCGCCCCGAAATGGTTCCGCTCGGCAGTGACGATGCTTCAAGGCGGAAAACTGGGCACGGATTGGTTGGAGCTAGTCGGGCTTTGGATGGATTTCGAAGCCAAGGAAGACTACAAGGATCGAACGAAGTTGTCAGCCACTGGTCGCCCGGTCGTCGTGAAGGATTGGATCCAACGTGCACGATCTCCCACTTGGCGACCTGTCATCCGTGATGTCACTAAGTTAGAGAGGGAATTCGGCGTCTGGTGGAAGGGGCTTCAGCCGGCTTGGTGCGTTTCAGGGAATGCAGTGGAGGACGGTGAAGGAGACTGGGAGGTTCTTAGGAAACCGGGGGTCAATGGACTTCTTAGTCTGTTGGCCGCCCTCTTTTTCTGGGGATTACACGTTCAGGAGTCCAGGAACGAGCGGGCCTGTTGGTCCTCCGCTGTTCTCGACTGCCTTGCCGCTGTCACTCAGATTGTTCAGCTCGCGGCGTGAGTTCAACAGCTATTTACTTATGTATCCCTTTCCCCTTGTCCGTCTTTTTACATGTACCTCTGTATGTAGAGAATAGATTGCACCCTGCCCACCCAATCAACTGGTATTTTTAGATAATCTATTTCAAGAATTGAAACGCGTCATTGTGATCAATCTATTTCGAGCACGAGTGATCAGATCGGGTAGCCGGGGACCAAATCTATTTCGAGAATCAGTTGTGATCGAACATCCGGAGTTAACGCGTCTAATTTTAGAAATACAGCCAGAGTCATCCAGATGCTCTGCTCGCCATCCACCCCGTCCCGCCCTCTTTTGGGGGCGCAAATGGGTGCGCTAGGCGCCGACATTATTTACCAACCCATATATGAAGTTTCCCGCTCTCGAACGACCCCGTTCCCGCCCAAAAGCGGAATTACAACAAAACATGCCTAATGCTGCTTTGTTTGGTTCTTGTTTACACATCCCGCCCATTGCATGGTTTCTCCCCCTCCCCTACCCGGCTCCCTCGGCATCTGACCCACCTACCTGCCTCCCAAGGGCCCCTCTTGACCACCCCCGGCATTTCCGGCACCCAGGACAGTGATTTGTAAGATTCTTCCTAAAGAGGCAGGTGGGAAGAGTGCCAGCTGGATGTATCATAGTGGTAGGCAGTTTCCTACATGTCATGTATGCAGGTAGCAACTACAGGTGGACTACGACCTTGTTCGTTGTCTCTTAAACTCCTCGAAATCAAGTCCTCTTCCTTCGCCTGTGCGTCTTGGCAGTCATCTGATGCTCCAGTCTGATCTTCGTGTAGTTGGACCGGTAACTTTGAGTGTGCCTTCGTCGGGTGAGGTGTCAGTGTGTTGGAAATAGTGTCCGCTTCAGCCGGAGGGAAAGGCGGAAGGTGGAGTCTAAGTGCCGGGTTTTCAAGCCACCTCCATTCCCCCTCAACTTCCGACTTTCTTGTAGAATTCAAGCTTCGGCGATGTTCGTAGTTAATGAGTTTCGAAGGCGGTTTTCGAGTTACAGCTACGAATGTCGAAGGTTCAGGGAGTTCGACTAAAGAAAGCGAGGTCAAAAGGAGAGCGTCGTGAGGGCATTCGGCATTTGCTATAGAGGTTTCTTGAGATGACGGGGGGCTTCGGAATCGAGGTTGGACCGGCGAAGCGAGAGTTGGCTTGGAACATTCCAACTTCAAGGGATGGGGAGTTATGTAAGAGGCCGTAGCTACGGATGACAAAGTATGAGATCTTCGAAGAGGCTGAGTTGTCCTAAGAGACCTAGCTACCCCCTGGAATCGTGTATCCACGAAGGGAGGAGTTGCGATCGAGCACGACGAACCTTGAGCATGCTGATCCCGGCTCAAATTCGTGGCGACGCCGAACTCTGTGCTTGGCTCTGTAAAAGCAAGGCTGGCAGAAAAGGAGGTGGATGGGATGGCCGAACAGGTACTCACTCCGTGGAGATCTGGTTCTCCGTCATTCCGGTCGTTCGCCTTCCGAGGTTTCTTACTCAACGGTTTATCCTCCTCAACCTCTTCCGTAGTCTCCTGTACATCCTCCACCTGCGGGTTTCTGCGAGCTGGAGTTGAAGATGGTATCGAAGTCGAAGTTGATGAAACAGATGTGGTCGAACGACCGCGATCTTGAGCACCGCGACACGAAAGGGATTTGGAAGTTCGGGTCCACGTCGTTTTCTTCGCATCGGAGGTGAATTGAGAGGCTAGGCTCGTTTCTGGATCCGAACATCGTGTTTGGAGGTGGCCATCTGGAGCGATGGAGTGCGAGGGTGGCAGCGCAGATCTGGATGATGACTCGGAAGAGGTTGAGCAACCGTGAGAAGTTGTCGGCGTCATGGAACGTGGGCTGAGTTCCTCGATCAAATGTTTGACTGCACGTCGGAACCGATCAAAATATGCATCCCAGGCGAAGCGTAGCTGCCTGACTGATTGTGCATGATGCAATACTTGGAAAAACATGTCATGTGGGTCAGTAATCCGATATGAGTTCTTGTTAGAAATTCGAGCAACCAATTGACTGAGTCCTTGAATTTTGCGAGTAATAAATTTGATTTGATTCAAGAACTCCGGGTGGATTGAAAGAAGACCGTCTTCAAGAGGCACAACATCGGTGTTGATCTTGAGTGAATGGGCCCCAAGATGATGTGCTGCTTGAGCCAGAGTAAAAGGACGATCCTGGATGATCAGAGATGTATGTTCAAAGAAAAACTTAGCTATATCATCAAGAGAACCCATGATGAAATTAGAGTTGAATCTTGAAGAATAGAAGCTGATACCGGCCAGGTAGAGGCGGATCCCACAGTGTCCACCAATGTAACACACCAAGGGTGAGCTACGTCAAATAGTGGGGTGTTAACGCCTAAGCAAGGGGGCACCGGAAAAAAAAATCTTGACCTAGGGTCAATATTTTTTTTAGACCAACTTTTGGTGGACTAACTGACTTACATAATCAGGAACATCTCCGAATATAGTAATATTACATAATATTCGGTCACCTCCGAACATCAATTCCGCTCTTGGTGCTCGTCAACCTGCTTCTTATGGTGTGCAAGCTATATTAAATCATACAAAGCCACGGTAATAACATGAATAATATATTTATCATTTTTGGTTTACCAAAAATTGGATGTCGTGGACGCGGTGATTTTTCGCCATGGCAAGTCACATTGTCAGTTAGCATTGGGCCGTTTTTTGACCCCATGTAGCTCTGTTTTTTGAGTTTCGTGACTGTATTCCAAGATTCGGCCACTATTGAATGGTCCCAGAGTGCTAAAAGTGGGCTCTGGGATGAGATAATAGGGGGGTCCAAATTTTTTTTTTGCCTCCGGCGGCTGGACTAACTAACCGGGTACCGGTCCGGGATTTTGATCCCAGTGCCCCCTTGTGCCTAAGACGATCTGGCGGGCTTTGGTGTTTAGACCTAGGAGTAATCCTACATCCGAGAGCGAAGAGTAAACTGAGATCGAGCACACAGACTTAGCTTGTGGGCCATTGCTTTGCATGGCATATACGAGTCCTTTTTTTCTCCCAACTGCTAGATAGAAATATATATTGCAGCAACTGCTTGTTTCCCTCTACAAGAAGAAATACTTGGAAGGTTGTGGTTAATTGAGCCACTATAAATTAAATTTTGCCATTATTACTGTCTATAGAACGGAAGCGGCAGAGAGCCGTGGCAAAAAAAACCCCAAATGTAACATCTGCCTTCCCAACGGTCTGGAAGTTCCATACAATGCTCCTCGCATGACCCCGCCATCTGCATTCTAGTCGCAGTACAGCGATGAAGTTATGCGTCAACGCTTGGCAAGCCTGCCTGAACAACACACCGTGCGCTCCACTTCCACTACCGTTCGCGTTGTTGTCATCAGCAAGCCCACTGTCCTTGCCTCGCCACTCTAGAATGCATCCGCACCACCAACCAACATGGGAACCATTGTGCGCCGGGATTCAGGAGGTCTTCAGCCTTGCCCCACCAGTAATTGCGCAAGCAACATACAGTAGGCAACGACGGGGAGAAAGAAGAGATGAGCAAGTTTTTTGACTTGCTCGGGAAGTAGCTGCGGCCAAGTGAGACACTGATGCCTTCTGTGCCGGCCGTCGTGGTAGCGGACTCGTAAGCGTTGTGATGTGTACGTGGCTGGGCATGCGGCAGGGTGGAAAAGATAGGTTCAGGTTAGGTCTCTCCCCACAAATCGTGGTGTAGGAATACTCACAGCGGTTGTCGTTTGGAGCCGTTCTACCTGCACATTCGCCACCGCATAGAATACGAGTTTGCCCTTGCCTCAACACGCTCGTTGAGCTCGATAGCCATACCACCATGTTCGTGATCAATATCTAGGAGGTTTGGTAAACGTTAGCACGTTATAGGTAGAACAAAGCAGAAAAAACACCTACCGTGACCCCCAATACTACACCCAGTGCTGCGCAGCACCTACTGTCGACGTTAGGTCGTCTGTTGTTTCAAAGGCATTGAAAGAGCGATCTCGACAAGATGCAGTCGAGAAAGCTGTCATCAAATGCAAACGGAACGAAGGCGGATAAGCGAGAGGATGGGCCGACCTACAGAATGCATGTGAGACGATGTCGGAAAAGGAAGAGAAGGAAATTGACGCACGACACGGCTGGATATGCAAATCAGGTCGCGCTTGCCGCTGCATCGCGTTTTCGTACCGCAGATCACCAAAATTCCTTCTTCCGGGACTGCACAGTTGTCGAGGTAGGAAGGGCGTAGGCACGAATGGCGGAAGGTTGGAAGCAGTAGGAATAACCTGAGAGTGAGCATCCGTCGGTTACTGCTCGGAGGTTGGGCAGATTTTGAGAGCCGGGCACCATAGGCAGTAAGAAGGCTGTGCCACTGTTAGACAGAGCTCATGAGGGCTGGCGCAACACAGAGAAAAATGTGACTAAACACACCAAGGAAGACGAAAGCGCCAAGTTGTTCGTCGCAAAGGGTGGGAGGCACGTTTGAACAACATACGGTTCCGAACGTGAGGCGATAGGACGAAAAAAATATATAGAGCGAGTCAAATAACACGTTCGGTCGAAGGTGAAAGGAAGGGAGTGAGAGGAAACATTGAAAAGTCAACGGTACACGTGTACCGATGATGACAGATGAAGAACCCGGCGTTTGCCGGCCCATTAAGCGTTACAAAATCCTGAGAGAGACTGGTTCTTAAAAGAACGAGTCCTATAAATAGGACTCGTAACAAGTCCTGATCAAACTAGATCTCTAAGATCTAAGTCTTGGAAGGGCTAAGTTCTGTATTCAAACCTTACACCTGATGCGTGCGCCTCTGCTCCCAGGTAGTACTAGGTTGGCAGGGGCTAGCAAGCAACTTAGGCTTATTGGATATGAATGTAAGAAGATAAGATTGACAAATGTGACAAGTAACACTATATCTACTCTGAGAGTCACATAAGGTGACTCTCAGGTAACAGAGGGTACTTTACAGTCCATATGTGAAGTAGATAGAAAGGAAGTAGGGTAAAGAGCAGGAGGGAGAGCTAGGGACCATAAGCATTCCTTACAAGAATGAGAAAGGACTAGAAATACATGTGTTAACAAAGGTCAAATAGCAACCCATGGCATTTAAAATATGCACATCCAACAAAGTAGTTCTAATCATAGAGCAACAGAGGACCAAACCAGCTACTCCTCTTCAACAAGAACCTGAGAGTTTTCCAACAACAGGTCCCAATCCATCTCTGTGAACACCTCCCAAGAATGCATCCACCATCTCTCATGGAGTAACACAGCAGCTGGGCCACCCAGCATGGCAATGTGGAGCTCCAAGGCACAGAGCAAGCAGTGACAGTGCTTTGGACATATCCAGGCATATACTCTCCAGCCAAGCAAGGTCAACTAACAGCAGGAAGAGTGTCAGTATCCCCTCGGCACAGAGCTTCACGCAGTCCCACCACCCGATCTCCTTACTGTGGGTTATCCACTGCTCGAACTCTTCAAATATCCACAGGCCAATTTGAGGTGGTCAAAGTCAATGCCTGCACATACACTTCTCTCCTGAGTTGTCATGAGAGTTGGTGAGAGAAGCCAATGGAGGAGTGCCTCACGCCACAACAATGTGATGTGCCTGCAAGCTGGGACATGAGCATCTTCACACAAAACAAGTGCTGCATGTTGATCATGGGATGGAGGAGAGACGGTGATGCACTCATGTTCGAGGATGCTAGGGATGTGGAGGATGCGAGCACCTGCAGGATCTCAGAGAGACAGTCATAGAGCGGCTGCGGCACCTGCGAGTTGAGGATATGGATCTTGGCTTGTATGTACGAGTTTTTAGGGACTGGGTGGGCATCTTCGTGCAGACGGAGGCAGTACACGGAGAGGATATCGCGTTTCTGTTCTTCTGCAGGAGAGAATCGGTCGTCGAGCATCACTCGAAGAGTGGCGTCGTAGATTTGGCCGCCCAGGTGGAAACCTTAGATCGTCAAAGCTGCGATCGAGCGAGGCCGTGGTAGATGGGGTACACGGCCGTGGCTCTCTGCGAGAACGTGGTGCAATTGAGCCATTGCAAACCGTGCACGAGGTCGTCCGGGTCCATGCGTTTCCTCGCCGTGCCCCGTGTCACCTCCGCATCTCTGAACTGCCGCTAACGCATGTCGAGTATCATCCAGTTGAGGCTCGCGGATTTGAGGATGCGGTGGAAGCACAGCGAGTCAAAGTTCGACCATGGAAGTTCAAACGAATTGAAGATCCAAAAGAGGGTCTGGCCTGCACAATAGAATTGATGGGATTTTTAAGGTCATTGCTTGACCCGCAGGTGCTTGTACTTGGTGAATGCGTGCTAGGGAGCTGGGAGCATGTTCGTTGCTGAGCAGGAAGAGGACGACGACCACGACAGCTGCAGCAACACAGCTGGCAACTAGGGTATGGCGAGCTCAGAGCAGATCAAGCAGTCTGCTACAGAAGAGGATGAGGGATAACTGAAGGAGAACGGGCAAAATTGAAAGGGTATCGAGCCGCACCAGTATAGATAGCAGGCCTTCATATCGTCTCTACTGCAGTGTGACGGCTCCTTTGTGTGGGAGCATCTCTTTGGAATTCACGGAGCACTGGAGACTCCACAGGATATCGATGAGCACAGTCGTTTGGCCGAGAGTGAGGCTGAGGAACCATGCAGTATTGACTCGGACGTCGTTAGGATCCTTTTATAACCATTTATACGATTTTCTCGCGAACGATATTATGGTTGTGGAGAATAAACCAGTCTAAAAGAAGTCAGTATTTGTTTACAGACAGGATGGAAAAATACACACGAAAACGATTAGTTTGTTCACCTCCTCCTAGACCTTCCAAACCTCGGTGGGCTCGCCGACGGAGTGGGGTCGGTGGTGATGTTCATTCATATAAAAATACCTGCAAAAGACCCTAGTAAGTCGATTCGTCCTCATGGCATGTTCGTCAAACTTACCAAGTCCTAGAGCTTGACCTCCGCCTCCAGCTCTAAAATTCAACGAGTGGAAACGAGGCCCTAGTATCTGGCCCCGGTAAGTCGCACGAATAGAGATAGAAGTATTATGTAACCGACTTACCAGGCCGTATTGTGGACTTATTACGCAAATTGTTCGAGTGCGGATTCGTCGCGGGTTGAAATTCATGCACTTGATGAACAAGGTGCGGATGTTGAGAAACGGAGGCGGGGGTCAATCCTATTGCTTGGGTAATTCGTACTCGATGACGAAGACGAGACGACGAAGAGCCTGACGACAGCCTAAATAGAGACCTGGTAAGTGAAGATAATAAATCATAAAACTAAGAAGACACACCAAAAACGTTTGCAGTTGTACTACACGAACACCTCATGAAGTTGAACCAACTCAAATCCAGCCCAACTCCTCGAAACTCCGGGCTTGTCGCGGCAGCGTGTATGCAGGCAAGGGGTGCTCTTGAAAGTTCATCACGCAGAGACGTGGTCGTAGCCTGCAGTTCTGGTAAGCCGTACGAATCGCAAAAGAGGCATAGCCCGACTTACCGACCTCCTTCGCAGTCTTGCCTTCGCCGTTGTAAAGCGGGTATTCATCGCCACATGAAGTTCATGCGCTTGGAGCACGCAGCGCAGGTGTCTTCGAAATGTTGAAGAGATGGTGGTGGAGGTGAAATCCTAGAATTTGGTAAGTCAATTTTTCTAATCACGGCAAACGAATGAATTGACTTAAAAGGCTCCCTTCCACTAACAATGCTATACAACCGAGCATTGTCGCTCAACTCCAATCCACCAACGAATCCACTGAGAAAGCCACAAAATAATAGCGGGCCTTCTGACATATAGACGTCGAAACGCGGGAAGTGGTATTGAGATTACGAGAACAAGGAGCTGGGATGGGAGAAGCTTGGTAAGTAATGGGTTTTGTTTAAGAGATATGAAGATCTCACGCAGAACTCGCTTTCAGCCTTGTTACAACACATCACCAGCTCCGTGCACTCGTCAAGTCGCTGCAGGCACGCGTATATGCACTTGCAGTCGGTCTTCGGGGTTCAGCTTGCGAAGGCGAAGTTCTAGGCTGTGACCTGGTAAGCCGTACAAACCACGATAGAAGTACAAAAAGAGACTTACCTAGGCATTTTTTGCTGACTTGTTATGCGAACTCATCATCGACACTGAGCGCGAATTCATTGCAAGTTGAAGTTCGTGGCGATGTGGGTGCTCAATAATTCGAAGGTGGAGGTGGAGTTGATGTGCTGGATCTCGGAAGTTGTAAATGACACAGGACGTGGACTAACAGACTTACCAGTCTCCTTGCAGTTCTGTGGTACAATCGAACATCGCACCAACCCCAATCCGTCACTCATTCATCGAGAAGACCGGAATGAAAAGCTCGGTCGGACGTTCTCGGACGTCAAAGACAATGTTAAGGCTACGAGGTGATGGATAATTCGGTAAGCGACGAATATTGTTATAGAATCACGAAAAACTCACTAGACTTTGTTGGCAGCCTTGTTATACAGCCCCATTGCCCACTCACTATCCCTCTTGAAAGAGGCCTGTACTTCGACAATGTCGTTGAAGGTTGGATGTAAGACATCGGCGCAGTGATTCGCGAAGCTGGATGTAAGAAGATAAACACAAGCTGAAGAATTTGCACAAGGAGATACTGACCTTTCTGAACAGTATACGTAGACCATACGATATGTTTAGTTATCGTCGCACAGGATGGGGAGAGATGATCACAGGAGCTGTAACGATGTGAGTGAACTTCCTCAACGAAATGATTCTTGAATCTTGACTAACCTGCTTTGACCTTCAGCGCTCTATCCCATGCTTGACAACTTGACACTGACGTTGAATTGGTCGGCTAAAGCTAAAAGGGTCTGGAGCTCGTCGCAGGACTGGACGATGTGGTGGTAAGCTGGCTTGAACGGTGAACCATCCCAATCCGCGACCGACTCTATCTGCTGATGGTCATGTGATCGCTATTGAACTCGGGCGCCAAGCCGACTCTCAGAACGTCTTCGACGTCATCCAACTATAGTACTTCAACTTGCGAGGTTTCTTTTCCATCGCGGTAAGTAAATTTTTATTTCTCGAAATGAGTATTATAAAACTTACCAACTTGTCGACAGCCTACTAATCCTCAAGTCATTGACGAAGAAATCGGGGGGCTCGCACTGCTAAACTCAATGCAAGCTGTGACTTCAATTGTAAAGAAAATAGATGACTTACTGTGATGTCGCCGGGCTTCAGATAACCTGCATGTTTCATCCAACTTAGCAAGTTCTAGAACTCGACCTCCGCCTGCAGCTCTGAACGTCTCGAACACACCCGCCGCCCCACGCCACATGCTCTGAGCGCATGAACTTCAACTCGCGATGGATTCGCGCCAGATAAGTCGGTGCATATTTCTATCAAAACTCGTACGACTCACCAGAGTCACAGAGTAGGACCTTGCCGTCATGATAAACCCTCAAATCCCAGGATACGCCAACATTTTCTCAGACGTCAAGCATGCAGAGGCAAGGCTGCAGGCCTTTCCCTGGTAAGTTGCACAAATCACGATAGCAGTAGAAAGCGACTTACCAAGCCCCTTTGCAGACTTGTTATGTGAACCCATCGTCCACATTGGATGTGAATTCATTGCAAGTTGACGTTCGCGGTCACTGGCGACGGTGGTGCTCCAGAATTTGAGAGATAGAGATGGAGGTGGAGGCGAAGCCCTGGGTCATGGTCAGTCGTAGGAACATAGGACACAAACTAACAGGCTCACCAGTTTCGTTGCAGCTCTAATGCAATCATCACTCTGTTCATCGAGAAGATCGGAATACAACGCAATGCAAAGCTCAGACAAACGTTCTCGGATGCCTGAAGACTACAAGGTGATGGGCTGAGAGGTCCTGGGGCGGTGAGTGATGGATATTGTGATAGAATAACAAAAAACTCACGAGAACTCATAGGCAGCCTCGTTATGCAACCCTGTCACCCCGCCCAATATCCCTATTGAAAGAGGTTTGTAGTTCGACAACGGCGTTGAAGGTTGGATGCAAGACATCGGCGCCGTGATTTGCGAAGCTGGATGTAAGGTAAACACAAGCTATAGAAACTACACTGGGAGAGAGTGACCCTTTTTTGAACAGTAGACCATACGATATGTTCTGTTGTAGTCTCGGCGGATAGTCTGAACAGAGATGTACATGTTTGGCCAAAACGGTGGTGTAGAATTCAAGTGCGACTAATCTCGGAATAATACGTCACTGATGGATCTACATATACCTGTAATAAAGTCTTCTTCCTCTGCTAATGGAGCAATCCTTTCAATATTCGACCTATTTGCCCCAGCAAGAGCAACATTCAAGGATGGCGACCCGGAAGATTGAAGAGATTGCATTTCTATGAGTTCGGGCGCTGGTCCCACCCGGCGAAGCTGCACACGCCGAACCCGAAGTTCCTTCCCCACTAGAAAAGATGTTTAAATTTTCAAATGGAAAGGCGATTTAGAGAGAGAGATAACATACAAGCTCCCCCAAAACTAAAGACTAATCCCCCGGCAAAGCCGTAACCGAATGCATCAAATAGACCATCGCTGGCTTTGTTGCCACTGTAACCGTTCGTCACAAGTTGTTGCACAACTCCTGAAATGCCTCCCAAAGACCCATCCAGAAAGGTTTGGACTGTGATCAGACCGGTATACTGAAGGCCTTTATTTACTGATGTTTTGCCTGAGATTGCCGCTCCAAGTGCAATATTTTGAAGCCCAAGCTTGCTCGTCAAATAACTTCCTACCTTTTGGCTCGCCGCACCACTAATGCCGCCGAAGGCACCGCCCATTATGATCTGATATGCCCATTCTGCATGGTTTTCCTTCGTCGCTGGAGAGTTGTGAACTTGATAATCCGTTACGACCCCACCTAAGCCCCCACCAATCAAAGTGCCACTCAAAGCAGCGGCTGTTGTTGAATGAGCTGCAAGCCAGGTGCCGGCGACTGGTATGAGAGCAGGGTCGACAATAAGAAGTAGCAAACCGGCAGCCATCAAGGCTCCATCCACAAGCCTGATTGAATTTATATTATTGATGAAAGTACCGAACTAGCTTGCTCATACGTACCAGTGCCACCATGTAACTGGAGCGTTTCCATTAAGGTCGATAAAATTGATTGGATTATTTCGAGAGAAAAGGTAGAGGTTGAACGTTGATGGTGTGATATTATCGAAATCGATCGGAAAGGTGTCCAGAGTCAGGAAGCGACCGGTCTATGGGGGCGAAAGAAGTTATGTTCCATTAAAACAGGAGAAAGAGAAACACGCACTTCAGAATCGTAAAATCTTGCACCGAAATAATATAAACCTCCAAAAAACAATTCTTTACCGGAATATTTGTACCGGGCAATGTCTTCTCCTGAGGTTTCAAGCAATTTTCCATAAGCATCGTACTTGTATTGCGTAATGATGTTCTTTCCGGAATCGCTGACTGCAATTGTGCTGCCCAAATGGTCGGTATGGAAATAGTAGGTTTTTCCAGGTGCGCTATTGGTTACTTTCTCATACCCGGCAGTTCGAAATCGTTGGAAAATATATGACAGTGTCTTCGTTGAGGGGGAACTCTCGACTTCGTAAGTTTGACTGATATATGTAACGGTCTTGAAGGGACCGGCGGCTTGAAGAAGACGACCAGCAAAATCGTAAAGGAATTCAGTTGGAAATATATCTGAGTCGATGAAGAGCTGGAGAAAGGCAAGGCGCCCTTCGGCGTCGTACGACATCTGGGCCTTCTTTTCACCACTTGTCTTGGTAATCATATTTCCATCGTCAGAATACTTGAAATCGATAGTGGTGCCACCGTCAATGGATTTTGTTGCCTGCCAACCATCGTTCGTGATGACTTGACCACGAAGCCTCGATATGTTGCCACTATCATCGTAAGTTATATCGCCGATGTCAGTCGAATTCGTAAGTTGACCTAAATTTAAAAAAAAAAAAATTAGAGATTATTGGCATCAAAATTAGCTGAACTTGCCGTCGAGATCATACTGATACGTTGTTGTTGAGGCTGAGTTAGTGTATTCCTTTATCTTGTTGAAAGAGTCGTAACTCCATTTCAGCTGCACCGACATATTTGGTGGAGTCGTTGGAATCCCAGTCTTGTTACTCGTCAACATGCCACGGCTTGACAATGTCGATTTAGAGATAACGTCGTTTCCAAACGAGCGATTTAATGGTGCCCCAAATGGATTATCGAAATCGGAGAATTCCACTGATGCAACTATCTGCTCTCCATCCTTAAGTTTCATGTCTTTGGCGGTCATGCCATCGGCGTAATAAGTACTAGTGATCTTATCACCGTTTGGATTGACAACTTGGGCGACTTGACCAGTTTCCGTCCAGGTATACGAGGTTTGAAAGCTAAGTTCGCCAATTTTGATGGTTTCTGTCTTGAGATAGCCCTGACTATCGTAGGTGAAAGTATGTTGCACGTCCTTCTCGGGGTAAGCGCCAGAAGCCTTTCCCTTGTCAACAACGCGAGTAAGCTGCCCTTTGGAGAATTCATCGCCTTCGTCGTAAAAAAACTCGATAGTTTCGTCAGGTGTATCCTTCTTTTTCGGTCTGCCAGCGAAATCCGTCGTAATGACCGCTTCGCTGTTCCTCAGTTCGTTCTTCACTGTGGATTGGCTCTCAGCGACCTTGAACGTCAGAGATGTATTGCTGAATTTCGTTCCGTTAGCTTTTTCGAGCGATCTTCCAATTTCTCGGGAAAGCATGTCGTAAGTCAACTTGAGTTTAACGTTTAGGGGATCAGTGATTTCCGTCGGCCGTCCAAGATCGTCGAAAACAGTTGTAATATCTTGTCCACTTGCGTTCGTTCTCTTCGTAGCGCAAAGCTTCACTAAATTGCGTGCATTAGGATTGGCGTTGGGAATTACAGTCAATTCTTTTGTCGCTTCAAGTCGTCGTGGCGAGCCGTCAGAAAGAAATTCGGAGACCTTCAGTTTAGCGGACGAAAAGGTGTATTCAATGCTGCGAGCAGTGATTGCGCCTGTAGGTTTGCCATCTGGGCCTGGCTGACCCGGATCGTCTGGATAATAAGTCTCGTCAATGAGACGAGCCATAGGATCGTACGAATAGTTGACAAAATTCGGAGTTTCCCCAGTGCGGTACTTTTTGGAGCGAGCCGAAACTTGACCAAGCTCATCATACCTCGTGTCAATGTGAATGTACTTGGAAAGATTGTTAGGCTGCGAGCGACGGACGGACGTTTGGCGTTTCAACCCATCGTAGTTGGTGATGATGTAGCGATAGTCGTTCTCCTCCCCAACCAGTCCATTCCAGATTTTGTGAGTTTCGACCATGCTACCATTTTCGTCCATCGAGAATGAGACGGTTTCCCAATCCTTCTTAGTGCCAACGTTCCGGCCCTTTGACGTTGTAACAGCCCGCTCAAGCATGTCGTATTCGAAGAATGTTGTCACGCCATTAGGTTGTTGGATAGTTGAAGGCGAAGAGATGGCTGTATCATTGTAGGTCCGATTTTCGACGAGGAAAGTGCTTGCACCTGTGGCCGTCGTAATGGTAGTTGCATTTGAGAACGAGTCGTCGTACGCGTAACTTTGAGAATAAGATCCTGGTCCCTCGACTTTCGTGTTGTTTCCGACAACATCATAGGTATATGTCGCAGTTGACCAGGTGGCAGTAGGAGTAGTAGCGATCATTCGTTTCTGTGATAAAGAACCAAGCCTCCCAGCAGCGTATTTGCGCTCTATCGTGACATAGCTGAGTTGTAGGACAATTTTAGGGTCGTCCGGCATTTCTGCCTCAGTCTCCTTAGTCACCTTTTCTTCGGTCTTATTCCCAACAACCCATCCCGATTCCGAGTCGGGACTTGGGTCCGGAGGACTGTAGGCAGACGTAAGAACGAGGTTGGACTTTTGTGTGTGCGGAATTGTTGTCGATATGATGTTTCCATAATCGTCATATTTGAAAGTAGCCTGAGCGGTGTATGCGAGGACAGTCTTATTGTCGAGCTTTTCGGATTGTTCATAATAGGTCTCTGTTGCCTTGGAAAGATATACCGTGTAATTCTTGTCGCCGTTGATCTTTTTAAAGTCCCAGTCGTAGTCTTTTTGCTGCCAGGTGGACTCCCATGTCGAAGGCTCGGGTTTGGAGACTGAATACATTTTCCTTAGCTGGAAAGACTTGGCTTGGCCAATGAGCGGGAAATTCTGATAATACTTCGTCTCCCAGATAATGTTGAGAGGCGTAAGGGTTTTCGTGATGCTTTCAAACCCAAGCCATCCTCTTCCTCGAGGCGAAATCAAGCCATTTCGATATTTGTATTTCATACGATGGGGTTTGGGATCAGAATTCCCAGCGAGTACGTCCACGCCTGCGACGACGAACGTTGGAGAGGAAATGAACTCGGTTTGTGTAGATGGCATGCGCTGAGATGATTCTTTCGGTGATGTCGTGGATGACTGATTTCCAGAAAGAGAATTTATCCGCGCCGTTACCTGTTTGCTCGTCTCGTTGCTTTGACTGTACACCAGAGAGTCAGTTAAGGTGGAATATGATATGGTTACGCCCAAATTAAGCCCATTCTTCGCCAGAGTCATCCGATCAAGTGGCAAAAGGGCTTCGCTCAAGTGGAGACCATCAACTTTTAGAGTCGCCGTACTTTCATTGACGAGGCACAAAAGGCAATCCGAGCGCCCTACGCCTCGAAGATCGCCCCACAAAACGAGGGTGTATTTCTCCGTGGAAGGTGGTTGGGTGACTGATGGAATGGGGCGAAACACGGATCCATCGAACCGAAACCAGTTTAGAGTCTTGATGCCACTCTTGTCGACTACGTTGACCAAGTTGAGATCAGTGTAGGACGTCGCTCTGATGATGTCGACGTTGCCGAAGGGAGCATCCAACTCTGTCGGTTGTTCGTCAGCCAGCAAGCCTTGGCCCGTCGCCCTGAGCAGCTGGTACTGGAGCTTGCGGTTCGACGACGGATAGAGAAATATGAGACCGGATTTGGCCTCTCTGTCCGCGCGGAAAGGTAACACCTTTGACTCGGCAACGAAGGTAATCTTCCTGCCAGATGCCATGAGAGGATCGTCCGTTCGGTATGTGAGAACCCGATCCCGCGACTCGAGGTAGTGTATCGCCCACGAGTTGGACGAAGGAGAAATTATGAATACGTCGTCGGCGCTGGAGAAAGTCAGCGGACTTGAATATTTTAGGACAGTAAGAAATAATTACCCATCGCCGTCTAGATCTCCAACAACAACTTGAACATTAGACCCGAGCCCAGTTGGACCACTTTGTACCGCCATCGCTTCAAACTTATTCCCGGATTCATCAACTCTAAACTGAACGAACTTCAATTGAGAGTTTGACCCATCCACCTTCTGGTAAATGTAAACCAATCCGCCTTTGCCACCCTTGTGAAGATTCGTAAACACATTCGACAGCAGTGTTTTAGGAAGAATCAATTCACTTACCTCAAAATCTCCCGGAAAAAATTCGCCCGAAATGGTTTCTGGAGTAAAAGTAACAGTTTCTCTCCTGTCGTAGCCGCGAACTCCGTTTGAGATCAATACTGTGATTTTAAAATCTGCGTTCTTTCGAAAAATATGGACCTTCGTGTGAGGATACTCGTCAGTTGCTAGTTACAATCCGAACGATTATAACGAGGAATACGTACAAGGTCCGTCATTCCATTCCCATCCAGGTCAATTGGCAAAAGAACATAGGTTTCAGAGCTTTCCAGACCTGTAAATCCAGATCCAGCAGAGGGAGTCGTCGATATTTTGCCGCCGTTATTCTGGAAGACATTGATATACAGCTCGAAAGGTTGGCCCATGTTAGGCTTGGCGGAGGCGACAACTAAATCTGTGGTGCCGTTGCCATCGAAGTTCAGAGGAATGACCTTCGTGGTTTTTAACGATCCAGTGTGCACGAAGTTTCCAATGTTTTGGTAGGGCAAAAACACCTCTGGCACTCCGTTATTGTATTCAAACTTGAGTGGGTTGACTACATTTGTCGAGTTCTTCAAGGAAATGGACTGGATTCGGCTGACTTGTGTCAAAGGGGAAGCAGCAGATTCGTATTGGATCTCATGGGTCCACTTCAAAGACGACCTGGTTACTGTTGATTCGATTTCGTAGAGTCGCTTAGCCGTGATGACCTTCGACCCCGCAAAATACCTGGTGATGACGTCTGGACGGTCCTGATAGGAAAATGAAAGTGTTCGATTGACAACCTTTTCCTTTGGTATACTCGGGTTTCCACCATAGACGACAGATTTGAGGTAGAACTCGCCGGTCGTAGTGGACTGGTTGTCGTATGTATATGAGATTGTGTTCTTGGAAGCATCTATGAATTCCGAAACGGCCCAGACACGAGTGTATGTATCGCTGGGGATGTTGGGATTCTGAAAATACCAAACGTTAAAATTCTTGATTATGTTTACGGTAGCAACATGACTTACAGGGTTGGGATTATGACGCTGGACATTGGAATCCTGGAAGGACACCCATGTTAAACGGAAACAGTATTACGCAGTTTAAAAAAATGCACCGTCGTCTTTCCGAAATACTTGATTGAGCCGTCTGGAAGGCGCTGTTCCCAAGATGTGGGGTTTTCTTGAGGGCCATAAGCAAAGATCAAGGACCAATGCTCAAGCTCAAATCTATATTTGCTGCTCGGAATCGCGTCGTTGGGATCGGGATCCTCGATTTTCATAAGACGCTGACCGTCAAGAGCAAAACGATCATTAACACTGTAGGAAACCGCCCCTGTTAAACGCACACATTAAGTAGTGGAAAAATGTATTGTATCATAAATGGCAGCGTACGTCTAACGCCGTCTTGCTCGAAAGTCGAGGGAACTCGCTCAATAATCGAAGCTCCTTTGAATTCCCAGCCAAAAC
Source organism: Galerina sulciceps (assembly GCA_023014345.1). Classification (NCBI taxonomy): domain Eukaryota; kingdom Fungi; phylum Basidiomycota; class Agaricomycetes; order Agaricales; family Galerinaceae; genus Galerina; species Galerina sulciceps. Next base: position 349,240 of record JAEDXJ010000026.1, read on the forward strand.
CTAGTTCAGAAGGAATAGTGGCATTGGAATGGTAAGCTAGCGAAAGAGTGGGTTTGAAGATAGAATGTGGCAAGTGTAGGGGAACGTCGAGAAAGAACGATCCAGAAGGGTCGACGCTGTAGTTCATAGGGAGAGTCCCTGGGGTTTGTGTTGGTTCGTCCGACATGAGTGAGTATGAGTGACGACTGTTCCAATTCGATCTTTTGAAATCAACGAAGAGGAATAGAATAGCTGCATGTTAATGCCGTTGTGCTGCAATTCAGTTTGTACTTGTGTTTCAAAGGAGATTTCGTAGAACCGGAAATCTTGACCGGTTGAATGGCACTTCCATTACTGATTAAGGTGAAGGGGCTGAGAAATTGACGATCAAGAATAACACGGAGAGACAGTACTTACTATACAATAACGTTGAGAGTCCAGGGTATTTGACATCTTCGATATGTTTTCCTGAAGGCTGACAGGGCAGTGCCTGAGGAAATCGAAACCAGGAATAGGCATCAGTCTGTTGCTTGTTTTGCAGGCCACCGCAGTGAGTGGCAATACGAGACTTTTTGGTTGTTTTTTGGTGTCGCTCGAAGGTTCATAGGCGTCAGAGGTAAAGCGAGCTGTTGGAGCCAATCAAATCAGTCGTGGGAAGTGTCGGACCGCAGATCAACAGATCAACACTCTTGATCTTGGCTTTCCACGACGACGACCTCTCCCGTCTCGAAAATTCAAGAGATTGTTTCGTAAGTGTTCTTATATATTACATTAATGTTATGTTTATTTTTACTGATTTACTACTTGATGTTAGGCCCACGAAACCTTCGTGTGCAACCGTGTCATGAGCTGCACCTCATTTCGAGGGCTTGTGGGTCAACGACAACATCTTGGTCTCTACAGCAGAGTGGGTGGACATGGGGTGCCGGAGGCGGACCCGCCCAGTACCTCGCGAAACGAGACTTTCTGCACCCCCCACTTACTTATCTGTGAACAGGTCAGTAGCCCCTCGTCGCCGCATCCTCTCCGATCTCGCAAAGCACCAATCACCCCGTCATATTTCTGCCTGTTACAGCCGCTCAATCCAGAAACACAACCGATACGAAATAACATCAGTTCAACAGCAGCACGGTGCGACCGGATGTGGTGGCAGCAGCAGACCACGCGATACAACGACGTGTTTTCATAGGGGGGGATGGTCCCCTGCTGCGCCGCTCTTGCTGTGATCGAATACGAGACGGAAAGGCAGCAACAGCAACCCCGTCGGAGGTGGTATCTGCCTGTTCGAGGGTCGTAAGGTGATTCACGAACAAGCTCGCGAAAATGTCGCGAGCTCGTTTGTTCATTCTCATTGTGTCGTGCTAATCACCTTCCACAGATCCTTCTGACCTCCCTTGCACGCGCTCGCAACGCTTCGACGAGTTCTTGCGCTAGCATTGGCCCAAAAACCAAGTTCCTTCAGCTATCAACCTTTCATGCCACAATTCGATTATCCAGAGCTGCAATCTGATTTGGTAGGTTTATCTTCAAAATCTCATAACAAATTACATATTCTCGAGATAACACTTGCTGCTTTCTACTCCCATTTAGAAAAGATCGATGCACCAGTGCCTGATGTCCTCCCTTCACCTTTCTTCATCACCAAGTCCCCATCTTGGGTGAGTTCAACTTCGAACGCGACTTTAGTATCGATCCTGACTACGTAATTACCGGTGGTAGGAAGCTTGTAGGTTTCGTTGGGCAGAATGGGCTTAGTGGTCCCACCAGGAAGGGTCGCCACTAAATTGGTGGTCCCGGTGTTTTTGATGTTGATTGTCTTTGCCTCAAGTCCACTCATGATTACTTTCATATACTGGGTCAGTAATTATGGCTAGTTCATATTTTTTTGAAAACCTACCTCTTTGGTTGTGAAATACAGATTCGAAAAAAAAAGTTGCGCTAGCAATAAAGCTGTAAGGTCGAGTCAGTTCAGGGGGTTATACGTCTAATTAAACCCTATGCGCACCTTTGAGTACAATCGTTTTCTGTGCTGATTAAAGCTCGATTTCGTGCTGAGTTTATATATCATAGACGATGGCCCAAGCGTTCTTCGTAAAGGGTTGTATGTCGCTGTTTTCTCGACGATTTTGATGGAGCGGTGTCTGTGACAACTTCCTCGATGACAAGCGTCCAATTTGGTATGTTTTCCAAGAACAATAATCTGTCAGGTACTATGGCTTGTCGGGCCTTTGACAGTCGGGTTTTTAACGGTCGGGCTATTCAGTTGACACAATTCACCTACACTTCAACGAGAGCTCATCTGTTATCGATAAAACTTTGATTGCAAGAAAGCTGCTGAGAAGCTGGTTGTTCGACATAGTCCCAAGACTTTGAGAGAATTCTTTTGCGCTATTCTGCAAATCTTTCAGGTCATAGGAGAACCGGAAAGTGTTGAGCTACGTCAAACACCCGACACACGATAGTAGATCGGCGGAAAGTGTCAACGTAACCTTTCTAATACTCAAGGAACTAGAAATCTCCGGTAATAGAATACGGAGAAGAGCTTGCACGAGAGTGTAACACCGCAAGAGATATTCAAGTCTTTCTCTTGGTCACTGGATCAGTGGACGGTCTAGGCTTGAGCTATGAACATCACACTTGTCAACTTCATTTCTTTATTTAGATTCGGGGGAGTATACTTCCGTTCGTAAACCAAGGTAAGCTGTGCAATCGTACAACTTTGAAGTTGGACAGCCTGGCCATGGACGTGCATGGACACCGGCGAAGTGTAGTTTTCGAAAAAAGCAGCAGTACACAGTGCCTCGATTTTACTTTTTACAACTAAAGCTCGGTCCGGCCTATCTCCTAGGGTAGTATATAAACTCGATATCCAATTCGAACTTTCAGCAACACAGTGACTTCATTGTATTCTAGGGTACGCCTCGTGTTTCTTGCTTGGATTGAAATCGCAGCACTTACTTCACGCCACAGCTTCAGTTTTTCGCTAGAGCAAGCACGACAATTTGTCAAATCCGTACTTCAGAAATATAAAGAAGTGAGTTTCTTCAACTCTCTTGATTCAAGACAGGCACTTACTGAATATTCAAGACAGTCATGGACGACATAAGCACCACCGATGTCACTATCTCAGCTGGGGAAGTTAGCATCAAAAATTCCGGAACCACCACATTTGTGATCACCCGTCCTGGCGGTACAACTCAGAGACTGGAACCCGATAGCACTTACCAGCTGTCCGGGTCAGGCATTTACACTGCCAGTGTGGACGGTACAAATTTGCTTATGGTCAATTATTCGGGTGGCAATGTAGATGTAACGAAGGCTGCGGGTATTCCTCCAGCGGGCACCTCTTTGGAGATTAATTCCGAATGGAAGTAGCTACTAGTAGTAAAGATTCGAATGGTCAGTAGCTGTACCTGTCAATATTCAATTCAAACGAGGGTAGTATACGTTTTCTGTTTTACTTGAGTAAGAAAATCCGTCGACTGTTCGAAATGACATTAAGTGCTATTAAGAAAAAATAAAAGCAAGACTGTACCATTGGTGTACCCCAGAACCAAGAGTCTGCTGTGTGGTTATTGGCGTTAACTTCGGGTTGTCGAGGACGGCTTCCTAGGAAAGATGAGAGAGATTAGGCTTGAAAGAAAGACACTGAATAAGTACGCACCGTCATTCCACCTGCCAACTTTCAACTGAAACCCGAGTAGACACGATGGTGCAAAAAGCCCAACACAATCATTACCCACCATCACCCACTACATAAGTCCAGGAAACAAAGAATGAGATGAGATTTGGAAGGAAAATACAAAAAGAGTACGCACCGTTGTCCGACGGACATCACGCAAATCTATCATCGCTGGCAATTCGTGTGGCATTCGGCAGTCGAGGGTGAATGGAAACGCGAGTACTCGAAAACGCGGTGGCATGCTAGGGGGGAGGCCTGAATGATGGTAAGGTCGCTAATTAGGGTAAGATGACTCGACAAACTCACCCGTTTGAAGTTTGGTAGCAAGCTCGATACACAAAATGACGACGAAGCTGAGCCATGCAAGTGGCCGTTATTTCTGTTCTTGTGGGCTGACAAAGGCTTTCATGCAGCCTGATTGTGCAGACCCGCTACTTTCGGCAGTTCGTGCAAAGATAGGGCCATCGTCTCCCCGTCTCCTCGATATCCACCCATTCACACTCGAAGACTCCGCGGAAAACTAATTAAATAATGGTAAGAACTTTAATTCGCCCAACAAGAATAGAAAACCGTGCCGATTTGTCAGGCTCGGCGGCAGCCTTACTACGCAAATTCATCAAGAACTATATCTTCAAGCCTTCTTCTCGATCTCGGGGTCTCCTGCGGCAATGACGAGGAACGCGAGAAACAAGATGACGACAACGGTAACTTATACGAATGGCGGAGTTCCAGTGTTCTTCAAAAATCGACGAAGGCCTGTTGCAGGCCTATTATGCAAATCATTTACTACAAGCTATTTGCGCTTAGTTGAGGGTACATGGAGATCACGGGGGCTCGATGGCAAAGAGGAGATGGCCAGAACGAGATTGCTATTGGCCTGGAGGCTCGGTAAGTCAAGATGATAGCTCATAGGGTTGATACAACTACCAAATCCCATGTACAGTCTTGTTAAATATGCAGCCCACTCCACCCTACGCAAAGTCCGTGCGATCGATGCAGCAGCACGTATGTGGGCGAGGTTCCTGAAGATTCACCAAGCGGAGGTTGGTTCTGGTGTTGGTAAGTCGTGCAAATCACGGTATAAGTATAAATCGGCTTACCCTAGGCACCACCTCGCAGACCCATTAGGCAAACCTGTCACGGTTTTGAAGGCAAAATCGAGTTCGAGTGCTTGAGGCAGACCATGTGGATGTTGAGAAATTGAGGTCAAGTTCTAGGTCCTGAGAAGCCGTACTCAATGAAGACAAGACGGAAGAAAGCCTGACGACGACCTATATGCCCGGTAATTCAGAACGAAAAATCTTAAAACTATCACTAAGAAGACTCACCAAGGCCCATTCGTAGCCTTGCAGTACTACTCCTCGTCATTACCCAACCCTAAGTCATCCCAAATCAAACTCGTGCACTCGTCGCTCGTTGCAGCGGCATGTATACGGTGACAGTGCTCTTCGTGATTTATGTCCTAGCATTTGGCCCCATGGTAAGCCGAAAAAGCAATGATAGAAGCATCGAGCAGCTTACCTGGCCTGTTCGTAGCGTTATTTCGCAAACCCAACAGCGAATCGATTGCGAATTGAAGGTCGACCACTCGAAGCATTCAGTGGGGGTTAGAGCGGGAGGAGGTTACTTAAATCTAGGACTCGTTAAGTCGAGCAAATCAAGGTTTGCGAATAAATTGACTTACCAGCCCTTCGGATACATTCTGCGACTGAACATCGCCGCCCAACCGTCATCTACAAGTGAATCAGACACGACTGCGGGCACGTCGGAACGCAAGCGTCGGTATCGAAGTTACAAGGACGATGAGCTGGAGATGGGATGGGAGTAGTAAGCGATAGATTTTGTTTAAGAAATATAAACTACTTACGAAAAACACTTTTCAGCCTCCGTGCGTTTATTGTACAATTTGTAGGCAGCGAGTATCCAGTCTTCGGGTTCAACATGCAGAGGCAAAGTTCTATGCTGTGACCCGGTAAGTTGTACGAACCATGGAAGAAATATAAAACGACTTACCAAGACCCCCCTTGCAGACTTATGATGCAGACTTATCATCGACATCGAACGAGAATTCATTGCAAGTTGACGTTCGTAGAGACGTGGGGGATATAGAATTTGAAGGTGGGGGCGGAATTAATGTGCTAGGTTTCAGTAAGTCGTACGTAGCACAGGACATGAAGTAACGGACTTACCAGTCTCATTGCAGCGTCATGATCCAATTGAACAGCTCCCGACCCAATCTATCGCCCCGATCCATCGAAAAGGTCGGAACTCAATAGGGTGAAATGAGGATGGACGTCCTCGAACGCGGTAGGCTGTATTAACGGGCAGGGAGGTATTGGAGGTCTTGGGGCTGGGTAAGCAATGTATATAGTGATAGAATAACGAAAAACCTACGAGAACTCGCTGGCAGCCCCGTTATTCAGCCCCGTCACCGGCTATCCCTCTTGGAGGAGGTCTGTACTTCGACAACGGCGTTGAAGGTTGAATGCGAGACATCGGCGCCGTGATTCGCGAAGCTAAATTTGAGATGTAAGGTAAACACAAGCAGTAGAAATTACACAAGGAGAAACCGACACTTCTAAATAGCAGACATTACAATATTCTTAAATATTATCGTCGTCTCGGGACGGTGCGATTATCAGCACTGTTTAGTTATGTTGGATTGGATTGGGTAGCCAACCAATCTGCCAATCACGCCGGAAAGTGGCCAAAACCATCGCCGATACCTGGAGAGTGGAGACTGGAGTGATGGAGGAATGGGAGGTTTCAGTCCGAGTCTGGAAGTGATCTCCAGACAGATTGTTCGAGAGGTTCCCACGAACTTTGAGACATACGCTTCCATGACCTCTTCGACGATTAACTCCTCGCATTGTCTACCGTTTACCATGGACAGCGCTATCGACCTCAGAAGCAAATGTGGCCATTTTCGCATTCTCGTCATTGGGAGGGCAAACGCAGGCAAGACGACGATCCTGAAGAAAGTATGCAACTCGGTCGATGATCCTGAGATTTTTAGTCCGGATGGCGAAAAGGTGATCAGGTCTGCTCAAGGCGGCCAGTCTTCTAAGTAATATTTATTGCAGCTTGGTCTCGCAACTGTCGAGGGATCTTCAGAGGTCCGACTCGTCATTCCTTTTAAATTCACCTCCACTGACCGTCACACAGCGTGGATTGCACAACATCGAAAACCAGCTGATATTTAAGAGTAATCCACAGTTCATCTTCCATGACTCTCGCGGATTTGAATCTGGCTCCATTGATGAAATGGAGATTGTTCAATCTTTCATCGCCAAAAAAGCTCAAAGCACAGAGCTGTCGAAACAGCTGCATGCTATTTGGTGCAAAATTACAGTTTTAAACTGAAGATAAAACACTTAGTGGAAGATTGACAGGTATTGTCTCCCCACAGATACAGACCGGCCACTGCTGGAATCTGACAAGAAATTCTTCGACAATTATGGCAGTGGAAAAGGTCAGTGCCAGTAATTATTTTGGGTATGGAAACAATGCTAATTATGATATTGAAGTACCTGTGGTTGCAATTTTCACAAAGTTTGATGGCCTTGTCACTACTGCATTCAATGAGCTTCGAAAAGAGCATAAGCTTGGTATTAAAGAAGCAAAAAATAAAAGAATTGAAAGAGCCAAAGAGAAACTAAACATGAACTTTATAGAACCACTCATGGCAACAAAATATCAGCCATCTGATCATGTTCAACTGGATGGTTAGTCATTTGATACAATATTGCTAGAATATACCCTTAAAAATTGATCAGATATGCGAGAAGTGGCCAGTAACTGCAGTGAACTCATTGAAAAAACAGCAGGTGTACTTGATGATGATACACTGAAGCTATTATTTGTGTCTGTACAAGAAAACAACATCAATCTTTGTATACATTATGCAGTGGAAAGGTGAGTAACTTTCTATTTGTCTGTTTAATTTGCTTATTAGTTAACTGTTGGGTGTTACAGAGCAGTCTCATTGACAAAGAGAAATGGTGTGCTTAAAATTTAGCACTGATGGACATTAATATGCAATGAAAAATTCTAGGTGATAAGACTTCTCTATACTCACTTGTAGAGGCTGTTTTGTCATGGTTTCCACATGTCTGGGTGAGTTATGTTATTTTCTCATGTCATAAAATAGACTGCAAATATTGACTTACACTGGACTTTTGATAAGAGAAATGTAAGCTTTAAATGATTGCAACAATTATTTGAATTTGTTTCCTGACTCTATCCACCAGTTTGTATGGAATTTTATACTTTCTTATAAAAGGTATTAACAAACACACTAGGAGGTCAGGGCATACATTTTACTTTCTTCAAATATGCTAAGTATTGGATGAAAAATATATAACTAGTATGTGAGTAAACTGATTTGTTTTTCTTTCTTGATAGAGAGAAGAATCTTAGTGAAAAGCTAACAGATATATAGGATGTGAGTTGATGCCTTAATTTTATTTATTGACTAAATAAAGTCATTATTGGCTTTTGTAGAAGGTAATTACAAATGGTATCTTTATGAAATATTTTATCACACTGACTTCTGGCATAAAATGTCAACAGGAGGTAAATGTTCACAGCACCAACTGATTTGGTTTTTCTAAATAATATTTTATTGTTTACAGGATGTGAGTGTCACTTAGATACTACAAAATCTGCATTGTTTTGCCAAATCACCTCTGCTTTGTCTCTACAGGATGTGAGTGTCAATTGAATGCTATGAAATCTGCATTGTTTTGCTGAATCACATCTGCTTTGTCTCTACAGCAAGTGAGTGTCAATTGAATGCTATGAAATCTGCATTGTTTTGCTGAATCACATCTGCTTTGTCTCTACAGCTTGTGAGTGTCAATTGAATGCTATAAAATCTGCATTGTTTTGCTGAATCACATCTGCTTTGTCTCTACAGCGAGTGAGTATCAATTGAATGCTATGAAATCTGCATTGTTTTGCTGAATCACCTCTGCTTTGTCTCTACAGGATGTGAGTGTCAATTGAATGCTATGAAATCTGCATTGTTTGGATGAATCACATCTGCTTTGTCTCTACAGCTTGTGAGTGTCAATTGAATGCTATGAAATCTGCATTGTTTTGCTGAATCACATCTCCTTTGTTTCTACAGGATGTGAGTGTCAATTTAATGCTATGAAATCTGCATTGTTTTGCTGAATCACTTCTGCTTTGTCTCTACAGTATGTAAGTGTCAATTGAATGCTATGAAATCTGCATTGTTTTGCTGAATCACATCTCCTTTGTTTCTACAGTATGTAAGTGTCAATTGAATGCTATGAAATCTGCATTGTTTTGCTGAATCACATCTGCTTTGTCTCTACAGGAAGTGAGTGTCAATTGAATGCTATGAAATCTGCATTGTTTTGCTGAATCACTTTTGCTTTGTCTCTGCAGCAAGTGAGTGTCAATTGAATGCTATGAAATCTGCATTGTTTTGCTGAATGCCTTGTTATTTGCTATTGATTTATTTTTTCTATTGTGATTTTCAGTTTGTGAGTTTCATGCCTTGTTCAATCTGTTATTTTTTCTTATATCACTGATTTGCATTTTTTAATTTAGTCTTCCAACATTGATGCCTGTCTCAAACATTTGCATGAAATATTTCCCAGTGTGGTATGCAAAACAATGATTCAGTTTAAAGCTATTATTTATACATGATTTTAGAAAGAGTCATCACAAACACTCTTAGGCCAGAGAGAGCTCATTGCTGGTATGCACCTGTTAATATTTATATCTTCCAATTGGCAGTTTACTGGATAAAGCACTATGTATTTGTGCTGGGCAAACATTCACACAAGGATCTTTAACAACAATGGAGTTTTCAGCTGCATTCTCAAATGCCCTCCATGGTTATATACAATCCAGTGTTATGAAAGATGTTGTTAATGCAATCAGAGACCTGGCTCTTGAAGGGCATGACAATGAGCTGCAGGATATTATCATTGCACATCCACTTCGTATGTGGTTCAATTTTCTTTTTTTTTTTTTGATATGAGGACTGCTTAAGCAAGATTATTTGTTTCTAGGCATAAATAATGATACTGTATGATTTCAATAGTCAAACCTTGACTTAGGAAAGTCATGTCAAGACTCTGCATAGATATTTATACTTGTAATACCATTTGATAGCTGGAAGAAATATTTGAGGTTGCAGCATTCTTATTTTGAAAAAAAGGGAACTTGGTGGAACAGCTTGATTGGTAAATGCAGTCATTGAACACCATTCATTTGTACCTGTTTTAAATTGAACAATTAACATAATGAGACAGCACCAATCATATTGTCACCAGTAGTGTTGATAAGGGCATAGAATATGCAGGTAGCTGTTGATATTGGTTTGCAAAGAGTCCAAGTGTGTCATTATTTCTCCTGGAATACATACAGTATAACCAACAATAAGTATTTCAATGGCCCCAAATCATCCAGCAGGGAATGAGAAAGGACTAAAAATATATGTGTTGACAAAGGTCAAATAGCAATAGATGGCATTTAAAATATGCATGTTCAGCTTTGTTCTAATCATGGAGCAACAGAGGACTAAACCAGCCACTCCTCTTCAATAAGAACCTGAAAGTTTTCTAACTGCAGGTCCCAACCCCTCTCTGTAAACACCTCCCAATAATTCAGACACCACCTCTCATGGCACAACACAGCAGCCAGGCTGCCTCATAGCAATGTGGACCTCCAAGGCACAGAGCAGTGACAGTGCTTTGGACATATCTTGGCATATACTCGCCAGCCAAGCAAGGTTGACCAACGGCGGGAAGAGTGTCAGCATCCCCTCGGCGCAGAGCTTCACGTGGTCCCACTGCCCGATCTCCTTGCCGCGGGTCATCCACTGCTCTAACTCTTCGAATATCCCACAGGCCAATTTGAGGTGGTCAAAGTTAATGCCTGCGCATATGCTTCTCTCCTGAAATGTCATGAGAGTTGGTGAGAGAAGCCAATGGAGGAGTGCCTCATGCCACAACGATGTCATGTGTCTGCAAGCTGGGGCATGAGCATCTTCACACAAAACAAGAGCTGCATGTTGATCTCGGGATGGAGGAGAGAGGACGATGCACTCACGTTCGAAGATGCTAGAGAAGTGGATGCGAGCACCTGCAGGATCTCGAAGAGACAGTCATAGAGCGGCTGCAGCACCTGTGAGTTGAGGATACGGATCATGGATTGTACGAGTTTTTAGGGACTGGGTGGGCATCTTGGTGCAGACGGGGGCAGTACGGAGAGGATATCCGCGTTTCTGTTCTTCTGCAGAAGAGAATCAGTCGTCGAGCATCACTCGAAGAGTGGCGTCGTAGATTTGGCCGCCCAGGTGGAAACCTTAGATCGTCGAGGCTGCAATCGAACGAGGCCGTGGTAGATGGGGTACACGGCCTCGACGCTCTGCGAGAACATGGTGCAATTGAGCAGTTGCAGGCCGTGCACGAGGTCATCCGGGTCCTTGCGTTTCCTCGCCGTGTCCCGTGTCACCTCCTCCGCATCTCTGAACTACTTCCAGCGCATGTCGAGTATCATCAAGTTGAGGCCCGCGGATTTGAGGATGCGGTGGAAACACGGCGAGCCAAATTGTGACCAGCGAAGTTCAAACGAACTGAAGATCCAAAAGAGGGTGTGGCCAGTACGGTAGAATTGAGGGGATTTTTAGGGTTATTGTTTGACCCGCAGATGCTTGTCCTTGATGAATGCTGTTGAGGAGCTGGGAGCGTGGTCGTTGCTGCAAGGAAGGGCATGACGAGCCCGGCGGCTGCAGTGACACAGCCGGCAACTAGGGTATGTCGAGCTCAGAGCAGATCAAGCAGTCCGATACAGAAGAGGATGAGGGATAACTGGAGGAGGTTGGGCAAAATCGAAAGGATATCGGGCCACGCCAGTATAGCAGGCCTTCATATAGCATCTATACTGCAGTGCGACGGCTTCTTTGTGCGGGAGCGCAACGTCTCTTTGGAATTCACGGAGCAGTGGAGACACAGGATACCGATGAGCACAGTCGTTTGGCCGAGAGTGAGGCTGAGGAACCATGCAGTGTTGATTCGGACGTCGTAGGCAAAGACGGTGAAGGGTTTGGGGGTGTAGAGGAGTTAGTGGTTTGGCTTGCAAGTACCCTGAGAAGGCGGACCGAGCTTATGATTCTCTGATAACCATTTATATGATTCTCTTGTGAAGGATATTACGGTTGCGTTACTTGTGTAGAATAAACCAATCTAAAAGAAGTCAGTGTTGGTTCACAAACAGTATGGAAAAATGCGCACGAAAACGAGGAGTTTGTTCACCTCCTCCTGGACCTTCCAAACCTCGATGGATTGGTCAAAGGACTGGGGTCGGTGGTGATATAACAATACCTGCAAAGGACCGCCGTAAGTCGACTCATCCTCGTGGCGTGTTCTTCCAACTTACCAAGTCCTAGAGCTTGACCCCCGCCTCCAGCTCCGAAGATTCAACGAGTGGAAACGAGGCCCTAGTATCTGGCCCGGGTAAGTCATACGAATCGAGATAGAAGTATTGCAGTAACTGACTTACCAGGCTGCATTGCAGACTTATTACGCAAATTGTTCGAGTGGGAATTCATCGCGGGTTGAAGTTCATGCACTCGACGCACAAGGAGCGGATGTTGAGAGATGGAGGCGGAGGTCAAGCCTCCGGTTTGGGTAAGTCGTACTCGATGATGAATGCGAGATGACGAAGAGCCTGACGACCGCCTTTAGGCTCAGTAAGTCAAGGTGATATTCTCAAAACCAAGAAGACTCACCAGGGCCCATTTGCAACTTTACTTACTACGCAAACACGTCACAAAGTTGAATCAACTCAAAGCCATCCTAACTACTCGAAACTCCGGGCCCGTCGCGACAGGAAAGGGGAGCTCTTGAAGGGCGGGCAGAGCTGTGGTCGTAGCCTTCGGTTCTGGTAAGCCGTATGAATTTCAAAAGAGGTATAGCTCAACTTACCAATCTCCTTCGCAGCCTTAATCGTTAATCATCCTTAGAAAACGCTGTGCATGTGCTTGGAGCACGCAGCGCGGGTGTCTTCGAAATGTTGAAGAGATGGTGGCGGAGGTGAAGTCCTGGTATTTGGTAAATATATTCTTTGATTCACAGCATACGAATGGATTGACTTACTTATAAAGCTCCGTTTTAGCTATGTTATACAACCGAACATTGTTTCTTAAACCCAATCCGCCAGCGAATCCACTGAGAAAGCCACAAAACAACTGCAGGCCACTGACATGTAGACGTCGAAACGCCGGCGGGTAGTATTAAGGTTAGGAGGAAGCTGAACTAGGGATTAGAGAGGCTGGGTAAGTGGTGGACTTCGATTGAAAAATAGAAAGAACTTACAAAAAACCGGTTTTCAGCCTTACTCCTCAACGCATCACCTGTTCCGTGTGCTAATTGCAGGCAAGGTGAGGAAAGTCTTCTGGGTTTGGCATGCAGAGGCAAGGCTGTTGTGCTCTAGAATTTGAGAGATGGAGGTAGAAGCGGTGAAGCCTTTGATTATGGTCAGTCGGACGAAATACAGGACACAAACTAACAGACTCACTAGTTTCCTTGCAGCTCTGATCCAATCGTCACTCACTCCGTATATCGAAAAGACCTGAATGCAACGCGGTGAAAAGCTCGGTCGGACGTTCTCGAACGTCGGAAGCAATGTTAGCGGTCCTGGGGGTCGATAAGTGATGGATATTGTGAAAGAATAACGAAAAAACTCACGAGAACTCGTTGACATCCGCTATTTCTCTCGGAAAGATCTGTACCTCGACAACGGCGTTGAAGGCTGGATGTGTGGAATCCGCGCCGTGAACTTGAATCGCGAGGCTGGATGTAAGGTACTTACGAAGACGCAATGAACACAAGCAGTAGAAATTATACAAGGAGGTATGTACTGACCCTTCTGAACAGAAGACCTTGCGATATTCTCCATTATGATCGTCTCGGGATGATGAAAGATGATTACGAGACCTATGAACGATGTGAGCAGGCTTGCTTAATGAAATGATTCTTGACTAACCTGCTTCAACCTTCAGCTTTCTATCCCAAACTTGACAACCTGATACTAATGCTGGAGTAGCCGGCTGAAGCTGGAAGGGTCCTGAGTAGGTCGCAGCACTGGACGATGCGGTGGTACGCGATGAGGTCGTGTCTATCGACGGAATGATCATGTGATCGCCATTGAGGTCATCCTCACGAACGAAAAGGGTTTTCCATGAAAACGACCCTACTAATCCTCAAGTCATTGACGAAGAAATCGGGGCTCGCAGTGCTAAACTCAAAGTAAGCCGTGACATCAATTGTAAAAAAAAATAGATGACTTACTACGTTGTTGCCGTGCTTCATATAGCTTGAAAAGGTTGATGCTGGTGCTGGATGCGTTACAATGTTTGGCCCGAGACGACAAGTTGAGAAGCATGTTGCGAGGTCTAGAATTTTAAGAAGGTCAGTATTCCATCGTCTATCTAATTCGTATACATCGTGCTTACGTTCAATCTCCAGTTTCGCGAAAAGGGACTCTAGTGTTGATTCCTGTCGTATGCAACCGTCAGCGCCGCCCATCGATGCACAAGCACCTTTCGAGACTGGTCGTTAGCGAGTGAGGGTTTCCAGGTCTCATGGTCAATATCTCGTCATTTTATTTGTGAAGCTCGTGCTTACCTTTCGTTTCAGCTTTGCGAATCGCCAACCCGCACCCTGTACATCCACCGTTCAACGCCGTCGTGGACGGTTTAGCGGCGTGAAGTGTAGAAGTATATGGCTACAAACAAGTTTTGCGTAATTTATTTGTATTTCTGAAATGACAACCTCGACTGACGAGCTCCAGGTTATACCATTGTCCTCACACCGTCCTCGTAACCCCTTAAGTTTCAATGTCGGCACGTTAAAGTGCCCCTAGTCATTTTCTGACCTTCTCGATGCATTCGTCGACGGAATAGGGTCGGGTCGGAATTTTTGGTTGTATAGCTAGCTGCAAGTGACTCTCGTAAGTCAATTCATCCATATGGTATGTTTCATCCAACTTACCAGGTCTTAGAGCCTAACCTCGGCCTGCAGTACTAAACAATCCTCGAACACACCCAGTGAGTGCATGAACTTCAACTCGCAATGGATTCGCGCCAGGTAAGTCGGTTCAAACTCTATTATCAAAAATTTTACGACTCATCAGAGTCACAGCTGGACATCGCCTTCACGATGAACTCTCAAGCTCAAGTCCCAAGATAGTCCAACCTTGGCTCAGCCGTCGCATGTCCCGCGTTTGGTACATTCCTACTCTAAAGCAAACCACGCGACGAGCGAGGCAGTCCAAATCCAAGGTCAAGAGCTTTGTTCATGAAGAACATGTCAGCCCCATTCGGCCCGTTCAAGTAGAGAGCCAACGCCCCGCTAAAAGTTGACCACAGAGGCCAATCCTACCGATTCCAACTCTAAGAATCCAATATCCGAACTTCGCGATTAACAGGACTTACGAACACGTGCCATCTCGTCCTCTCCGAAATCAGACTGCCCGTGTTCTCCCCTGCTTCGGAGCCGATTTTTTGCTGCCAAAACAATGAAACTGCAGGATAAATTTCATTGACCAGGAGATGGCGGAACTTAGGTCGTACGAAGGCCAAATAGGAGGCACGCGATATTTGAGACATTTCGTTGGCTTTCGGCCTACCTCCCCTATCCCATCGTGAAACTCGATTCTCTCCTATCCTATGTGTAGGTGTCTATAAAGGCATCCCCCTTCACAATTTCCACTTCACAAATATCCTACACTCATTTCCGATGGTCTTACAATCCCCTGTTCTATCTGCGTCTGCTAGCCAGACCACTCACTCACCCATTTCCAATCTCCCTTTCGAACTTCTCTGGGTCATCTTCATGATGAACACCGAGCTCGAGGGCGACTACGATGGTCTCGAAACGAGATATGGCCCGAAGACCATCTACCCATTAACAACTGCGCGCCGGACCTCGCAGGTCTGTCGAAAATGGCGTTCGATCGTCGTTGCATCACCGAAGATATGGTCTAGCATCCTCGAACTCGGCCTCCTTGCCCAAAAAACAGATAAATGGAGAAACGAAGTCATCAAACGTACTGGACAAGCAGGTCTTTGTCTCACTGGTTGGGTGGACTGGGAAAATCGCAAATCGGTATCATTCTTCAAATTCTTATTGTCCGAGCACTGGGATCGAATCCAAAAACTAGACGTCGAGTTTCGAAATCGTGAAAACTTGCCGGACTATCTCGAATCAGTGCTAAGCCGCCCTGCACCGAACCTGAGTTACATCTGTATTTGGAGCTGGATGGTAAACAAAACGAACGGTGCGAGTGTGTCCCGACAAATCTTCCCCAGCGTGCAACATGGTTTCCTCTTCCATTGGACACCTCAACTCCGCTCAGCCGTGATGTCTGACATCAAGTCGACGACCGATCTCTTCTCTGTCCTCCAGCACATGCCCATGCTCGAATCTTTGGAAATAAGGTCAAATCTTACTCCACGCTTCGAGCCAGGGCTGGCCCGATGTACAGGAGTGGCCCTTCCGCGACTTACTCATCTGATCCTCCGGGGTTCTTTTGACGCCTGTTTGGATATTCTTGAACGGGTTATACCATCTCGTCACTGCGTTTTGCGCTTACTGGTACTCGACCAGCGTCCAGAGAACATGACGAACGACGAGGACCGTGTTGCCAGATACAAAAAAGTTGTCCAGCAATATTCAACATCGTATTTCTCCTCCAGGAGGATTTCCAGCTTGAACATATCTATTTCAGATAACCATATCGCCGTCGACCCACACCAGAAACATCGTCGCCATGGATATTCAGTCAACGCTTGGCTGAGGGACATCCACCAACTACCATCCTTCGTTTATTCCACCTTCCTTTGTTCCGTTTCACCCTTACAACTTTCGTCACTCACAACCCTCCGCATCGAATTCCTCAGCCAAACGTTGTACGTCGTCCTACGTCGGGAATTTATGGACCTCGCTTCTTCATGCACAAATATCAAAGTACTGCAAATAGACGGGCGTGCTGCTCTCCTTCTCATTTCACTTATTGAGGAACAGCCCACGCTCTTTCCCCTGCTTCATACATTGCGCATATATTCATCCGAACTTCCTGTCTTGTCCACCGTGGGGTTTGCCACATGTATCTTGTCTTTTCTCGCGTTACGACGGACAGCTGATAAGCCGTTGAAACTCCTGGACCTCGTACATTCCGATGAAGATGTCATTGAGTATTGGGACTCCTTCATTGGGGTGCGCGTGCGAATAGACAAAACTAGATGTCAGGTGCGCATCGGTGATACTGGCTGCGATGTCCTCTGTTTGAGCTGTGCAATCGCACAAATTGGTGAAAATCAGGGAGATTTTTGTACCGCAGTTGGTAAGCTTTCTCCAATAGTTTACATGAATGAAAGAGTTTTGACGATGACCAAAACAGATGTGTTAACAAACACCCCGGCGAAACTGCAGTCAACTGAGGTTCCTCCCTCCTCCAAGTCCCAAGTTCGCAAGCCGAGAAAGTCGTTTCTGGGAAAATTACAATCTTCCTGGAAGAAATTCACTTCGAAACATAAATACCTACGAACTGGATTGTAGATACCCCCTTAACTGTTGTAATTATGCAATAGCACTTGAAGCCGAAATAGATATACCATCATGGGCCAGATCAAATTGTGCTATTTTCAGGAGTCCCTTCCCTCTTCACTCTCCCACTTTGTAGATTGTACCCTCAATCGGAAATCATAGGGACTCTAGAGGACGTTACCATACGATTAGTGGATTACAGTGAAGGTCAACAACGTTAGCCTTCCACCTCTTTTCCTGTTCTTATTTACTGATCAGACCAACAGCAACTGTCTGACTTTGGATCCGAAGTTGCGACCCAGCGCGCGGGAGCTGCTGAACGACAACTGGCTGAGGCTGGTGTAACTTCCTTGATATGATAGAATCTCTTTGGCATATCGAGATTTGGCGTGGTCAAGGTGTAGACTCGGAAGTAAGCTGAGTTAAGGATTCGTTATCTTGGATGCTTTCAGACTCTCATAATCTCTTGTATAGGATAAACAGTCTGTACCCCATCGGCTTCGAATTTGAAGCCAATCGCTGAATGAAAAACTGGAGGAGAGTCGGAATTGACACCGATGGGCAAAAGCTAGCTAGCTCACGTGTTGCCAGAGCGCATAACACTGCATTGAGCAGGACCCTGACCAGGTCTGACGCTCACAGCCATGCGAGACGGATCTCAGCTTGAACTTTCACGTCCTGGGACTCCGAGACTCCATGTCCGTCGACCTAGAAAGGCGGCCAGCACGACTAGATAGCCAAGCCACGAAGGTCGAAGCCCAGGAGGAAATCGATGGCCCTCCTCTGGACCTTGGCTCTTCAGAAAAGTTGCCCAGGTTTAGCTTCAATCAGGCGTCGTTGCCTGATAATCCATATAACCCTGTCAGTGGATTCACGTCATTGCATTGTCAACCTATCCTCTGACTCGCCTTTTCATCGACATCAGGCACCCCGGCGCCAAAGTAAAAACCCAAACCTGAAGGGTCCATCGCCTATTCCGAATTCACAGCCGGAATTTCAAGAACAGGTGCGTCATATTTTGCTGTCGTGTCGTGGCTTGTTTTTTCATTGAAATCACTACGAAGTTCGGAGACCGACCGTGGCATTGTGGCGAACCACATCGGTATGGTGCTCCAAAGAAGGGCGACGCTTGGCAAAAGTGCAACGAGCTGACGGAGAAGTACGACAATGAGATGTGCGAAGCCTGGAAGGAGGAGGTGGACAAGCTCCTTATTTTTGTGCGTTTTTTTCTATCAATCGCAACAAAGCGACGCTAAGCTCTCTTAGGCTGGTTTATTCTCGGCAACCGTAACCTCTTTCACGATAGAATCCTACAAATGGCTATCAGAAGATCCCAACGATGTGTCAGTCCGCCTTCTTGGGGTACTTGCAAGCCAAGCCACGCATTCCTCTGTACCCCAAAATCTCCTACTCCAGCCATTCACCGTCTCCGCCTCTGACGTCCGAATCAACGCTGCATGGTTCCTCAGCCTCACCCTCGGGCTGACGACTGTGCTCATCGGTATACTCTGCCTCCAATGGCTCCGTGAATTCCAAAGAGACGCTGCCCTTCCGCACAAAGAAGCTGTTGCTCTACGGCAGATGCGATACGAAGGCCTGCTATACTGGCGCGTACCCGACATTCTTTCACTTTTGCCCATCCTCCTCCAATCGTCGCTCATTCTTTTCTTTATCGGACTACTCGACCTCCTATGGGCTCGACACACCCTGGTTGCCGGCTGTGTCACCGCAGCCGTCGGGGTCGTCATGCTCTTCCTCGCAGCAACGACCGCGCTTCCAGCTCTCCAGCACGCCTTTACCAAGGACAAGCACCTGCGGGTCAAGCAATGCCCTTACAAATCCCCCCAATCGTGGCTCTTCTACCGCACAGGCCACACCCTCTTTTGGATATTCAACTCGTTCGAACTTCCCTGGTCAAAATTCGACTCGCCGCGGTTCCACCGCCTCCTCAAATCCGCGGGCGACCTCAACTGGATGACATTCGACATGCGCTGGCGGCAGTTCAGAGATGCGGAGGAGGTGACGCGTGGCACGGCGAGGAAACTGAAGGACTCGGATGACCTCGTGCATGGCTTACAATGGCTGAACGGCACGTTCTCGCAGAGCGTCGAGGCCGTGTATCCCATCTACCACGGCCTGGCCGATTTGGACGTGTCCACAGCGGCCACAACCATCTCAGGGTTCTACCTGGGCGGCCAAATCTACGACGCCACTCTTCGAGTGATGCTCGATGACCGATTCTCTCCTGCAGAAGAACAGAAACGCGATATCCTCTCCGCGTATTACCTCCGCCTGCACCAGGACGCCCACCCAGTGCTCAAAAACTCATATATCGAAGCCGTGATCCGTATCCTCAACTCGCAGGAGGTGCCGCAGCCGTTCTACGACTGGCTCTCCGAGATTCTGCAAGAACTCGCATCCACATCGCCCGCGTCCTCGAACGCGAGTGCATCGCTGTCTCTCCTCCACCCCGAGATCAACGTGCAGCTCTTGCTCTGCGTGAAGATGCTTATGCCCCGGAAGTATGGTTTACAGACGCACGACGTTGTCGTGGCATGGGCGCTCCTCCACCGGCTCCTCTCACCGACTCTGATGGCGTCTCAAGAGGAGCGAAGCGTAGGCGCGGGCATCAATGTTGACCACCTCAAACTGGCCTGTGGGATGTTTGAAGAATTCGAGCAGTGGATAACTCGTGGCAAAGAGATTGGGCGGTGGGACAGGGTGAAGCTCTGCGCCGAAGGGATGCTGACACTCTTCCCGCCCTCGGTCGACCTTGCATGGCTGGAGAGTATTTGCCCTGATATGTCCAAAGCACTGTCACTGCTTCGTGCATTGGAAGTGCATGTTGCCACACTGGGTGGCCCAGCTGCTGTGTTACTCCGTGAGAGGTGGTGGTTGAATTATTGGGAGGTGTTTACAGAGAAGGATTGGGACTTGTTGTTGGAAAACTTTCAGGTTCTTGTCGAAGAGGAGTAGATGGTCCAGTCTTTCTGCCTCATGAGTAGGACAGTGATGGACAGGCGTATTTTAATTGCTATCTATAGTTGTTTGACCTTTGCTAACACATGTATTTCTGAGTAGGAAACAAAGAATAGTAATAAAACAACTACTAGCACGCGGATATGGTCTAAGTGAACAGACATACTCGCTAGTCATCCTGATGCTCAAGGTGACCTGAGAAAGAAACTAAGAGACTTTGGTTATACCGGTCTCAGCCAGTCGTCGTCCAGCAGCTCCCGCGCGCTCGGTCGCAGCTTCGGATCCAAAGTCAGACACTTGCGCAAGAACGCCAGCGCACCCGGGACATCGTTTTCATCCATGACTGCAAGACCCCTTAACATAGCTTCGATGGAAGTGTGCTCGAAATCGCGATCGCCCTTTGTTCGAAGAAGTGCGCCTACGATAGCTCGTGCGTTAGACGCGTTCCTTCGAGTCGTGAGTAGCTAGAACAGCTGAGGTGCACTCGCCTTGCTTGTCAAAGTACCTCTCTCGCTCCCCGCACCCCTGGAGGAACTCAAGCGGGAACGGCCCCAAGGCTGCTTCGATGTGCTGCAGATGGAGGTCGTGCGAGTAGTTTTCGATGTCCTGGGTGAATAATTGGCGTTCGGTCAGGAGCTCGAACAGCTGAAAATGTGTTTGTTTCGTCGTCAGCGAGGTGTGGATGCCAGTGGGGGCAGCGCTGAAACTGGAACGTACGAGGCAGCCGACAGTCCATATATCAATGCCACAAAACCACGGATATCTGAGGGTCACTTCTGGGGCGCGGAGGATGCGCGGTTGACGATATTGTTTACCTTTACCGCGTTCCGGGTTATTGGCGAAGGTTGCTGTTAGTTTTGTTAGTAAATAAGAATTAAAAAAGAGGTGAAACGTTCTTGACATTCACTGTAATCCACTAAACGCACGGTGATATCCTCCAGGGTCCCACCGAGGTCGAAATACGGAAGCGCTTGCGAACACGAGAACACGAGCGGTAGAGGCGATGACTTCAGCTTGAGCGGCGGCCCGTAGATGGTCGCTGGGTTTGACTGGATGTATGTGTCTATTCGCGGCGTTTTTGGTGGAGGTATGTCAACGAGGATGTTCTCGGATTTCAGGTCTGAAAAAACAGCCATCAGCATGGTGTGTATTTGGGTAAGCATGACGATAGATAAAAAAACCAACCGGCGTGTATATACCCGCATTCGCGATGGAGATAGTCCAGTGCGAGGAGGACTTGCTTCGTTATGCGCTTTGCGATGGGCACGCTGAACCGATTCTGTCCGTGCGGCCGAAGTGCAGCCAGGCTTGAACTCAGAGCGTCCGTCACGAAGCAGATGTGTCCCCCTGCTCCTGCTGCACTCCGCGTAACGAAACAGTGTCGGAGGGTCAAGCAGTGCTTGAATCCGGGGCTTTGAGGATTCGTGTGCTCGATCTTCCTGTGTACATCGTATTCTGGTGAATCTCCGCCGACCACGCGCGCGGTGGCCTGTGCTGTCAGGAGCTTCATGGACACGAAGGTTCTAGCATTTGCTGACGCGTCTCTGCATTATTATTCAATTGACGTGAAACACTGGCCGCCAACGCTGGTGCTGATTGGATGGACAGGAAGCTCACAAGGCAAGCCATACGGAGGAGGAACCGCCCCAACCAAGCTGGCGACGCGGAGTCGATGGTTAGACACAATTGCGGTAGATCAAGTTCAACTTCACACCATGATGTTGACCGTACCTTCCGCGCGAAAACGTAATGTCTTAGCGAATGCCCGACTGCCGCACCCTTGAAGTATCCAAAATCAGGCTCCTTATGACCAAAGGTGCCAAGCAGAGGCTCTTCCGGAGGCTGGTCGTTTCCACCCATCGCAGCGGCGAGAACTTCTGGGTCGATTGCTTTGACCTCCTCTTCAAACTCGATGGGCTCCGCCAGCGCTGCTTCTTCTTGTAACTTCCTGGGCGTCTTCAAGTTTTGCTGGTAAGATCCATATGGTTGTCGCCAGAGTTGACAAAATGATGGAGCGGTGCGGCGACAGAAATGTGGTTTGAGGAAGAGATTCATGGCTGCCGCCTTAATTTCAGTCAGCACTGACAGTGACTATCCTCCAGCTGTGTCGCTGTCATAAAGTGCACCTCAAACCTTCGGACGGTGGTTCGACGGTGGTTCAGACTGAGAACAATGCTTTATCTGGGGAACAACACGTGCCAGTGGGGATTTTGCATTCAGCTCTCAGGACTTTCACATACTCTCAAATCGAATCCTCGTCAAAGCTGTTGCTCAAATCTTGGTAGAAAACGGCTGATGGGCTCTTTCAGACGATTAAGTGACTCAGGCCCCGGCTCCGCACATGGGTCCGAGATCGAGTCTCGACATGTGTACCAGCGGATCAAAGTGCGGAGGTCAGGTGAGGCGCTAGCCGTGCCAACCGCCGCCGTTTTGTGTCGACCATTCGAAAACTTCGACCTTCTGTTTATCATCCCGCCTCGAGCTCATTCTGCTTAACAAGGCGTTCGCTGCTGTTGCAACAGCCCCGGCTGTATATGAATCTTCTTCTCAGATCATACCCTCCTCGCTTCACTTTCTCATTTTCCCGACTCTTGCGACAACTACATTCCCAGCCTCAGAAGATGGTGGACGAGTTAAAAAAACCAGAACCATCCTATCAAGAAGTAGCCCAATCCTTTCAAGACGAAATCAAAGCGATCGATCCTGCAGTTCTCGCTGCAGCGATGGGCGGAAAGCCCCATCCTCTCGAAGAACCTGTATTCGCTACCTTTGAGGAGGGTTATGGGTACTTTACCGATGCGGCAGTTGGGCATTCGCTAAAGCAGTACCACTTTGCCCGCAAGGTCAGTTGTGCAAATTTGTCTACATACCAATCGTGTCTCACCATTGAGCTCAGCTCGGTTGGGGTGGTTCCTCCACTGTATGGCTCGCAATGTGAGCTTCTTTCCAATCAGCACCAGCCTTTGGCCCGACTTTCATTTCACCCCAAATAACACAGAGACACCACGACATCGACCCGGACCTACGTCTCCATGAAACTCCTGACCTCACAAGCCACCGCACAAATCGTCTCTGGCAATTCCCCAGAATACGACGTCCACCGGAAGATCGAGTCCACAAACCCCCAAAGCCCCGGATTCAAGCACTGCCTGACCCTCCGGCACTGCTTCATCACGAAGAGCGCGGCGGGCGGGCATATCTGCTTCGTGTCGGACGCGCTGAGCTCGAGCCTAGCGGCCCTCCGACCGCCTGAACAGAACAGGTTCACAGTGCCCGTCGCGAAGCGCATAACGAAGCAGGTTTTGCTTGCTCTGGACTATCTTCATCGCGAGTGCGGTTACATACACGCCGGTTCGTCTACTACTGTCACTCACAAATTCTTACACATTCTCACTGTGTCCTCCAGACCTCAAATCCGAGAACATCCTCGTCGACATACCCCAACCAACAGCGCCCCGAATAGACGCATACATCCAGTCCCACCCAGCAGCCATCTACGGCCTCCCCCTCACGCTCAAATCACTCTCGGTGCCCCTCGTATTCTCGCATTCGCAGGCTCTCCCATACTTCGAGCTCGGTGGGACCCTAGAGGACATCTCCGTCCGCTTGGTGGATTACAGCGGAGGTGAAGAACGTCCCTCCTTCTTTCCTATTCTTACTGACGAGACCGACCGACCGACAGCGATGCTCGCCGATAACCCCCCGCGGGGTGAATCATATTGTCAGCCGTCCATCCTCCGCGCCCCAGAAGTGACGCTCAGATACCCCTGGTCTTCGGCCATCGATATATGGACAGTCGGCTGCCTCGTGCGTTTTGCTATCGCGCTGCACCAACCACAACCGCTTTCCGCTGACGATGAACCACATTTTTTATTAGGTGTTTGAGCTCCTGACCGAACGCCAACTATTCAACCAGGACACTAGTACTGCAGCATACTCGCACGACCTCCATCTGCAGTACATCGAAGAGGCCTTGGGCCCGTTCCCGCTTGAGTTCCTCCGAGAATGCGAGGATCGAGAGAAGTATTTTGATAAAGAAGGCGAGTGCACCTCAGCAACCACGCACTGTATACGTAGCTAACTCATTTGGTTATAATTAGGCAAGCTCCTTGGCACGAACAGCGACTTCGAGCACACCTCCGTCGAAGCTATCTTACGTTCTCTTGGGGTTATGGACGAAGCCGACATTCCGGGTGCGGCTGCGTTCATGCGCCGGTGTTTGACTTTGGATCCGAGGCTAAGACCTAGTGCAGAGGAGCTGCTGGATGATAGTTGGCTGGTGGAGATTTGATGTAGTATACTAATTTACCGCCTGTTTAGTTTTAACTTGCGTTGAAACGAATTTATTCGAGGCCGTGGACGGCTAGCGGAGTAAATGTTCTGATGTTCTTTCTTTTTCCGTTATTTGATTGGGTCAGAAACGGCCTCGCGGAGAAGAATCATCGCGCTCATGGTCGTCAGCAAAAATATCAAGTTCACGGCCGATTCTGTTCACGTACAGCCTTTGAGGCTTGATGCTTTCCCTCTTCTTTCCGTACCCAGACACCAGTGGACACCCCCTTGGTCGGGCCATTGGCTCTGCTCTCTTCCGAGTCCCCATTCCCAAATTCCAATCACAATTCCCAGAATCATAAACATACAACTCGCATGTTCCGGCGCCGGCGTTAAATTTTCCATTTTCCATTTACAAAGGCCGTCCATCCGAGTCATGATGAATTTCCAACTGCAATTCCAAGCCAGGCCCGCCATTCCGCGCGTCGCCGGTGTGGCGCATTATTCCAAATTGAGACTCGAGCTGATGTTGCGGTGATTTAGATGGGACGGCAGAATCCAGACAGACTCGGAACATCCAAGCCAGGTACGCGTTCGACCATATGTACGCCGAGGCTTCCGATGTATATGAAATTTAAAAAGTTCATGCCTTGGCCTCTGGCTTGTAAGTTGTTGGATGCGACGCGCCTCCGAGTCGGAGGTCCTACCACCGAGAGTAAGTAGTACGTCATTCAAGATTAAGTGCCATCCTTTTGTGCATGGAGCTCTCTAAATTGCCAGGTCAGGACAAGGACGCAGCGGAAATTTTCGCTCTCCAAGTCGCGATCGTCTGGGCACGGTTAGAATTTCTTCCTTCATAATTTTCTCAGTATCACCAGCTGCGTTCTCGGTCGGTAATTTCTAGCCCCGAGTGGGGTCTTTCCAAAATTCGATTCCATCATAGTGTGCGTATGCGCTGTCATGTTCAGCGAGCTGCATGTCAAGCACCACAATGTCCGAATTCTCGGGCACGTTACCGTCCGTCAAGCAGCACACGAAATGATTCCACCCAGGGATTTTTCAATATTTTATGTATAGGCAGAACGGATACCAAAGGTAGCCGACTTTATATGTTGTACAATTGTGGGGACCGTGGCATAGAACTCCTCCGAGCACATGCATATGCCAGTGAATCCCCTCCATTTCAAAGTTGGTCCAGCGGCATCGTGTATGCTCATGTGCCAGTCCAGTCGCTCGCTGGTTCTACGTCGCCTACTACTCGAGCAGTGTTCTACCCGTCAACGGTCCTCAAGCTTGTCGTGTTGTACCTGCGATACCGACACTGAGCACTCAGCAGGTCCCATGTCCAAGGCTCGAGCTCAAGTCGTCATCACGATGATCATGAAAAATATGCATGTCAGGCTGATTGATCATCCTCGCTCCGCTCAAGACCATGGGGATACTCTCTGGTTTTCTCCATACTCCACTGTCAGGAGCTGTCAACTCCAACTTCTATGTTTCTGTACCAGTGGCATTTCGGGTCATGGTAACTTGTGATGTATGCAGGTAAATTATTTATACACTAGGCATGCGAGGGAGAGGAAGAGGAAGTCCATACTATCTATCGTCATGAACGTGATAACGCATGAAACGCGAAGTCGGAAAGGAAGCACTTTGTCGTGATTACTGATACTGATAGGTGTTAGGCAGCTGCTGACGCCGCTTATAGTTATACGCTGGCTTTTTCATGGTGCGAGACGTCCTCCTTCGAATTCTCTGTCACAGAAGGCACGGAGGTTTCCTGCGCCATCGCCGTTTTTGGCGCGGGTGCAGCCGTCCGCGAGGACGCAGCGAATAAGGTGCCGACGGCGATGAACGAGAACAGGAGCGAAAACCACGGTATGATCGCGACAAGCTTGACTAATACACAGGAAAGTAAGTTGGGTTATGTTAGTAAACACACCTGGGGTAGCGGTAATTAAAGATGACGATAACGCACGGTAATGGATATCCTTATACACCCTCGTCGACCCGGACGACGCCTCGACGCCGCGCACGATGGAGTCGGGGAGCTGCACGCCGTTAATGAACGCCTTGACGCTCGCCTCGCGGTTGACGAAGAATACCATGTACGGCACCAACGCGCCGAATAGGATCAGGCAGGCGAGGGTGAGTAAGATGGCTTGCACGCGCAGCGTGCGCGCAAAGCGGGCTTTGGTAGCGGGGATGTGCATCCCGGCGAGGAAGGCAGAGACGAGGAGGGCGATGACGGTCGAGGCGACGGTCGCGAGGACGCCGACGTCGAAGATGTCTGGGGGGGGGGATTGATTTCAGCGATTTGATTGGATTTTATGATACTGTGTTGAGCTCACCACTGGTGTCAATGTCGACGACTGTTGGAGCAGGAGCGAGCTTCTTCAACCTGTTCTTGTCCTGATCGGACTTGATCAATGCGTTCAGACCTGGCGTAAAACGTGTCAGTGAGGCTCAAGAGACATGGAGATAGACACTCACCCACAGAGGCCGCGACGACGGCGAAGCACCACGAAAGACCCAAAGTCACAAGGCGGGCGGTTTTCAAAGGACCATCTGCGGAGGACGACATGGTTCAAGTTGCACGGTGACGCACAAGCAGGTTGCGGCAAGGTGGGGGAGAATTCCTGAACCGTGAATCCACGGAGCCAGTGCTATTTAATTCAAAAATGCAGTGGCCCTGAAGCGCCGCTCGATTGCCCCGAGAACTTAATTTTGAAATGAAAACGACGCGCACACGACAGGACGAGTAAACGGTGCAATCGGGAAGGATCTGAAGATCGGCTTTTCTTGGGATCCCAATGCCATGTGGGTCTTGAAAAGGAAAATTCGGAGGAGCACATGATACTTGAGAAACTCTGAACGGCGCACGAGAGAGGCCTGCTCCGTCCTGCGG
Source organism: Galerina sulciceps (assembly GCA_023014345.1). Lineage (NCBI taxonomy): Eukaryota > Fungi > Basidiomycota > Agaricomycetes > Agaricales > Galerinaceae > Galerina > Galerina sulciceps. The sequence goes on from JAEDXJ010000026.1 coordinate 376,649, forward strand.
TTTTTCGGGTTGGACAGCTCCAATATTGCCAATGCCAGGCTGTCTAGTGTTCGGTTCGCTTGCTACGCTTTCTCGAGAGCGTCGATCCCTGTACTAACGGCCCCAGTATACCAGTTGTCCAGGACTGTCACCCAGATGAAGACGTAAACAGGATGTTGTCGGGATGCATAGCAGCATCCGTCTTGGGGTGTCGGCGGAACAAGCTATCTTTAAGTTTGGCGTGGCAACATCTACTGATGCCCTGAGCTTCCAAATATGGCGTATTTACCCCCTTTAGGGTGTTGGATCCGTTCCTCTGCCGACAAAAATAGACCGAACGAGGAACAAGAAATGGCTTTGGTCGCCGTACCAAGCACTACGATTAGATGTAAGACCACACATTCTTTTAAACACTTAAATATGCGACGGAATTTAGATTGCATGGCGATTTGGCTTGAGTTGGCTTGCTTCCGATGAAATATCTAGTCGGACAAGGTCGTTTTTTAGAATGATCGTCCGAGTCGAAGAATTTTCAAAAAATTCAGGTGCCTGCCGTCGCGGTCCCGAGCTCCCGAATCAGCGACCAGTTAAAGAGATTCAGCGCTGCGCGTCGCCATAGGTCGCTATCTCGTAGTCTCTGGTCGCCCATCACCTATTATGCCCGTGGTCCCGGTTGTCGGCCCATGGGGTTCTACTTTCTCCTTGATAACGATGCCGTTTGGTCGCCATGTTTATATGTTTCGAACGGTATTTTCTGACGATAGGTTCCCGGATCCGCAAGAGGAACAGTGAATAAAAATTTTCAATATTTAACGCTATTCAACGCAATAAAATTAGAATGGCTTAGAAAACTTGAAATTAGTCCTCTTTGATTATTATTCCTTTCTGTATGCAATTTTGCGTGATCGACAGCCGACGGTGCCGTCAATTTCAACTCGGAAAAAATACCAAGGCCCTCTTCGTCGAGTACGATGAAAGCACTGCAGCCATGAAATTTCTACAATGACAGACCCGGCCCCGTGTGAGGGTTTATTGGATTATTGGAGAGAGATTTCTTATTGATTGACATCCTCCATAAAATTCCTCCAAAGTTCTTGATAATTTGTATCTCTCGGCCAGTTAGCCATTAGCCGAGTTTAGAGCCTGTCCGCAGAAGGAGATCCAGCAGCGGCCGCGGTACTTTGGGCTTTAAGTTCTATCAAATTATCTTCCGGTCTAAAATCTGATCTTGTCTGCTAAAGTACAGATCAATCAAAATTCAAACGCGATGAGGCCCTAAGAAAAATGGTGTACCCGCATCGCAGTGGCGAATTTTAACTTTTGCCGCTGCTTCGAGTTCTAGAGTCGAGAGGTGTCCGAAATGTGCGGCCAACTTGGGTACATCATTACGCCTCCAAGCTCCAACTTCCAAGCTCCAAGCTCCGAATCTGAACCCAGTTGGGCATCGGGTTTTATAAGTAAATACAGTGGCGATCAAAAGTATTGCACACACCTAGATAGACATGTATCTCGGCATCTACTGGACCGATTTCTTTAATTTAAAGACTGTTCGATAGCCTAGGTTATTATCTTGAGTACTTTAATGCAAAAGTTTAAAAATTTTAAAAACCTGGCCTACAGGGTGAAATGTGCCAAAAAGTAGCTTTTCACCAGTCGGATTGAGCCATCCAAAAAATCTGAAAATATTTGAGGCCAAAGATCTAATAAATGTGAACAAGAAACAATTTAAATCTCGAAAATCGATAGGCAGGATATCGAGAGCGTCGAGCCCAAAGTAGGCGATTTAACGTAATATTTGCACTTATTACACTAAAATGGGGTACTTTGGGCTCGACGCTCTCGATATCCTGCCTATCGATTTTCGAGATTTAAATTGTTTCTTGTTCACATTTATTAGATCTTTGGCCTCAAATATTTTCAGATTTTTTGGATGGCTCAATCCGACTGGTGAAAAGCTACTTTTTGGCACATTTCACCCTGTAGGCCAGGTTTTTAAAATTTTTAAACTTTTGCATTAAAGTACTCAAGATAATAACCTAGGCTATCGAACAGTCTTTAAATTAAAGAAATCGGTCCAGTGGATGCCGAGATACATGTCTATCTAGGTGTGTGCAATACTTTTGATCGCCACTGTAAGCCTTAGTCGCCGCGAGAAGTACTTATATAGGATACCTATTTAAATAATCTGGGGTTGTACATAGCTGGAGACCTCATTTAGTATTTTAGTGGTAAGAATCGATGTCGTCATTGTCTTCTGCATCCTTGGCCATTCATGTTCCTGGCTGGTCATAGAATGCTCGCTAAAGTCCTTGTAAATCCGCAACACATAGAGTCAGCGGTTCAAAAATGACTCTAACAAACTGAAAGACAAGCATTGACAAGAAAGCCAACCACCACCACGGTAGCCGTCCTCGACGTTTTCGGAGTCCAATTTTACTTGGAATTCACAGTACTTAGGGAATTGGACAGGACATCCACTCACTCGATTTATCTGTCCCACCGCAAGACATACCAGTCCTCGACGCTCATGGGGCCAGGGACCAGCTGGGGTTGTGCGAGGCTGTGAGCCAGGCCGATGGCTATCAACACTACGCTTACAGGCGTCCTTGACGGAATTCATATCTCATATCTGGCCAGTCGAGTGGTTCAGCCGTTATCTGTGTACAAAGATCATGTCAGGGAAAAGTGGCAGTAAATGGCTTGGGTTCATATAACGTCGAATTCAAGGTGGATCCAGATGTCGGTTTTCGGACTGTCTTACGACAACCCATTGCCCTTTCTCGAAACGGACCAAATTGTTGGTCTTCGTTCGTATGACTTGCGTGGAACGTCAATTGTGGACTTGACAAAATTCGCCAAATTCGAGGCTTGGGATTGGACAAAGGCTAGACACCCTGTACACGACTGAGAATTATTTAGACAGATCAAAATTACACCTTTCATAATTCGCCAACAATTGTTCCCAGATTTGAAACCACTTGTTCTACGACCGGCGGCACGTAGACCACGCTCATGTTAGGATGACGAGTCCGAGGAGGGCTTGACTGGTCGGCACAATTAAGTGATGACTATGAATAAATATCATGGCCTACGATGACCGAATTTTATTGGCGCGGAGATCGTTCCATCTCTACAAGTAATCTAGAAATACCTGCAGCTTCTGGGCTATTCTCGGAGGGAACTTGAAAGCCGTGAGCTTGTCGCCAAACGTGCGCACGATCCGCCCAATCCCTTCTTTTAGACCTGAGGTGGGCCATGTAAGCATAAAAAAACGAAGGTTAAGGGAGTGGACCGGCCAACTTACCATCCCCCATGTAACATAAAATCTCTTGAGCCTTTTCGTGCTCCATGAGTAGGGCTTGCTTCTCGCGGTCAGGGAGGACGCCTGAAACGACTGATTTTTGTGAGGCGGTGAGTTCGGCCTGGTATTCTTCAACGGCTGACAGATATAACACCATCGCTTCTAAGATTCGAGGTATATCTCTTTGGACGACTCCATACCGATCTTCAGTCAAGGAGGCACATGTGAGGTTTGAGAGAACTACAGAAGGTATAAGCCAGACGACCAAGCAGAGCAAGAGGAAAAAATACCATCAATCACAGCAACATCCAGCTCTCGGTATGGCAAAGTTGCCTCAACAATCTTGCTGGTCCGCTCCTGCGTACACCATTTCACAAACGATGTAAATGACTCTCGGAGAGATTCGGGTGCGTAACGCTTCCACGCCGATGTGGTATACCAAATGACATTGTGATTCAGCCGACTTCCAAAGCTGGTCGCAGTAGCGACGCTCTTCTTTGCCTCCTCAGCAATGGGCGATGTGACTTTCGTCTCCACACTCCTGAACAGCTCAGGCACGTGGGATGCGTCGGCGCCTACGTCGACAACTTTTGCGATGGGGCCGTCAGATGCCAGCGCATCGAGGGCTGCTTGTACGGGAGATTCCTGGGCTGTTTTGAAAACCCTTTGTCGCAGCAGGGGTGTTGGCGTGGCAATTTTGGGGGTAGGAAAAGCAATGGATTTGACTGGCGTGGTCGTAGGTGGCGGAGGGGGTCGCCCTCGGCGAAGGAACAGTTGATAATCTTCTCCAAGTACAAGGAGACTCTCTCTCAGAAGGCAAGCCCATAAATTGAGCGCTGTCTTCTGATCGCCGAAGATGGTCATCCTTCGTGCCGTTGCACTCGGGGATTTATCAATTGCCAGATCTTTTAATTCGGCATAGGCGAAGTATTTGAATGTTCTATCAGTCGATGTGACGCCTGAAACCAGAGCTGTGTTGGGGTCTGCAGAGAGGCTGGATACTGGTGTTGTCTAATTATGCTAGAGTCAATTAAGGGCAATCAAAAAAGAAGAAAGAACTTACCTCTGATATTACCACGTTTTCGAAGAGAGAATCTGCAATCTCCGAAGTCAGAAATGTGCTGAAAGCCAAAAACCAAGCCCTGAATAGTAAAGGAAGATGGCTAAAAGGTAGGAGCAGCGTCCATCGCCCTTTGAGAAAATGAGCAGTAAAGCGTCGGAAAATTGGCGAGAATAGAGGTATCTTGTAAAGTATGGGCAAAGCAATGCGCGCAGATGCGAATACAGCAGCGGCCAGAATGATAGCGAGGGTTGAAAAAGCGGCAGAGGTCAAAAAGGACCTCAGGATAGCAAAGTATTTTGTCGAGTCCTTTGTACGCAGCTGGATGGTCGCGAGACTGAATGTAGGTTTTAATAAGAAGTCAATAAACTTACGACAGAGTTCCATCGATACACGAAACGATCGTCCATAGCACCATGCACAGAAAATGCCAGAGCAGAGAAGATCTGAGTGAAGAACAAAAATAGGAGTCGGCCGTTGAGGTAGTGAGGGTGTTTCCTAATATTTAAGGTCAATAAAACTCAATAAGGAGCGTAATCGAACAAGCGCACCTGGACTTCACAAAGAGGGAGAGTTTAGGGTCTCCATGGGCCTGTACTTCATACCGATACGCCATGATTGTGTGAATTGTGAGAGAGGCCAACGCAGACAGCGAGTACGTGAGTAAAGCAATTTTTGTGCTATTCTTCGTAAATGCGCTTTTGATGATACCAAGAGGTGATGTCGCGCCAGAACGCCGTGCTATAATCCGTATATCCGTTATTTTCAAGGCTTTACCCCTAGAAATCCGAAAACCTGCCTGTTAAGAAGACTTTACGTAGAACGATTGCCGGAAGAGCAACAGCCGCCCAACTTAAAAAGCTCATGAACAGTAGTGAAGGTGAGAATGGAAAGGAAAGAGCGGCCAAAAACCCAACGTTCTGGTTTCCTCCCACTTGCCACCACACCCATGAGCCATTGATGAACCAAGTAGATAGCGCAGAAAACAGTAGAACGAACTTGAGTTGGTGGCGAAACAGCGATTTGACTAGAGGTTCAAATGCTTGAGCAGCAGGAGGGATGGAAGGCGCAGACCTGCCGGCTAGGGTGGAGGTAATTGCTCTAATGGGTGTTGTCGGTCCGATTCGTGAGCTCGATGCATTTGCCACTGTCGCCGACATCGAGCTCGTGGTATGATTCAACTCGCGTCCGTCACGTTTCCGATTCGAGAGGTTTTGATTTTCCCAGCACGTGCTTTTGAATTGTGCACCACCAGGAAAAAGAGGAGTTGATCTTGACCATCATTTTATCACATCTGAACCTGCAGCAGCGTTTGCTACGCAACTTGGAAATAGGGCTGACATTACAGATAGAGATTCGCGGTATATAACACCGGTGACACCAATGCTACTAGCATCACCTCCTTGTTTTATTGCTCCATCTGACACGGATGAACGACTGGACTCGGAGAAGTTGAACGGTACCTTCAACTTCCCGCTTTACGTATGTAAACGTCTTTATCGAACTGATTCTCAAAATCGGAACTTTTCTAGGTCTTGCAGTTTTCGCACATCTTTTGTTGACCTGACCGCATCACTTGAAATTTATCGCCTTATCATGCAGACATCGGAGCCAGAGCAAAAGATCGACCAAAGATGTCCTGGGCGGTTATTCATTTCAATTTACCCAACTGGAGGTTATAGGATACCGACTGCGGTTTCTCAGTGGCTGCCTGCTAATATTACATGACCAGTGTAGTCCTTGGCGGTGAGTCTCTTCACTGAAGAATAATTCAGTTAAATAACCGCCTGGTTATTTGCAACTCCAGTCTATCTCAGGGGTGCCGAATGAATTACTTCAAATCTACGAGGGCTTCTCGTTCAGTGTTCACCGCACGAGAAGGCAGAGCTTGTCCAATTTGCTGGTATAAATCTGACACAATGCTAACCCCATTCACTATACATCCGCCGCCATTACGGAACCTCATAACACTCTTTTTTCAGCCAATCGCTGCAAGCCATGTTTCTAGAAATCAAACCTCTCCAGCTGTTGAAGTCGGATCGAAGAAATCGATTCCACACCCGCGAATAATTTTAGCTATAATTCCCAAGGTCCTGTTCACGGTACCGCCAGTTTCCAGGATTCTTCCCCCTGATAGACACATCCGAACTCAGCGTTGGTTGAGAAGAACTTAAGTCGCTCTCATCCACCCTAACACCTGATCGCGGTACCGGCCGCCCTGCGAAAAAACACGAAGTTTGAAGAGGTGAGTATCCGCGGCAAATATTTTTCTTTCGAGTGCTCAGACCACGCGACGTTCGTCAGCATCTACAAAAAATTGCTTTTGCCCACACTCGGGAAATTTCTCACCTCATGGGTGAGCCAGCTGCAGTTTCTCTCCTCTGATCCTTTCATTCAAGCATGATCGTACAGATGTCTTTTTTTGATCCTCCACTCCGACATTTAATGGTTCCATCTTATGACGATTTTAATAAGCTAAAAGGGCAAACTTCGGCGCTGGAGAAATCGGACGCACCTGGATTATCTTTCTGCCTATCGAGAACACTAACTAAAAATACCTGAGGATGCTCACTTTTATCCCTAGACTGTTCCAATGCCAGCGGACATGTCCTGATTTAGGGCCCATAATCCACCGCGATATCCATGAAGTGTCTCCGTATTTTACACTGTGTGAGCGAAAACGCACACAATTTGCGGCGCTCCCAAGGGCTCCCAGGGCTATCCAACTATCCATCCCGATGTATCGTTTACGGTGAGTTAACAACGGCGAGATTTATTGCAAACCATTGCCTTTCTCCGCCGAACGTCGTACTCTGGCTTCTAAGCTTGCACTACTTGCACCTTGCATATGTTGCGAACAACTTCTTTCCATGCTGCATGCCGCGAATCGGCACCGACCTCGACTTCTTTGATCGCTGCACTTTTAGAAATCCCTTCTGAACGACGGACTTACGCTAGACAGCGGGAAGGTCTAAATATAGAGCAAGGTATAAATGAGATTCAATTCCTCTGTGTCCCTTAGAGCTAAGAGGAGAACGAGCAGAGAGGTACCTTGATGGTGCTCACGAGCGGTGCCAAATGCCACGAGGTACGCGATCAAGGAAAAGCCTATCAAAGTTTGCGAACAAGTTTGGCATCAAACGCCTTTCACGCACCCTCTCCAAAAAGAATGTTTACACCTTGCGGAACGCTTCCAAAGATAAATTACATTACCCCTGGGACCCAAAGGAAATGCATCGGGTATCTCCTTCCACGACGCGGACATCTAATCAAAGTTTTTCAACTTCAGTAGCGGTGATATACTTGGGGTGAGTCGTGAATGCTGCCCGCTTACACGCTTCCTGGAGCCCTGGCTTTCTTCCAATAGGACCACCACCACCCCACTATGCGTTTCTTTAGTGCCCACCTTCTCATTGCTGGTGCCCTCAATGCTACTTTAAGTCCATGGCCAGCACTGGCAACGAACTCGACTGCCCAACGTGCTTTAAGTGCCCTAAGGACATGCTCGCTACTTCAGACAAGCCTAGGCCCTGAGATCGTTCAGCTATCTGGAGTCGAATTCCTGGCCAGCACCACAAATGCGTGGAGTTTATTCAATACCGAACTCAGGCCGACATGCATAGTGTTCCCTCAGCAGGCCTCCCACGTGCAGACAGCGATGGCCGCCATATTTCGGGACAAGATTCACTATGCTGTCCAAGCAGGCGGTCACACTGCCATGACTGGGTGGAATACGTGCGTGTCTTTGACTCTTAGCTTTTACTGCGGAGGCTTGTGTTGTTGACCCCTTTTTAGAGTTCAAGATGGAATATTGTTCTTCTTTTCTCACATGAGCAACGTTTCGTACGACGCTGTAAAAGATACCATCACTCTGCAGCCTGGAATTCATTGGGACGACGCTTTAACTCAGCTCCAACCACTTGGCGTTGCACCGCTAGGAGGAAGACTTGGGTGACTTCATTTATTTTCGACGTCCGTTATTTTATTGACGTTCAAACTTTTAGTGACGTCGGGACGGGTCTTCTTCTCGGCGGCGGACTTAGTTATATTTCTGGGGAGTTTGGGTTCTCTTCCGACGCTTACGTTGAAGTGGACGTCGTTCTGGTTACTGGGCGACTTGTAACGGCTACTGCAACCAACCAATACGCGGATCTCTTTCGCGCGCTAAAAGGAGGCGCTAACCGCTTTGGGATTGTCACCCGCTACGAAGTTCAGGCCATACATACGGGAACAGATGCAGACAAAAACTTTTTCGGAGGGCTCATTCTGGTACGTGCTCGCAGAAGCCGTCATGCCGCTAAGAAAGCTTAGTGTCATGTCAGTATCCAAACTCTTCCGCAGAGGCGCTTATTAACGCCACACACAAATATGTCAGTACTGTCAGCGATCCCAAAGCATGTAAGTAAATTCTTCCGCGCTTTGATGGTTAGTTTTAACAAAAATAACTCTTAGCGATCCTTATGGCCTTCTCAAATACAGTGAATGGAAGCATCATAAGCCCAAGCCATATTCTGACGCTTTTTTATAACGGTCCTTCCCTTCCTCCAAGTATTTTTGGCGACTTCTTGTCAATTCCCGCTTCTTTCACTCAATTGTCCGCTGTGAGCTACGTAGAAGCGAACAACATACTAGGGTCAGGAGCGACTCGGGGCTTTGGACAGCTGTTTGGCGCTTCTGCATTTAATGGCAGTGTTGATCAGTACATGAACGCTCTCCGAAGCTGGAATGAGTACACCTCCACTATCAGCGGATCGTTGTCTGGAGCAGTGCTCGCCTTTACTCCCATTTTACAATCCCAGATATTGGCCGGTAGAGCACGAGGTTCGAATATCATGGACCCACCGCTGGGTAACTATGCAGCTGTACAGGTTCAGTCCCAGATGCTGCCTGGACTGACCACTGTCTCTCCCGCAGTCGAGGCTGCACGAGGGAAGCTTTTCTCCAGGTGAGTGAAAAATCTTTATCGGCCGAGTGAGTCCAATTCATTAGGCGCCCATAGCATTCCTCGTTCTCCTGGCTTGCCACTATACGTTAACGAATGTGACGCGGCGCAGAACGTCTTTGCGACCTATGGTAGGTTCAATGAGATGAGAAATACCTATGCAAAATATGATCCTACCCGGTAAATCCACATTTTCTCTTCTTCCGCTCGGCCTATCTAAAGAAAACACACCCTAGATTTAACATGCGATTTACAGATGGTCCAATTGGCCTATAACTTATAATAATAGATGGGATCCCTGAAATTTATTTACGGCTCTTTATTCTTAATATTTGGACGAATTTAATCTCCACGAAAAGATGGTACAGAAATAGTTGACAGTGAACTGGTTACTCCATTAGACATAAAGTATCTTAAAAACGGAAGAACCGTATCCGTGTGGCTAATTAATTACACTAAGCGCGGCATTGGGATGATAAAAGGAAGAAATGAGGTGAAATATCGGAATATATTCGCTCACGTGATAAGGCATTGGAATTTCGATGCAGTGCGAGCCTTGTGGGTCTCCTTAGTTCTTCCAACTTCATGTTCACGCCCCCATGATATCGGCTAGTATTGGCGCCCAAGTGACCTAATTGCACTCAAATATTCGAGGACTATATTGCTCAGGATGATCAACATTTTTTTCTTGGAGGACTTGATCGATCGTTGAGCGGCGAGCCTCAGGTCTTTGGGTCAGCCTCCTGCAATGGGTCCACATTTATTGGTCAACTTCCCCATCATTCTTGGCTCAACACGCGTATTCTGTTCAGCAATGATCCAAACCTCGGAATCGTCTCGAAGTTTCCCATCTAGGGTCCCAGTTACGCCGATGCGACGACTCTTGTCCAGACTCGAATTCACTGCCCGCCCACTCTTAGCTCTGGGGAAACGAAATAGGGAACTCACGTATAGACCGTCTACCGAGGGTTTGCGCTTACTGGCTACTGCTGCTGAGGCCACCGTTGCGAGGCTTCCTGAGACTACTTCCCCGAGCAAGTCCTTGGCTTTCTCTCCGATTGCCCAAAACACGACGAGTGACGATATTCCTCCAGAAGTCACCAACGCTCAGCGTCAAACGAGCCTACGTGCTTGCCTTGCTCTTCAACAGCACGACCAGCCTCTTGACGCCATTGTAGTGACGACGCTTCCCCGCTACCCTTTCTGCTGCCACGAGGACTTGTTGACGATGTCGCGCGACCAGCTCGTCGAAGTTGCCGCTCTCTTCAACGCCAATCTCCCGCACACCACGCAGATAGATCTCTCGGAGTCAACGACAGATGCACACATACGCCATTGTATCGAGTCCTTGGTCGGAATCATTCCTCAGACCCCTGCGGCGCCGAAAGCTGTTAAATCCCGGACGATAACTTCCGAGCGCCATAGAACCTTACTGCCTCCATCTAGCCCATTGGCCATGCGAGTGTCAAGAAGGCGAGGACTGTCTCACATCTCGAGCCCCTCTGGCCTGCTCGAGCGTCTCGAAGAAGAAGACGAAGGCGACTTCTTTACCAACCCTAGAGTCTCTAAAAAGAGAAAGGTTTCCGAGAGTGCGGCCGCGCCTATCCGTTTCTCGTATGAGCCTGATAGCATGGATGTGGATTTCGCAAGTTCTCGATCATCGACATTCTCGGCCAGCTTCGAGATGTCGTTTTCTCCAGGCAATACGTGGTCATCAGATCTGGACATACCCGCGTCGTCTCCTCTCCAAAATCGTGGAATGACGAATTTTGCATTCGACACGGGCTCCAGCTCCATGAAGCAAGGCAGTGGATTTTTAGGCTCCAGGTTACGATCTCGCTCCAACTCAGGCCGAGGGAGCGCGTCGAAAGACAAACGAGCTCAACAAATTTGTCGTCCGATGGGCATGCTTCACATGAACTCCGTGTCACCCGCGAGGCGCAATATTGAACGAAGACTGCAACAGGACCCTTTTTGAATCACTCTACCGCTCTTACTTTCCTTGAGGGCACCATGTGTGATTTTTATATTCGGTCTGTTATTGGTTTCTTGGTTGTCTCATCGATTTTATACGCGTGTACTGGTTCAAGTTGGAGATGATTTGAGGCACGGGTTTACATCCAGTTTATAGTAGAAAATCTTTTTTGAAGCCTCCCAAGAGTTTTTTCATTTGAAAAAGCTACTTGATTGGTGGATTCATACGAAAGCTTACGGCATATAAGGTTTTGATACGAATCCATCTGATGTGCCATTTCTGTTCCACGGTATGATTGGGGAAAACTAAGCTCTCATCTATCCATTCGGAGAGGAAGATGGGCCAAAAAATCTCAGGATGTTTCATCACGGACCAAATTTTCGAGTTCTATATTGGCGCCGACTAATCGTAATGGCGAATCGGTCATGCCTGAATCGCAAGTTTACCCCGAACCATCCACACCACTCACCTCGCTGGAAGGTCCGCTCAACCTACAGCTCTGATTCTGGTTTAGGACTGCCAGTGCCAAGGAGCAAGGGAATCTGGATTCAGCACGCGTCTTGTCGTCCACCTCGCGACGGCCTTGACATTAGGCCATCTAAACCCACGTCACCAGGTTTAATGAGGGCAAGAGCATGAAAGAGACCCACTTTTGGAGAGCTCATGTATTGCAAGAGGAGGTTTTTAGTCGGAATGTTTCATCTCGTCAGTATTCCATGATTTCGTTTGATCTTTGGGAGTTATTGATTCATTGATTTATTTTCTTCGTATTCAGTAGGAGCACTTGTCTGGTTGCTCTGGGAGTGCGTCCTCACTGGCCACAATGAATACCAGTACATCTGGAGGTGTGTACATCCCCACTCAATGGAATGGCCTGGAGATTTTGACCGAGATATCGAAAAGAGGACCAATGAACCGCGTCAAACTGCTATTTCTGTTCTCTCGGTACCTCGCCGTCTGTGCTCAAGTGTGAGTGGTTCTCGAATCAACGCACAGGTTCCATGACTCCTAATATTCTTGTATATAGGGCAAATACGTACATCGTCTTCTTTCCTTTATCTATTCTCCCAGTTCCAAGAGACGAATGCCAGACCTGGTTGATATTCCTGACTGTGTGTTCATGCCTTCTTCTTGGAGCTGTTGACATTGTCGTCATGCTCAGAGGTGAGACCCAACCAATCACATTAAAGCTATTTGCCAATAACGCCTCAAATCAGTTTACGCTCTCTACAATCGCAGCCTCAAGATTGCCCTTTTTCTTGCTGCTCTCCTCCTTATCCAAGCTAGCGTAGTTACCGCATGTACGCGGATGACGCTTCCTCATGTGCCATTTGGACCCAGTTGCAATGCTCTTGAAACTCCAGCTGATGTCGTTTATTTTATGTGGGTTCATTTATTCTGTAGCTTTATCGAATTCTTATTTCCGGTTTCGTAGGGCGACCGTGGTATTCTCACAAACAGTTCTGCTGATTCTGACAGTCAGGAAGCGTAAAGTCGCATTCGGACAATCACCACTTATTGATCTCGTGGTACGAGACGGGGCATGGGTATTCGTTCTGATCGTTTGTACGTTCATTCTCCTTGTTATGCTTTGCCTCTCTTTTGACCACCTTTTTTGCTAGCCATGTTCGTCGCCCTCATTCCGTATTCGTTTGTTGTCCAGGTGTTCAAACCCTACATCATATTTGTGTATGCCTTTTTCTTTTCTCCCACCATCGACTCGTACTCAATAATTGCAGTTGGCCAATGACTTTAATGTCCGTTACGGCCTGCCGCCTAATACTGAACATGCAGAAAGTCACTCTAACCCCAGTCGAGGGCCAATTCTCTGGTCAAGCATCCACCAACACAAATATCGCTTTCACGAGCTATATCGACTTCAATGACGAACGATCGCCATCATCCTCCCTCAACAGTCGCTTGAGAACACATGACAACCCCGACTCGCCTGTCATCATCCTAGATGATTTCCTCCATGCAGGTGAACATAGGACGTCGTCTCCTTCCTAGAAAAATCTATCCGCAGCATGGCTTTCGAAATATATCAAACAGCATCGTCGTCAAGCCTCGCATCAACTACAGCACGGAGATACCCGTCCCTAACGAATTAATGAATCTTAATGAAATGTACAATACTACACATTGTTGTAATTTATCAGTGTTTGGATTAGATTTTATAGAATGGATAGTCGCATATTTTTTATGGCTCGTTCCAGAACCGTCTCATCTCTTCAGAATTCAGGCTGGAACTCGCGTGAAGGCTCCCGATTTCAATATCCCCTCCTCGACCACGGCCCGACTGGATGGACGTATTCTGCGAGCTCTCCTCCGCAAGGCTTGTCATGGCGGTCGTGATAGAATCGTGCGAAGCACTGCTATCTCCAAACATGGTCGGGTACAATGAAGGTCCTTGCCGCGAAGAGACGTATGATATGGATGTATGATGCCCATGAGAAGAGACAGGATTCATGGGGTTTGGCCAATGAGTTGCCGGAACCGCCTGTACCGCCTGCACTTCCGGAACGTTTTGCGGTAGCTTTTGCGATACTTGTTGCTCCTGTTGCGACCTGCTCCGATAAGCTAGCTGAATTCTGGGTTCAAGCTCCCATCTTTCTAGGGTGCGTTCGTGTTCGGCGCGATTTTGTTCCGCTGTGTTCAACAATAGTCGACATGTCTGCCACTCGTGTCAGCACGAATACGTATGCTAAGCCTCAGCTGGAGAACTTACTCCGAGAGAGAGGATGGTTGGTGGCCAACTTCATCAAGCTAGGGCGTCAGCTCACGAGAAGAGGCATGAATAGAACCTTGACTGACGAAAAAAAGACCAGATGCGGCCATACAAATTGATGGACGAAGGCAGTCGGGACGATAACCATGAGCATGGCTTCCAAGTTATGACAAGGTGAGCCCCGGCACAAGCTATCATTCTTAAAGTGCAGGACTCACTCAATATTATGAGCCATGACCACTTTCCGTCTCCGAGAATAGCCATTAGACTGGTCCGCTTCCTCCCCCTCCCTCCATCCCTTCTTAAGAAGGTTAATGTCCAGAGTATAAATTGAGAGAAAATGATGGTAACACTGAATTTGATGCCACGTAAATTGAGAATACATGTATAAAATCAAGGAGTACTTACACAATAGCAATAACTTCTCGGGGAACGCTAAACGCGCTGTTGCAGAGTGGGTCGTACCTCCCATAATCGAGTGTGTGCCAACAACATATGCTAACAACCAGGGTTTCCGCGACATGGAGTAGGACTAGCCCAAGACCAATTCGATACGATTGCTGGTAGAGATCAAAAACTGATTTGGAGGCGTATTAGTGAAGTGTCCGATGACAAAAGAGGAGTGATGAACCCCGCAGCATGAGGACGATATCACTGGGAGCGTATACGATCCAAAATCTCACCGCTTCGAAGGCGTACCATCCTGCGCAAGCGCTATGCGAGACGGGGAGATGTGAAAAGAGTGTAATGGAAAGGACAAAGTTGGTGCTATAAATTATAATCGACAAACTGGTTCAGCTCTCAAATTAAGAGGGCTGAAGATGATTATGGACGTACAGCTGCGATGCGAGACCAAAATATCGGATAGCAAAATACAAGAACTTGCTCGGATTTGAGGGTTGGCTGAATGCAAGGTCGACGTAGGTAAAATTAGTAGAGCCGTGTGCTACATACCTCCATATCAGTGAAACTTCATCCGGGAGTGTAAGGAGGTAATCCCAGGCAAGTAGTGTGAATGCAGAGACTAGAAAGTTGCTCGGCGGATAGCAGAAAAAAATTAAGTGGGTACTTACCAGACGAATAATTCTGCAGACTGACCATCTTCGTCATGTCAGCCAAGTTCCACTCATCCTCTGCCCTGCGAGAGATGAATATTGTGGCGACAGAAAGAAGGCCTCTGCTTATCGATTCGGCCATTATCGTGGATGGCCACGGAGGCAAGGACGAGGGGCATTTCGCCAGATATAAGATATCTTTAAGCTAAACATAGGTCAGGGTTGTCGCAGAGAAAGAGAGCTTGGGAAAGTCACCTAAAGTGCTTCAAATCCCGGCCTACTGCCAAGGTACCGGCAAACCGGCAAAAAGAATATCCCATACATCCACGAGCTGAAGGTGGAGGTAAATGGTCGTTTACCACCATCGACCAATGTCCACGAGTTCAAAACTGTAGTGTTTTCACCACTACGGATCAACTCAATCCAAGCGAGAGAAGGAGAAAGTGGTCACAATACCAATTGAGTTGACCAAAACTCTCACAGACTCTCAGGCTCTGAAAAGGAACGTCGGGCTTCGGACTGGCGGAGAAAATGTTTTGATCGACATGGGACGGAGGTGCCTACCAACGATCCCTGGATATCGGTACATGTCATTGAAGGAGGATGTGAGGATATCCACAAAATGGTCGTGTTGGAAACGTTCTGGATTCAAGAGGTTCAAGCTTATTGGAATTTCCTCAGCCTGTTTGTCAAATCAATTATCCGAAAATTCAATGCTAAATAGAGTTTCGCAAGTATTAGAAAAGAGTTTTACAGGGAAGGCGGCCAAGACGCACTGAGGTAGTCGCATAACGAAACAAAAGTGTAAAAAGGTAGTCAGTGGTGTCAATCCGGCGGAAAACATACCGTATTAATAGACCAGGTACTTTCATCCGTCGGTAGGGAAGTTTGAGCGAAACGTTATGATGCAGCTGCCGAGGATTTGTGTTAATTAAGACTCGGGACGAAGATGGATCGGAAAACAACTTCGTCAACGACAGAGGGTGAAGTTAATTAAATACTTTACCACCCACGCCTGCTAGACCAAGCCATGGCCGCCGATCAAGAGCACGAATTCTAACGGCATTGCAAGCGAACGGTTCCTTATCGAAGAATTCATTTGCGATAAGCAGGAGCCTTGGTGATGCTTTTTTTTCAGAACAGGGTCAAGGTCACATAATTGCAGGCGAGTTGGGCAAAAGGCCAGCCCAGGTCTTTTGCCTGGAATGTGAACAATAACCTAGAACAAGGCGGGATATGGTCCAGGAGATAAGTACGTCCATGTAGTCCATGACCATTGGGTAGACGACCGAACTCCTGTTGACACAGGTAAATTTGTACCCAGCTGAGCATTCTGTGAGAGTCAAGGGGGAATGACATGAGGTCAATGATTTCAGGCGTTCACGAATGTCGACAGGAGCACATCTAGTAGATCTTTTCCGAGGAGGGGCCGCTCTAGGCCGCTCAGGTTCAACACGACGGTTTCCTCCAGCCTCTAATGCGGGGATATTCATCTGGAAGGTTGAGAAAGAGCACTGATATGCTTACCTTCGACCATGCTCTGCTCTCGTCTTCACTGGCACTGCTCGAACTTTTGCTAAGCTTTTCCCCATGTTATAAATATTGCCAGTGTATTCCCTGCCAATCGTACCCTGTTTCTGTTGGCTTCGAACACCACTTCAAATGTTAATATTTTTGTTCACCAGCAGTTCGAGGGTGCACGGCGAAGTAGACTCTTAGTAGATTATCAATGCTCGTCACTGCGCGTCGTGCAAGCGGGCGGAACGCGATAACTCACGTCACGTGATTTATGTCACGACCGAGTTCTGAGAGCGTCAGAATTTTGCCCGCCATTCCAGAGTTGATGTGAAATCTAAATTCAAATGCATTCGCGATTGGTGGGTTTAAAGGGATTGAATAAACTCTTAATTATCATTTATTATTTAATACTTAATGTGTTGTCAATTTCGACTTAAAGAAAATGGTATACAAGATTTGCGTATTCGTTCTACTAAAAGTCTATAAGATGCGGATAGGTCCTGCTCCAGAATGTCACGAAGCTGGTGTAAATTGTGATGAATGATGTCTATGAATAAATGAGAATAAATGAAATGAGGGCAGCGTGGATGTCATGAGGTGCGTGAAGAGCAATGCAAAGGAGACTTCGTGTCTATGATGATGGTCATGCCTGGGACTTTTCGCTGGCAGCCTCTAGTTTTAACTCTTCTGCGATTCGAAGGTCCTGTGCATCACAAAGTAAGTAACCGCTCTGGACAGACGACATCATAAAACTTACAATGCATGGGGCAAACTTGCTGTGGCCACGAATCCGTGGGCCATATTTTTTGAACAGGAAGGGACATGGCACGAACAGAAGGGCAATGAGTCCAAGTAGAGTGCACGCCCAATTAACACCGAGCTACTTTTTCGTCAGTAAAGAAACAAAACGTATAGAAGGCAATAACTTACATTGGTAAACATTTGAACAGTGAAGAGTGGGAAGGCGGCAGCCACCGCAGAGCGGATAACTGTGTTCGCAGCGAAAGCGGATGCGCTGTACATTCTGGAAGAAGTTTTTTAGGACAACGCTTATGATTCAGGACGTGGCACAAGTCTCACAAATAGGTATCGACAAGGTAACTCTGTAACGACGAGAGAAATTAACAAATTTTCTTTGGAATATGCATAGCGAACTTACCAAGAATGACATAAATATCAAACTGATTCCCGCGCCAACGAGGATGGTGCTGAGCGCAGGAACGTACCATGGGATGCTGGCGTACTCGCCAGTCCAGCCTAGCCAAAATATCCCAACGACGAGTGCCGGGCTGCCAATCATGGCACCGTAAAGCCTGTCCTCAGGAGGTGGGAAGCCTTTCCATTTTTTGATGAGCTCAGGGTAGTGAGAGGTCGTAAAGTAGTTAATAAGGGAGCCAAGGGTGGTCCCAATACCGACTCCGATGAAGATGAGTCCATCCTGAGAAATCTTGAGGCCGCGTTTCTCAATGAAAACAATAGGGAAAGCTTGGAATACTGAGATGATTCGCACGGCGAGTAAGGACATCGAACTAAGAAATATATGCAAAGGAAAACTCACAAGCATAAAGCAGGCCATAGACGACGGACATGTAGATTGTGATGAGAACGAGGATAGGTTCCTTTGCGAGCATTTTAATAGGCCGGAGTAATGTCCGATCCAAGAGTCCCTGGTAGGACCAATCCTGCTTTTCGTGTTCCGCGTATAGATTCTTGCTCCCTACGGGGTCCTCTTTTCGCAACCTCTGAGCTTTCTTTAACAGGATGACGGGTGCGTAGGTTTCTGGTAGAGTGGGGATTGCGATTAGGGTACAAGCACCCGCAAAGATGAACATGACCCAGAAGACCCATGCCAGGATACGGAGCTTTCAACGATGCTAGAATGACCGAATGAGAAAGAGATCTCGACTGTAAGAAGAATGCGATGACATACAATCCAGAAACGATGGGTCCCAGTACAGGGCCGAGGAAAACACTGGCGGTGAAAAGACTCGTCGCAGGTCCACGTCCGATAGCTGGCCAAATATCCGCGATGAGACCTGGAAGACAGTTAGAAACCTATTGCACGACTTGTAGAGTTGAAGCGAATCATGGACTAACCGCCTGCGTTGTTCAGAGGAGCTACGGCGAAGAAGCCAGAGAAAAAGCGAGTGACCATCATTG
Organism: Galerina sulciceps; assembly: GCA_023014345.1. Classification (NCBI taxonomy): domain Eukaryota; kingdom Fungi; phylum Basidiomycota; class Agaricomycetes; order Agaricales; family Galerinaceae; genus Galerina; species Galerina sulciceps. The sequence continues at coordinate 395,367 of JAEDXJ010000026.1, forward strand.
TCGTTACATTGTGGGCGAGAGCTTGTCCCAGAATAAAAAGCGTGTATAGGACCATAGTCCCTATGAAGATTGGCCGTCGTCCTACAAGCTCACTGCCTGGTCCCCAAAACAAAGGCTATATTCGCGGATTAGACACGGCTGGAAAAATAGACAAGATGAACATACTCCAATAACATAACCCAGTAAAAATGCCGTCGTAATTAGGTCTGCTACCTCTCGTGTGACATGAAACTCCTCGACTATTCTTAGAATAGTGGAGGATGGGGCAGACGAAGCAAATGTCCTGCATTACAAAATTAGAGCAAGTCGACGCAGGATAAATTTCACTTACACGTTAACCGTCATCAATATACACACCATAGTCGTTAACCATTTGCGAGCAATCGACCAGTTTTGAGGATTTTCTGGGTCGTCCGGGCCGTCCCATGCCACCATATTTGCATCAAGTGTAGGACCTGCTGAGGGAGTATCTTGCATGGGCGTACGTTTAGCTGGGGGTTCGCGAATATCATCTCCTCCATAATGTTCGAACTCATATTCGTCTCGTTGAGCGAGCCTTTCGAGATTGGCGCGTTGTATTGACAACTCGAGAGTGTCTTGGAAGTCATGAGGAGGTGGTGTATTGTGCTCGAGAACTGTAAACGAGGAACGCGAGGAGCCCACTGCCGTTGGGGCGTCCGGAAATTGTGTATGAGGCATTGCGAAGGGAGGGAGTAGACTTTGAACTTGGCCGACTCACCTTTTATAAGTTTCTGGCAGGAGGAAAAACCCAACGGCTATTCGTCCGGTAATGCCAACGTCCTGACCTGAGCAGATGCAGCAGATCTTGCCGCCATGGTTTGCAAAACGGCGATTATCATCGTGATGGCCGACCCCGACGGATATGTTATCTAAACTTAGAAAGTGGGGAAAACTACTTCAAATTGGAACGCAGTAAGCGGCTTTCTTCTCCAGAAAAGATGCTTCTGTTTTTTTATTTTCAGAGAAGAAACAATCGATGAATACTGGACAAGATTCAGACCTCGAATTTTGAGGTGAAGTAATAGTGGATTTGTATTCGTCTTTGTGCCGAAATGCCATTGCAGATTGTTCTTCCGGATTCAGCTCGCTGTCAAGCAAACTTAGAAAAGAAAGGATCCGCCTGCAGACAGCAGGTAGAATTGTAGTCGGCGAATGTCTGTTAGTAAGTCCCGTCGCTGATTCTCCGTTAATGACGCGATGCAGTGAAAACGTACCTTTCTTGCTGAATACTGGTGTCCGATATGAAGCGCTCGCTGACCATTTTGGGACAATCCGGCAAGGTTGTAACCGGTCCCGGTGGCTAGGCATTTCAAATCAACGATGACGACATTTGTTCGGACTCGAGCTCACCGAAAGACAATAGCCCCATATCCAAGCCAATGTGGCCTAAGGCTATAGGCTTTGTAATTTGTAAGCGGGAAGCCTTCAATTTCATTTCAGGGCAGAAAATACCGTGAAGAAACCGGGAACCGGTGACGGCGAGGAACGAGTCAGGTATTGAGCTCATCAGTTATTAGTGTTCATACCATTCCAGTTTCAGTAATTCTATCCTTGTATGCACGCTCCACAAACCGGAGTATGGCGCTAAAAACTTGTTAATTTTAGTAATGATGTCGACAAGTCCATATGGATCATGTTCCCCAAAAGCCTAGAGAAACATTCACTGAGCAAAATAAGAACCCGACACACCAACAAGCGAGAATGAGCAATGAGCTTTGTATCCAGAATCCAAGGACGACGTTCTGTGCTCCGGTTATGACAGTAGCCGGTAAGGTTAGGTACAGGTACGGCCTCTCAGCAACCCAGTCTCAAGGAATGTTTCTCCATGAAAAATGATCATCGTCGTTATGTAATAATACAGTTCTCGGGAATCACGAATCGAGTCTCTTGAGCAAAAGGTCAGTTCATAGGAGTTTGAAGGCAAACAGAGGAAACATACTGCGAGGATGGCGAAAGCGTATCTCCAAGGTCATCTCCTACGATATCGTCCGCCTTCAGCAGCTGCCTCTTTGTCAACGTCATCCTTCTTTCGCTTATGAATCTCCTTGGCTTGGTCGTTGATATCTCCGACCTCCTGTGTATCCGGGAAACCGATATTCCAGTATCCAGGAGGTGTAGTAGCACGAGCCCAGGCGTGTCGGTGCCTCGAGATTGCTTTCTTATGCAACTCGATATCTGATTGACGCCGCACTGATCTTGAAGGCGACGAACGTGTGTCGATTCTGTGATCCTTACTGGAGCTGGAGAGAGAGTGCCGAGGGCAAGGCTTGACTGGTGTGGTGGGAGGTGAACGCCATAAGGGCTGCTGCAGTCGGTTTGGAAGGGGACCAACACTTTCGTAATACTGCAGAGTGTCAGTGAGATACCTTTTTATTGACAACTAATGTTCGCACCTCTCTGCAACACTCGCAATCTCCGGCATCCATCTTGCGCCTTTCATCTTTGCTTCTGACAACTTCGTCATATTGGAAGGCAAGCCCACCATTTCGAGCTGGGTCGATAGCATACAAGGCATTTATCGTCGACCTGAAATTCGATTGACTAAGCAACAAGTCATGTACATGACGTGATTAGACGTACTGCTTCGGTTCTTGAGTCGTCTTGCTATACCGTCCTCGACCCTTGAACGATGAGTAGTCTTCGATTCGCTTTCGCCCAATGTTTCGGGTAGTCAAAGGGGTTGAAGTGTCGTCCTGGTTCTCGCGCTCTTTTCCTTTGGCGGCAAGGCTGCTGGGTCCAGGCCGTGGGTCAGAGGTGGACAAAGAAGACACGTCGGCCATCGAAGATAAGTGAGATCGATCGCAGCCGATATCACTCAGCCTACGCATTTTTGCAGGTCGTGCGGACTCTCTGTCGGGTGCAAGCTGAAGAGGTTCTTTTGTCCGCATCGGCTCTGCTATGGGCAAGTTTCGTTTTCGCTCAGGCGACGATACAGAAAACAAAGGCCGAGATGGGAGGCTAGGATGTGGTGTGTTTGGATTCTCGTGACTTGGGCCCGCCTTGGGAGGAGGAGCGGGAACTTTGAATACCACAGGCTTTCCAGTACGAGGATTTGTTGAAGGAAAAAATACAGCTGTAAATAATGAGGACCTCTCCAAAAATGGTTCACAGAATCATACCTTGTGAATCGTCTTCTGTGTCAGATGAACATGGCATACGTGTTCTTGATAACGGAGAGCTATGCAGGGTATCGTTATTATTCATGGTGGCACTGAGGGAACTAGGTGTGCATCTATTGCTAGTCAGCTCGATTGAATCCGGGAAAAGGTTGACTCTTACGGTGGCTCCTGAGGTATATTCATGGTATCTGGAATAGTTTGAAAAGTAAGAGGGACACGGGCCGTTGGATTTATTTGAGGATCAAGAAATACGGTGGGTGACGATGAAGGTGGAGCAACGTTTATGACAGATTTCAAAAGGCTGTTTCTGAGAGGAGCAGAAGTAGTAGCAGCTGGTGAATGTAAGCCTTTGGAAGAAATGGTAGCATTCTCGGATGCGATGTGACGCTTCTTAGGCGGTGGCATCGGCGTTGCATCATTTTCTTTGTTGCATGCTGAATCTTCATGACTGAAACTGGTTGGTTGCTTGGGCATCGCTGATGGGTCTAAGGGCAATATGAATGAAATAATTAGTGTGGCAAGGAACAAAGCATACCTTCGACAATATCTGGTCCTCCTACCAGTTCAATCACCCTAGCTCTGTTGCGCAGGAGCAACTTCTCTCTGGCTAACTTCTCTTCTGGTGTAATTCCAGGCTCGTTCTCGTACTTGCGAATTTTCTTGTCGTCAGAGAAAAGCCACGTTTTGATCTCTCTGTACTTCTTGTAATCAGCCTTATATCGCTCCGCAGCACGCTCTTTCTTGTCTTTAAGGTCATCATATTGCAACTCTAAGTCACTAGTTCGATTATCAGGACCACGTAAGGCTGAATATTAAAACAGCCTACCGTTTCTCTTTGGCTAGTTTTTTGTATTCTTGCTCTCTTTCATGAAGTTTCGCCTGAAGTACTTGTGCATCCGTCTTCTCAACTATGAGCTGAGCCTCGGCAAGCTGAAGACGCTCCAGGCACTCCCGGTAAGTCACGGAGTGTTCTGCGGAATCAATCGCCACCTGCGCGTCGAATATATCGTTGAACCCCAAAGATTCAGCCAGTCGACGGCCACGATTTGTAACATCGAATAAATTCTTTGTAATATCGTCAGCAGAGTATTTCAGGCGCACAAATTTGGCTTGAAGTGCGTTAAGCTCGTCTTCATGTTTCTTTTGAATGACTTGATCCCTTTCCCGTAGATGAGAGCCAGAATAAGTTGACTTCGTCATAGAATTAGAATAGGGCACGCATTAGTACATATTGACGTGTCATAAAGGTGGTGGTGGTGGTGAGCTCAGAAGTCAGAGCCCTGTAATAAACGTGACGATTTTAGTCATTTGGTAACGGCCATGTGATCGCGGTGTTTGAATGTCACACTATCACCTTCCGCAAGTTCCAGCTTGATCTCAACCTTTTCCACCGGATTTTGATGTTCTTTGACCTCAATTTTCCTGTTCAAAAATCCCCCCAGAGGGCGAATCTTTCCAAGAAGGGGAAGCAACCTCAGGGGGAACCAGTTGTGGCTTGGACAGCCTCTGAAATATCAGCGATTGAAACACGAATCGACCTTTTTGTTCACTGTGAGTTGGTCTGATATCTTACGGTGCGACTGGTCATTTACTAAGTAAAGCAAGTAGGATATTCTGTGATTGGATTTTCACAGACTGTAAACAAGAAAGTAGATTCGAAAACCCACATAAACTTTCTGGATAGTCTGCTAGGTCGTCTGCGTCCGCGACCTGGAATTGTTTATCTGAAAAGATTAAACATCATTCTCGACTCGGAGAGCGAAAAAGGCTTTGGTCTAGTAAGTAATCATTCATCTGATCAAGAAGGTAAATTGTTAATTTTTTTTAGATAAACGCAAGCCTTTCTTTATTCAGCGGATACGATTTGATCGCACTCGTTCCGACGACCCACAATACCTTTTCTCTGGCATGCCTTACGCATAGCCAACCTTCGCCGCTTACTGCTCATATAATCTCGCTTCCTCTAACGCTGCCACGGCTACCATACCACTTGAAACACACTCTTATCCGCACCGCGATTAAAAACGGGGCTGTGTTCGAAATTAATTATGTTGGTGCACTTGGCGGCGAGAATGACGCTGTCCTCGTTGAAGCTAATGCAGCAGAGAACGGACCTACTGCCAAGCGTAATTGGTGGGCCTCTACGAGGGATCTAGCTCGCGTGACTAAGGGGAAAGGCCTGATAATTAGCGGTGGTGTCGTCGCTGAAGCGGATGTCCGAGCACCACGAGATGTTTCCAATTTGTGATTATAATCTTATTTATCCCTTTTTTCTGTGTTAAAAACGCCGATTGCAGAATTCGGATCCTAGGATTGGCTCAGGACTCTGCTCATGATGCCCTTACCAAAACACCAAAGTCACTTGTTATTCGAGCAGGTACGTAATTTCTTATATATTCAACACTGAGACCATATGCTCAGAGCGTTTTCACAGAGACACGGAAAACGTACCGAGCTGTATTGTCAGAACCGAAAGTAGTTTTTCCCGAAGAGTCGACCTCAGAAGCGACATCCATCGAACGAGCTCCGCCGCTTCCTTCGCTTACAGTAGTTAGCGACGATAACCAAGACACGCAACTCCCTCCCAAACGCTCACACGACGATATGCCTGGTACAGTGAATGCCATTTCGCGGCCTGCAAGCTCAGGGGCGAAGAAGAAGAAACGGAAGCTGAATCAGGAGGGTAGGACTTTGAGTTGATGCCTGTGCCTTTCGTTCTTTCAGAAATTGATTTCTTTTTTGCCTGCTGAATGCACGTGGTCCGAAGTTTTTCCTGAATTTCGCGGACCGGTGACAACTGTCCGATGAACTCAAGAGCTCTTTATCAATCACTGACCATGTCGAGAAATCTAGAGATACGGCATGGCACTCTACGCAACAACGAATGGATCAAGAACACGGCTTCATACTACTCTACAGCACAGGCCATGCAGTGGTTGGCCTGCATGAAGCTCGATCTCGGTCAGAATTTGGAAATGGAATTGCCTCGAACGTCTTTGGAGACCCTAACGCTCTTAATGAAACACCACCTGCTAACGTTTCCCTTTGAAAACACGGCAATGCACTAGTTCGTCACTTGATCTATCTGTCTGTCTGAAACCTCATCAGACTAATATAATCCGATATTTCATACGGTAGCTCGCCGCAACACGCGATGGACATCACACCAGAAGGGATCTTTCAACGCTTAGTCGTGGATAGAAAGGGAGGGTCCTATTGTTTCGGCCTGAATGGTCTGTTCTTGGGTATGCTCCGTGCACTTGGCTACAGGTCCGTTCTGCATCAGTCGATGATCATGTCGACGATCCTAATTGATTTGACAGGGCTTTTTCTGGTGCCGCCCGGGTGAATGAAGGAGAGCCTGCCGGCGCTCTGAACCTCAGACCACTCCTTCATCAAGTCATCTTCGTGCAGCCAATAGTCGATAGTACTGAGACGTACTTGGTTGACGTGGGATTCGGTGTAGGCGGACTAGCAAGACCAATCCGACTTTCTAACGAGGCTGGTAATGTTATACCAGGTATTGGACCTCGTGAGAAGCACCGGCTGACAAGAACGGCTATTCCACACTCAAGCGTTGGTTAGTCTGCTCGTTCAAAAGTAAAACCAATGCTAACTTTCTAACGTCACGAATTCGATTCACAGAAACCTCCAAGGATTCTGGTGTTCTCAGTGAAGCTAGATGGAACCTCGAAATCCTCACGCAGAGAAGAAGGGACACCGACGCCACACCGTGGAGGATACTATACACCTTTTCTGAGGAAGAATACTACCCGAAAGACTTCCAGTGTTCCTCGTTCTTCGTGTCCATGATGCCAGATGTGCAGGGGCTGTTCTGGAGCAATGTAATATGTGTCAAGAACTTCGTCCTCGAGGATGATCACGTAGTTGCCTGCGGCATGTCTGAAAGCGTCACACGGAGAGAGATCATTTATCGGATGGTCATGATCGGAAAGGAGGTGAAAAGGAGCAACGATGCCGGAAATACGGAGACAATCAGGTCGATGAACACCGAACTTGAGAGGATAGAGGCACTCCGTGAAATTTTCGGCGTCAGTTTACATGACGACGATGCTCTTCATATTGAAGGACGAGTGCCAGCTTTTTTCTTATGATCGTTCAACGCCTGCTTGTCAATCTAACATCGTTTCTTATCTCTTATCACGCCGTCGCGCGTTGACCAACTTCTTACTCAAATGCAAAACCTTCTGTTTGCGTGCTCAAATTATCAATTCACATCTCGGAGCCATCGGTACTCGTTTCTTTTCTTGTAAGGAAAGATTTATACCTCCGTTTTGCTTCATTAATGGCTGATCGGTACAAGAGTTAGAAAAACCCATTTCAAAGGTCCAAGTCAATATTTGCGTAAATCCGGGGTCATTCATTGGCTGCGCCTTATGACAATTTATCTATAATCTTATTTTGCCCACCCCTCGATTTCTCCTCACCAAAACCATGCTGGGATCTGGATGCGATTTCAAAATTAGGCATTCGTCGTCTTCAATGCGAACTCCACAGTGCGGCCTGTCCAGGTGACTCTAGCCCCAAGCGACCCTGCATTTGGATGGCTGCCATTGAATGAGGACATAAACCCCGTGCCACATGTCATCCTCTACTGATCTTTCATTCTGGACAAACGCCGTAGGCCAAGTGTAAAAGGATCTCGCAACATGGCCCGGCGTTCAAAGGTTACGTCTAAATCCACTAGACTCGACTTCGTATTATTCGGAAGGCCCATCCCAGCCCTGCTTCGTTCGAGATTATACCCCTCTCCAAAACACGCGGCGGAGCGCCTCGATATAACATGTAAAGCCCAATCTTCGAGCTGAAGGAACCTCCCACTTCGATAATATGTCGCTCTTCAAATTCTTTGGACAACTTTTTCATAAAAGGGCCCAGGTTTCAGGCCCGAAAGACGCATCTGAAGGATCAAACTCGCCCCACGATACTCTCGTTTTCGATGACATCAAAGGTGCTTTAAATTCTTTCACCCCCGACTCCAAAAAACGAGCGCTTCCTCTCCGCAATCAAAACCACGCGCAATTTACGATGGCGGCTACGAGCATTCCAATCGCGGCGTGTGTCTCCGCATCGCCAATGGCGGGCTGGTCAGACAGGACTGATCCAAAGCTGGGCCGATTCATTCATTCAGTATATGGTGGTGACCAAAGGCTTTGAACCTTTCCAGGTAGGTCGAACCTTTCTGACTAGCTACATTTAATTAATTCATCTTCAGGTCGCTTGGTATCTTGGAGATACAACCGAAAGCCTCGCTCTCTTGGCCTCCGGGGTCGTCGATGTCGCCCTAACCTATAACCCTGCTGCTGAAACACAACTCCTTCGTTCTGGTGACGCAACCGAGAGCGTCTATGCATTTCGTGTAAGATCTTTTATTAAATAGTAGTGACGCCTCTGACATCAACGCGCTTTATATAGGATCACTTCCTCCTCGTTGGACCAAAATGCAATCCTGCCAAATTGACAGACGACGATGACATCTTGACAATGTTCAGTAAAATCGTTTCCTGCGGCAACGAAGATGCTGCGGTATGCTACGGCTTCGATACCCCTCCCATGTTCTTGCTTATCTTTCCCTTAGTGTCCTCCCAATCAACGGCCGCCGACTCGATTCCTCTCTCGCTTCGACAAAAGTGCTACAAATATTAAAGAAAGTCTAATATTCGCTACTGTCGGTCAGGTACGGGATATCTAATGACTATTTGAGTTACCTCAAGCCTTCGCTGACGTATTTTTCATTTCCCAATAGGTTCCTTGGGCGCTCAATTACTCGAAGTGGTACCACCAATATCCCCAATTCCCACAGGAAGCCTTACAAACTGCCTCGCTCCTTTCTGAATACACGCTAACTGATAAGGGATCATGGCTGAACGCTCCAAAATCTATAACTTCTTCGTTAGAGGTCTTCAAAATGGGAAGTGATAATTCTGACGACCTGTTGCTCAACCCCGCCCATTTGTTATATGGTAAACGAGCGTCCCGGGAGCACGAAAGTATATGTAAGGAGTTCATGTCTTGGGTCGTTGCTCCTGATGGCGGACAGAGGATAATCGAGGGCTTCTCTAAGAAGGGCCAGGCATTTTACTCAAAAGCGCCTTAATCATACATGATCATGAGTTGCACATGGCTTTTTGTGGCGTAGTGACACTATCTGTATTTTACGCCGTGACCTAATTACAACCTTCATTGGCGCAATTGGTTATTAGAAATGAAACTCCACTCGTTTTGGCTTCGACAATGCTTCCAGAATTAAGTCCAGAACGCAATTAAAAGCTTAACAGTTCACTCCAGAAACACAAACCTCAAAGCCGTCGCAGGTCGGCCTCATCTAGATTGAAGAAAGCAAACTCAAATGCTTTGTCCCATTAGTGAATCGATCGATGATGACGTTTTATGCCATGAGGACATAGTACCATTGAGTGAAAATCTTCCTGTGAGTGAATCCATTCAAGGGACATGACGGTGGCCAAGTCAGACTGCGTCCGTTGTCCGCTTTATAAGTGTGCCATTGGTTATTGCGTCGTGGACGTTTAATTCCATCCTCTCACATCTGAAACCTTGAACTCAAAAATGTTAATTTCATTACGTCCATCGACGTCCATCATAATAAGGATGTGGAACATCTCGAGTTTAAACATATTGCTGGCGACGTTCGGATACCGTAAGGAACGGGTCATTCCTGTCCAGCCACCTCATAACAGGTGCCTCCGCTCCTGTCGGGAAAACGGGGGGAGGCATCTTGGACAGCTCGATCGCCCTCCGTGCAGCAACGAAAATGATAATAGTGGCAATGATCACTAGAGTGCGGAAATAAGCTCAAAAATATACTCTGGCTGTTGAGGGAATGCACATACTAATAAGAACGGCCAACCAAGAAGAGACAGCCATGGCTGTGATGGCGTTACACCATCCTTGACCAATGATCTTGAGATGCTCGTTGTTTGGTCCAGAGAAGCACCGGTTGGGAAGTTTGGCTGTAAGAGCAAGACCAGAGACTGGAGAGTCGGCAATGGTTGTCAGTAGGCTGCGACCAGCTGTGTGAAATGATAACGCACTCGCAAAGAGGCCGATGACACCGGCGGAATACGCTGCGTCGATGAGCTGGGGGTCGCTCGACTCGTCTTTAGCTCGTTGTATCCTAGAACAAGTTGTGAAGGACAATAGATAATAAAATAGCAAAACTTACAAGTAGCATAAGGAAGCAAAATGACCGAGAGCCAGTAAAATTGCAAAGCAAATTATCCCGAAGATAAGTTCTGGATGGTCATATCATAAGTGCAAGTTTAATCGTGAACTGGGTAATAACATTACCGTCTTTCTTTGGATGAAGATATGACAATGTCAAAATTCCTAACAGAAGGTTGAGTGTGGCCAGGAAGATGGCAATTCCTAGAAACCAATTCATATAAGCAGAAAGTCACTTCGATTCGAAATTGCTCACCAATATAAAGCCATTGTTTACAGAGAATCCCCACAATCCTTTTCATGCGAAGTCGTAAGAGACCGGGCCCGCCGGTCGCGTTCAAGTTCGCCGTCGATTCCATACTTTTTGGGGTTTGAGGTCGTAATAATTGTAGTTTTTGAGAGTTCAGTGATCAGTTGGGCTCCGTCAACAGAGAATGCGTCGATGGCACTGCCAGAAGACGATTGAGAGGGTGAAGGTCCAGCCTATGGTCGCCGTCAAGAACAACGACAGCAATTCACACCAATTGCATCCCAGTTGGGTCACAACCATCATCGGAGATGGAAACTTCCCCACCGGACCGACCTTTCAGTGTTTCAACTTGGTTTCAACGTTAAATTCTCTCAATTTCTACAATTTATATAGATTCTTTTCATAGAAAGAGCTAGATAGATACAGATAAATGAATCGAGACTCTGAATGATTGAGTGTTCAAAGGAGGACTCGATTTTCGAGAGTTTGAATCTCTCGAGTCTCCGCTCAAATCCGGAAGACCTGGCACAGCTTTTATATCCCTTGCTAAGGTCATTTCCATCAAGTCGAGTTGTGCTGAGATGCATGGAATATTAATATTAATGCAGAGACCCAATATACAAAATTCTATCTACAACAATCCCATTCAGTGGGTTTTAATGATAAGTCCTTTCCAAGAAGTTTGCACCTAACTTTTGCATGAGAAGCCAGACCACGGTAGTGTCAGCACTACAGCCTCAACTGGCCCTCTGGCTCTGCCGAATCATCCTCGATACCATCAGCCACGTTGACGCTTGCCCAAGCGGCTCGACTCTCGTCTTCAAAGTCTATCCCTGCTGCTGTTGGGGATGGGAGTTCCGCTAGGATTGGGTCCCTCCGCGGGTTGCGGGCGACAGTGTAGACTATGAAGGATGTAAAAAACACTGTTCGTTTATGTTAAGTGACCTGGATGATCAATACTATAAGGAACTCACGAAAGGGGATTGAGAGCCAAATACACAGGTTCAAGGGGTCACAGCCGAAACTGTAACATGTAGGAGGTTGGATAAGAAACGTTTGAGATACTGTCGAGGGAAGATGAGTGAGTTATTCGAGAACTCTCGGCAATACAGAAGATAGTACTCACTGAAAAGTATTACGCCGAGGAAGACAAGTACGTAAATGTGAGTACGGGCACGGGTCAGTAGATGAGAGGACTGTCGGTGGTTGCTGTACCAATGTCTGAATAGTAATGAAACATTTAGCACCATGTTGCAAGTGCAGCGCCGTTGAAGTGATGGACTGACTTACAAGGGAATAACACCGAGCCCAAGTAGGATACCCGACCATAGTTTTTGAACAGCATACCAGGGAAAAGAACCTAGAGAATCTTTGATTGAACCGCGAAATTATGTTAGTGTATTGAACAAGACACACACCACTAAACTGGATTCCCGGAATAGACAGAACCAGGATGAAGGCAGCACCGAATTCTAGCACACCTGTGTAGACAGGTATCGTTTACTTTAGTGGATGAACCTGATACGACGAAAAATGCTCTAAACGCACCATAATATGACCTTGGATCCCAAATAACATGTTTCTTCCAATGATTCCAAATATCACGCGGGTGCAGCGAGGCCTCCGGTTCTGACTCGATGATTCGCAGCGTCGTGACTGGCATTCTCCTATATTCCTATGAATTCCCGTTGAATCTAGTAAGGCCAAGGGACTAGGAGGCAAGGTCGTCGTATGGGTTCAGAGCGCTAGCTGTGGTTAAAGCTCTCGCAGTCACAGGAAAGCGTGGCAAGCTCGGGTCCGTGACTATCTGATGAGGTATAATGCCAGTGGGTGTATATTTATCTCTGGTTCTCAGGTCTATTTCTGGTGAAGAGGTAGGGGTGATCTTGTTTGTAGTCAGTAGCTACACTGAATTCATAGCAAAATACTCTCACATTTCGTCTGCCCAACCGTCAGCGATTCATCCAAGCCCCCCCCCAATGTGGCCGCTTCTTAAAAGCAAGGTCGGTTCAGAGCTTCCGTATCCCTGGATGCAACTGAGTTCTTGAGGTCAAAGAGCAAGGAATTAGAAGAGCAGGTGCTGGTAAGCTGTGAAGGACCGAGGTTGAGTGTTGAGGTCGAGCTCAAACCTGATGCTGCTGTGATGCCCGCGCAAGCCGCACAGCCCCTAGCAAGACCAGCCATTCACACGGTGTCCTTCGACAGAAACCGCCAACACGATCCTTAGGCATTTACGCCCAACTTGAATATAAACTGGGTTCCAGCATTGAATCAAAGTTGTTACTGTTAGAATCAAATCAGCAAGCTCGTGATCATCTCGAGATCAGACAGAGGAAAGCAAGTAATAATGATTTTCGGTTGTCCTCTTGACGGTAAAGAGGACAAACGGATAGGGATCAAAAACAAAAAGTAGACTACTTATTTACTGTAGACTACAGTGATCACCTGATAAAAACACCGGCACATTGCGCATGCTCGCAATATTCCAACACACTCCCTCGAGCAAAGCGATGTGCAAAAAGCACTCCCTGAAATGAAGGGGTCTCCAAAAAAGCAAAATAAGAAAACAATAAAAATCCCCAACATCAAAGAAACAAAAAGAGCACTCCCTCAAACCATGCAAAGTCCTGATCTCCGACATTTAGACGATGGTCCATGCCTCTGAGGGCTCCGACAAGTGAATTTTAGGCGATAGGAAAGGCGATTGACGAGGTGAGAATCCAAAGCGAAAGCGAATCTGAATCTGGCGGGATTCGGGAAATAAAGATGCAAATAAAAAATAAAACAGGCAGGCGGCGGTTCTCGTCAATGTGGTTTCGACAAAAGAGTGAGCTCGTGAAGTCTGCGGCACGGCAGGGGTGAAACACAAAAAGGAGGTGGCGTCGGTATCTGCATCGGTGGGGAGAACAAAAGCGGAAAGCGGGTAAAATACAATCCAGCGGGCGAGCGAGCAGACAGCAGTCGGCGAAATAATCTGCAAGTAAAAATCTTGACGGTCCAGCGAAGCGGCGAGTAGGCGTCGTCCACAATCAAATAGGTACGCACACGGGGCGGCATTCTTCGGCGTCTCGAAACGGGAGCTCCATCCAACAAGAAATTCTTCACGACCCTCGAAAATCCTCTCATCCAGCAAAATAAATCGGCATCTTCAAAATCGTAGTCCAGCTAAAAATCGTGCCTCCAAGCCGAGGACTTAAGCATGCGCCTATCTTCACGGCGACTCTTCTTCTTCGACATCTCGATGGCAAGCGATCGTCATAAATATGCGCCGATCTCAACGGCAACTTTTCTTCTTCGACACTGCGCTGATTGAACAGCGACTTTTCTTCTTCGGCGTGCGCTGATCTCGACAGCGACTTGTCATCGTGAACGTGCGTCGGTCGTCAACGGCGGCTCTCGAACCAAACGTGCACCAATCTTCGATGGCGGCTTCTCTTCTCCACGGAATAGCGGCTCCGGGACCGTCTTCTGCAGGTTTAGCGGCTCTGCAGCCTTCTTCTTTGCCTCAGCATCGATACGCGAGGGCTTCAACAGGTGCGCTTCGAGCAAGCGGCTTGTCTTCGGGCATCGGAAACGAAATCGGCCCGGCGGGGACGTCAAATCGCGAGTCTTCGACTCCAGCGAGATCCGAGAGGTCGAGGGAACGAGTTACGGCGGTGGCAGCAGCGTGAACGAACCAGAAAGCGTCGCAACGGGGTGTATATGAGACTGACCCACCCGAGAGGACAGGTATCCGTTTGTGTTAGAATCAAATCAGCAAGCTCGTGATCATCTCGAGATCAGACAGAGGAAAGCAAGTAATAATGATTTTCGGTTGTCCTCTTGACGGTAAAGAGGACAAACGGATAGGGATCAAAAACAAAAAGTAGACTACTTATTTACTGTAGACTACAGTGATCACCTGATAAAAACACCGGCACATTGCGCATGCTCGCAATATTCCAACAGTTACGCTGTTTAGGTTACTATTGAATGATCTGCAAATAATAAACAATGACTTTATCTCGGCGCTTATTTGTGATGCCTTGACGTCATCACCAGTATCACTGGACTTGAATTACTGTTACATTCCAAATTTACCGTCCATCTTTACAATAGGAAATGGAAAGAAATTATTTTACAATTTTACAATTTGAAACGATACTGGAAGCGGCTGTTGAACTTGACTTCTGACTTGAATTGTTGGTCAATTGATATTCTTCGCCTCCGCCTTCTGTTCGTCAGTCGGAAACTTGGCAAAGAGATCTTTGAGCTTGTCAATTGGTGCCGCCAGTAGTCCTGCAAGAGTTTCGAACGGCGGCTGGTCAGGCGCATCGGGATGTGCCCTAGACCGAGCGAATAGGGTTCAGAAAATAGGACAATGCACGTAATAAAACATAAATCAGACCTGGTTGGAGCAAACTTTTTGGTGCGCTTAAAACTAGCCGCTGCTTCTGCAGCGCCCTTCGCGCCTATGGCGTCTTGCAAAAGCGGCAAGTCTTCCTGTTCCTCGCTGTCGTTATGCGGTTTGAGATGCTCAACGACAGATTTTAACATGGAGGCATGTTCGGAAGTGCCTGGCTTAATAGATTCAAGTTTGTATAAAAGCTCCTTGACCGTCTTATGAATGAAGATGTATAGCGGTTAGCCTAATTGTAGTGCATAGGAGGAATTTAAGGAATGACAAACATGATGGTCAGCCCTATCCTTGTCGGCAAGCTCTTTTCCCTTTGCGCCAAGGTGCTTTTCCATGAGAGGGTATACGACAAGTTCCTCGCCGACGGCATGTCTTGCTACCTCCCATGTAAGCTGGTTGGACCAGCGCACTTGGGCATCACTGTCGCCAGTGCTTCTGACATACTCTTCGTAATAATCGTACATCTACCGGTTTTTAAGTGGAAGAGCAGTCGGAATAAAAATGCTGATTACCTCTTGATGGTCGTCTGCGATGGCCTCGATGAGGCTTCCACCAACATGCTTCGTAGTTTTGAATGTAGACATTAGGCGTAGAGCAAGGATAGGGCTATATGCAGAAGGACGGAGAAAAATGCGAGAAGGCTGCAGATGTTGGGCGAGACGAAGGGTAGAACGGGCGTACATAGAAAGGTCAGTCCCCTTCTCGAGGCTTTTATTGCATTTCCTGAGACTTCCACATGAGCCATCGATGACATCACATGTGGGTAATTCTCAAATGAGACACCACGACCGTTGCACTAGCTCGGTTGATTACGACATTTGGTGGGGCGATTCGAGGAAGAATGGCGAAGAAAGTCAGGGCCAGGTTTTAGGTAGAGGCTTCACCAAGCCGCGGAAGGATAGAAGGAAGCTCGGCCAGCTGGATACACCCTTTTAGGATTTTAAAAGTCAAAACCCCAAAGAATTTAATTGGGATATGTACCCAGAGATACTGCTGTTTTCTTCTTTTACCAAGTAAATCAAAGCCGCTTGATGCAGCAGCCCCGGAGGTTGGGCATTGTTTTGGTCCAAGTATGGAAACGACTCGGAGGACCTACAAACTCCAAAAATGGACGCGGAGTTTAATTTCAACAACAATCAAGTAGCAGGTCTTTCGTCGACAGTATTGCTCTACCGTGCAGGACTAACACTATGCTGACCTTCAGACATTATTTAATGGAACGGGAATGGCCAATTCCGTGTTTTCTAGGTAAACCAAGTGCTGAACCAACAAACATTGGATCTGACTTATTGACACGTTCTGGTGTATACCTGTCGGCGAGGTCTTCAAGCTTGCTTAATTTTGACACAATTGAAGAATTTATAGCGATTTTAATTCTTTTGTTGTGAGACGCGTCTGTAGATCTGAAAGTACAAAAGTTTATACAATGAGTCCAGGTCCGTGGATGAAAAATCGAGATTTTCTACTTATGACGATAAGGAAAAAGAGATAGCAGGATATCAATCAAATAACGGAACGCAGCACAAAATCCAAAACCAGAGAAAGAGAATAAAAAGTCCCAGTGAGTCATCGGGCAGCTACCTGTGCCGAGTAATATTCGTCGAACACAGGGTCGTTGAATGCTCCTCCAGGCTTAAATGGATCTACGTCTTCCATATCGAAATCCTCGTCCGCATAGTCCTCATCCTCATCCTCGTCGTCACTAATAATATTGACTTTCGTCCCAGGTGAGGCAGCAGAGGCGACACGCGCCGCCCGCGCCGAATCAACGTGTATGTCCACTTCCCGCAGTCCACAGGCTCCTCGGCTCTCCCGTTCGGTGGCAAGGTCGCCGACAATAAAGTCGAGGTCTTGGACTTGCAGATGCTCCGAATCCCGGATGCACAGAGAGCGCAGTTGGGGGCATGGGCAGCTCGAAGTCGGTAGAGAGCTAGGCACAAGGGCGTGTACGGCTTGCATGGACATGCCGACCAGTTCGAGGTGATGCAAACGCGGGAGGGCGTTGAAGAATGTGCGCAGGGGCCGTGCAGTAGATTTGACGCTCTTGAGGGTGACACGCTCGAGAAGAGGAAACGCGGCGCGGGAAGGTGATGGGCCTTTGCTTTGCGAAGATGAAGCTTCGTTGTCGCCATTACGACTGGCAAACTCCTTCGAACCAAGGTAATTCAACATGGAACCTCCGTTAACCTCGCCCGGGTATGCAGGATATGTAGCATCCTCCAAGCCGAGTGACTTCGAGTTTGGCGCGTTGATGAACTTGAGGATCGTTCGACCTTCTAGAGCTGTGCGATACCCGATGGTGATGTCCTGAAGCTGAGGTAAGTTTACTGGCTCCAGCTTGTCGGTGCATTGTTGTCGGGGGACGTCGTCGAGCTCATCAGGGATTTCGGGCCCAGAGCCGCTCACCGTCAATGTGCGCAGGTTAGGTGTTGAGGAGAGAAGCTTGTGGAATTGTGTGAGGGAAGGACGGACATCAGAGCAGTGAGATGTGAGCTCTAATGACGCGAGGCTACCGCCGGGCGTTTGCCTTGCGGCAGCAAGAGCGTCGCCTAGGGAGTCCCAGTCGACGTGTACCCCTCGGAGAGAGAGGTGTTTGAGATTTGGCAAAAGTGGGGAAAATGTATCTGCACTGCAACTGCCTCGGGATAGGAACAACGGCTCCTTCAAGTCCCGAGGCTGAAACTGATGCGAAAAGCTAACGAAGTCGTTGCATCGCATGAGAGTCATCGACTCTAGGCGAGGGGCGCCAAATGTGACCATGGAAGGGTTGATGGTTGAAAGGGCTGCGTGCATTGGGGCCCATGTGTCGGTCAGAATAGTGAGGGTCTTCCACCGTGAAAGATGGGGAATGAGAAGAGAGACGGCGGCTGTCATATGTTCCGATGAGAACAGCGATGGGAGTGTGGGTCCATCACCGAAATCAATGCCGACGCTAAGATAGGTAAGTGGGTAAGTCAAAGCACGAAGATGAAAGCGGGCGGATCACGTACCCAGCCTCCGAGAAATTCCACTCCGGGTCCCGAGCATCAATCAGGATATTGAGAGACGCTTGGCGGGAGCGTCGCAGGAAGGATGTAATATGAGTGGCGTTCAACTTGGACGCCCTTTGTGTTCCGTCGTCGAGGAGTTCCGAGCCGCGAATTAATTCTGCAGTAATGCAAAGGTTCGACCACAAGGTCGATTGCCCAAGCACGACGGCCCTCCACCTCCGGTTTACGCTCGCCAAAATAAGGGGAACCTGAACGGTTTCAGTCGTGATGACAGGTGGAGAATAGTCGCCATTCTCGACTGCTAGACTGGGTTCGCCGGCAGCCAGCGAACAAAGGGAGAATATTTCGGAAAGTAGCTCGGCAGGAAGGCGGGCTATTGGCGATGAGGCAAGCTCCTGGTTGCGACAAGAGGCGTACATATCGTTGGTACGCAGATGTGATAGCGGAAAGGGAGTGTGAAGGAGTAGTCGTCGAGTCGGAACCCGTTATGTACTTTGCCTTCTCTTTGTCTCCTGTGAAACAAAAAGAAATCGAGATATCGAAATCGATGATGATGAACGCTTAATCAATAGATCATATCGGGAGGTGTCATTCAGCTTCAACTTTTCTTATTGTTCGACCGGACTAGAAGAGGAGTAATACACACGCACCTGACTCCAATTGTTGGGATAACAATAACAGGTGTAGAGAGCTGTCGCTCAGGCTACAAAATGAATAAAAGACCGCACGGCGTATACGGGTGGGTGGGTCACCAAGCAGCCGCTAATGAGGCCAGCTTTTAGGCCAACCATCGAGCATAAAGCAGAGGATGACCGAGTTTTTCGTTACGGAATGTTGAAAGGAGCGTCCAATTCCATCCCAACAACAAAGGGACGTACTCAAATTGGGATGAGCCACTGATCCGATCTCAGATCCGCACTCGCGAGCGCCTCACGTGGAAAGAAGCGCAATGTCAGGGCGACAATTCTTTCTCAGGACCGTGAGGAACCAACAGAGGATTACTGGGAACTAGCATTTTGGCTCGCTTTGACTCAGGCTTCCAGCTTGCAACAAAAAGGGAGTAAAAAGAGCACAGAAACGGTAGCTCACCGGGCTGCCCAGCCTCGCAATATTAAAGCTGACTTTAGCGAGCTCCCGAAGATTCCCCTTTCTCAATGACTTTGCAACATTATTGTTAATTAGTATGGGCCCAAGGTTAAAATGGTCTAGGAGGGTCTGGGATGGTATGGGAGTGCAATATTAGGACGAGTCATTAAACGTCGAGTCAACAGAAATTATTATCAGCCTCGCGGGAACAGAATAAATTAGAAACTCCCAAGGTGATCTCTTGATCTATTTCAAAGCCAGGCGCATTGTCTGCTATCGTGCTTCCATCTCCTTTGTACGCTATAAACAGTAAAAGCAAGCACCTGCTGCGTCCTGCATTTTATTTCCTTCAGGAGTTTTTGAACGAACAAATTTATTCACCGTCGGTTTTATTTGAATTAAGGGCTCAATGAGGAGGTAAGGAGTCATTAAATCACAGAATTTTCCGTGTTCAAGTCATCCATAAATCAGCCTGGAAATATATGGATTATCCGCCCTACGTTCAGGTGTCTAGATGCCGCGGAATCCTGTATGATTGTCGTAATAAGATATGCCGGAAGATTTCGAGACGAAGGCAATTCCGGAAGCACGACAGCACACGATCCGAGCGTCGGTGACCAGTCAGTCATCGCATTGGATTATTTCAAGGACAAGTATCCTTCATAAATCAGGGAAAAAAAGAAAAATGGCCCAAGAAGCTGGCGGTAATTAATATGGGAAAGCGCCTAGCAAGCTGTTCTAGCAAACCAAAATTTACCCGCCTTATGTGAATTCTCGTAAATTTCTTGTAAATCTGACTTCCTTCAACCATCGTTCCTGTCTGGGTGTCTTGCTTTCAACGAATTCCACATTGGATTTCTGTTGAAAATCGGCTTCTAGGATGCCCAAATTAATTTTGATCCTGCGGAATTACTCTTCTTCTGTAATTTATCAGAGCACTGTCAGAACGCGTCGGAAAGAGGGAAATATCTGAAACGCGCCAGAGATATTAGTCACGTGATGTGCTTTACGACAACAAGCCCCGGACCGCGTCTACCAAAACCTCGGCAGCGATGCGCCACACCCTTTGGGTTGTTGGAAAAAAAGAAGCTTGGCCAGGATCAAGCGTTGAATTTTTGAAATTTCCTGAGCTTTTTCAATGATAATAAGGGTCTTATCCTATACGCCCTATCAATTGATGATGGTTCCATCACAGAAATACATTTATTTCCCTACAGGCAAGCACCCTACACACTGGCACCCGATATTCGGATACAGCTAACTGAAGTAATTCAACAAAAGCGTTTACAGGGAGATGAGCGAGAGCAATTACACAGAAAATAACATGCAAAAAAGAAATCGGATTGTTCCTCGTCTGCCTGCGTATCTCAGCGCAGGGGAATTTTCGTGTGTCGGTCGCTATGGGGAGGTCGCCAGTCCACTCCTCTTGAGAAAGCTAGGGCTCGCGAAGCTCGTTCCCGGCGTCGTCTGGTTGTTACTACTCGCACTCGAGCTCCCGGGATATCGCTCTGGTGATGGAGTTGCTGTTGCTGGGTCTGCTGCTGCTGAGGTTGCGGGTGCATAAACTCGGGTGAGAACAGGTGCTGCATCAACACCCCCATCATTGAACAGTGCCATCATCTCGTGGGACATGTACATGGATGGGTCCTCCCTCATCAGGCTGTCCATTCCAAGCCCCCCTGACGTATCCATAAATGTCGAAGTGTTAGTCTGCTGCGCCTGTTGGGAAGGCGTGCCGACCGAGGCACTGCTGTACTTTGGCGAAGTCGCACCGGAGCTTGACGCAGGACCTGAGGAAAAGCCAGGTTTGATAGGCTCGGCGAAAAAGTCTGAAGGCGAGAATGCTTCGGGACTGCTGTGGTGAGAAGGGGAATCCCCGCTTTGGTTGGAACGCGCGATAGAGGGTGCTTTCTTTCGGACGGGTCGTATCCATGGCGGCCGCGTTGCGCTAGCTGGGCTGTCCTGGCGGGAAGTTTCCAGAGGAATATTGGTAACTGCAACCCAAAAAGTGAGCGTTGATAACCCTCATCCGAACGGGATCGGCAGAAAAACCGAGATACGACGTACGACGACAGAACTCCTCCATTAGGTCTCCTGACCGAAGACCACAGACATAGCGACCACTGAACCTCCTCAAAAGGCCGATACACGATCGAAGCGCGTCCAACCCTGGCGGGATCAAGTGCTGAAGTGCATCCGTCTTGCAACAGAGCAGGACGGCAACCAAGGTCCTTCCAGCTTGGGTCAGTTGGTGTATCACGTGAACGCCGTCTAAAATGAATCGCCGCAAGATGGCCGAGGTGAGGATTTTGGATGATAGGCAATGGAGGAAACACTCACAATATGTCATCAATCCTTTCTTTGCGATATGAACGTGTGCGCCGACAATCTGCAGGGCTGAGTTATGGGCCGCTATCAGTGCTTCTTGTTCAGCCTCTGTCTGTTCTTCCTCCACCGGACCGCTGGTTCTCTCAGCTACCAGCTCTGAGAACCGGTGCCGATAAATTAAAAGGCGAACAAACTGTTCCGCGCAGTGTAATCTTTCGGCTTGGGTCAGGCGAATCGTGTCGTCGCTATTGACGGTCTCTGGAGAATGCGACCAATAGGTGGGTACTTTTCTGTGAATGTCATCCAACAGGGCCTCTTCCTCTCGCATCTCCTTGAATCTTCGCACACCAGATAAAACATTAGTGGCACGAAGCAAGAAAGATGATGAATCCTCGGATTGGCGGACCGGCGGAACGTCAAGGACAGCCTCGAGAACGACCATGATCCGTAATGTTACGATGAAAGCACTTAAACGGCATTCAGTTCCTGGAGGAGGAGTGCCAACAGCTTCTCGTGTTATGAACTCGTCATCGACCGGAGAAGGTTCTTGGACGTCGCAATCCCTCAGCCTCAGCAGCGAAGGTCGTCCAAAATGGGCGCTCAGCTGCTTGTCCCAGATGTAAACACACCAAAACGTGCGCTTCCGCACTTCGTCCTCGATAGCATCGAAAAGATCATAGGTGTCAGCAGAGCGATGGAGGCCGGCGTCGATGGACATGGTAACAGATTCGGCAAGCAGCGCAGCGGCCTTTGAGAGCTTGCCAAGTCCTACAGCGTAGACAGCGGCGATAAGGTTCGCCTGGATGTTGTACAACGTAGGACGGTCCGCAATAGGCAGCGTACGCAGTCGGCCAAAGAGTTCAAACCAATGTGTGCCCGCAGAGATGCCATTGCTGGGGTCTGCACGGACACGGGGGTCGTCCATGTGGCGTGATGCGAGACAGCAGATGGCGACGATGAAAGCAGCAAAACCCGGCTCACCCCATTTCTGTGGATTTCCATAATCCTGAATCATTCGAAAATCACAACATTTAATGAGAATATTTGTGAGAAGCGAGGTAGAACTCACCGCCAAGAAGGTTGGGACATGCAGAAAGGGTAGAATATAGTACGAAGTGGACAAGTAACATTGAACAAGACTAAGGTCTCATTAGAACAACATTAATTTGACAGCAAAGAGCACTTACTTGTCCATGAGTTCTGGAACGATGTATGACGTGATAAGCCTCCATAAAATTTGAGGATTAATGTCAGTACGCCGGAGCTGACGATTAGGAAACCATTCGGCGTTAGCTGCGTTCGCCACTTTCGCATTATTCGAATCAGTCCGGGCTTTGTCGGCGATATCTCGATTAGCTGCTGGGGTGTGTCGTTCGACAAGCAAGTCAAGGACTGGCAGTCCTGACGTTTCCCCTTGCCACCGTGTGTAACCCTCGTCATCGAAGTAGAGGTAGGATGCGGTTAATGACACCCTCGTTGGTTCATCATTGGACTGCTCTGATGTGGACGCTGAGTTCTGGATTGGGCCGCTCAGAAGTGAACTGAATGAATGATGAGGACTGTGGCGTTCGTCGACTTTCGGGTCTCGGGTAAAGTGATTGGATGGATTCATGAGAGGAAATACATGTAATGAGGGCGGTGGTACACCAGAAGGCAGTCCATCGGGGTACATGAAGGGCACGACTGGGCTGGAAGCAACGTCTGAACCTGAATGTCCTGGGGGCATGGATCCTCCAGCTGCGAACACAGCAGGTGGTATGGCCTGAATTAAAGTTTCGAGATGATGCATACGGTCTTCCAGCGTCGCGGTTCGTCTGTACAAACACAGAGACATGTCGATACGCTACAATAGAGTCGACTTGAGTATATAACTCACTTTGATTTATGAGGGTGAGTCCTCTTGCCAGGCTCCAAACGTGCAGGATGAATTCGCAGTCAGGCATGCCTGACAAGGATGCCCCTCGTCACATTTGATTCTCCTCCTCCTGAGAGCACTATCAGCAACTTCTGTAATATCTAGGAGCAAAGGCGGGCTCACCGACAACGGTCACACGCCCTTAAAACCAGTTTATCTAATTCGGCACTTTATCAAGCGTAGTCTCAAAAACACTCACCTGCTAAGTTTGAACCGCCGTTCTTTCAGCATAGAGCTCGACGACGAGGCCGAAGCTTGCGATTCTTGTGTATCAGCCGTCGTCACTGGAGGCATGATGGTGGTGGTGGTGGTTTGAAAGAGAGTCGTGATCGAGCTATAAGTGTCCACAAAATTAGACCTAGTCATACATAAATAACCAATTGCCTTCCCCCGCGTCCACGAGTGGCTTTCACAAACCGAATTTTTCCGATGCCAACGTTCATCTATACTTATGTTTTATGATTGGACTGTGAAATTCTCTCTGACTCCATGGCTTTCAATTTTTAGACCCCTGATCTTCTTTCCCTCTTTGAACCCCTAGATCAGCCAAGCTTCAATTCACTACCCTCGATTCACTATCTCCGTGCCATCCATCTTGCCTAGAGAAGGGCAATAGCAACAAAACTCCGGATCTTTGAAGGTTTCTTTCGGCAAAATGTCGAGATTTTTCGAGTTATCATCGACCAATGAGGAAGGATAAGGTGTGATTTGCATTAATCGGGAACGGCTATCTGATTTGCCGACCTTCTTCACCGCGGGCTTCAAGTTGAATACGGTACTCCAGTCTCCAGCTCTTCCAGCTACTCAAATCTCAGGCATCATTCAGAAGTCAGAAGCTGATCACCAAGTACGCCAGGCTTTCTTTAGAATGTATTCTTGCGGTAGGCCAAAGAAGTTCTAACATCGGATTCGATTCCAGATATCATGGCAGAAAGGTGTTCATTAAGGCATTGTTTTAACTCTGTTATAGACCCAATAATAAGTAAAATGTCTCTTCCAGATATGTCATATAAAAAACAATCAAGCCAAGAATGATGGTCAGGTAAGAAGAAAAGTTTGGGTTAGGAGGTGGTCGTTATGCGTTGAATGAGAAATGGAGGATTGAAAATACACATCGAAGAGCACTGGATCCGAGAGAGTGAGTGAAAAGCACGGGTAACAAATACTAAGTCTAATAAATTACAGCGCCATACCGCCCTGCCACGTCGACGTCGACACCCCGCTCATCCGCCGGTGGTCGCCCGTCACCGTGGACATATCGTCCTCCTCATCATTCTCAACCGCTAGCACCGCAGGGTGGTGTGCTGCTGCTCTTGCGTCTGCGGCTGGTGGTGGTATGGTATAGTGTCGGTTGTGGTTGCACCTGCGTCTGGTACTCTGGCTCACCCGATGCGTATCCCAGCCTGCTTTCCCCCCGCTCGTCCTCAGATGCGTAGAATTCATCGGCAGCTGTCGCGTATGAAGCATGCGATGCCTCGCTTGGTGCTCTGTCGTACCGATTATGGCCAGGCGAAGAGGGCGGTGCATAACTTGAGGGGCCAACTGAATCGTTAAGATGTTGCCCACTCCGCACCTGCATCTCGTATGCAGCAGCTTCGGTGATCCCACCATACGGTGAAGGAGGAACAAGAAGTGTATTTGGTGACCGTGGCTGAGGCGGTAGTGGCGACGTGGGCATAGGAGCCTGCGGAGCCCCTCTCGCAGAAACAGACACTGCTCTCGACGTGGCAACACTCGTTCTTCTACTAGGCGGAGTAGTTGTGATCTCGCCATTTGGGTATCGGTATTTCGGTGAGGGTAACGGAGAAGCAGGGGGTAGGTCAGAAGCAGAATAATATGACGGTTGTGGCGAAGCGGAATGGTGATATCGGCCATCGCTGGGCGGAAGTGGGGAGAGGTGGATGGGGCTGATGGGGTTTTCTCTGACTTGTGCATATTGCACACCGGGCTCACGAGGGGGTAGTTCTATAGTTTCGGCCATTGGTGGGGTATCGAGTAATGTTTGCCTTGCAGTTGTATTTAGAGCAGGACCGGGACTGCTTATATTTGCAGGCTCGTAGTTGTTGTGAAGAATTGAGATTTCCGAGAAAGAGCGGTTGTGTTGTTCTTGGAACATGGGCGCCGCTTCCAGATTGGACGCCGTTCTGTTGTTCCTTCTGGCCTTGCGATGTGATATGCCGAGTTGATCTTTGAGATCGCCTTTGACCCACATCTCACGGATATAGTCCTTGTCGAGCGGGTAATACACGGAAGACCAATACTTGACGATGAAGCGAGGGGCTGTAATTGGAAGAATGAGACGACGAATAAGGGTGTATTGAGCCACACCTACCAAGACATATCACTGCCGACAGGAATACAATCGCCCAGAAGATGATGGTGCCAAATAGGACTTGGAATTCGTTGATGAAGTCGCTACTCGGGAAGAACGAGAAAATGACAATCCACACATCATAACCACCGTCGATCCCACAACCACAACCCAAGTAACAACAGTCCAGCTAAATAATCGTCAGATCCAATACAAAAGAAAAGCAATAGACGAACGACTCACTAGTTAGTATTCATTCCAACATAAGTATTTGCCGCAACGATAGCCGCAACAGCCACTGTCGTTCCGAAATCTGAAAGAGAATCCACGCCCTTTCCGTTCCATGATACCGCCAGTCCCAGGGTCCAGACGAGATAGGGAAAGAAGTAAACAACTGCCGACTGGTAGAGTCCATCGGTCATGTACATCCAGAATTTAGTGCGGGTATACTCCAGTCCGCGAATGCCACGGATATAAAGTTGGGGGAATGCAAGGGCCGCTTTAGCATTGATGTCTTGATCGAAAGCTGGTGAAAGAGTAAGGTCAGGACAGTGTTATTACAGGATGATGGACAGTACGAACCTCCAAGAACAATCACGGGAAGTGAGGTAAATACAAGATTGCAAAGCAGAATGAACGTGTAATGATACAGGTAAGTTGCATTGAAACTATATAACTCTATTAGTAAACGTTTTGTCAAAACAGTTCATATTATCTTACCTGTTGAATGGCAGGTACCAGAACAAGCCGAATGTCCAAATAACATTCTAATGAGCAGAATAAGCAAAACATCAGAATGACGCACAAAAAGCACTCATACCTTGTAGAAGAAGTTGCTGTGCATATCCGCCACCCGCTGGTAAGACCACCGCCCATGGACAAGAAGCAGCTTGGTAAGGAATCGGAATTGTCCAAAGGCATAGTCGGCGGACATGGCAGCTTGCGAACCCTCAAGACCGAAGAGACCGCATCCGATGTTGGCCTCCTGGATCATAGCCACGTCATTGGCACCATCTCCAATTGAGAGTGTCATAGCATTACGGCCCTCTTTGACCTAGAGGAAACCGAACGTCAGCAAATTATCAACGAAGGGTAAATAAAATCCTGCTTACCAGGTTGACAGTCAAAGCTTTCTGCGCCGGAGACACACGACAGCACACAACCGTCTCACACTGCGTACCAAGGTTAAGGAAAAGCGGCTTCAGCTCAGGCGTAAGCGCATGTCGAAGAGTATCTCCATCAATGACCACAGCAAACGACGCCTGCGCGCCCGGTACAAAGCCGCGCTTCCGCAGGTCCCACGACGGCGGCCCCAGAACCGAGGCGATCTTGTTCAACCCCGCCTCAAGCTGTGCACGGGTCTGCTCGGCCGAGCTCGCGGAGAGGATCATGAGGTCCATGTCGTTTTTGAGCAGATTGCAGCTGTACCCGATCTCGATGGCGGTCTGGAGCTTGTCGCCTTATGGAATGGAATGAATAATGTCAGTCAGATGGCAGCTCGTATGTCCGTTCTTTTGAGAATATAAAAGCTCACCGGTCAGGATCCACAGCTTGATTCCAGCCCTGTGCAGCATCTCGATGGCTTCCGGCACACCTTCCTGCAACTTGTCCTCCAACGCCGTGGCTCCAAGGATAAGCAAAGAGTGCTCGACCAAAGCATTCGCCTTGTCTATTTCTTCCTCGCGGTTCTCAATGGCGTTCGTAGCCGCGTCGTATGTCCTCGACCAGTTTAGATACTCGTCTTCCTCGAGATAGCGGTAGGAAATGCACAGTGTCCTCAACCCATTGTTCGCAAACATCTCCATGTCCTTGCTCGTCTGCGCCTTCAGCTCGGGGTCGTGGTCCCTCGTCAGCCGCTCGTAGATAACGCTATCCGCGCCTTTACAATACAGGATGATCCGACCATCAGGGCACCGGAGGACAACGCTCATCCGCTTGCGCGTGCTGTTGAACTCGAGCAGCTTGAGCAGGGTGTACTTCTCCGACTGGCCCATGACCTCGATCTCCAGCGTGTCCTTCGACTTGCCGAGGAAGGGGAACCCAGCATCGCGGGCGGCAGCCACCAGCGCAGCCTCGTCGGGGGACTCGGCTTTGTAGTTGATCAGATACGGCTCGGTCTGCGGTTCCGGCTTATCTGCGAGTACGCTGTGGCATAGAGCCAGAGCACGGAAGAACGCAATGAGGTGTTTGCGCTGCTCCGAGGACCGGTTTGTTAGGTCTTCTGCGAACTTGGGCGAGACTAGGGTGAGCTTGTCGGGTTGCATGTATCGGTTCTTGAACGAGCGCTCCATGGTGCTGATCATTTGCTGCTTCAGCGAGGCCAGCTTCTCGTTGAGTTCCAGAGAGTTGAGCGCCTCTGCATTGCCTTCGCGGGTAGCCGCACCTCGCTGGGCCTCCGTCACTCCTTCCCCATATGTCACAGCATGGATTGAGCACCTCTGGAACTCCATGATGTTCTGCGTGAGGGTGCCAGTTTTGTCAGAGAAGATGTACTCGATTTGGCCTAGGTCGTCGGAAATATTCCACGTCTTCGGTACACAAGGAGTGTCATATGGCTCGTAGTACATTTCGATATCTTGAGAGATGAAATACGCTTGGATTGTCTTGACGATTTCTATCGAAATGTAAAGCGAGATGGGCACGATGTTTTGAAAGGCGATGAGACACGAGCTAAAAAGCACGAAAGGTGAGAAGGAAATCATCAAACAGAAAAATAAGAAACATACACAAAAGTGATCACAGCGTTGACAATATCTGACGACGTCGGATCGGTGTTAATCTCGAAGAAATCAGTACTTGTCCCGCTTTTCGAGTCCTCCAAACCACTGAAGATAGCACCGACCAAACACATGATGGTCAGCACGCCAAAGTTGACGACGACGTTGAAGTTGGTCTCCTTCTCAATTTTGCTCCGCTTCGAAGGAGTATCGCCCCCGTTGAGCATAATCTTCGTGTCGGCACCAGTGAAAACGACCAAGCCAATGATCCACGCAGTGTTTCGAATCGCGCACCCACGTAAGAGCAGCTCGTTGATCGTGACAGGCTCTTGCTTTTCATCATCGGACGAAGGGTCTTTGTAACGGAGGACGGCATGATACGAGTACAGATTCTGATGTGGGGGTTCTGAGTCCAGGTAGAACGAAGACTTCTCGATGTCGTCCTCTGAAGTGATGCTTGACGTTGCTCTGACGGATTTGCGCGGTTTCAGATTGGTTTCCCCGTCCAAGTTCTTCGTCTCGAGGTAGCACATATTTTCCGGGTCAGAAGTGGAGAGCACGACGATATCAGCGGGAACCTGGTCGTTGTCCCTGAGCAATACAATATCTCCCACTTCCAACTTCTTCCACAACGTCCGCTCCCAGCGCGCCGAGCCGGCTGTGCGCTTCCTCCAATCGACCACACCGACGGTGGATTGTGAATGGACAGATTGCTGATATTGCGCGAGAGACCCAAACTGCGACCACTCGGGCTGCCCCCCTGTTTTGGTCTGAGAAGACGCAGCATCTGACAGCGACGTTTTCGAGAGCTCGGCGATGGTGGTCGGTGGATAGCTGTGCGAGTCCACACTCTGAATGTCTTCCAGCCGTCGCCCGCCAGCCCCTCGCCGTGTGAGGTCAATGCTGCTCTGACTCACATCGTGCGTGAGGACACTGGACGCATCGTCGTTTCCCTTGCTCAACACCACTCGCATTCCCTTTCCAGCTTCGCCGGTCTCCTTGTCCCGCAGCCTCCGCACACCCTTCGTGACCCTTCCAGGAGCATTGATGCCAAGCAGCTTCTCGAACCAATTGCGTGGATCTGTCGGCTGGTTCAGATTCCGCCATCCGCCTCCCAGCTTCGTGGCTGCTGATGTGTTGACCTCCTCGTCGAGGCTGCCACGACGATAGTCTTCTATGCCATCTTTGATTGCGGTGACCGTCAGGATGAAGGCTAGGGGAAGTACAGCTATAGACCCTGCCGCAGCTCCAAAGATAGGAAATACTAGACGAGGTATTAGATTTATTCGTACGAAAAGTGGGTCTCCTTACATTGTAGGATAACGAGAGACAAGAAAAACAAATTTGCTACCCTAGAACAGTGCACAGTCAGCAAGATAACAGATGAATTTCAACCTCAACTCACCTTCGAAATTGCTCATACAAGTTCTTGGGTATGAATGTGATTAATGTATACTCTGTTAGCAATTAGAACCCAGTATTGTGACTGTAGAGGCAGATTAAACTTACTTGTTGTCCGTACCTTATTCCTGACGTATCTCACTTTTGGCTCGCCGTCGTGATCTACCTCCATAGCCGATAGCGGGTGGTTGACGTGGACATTCCTCCGCACGCCTGGTATCTTGTGGACTGAGGGTGCAGCCGCCGGTGCAGGTGCTGGCTCCTGCTTCTTCTCCGCCGCCTGCCTGCGAAAGAACCTCGACCGCGACTTCCTCCTCTCTGCTCTCTGTTCTGACTTTATGGACTCTGCTATGGCCGACGCAGCGGTCCGCACTGTGCGCAAGCGCAGCTCTGGGTCGATAGTTTCGTCCTCGTCGGTATCTGGTTCGTCCACATGTTGATGTCGCTTGAAGAAGGACATTCCGCGATGCTATGCTATGCGTCTGTGTCTAACTGTGGCCGTCGTCGGGGGGTGGTCAGTGTGGCTTCCTTCCACCGAGAGCCAGCGCGGCAAAAGGAGAACTAGAGAGAAATAAAGTAGAAAGAATGTGGAAAGTAAGGGCGGAGTGCTCGTCGTTGCTGATCACTCTGCGGCTTGTTCCCTGCCCAGTGCTTTTCGGACTTAGTATGACCCCGGACACGCCGCTTCTGCCGCCGAGCTTTTTCTGGCATTCTTAGTACTACACACTTTTGAATCCTAACAACCATGGCATTTTTAATGAACATCCACTTCTATTTTTCCAGTTCTCCTTCTACATACATTCCTCTGAAGATGAGGGGGAGGCTTTCTTTCAAAAGCTTTTCTTCCGAGAGTGACGGTCCGGAATTGGACCCCGCACAGGACGGCTTTTCTTCTCCGCGTTTCGCAGTGGGTCAGCATATTACAGTCCTCATTTTACTCCCGACACAAAACGTTCAAGCGGGGCGCTTGTAATAAGGGGTTCTGTAATGCTTGGCTTACTCTCTATCGCAAATTTTCAGCCTAAATTCATCTAGAAGTAAGCACTCTCGTCTACAGTCTGTACTTACCGACTAAAAAGTTACTATCATCAGACCCAATCAATCAGATGGCATTTATGCGAACAGTTCATAAACTTCCAGAAATCGGTGAGCCCATCCGTTTGACATCGCTCTATACATAGTCATCATGATGACATTTTTTACACCAGATTGTGCGTTATGACCGTCTGGACGGAGAAGATCTTTTGATGCTCTAGTTCGGCATCACCTCCAACAACGACGACGAGCAAAGATACGAACGTCACCTTCCGGCTTCCGTTGGCAGATCTTGCGGAGTCGTGGATTTTTAGCGGACCGCACACTCAATAAAAGGGCTAGCAACATACTCAAGCACTGTTAACTAACTATCACAAGTTACATAGAACCTTGTGCGTTCCCCTTCATCTCCCCCACCGCACAGCCCAACGCTGAACCAACCCAAATCCAGACCGTCTTGGAAGACCTTGTCCATCAAAACCAAGCCCGTTCCGGACACGTCTTCATGCGGACCCCACACACCCCCAAGAATCAAATCGATCATCATCAACACTGGAAGAAACGTCAAGAACAAAAATAATTAATATTCTAATCAAGTCCTTTCCAGTGCCCACACCCGTATCTATTTATTCCACACGCGACCTAAATACCCGTTCCCGATGACACACTGACGTCGTCGTCCGAGAAATTATTTAGCGGAAGCCTTGCGCGCGCGTAGCACGAGGCCGACCGCCTGCGTCACTGCCACCCTTCACTGCGCGCTGCGGCTCGGAAGGGATGAAACCTATTATCCACCCATTTTCGTGGCTTCCGATCACCGCCCGCGGCTGATTATGGACAGTCGTTAGATGTGTAAGCAGGCAACGCTCTGGGCCGCTCGCTGTGTTGTCTGTCTTACTCATTAATATATTTATTCAACTCGACACAAATATGTATAGGCAAGAATGCGTTGAGTATCCAACAACCCCTAGGTAGTAGAAGACCAGAGTGGTCGATATGAATTTAGTCAAAGACCCCGAATAATCACTCCGTGCGCGGCAAGTACGCCACACTTGCCGAATCCGATCACGAACTAGGTTGCACGATTACCGCCCTGGACCTGATGCCACGACCAGGACGCGCGCGTGGACGGACAATTCGAGTCGCCCTATATTATTTCCCTTCGGTCACTTCTTGACCAGGTCTGAGTCAGGGGTATCGACCTGCCTCCTCGTCAACTCGGCGTCGACAACTTGACTCTTTGCGCTGCATGCTTCTGTAACTCGGAGTTGTTAAATTTAAGCATGACCTGTGGTGACTGACTGTGAGCGTAACTGGTATCCAGGCGTCTAATTTTGCTCTCGGCTGCGCGTGGTGTAGCTCAAGTGTAGCTCACAAAATTAAATAGTCGATTACCGACTCGAGAGAGTTACAGTTATGAACCTTGGTTTATATCAGTTTCTTAAATTTCCGAGTTCAATTTGTTGAGGATTCGAGAACCAACTCATCGTGATCCGGGATTGATATTGGAATCGACCAATCCAGGCTGAATAAGGAAGATAAATTGCGTCGGAAAATTCATTGGCAAGAAGTATTGGAACTCTAGGCTCACTAAGGAATCTTGAGGCAGGTTTACCCGGGCCTTGGGAATAAGTATTTCATCAGGTGTGTTTTCATGTTGTTTTTCTTTTCTGACACTCACTTGTTGTATTATTTAGTACACTGCATGCACTATCCTTCAAAGCCATAACCCTTGTGTTAAGGACTGCCACGGATAAAAATAAATTTCGGACTCGGCTCGCGAGAACATTAACTGTGCAGGCAGTTCTAACGATGGAGCACCGATTTTGAGCTTGTTTTGTAGCTAAGATGTTAGGCTTTACCGTGAAATCAATTTGAGTCCAATATGTTAAGAAATGAGACGGCAAATCGAAGAAAGGAAAACGGATGAAGAATGGATGGATATCCGCGGATGAAAATCCTCGTTTGATTTTGTTATATGGAAATACCGCTCTACTATGTCTATTCCATGCACTCTCCAAATTTCGTGCAGCTAGGTTCTGTATTCATGGTAAAAAAAAGATTTTAAACTTCGTCCACGGATGTCCATGGCAGTCCTTAACTTGTGCTTTGCCCACGTCGTTGGGTTCGAAACCAAGGTATCATTTATCCTCTGGAAATTTGCCTATCGGTGTGTGGCTAGTAATCAGGCTGACTGCTTGACATTATCGGTCGCTCAAGCTTGGGAACTCAATACTCAGCTTCAAGGAGTCCATTGAATTAGTCACGAGCTCATGGGTCATGGATACAACTACGAAGAGCCAACTGGAGGCCATGTAGCTACAAAAAACTGTTGTTATTATGATATGAAAGATCTATATCCCAGGATATCTTGGAAAAGCACTATATCCGGGCCAATATCCTGGGGTAGATAATTTTGAGAAAACGCAGTGATTGAAGGCTTAGACTAATCGTAGCATGCTTATTCGTTTACGTCCAAGGTAATGTTTATATCTCTTAGTGGAAGCAAGGTGGTGTGTCGGCGAAGACGACGCCTAGTTCAGAATAGTATGAATGAACCTGAGGAAAATTCGGGCTGGTAGATGAACAGGGGATAAATTACAAGATTTTACCGACGTGCCTCTTCTTGCTCTAACAAACATACTCCTTGATGGGGCCAAACCTCTCAGTTTTCCACTTGATTTTCATGCCCTCCATGCCTCTAAACAAGCTCACATTGATATAACCACCAAGGCAGAATGTAAAATCAAGCACTTCAATCGGAACACCAGCACTCCGCCTCCAGCCGAGAAATGTTAGAAGCGTCGCGTGTTCCGGAGCCAAATCCTTCGCGTCATAGCCAACTATCCCAGTCAAAACAAGTTCGCGAAGCGCCGGCAAAAGTAGGGGCGTGTCTAGTCGATACATTAAAAGTGTTGTCATGGTTGTCTGTGTCGCTTTCATCCTCTCGACTCCAGAGACCGAGCGAAGAAGCCACCGAAAGTCTGATGTAGAGAGCAAGGGCCTCATACTTTTTTCAAGTGTCAGATCGATGGATTTCACCTGGGTAAAATTTCGAAGATCGGCCGGGGACACGTTGAGAACGCAGGGGATTATCATCTTCAAGAGACTTTCAAATGCCTCCCCCAACTGTCTTTCCGTCACGTCTAACGCGACGTGGACTTTGAGGTAGAGTTTGGACTCTATACGACCAGGGTATTGGTTGGACAGCGTAACGTAGGAGCAACCTATGCTCAGCTGTAAGGCATTCGGACTGTTGTCTGGAGAGTGTGCCGCGCAACGTGAAATACCTCCACAGACCCCGAGTGGGTCCGCTTGGAAGGACGAAAGTAATAATAAAATTTCAAGGTCTAGGAAACACTCTTGTGGAAGAGATAGATGCTCGAATAGCAATGCGCAGCTGTCATTGTAGTCCACCATTGTGAACATTTTCAGGCAAGGAAGGGTGGCCTTTTGGAGCGGCAATGACGAAGGGGGCTCATATACCGGCCGAACTAGGGCTTTGCAAAGAGTCAAGGTCTCAAGCAGAGACAAGTGGGAAAATAAGTCCAAGAGATTTGGAATGGACAAGGACGACGTAGACGATATCGATAACGATTGGAGCTGGGATGCCCAAGACGCAGTGGGGTGAAAGTGGAGGTTGGAGTAAAATACTCGTAAGGAAGGACATTGGTTGGAGAATAAAGGAGGGGTATTGAGTTTATCTATGTTCTCAGGAGAATTGTAAAGCGTTCGTGGGGTTAACCAAAGGGAAAACCACTCCAGCCGGTGCGCAGGGCACTGAATCAGCTGCAGAAGACCAAGCTCGAAAAAGTTGGATGGGATGTAGAGGTTGACGACGACATGAAAGGCGCGCACTCTCGTCCAGTGAGGTCCTAAAAACGAATCGAGGCGTGATCTCCACAGCACATCGACCGTTCCAGACACCCAAAGATCACAATTTCCAGATCTCTTCATGACCTCTTGTCGCCACCTTTCCGATTCAAAGCTCGATTTCAGCAGATCGTTGAGGTTGACCACCCTTCCCCATAGCTGTGGCGAGCCGAGAATGAGTTCACGCCATAGGTGACAGACCTGTGAACTGCGTTTGGCAATCTGCAGAGCGGGGTAATAAATCGTGTTCGCAATGCCAGGATGTCTGGTATTATTCAGGAAAATTTCCAGGAGGACGTCGGATGGAAGATGCTGTTTAATTAGTTTTTGTTAGCTCCACCATTTAGGGAAAAGACGACAAATGAGCTGGCCGGGGCTGACATTTATTGCCATCTGTGAAAGCGAGAGCAAATCTAACAGACGTTTCACTGTAGAAATGTTTATTGCTTACGTAAGAGAAATCACTGACACGACCCTTCAATCGATAAAACGACATGGTGGGTCTGTTTCAGGGAGAGATTCCATTGGAATGCTATCAGATATCAAACTAAAATGAAAAGAATTAAAACGACACAAAAGTAGAGTTTTCCTGAAACTAGCTTCGAACTTGAATGGCACGAAAATTCATAAGTGACTCAAAGGGAGATGCAATCGAACAACGACGAAGGCAGAAGAGAGTGTTTACGATGAGAAATCGTACTATCGTAGCATAAAACTCCGAGATGAATTACAGCGTATAACCAACAGTCCCTGTACGTCGACATCGGACTCGGACTCGGAGCGAGCTTGTTCCACCCCCCATACCCCCTCCGCGTGCTCCAGAACTTGATCTCAGTTTCGTGCGAGCTGACGAACCACCCCGCCGTCGTATCCGTGTCGTGCGTTGATACGGTGGAGTGCCCAAATTGCTCGCCGCAAGCCAACCCGCGCTCGTCCGGGCTCTCGATGATAAAGGAAAGCTTCTCTTTCAAACGCTTGTGTTCTGTGTTGGGGTTTTTTATCTTTTTTCTGCTAGAAAACATACTCCTTGATGGGGCCCAACTTCTCAGTTTTCCATTTAATTTTCATACCCTCCATGCCTCTAAACAAGCTCACATTGATGTCACCACCAACGCAGAATGTAAAATCAAGCACTGCAATCGGAACACCAGCACTCCGCCTCCATTCCAGAAAGGTTAGAAGCGTCGCGTGTTCCGGAGCCAAATCCTTCGCGTCATAGCCAACTATTCCAGTCAAAACGAGTTCGTGAAGCGCCGGCAAAAGTAGGGGCGTGTCTAGTCGATACATTAAAAGTGTTGTCATGGTTGTCTGTGTCGCTTTCATCCTCTCGACTCCAGAGACCGAGCGAAGGAACCACCGGAAGTCCGACGTAGAGAGCAAGGGCATTATACTTTGTTTAAGTGCCAGGTTCATGGATTTCACCTGGGCAAAATTTCGGAGATCGGTCGGGGATACGTTGAGAACGCAGGGAATTATCATCCTCAAGAAACTTTCAAATGCCTCCCCCCACTGTCTTTCCGTCACGTCTAACGCGACGTGAACTCTGAGGTAGAGTCTGGACTCTATACGACCAGGATATTGGTTGGACAGCAAGACGTAGGAGCCACCTATGCTCAGTTGTAAGGCATTCGGAGTGTCGTTTGGGCAGTGTGCCGCGCAACGTGAAATACCTCCACAGACCCCGAGTGGGTCCGCTTGGAAGGACGAGAGTAATAAAAAGATTTTAAGGTCTAGGAAACACTCTTGCGGAAGATCTAGATGCTCGAATAGCAATGCACAGCTGTCATTGTAGTCCACCATTGTGAACAGTTTTAGGCGAGGAAGGGTGGCCTTTTGGAGCGGCAATGACGACGGGGGCTCATTTGCCGGCCGAACTAGGGCTTCGTCAAGAGTCAAGGTCTCAAGCAGAGACAAGTGGTAAAATAAGCTCAAGAGGTTTGGAATGGACAAGGACGACGTGGACGATATCGACAACATGTGGAGCTGGGATGCCCAATACGCAGTGGGGTGATAGTGAAGGTTAGAAGAAAACACCCGCAAGGAAGGACATTGGCTGGAAAATAAAGGAGGGGTATTGAGTTTATCTATGATCTCAGGTGAATTGTAAAGCGTTCTTGGGGTCAATCGAAGGGAGAACCACTCCAGCCGGTGCGCAGGGCGCTGGATCAGCTGCAGAAGACCAAGCTCAAAGAAGTTGGATGGGATGTAGAAGTTGACGACGACATGAAAGGCGCGCACTCTCGTCCAGTGAGGTCCTAGAAACGAATCGAGGCATGATCTCCACAGCACATCGGATTCTTGTTCCACGACTATTCCAGACACCCAAAGATCACAATTTCCAGATCTCTTCATGACCTCTTGTCGCCACCTCTCCGATTCAAAGCTCGATTTCAGCAGATCGTTGAGGTTGACCACCCTTCCCCATAGCTGTGGCGAGCCGAGAATGAGTTCACGCCATAGGTGACAGACCTGTGAACTGCGTTTGGCAATCTGCAGAGCGGGGTAATAAATCGTGTTCGCAATGCCAGGATGTCTGGTATTATTCAGGAAAATTTCCAGGAGGACGTCGGATGGAAGATGCTGTTTAATTAGTTTTTGTTAGCTCCACCATTTAGGGAAAAGACGACAAATGAGCTGGCCGGGGCTGACATTTATTGCCATCTGTGAAAGCGAGAGCAAATCTAACAGACGTTTCACTGTAGAAATGTTTATTGCTTACGTAAGAGAAATCACTGACACGACCCTTCAATCGATAAAACGACATGGTGGGTCTGTTTCAGGGAGAGATTCCATTGGAATGCTATCAGATATCAAACTAAAATGAAAAGAATTAAAACGACACAAAAGTAGAGTTTTCCTGAAACTAGCTTCGAACTTGAATGGCACGAAAATTCATAAGTGACTCAAAGGGAGATGCAATCGAACAACGACGAAGGCAGAAGAGAGTGTTTACGATGAGAAATCGTACTATCGTAGCATAAAACTCCGAGATGAATTACAGCGTATAACCAACAGTCCCTGTACGTCGACATCGGGCTCGGACTCGGAGCGAGCTTGTTCCACCCCCATACCCCCTCCGCGTGCTCCAGAACTTGATCTCAGTTTCGTGCGAGCTGACGAACCACCCCGCCGTCGTATCCGTGTCGTGCGTTGATACGGTGGAGTGCCCAAATTGCTCGCCGCAAGCCAACCCGTGCTCGTCCGGGCTCTCGGTGATAAAGGAAAGCTTCTCTTTCAAACGCTTGTGTTCTGTGTTGGGGTTTTGTACCTTTTTTCTATTAGCAAACATACTCCTTGATGGGGCCAAACTTTTCAGTTTTCCATTTAATTTTCATACCCTCCATGCCTCTAAACAAGCTCACATTGATGTCACCACCAACGCAGAATGTAAAATCAAGCACTTCAATCGGAGCACCAGCACTCCGCCTCCATTCCAAAAAGGTTAGAAGCGTCGCGTGTTCCGGAGCCAAATTCTTCGCGTCATATCCAGCTATCCCAGTCAACACAAGTTCGCGAAGCGCCGGCAAGAGTAGGGGCGTGTCGAATCGGTACGTCAGAAGCGTTGTCATAGTCGTCTGTGTCGCTTTCATACTCTCGACTCCAGAGATCAAGCGAAGAAACCACCGAAAGTGTGACGCAGAGGGCAAGTGCAACATATTTCGATTGAGTGCCAGGTCGATGGATTTCACCTGGGCGATTTCTTGGAGATTATCCGGGGATACGTTGAGAACGCAGGGAATTATCATCTTCAAAAAACTTTCAAATGCCTCTCCCCACTGTCTTTCCGTCACGTCCAACGCGACGTCGACTTTGAGGTAGAGCTTGGACTCTATACGACCAGGGTATTGGTTGGACAGCGTAACGTAGGAGCCACCTATGCTCAGCTGTAGGGTATCTGAACTGTTTCTTGGAGAGTGTGCCGCGCAACGTGAAATACCTTCACAGACCCCGAGTGGGTCCGCTTGGAAGGACGAGAGTAATAAAAAGATTTTAAGGTCTAGGAAACATTCTTGTGGAAGATCTAGATGCTCGAATAGCAATGCACAGCTGTCATTGTAGTCCACCATTGTGAACAGTTTCAGGCGAGGAAGAGTGGCCTTTTGGAGAGGCATTGACGACGGGGGCTCATTTGCCGGCCGAACTAGGGCTTCGTCAAGAGTCAAGGTCTTGAGCAGAGACATGTGGGAAAACAAACTCAGGAGATTTGGAATGGACAAAGACATCGTGGACGATATCGATAACGAGTGGAGCTGGGATGCCCAAGATGGATTGGGATGAAAGTGAAGGTTGGAAGAAAACACTCGCAAGGAAGGACATTGATTTGAGAATAGTGGATGGGTATTGAGATTATCTATGATCTCAGTTGAATTGTAAAGCGTTCTTGGGGTCAACCGAAGGGAGAACCATTCCAGCCGGTGCGCCGGGCGCTGGATCAGCCGCAGAAGACCAAGCTCAAAGAAGTTGGATATGCTGTAGAAGTTGACGCCGACATGAAATGCGCGCACTCTTGTCCAATGAGGTCCTAAAAACGAATCAAGCAACGATCTCCACAGTACAGCGGATCCTTTATCCATGACTGTTCCAGAGACCCAAAGATCACAATTCCCAGATCTTTCCATGACCTCTTTTCGCCACCTCTCCGATCCAGAGCTCGCTTTCAGAAGGTGGTCGAGGTTGATCGTCCTTCCCCATAGCTGTGGCGATCCGAGAATGAGTTCACGCCATCGGTGGCAGACCTGTGAACTGCGTCTGGCAATCTGCAGAGCGGGAACTTTAAAGGAAATCTGGTCGGCGGGATGTCTGGTATTATTCAGAAAAATTTCCAAGAGGAGGTCGGAGGGAAGTTGCTATTATGTTATTCGTTAGCCCCGCATTGCTGGGAAGAGACGACAAATGAGCTGGGCTAACATTTATTGCCATCTTTGAGGGCGAAAGTAAATCTCCAAAGTTGCGATGACTTGAAGTTGGAAACAAACGTCAGAAAATGTTGGCTTACGTAAAAGCAATCACTATTACATCGCAGTGGGATCTTCAAGTTACAACAAATCTTTCTCCAACGACATGCTGGGTCAGTTTCAGGGGAGAGATTCCATTGGAATGCTATCAGATACCAAACTAAAACAAGAAGAATTAAAACGACACAAAAATGGAGTTTTCCTGAAACTAGCTTCGAACTTGAATGGCATGTCAGAAGTTAGAAGTTAGAACGACAGAGGCACGAAAATTCATAAGGGAGATGCGATCCAACAATGAAGGGCAGAAGAGTGTGTTTACGATGATAAATCGTAGCATAAAACTCCGAGATGAATTACAACGCATAACAGCAGTCCGGTCAGGACTCAGCATCAATCAATCGGAAGGGATGAACAGCGGAGGTGGCTTGCGATAGCTCGAAGGGCGTTTCTTCGGCTCAGACGCGGGCAACAGAGTCGTAGTAGGAGAGATCGGAGACACCGGAGAGGGCGAAGACGCCGTCGACGCAGCGTCGAACGGGGACGTGAAGTAGATACTCGACTCGTCGTCGTCAGAGCTCGACGACAGGCTGTACGTCGAGATCGGAGCGAGCTTGTTCCACCCCCCGTACCCCCTCCTCGTGCTCCAGAACTTGATCTCAGTTTCATGCGAGCTGACGAACCACCCCGCCGTCATATCAGTCTCGTGTGTCGATACGCTGGAGTGCCCGAACTGCTCGCCGCATGCCGACCCGTGCTCGTCCGGGCTCTCGATGATGAAGGAGAGCTTCTCCTTCAAACGCTTGCTATCCGTGTTGGGATTCGTAGGCAGAGCAGGCGCAGAGCGCGTCTTCTTGTACTTGTGCCCGTGCCCATGCTTCGCAGCAGACGGCGCGTGCGCCTGGCGCCTCGCACGATGGATCGACACCGTGTCCGAGATAGAGTCCCGCGAGGAGGCAATGCGCCTCTTAGCATTAGCAGGACGCGAAATCGGCGGCGGAAGAGGGGGGCACTCCTTCTCCAACCGGTTGGCGTTGGAGGAGGCTACTGAGGGCGTATCCTCGGACCGGCCGGTATCCTTCTTCTCGTTGGGAAAAACCAGGTCGGACGGGACACCGGTTCCCAGTTTCTTCCGAAGCCTGTCCATTTTTTGCTTGCGGAGGCAATTGGGCGAGGCGATGACGACGAGCGAATTGCGCGGTGAGGAAATCGGTTTGGGGGTGAGAGGAAAGATGCTGCACGGGGCTTGGGCTTCCTCGCGCAGGCTGGACCGTGAATTTCGGCGCGTTTGCGGCGCTGTATCCGCGAAGGTGGCTTGTGTGGGATCGGGAGAGGCTGGAATGGTGTCGAGCGTTAGGGATTCCATGGCGAGTCTGAGTAAGGGAGCGGAGCTGTCGTGGGGACGGCTTTCGATTGAATAGAGGGAGCTGATTGATGAGGTTGAGCTGCGCGAGGACTTTCTGGAGCGGATGGAGTGAAAATTGGATGACATTGAAGTTGTCCGCTGGGGGATATCAGGCGATGGTGGAGATCCATATGAGGACCCGGAGGAGGTAGAGTCGACTGAAGCACGCCTTTTGGTCAACCGACGACGAGAGGTGTCATAAGAAAAAGTAAGATGTATATGATCTTCGTGACGGTGAGCATGTATGACATCTAGCTGAAGATAACCACGTACTCGATTGAAAAGATGTATCGACCAGGCGGGGTGCTGCACCAAGAATTTGCTCAATCTTCCTTGTTTTGCGTACAAGTTGAGCACGTTGTTGTGGTGTGAGTTCATTGGAAGTCGGTGGTGGGGGCGGAAAAACGACTTTCGTCTGGGTATTCATGACTGGTAAAAGATATTAAAGCAGAGGCGCGTAACGAGTAAAATAAGCAATCGAGAAAAATAACCGGTCAAGATCGAGGAGCAAAGGTATCACGAAGTACCACCTAACGGTTGGCACGAAAGAGGTTAGGGAACCCGGCCAAGCTGGGGACGTGGCGCTATAAGTATCATCGGGAGTGCGATATAGATAGCCAGCAAGAACAAAAAGCAGCGAAGCGAATGCGCGGTCAGGTGGGAGATTCCACGCAAGCCAAAGTTGAGCCGGATTTACCGTCATCCATATTCCGCCTTATTGTCTTCCACCTGCGATAAACTGTGGAAAACGCTGGGGAAATGAAGCCAGGCTTTCCCAAGAATAGATAAACAATTGTAGGGAATTTGGGTTCGAGTTCGATCAGGACCAGGCCCCGCCAAGTTGTATGGAAACCCTCCTGCAAGACAATAAGCAAGATCCTGAGCGACGGCGTCGAGTTCGATGATCCTTGAGCGAGTTGACAGCTTTGACGTCGCGGCTCGTGGCGGTTAAGAGTCGGGAATTTATAAACGTGGCTTTTTGCCTTTGACCTCGGCTCTTTTTAGCGTCACGCGATTGGCTTGGCATCTTATCTTCATCTCTGACCGCCACTGGCACTGACTCGATGTAAAATTGGTAAGGTCAAATGTATATGTACCCTGCTGATAATGCTTATAGATGAATTCAATGGTCATTCAGAAATCCCTGTCGTCGCCATCCCACAAGTAAGAAGGTGTCGTCAAAGACTCAAACGCCAACTGTCGCGCAAGAGCTGTGTGGTAATTCGTCGGAAGGCTACTGACCTGGACGACCTTCCTTATTGTGATTAAACTGTTTTGCCGTCGGTGCCTCTATGTTGTTGAACGTCAAAGGTAAGGCAACTGAACTTTCTTCGGATTCTGATTCCTGAAGACTAACGACCTGTGTCGTGATACAGCCGTAGTTTCGACTTTTTTTGAATCCTGAACCAATCGAAGGTAGGGTCGCAAGGTCATAAGGTGTCGGACTGTTCACCAAGTCGACCAGTCGCGTTGGGGTGGAAAGATTCCTGGAAGCTATTACTTGGATCGCGTTCTTCGTCTTGATGACCTTCTTGGCTGGTCGTGTTCCCTTTCGCTCCGAGAATGCTAGAACGGGTGCTTCAAACAATGCATAAAAAGCGGAAGGGCAATCATAAAACGTTTCAATGCTACATCACTGTCAATGCCTCGCATTTCTACTTTCACTCCAATGCTTTCACTCCAATGCTTATGCTAAAGGCGCTGTGCAGTCACTCTCCCCCATCTCTTCTCAAGTCAACAGGCTTTTTATTGTAAAAAGCATCTAGCTGGTTGTAAAAATGGCTGGAGGGAAGACTCGTCGCAGCTCCGCGCGAAGTATGTCGTTACATACAAAGCAGAGGGAAAGCCGGCTAACTTGAAGGGAAAATTGCTTCGTCTTTCAACTGATTACTGGTCGATTGATGCAAACTGCAACCTTGGTGAAGTGTGTCGAAATTCGCGGTGCTGCCAATGAAGCGTACATGATTCTTACGCTCTTTGGCACCATCGCGTCCCAGAGCACCAAAAACATCGAGGTTCACCGTATCTCTCAACGACCTTCATGAAGTACCTTTTCTTTATTGCGGATCACCACCGTGACACCTTGAACGAGAACTATTTGCTGCGAAAGAAAAGCATGCAGAATCATCGAGACCTCTTCGCTCCGAAGATGCTGGGATGCCTGAGCAGGTGCTTCAAAGAGCAGAATGGCAATCATGACACATTTCAAAGCTACATCAATGTTATTATCTCGCATTTCTACTTTCCCTCCAGTGCTCATGCTGAAGGAGTTGTGCGGTCACCCTCCCCCTTCTATTCTCAAGTCAACAGACTCTCTGTTGCAAAAAGGGTATCTAGCTGGTCGTAAAAATGGCTCGAGGAAAGCCTTGTCGCAGCGCCGCGCGAAGCATATTATTCAACATACAAAGGAGAGGGGAAGGCCGGCTAGCTTGAAGGAAAATTGCTTCG
Organism: Galerina sulciceps; assembly: GCA_023014345.1. Classification (NCBI taxonomy): domain Eukaryota; kingdom Fungi; phylum Basidiomycota; class Agaricomycetes; order Agaricales; family Galerinaceae; genus Galerina; species Galerina sulciceps. The sequence continues at coordinate 438,817 of JAEDXJ010000026.1, forward strand.
TCTTTGAACTGGTTACTGCTCGATTGATGCAGACTGCAACCTCGACGATTCCTGACGAAATTCGCGATGCTGCCAGTAAAGCGGACATGGTTCTTGCGCTCTTTGGCACCATCGCGTTAGGGAGTATCGGAAATGTCGAGGTTCACATCTCTCAACGACCTTCATAAAGTACCTTTTCTTTATTGCGGATCACCACACCTTGGACGAGAACTATTTGCTGCGAAGCAAAGCATGCAGAATCATCGAGACCTCTTCGCTCCGAGGATGCTGGGATGCCTGAACAGGTGCTTCAAAATGCATAGATCGCGGAATGGAGGTCTGGATGTTTCAAAGCCACATCGATGATATTGCCTTAGGTTTCTACTTTCACTCCAGTGCTCATGCTGAAGGCGTTGTGCGGTCACCCTCCTCCTTCTATTATCAAGTCAACCGGCTCTCTGTTGTAAAAAGCATCTAGCTAGTCGTAAAAATCGCTCGAGGAAACACTTGTCGCCGCGCCGCGTGAAGCCGGCTAACTTGAAAGGAAAATTGCTTCGTCTTTCAACTGCTTAATGGTCGATTGATGCAAACTGCAACCTCGGTGAAGTATGACGAAATTCGCGGTGCTGTCAATAAAGCATGCATGATTCTTGCGCTCTTTGGCACCATCGCGTTACGAATCTCATTGTCATTGAGGTTCACATCTCTCAACGACCTTTATGAAGTAGCCTTTCATTGATAATTATTGCCGACCTTGGACGTGAACCATCTGCTGCGCAAGCAGGACGTGCGGAACCATCGGGACCCATTAACTTCTCTTACAAAACTACACCAAAAGCTACGGCATTTATCTCTTTAAGTTGATGATGAGTTGCAGGAGTAATATACAAATATTGTGAACCAGACTGGCTTTTATAACACGACAACATGTGGAATAGCGAAGACTGAGTGTACTGACTGCCAGTCGAAATTAAGCACGAAAACAACCAAGCAAAAGGAAAAGCCATGGACTCTTGATGGACACACATAATTATTTAATTTTCGTCTTCGTATTCATCAGGACCACTAATATCGGTGTACCACCTGGGCGTTGTTTTGATGATATCTTGAACCGCGTCAATATCTTCAAGCGTCGGCCTCCTAGCCCAAGCGTTGCCCTCCCAAAAACAAACCGAAAAAATCGGAATCTGAGGGATCCCCGTTGGCCCATCGCGAATCGTAGCATCAGGCGGCGCCTCTTCATCAGCGTACACAAACTCGAGTTGGATGTCTTCGTAGACGGCGTATCTACGAACGTGGAATAGGTACCAGATGAAAATGGCCCAGATGTCCACTTCCTTGGCGTTCGGGCAGTAGCGGTACGCGTAGTCCATGAGACGCTCTTCGTTTATGTGGAAGCCGTAGAACTGGCGGTGGTCTTTGCGACTCTGTGGTAAGGGAGGGGGACGAGCCTGGCTGGCTTTGGCTTGGTCCTGGAAACTAATTTGGTGGTAGACTCGGGACGCGTCTTCAAAAAAGGGGTCGGGACTCGGGAGAAAACCAATTAACGATGAATGGAAGCGTACCATGTCATTGTGGAGGAGTTGTCGATGTAGAGCTGAAGCAGACATGATTGGGCGCGTAATCGATCAACAGAAACGCGACGCCCAGATAACGCGGCTTGATAAAGAGCATTTGGGAAATTTCGTCCTTGAGAGGCAGAACGCGCTTGTGACAAATCACGTGCGTATGATATGCCGTTACTTCACCCCGTTCCTCTCCCGATCCATTACAGACTAGAGGGTCCCTTTTCTTTTACTTAAGTAGATATTTTATTTGAGATGAACAATACATCGATTTTCTGTCCCTGCAGTTCGAGCCAGAATCACCGAAGGAATAGGACCTCCGAGTCCGCAACAAATTTAAACAATAGGAAGACCGACTGGACACTAATGGAAGATGGGGTGTTAAAGAATAGACAGCCCTAGTCTGAAAAGGAATGCAGTAAGTGGCTTGGAAGGTGATCAGAACATGAAATTTAGAGATCTCATGTCATAGCCTATCCTCGATGGAATGAGCGCATTCACGGGGGAAGCTGGTGACAAAGTAAGAAATTAAAATATATGATATGCCAATATTACAACTTCCAGAACATCAACGGCTTTTTTTACGTAGGTGGACCTGGAGGAAACAAATGTTGACGGTGCTTTAGTACAGCATGGAATCGACTGAGGGTACAAGCGACGAATTTAAATTAAGCATGAAAAAGCCGTGGAAATGGAAGGAACTCACGAAGAGTAACTAATTCTCGATTTCCGAATATTTAGGGTCAGTAATATCAGTGTACCACCTGGGATCTGTTCCGATAATATTCTGAATCGCCGCGACGTCTTCAAGTGTTGGCCTAATAGACCAATTCTCGACGTCCCAAGAACAAATAGCAAAAATTGGGATCTCCGGGTTCCCAGTCGGCTCATCGCAAATCGTGGCATCAGGCGGCACGTCTTTATCGGCGTGGACAAACTCGAGGTGGATGTTTTCGTAGACAGCGTATTTGCGAACGTGGAAGAGGTACCAAACCATGATGGCCCAGATGTCCACGTCTTTGGCGTTTGGGCAGTGACGATACGCGTATTCCATGAGTCGTTCTTCGTTGATGTGGAAGCCGTAGAACTGGCGATTGTCTTTGAGACTGGGAGGTAATCGTGGGGGACGTGTCTCAAGCCTAGCAGGTTTCGGCCTGGGCTTCGGAACTACCTTGGTGACCTTGGTGGTAGACTTGGGATGCGTCTTCGAGAAAGAAGTCGGTAGAAAGGCCAATAAACGAAAATTTTCAATGCAAGCTTACCGTTTCATTATGGACGAAATGTGGATGTAGAGGTGAAGTACTGGCAGACATAAAGTGGCAGGTAAAGAGACGCGACGCGACACCTAAGAAACGCGATTGTGACGAATCACGTGCATGTCATATATCACAGGAATACGGTATTCCAAATGTTAGCTGGAGAGTTTGAATACTTACCTGTTAGTTTACTGTTCCCAAGGTCCTCGCGAGTCCAAGTAGGCTCAGCCGACCCTTATTAATTTTTTCCCCGTTTGATTAAAATTCATCTCAATTAAGTACATATTTCCTGTTGCACCGGCTGGGGCAAGGCTGGGGCTCAATCATGAGAGTCTGTGAGCAACAGCAAATCGGTCTGAGTCATTAAAGGGATCTGGAAACCCTAGAAAAAAAAGAATTGAGCACCGCAGATAGTGAGGGATATGTGCTTTCGGTCAATGAACTTGTCAATGAACAAACAAAATACTGACCAGAGCTTTACAAGAACAAATCAGCCAGCGAGTTGAAGACAAAACAATAACATGATGTACCAGTGGTAGGCCGCCTAGAGCGCCTTGTGTCGAGGGATGTAGGCTAGGAAGAATAGCCTAACAAGGTCACCATTTGTTGTGGCCGATAGGCGCACATAAGCCAAGAGAAGAGTGACATGAATTGCTAACGCAGTGGACAAAGATCGCGAAGCAAATTTGGTTGTATAACACGACAGAAAATCGAGCAGCAATACGAGTTGACAGAAAAATAAAATCCATGACCGAGAGCAGGACTGCCAGTCAAAATCAAGCAGGAAAGCCACCGCGGAGGAAATGGTAGAGACTCACTCACATGATTAGTCCTCGTATTCGTACTCATTAGGGTCATTGACATCAGTGTACCATCTGGGCCCTGTACCAATAATTTCTTGAATCGCCTCGATGTCTTCAAGTGTCGGCCTGTTAGCCCAAGCATCAGCCTCCCAAACACAAACAGAGAATATCGGAATCTGAGGAACCCCTGTAGGTCTATGGAGAACTGTGGCATCAGGCGGGACATCTTCTTCTGCGATCACGAATTCGAGTTGAATGTCTTCGTAGACAGCATTTCTTCGGAGGTGGAAAAGGAGCTAGATGATGCTAGACCACAAGTTGAGTTCCTTTGCATTCGAACAACGACGAGACGCGTAATCTACGATTCGTGCTTCTTTTAGGCGGAAGCCGTAAAATCGGCGATGTTTTTTACAATTTGGAGGTAAAGGCGGGGGACGAGCCTCGAGCCTGGCAGGCTTTGGTTTTGCCCTGCAAAGTTCCAAGTTGGTCTTAGAGAAAGAGATTAGTAGTAAGACTAATTAACGACAAATGGAAACGTACCAAATCTTTCTCGGCGAGTTGTCGATGCAGAGTTGAAGCAGACATGATGTAGCGGGTAATTAATCAACAAAACGCGACGCGGCTTCTGGCAATCAACGTTGATTGCCAGAAACGCGTTTGTGACAAATCACGTGCATGTGAGGGTTTCGCGTTTGCCCCTATTTCTTGCAGACTGACTAGGCGAAGCAATGCGAGCCATCGGAATTTCTGCTCTCCAGGTCGTTCTGTCGCACACTGTGACATCAAAAGGCATGTTTTCAATCGTCAGTAAATACTAAATACAAGTTGAAGTTTGATAATTTTCGACTATCAGCCAAATTGGTGGTGACATTTTTTGCCTACAACCAGCCAGTGTCGGAGACGGGTTGAATAATTCCCAAACATACTGTTTGCAGTATTAATCCTCCTCAATTATTTGTGGTTCGATAAGAAGTGATTGAGGAGTCATGGAGTAAACTATGTTTTGGAGCTCATCCAGAGCCTTCTGTGCATCCAACCGATACAATGGATCAGCATGACGCATATTCTCCAAAACTCGGTCAATTGCAGGAATTCTAGTCTGAAATAAGAGCGAGCAAGTTTAGGCAAGAGGCAAAGACAAAGACAGAGATGGTGGCGCACTTTTACATTTGATAAGCTCGTGGCAAGCTGCCATACGTCCAACTTAAACGGGCTGTATGGCTGTCCAGATGCGCAGTCAGGAGCGACCGGACGGGCGTACGTCCCACCTTCCAAGAAAGAGCCACCAAGAGGAAGACCGGTACAGACACATTCATCCTTGGAATACTCCAGGGGGAATTCTATGGCAACCTCAAAGTCTATAAGGTAGACCCGTGGTCGGGATGGTGAGATGGTCATTGATCTTAGAGACTCTGGGTGCCATTGTACGAGAAAATTGTCACAGAACGCATCCTGGAAGCCGCCAAGGACAAAAGAAGAAGCCATGTGAACATTTTAAAGATCGAGATACCAAAAAGCCACTTACACGATGCGCAATGCGTCTCTGGTGGATAAACGCAAGACCCTTTTTATTATCGTCGACGCATGTCTTGAACGCAGTGGAAAGGAATACTTACCTCAAGCATTTGCAAAAGCATTTCAACAATATCCCCGACCGAATTCTTCGCCCACATCGCACACGTACGCTCTACAGTCTGCCCCACTTTAGGGAAGACGCCAAAAATAAGGTCTTCGAACTGAAATTCACGAAACATTGGGAGGGTGTGGTTATTGCTGTATAGCGCGCTTTCGTTCGTCGCGATTTTTCGTAGGATTTTAAGATGCTCGTGCCCTTCATTCCCGTGAACTATAATTCGAACAACAACGTCGAGACCATCTCGCGTTCGAGCGGCTCTGGACAGGGAATTCTGTTCGCAAATATCGACGTCGGTTTGCTTGAAAAAAAAAATATCATGCACGAACGGTATATTGGAATCGGCGAAGCCATGTCGCTCCACCAACGGCATCCGGATCAGATCTAGAGGGTACAACATATCCAAACCCATTCACAGGGGGATAGGTGTTATCGGGGGCAGAGAGAAAGGAAAGTTGAAAGTGTGGCCAAAGAGTCAACCCAGCATCGCGAAATACTTCGTCTAGATCTTTCCAAATCCGTTCTTCTGCAGCAGAGTCTCCGGGTATTCTCCAGATGCTGAGGTTGGGAGGAAGCTGCACGTTTAGACATGGGTTACTACACAGCCAGTCAGATTTGATCAAAAAGACAGAACCTTTTTCCGAACGAGGGACAATGGTTGAGAGCTCGTGACAACCTTTTCACCGCTGTCGAGTCCCATTTACTGAGCCGGTGTTGTGTTTATAACCTGTAGTTGAGGACTGTCGCACAATAGGTCGAAGAATAACTGAACCAAGATTCCAGTTTGTGAGAGAGAGAAATGGCTTTGCGCGCGCCGCCTTAGATTCGATTCAGGGACCTGGGCTGACAAACAGGTAATTGACCCACAAATTTTATTGCTACCTCGTTGACTCATAAGTATCAAGATCATTTGCCCACCGCCTTGGAATAAGTCGTGTGCAAACGTCATCGAGAGTTCCAATTGGAGATATTGTTGAAAGGGGAGAGTGAGGCTTACTGAGCACTGAGATGTGCAAGTGAAGGTTAGCTACCGGATTTGGTTATAACTGCCAGAAACTGGGATGCGTGCGTTGTCTTTCAACAAAAAAATTGTAATCTAAGCTAACAACATGGACTAACGCACGACTTCATTCCAGGCAAAAGCCAATACCACCTGCTCGCGGTCGGCTTCCGCGAGATTTTTTTCTATCCGTAAAAAATGCCCTTATTCTTACTCTTTTACGAGTCCTATTTATAGGACTCGTTCTTTTAAGAACCGAGTCCCACCAGAATTTTGTAACGCTTAATGGGCCGGCAAACGCCGGCCTCTCTTTCCGTCCTCGTCGGGACACCCCTCCCTTCCTTTCGCTTTCAACCCATTACGACCAACTTGTCGCTTCTCCTCTTCCTTGGTACGTTGAGTCCCATCATTTCTTTTTGTTGCATCCTAATTGACATTTCCCTTACAGTAGCGCAGCCTTTTTCTGCTGCTCACAGTGCGTGGCTCCCAAAGTCTACCCACAGTCACCGGTCACCCACAGCTGCTCAGTTTTACACCCACCACCTCGACCTTCTGCCGTTTGTGCGCCCACCTGTCTGTCTACTCGAACGTCCGTCACCGTGCAGTCCCGGATGAAAGGAGTGGAAGTAACCTGGAGTAGCAAAGCGCGATGCAGCGGTGTGCGCGACCTGGCTTACATGGGCAATTCAGTCGTGTGTCCAATTTCTTTCCTGTCTCTCTTCACCCCATTGTCTCAGGTACATTCTATAGATCAGCCCACCCTCTTACATATCCGCCCTTATTCCGGCCGCATCGTAAATCCTGAAGATGACGGTCCTCTCAACTCCATTGTGGTGTTGAAACCGCATTCTCGTCGCTCGACGCCTTTGAAACCACAAACAAGCTTACTTTGACAGCAAATGCTGCGCAGGTCAGATCGTGGTATTTAGGTACGTGTTTCTTTTTCTTTGTTCTACGCGATACCATACTAACAATTATTAGTGCTCCTACTTGTTGAACACGAAGATGGGGGCGCCGCAATCAAGTCCAACGAGCGCGACAATGCTATCGGCTTTGCATTCAAACTAGTTCGTTGGAATTGGTGGTGACGATGCTGATAAGGAACTGGGAAAGATGTGAGGTACGTACGAGCTGTTATGTCCTATGAACCCCGCTTACCATTGCCTGTTTTTAGCAGTTGCACGACTGTCGGAAAGCGACAGTCTTGCTCCCCCGCGGGCTGGGGTGATGCTGATGCCAACGCGCCTATTCGTCTTCCCCCTTACCTGTGAATTTGGCTCGGACTCCGAATTTCAACTCGAAAGCAAGTTCCGCCCCCCATCTCTCTGCCTTCGCCGTGGCGGCTGTCACCCCCACCCGTCATAGCGCATGCGACCACAACCACGAACACGAACACGACAGGTGTGGCCACGTTTTTTCTAGCCCTCTGACACCACTCTTCCCCTTCCCCTCGCCTGTGGATCCGACTCCGAATCCGAATCCAACGATGCAAGCTCTGACGCCTTCTCTCGGCCTCCGCCCCTGCTGCTGTCGCCACACCCGCCATAGTGCATGTGAGCACGAACACGAGCATGAACGCGACGGGTGCTGCCACACCTTTATCGCTCTCCGACACGTCGCCGCAGCGTAGGGTCTACTGTCTCGGTTTGCCTTGGCCATTGGTGTACCCTTCGGTCTGTCCGATTTGAACCATGCCCATTGCACAACGAGTGGCCGGTGTTCCAGAAGGCTTTATTGCGGGCGCAGCGGAGTGTTGATGGCGGGTCATGGGTGAAAAATCGGTTGCAACTCGAGCTGAGTTGCAGGCTGTTGGGAAGGCGGAAGTCACAGTTTAGAGTCAAACAAGCAGTTGCTGCAATATATATTTCTGTCTAGCATTTGGGAGAAAAAAAGGACTCGTATATGCCATGCAAAGCAATGGCTCACAAGCTAAGTCTAGTGGCTTGTGCACCATGCTGCGCAATTCACAAGCGGAGTATTCTTTTCCAGATCTCCCCCTAGCGCTAAAAATCGAGATCACAAGGAAGCGCAAGCTCCTTCATCCCCGAAAAATGTGGGCAAAAAATCGTCTTTCGACGACAAAAATAACCCGATATGGGTTGTAGACGAGATGGGGGTGAGCATCAAAAAGACAGATCGACACCGAGTAGTTTTTTGATTCTTGGTGACTCTTGTGGACGCCTGAGTTTATGAAAAAACGATGCCCTGTGGTATGCTCCAGCGCCTTAATTCCTCGGTTTTCTGCTAAGGCGGCCCTACAAGCAATGACTCAAACTCTGCAATTGATTTTTTATCACTCAGATTTGCTTCTATGCACAGCAGACACTTACCTTATACGTTGTGGTAGATTTTCTATTTAACGAGCGCTAACCAGATTGTAACGACTAACATTTCTTCCCCTCCTTTCAGCTCCTAACATCCAAATGGTGAGCAACGACCTACCTCGTATGCTTAAAGCTCACGCCCATCTTCAGAAAAATTACGCAATTACTATCAACGGCCAGGTTTACGTGGGGAAGCTTGTGAAGGAAATCGAGAGTATTACTGGAGTGCGTATCGTCTGTTATAATTTCCCTCAGTCAACACTGACGTTTTTCAAGTTGAAGATCAAGATAGAGTTTGCGAACGGAGTAACCGCCATCGCGGATAAGTCTCTCTGCACGGTTACAACGTGAGCTATCTGTTTTTTTAATAGTTGTGAGTCTGTACCTGATCAGCTCTGCAGTGCACCTACAACCAATTACCCTTAAGGCGGGCGCGCTGTGGGTCGCCGACTGGGTCTGAAGCGTTAAGAATGACCTGCGATAAGTGAAGCTTAAAGACTCCCCCACAGTTTGTAACATCACCGTTCAAGTTACTTTTTCGTGTTCCCCGTGTCTTTGAGTGTAGTTTTGAAATTCGATTTGACCTTCCACTACTCATCGAGAACTTCGGTGTTAAAGTGCACTACATCTTGATGATGCTTTATAAGGACCAGACACGAAACTCTTGGATAGAAACTGACGAGTGTTAGGACCAGAGTCACTAATTAATAGGGGGCATTATACTCACTTCGTAAGTGACTGATCCTCGTTTTCATAGTCCTGGGGAGTTTGAATATCCGTATAAGTACCACCTGAGTTCCGTCGCACAAATAGAGAAAATTATGAGCTGAGGTACACCAGTCGGCCTCTCGTGTATTCTGGCATCAGCTGGTGGGTCTTCGACCCCGTGAACTACTTAGAATTCAATGGTTTCAATTCCGCAATGGCGCGTACGCGGTAGAGGAACCAGACCACCGCAGACCAGTAGTTAATATTTTTGTACAACGAGACGACGCATATTCCATGAGCCGTTCTTCGTTTACTTATATGGAAACCGTAGAATTGACGGTGGTCTTCAAGACCTGGACATAAGGACAGTCAGATCAATTACAGGTTGTATAAAGGCGACAGCAGTCGAGTAGCAGGGACGTGACGGAGAGCGAGTATAAGAAAATTATTTAGATGGACACTAATTGTGCGTTAAGAACAAAGCTGCTGAAACTGAACAAAGGCCCAATGAACTCACTTGGTAAGTAACTAATTCTCATCTTAATCGTCGTCGAGGGAATCAGTACCGGTGAACCACCTGGGTTCCGTTCCGATGATGTCTGAAATCCTCTTGATTTCCTCCAGTGTCGGTCTTGATTTCCAAGCCGCGACCTCCCAGGAACATATAGAATAAATCATGAAATAAGGTGTACCACTGGTTCCCTCGTGCAAGGTGGCATCTGGTGGTGGGTCCTCGTCGCCATAGACAATTTGAAACTCGATATTTGGGTACTGGGCAACCGCGCGTACATGGTAAAGGAACCAAAGCATCGCTGACCAATCATCAACCTTTTCGCCGCAACGAGACGACGCGTATTCCATAAGTCGTTTTTCGTTTATGTAGAAGCCGTAGAATTGAAATCTGTCTTTACGCGCAGGAAGTAACGGCGGGGGTCGAGTTTCGAGCCGAGCAGGGTTGATTTTCCGCGTTGCCACCTTACTGGTAGCATTGGAACGCGTCTTTGAAGGATAAATGTCAGCAGCAGAAGCAGAGCAAGGTTTAAGGACGCACAACGCCGTTATGGGCAATTTGGCGCTGGAGAGCTGAGGCGGGCATGGACGCGAAAGAAGTGATAGTTATATATAGGCTCCGTGCAATGACAGTGCATGTGACCGTTGCCGCCAAACATCAAAACAATGCACTCCGCTCTCCCTCATAATATCACAGGCGTTATCAGATTAATGTAACGGGCGGGAACAAGAAATCTGGGGGTTCAAACGTTTTTAAACGTTTAAACTTAGAAGACGGCTCAACTAACTAAAAATCAATTCCCAACCCTTCGTCCTGTCCTTCCTCGAACCAATATGCCCCCCAGAAGTTCAAGACCAAACTGCCGCTCACAGTATGTATAAAAAAATAGCCACCGCGACGCTCGTTTGCTTTCTAGACCGTGATAACTAACTGAATGGTGATTTATCAACGTGGCCAAAGGTGCAATAAACTCACTGTACCAGTAACTAATTTTCATTTTCATAGTCTTCTGGAGTTTGAATATCCGTATACCACCTGGGTTGCGTTCCAATAACGTCTGCAACCCTCTTGATCTCCTCTAGTGTAGGTCGACATCGCCAGCTTTCGGCCTCCCAGGCACATATAGAGAAAATCATGAACTGGGGTACACCGGTCGGTCCCTCGCGTATTCTGGCATCGGCTGGTGGATCTTCGTCACCATGAACCATTTGGAATTCGACGTTTTTGTATTCCGCAATGGCGCGTACGTGGTAGAGGAACCAGACCATCGCGGACCAATAATTAATCTTTTCAGCACAACGAGACGATACGTATTCCATAAGCCGATCTTCGTTTATATGGAATCCGTAAAATTGAAGGTGGTCTTCGAGACCTGGACGTAATGGCGGGGGTCGAGTCTCGAGCCTGGCGACTTTGGGTTTCCGTGTTGCCACCTTACGGTGCTTACCCGTGTCGGGGCGTACCTTCGTAAAAAGTCAGATGTAGAAGAACAATAGGTGATATTTCAACGCGTACATTATCGTCATGAGCAATTTGTCGTTGAGGAGCTGAGGTGGACATTGAGGCAAATAAATGAGAGATCAGCGCGATCAGCGATTGAATTTTGGATTTGTGACAAGTCACGTGAGTGTGAAGTGTCGCGTTGGTGGGCGGATGAGTTACACAACTGAGAGGGAGTAAGATGTTCATTTATGAGCAGGAAGTAAGGCCGGAGGTCGAGTCTCAAGCCTAGGGTGTTTATTTTTCGGCGCTGTCGTATTACTGGTGGAATTTGGGACGCTCCTTTAGAAGAGAAATGATCAATAGCAGCAGGAGAATGGACAACGTTTTATGGCGCGTCCGAGTCATTGGCGTCTGAGAATGTCTTGAAAATTATTAGCCATTTTTCGATGGAGAGCTGAGGCGTCCGTGGGGGCAGATGGAGGCGAATAAATGAAAGGGGACGGTTTCATAGTCACTTTCTAGTAGGTGGAAAGTCATCCAAGACAAGTCGCGCCTTTATACAATCATCTCGCATGCCGTCCTTCTAGCCTCTGCAAGAGAGTTGAATAAAACCAGGAAGGCGAGCTCTGCTAATAGGATGCTCACAGTCTTTCGTTAAAAAATGCATAAAAGGTAGATGCATGTCCTATTTTTCTCTTCCTCTGAATCAGACGATCGATGAGTTACTTCCGCGAATCCAAAGTCGAATGATCGCCACACCACAAAACCAGCAATCGTAATGCTGATTGTTTACCACATAACCGAATGATTGTCAATGACGTTGTCTAGGGCAAGAGGAAAGTCGCTCGTGCAGAAAAAAGCATGACAAGGACCCAAGGAAGTACAACGCATATGATCATCGTGAAGCTGGGTCGCTTGTGATTAAGCCTTCTCATGGAAGTGCATGGTGAAAATAAGGGGCCAAAAGAAATTTGGAATACTGAGTGCAAGATCGCAAAAGCTGAGATAACGGATGTACTAGGACAACACCGGTAAGAATTTTAAATTTCGAAACTAAATAAAATGAAAACACTACTTACTGGCTAGAAGAACTGACGCTTGGGCAACTGACGGCTCACTTTGATCGCTCCCGGATGAACACGTCCCAAGTCCCTTCTTGCAGGTCATTCTGAACTCGAATTGCACTCAGCCATGCAACCTGGAACTTCAGATGGGTCAGTCTAAGTCCCTCTGGTTTGTCATAGACCCTGCACTGCCTAAGTGGACATAGACAACGTGAGGAACAACCGAGCGAATTCAGAAATCGTGAGCTAGTCATGACGCGGTGTTGATCCATCCAGAAAGTCGAGCGGCTCGAGCCAAAAACATTTGGCGACTCGTCAAATATGAACCGAGAGAACCGCTCAGAAGGAGACCTTGAACTAGTGCAGGGTTTGTTATTATAATGTTAGTAACACGGAATAAATAACATGTTAATAACACGTTATTAACATATCTCACATGGAGGGGTCCAAAGTTGCCTGTGATTTATTGTTAGATATTCCATAAGAGGGGACTGTTATCTGTCGCTCTTCTGGCGCATTGAAAGGGCACTTGAACAGTCGATAATTTCATAAGGAGCACTTTGAGGTGGATGGAGACAAAGAGAGGCAGAACGGCTGAGGGTTGGCGTTAGAATTTGGCATAGGCATCCGGGTAATCATTGCCGATGGCCCGAACACAAACTCGATTTGGAGTGCTAACGTCTAAATTCGATGACACAGCGGAAAAGTCATCATAAATGCGGAGAATAAAAGGTGATCATATTCGGGAGAGTTTTTGAATATCAAGGTCGAATAAAAATGGAAGAAATTGAAGAATACATCAGAAATATATTTTACTGTCTGTTGAGACACGTAAATGAGAAGAAATTGGAATAAGACACTGCGAATAGGGACTTAGAGATATGACAGAGAATTTTCCAATTCGTCCAGGCAAGGTATTTTTAATCCCTTCTACATTTGATCGGTGGATATAATTAAATTCCCGACGACGCCGAAATATTCGATTTCTTCACTTTCAATCCACCGAAGATATTGTAAATCGCGCCAGGCGGGGTTACCACATCGGTCTCAGAATCACACGCACAGGACTTCAATTATTAGGAGCAAATTAGCGCAGGGAACGCTTTGATAGACACGGATTGTATTGGTTTACTATACCTAATTCATATACCGACAAACAGATTCTATCAAATGGACTCCTGCGCTGAACGGCTCGTTCGGTGCGTGGGATGATGAGTCCTTAAATGGTAACCAAGCCTGCCTCGTACGATTTAAAATATCTTCTGTGAATTGAAAGGGAAGGAATCGAATATTTCTGCGTCGTCTGGAATTTGGTTATATCTACCATTTAAATGTCGAAGGGATCAATGATATCCTGCCCGGACTAATTAGAAAAATCTCTATCATATCTCCAGATCACTGTTCGAAGTTGTTTATTTAATTTTCTTCTCATTTACCTGACTGAACAAAGAGTAAAATATAGTTCTAAATTATTCTTCGATCTCTTCAATTTCTATCCGACCTTGGTATTCAAAAAATCTCCCAAATATGTTCACCTTTTGTTCTCCGTAATTATGATGTCTTTTCCGTTGTGTGAAAAACTAGTCTAGTGGGCACTCTTAAGAGAAAAAAAAGGTTCAATAGCGCTAAGGACTTCTTTCAGGACCTATACAATTTTATAATACAATTCTAACATGTTACTAACATGTTAGATATTAAATTTCATGTTATTAACTCTGCGAGAAAAAATTACATAATCCGAATATATAACAGTTAATAACATGGATATCTAACATAGCATCGACCCCGATATTATCTCACGTTACTAACACCGGCCAAATAATATCTAACCCTGCCCTACCTTGAACAACGTTGGGAATCCACAGCCCAAAGTGCCTGTCCATTTCAGAGACAATTTTGTCAGTTGTTGTTGTCGTTGCGGTAAAGGTATAATCTATCCTGCCGGGGCGAGTAGCATGCGATCTGGTACTTTCTTCAGGAAAAGAGGGAATGAGGGCATGAGGGTGAATTGAATGCGGTGAATGCAGAATTGACGGCCCATGACAATGACGGGATTAAACAACATTTGTTAAGAAAGTTTTTCATACTGCCTCGTGTTGCAATGTTGAGCATGGCCGTGTGGCGAAATGGCATCGCGTCTGACTACGACGTGCTCTTATCAGGAGATTGCAGGTTCGACCCCTGTCTCGGTCATCTTTTTCGCATTTTTTAGAATACGATCAGAATTGCTTTTTATACCACCACCACCACCACCACCTCAGTTCACCTTTGACTGGGCACTCTCAAAACCCTCCGCTCATGAGTTTACGTAAATATTACCGCTTGCACGATGGGTTAGAAAAACCCAGACTACCAAATGCAGAAGCAAGGCCTCAGAAACGTTCGTGAATCTGGACCTCGACAACGAACGCAAATTATATTCATAACATTATTCCGGTATACACTTATAATAACGATTATCTCACAATAATTACTCAATAGAACCCAAACATCCGTCCAATAGCATCCTGCACGCCCTCGACCCGTCCAATATCATGCCCGCCCCTCTCCGTCTTCAGCAGCGCCACCCTCCGGCCCTCGGCCGCAGCGAACTTGAGCTGCATCTCCTCATAGACGCCGTACCCCTCGACGACGGTGGTGGAGACGACCTCGTGGCGCTTCTTCGAGCGGAGCGCGTCTTGCGCGGTGTAGTTGCCCCACTCGCGCTTGGAGAGCGGGTTTTCGGGGAGTGTGGGGGTGGCGGGTAGGTATGGTTCTAGGAAGGCGTCGAAGAGCACTGAGGCGTGCGAGGAGGGGATGTCTTTGTCGTCGTCTGTGTAAGAGAGGAGTCGGGGTCAGGTGCGGAGAGCCGAGGGGTGGAATAGACTACTTGCCTGCGTGCGCGATGAGAACGGAGGACTTGATGTCCTAAATATATGCGGGTTAGCGTTGGATTTGGACTGAGTGGATTTGGCGACGCACGGGTACGAGAGTGAGGGTATCGAAACGGTGGACCAGGGACCATGTAACGAGTCCTAAGTAGACTGTTGTCAGGACCTTGCTAGTGCTATAGATTTCAAACGTCAGACTTACTTGGGGCTAGTGGTACCATAGAGAGTGGCTTGAGAAGAGGCAGGAAGCCGAATAAATAGTATTGATCAATAAGTTGACGGACAGAGGAGAACGGCTGGATCAAGAAATAAGTATCAATAGCGCAACAATCATGTTAGGCAACTCACCGACATCAAAACGGTACCACGAGGCCGGACACCCTCCCTGCCCAGCTCAGCAGCTAACAGCCCAGCAATGGCCGTTCCGAGACTGTGCCCCAGAATCAACACATCCTCTGGCTTAGCACCCTGACCCATCAGGAAATCCCAGCCCGCGCGTGCGTCCATGCCCACGCCGTCCACTGTGGGGTGGCCCGTGCTGTCGCCGAATCCTCGGTAGTCGATGGCAAGCACGTTCGCGTTCAGCCGCGAGGTGAAGGCCGTGTAGAGCACGGTCCGCAGCGGGTGCGCGCGGGTGCCGGTGTTGCCGTGCAGGAAGAGGATGGTGGGGTTTTTACGGAGGGCAGCGCTGATGTGCTCGCGTTGAGGGAATGAGAAATCGCTGTTGGGCGGGGGCGGGTACGGGAGCTGGCGGTAGAATGGGTCGGAGAAGATGAACCATGCCCCGAGCGTCGTGTTGTCCGCACTCTGCACTTTGAGGTTTACAGTCTTGCCAGCTAGAATAAAACAGTCGCGAGATTAAAACCTGCGGGCCACCACGTTCAAGGAAACTGCGCGCTCACGGGCGAGGCCATAGTTCTCTGGGTGATCAAACTTGTTGTACCACAAAAAGTCGATATGGTGCGCGTATAACACCCTAGAAACGAGTAAGAACACGTCAGCCTTTGGCGGGATGGGGAATGGAAGAAATGTCACGGAACCGAGTCTGTATGAAAGGCGTCATCACCAGGAGCACGGCGAGGGCGTACAGCGACACCAGCCCGACGAGCACAGCGCGGGCATGTCTGTACAGGCGGCTCTTCGCTGGACGAGCGCCACGTTTGGGGTCGGACATGGTGGTATCTATGAAAGGACAGTTTGGCCCTGGAGTCCAAAACAAAGTTCAAAACGAACGAGGTAACTTGAAACGTTGCCGCATAACATTATCAATTTACTGCATCAGGACCGAGGTGCCTTTTCCAGTCCGGAGTGCCACTGAGGAAAAAGGAATCCAGCGAGTCGAACATAATGATACGGTTGATGTTGATTTTTGGAAAGACGGACGCTGGATCAACAGTAGACAGACCAGCGTGGGTCTTTGGCGGAAATAAATAAGAGAAAAAAAAGATGACCGAGACAGGGGTCGAACCTGCAATCTCCTGATAAGAACACGTCGTAGTCAGACGCGATGCCATTTCGCCACACGGCCCTGACAAATCTTGTTCACCAAACATTTTTCTTCTCAACGCTCAGCCCAAGGGGGACCCACCGGCAAAATCCGGTGAGGCCCTCTCCCTCTGTTTCGTTGCCATCAAAACTCATGGGGTCTGTACATACCCTCGGGGTCCATTCCTATATCAGGTAGTATTTAGTCAGCTTGCTAATCTTATCTCGC
The DNA here is from genome assembly GCA_023014345.1 of Galerina sulciceps. Lineage (NCBI taxonomy): Eukaryota > Fungi > Basidiomycota > Agaricomycetes > Agaricales > Galerinaceae > Galerina > Galerina sulciceps. The sequence continues at coordinate 455,687 of JAEDXJ010000026.1, forward strand.
TAATTCGCTCCACCAACCTACCTTAACTTCACCGTCAGACTCGTCGGAGAGAGAGAAAAAAAGGTGGTTAAACAAAAGTTTAATGAAGAAACCACTGAATTTAAAAAATAACAATGTCCCGAGCTCAAATAAGGCCGCAGTAAACAACAAAATCTGAAGGTTTTGAGGCCAACATCAGGAGACAGGTAGCGGGAAGCATCCGATTTTTCATGATAGCATAGAGAAAACCATCCATCTCCAAGTCATCCAGAGTGGTAGAACTTATCTGGATGAGGATTACGACAGCCAAAGATAATGTGAACGATTGCCCACAAATATCGGACACCATCAATTCCTACCCAATATAGAAACGGACCCCAAGTGCATGTACAGACCCCAAGAGTTTTGATGGCAACCGGCAGAGGGTAGTAGGCCTCACGGATTTTGCCGGTGGGTCCCCCCTGGCTCAGCCTATCTTCGGTGCTACACCGCCAACTGTACGAAACGTAGACATCACGTTTTCAAAATTCGTACATTACATGAATGTTAGCACGTGTGATAGACATGAGATCAGCTTGACTACTGCTAACTTATTTCATGAAGGCTCAGCTGGCCAGTAGGTGTCTCCATGGGCTATTCAGCTGGTAATAAACCCACCCTCCAGGCTTTATCCCAGCTGGCTAGTAGGTGTCTCCATGGGCTATTCAGCTGGTAATAAACCCACCCTCCAGGCTTTATCTCAGCTGGCTAGTAGGTGTCTCCATGGGCTATTCAGCTGGTAATAAACCCACCCTCCAGGCTTTATCTCAGCTGGCTAGTAGGTGTCTCCATGGGCTATTCAGCTGGTAATAAACCCACCCTCCAGGCTTTATCTCAGCTGGCTAGTAGGTGTCTCCATGGGCTATTCAGCTGGTAATAAACCCACCCTCCAGGCTTTATCTCAGCTGGCTAGTAGGTGTCTCCATGGGCTATTCAGCTGGTAATAAACCCACCCTCCAGGCTTTATCTCAGCTGGCTAGTAGGTGTCTCCATGGGCTATTCAGCTGGTAATAAACCCACCCTCCAGGCTTTATCTCAGCTGGCTAGTAGGTGTCTCCATGGGCTATTCAGCTGATAATAAACCCACCTTCCAGGCTTTATCTCAGCTGGCTAGTATATGAACAAATGTAGTCTACATGTAGGTATACACTTGTCTTCCCTGTATTTTTTTAGCTGGCTTGTGGATGTCCATGTATATGATTCCCAGAAAATCTAATTAATGTCTTTTTAGCTGGTTGGAACATGGTTGAAGATGTCATTTCAGAGCTGAGGTCCTGACTGTGGGCTTATCATCTCAAAAACATGGTATCCAGCTGAAATTTTTTATGACATTTCTGTTACATGGCATCTACTACTCCATATAGTGTCCAGCTTCTCTTTCAGGATGGAATTGGTGAGAGATGGAGCTTCAGCATGGCAGGAGAGGATCAGTTCTGGAAGGAGATCAGCAGAAAATCAAGACAGACATACCATTTTGCCTAGAACCACTCTACAAGATCTCCTACATCCCACTGGCCCTCCTGCTCTTGTTCTCTGGGATTGGGATTGGGATTGGCTTTGAAGCCTTGGGGGGTTGCTGAAGCAGCCTCATGCAGGAGCAGAGTTTCTTGGGGTCTATGCAGGTGCAGATGGCCCTGGTAGAGCCTTTAGGTGGGGTGATGATATCTTGAAGGCTCATTCTAATAGGGGCAGCAAGAGATTGAGGGTGGCAGGGGCAGCAAGAGGCTTAGGGAGCAGTGGTGGTGGTGATGGAGGAAGATGCTAGAAAAGAAGGCTGTCCCAAACGATGACAAACCCGTGAGGCTTTCCAACCCCCGACCTCCGCTGCTTACTTCAACGCCCTGCCTTCGCGTTTCGAGGCCCTTGCTCATGCAACTCAACTCGGGCGTGGGTCCAGCGACGCCATTTTTTTTCGTTGATGATGCGCCAACGTCGACGCTGCGGGAGGCAGTCGACGACGCGCCAACGGCCGTGGGGAATTTCTTTCGCGCCAGGTCGACGTGGCAGGTGATTTTTTCGCGCCAGGTCGACGCCACGGGAGGTACTTCCGTCGACGAAATTTTTTCGTTGGTGATGCGCCAACGTCGACGCTGCGGGAGGCAGTCGAGGAGGCGCCAACGGCCACGGGAATTTTTTTTCGCGCCAGGTCGACGCCACGGGAGGTCGATGAAATTTTTTCGTTGATGATACCCCAACGTCGACGCCGCGGGAGGTGGTCTTCAAGCTGCGGAAGTCTCAAATTTGTCAGGATTGCGGAGTCGACTCACTCGTCGATGCTGTGGGAGGTAATTTCGTCGAAGAGGGTCAATGGCGCAGAAAATACGCGGACAAACTACCATGATACAGCGTAAGCATTTATTATTTGAATGCAGAACGGAAGAGTAACACTCAATATATTTTTTTCCAGTTGTCTGCTGGCTATTACACAAGGAAAATCGGGGTGGTGGTGTCCAAAAAACTAATGACGATCTCGATGTTCAGGCCTGCAGAGCTTCCGCATGTTGCGCGTCGAAGGATGGGAACAGTGAGCAAGAAGGGTGTCTGAATTTCGACATGGTTAGAACTTAAAAAAGAAAAAAGCTCCCATGGTGCAACACTCGAGCGTCACTCACCCCTTCGTTTAGCTTCATTTAGGCCCACTGGTTCCCAAATTCACTGCCAAAAAAAAAGGAAACAGGACTGGAGGCTAATAAAGGCACAGTGTCAAAGTATACTTAATTTTTAAAGACTTAACTTCCTCATCCTCATGTTTAATAGTGAATCCGTAATACAGATCACCGCCTTCGCTTTGCAATACTGGGCTAACTACATATGACCTAGAAGTATCAACCACTGACGTGCTGGGATATTTCAATGTATAGGTGAACACTTACATGGTCCTCGCAACAGACTAAGACATTGGAAGGTCCGTCGAACAGATCCGATGAAGAAAGTTGACCACCAGGCACTTGAACAGGCAAATTGGCACGAGGATTTGTTGGCTCGCTCCACTTTCTACTAATAACGACAAGAGTTCAAGCCAAGATCCAGCTCATAATGAGTCAACATCTGAGGATATCAGATAAGTTGTCAAATCGTCAAATGAAACACAGTAATCACTCACTTTTTCTTCATCTATAACTCGGTATAATCCACCCCAACACAGCAAACATGGGGTGCTCGAAACCTCGATGAGTTCGGTTCCTTGGGACCAATCATTTGACGTAAACAATAATCATGTGACTTGGCAGTTTAAACGCAAACACGGTCGCGTTTTGAACTAATGAATAAGCTTTCTGTGTTGACTTGGCATTTAAACGCAACCGCAGTCGCGTTCGGACTTCAGATAAGCTACGTGTTAACTTGGCATTCAAATACGGTTGCGTTCGAACTTTGACCTTTGACTCTCATCCCTGACTTGTATCCCTACATACCTTTGACGAGTTGAAGTATGCCCGTTGGTATGGTTTTCTTTACTCACTGATATTGACCTATCTGATAAATGCTGTTTCTTTTAAGCGACAAAGACATTCGGATTTAAACACAACAAACCTGTGGTAAGTCAAGTTAGACATTAGTCTGAAGTCCTATTGCTGATGCATCTAAGTAGCTTCCTCAGCTCCTGGATGTTCTCGGTTATGATGTTGCGTCGCTTGCAGCCAAAGATCTGAAGGCAAGTACAACACTTTTCCCTTTGACCTCTAATATCTAAGATCTATCAGAATTCACTTGAGGATATCTGTCGACGAAATCTTGATATTTCAAAGCTACCATCATCCCAGCCAGAGGCCTTCACTAGAATCGAGAACGAGGTCAGAACAATTACCAGATTAAAGTTATGTTGCTGATGGCCTTGTATTGTAGCTGAGACAAACCAGTGCTACACGGTACAACGGAAAAACTGGGAAGCAAGCACTGTATCTATCATTACAGTTTATGAAAATATACCACCACACACGTCGTGGCAACCTCGGTCTGAAGAAACGACTTGAAGTCCGTAAATCCGTGAGCCATTATAATAGTCAGTCTGGTCTCATGCTCACAAGGGCTTCAAGCAACGGGCAGCCACTGCTGCTGCTGCTTCAAAAAAGAAACGGAAACTCGCCAGGCCTGTCCCATGCAAATCGGTCAGTCTTACTGACACCAAGCTAGTTTCATGCTAACAAAGATTTCAAATAATAGACCACTGTTGCAGCAAAGAAATTAACAAGGAATGCAGTGAGCAGCAAGAACGCCAGTCCTCCACTGACCTCACAGCCTCAAGTCAAGTCTGAAAAACCAAAAGTAGCCATTCTTCCTGTTTACAACTTCCTGAGATCCTGTATACCATCGATGGACCACTTCCTCCATAAATTTGTGAAATTTGGATGTTTGGACGTAGAGTTTCTCAGATACCTGTCTGCTTTGTCGCCGCAGATGAGGGAGTCCACTTTGAGAAAAATACTGATAGAGTCAGAAGGTGGTCCACGAGCTACACCAATGGATGTTGTCTGCATTGGGTATCAACTTGGTATTTTTTTTCAAGAGTAAATGAAAGGACGCAAATTTTGAACAGACATGTATTCGCATCAGCATAATCTCATGTTGTTTTCTTGAACCCAATCCACTCCTTTCAGGAATTGATTTCAACTTTATTTGACTAGTTTGAATTACCTATCACATCAGCAAAGCAGGCGGTAGGAGTTTTGGCCCTGTGTCCATTGGTATTGGTCCCATTCTTCGTCCACGTTGATCGCTCATCTTGGTATGATGAAGGAGAACGGGGCAACTGATGGATTAATTTGAAATGAGTGCCTGACTCCTTGAGTACCAGCACTCAACGCAAGCGCACATGAATCATTCTCAAAGAACGACTTCAGAATACTCGAATACCGAGTTTGCTTTCAAATTCAAGATGGGTTTTAAACGTGGTTTCATTGCGTCGTAAGATCACACAGAAGTCGTACTACAGCGTAACTATGTAGAAGACAATCTCAGATTGAAGGGATGGGCGTGATAGGATGTACGTAGGAATGGTGAGTGACCGACTGCTAGAACACGCGCAAGCACATGAAGAAACAGTGGCGGGTCCCCACGAACATAATGGCATAGCACTATCAAGCTGGCCAAGAGTCGTGGAAGAACCACTGCCACTGACCCGGCCCATAAGCGCCAACAAATCCAAGCTAGCGGAGCGGCGAGCATCTGGACGGGGAGTGTAGGAAGAGCGTCGTCGGTGCGAGCTGTCGACGTTCGGATGACTGCGGTACTGACCAAGAGCGGCCTCCATTCAGCGGCATGATCGTGCTTCGCGAGCTAACGGACTAGCCGTAGCCATAGGCGCGGCGGCGACGACCAAGGCGAAAGTAAGGCATCAAGGCAAATCCTGAACCGCATCGTCAGATCGAACAGAGGCATTTTGCCGGCAACGAAACAGGGCGGGGAAGGTGGTGACATTGAAGGGGTCCTCCAGGTGCTGGGTTCCAAAAATCGAGGGCATGTAAATAGAAAGGTCCGTTTCTTCATCAAATATCCGGCCCCTCGCCGCACCTTATCCAGAATGCGATCCCGAGCGCAGCCGTGTGCACGCAGGGGGTCGACAGCAGGGAAGAGAGGAAGATCAACAAGAATAGGCGCGGGCGGAACGCAGAATGGAGCGCGGAAAATAGGATGGTTGATGGAGGAAGAGAAGAACCCCTATCGAGAGTGTTGATCAGTCACCCAAGACGTTGGTGGAAGGCGGGGCCGCGGTGGTTGTGATGGGATGGTAGATAGGACTGAGGAGGCGATGGTACAGATAATTCAATATAAAGATGCACAGGTGAAAATACAGCGAGGGCGAAGGTCGTGGACTGATCAGGAGGGGGGTATGCTTTCGGTCGAAGGCCAATAATTGAGTTCCATGTCGTGATGGTCTGCTGATTCTCGAGGAAGTATATCGGGCGAAGGATGATGATGCCGGTGTGTTGGCCACGTATCCAGGTTTGAATTCCTCGTCATCGTCGTCATCGGAATCGTCGTTGCTCCTTGTCGACCTTGTACGCTTGTGGGTGGCTGCACAGCTGGCCCTGTTGGCGGGCACGGCGATGGGGTTGAAGCGGTGCAAGCGGGGGATGGTTGCGGCGTACGGGACGGCAGGCGGGGAGTGGGAGCCGCTGCCTCGGCTGATGCGGCCAGAGGGCATGCCATCGGAGGAGAGCTCGCTGTAGGCAAGGGTCTGGGGAGCGACGCTGCCGCCCTCTGAGGGAGAGTAGGAGCGGGGAGGAGAGGGAGCGCTGAAGGACAACGAGTAGGTGTACTCTGCCATGGGGTTGATGGAAGTGAAGTCCATGGGGGCACCGGTCTGGGGGATGGTGTGTCGTCGAGACACAAGCCTATAAGCAGGGGTTCCTAAACAATATTTAGACTGACGTCATTGGGGGGGATGGAATGTAAAAAACAATGATGGGTGATAATGAGATAGATAGAATGTGTGATAATCCGTTGTCATAAATCAAATGCAGTGTGGGATGAGGGATCATTGATCATCAATCAGTGGCTGGGGCTGGGACGGCCCGCTGCCCGTGATAAGCACTTGCTCTTTCTTGCTCATCACCTTCATAACTCGTATCGGCCTTATATCATCTGTCCTCTCTCAGCTTCTGAGTCGTTGCTCGTGTTTTTAGACTGTAATTCTATATCTCTTGTGTCGTAATCTTGTCCCGTTTCTCTCTTGGTGGGTTTCTATCTTGATTCTGTATGTTGCACAAATTGATTGTAATTGTAGTCACATTGACATAGGAACAGTAAAGAATTCTACCCTCTTCTCCTCGACGGCGATCCCTCGTTAAAATTTTCTCTCAGGTCTTGCGACTCGTCAAAAGTTAGATCCGATGCTCGTGGTTTGTGGCGACGCATATTGTGAGCCAATATGGGAAGCCGACGGCCGGTGTCAAGTAATAAACAAGATGCAGTTAACTTCAAGTATCTCGTGAGCGCTTATGGACTTCTTGCTCAGAAGTTTTACTCACCGACATAGCATTGCACCAGGAATTCACTCTCTTTGATATCCTGGAATTTTGAGGGATATTTCGGGCAAAATAGAGTATCATCTCCAACATAAGAGCGCGCCCCTGCCAGAATCTGAGTTCTGTTTGCACGGTTTTGAGCCATTCCGGCGAGAGTCGGTCACGAGAGTCAGTCGTGTGTTGGTCAATAACGACAGTGGGACTTTCCCAGTAGTACATTAAGAAGCTGGTGGTTGGAGGGACACGAAGACGGAGGGTCAATGTGAATTTGTTGGGAATGTCGCCTTCAGTGAGTCCCTAACAAAAACTGAGGTTGGCAACATCCAGGCAAGTCTGACATACCTCTTTGCATAAAACGTTTAAGATACACTCAACGTCATCCTGCCACAGTAGCTGTAGAAAAGGGCCACGCTTGTGTGGATCTGGTATGGGTTCCTTGTTGTTCTTCTTTCCATTTGCAATCCACTTGTCGATGGTGTTAGGGATGTGATGTTTTACGCGATACACGACTTTTTCGTCGTAGGTCATTGTCTTTGTGCAAATACCAACGAGCGGATAAAAATTGCTGCCACTCAGGCTGAACAACCGTCCGGCGGGCATAATATCTTGTGGTGGAATGAAGGATGAAGGGAGTATATTAAACGGTCTGTATGTATAATACCCCAGGGGTACACTTGAGTCATGCTCGAGTCATTATTTGCTCGAGTCAAGATGTCATATATAATATTGTTCTTCATAATATATATTTGCTGACTATTAAATCCACCCATGGATACTAATTATTACTATTATCACCGGGGACCATATAACTTTGCTCCAGCCCTTCCTGCGTCTCTGATAAGCCATTTGTCCCTTCCACTGTTGACCTCTTGGGTTTCTTGGACCTTGGTCGTTCTCCCGCTGCTTCGGTAGCTTCGGCGGCGTCTTTTTTCCGTTTTGCTTGGGCCTTTTTTTCTGCTTTTTCTGCTTTTTTTTCTTCTTTTTCTATTTTTTCAACTCGTAAATTTTCTGCACATTGCACATGAAATGAATCCCGATCTTTTTGAAGACAAACTGGTGAGACAATAGAGCGAGGCAATGCCTCTCGAAGCAGATGAGCATTGTGAAATGCGTGAGTGTTGATGACAAAACGGTCAGGCGCGTTGTGTACAATGTAGGTCTTGGAAAAACCGGATTCAACGCGCTCCTGCATCAGAGCCTGCTTGCCAGATGCCGTACACTGGGCGAGTGGGCAATCGTGTTGTACATTATACAGGAAATTTATTTCCTAGCACGTTGTAAGCGATTGAATGCGATGGAACAAATAGAAGAACACACCGTAGAAGGAATCACAATATAGTTTGATTCATCATGACGCCGGGCCAACATTGGCATCCCAAATATGTGATGTCGGGAAGATAAAATTACTTGGAACGTGTCAAGTACTACGACTGCGCGATCACCTTTGAAATTTGCCAAAATTTCAACGATACGGCCTGTTACCAGTTCTCTTGGCTTTACATAAGATTAGTTTTAAACTCACTATATAGTAAGGAGGAACTCACGTCCAGAGGTGATCTCGCGAAGATCCACGATCCCTTTTTGCATTTGTCCCCAGAACGTGCCACAGTGTAACGGCACTGTGTCCATTCTGAGTGGGCATCTTCTGACGAGTTAATCGCCTTGACTCCTTCTGTCAAATGCCAGGGAACAAACTTTCGAACTGAAAGTCTTTTATTTTCATCGCGTTTAAGCGGTTCTAGGGTGAAAGAGCCTATTTTCAATTAGTGAAGAAATGTCAAAAGAAGATCCTAGACTAACTGTTGACAAGCGGCTCTGTGGTGGTCCAACCTACCAGAGCTTGGAGTGTCGGATTGGTGTGAAGGAAGCTGTGAATGGAAGTCCCTGATTGTTCCCATTCCCCGTTTGCGGATTTCCACCAACCACCCGTTAAACGGTGTTTTAAGCCTTCCTGACTAGCCAACTGGATAGCTATATCTCTGCTTGGCGCTAGGTGATTTGAGTAAATTGAACAGTATCAAAAAATCGCATTAAAACACTCGAATGATTCGGTCGCAACCCCAACGAGAGGACCAAACCGAAGGATGTCAGCTCTTAAGTGCGCAAGAAGGTGGAGCTTGATCTTAGCCGTAATCTTAGATGGCTCGACCATAGAAAATAAATCAAGCACATTTGCTGCAGCTATTTCAACATCGGCCTACAAGCTTTGATTAACAAAATACAAATATCATAGTGTGATAGCACGTACCAAATATTCATCCATATTCTTGATTTCTGGAACCCATAGAAGTGCCGAAAGCTCTCCTACTGCCTTAGTGAGCAGAAACTGGGTCGAGTCCACCAGGTCATACACATGGAAGACATTGACTTGAGCAATAGTTTTGAACTGTCGTCCAACCAACGAGTTAGCATATTGCATTATATAATTAGCGCGGATGGCATGGATTGAAAGGCCAGATGTGTTGGTTGACTGCAGACGAACTGAATATGTCTCTTTCTCCATCTCATCCCACTTGGTATGTGAGCCATGCCAGAGGTATTTGACTATTCCCAAAAGAATTGTGTGCAGAATCTCTATTGGTGTGTCAACGGCAGGATCAAATCCTATGAAAAAGCACAATTTTAGTTTGTATTCAACATCTGAGACAGACAAACATTGCACCTTCCAGCGTCAGAAAAGGGTTATATATATCAGTTTTATGGTCTTCTACCCATTTTAGTAGCAACTTCTCGATGTCATCCGCACTGTACCCTTTTTCTTTCAATGTGCGACCTCGTGCGATAAGAAAATCAATCCAGGATTGGGTATAAGCGTCTTTGATGCCAGTTTTGGTCTGCTGGGTTTGTACACTCTGTGCGATACCCAGGAATGCCAATTTGATCTGAGACTCGACGCCTAGAAGAGTTTCCTTGCCGGACCGGAGAGTAGAGGGCTAAATCTTGGAAATCGGTAAGACTGGCAGAAAAAATGAATAACGACCAACCTGAAAAAGGCTGGGATATCCAGTGTCGCTCTCCTTGAATGCCTTCGATCCACCAACATGACATTTTCGGCAATAATGATTTCCATTCCCACCGATATGACCACAAATCTCACTCTGTACTGGGTTATCGCCTGGCCCACTGTTGACGTAAATCTTGAAGCGCATCTGGGCTCCTGATAAACCATGACGGACCTTGACAGGCTGCTTATGCGTAGATCTAGTAAAACTTAAGCCATTGACCAAAATTTGGAGATTCTTCCCGTACTCAATAGCCTGTTTAATACCATAGAACTGCTCTGGAATGCTAGCAACGGGTGAGGATGACACAAAATGTGTGTGAAATTCTTGTTGGAGAAGTTTTCGAGGTAGATTTCGGTGACTCATGTATGTATTCCAATGCTTGTTCCAGCTTTTGGAACGATTTCCGGACACGTCGTCACAAAATAGGTCTATCCAGCTTGTGTACAGTGGATCACCTTTGGCTAGAGCGCGATCAGGATTGGGCATGCGAGTTGGATAACCAGAATTCATGGTTTGCTCTGATTCACGTCAGAACGCCTTGAAAGAACTAGGTGAAACATATCACTCGCCATTCCAAGTCGGAAGCAAATTCATATCTTTCAGATCCAGAAAATTAGACTGCAAGTCCCTTGCCTTGATCAAAACTGGATTAGAGTCATTGACATGAGCCTGAAACTGAAATTAACTCGAATTTTAGTCAAATTTGGTTATCAGTAAAGGAAAAATTTCGCACAGAAGCATCAATTCTGATGGTATATGCATCCGCAAAAACCTCCCCTCTCTCATCCTCTAGCCACCGAATAGGAATGACAAGTTCACCACTTTTCAGCCGTGCAACTTCATCAATATAGTAGTGACGGTCTCCTCCGTCGTACATCGGGCTAAGCAAACTTCTATTCACGTCCTCTCTCCATTTTTGAGCATGGTACACCTCAGATACAACTCCACCACAAGGAATGACAGGATATCGACGTATATGTTTGCATACATTCGGGTTAGCCCAGTCCTACAAAAATGTTTGGATATATTCATAATTGAAAGTGATGTACTCACCATGGCCACCAGAGTACGTGGATCATTCATGGAATAAACATTGCCTTTAGGGGATGTCTGTTGCACTGTCGACACACCAGAAGATTTCCGAATAGAGGCCTGAACTTCACGGAGACGGTATAAGGAAGGCACATCCCGGGCACCAGCTTCCCGCAATATCCAAAGGAATACATTCATGAGCGAATTTGAAACTCTCATTTGTGGAAGATTGTCAAGCGTATCGAGAAGAAACATCTACCATGCCACATTAGCACATTTTTTATTCTTGGGATGTCTCATTAGAATCACAGACCATCTTTGTTTCATATGGCGCCCAGGCGTCAACGGCCTCTTTCTGTGGCGTTTGACCTTGTACATCCTTAGCCACTAGGCTTTCCACGTCAAGTGAGTCCAAATCTACAAGAGCCAAAAGCATGGATCAATAAACATCGAAACGCGGTCAAGTGATCTGAATACTTACGTGTATCCTGTAATATCTCATTCAGAATATCAAATTGCTCTAGTTCATCCAGTAGAAGTGTATTAGCGCTTTGAACCTCGTTATGGAGATTATCCACCCCAGTCCACAAGTAAAAGTCGGTTGCTTCTTTCTCCAAACGTTTTCTCTCTTCAACCACTGCAAACGACGGGTCGGGTCCAGCGTCGAAAGATTTTTCACCCGTAACATAATTTTTCCACATCTCTTGCTCTTCTGCGCTAGGTTTAGAGGCGCGTGGTATTATTGTCGTTGGTGGTTGGTCCGATCGTAGTAGCTGCGCAAACTCCAAGCGCTCCTCTAGTTCCATGACCTGTTCTCTGGCCGCTTGATTCGCTTGAATGTCTGCCTGTACATCCACAGAACGCCGATGTGCCTCTGATTTCACATGACCTTGCAGACTTTCTTTCTTCAACCATCCACTAGATCGACAGATTTTGCATCTAATCTGCTTGCCGTCTTCAGAACTCTCTATGACTAAAAATGTATAAAAGCATCAGCAAGACCAACACAATTTATTTGAAATTGTACTTACAATCGGGCAGTGATGTCTTTTTGCGTCCTTTGACCATGATTGAAGGAGAGAAAAAGAAAATCTGAGTCAAATGCCATGTGATCGAGTCCAGGAGGAATGCATGAACGGATTCTATTTCTTACAATCCACAAACATTCAAAGGAATACATAAGAAAACGAAGTCAAGAATGCTTATAAGGACAGAGAAAAAATTTCAGAACTGGCTGGGACACTAATAGAGTTCACACTGACCAACCCCAAACACCATGAAACACCATCCTAAGGATCTGGGATATGCGTGAGGAAGACAAAGCGAACAGCCCGAGCTGCTGCTGTTTCGGGCTGGTTGTGTTGCTGATAGGAGCGCCGAAAAGTCTCCCTGGAGTGAGGTTCCGTGTACATCTGGCGTTGACCAGATCTTTCGGTTAGATGTAGGGACAGCAGTGATTCTGGTAAAGGCACTGTCGTATAGTCGTGGGGATTGATACTGAAGGTCACAGACGTCCCGACGTTGAAAATGGAGCTGAGAACGGAGGTGTTAATGAACAGACTGACAGCGGTATACGTAGCATATGTAAAGATCTACAGAGGAACGGACGGGGGAGGATTGAGTTTCAAGGTGCACTCGTCGTTATCAAATAAGGATCTGTTTATTACGAGAGCATGATGACATCTCGTGTACACCTGGTTGAGTCGCGTGACCGGTGAGTCGCGTGATTGGTTGATCTCAAGAATTCTTGTTCTTGATTGACAGTCAATCTGGAGAAACATGACTGGTGCGTGTTTTTAATATCGGATAGGAACGACTAACTTCAGTGTAATATATATCTCTGCAGATCTCTCCTCCACGGGATTGTTGATGATCGTTTGTCAGAGACGAAAAATCTCAAACCTGATTTCTAGAGTCCCTTTCTCAACGAATATTTTTGACGACGGGCTTTCTGGTCTCGCAGTCCTATTAGAAGGGGAATGGAAGGAGCTCTATGTGTGTCTCCACCATATAATCACCTCTTTTTTTGGATATACTCAGTTCGTTTCTCCAGGCATTTGTCAATCAGTTCCAGACCTTTGAAAATTGTCTCCTTGGGCTGGCTGGGAACACCTCTGCATCAACAATAGTCGATGCAAGGAGGTTACTTCACCTTCAACTTCTAAGCACAACACAGGATGGATCACCTTTACAACTCATCCCTCATCCATCACCTCCGAGGACATTGAATGCCCAACAACACAACCAAGTTTGCTCGATCATCACTTCCTATCGTCTCATAGATATCATCGCCCGTGTTAGCGGGCTTCCTTCAAATAGAATTGAAGTCAATAGAGATGTATACCCGGTTGAAAGCAAGGAACCTGAAGTGAGTCACTGAGATTATCCTATCTATCAATATTGTTAAATGCCTGATAAACCAGGGATATTATAAGCACCTCCGGAATTGGCCTACACTCTGCTTTAAATTTCAAAACTTATTCAATACTGTAACGAATACCGAATCTTGCACCAATTTTTCTGGAGGACATCAACTTCTCGGGTATATTGAAGAACACGTCACTGCCAATCACCGTTCCAAGATTTTTTGTAACCTACTCGTTGCTGCAAGTCACCTGGCATTTATTACCGAAACCCAATTTCATCCCGATGCATTGCCCGACTTACCCAACTTCATAAACGATGAACGCATCAAGTATGTAATAATCCATTCTTCGCTCTTGTCTTTATTAATGACCGACCAGGGCCTCACGTACAACCAACGAACGGGATTTCTTAATCAGACTACATAAATTAATCCAAGACTATGATTTGCGTCCTGAGGAGTCCTTGTCTGGACTAAGCCTGGCTTCTTTTCGAGCACCCCTTCACTTGGCCGCAAATATCTCTCCTCTTTACCTGTTCACCCCATACACCATTGCAAAACGGCAATGGAGTCGTCAAGCTATCTACCAGGTCGCAGCGCATCTTGGAAACAGCAAGCCTGCTATCCTTGCTGAAGTTGAGGATATCATATGGCGTGCCATATTTTCGATGTCCATCGGCAAGATGTCTCCAACAGGAGCCGTATCATTTATCAAAGACCACATCAACTGGGCAAGCCTTCAAGCACAGTCCTCCCATGGGCTGGTAGAGACACTAGATTTCTTTGACATTCGTAAGTATCAAGTCCCCTTGGTGACAGCAACTCAATGCGTTAGCAGGATCCAAATCTAGTCAACTGGTTTTGTCTCACAGCTCCATTGACAACCCGACTCAAAATTCGGTTGAGAATTTTGGTAGCAATTTTAATTCAAACGCTGCAGCGAACGAAAATGACCAGGTCGAGGAAACTCGCGCAAATTCTCAGGGTAAAGTGCATCATATCCTCGACTCGGCTGAGAACCCAGGTAGCCTTGATTCCGACATCGAGCAGTTCATCGACTGTGCTCCGATGGACGAAGACGAGCAGGTGAACGGAACTAGCGCAAATTCTCAAGGCGGAATGTTTCACGGTTCTGACTTGCTTAAGAACCCCGGCTATCCTAACTCCAGCGTTGGGCATATAAATCCTGCCCCAATGGATGAAGACATGCGGGTCGGTGAAACTGTTCCCAGTTCTCAAGTTGAAATGTCATCTGGCACCAACTCGGTTGAGAACTCCGGCAACCCTAACTCTGTCGTCGAGCAACATATTGATCCTGTTCCAATGGACGAAGACGAGTGTATCGATGGAACTGGTTCAAACTCTCAAGGTGGAATGTCTCCTGGTCCCGAGTCAGTCGAGAACCTTGGCAACATGGATTTGGATGCTCCAATGGAAGAAGTAAGCAACGTTGACAAGACCGGTACAGCTTCTAAAGGCGGATATCTGGGTAAAAAGCAGTCTACTGGCAGTGAAGTGTGTGATGAGAGTGGTTCCATGATTGTTGGTGGAATCCGAAGTGAAGTTGACACACCTGGAGGTCCGCGCCAGTCGTCTCGACTAAAAGAACGCGACAGTTCTCAAGATGGCAATAGCACTAAAAAGCCTCCCATTCATACCAAACCTGCGCAAAAACCGACGCCGAGCTGACCAAAGCCGAAAACCAGCTCAAATCCCCAGCCTAAGCACAAGCCCAAGCCTGAGCTCGAAAGGCCATTACGCTATCTGGACGGGTTTGGGACTCATTCAAATCCCATCGATGTCGACTTTCTTCACCAAGGGTCACTATGGGATCCGGACGGTCTTGATGCCTATGTAAGTTGCTACTGTATTTGGTGCGCATTTCTAATGCAGGCTTCAGAGACTCAAGAAAGACAGAACGATTCCACGGTGTTCAATTGTTGAGATTCCCGGCGACAGAGCAAAATGCAAGGGCGAGCTTTATGCCTTTACTGCTTTGGGTCACAAAGTCAAACTCGAACCTAACTTCCACGTACGTTGATTCTCAATACAATATTTCCGCTCCTTCATTACAATTCAGTACGAGTCCTATGCTGTTCGATTCTCGGAGCTGATGCGGAATGTGCAAAACCAATACGACAACGATGTACCTCCCCATTGTCAGACGGACGGCCACTCTGTGATTCAGACTATGTCTTGGGACGAGTATAACAAAAAACAGCCAGAAGAACTTCAAAATATTCTCCTAAGAAAGAATATCGTAGTGTCAGGCGGCTCAGAGCCGACTGCTGTGTCAGAGATCAAGTTTGATGAGAATGGCTTGGAGGAGATTTTCTCTATCCATGACCCCATTTCCCTACAAGGTGTGCAGTGTCTTAAGCATCTCATTGGTCTCCTTTAATCTTTGTGTAGACTACTCTTTATATGATGATGATGAAAGTGAAGAAGAAGAAGAAGAAGAAAATGATGAAGATGACAATTTGCTTCTTGATGAATTTGACAAGATGACCATGCACTTGCCGATGACTGTCACAGGCACTCTGCAAGATGTGTTACTAAGCTCTGAAAGCAGTAGGGGCATGACTCTCAACGCACTCGACCTACCGCTCAGCTCTTCGGACTATTCATCCTCTAAGTCTTTCTCCTCCGACAAGATTGCGTATCATTTCACAAAGTCAAGCAATTCATTCAGTCTCCAAGATCCCTATCCGTTTGAAGACCTCAACTGGGGCCTCATTGGCACCAAGAATACGCTCACCTTCATTCATATCAATTCCGACGGTTTTGGCACTCATCTCCAGATACGTTGTGGGTGCAAAATATGGTTTTTCTTGCATCCAAAACAGGGCCTATCCTCCGAACAATCTCTATCGTCGTGTCATGTGTTCCTGGATCAAACTTTCAGACTGGACCGCGTGTTAAACAGTGCGAAGTATGACCTTGAGGCAGTTGCGTTGAGACCTGGTGATCTTCTGTGAGTTTTACCATGGATGTGTGTTACTGGTATCTGATATTCATCTTTGCCCAAAGTATTATGCAGCCACGTCAACCTCATGCGGTATATGGTCACGAAAACACTGTCTGCATTGGCGGACACTTTGTATTGATCCACCTCATGGAAATCACCATACAAGGCCTTCTTCACGCATTTGTGCTTAACGAGTTCATTACAAACACGTATCACTACCGGTCTCGTGCACTTTTCCGCAGAGTCCTCGACTTTTGCAAAAAAGGGCTCTTGGAAGGGAAGGTTAAGAAAAACAGTGTGTATAATTCAAGTCATCGTTAGATCTTGACCTCATCTGTACAATAACAGGCGCTGCTTATAGCCATATCCCCAACCTTGACACATTCGACGGCCTCATCAACCTCCTATCGCTTTGCAACGTTGTAATCCTGGGAAATGTTCTCAATTTTAGGACGTACCTAGCACCAAACCAACCCCCAGAGAGAGACCCCACACCTGCTGAACAACAAGTACTGAATGAACATGACAGGAATAAAATTCCAAAACAAGAGAGAGTGGCAATGATGTTCTATCGGGGACTTGCCTTCGAGGTCATTGAATGGATCAAGCAGCGTTTTGACTTCTGGGACCCCGAAGGCAAGATTGTCGACCTGCCATCGCACTACCTTACACAGCAACTCCTTGCCCTTTTAGAATACAAATCAGACGCTTCTAATAACAAGAAAGGTGGTGCAGGGGCACCACACTGCACACTGACTCTTCTCAAAAAACAAATTACTAACGTCGTCGTGTGTAACAAGGCCCTGGACAACTACTGGTCACTATCTCAGGATCAAGTCAACGCCTCTCAACTTGGGTTTGGTGACAGAGATGGTTGGAGGTTTGAACGTCGACAGATATTCTTGCCATATGTTCAACGTACAGAAGACGAGCTTATTGGCGATGGCACAACAGAACTCGATCAGAAATTCAAGGACAGCGATAGGTCCCTCCAGAGCCGAATCAACTTGAGCAAGATACAATCCGATCACCCCAGAGAGTCTCGTAAACGTGTTCGTTTGGACTAGATCCCTCGTTGTCAAATGTATTTTAGTTTTATAATCAATCATCAGCTTGAGGCCTCGAGGTATATTACTACTACTTCGACAAACCAAAACTTGATCTCAGCAGTGGAACCTGGTTGGAATGTACTGGTCATTGTTTTGGGAGCATGCCCGCACCCCACAACTTTGGTTTGGTGACATAGGTGGTGAGCATCGACCTATACTTTGCATGCAGGGCTGATCAGGTTGTGCATTGCTAAAATTAATCCGGCTTCTGAAGCAACCTGTCGCTTTCTTTAAATTCTTGATCGAGTTCTGTATGCCGTCATTAATAAGTTCGTCTTCGGAGATGCTCGTAAACGTGCTCGTTTTGATACGATCTTTCACTGTCGAATGTGTTTTTATTTTATAATCAATCATCAGCTTGCAATCTTGAGGTACTTCTATTCGTAGACGAGAACTTGGTTGGCAGAAAAGCTACTATAGGTGTTGCAATTAAATTCAAGGCATTGCCAAGCCGCTGGACAACCCTGCCTCTGACCTTTAAGTAACATTTCATGGGACGCCGACTTGTGGGGTGCGCCGAATACCTGGTCAGCCATAGTATAGATTGTGGAGGTCACAGCCATAAATGGAATATCGTGGGATTATATCTACCTGGGTCCAGATCTCCTTGGTTCTTACGTCTGTGAGCCCTTGTCATCGACCCTTCACCAATATAACTTCGTCATAAGTGAGTCTGCTTCACATTCTTGAGTATGGATGCCAACCTCTGTTTTCTAGGACAATTCGACAATCCTTATCGACTTCATGGAAGGAACCGCACTGAAAACAGCCACCAACGATCTCAACATTCTCCAAGTGATCAGTGACACATTGAGGAGAAACCCTGTTCCTCTTGTATCATCCCCACATTCTGTTCCTAAAGATCAAACCCAAAGCTCGTCGAAGTCGGATGACGACCTGCGGCTTGATTACAAATCCGCTATTCAAATGTTGGACGATTTGAAAGTTGACAACAAGAAGGACGACTATGAGGCCTTTCGGACCGCTACCACTCTCCTTGCCGCCTTCCAGAAGGCGCCAGATTTCCGACATCCAAACTTAAAAGGAGAAAACGTGAAAACCGCAGACAAAGCTGATATGCTGGTTCTCAAGTTATGCAACGCATTCGCTACAATATCAGTCATTCGACGTGAAGTTGTTGCTGTTGGAGTCGCCTTAACCTTGAAAAATCCCAAAGTCGAACAGGAAAAAGTGGAAATTCTTCTCACTTTGGAACCACTGAAGACATTCGACCTCGTCATTAATCAAAATCCTCGTAAAGAGGATTTCAACCAATTGAATTTGTACAAGAAAAGTAAAACTTACGCAATCCATTTTCCAGACCATTTGAAATCGAAATTGAAATCGAAATCGAAATCGAAATTCAGGTCGAAACTCCGATCTTACATTAATAATCTCGAAGTCACAAGGTTAGAGTGTCAGTTGTACTCAAGGATGCCGTCGTGTTAACGCTCAGACCAGCAAAGATCGTGACATGAAGGAACACATATGGATGTTGCAGTCGATTTTTAATGCTTGGAAGGACAAGCTGGCGATTCAGGACCCCCTCATGAAGTATATTATCTTGACTTGCTGTCCCAAGATGTGGGCGCGCGCCAACCATGCGAGGTCGATAATGTATTTCAAAATCTTGGCAAGCATCCATACCGAAGGTAGAATGTTCAAAAAAGGAGCGACCGGGACTACCTCATTCAAGAGGGCCATTTCTTTTCTACCACCCGCAACACCTGCCACACCTTCCGAGAATATCGACGATAAAGAATTTCTGAGGACCTTCTTGCAACTCTTCCCCAAAAATCAATATACGAACCTCCGCCACTGTTTTCAAAAAATGGAGAAAAACCCACATATTTGCCTCTATAAGGAAACGACATTTGTGGAGTTCTGTTCAGCGGTGAAAGTTGTCCTCAAGGAATATTACAAACATCTGTCACAAATTGTTGCGCATAAAGATGCGATTCCTAAAGTAAAGAAGGAAGAACTTCCGAAGTATTCGTGGTTTGAAATCTATAGGTATGGCTACCTGCTCCACATGCTGACCAGAGGCGCAGCTCTCCGAATGTACCTGGAAAATGTCAATCCATTGCTGTTCGACTTCCACCAAGAGTCTCCTAGGAGGGTCTATTTTTTCAAACCGCAGTCAAATGCTGACATGCTAGATGAAGAGATAGAGGCAGAGATACTGGAGACCGTTTCTAGGACTTTCGACCCACAGAACAAGGAAGTTAACGATGCCCCGCTCGCCTGGCAGATATGCATGAAATGGATCAAGCTACTCATCTCATATTTCAGTGCTGCAAGCTTGCTTATTGGCCATTTGTCCGTACCGGATTTCCCTGAAATCTCCGTTCGTCTACTTCAGGCTGCACCTGGCCGTAAGACCTTAATGTCCTGGAAGGATCTCCTTCAGAACCCCAAGTATTTCCCCGAGTCATTCCCTGAAGGCCTCAAGCCTGCGAAGGGCGTTGACCTCGCCAACGATGTTATCATCTCACTCATAGACGCAGCCATAGCTTGCCAGCCTTGGGTGTATGGGTTTCACCTTCAATTTCTTCTTGGTCTATGGGTGGAGGTCATGAAAGTCCCAACAATAACCGCTTCTGAAAAGCAAGAAATTGCACGCCTTTTTGAGACGAGGTTTGGGGAAATCGAGTCCAAGATTGGCATATCCGGCTGTCGCGAGTATGCCAAGGAAATCGTGAAAGATCTCCAGGTCTGGAAAAATGAAACCGGGTCGACTGCAATGACAGCATCGCTCATCCTGAACCACATGACTTCGATGATGGAGATTTGCCGTGTATTTTCTGGCATTGCAGATCCTAGCTTTAATGGCACTGTTCATTGCGAGGCGAACTTGGCAACCTTTATCATTAACAACGATAGAGGTATGAAAAAGGTGGGCTGTCCACTTCAAGTATTTTTCATTGTCTCATGACTCTTACACATTCTAAAGTATAGCCCAGTTGTCGCTGTATCCAAGGCAAACTGCCTGCCCTTCATGTCATGAACTGCTCGGAATCTTGCACCCAGGATTTCTCTCAAGGGGTCGTCACAAAAGTTTCTTCGCATGCAGCTTACCTACTGCACTCAAGCGACCCGCGGTTGATGGGATGGTTGATAAAATTGGAGGCCTCTTGAGGAAGGAGCTCGTCGATTTTCTCAATGATATGGGACCTCGCGGTCATCTCTATTCTGCGGGCTCAGATGCTGTGTCTGAGGGGAGCTCGCGAAGGCCAAATAACCCGCATCGAATTTTTTCAGGTAAAGGAGTACGTTGCCTTTTTTTTTTTTTTACTTGAAGTGCTTTCCTGACGTCGCCACTATGACAGGCTGACGGCGAGATGAAAAGTGAAGAAGCGGAGGAGGACAAAGACGAAGAACAGGAAGAAGACGACGAAGACGACAAGGACAACGAAGACAACGAAGACGACGAGGACGACGAAGACAACAAAGACAACAAAGACGACGACAAGGACAAAGAGGACAAATACGACGAAGAGGACGAAAAGGACAAAGAAGAAAAAGAAACAGACGAAGAGGAAGAAGTTGACGACGAGCTTGTGCACTTTGGCTCGGATTAATTGCTGTATCAATATCACGTGTATTCTATGGCCCTGTCCAATTGAACCCTGGTCGAGTCATTGTTGAGTGAAGTGTGAGTCATCCCAGTGTATTTAAAGCTCACGTTCTTTTGCTTTTTCGACCCATTCGACTCATTCGATCCATTCATAAAATGGCTTCTTGTAATATCGATCCCAGTCTGCTTGACGAGCCACCAGTCTCTGCACCCCAACCTCGCCGTCCGCTTCGCAGGGAAGGGGCCGTGGTTCTCCTCACGGCTGAAGAGCAACTCTTACAAGATGCAATGTTGATGTCCAGTAGCCTGCCGCCTGAATCACTTCTTGGAAAGAGAACACGTAACGAGGATGGGGACGATGAAGGTGGACACGTCGCGACATCTCCAGCCCTGCAACCAGAAACCACGTCGCCGTCCATTAGCAACATAACTGTCGTGGCCTTGCGATATGCAACTGCCAAGAAGTTGCGTCCTGAGCAACGCGACGAAGCTGAAGCTTTTTTGCTTGTGCGTTGTTGTTTCATTGCTTACTTACTTCTCTGAAATCCTCGCAGGAGTCGGCTGCAGGTCGTCAGGCCAGGTTGTATATTGCAATATTGTCAGTCGAAAACAAGATCGATACCTTTCGATCGGCTGCGCCACCTTACCAGGTGTCCGAAGAGTTGAAGGTATGACTATTTCATTCGACCTTGCCTTGTCACTCAAACAACCATTGTAGACCAATATCAATAACTATGGCCTGGCTGTCCTCCTTTCTGTCAAGATCAGTGCCTACAAAGGCAACGTCCCAATTAATCATGTTCTTGTCTGTCCTTCCCTCTTGTATATAAAAAATACTTACTGACGTCAATCCAGGATATACTCAAGCGATTCCGCTTCGATTTACCAGCCGGAATTGAGCATGACTATGCAAACTGGGAGAAAGTTACGACTTCCGTTAGTTATTCGCTCACCCAAATCCGTTCAAGACTCAAAAAACTTGTAAGTTGCCTGTATTTCACCCTTTCATTGCATACTTACACACATACCTGCTACCCATAGATTAAAGAAAGCATTGCCGCCAACACTAACATCTTCGCACTGGCCCAGTTGATCGTTCACTCCACACCTTGTCGTGTCACTGTCCAACTCTGTGCCCGGGTTGCTCTCATGGTGTGTACTAATGTCTTGGCTTGTGGCAACTTTATTGAGCAATGCAATCTCAGCGTGCCATCCATAAGGAATGCAATGGCAATGAAAAATACTGGAATCGCATTGACGATCGCCTTGCTGCAATTCGCAGACTTGCAGATGGGTCAACTTCCAAGATCGCAAAGTGAGTGTTGCCTGCCTTTCCTTGGACTACACTTAAGGTTATATCCAGAGCATTCAATAAGATTCTTCAAACTGATCGGGGGTTATATGGTGTTGACAATGACTATTCTATCTCGGACGTTGTTACTGACGAGTGGCAGCAGCAAGTTGACGCTGTGGTCGCTGGAGATTCGCCTTAGTAATGCATTCTAGATACCGACGTCAACTGCATTAGATTTCTTTTTTATAGATGGTTTCATATATAGACTTTCTGTTCTGCTCTTATTTCAAGTAAAATTTATATTGTTTGTGGACCTAGTTCCACTGGTAAAGGAGCTTTGGAGGATCAATGTTCTTGGGGTTCAAAACTAGCTCATTGGGCCCTTTAAATTGTGGACGAAATTACATTTAGTTACATAGTTAGATCGCGCTGCTGAAAATATGGTTGCACCACAATTACAATTGCATTTAAGGCACTTGAAATACGATGTATCTCGCAAGTTGGAACTGATGAAAATCTAATTGTTACAGGCAAAGGGCTAACCCCTCAGAAATCATGTCAAAGGCATTTGCATGACGATAGAGGCATAGGTGACGTGCCAGTCTGCCCTTATAGGTGCAGTATGATAGTTGATATGTTGCTACCAGCCAATGATTAACCTGCTGACCGGCATGCTTGGTTTGAAATGAGCTCGGTAGAACACTCTATAGGCAGACCGCCTGCGACAATGTGCAAAAAAAAATAGATATCACGGATACGCCTCCGCATCTACAACACCTGCCAATGTAGGTCAATAATGCGATCAATCGTTCTGTAATCATATTTCCAGTGCAGTTGTCGGTATATTGCTACTTGCCACCAGACGAGCTGCTAGCAAATATGCTTGACTTAGGGATTTACACGTCAAAGTCTCAGCCATGGTTGCTACATTTCTATATCAATCAATGGCAGTTGCCTGATCCACGGATATGGAATTTCCGGGAGTTTGCCTGGCTACCATTTTAGGTAGCACCTCAGAAAAAGCCCTGTAGGGTGCCGGAAATGCCGGGGTAGGCTGGTGATGCCTCTCGGGGGGCGGGTAGGGTGTTTGACATGCCGAAAAATCCAGGGGGAGGGGCGGGATATGGCTAGAAAAGCGCAGGGGGCGGGGATGTACAAACAATGTACAAACAATGCACCATTTTGATCCTGGGGCGGTATTTTTGCTCCTGCGCGGGATGTGGGTCGATTCACGGCGCCAAAAATTGTGCAGTAGGTTAGAATATATTATTTACACCCTATCCACCCTTTAGCGCGCGTCAAACGAGGCGGGAATGGGTGGATTAGAGAATGAGCATTTGGATGAGCTCTATTTTTAGTTCATGAATATTCCGAAAGCGGAAATTAGCCCCGGGATGATTTGATGGGCTCGTTTTTGCTCCCCCGTTGCTCCCCTATTACCGTCCCCTTCAAATAAATTACACGACTGTATTCTCCTCAAAAATGCGAACCGAATCGTACCAATTTTATCTCCTGAAACTGCCTGGAAGCTGAGAAATGATGGCTTGAATGTTCAGGCGACATCCAGTAACTCTAGTTTGTCTTGCTGTTCATGCCTCTGACTTTGTTCGAGTAGCAAAAGATAATATATATATTACTAGGTTACAAAAAACTGGTACTCTACTGGAGGGCTAGAGGTATTGAATAAAGAGCAGACGAAAAAGAGGGGCGAGGAGTGACGAAGGTGAAGGCATTCTACTGCCCACCGGAGTCATCGAACTTGTCGTTTCCCATGTATCGAGTCCGACGATTGACGTGGAGCACGAGCAGGGAGACGGCAAGAGGCTGCGGCAGTGGGAACCGGGGGATATTGTGGTGGGCCGGCGTCGACGAGGTGTTGGGCAGCGGTCGATGGGGCGGCAAAGACACAAACATCGTCACAATTGGACGATGTCTGCCTCGTCATTCCGTGTCACGCCGCCTTGAACGATGGCGGTGGTTGTACTGCTTGAAGCAGAAGAGCAGGTGGAGGAGGAGGGGTGGACTGTCGTCGAGCCTCCCGGATACACCTCAAACTAGGTACTAGCCGGCGGAAGAAACCTACTCCATTGAAGTCGACGTCTCCTGTGCACCGAGCCGAACCGACAGTGACGTAGAACACCAGCAAGAGACGCCGTTGAACAAGCGGGTGGTGGAGGTGTAGTCAGCCGGGTCCAAAATGAACACGAACACTGTGCGGAAGACACAGTGTTCATAATCTCTCACTCTCCGGCACCAGACACCAAAAACGTTGGAGGTGCACTGAAAGATGGAGGCGCGAGATGGCATGACACGCCGGTCCCATCGAGCTCGTTGTCCCCCGTGCATCGAGACCACAATGACGTGGGCCACAAACAGGGAGACATCGGAAGGTGCACCAGCAGAGAGATGGGCAACAGTAGGTGGGCGGCACAAACGCCAATGTCGTCGCGACTGGACGACATCTGCCTCCCCATTGCATGTCGGGTCGCCGTAAATCGATGGGGCACGGTGGTCGTGTTGTTGAGGCAGAAGAGCGGGTGGAGGGAGAGGTGGACGGGCGTCGACGGTCTCGGAAATACCTCAAACTAATTGGGAGAGGAAGAGGACGAGGCCATCCGTCGTCCGCGTTCTCCCTGCGCAGGTGGATGGGTACTGTGAAACAGTGGACAGGTTAGAAGACAAGGAAAACAAATCGAGTCAGAAGACTCGATTTGAGACGTACCAGCTGGGTCTCCCTCATCTAGGGCCTCCCCTTGCGCATCCTGTCCCCTCAACCCCCACTGAGATCCCTCCTGAGTCGCCCAACATCCTGGAAGAAGGGAGAGGCGCGTAACCTCAAAACGACGTTGTCGAGACGTAGATACTGCCTAGATAGACCCAGAAGTATCAGAAACATCGTAATTATGTGGACAGACACTAACATACCTGGATTATAACATCTTTCGGGGTTGGGACGGTCAAAGGAGAAGGAGGGAGTGGCGGTTGTGGTGGTTGAAGCCAACATCAAGGACTTCTGAACGTCTCTGATGGGTTACCCGGACGTTTCCGCAACCACCCGATTGGCTCAAAAACCCGGACCGACAGATCTCCGATCCGCTCTCGAAGTCTGCAACCCCTCCGAGGCAGCTCCCAGAAGATCCGGGCGCTTTCTTATTGACGGGATGTGTTAGTGGTTCTATTTAGTTTTGTAATCCCAGCCAATAACTCCCAGTAAGGTAAATACAATTTATTACACTCAAAATACCGCCGAGATGCACTGAACACACACAATGCAGCAATGCTACTTCTCCATAGAACGGTCCTATAGTAAGGACTAAGGGAGTAATAGTATATTAGTTATGTGTTCGTGAATGTCTTTAGTCTAAATATACAAGTTGGAACAGATGAATAGCTTGATACTTAAGAGATTCTCAAGATGCATGTCAATGAAGTTACTCAGAAGTGAGTATCGAAGTTAATAAAAAAAGGTTATTCAAATATCGTCCGAAGTATCTATTTTGAAGAATATACATTATTTGAGCTCGCAAATCTATTTTCTGTTGGAATATCTGATAAAACGCTTGATGTATAGCTCCTCGAGTATGCGACATCAACACCGAAATCACCTCGCGGACACAATTACCCTTGCTGTCAGGTTTAGACATTTTATTCACTCATAACTAGTCGGTAGTATTACTTATAGTGCTCATATAAACATAATCCTTAGCTAATTTTATTTATTAGTTGTCTCCAATGTCGTCGGCGTCGACACAGGCGTTGGGGAGGCAGTACCGGGATTCCGCGGTCCGGGATTCAACTTCAGCTCACGACTCAACATCAACCGTGCCAACACCTTGCCAACACCACCACCTTCGTCATCCCTCCCTTCACCCTCGCACTTTTGTGTCTCGAAATGTTGTCGGGTAAGTTTTATTTTTGCATAATCTGGTTATAAAACTAACTTGTTTGCCCTCTTGAAAACGAAGTACTGACTAATTTTATCTATTAGCCGTTCCCAACGTCGTTGGCGTCGACAACTCAGTGATCACCGCCTTCCTTCATCAGGAAAAAGGCCTTTGGTCCCAAAGCGGCCCAGGCAAATTCCACTTTTATAAAGACATCTGAAGACACCTAGAGTGCTCAAGGTGTCTCTGGAAAATTGTGTTGTCTCTGGGCATCTTTGGCGGTCTTTGAAATGTCTATATGCATCTTTCTTGTTGTTTGATTTCTCTGAGAGGGTTTAATTATCTTTGTAAATATAAGACTTTCTTGTAGCACTCATGATGTCTCTGTAAACAAAATATATATACTATACTAGCCAGCTCTACCAAATAGTCTGGTAACTGTATTTACTAAGCCAATTATTTACAAAAAATGACGATGCTCTATCAAGAACAGTATCTGGAGTCCAATCAGCTGGAACTTCAACTGGAAAGACAGGGAATAACATGCAACTTTGGCGGATATGGGATAAGGGAAGAATTGCGCCCTGTACTCTGGTTGCTGAGGAGACTTTTTTAATACGATACATCAGGCCATGCTTTTCATTTGCCGCTTTCTCCAACTTTGAGTACCATTCAATATAAACCAATGGTTCCTTCGGCCAGTTTATTGGCGCAGGTCGAATGCCAAAGGCTGAGTTGACCTGCTCGGGAAGTGTAAAAATGACACGAACACGTCCAACTCTTGTCCCTTTATAGCCTGAATCAGTGACCTAGACTTTAGAAATATAATTGTGTCACTCACCAGCCACGCCTGTAGATTCTGCTGTATCATCAACAATCGCTATGACGGTATCAAATCGTCCATTACGGTTCTGAGTGCTTTGAGGAAGAGCTCTGACAAGATCCGCTTCTTCTTCATTGTCGTGTATGCTGACTGGATGGAATCGGAATGAGTTGTAGACATCGACGTATTCAAAAGGAATTTTAGCTGCATCAAGGTGTCGTTGGGTAATTTTCAAGTTATCAGGAGTGTATTTGTTCAAAAAGACCTTCAGATAATAGGAAAAATCAGGCGCATTGTGCCTGGCTTCTATTATTTGAAGTCTACGCTTTGGGAAGTTTGGGTGTTTTGCAATTGAGATTGGCGTTTTCTTTTTCACTGCAGTCGCCAGTATGTCTGTTTCGGAATTGATATCAGCTTGGGATGCCGGTAACGTCCTCTGGTAGGCTTCAAAGCTGGTGACTTTTTCTTGCCTTGAAAGCCATCGAATCATTTGAGGGAATTCGTCACGATGATTTGATGCTCTCCATCCATGTTTTGCGAAGTCAATATGAAGCCTTTCAAACATCTCTGTGTTGTAGTTATCCGTGGTTCCGAAAAGCTCAATCGCCTCAATATAGTGAAGGAGAGAGTGAAATTTAGGAATATTGAAGTCGTCCCGAACGCCAGTTGTGATAAAATATTCTCGATTTGTATGAAATCGATCCAGTGCATCCCTCAGATAATCGAGAGTACTAGAATCATGGGTGGTATACTGAGCAAGTTGAATGAAATCTAAAAGAGCGGTGACGGCAGCGATGCCCTGTGAGGGCATAGAACCAATGAGACAGCCAAGAAGAATCTTTGCCATGTTTTTTCTTTCTGTGCCTGATATTTGAGACATAGCAAAAATGCCATTTTTGAATTGACGAAGACCGTAGGCAGGAGGAAGTGCTCGAATGCGTCTGTCCAGTTCCTGGGGAGAAAGTATTTTCTGGCACCAATAAACGAGATGCTTGAAGACTCCTTGATAGAGTTGGTGCAGAACGTCTGGTGTTATTGAGCGATGAATATCACAGAGGGGGAAACCTTCCCAAAACGGTCTGTATACGCCTCCAGCAACATCCCGCTCCATGCAGTAAGAGTGGAATTTCTGTGGCTTGTTCCTCGCTTGCTGCTTTGCACTCT
This sequence comes from Galerina sulciceps, assembly GCA_023014345.1. Classification (NCBI taxonomy): domain Eukaryota; kingdom Fungi; phylum Basidiomycota; class Agaricomycetes; order Agaricales; family Galerinaceae; genus Galerina; species Galerina sulciceps. Next base: position 483,891 of record JAEDXJ010000026.1, read on the forward strand.
CAATAACGTGTTCAGTCCATTCCTGGGTACGCTTTTCCGTAAGTTCCGGGTTCTGAAGGTCAGTGGCTGGGGCCTTGCACTTCGGGCATGTGCCATACTTTGCACATGCAACTAGGCATTGTTCAGGGTAGTCGGCAACATAACATGTGAGGATAGGATGAACACGTCGAACAGCGCCATCAGAACTTGTCATCTCAACTCCATCAGTGCCAGCTTTTATAAGGGGCTGCAGAACAATACGCATTGACTCATGGAATAATCGGTGCACCAGTGAACGATGTTGCTGGTCATTCATCCTGGAACGGTTCATCTTTTCGACCGAAAGATAGGCGATAAGGATGCATGCATGTTTCGAGGGTTTTCTTCGAGTAGCTTTGGGAATATTCCCAATGGTCAAGTAGACCGGATAGGCAGCTTTGTTGCCAGAGAACTGAGTAAGTTGTGTCTTGTCAGTTGCGATGATAATTGGAGCGAGTGTGGCTCCTTCGGGAAGAAGAGACTAGAACGCACTGTTAAAAGACGGGGCATACCAGATGGTGGAACCATTACCTGAAGAGCATGCCAAGCCTTTGCAGTATTCATTTCAGAATAAATTCGTTTCTTCAGTGTTTTGTCAGCAAAGATTTTCTGACCAGCAAACAACATCTCAGGAGAGAGCTGGGGATCTCTCCAAAGGCTTTGAACTGCTTCGACGGGCTCTCGATATCGAAGGGTAAAAGTTTCATTGGGCCTGTCATCAAAGCTTAGCTTGACAGACTTCCAGTAACCAGCCCTCTCAGGAATCGTGTCCAGCTTCTGGTGAAGTCCTCTTATGTTATGATAGGACAACCCAAGCTTCTCGACGACCTGAATAAAATCAGAACCTGTAGGAATATAATATTGAGAAGTGCTTACTCCAGGAATCTCTAAAAGTCGGTTGAAGGCGTTATGTCCGGGCCCATCTTTTACAGCCCATTGAGCCACTCGCCAATCCAATTCTGACAAAAATGGGAAGAAGTGATTAGGTTGATCTCCATCATTCATGGCGAGATCACCATCTTTGTCAACTTGGAAATGTTGTGGAAGCGGATCCCAGCGATAAATTTTGCCCGCTGTTTTGTCAACTTGAACCACACGATCGTCTTCGTTGTCGTCAAGAACCGGATGCCTTGTATTAGAAGCTCCTTGGCGTATCCGATGTTCAGCTGTCTGTGGTCCTGGTCCCGCCTCGTCATTAGGAAGAAAATTGTATTCGTCCTCATAGGGTCCAAAGTCCATGTCGATATCTAGATCTTGCTGAGGGTCATAGTTTTCGAAGTCGACATCGTCTTCAGCTGTCTGCAGCTCTGGCTGTGGTGGTGGTGGTGGTGATGGTGGATTAGGGTCGTCAAGCCCCAAATCCCTCAACTTCCCCTTTGCATACCAAGCGCAACTTCTTGAAGTACTGAGGTGGGAATTCATGGCGCCAATGCTGGTAAACCAACGACGACATCCTGCTTCACAGGGTAAACTCATTTTCTGCAGATGAGAGATGAAGGATAAGAAGATATATTGACAACCCAGACCGTGAGTAGGGTACACGAACAAGACTATTAAAGACCAAGCTGAATGATCATCAAGACTAAATTAGAAATCACTGCCAAAGTCACGGACAACACACCTTTGCGTTCCTGGATGGTGTCAGGAAAATGCTCACACAGTCAGCGACATTTCCTTCCAAAAGTGATACTGCTTCTTCAGATGGCACCGCATTTTACCCAACAGAACAAGTTCCAGTGCCAAACTATGTGCCATTTTACTTGCAACCCCAGGATGACCACGGGAAGTACTCAACCTCTTCTTTAACGCTGCTTTTTCCTTGGCTAGCTTGAGTTTTAAACGAAGGTCAGCCTTGAGCCAATGTAGCCTGAGTGTCTTCTTCCTTTTCTTTGTCTTGAATTTGAGCGAAGTAGGGGTAATCAAAGAGGGATTATCAATCTTCTGGAATTGCGAAAAGGTAGCCTAGAAAGTGGTCAATATTGCAGGGATATATTTAGAATTTTAGGCATACCTTGAACCGGAGTGGAGACATAGCTGGGTATTTGTTATATTTGGATGTGTGCCATAGTTCATATGCATCGTAAACATATGGCCCATGAAAATTTGGACTAGAACTCTGAGCCACTGGATGTAAGTACAAAAAAAGAAGGGATGCTGGAGGATACCTTACCTCACGTTGACCGACACTGCTGGCAGGAAGATCGTATTTAGTGACACATTGGCTTCGCACCGGAGAAGATGTTCCATAAAATGTAGAGGCAGAAGTAGGGGGGTCTGAGAGGGGTATAATTAAGCCAGGCATAGAAACACAGATGGCTAGAATCCGAGGTGTTGAATATAGCGCATGTCACCAAGTCGAACTCAAGTCACGTGTTCAAAGGAGTTGAAATAACTCTGTCCTGTAAGGCCGGTGCCCGGCAGAGCCCACTCCCTTTTATTATGGTCCCAGGACCTCTCACAGGTGTGTAAAACATTTTAATTGTCTATGATGGTCGAATTCATTTTACTCAAGGTATCGAGTTCGAGATCTCCGCCTCACAGTTCGCAAAATTCTTAAGGGATGTGGCGATTTTAGAACCTCTACATCCACCAAACCCTTCTTGAGGACCCGTGCTCTGTGACCCCAGACTTCGTATGACTTAAAAAATCAGTCTGGGATTGACGAATCCTTTGTGGTAGTGTCCATGAAAGAATGAGTTTGCCATGTTCGTCCATGATATTGTTCTGCTTCAAACTGCCCAAGTCAAGCCCAAAATATGGTGGCTTGTATCCTGGAAGAACATGGGGGTCGTTCAAAGCGTTCAAAGCAACATCTAATAGTTAATTAGTAAACAGTTAAGGATAAGAGACTGAAACACAAAACGGAGTGGTAGGAAGCGCAGGAATGGAGACTGCGACAAATTTGGTAGTGCATCGACCACCAAAAGTTGAAGTCAACTCCAAGAGGTAAGCAAACGTTTTGACGATTTGGAATACAAAACGCTCACCCATTTTCGATGACCTTTGCAGGTCTTTCTTTGTCTTTCCTGCATGATTCGTGGATTCGGTGGGTATTCGTTTGTGGGGCTCGTTCGTTTCCGTTCGATGACCACCTTTTAGATTACGCCTGGGTTAACGAAATGAAAGAATTGGCAAACGTAATGGTAAGCAAACCAAATTCAATGTACCTTTATCAATGCTAACCCATCTCTCCAGTTCCTAATCCCGCGTCCGAGCATGAAACGCTGGCAGCAGCAAACCGCCGAATACTCAGGTACGTCGTCTTGTTCGTTGGTCTTCACGTCAACGCCACGTTGACCTCGCGTTTGTTTCATCCTAGGCAGACCGTGTTGTTGGAAAGGTTTGAAAGCTGAAAAGATAGAAGAGGTAAGTCCAGAATTCAACGATTGAGTATGCAGAAACTTACCGATTTGGCATGAGCTTTGCGAGGTTGTCGTCGACATGTCCGGGTGCCTTTGGGTCCATCCAGTCGCCCTTGTACAGTACGCTCGTCGTTTCAATTCATTTGCTGCTTGCTGACCTCGTTTTAGTTTCGACGAGAGCCTGTGATGAATACGAAGCGATCAGGCAACAAACAAGTGAGTTTTGATTAACTTCAACGCACCTGCAAGCGACTCTGATTTCCTTCTTCCTCCCCCCAGTTCCATCCATCCACGACGACGGAGACCTAGAGATCTCAGGTAAGCCTATTCATCGTTCCACTTCCACGCTGACATTGCGTTCGTTGTAGAAAGGTCAACCTGCGAAACAGATCAAAGGTGTGTAAATACACGCGTCGAGAGATTGAAAACTGAAGACTTACCTAGATACTCGTACCAAAAGTTCGACGAGTGCGGTGGACACACCCGCGATCTGTGAGCTCCGCCCAGTCATATCCATCGCATGCCCACCCCACGCTGACTTCATCCCCAAGTCCGCTCGTGCCTGTGTATATGGTAAGCCCATCATCTTGCTTTGTTTGCTGGATTGCTGACTCGGTTTCAGTTTCGATACAGACCTATAACGAGCGAGAACACATCAGCCAACTATCAGGTAAGCTTGAAATCTCAATGTACCCAGTATCTCTGACCCCGACCCTCTTCCTCCCTTCCCAGCTCTGTCGTCCAGCACGAACATGACGGGCTCGGGGTCTCAGGTGAGGTCTCGTCCTTTGCTTGTTGTCGCCACTCTCATGCTCATCGCGTTTCGTCGTTGTAGGAAGGTCAACCTATGAAAAAGGCAGGTAAGTACATGTTTTTGACGACGGAAGATATGATGAAAACAAAAACTTACCTTGGGTGTTCGCAGCAGCAGGCGGTGCAAGTGATGAACGAGCACACGATGCCATCCTCCGCCTTTGGAATCATTGACGTCGTGGTAGAAGACTTGAAGGAAGCACACACAAGGCAGTGCGGACGTGTCCGCGGCGTCGATGACAAGGGTTCGCAGGAGTGGGGGTACTGAACGGGATGAAATACGAGGGAATGGACTGGATGGAAAGAGGATACGACCGCGGTAAGCCTCTCAAATTGTCAGCACCAACGTGAGCTGACCCTCGCAACTTCGAAGAATTCGTCACACTGTTGCCTTTCCCAGCGATGGCGAACAGCACAGAGGGTGCGGGTGTGATGGTGTAAGGCTTTGGTATGTGCTCCCACTTTCTTCTCCACCTCCTTGTATCTCCACCCTGTAGCCTTCCATCATGCTTGTGAGCAACCAAACGAGACGAAAAGGAAAGCATCGACTATGGAGATAGTCGAGAGTGCTGTCCGTGTGGTTCTTCGCGATCACAGGCTTGTAGTTTTGACGTTGAAGGTGAGTTTGGTGGTAGTTTGATTTGTTCTCGCGACGTATGAACGTTATTCACGCAGGGATACTGCGGCTAGACGAGTCTTGAGGGAGCAAGGATGGAGTTTAAGGCTAGAAATAAGGTGAGAGGGCATAAAGTGCTGATGAATTGGTACTTACCAGTGCACATAGAATACAACCCAAAAAAGAAAAGAAAAGAAATACATAGCAAGCAAAACCATCATAGCAGTGAGATGAGAAGCCCCTGGCTCATCCTAAGCTCCACAGCCGTGTACCAAGCCAGCGGGACCATCCCAACCCCAAACGTAGCAAGCATAACGCGCATAGCAACATATGGCACACTCTCCGGGTATGCCTCCCCGCTCTTGAACTCGAACGAGCCGTCATAGCCAGACAACTGCCCCGCGAGCCCGACAAGCATCTTGCCTAAGGGCGGATGGACGTCGAAGTAGAACTCGCGCTTGAGGTAGTGTGACCCGAACTTGCCGAAGTGGGCCTCGTCCCAGACGACGATGTTCGAGGCGCCAATTTTGTGGAACCGCGTCCAGCAGGAGAGGAGGGTGTAGATGATGGGTGGGAGGTGTTCGAGGTTTTGGGAGATGAATTCGCGCTGGAGGAAGGAGGGAAGGAAGGAAAGTTAATTGGGGAGTTGGCTTGGAGTGGAGTTTTGCACTTACGACGGATGTAGGAGGCGGTAGTAACAGTACGGTACGGTGGAAAAATGGTAAAAAAAAAGGCTGTATACAGTGTTACGGCGCTGGAGCAAGAGTAAGAACCTGAAATATGCCAATTTTATACCAAAAACATCATACTTACTAAATCAATCTTAAATAGATACTCAATCTGCCCGTACTCGGGGCTCAGCAGCGTGAATTGAGGGGATTTCCTGAGGGACCAAACGCTACCGGGTATCGACTCCGAGTATTGCTTCCGAGGACATTCCTTCCGACCGCTTTACGTGCAAAATTTTGAAAGTAAAATAACGTGAGTGACTTCTCTGCAGCGTATCAGTTGAGAAAGACTCACGAATTCTGACCTAAAGCCGTACAATCCAGTGCATTGGACCAAGCTTTGTCGTACCACCACCGTATTTTTACGGTGAAGACGGTGGTTTACCATACCGTTTCCGTACCGTACCGTAAATTACACTCCCTCAAGGCTCATGGTACGGTGACGGTGGCTGTATGTCGGCAGCCGTAAACCGTAAATACGGCGTCGGTGCGCAGCCCTATGAATCAGGACACCCAAGATGCATGCTGGTAGAAATAACAGGGGATCAGAATGGCAAAAGGATATGAACCACATAGAAGAAAACCTACCGATGTTGAGAGCTCCAGGATGTAAAGATGAGTTCTTATGTCGGGTCGGGATGTGAATCCAGCAACAACACGAAGATGATGATGATGATGATAATTACCAGCAGGTGGTCCCAATAAGGAACAGGCTGAAGAAGACAATGGACATGGGTTTGGTGAGTGGTGGTGGTCATCGGAAATGATGTCACAGTATAGCGACGATGATCGTGTGAAAACTGAGAAATCGTTTCTCTCTTCTCCCACGGGCCACGACCAACTCGAACACTTGACCATCATACACATTTGTAAGGAGCACTTCATTTGATCTAGGCTCTATATCAATCACATTCTTAGCACTCGATATTGCCGCCGATGTCTCATCAAGATGACGAAGAAACCATCATCATTTCCATATCTGACCCCGGCCGTAAAAAATATATCATCTTGCCTGGCCTAATCCTGGCCGAAAAACCATCCCCAGATCGTAAGTTGATATATACCTGTCAGGGTATCTATGCATGTCTGAATCTTTTAATTCCTCAGCTCCCAGCGCTCCCACCACCGCTTCCACCACTCCCACCGACGTCTGTCAAACGTGCGGTGCTAAATCTGTCGTGTGTGAAAGGTATGTGTTATTCCTATCCTCCAGTTTTCTCCATTTGACATAAATAGCTGCAAAGCTTTCCAGGAACTTGCCCAGGCGGTGGCAAACTTGTCGCTGAAGTCATGAAGGAGAATTGGTGGCGAAAAATGTTGCTTTTGCTATGTACTTTCATTTCAAATAGAACAATATCCATTCAGAGTATAATTTGGGTTGTTTGCTCCAGAGCACTTGATTCGATTGTCATATGTGTGGCTCACTCTGTTGCTGTCAATGCAAGTAGAAAGTGTTTATCATGCCAGTGAGCAGCATAATGAGTTGGTAAGTTTTTGAATTGAACATCTTAGTCAATAGAACAGCTCGCTCAGACGTAGTCCGTTCAGCCATCTAGTTCTATGCCAAGCGCACTTCCACCGCCACCTGAGACCAACCTTGATCCGATAGCGCATTGGAAGACTCCGAAAACAGTACTGACGGCCCGACTCAGATCCTGATCCTGGTTGCCTGGACTCAGATCCCAGCGATCAAGATAATAATGCCGGTACTACTCAGCTGGAGGATTCTTCAACATGGCCAAATCTTGAAAGTCTTTTCGAAAACGCTCGCCTCGAAGACTTTCTCAACTCCATTGAATTTATTCGGGCACTCCAGTCTGCATCTCTTGACGACATCCATTGTAAAATGGAGAAAAGCGCTATCCAACGGCTGAGAAACCCGCCAACAATACCTTTTGAAATCACTCTATTTCCTGACCTACACCGCACGGCTCGGCATTGACCTCTTCCTTGCCAATTTAAACTCCTCCATCGATTCATTCAATGCCAGTCGGAATGCAATTCTGCGACGACATCCGGAAGATGAAGTTCCCTCGTATGCTCAGATGAAACGTCTCATTTGTGAAATCACAGGAGTCGACTCTGTTGTTCACCCTATGTGCAAAAATAGACGTATCGCGTTCACGGGGCCTATACCAACCTGGACTGCTGCCCGAAATGCGGTGAACCTAAACTCTGTCCAATCACAAAGAAGCACCAGCAAGAGTTTCAAAACATATTGCTTGGTCCGATCTTGCAAGCTCTGCGGCGTGATGCATCGAGTTCAAAGAAGTTCCGTTATCAGCAATGGAAAACCTGGCAGCTCATTCGCAAGCTTCAGGCCAATTTCGGCAATCTCTCCTCATACGACGACTTCTTCTGCGGTAGCGATTATCTCGAGAATGTCCGAAGTGGAAACATTAAGGACAACGACATTGCCCTCATACTCTTGATTGACGGCGCCCAACTCCTCACGGCAGAGAGGTCGCCGCTGCCACTCTGTTTCTCCCTGGTTTGTTTGACCGGCCTCCTCGTAACATTGCTGAAAAGATCAATAGTGGTTATAAGGCTTGGGAGTGGTTACTCTACCTTTATGGATTAGCGCCAGCTCTCCTCTATGGAGTCCTTCCAGAGCCATTTTATTCACATTTTTGCAAGCAATGCACATTATTCAACAACACCATATTCGTGCCGACGACCTGTTGCTGGCCAGCAATCTACTCGAATCATTTGTTCGAGATTTCGACGTGTTCTATTATGAAAGACGAGTCGATCATTTACACTTCTGTCGGCAAAGCATACACACATTACTTCACCTTGCTGCCGAAGGCACAAGAATTGGTCCACCGGCATGTTGTTCACAACGGACCACAGAACGGACCATCGGAAATCTAGGCGAAGAGATCCGACGGTCATCGAATCCCTACGCAAACCTCTCCCAACGCGGGCTTCTTAGATGTCAGATCAATGTTTTAAAAGCAATAATTCCTGACCTTGACCCCCCTGCCCCCCCTTTACCTCATGGTGCAATTGACCTAGGACAAGGCTATGCCCTTCTCCGTGCTCGAGACAGGTATGAACGCCTCATGCGTCCCCAAGAGGCTGGCGCGTTGTTACGTTATCTCGGCCGCACGGTTGCGGATGGAACGGATTGGTGCCCGAAAGTCACTCGATGGGCACGCCTTCGACTTCCAAATGGTCAAGTGGCTAGATCACCCTGGAAAGAGTCTCTCAAACCTTTGGGAAAGCTCAGGACGGCTCGTAATGTGAAGGTATGAGGTAATGATAACAAAATTAAGTGACATTGACATATTACTCTTCTTTTTCAGTTCTTCACAGAAGACAGCCAATGCCGTCTCGGTGAAGTTTTATACTATTTTCGCTGTAAGCAACAACATACCGTTCTTTCCCTGGCTGTTCTTTCAGTCTATTCTGAACCCGATTCTGAGTTGCTGAAAGCTTCGCATGGAACATTGATTTCTTGCAATTATCTTGGGGACAGCTCACTGCAAGTCATCGATGTCTCTTGCATTCAGTCTGTTGTAGCCATGGGACCTCATAAAATGGAGAAGCATTGTGTTGGGGATAACTATTATTTCCTGGTGGAGAGACCTGGACTGGATGTGATTCGTCTTCGGGGTGGAAAAGATGATCTTATATGACTCAATATATGATTACGTAATACACTTGTATCCTTCTCCCTGCGACGTTGTACGTATCAATAAATTCACGCCATAAAAGCTTATCTTCGTCATGCCCTCTCCGTGGCCATTCTTTGCGACTCGTGGACCTCTGAAAAAGGCCGAAATTCTTCTCGATACCACTTGCTTCACCACATCTGATTTTGATAACTTAGACGACCCTGTATCTGAGGACTACTCTCCTTTGGCGTGCGATCTTACTGACATGGCCCGGGGCACAACTCAAGAGGGCGCTTACGCGGAGGCCTCCCGAAGAAAGACGCTCTCCGGTAGCACGCTTAGCACACAACCTCGCTACTATCATCCCACCTTCCAAGTTCCGACTTTCCTCACCGCTCTTCTTCAACCAACTCGTTTTGAATTATATATTTCAAAGGAGTTTTCATTTTCTGACAAGACTCGACTCGAGTACTACTCGACCACTACAAATCATGAGCCGCTGCACAAGGAGGTCAACGCCACTTTTGCTAATACCCTCCTTACCACCAACTTCCCAATGATCCAGGGAAACCGAGACTGGATCGAGAAGGCTGTATTTCCCGATAAAGTCCTCCCAGTACCTTTCACAGGATTTGATTCAATTCCCAACATACAACTTCAAAAATGTTGGGATGAGGCGGAAGAAAAGTTTTTAGATTTTCCGGCAAACAATATGGTGGAGCACGCTGTCCAGGATTGGCTCAACCATTTGCGGCACACCCTCGGAGTCATCCACGGGCTGATTCAAGAGGTGCCTATCTCGGAGGACGCAGAGGAGTATAATTTGAGGGACTCAGAGGAATCGGAGGAGTCTGTCTTACAGGACCTGGAGGAGCATAGCTTGAAGGAGTCTGCAGACGCCTCTACGGCCGAAGATGTCGATGAATCGGGGCCAGCGGCTGATAGCAAGGACGCCAGGAAAGACGATGACACCGAGAGACGAGGATTTGTTGTTGAAAGTGCAGCAGACCGCTCCTTCAGCATGGTCACACACAACAAAGGACCCACGGGGGGGTATCGTCTTCGGAAACCCGACATAATTTTGATGAAGCGCAACACCCGCCATTTTCTCAAGAATAACCAGCTCCGGCCCCGGTGGCATCATGTTGAGGCAATTGTGGAAGTGTCATCGTCCGCCCCACGTGCCAGCATGTTGCAGCAAATCCTGGAAAAAGCGGCGCTAATGTTCGAGGCCCAACCATTCCGTCGGTTTGTTATTGGTCTTGCCCTTCGCGGCACTGGCAGCAGTGTGGAGTTTTCCTTTGTGCTGGTTGATCGGGCAGGCTGCTGTGTAACCGAATGGTACAAGATTAGTGGGTACGAGGGTATTTGCCTTGCGCGTATAGTATTCGCACTCTCCTACGCCAGCCCAGAAGTCCTCGGCGTCGATACGTCGATGACAATACACCCCTTGTCTGGTGATGTCACCCACATCAAGTGTCAAGGACAGGAGTACAAAGTCGTAAAGCACTTACACTCTTCCCTTGTCCTTGTCGGACGCGGAACCCATATTTTCCTTGTGCAAGATGGGCAGGGGAAATTCCACATCCTCAAGGACGCCTGGATCCTGACTTCTCATGGACTCTCCGAAATCAACACGCTCAGGATGATCAACGACGTTGTTCAGAAGAAGCCTCCAAGCTCAACATTGATATATCCGCGATTTGTTGTGGGAGAGGAAAAGAAGGACTCGACCAATTCACAAAGAGGAAAACTGGTCTCGAAACCCCCTGAACGTGTTCACCGTCAGGTGGTGACTGGTCCTGTTGGGGACCCCTTAACATCTTTCCGTTCAAGAACAGAATTTGTCAAAGTCCTCCTGGACTGCGTCGTCTGTAAGTCCTAGTATTTAACATCAGGGCTATTTAATTATTCAATTGCTTTTTAGGGCTTGAATACCTACATACCGAATGCAAGATAGTCCACGGCGATTTAAGTATCAGCAACATAGTGATCTATAGAAACCCCCTTCCTCGCCCACCCGAACCGACGGATGTCAAGGAGTCAACTGCACCAACTACTAGGGGAAGTTTGGCAACAGCACAAGCACCATTCATAGCAGCTCCAATGGAAGGGGTGACAGAAAGTATTCCGGTAACAGGTGTCATAATCGATTACGATTATGCTCGTCAACTTGACGTAGTCTTGCACAAGACATCGGTGTGTCCCATTATTCCTTGAATTATTTTGTCTTCATAGTCATTTCTTTGTTGCTTTAGGGTACACTACCCTTCATGTCACTGGCATCTTTAAATAAATCAGCCGCTGGCAAATATATCCACGGTCCAGCTGAGGACCTCGAGTCACTTCTCTATACGATCCTTGGATTTGTTACCTTCATTGTCGGTCCCTGTGGCCAAACTCGCCCACCCAACGACCATGTTCCTCTCGCACGTTGGTTCAATGACGTTGACCGCGAACAACTTCGTAAGGATAAGGCTGTAGATTTGCTTTGGTTTGATACGGAGATCATTGGTCACCTCCCCATGTACTGGGAGCCCCTCTCTCCTTACATCCAACGTCTCATTGAAACTACATGGCCCAGTGCACCCAAAGAACAGCCAAGTTCTGCCTCCCACAAGGCGTTTAGGGAGATCCTCAATGAAGCCCTCATTGATCTAAAAGCTAACCATCCTGAAGAAATTCCGGCTAGTTATGCTAGGGTCACTAAGCACTCTCGCTCTCGAACTCAAGGTGACCAAGACAAATCCCCCTTCAACCTCTCACGAGCTGATATGGAGAGCACCCAACGTCGCCTTCCTCATCCCTCTAATATGCAGCCGCTTTCTGGGTGGGCAGACTCTGTTGATGTCTAGGATGTGGAGAATGGGTTCCTGCTTGATGTTTTTCATCTCATTGTTGTAAATTTACGTCTTGCCTCCTGTCTTGCCTCCTGTCTTGCCTCCTGTCGACCGCTTTTGAAGGACTGTATACTTTTCTCTTGTCCTGTAAGCTGCTTTGTACGATACACGATACACGATGATTATGTAATTTGTCAGTAGTTCTTATTTCTGAATGAACAAGCTTATGACCCATCGCTACACGCCGGGGTTCGCTTCGCTCACCCGGCTCTGCTCCAGGCGTTAAATTCAAAGTCAGCTTATTACATAAGTACTTACGTAACATTTCTGTCCGTACTCTCTTAATATCTTTGATGATTGATGATTGATCTTTTAATATCTTTGATGACTCGTGAGTCACGACATGCTTCCTTCTTGGCCATAGTTTTGAACCCTGTCTATACTTCGATAGTCTGTCTACGACCCGGTATGTTCGCCCTCGCATCTCAAATTCTGCCCCATTTTGCTGACCAGTACTTCTTCATAGTTTACGCCCGGAGCTACGGAACGAGGCGACGAGACGATGGAGGTGGTGGTGGAGGCGGCAGCGGAGACGACTAGGGTAGTCGAGACCACTGTTTGTGTGTCAACGACCTGGTACGTTGCCCTTCGCATCTCGAATCAAACCCGTTTCTAATGTTTCCCGAGCAGTCCTTCGTAGGTCATGCTTGCTCTGTTCCCCATGAGGTGCTGAACGAAGTGGCCAGGACAATAAAGGTGGAGGTGAAGGAGATGTAAGCGGCAGTGGCGACTATTGGAAATAGTCGAAATCGCTGTTCATGTGGTCGACGACCCAGTACGTTACCCTTTGCCCCTCGAACCTCGACCCATCACTAACGTGACCTGCGCAGGTTATGCTTGATCCGTCTATCCCAGTAGCAGAATCGACGGCTGTCCGTAAGTCATCCCAGAGCTCCATTACGGCTGCCAGTTTCTCGGCATTGAGGGTTACACAAGCGAACTGCCACGCCTGTCCTCATGAAACGAGGTCGATGAAGTGATAGACACACCTAGTATGCGGCAAACGCAATAGGACCGGCAACGGAGCGGGACGACCATTGCTGGCCGAGCACTTGACCTGCCGTCTGACGATCCTGGGTGGGTCTGGATCCGACTCCGACTCCAATTCGTCTCAGTCACGGCCTGAGCCTCCATCCGAGCCTCGGTCTGGAGTTGCAGAGGGTGGATCTCAGTCAAATTCGATGATTCAACATTCGCCTACCACTTCCAGCCCACCCTCTGAGCTGGCGCTTCAACGTTTTCATTCGACTTCCGGTCTTACCTCTGAGCGTGCTATTGCATCAACTAGCACAAACCCAACAACCACGCCAAGTTTGCAAAACGCTACAAAACGGATACAACCAGCGACGAGGACGTCCTCTCTTCGTGATCTCATATTTCTTCTAGGTTCTAATTTTCGAACATACCCATGAAATGCAGGTGGATTCGTCTATCGGGTTACTATGAGTAAGTTTGCCTCATGTCGCCTCCTTATTACACTCATTGTTTGTGCTGGTTTTAACAGTCCTTCACCCCCGCTACAAAACGACTTACTTCACCCGTGCGAAGTGGCCTACACAGTGGATTACAGATGCAGAGCCTCTCGCTTGCAAAATCTGGGCAAATAACTACAAGAAATCAAGTGCATCTTCATCTGAGAATACGGTGGAGGAGTCAAGGACACCAACTCCACCAGCTCAAAGCTTTCCTTCAACGTCTTCGCGTTTTGTGACCTCAGATCGGGTGAGGAGGTCGCGCTTCACTGGGAGTGGGACGATGGGAACGCAGTGCACGGTTTGCCTGCGCTGTCGAAGACCCCAAGCATGTTCCCGTGAGTGTTTACTTAAATTTCCTTTGCTTTATCATTTATTTATTCACTTCGTAGCCCACGGCCTCCTTTTTCTTCGAATTCACACTTCAATTCGCAGCGCCCACACGAATGTCCCACATAAACGGAACCTCAATAACGTCAAACTCCAACTCGACCTACAACCCACATCCAACACCTCTGTCATCAAAATCCTCCACGCCATCTTTGACTTTCACCACCTGCACGTGCGGTGCCTGCGCGAAGGACTGCACGCTCACCCTGATGGCTGCCTCTGTCGACGCCCAAGACGACTTTTGGCAGAGTACCCGACGATTAACATCCGTGGGCGTGGGCACAGGCACGTGCGAGCGAACGAGGCGGTGGAGGATGATTGGAAAGAGGTAGACTTGGGCCCGCTGGTGGGAAGAAAGAGAGGGTTCAAGACGAGGCTGCGGACCCCGTTCAGCGGCTAAAGGTCGTGACTGCAGCTGACGCACGGGCAGGGTCGACGGTGCGGACACGGGCAGGAGAGGGCGGGAGGAGCGACGGGGTTGAGCATCGGTGAACGGGCGTACGAGGCTCATCGGCATCGCCGTCGATAGGAGGAAGCCGCCTCCGTCCCTCCCGAATGTGTTGTTTTCGGGGTCGCCGACGCCGATGCCTGGGAGCCTGAAGGTGCAGAGGGGGTCGTTGAGGTGGATGGGAACGTGGAGATTTTGGATGGGGTTGAAATCCAAGAGGTTGGTCGAATTTCGTCACGGGTATGTTTTTTTCGGTTCTTTCTATTCATCACTTTATCATCATTTTTTTTCGTATTTTCTTCTATTTCAATCTCAAACTAACTTCACAACTTTGTTCTACAGCCCACAATCCTCCTACAGCGCCATCCCTGACTCCAAATCTGACTCCTTTTCGCGATTGTCGCTGTCATTGGTCGCGCAGGAACATCAAGCCTAAAAATCACCTCGACCACGTGACCCTCCAGACGGCGGCAGGCCCAGCACCGCGAATGGCATAGAACCACTGGAATTGGTCATAGGCGTCGAAGACGAAGGTGTGCAAAAAATGGATGCACCGCGAGCTGGAGACGTTGACCATGTGGTACGGGAGCAGGGGAGAAACGATAAGTCCATGGCCAGGGTCTGGGTCTGAGTTGGGCGGTGCGGCCCGTGCGGGCAAGCGAGAGCTCGATGACGGGCTTGGGAGTGCAGCTCCTGGGAGAGTGGGTTTGGGTATTCGGATTAAAGAGGTTCTCGGTTCTCGAGGTATGTTTTCGTGTTGTCTGTCGTATAAGTTGACATATAAATTTAAATTCTAGCGACGATAGTACCTATCTATCTTGGTGCAAGATCCCCAGCTCTACCGGCGTCGTCGTTACTCCCAAGAACGCCTGCGTCCCATCCAACCACCACCATCTCTGCAAACCCTGCTGCTTACGATGATCTGCATCAACGCCTTCGTCGTCGTTTCCCTCACCTTCCTGCTCCTCAGTCGCTGTCCGTCACTGGCACATCACCATTGAACTCGTTTTCGAATCTTCTCTGCTTTTGCCCGCGTTGAACTCTCAGGCACACGAACCCCCACCTCCGCCTTTGTCTTCCTCAGCTACATCGTCCCAGGAGCTTCTACTGCTCTGCCTCTGTTAGTCCCAGACCACGAATTCCAACTGGCAGCACAGCATGTGAGTCGTGACTCACTTTTCCCTCCTGCGATCCAGCCCGCTCTCGCAGCAGTCGCTCCAACTCGACTCGGATTCTGAATCCCAAGAAAATGCAGAACTCTAGCCGCAGCTGCAAGCGCCTGAGGGGATATGGATACCAATTCGACGCGTCGATGCTGGCTCATCGCGAAGGTCAGCTAGCCCACCTGGCACATCCCTGTCTTGAACGTCGGAGCCTACTTCGCCTCAGGCACTACCGTCGAACTCGATATCGAAATCGTCGGAAGTTAACGACGTAACTTCAACGTTGCTAACTTATAGACACGTAGAACGTGGACGTCGATCTGCCATCCTGTCTCTGCCACCGTCGTCTCTCCCCATCTCGATTGGACTCACGCACTGTCGACGATTCCCGCGACCCCGTTGTCGTCATCAACGTCAGAGGTACTGAGGACTGGGGAGTCCAGGTCGCGGGATATGAACGGAGCTTGACGGTGGACTTGACCATGTCCAGTAGTCGTCGCAGTTGTCGTTGGGTCTCGGTGGTGCGAGGTCGTTCGCTGTTTGTTCAGCACCTCGGGCTGGAGCTGCGGTTGGGGTTGGAGGTGTGGAGAGCCTAGGTGCTGGGGTCCGGGTCCGGCGATGGGCTCCTGGAAGTGGGGTGATGGAGGGCAGGACCTTGAAAGCTTAGAATCACTTCAATTTTTTCTACAATTTTGTCTACGAAGAAAGTATGTGCAATTCAAGGAAGGTATTTGAAATTTGTTCAAAATTTGAATGTCGATTGTGAGTTTGAACACATTATTCATTTATCCACAATATATTCGCAATTTATTCAACATAGAAATAGGCAAATGCCCGCAGTGCCTCGGGTCTTTGCAGGTCTGGGTATGAGTTCGGTAACAAAAATACCTGCAGGTATGGGTCCAGGAAACCTGCAGGTGCACCTGTGCTCAGCCCTATATGATATGAAGTCAAACTAACTGAAAGTGGTTTAGATGCTAAGAGACTGGTCATGACAATGAGAACTTACTTAGTAGTCAGATCAATGGGGTTGGATGGCGAACTCTCCAAGCCTGGACTAAATAAAAGTTTAGAAAAGATAAGGCTCGTGTGGGATGCAACTTACACTGGAGTCAGATCTATTGGGTGAAAAGTAGAACCATGCCCAAAGTCCTTCAGAAAATGGCAAGAGGCATCTAAAAGATCATCGTCGAACGTTGAACCACGGCACCAGTGAGGGTATTTGCCATGACAAGTCCCTCGAAGAACAAGGCCTCTGTTCAACGGATGTCGAATGTCGCAACCTCTGGCTCCGAATTCTCGCCACACAGGAGTTATCCTGTCCTTCCTCAATGTCTTCCAAAAGATCCGTATCTTGGGTCCCATTTCTGTTATGTAGAGATCGCCAGTGGAACCGAGATCGACTCTCGGCTCGAAGAGAGTTGAATAGAAAATATAATATACTTTATGGCATCCGGTAATTCTGAACCTTCTTGAAGGAACGGTGATTTGGACAGTGATAACATCTCTGCCCATGGAATAAGATTATGAATGTATAAGGCCAGTCAAAGTCGACAGTCACGACAAGGACAGTCACGGTCAGTACCGGTCCGGATCAGGCTTATCGTCAACCACTGTCAATTATGTTCTCTCATAGATTTCACCCTCTCAGACGCTCTAATGAGAAATTTTCCTGGTCCAGACACTCTTTCTGATTACACATTATATGTTTCTGCTACATTCTGGATGAAACTTTGCTGGCTAGATGTTCCAACCAACTCGAACTTCAAGACGAACCCTCTTTGGACTGTCAATCCTTATCTTGTTGCATTACCTTCTCTCGCGAATTTGCTACAGTAAAATTTCAAGATCTCAGTCAATATCAATATCTGTGAGCTTGTTCATCACTTCTAACTTCCATGGACCTCAGGTTGAACATCAGTATCTCAGAGAGGATTTTAAGAGGATCTTCAACCAAGTGTTTCCCATCTAGATACCTGGAACTTCAAGGAAGTTGTGGTCTTTTCAAGTACGTCCCTCTAACCTTGTTTGAACTCATCCATTTTAATTGAAGAGATGTTGTTCAGCAAGTTTTCAAGTCGGATACTAGGCCGAGTCAAGTGCTGGCATAATATTGGAATGTCAAGCAAGTGAGTCGACTTTATTACGCCTATTCCGACATCAGTTGACACAGATTTTCAGTACAATGAAATTACCTACGGCCTGCTTGTGATGGGTTGAAATCAACATCATGTTTCACAGCTTCTTCCCCATGACCCCGGATGTTCATTTGAGACGACCAACCTTATGCTCACAGAAGCAAACCACTCGCACAAGGCCACCAGAGTGGTTCAACCGTGTCAATTACTTTGGAATGTGTCCTGGGGGGTTGACGTACTTGCCTTGCGGGCCAACGCTGTGCGCAGCATGTACGAGACCCCCTTTGAGTTGTCTTGTTTGTTTTTTCCTCCAGAACACTAACCACTGGTGCTTTCGGCGCGTACACGTTCCCCCCGATGTCTCCTCGTCATGCCCATTGTCAAGACTCAAAGTTCAACCCAATTCCTCTGTACTCGTTCTCAACGCTGTCTCTTGTCCAAACTGCTCGTTTGTCAAGCAGAGCACCGAAAAGGAAGTGTAAGGGAGTGGATTTGAGCACAAAATGGGTACGAAGACTCACCGTCCATCTGCCAGCACCACCTACCCCTCCTTGTCGTTCTGAATCATGGATTCCCTGCACCACCCTCTTTTGTCGTTGAGTACACCATTGCACTGGTTCCTTCGTTGTTCTTGACGTGCTGTGGTGCAGTAGTTAGGTGGGGGAAGGCGTCGAAGTGGCTGTGGACTCGCCAGCAGGTCGAGACCCGAAGGTGGCAGTCCTACCCTCTTCCTCTTTTGGCCTTAGTTCTGGTGTGAATATGTTGGTTGTGGGATTGCATAGGTATTGCAAAACGGAACGGGCGATAAGCAGGGGTACGACACGGAATTGGAGAGGAAGTGGGGCTTACCGTGGACCGTCGCGATAAGCATGGGCCTCACAAGTGCCACCCTCAACCCGGTCTCATAGTTGCCTAGAACAAAATAACCTCTGGAGATCAACTTTCTGAGGTGGGGTGGGTACCAGGCTTTGTTGACAAGTTTTCCTCAAACTCGTCGAGGTTATACCTTGGCAAACACGCCGTCCTATCTCGCATGCTGGAACACGAAGGCTACGCGTCAGCACAAAGAGAAAAGAGATATGAAACGGTTGTATTACAGTGTCAGTAGGGGCAGGGTATAAGGTAGTACATCGATTCGCTCGCCATGTCTGATTCTTTGTTGATGAGTTCTAGTTCTAGTCCTATAGGTCATATGTGGCAATACCTATTCAAACAGGTCATAGCGTATCGTTGCTCAGGGCATGCTCTCGCTCGTACCCTGAGCCCGCGAATGTAAATGACAATAGAAACTGCCAAAGCACATGCAGGCTTGTGGGGGTTTGAAATCTCTAGAGTCGTGCAGGAACTGGTCTCGTGTGTCAGGTGAGTGAGCTGGAGCAAATAGGTTAACGGATTACTTACGTTCTCTTTGTTCGATTAGGATATAGATACAGGTTACTCACCGTCTGCTTGGCTGGTTTGTTTTGCGAACGGAGTAGAGAGGACGTCGTTCACATCTCACAAAAACAGCTAACCCCGGTAGCAGGAATCTTCCTCTCCTCTCCTCTCCTCTCCTCCTTTCCTCTCCTCTCCTCGTCTCTCCTTGTCATTCCTCCTATGTCCTCTCAGTAATCTCATGGTCATCGGTTTCCTCGCCACTGTACTTGACGGCGATGGCGATGATATGCTCATCCTTTCCGACAATCCCTAGCTCAATGCCGACTATATTGGAGAAACCAAGCAATTTTGTGAGTATTTATGAGCACTATCTTATTTTATTTGAACTGATTGAAGCCCCCTCAGAACGGACAGGATTTTACACTTTCAAGCGTGCTTCACTACTTGCAAACGGAATGGAGACGTTATGAACGGGACAGAAATGAATGGGAAATTGAGCGTGCAGAAATGCGGGTCGGATTTTTTCTCTTCCTAAGTCTTTTTCCCATTCAAACGCTCCATAGGCACGTATTGCACTTCTTGAGGGCAAGCGGCGGTCTTTTGAAAATGTCAAACTTGATCTTATGAGACGGATAAAGACGCTTGAATATGCTCTCCGCGTGGAAAGGTACCTTCAGCCTACTGTTCTTCAATTACAGTCAACATGACCAAGCACGCAAAGGTCTAAACAGCTTTCCCAACCTGCTTCTCATTCCACACCCTCAACAAAACTCTCAACCATTCAAGTAAATGCCGCTGCATCCTCTCGAAACGATGACTCGCATAGTCAAAAAGAAGAAAGTGGGGCAGCTCGCCCAGAAGCGAAGGTATGTGTATTCACAACGCGTGTCGCTAGCTGTCATAACCTTTCCTAATCCTCTGCAGATTCTCCATTGCCAGACAGTAGAATTCCTAATGGTACATCGACCAATGGGCCAACTGGTCGACCAAACTCATGGGGAACTCCAAACTGGACGAACGTCGGTGGAAGAGGGACTGTTGCCGCGCTTGGTAAACCACCTTTAGGAAGGGACCCAAAAAGCAGGGCTCGCACTTACGACTATCTAAAACAGTGCGTGTACTTTCGTATAAGCACAATTCTCATATGTTTATCCCCTACGATTATGTGGTATAGGTGCCTGCAAGAAATACCATACCTCACGTTTCCTGCACACTCACTCACGAAGGCACTAAACTATGGAAAGCCAAACGTACTCTGAGAAAGTCTGTTTCTTCATATAATTAATCGCTTGTGAGTAGCATGGAGCTGACAGCATTATGTAGTCATCTAGATGCGGTTCGCGCTCTTGCGTTTCATCCAACTGAACTTTGTCTTGCCACCGAAGGGGATGATTGCAAGGTCAAGGTATGGAGGATGGACGTCGCCAGTTTAGCCTCATCCGCGTAAGTCTCCTCTAGGATCTCGTTGGTCTTTCGTCATTCAGGTGTATTCAAATAGTTCACGTGCTACTACTGAAGTCGAACCGCAACTTACTTTATTCTGCCTCTCTGGATTCTTCAATTCGAATCTGGGCCCTCCCTTCGCCTTCGCACACGACATATGCTCCCTACTGTGAAACACGTTCGCGTGGAGAGCTAGTTGGTCACACTGATGTTAAAACAGTGCGACTCATCTCTATATTCTTAGCTTCGTCATTCAAGAAGGTCCCTCACAGTGCTTGGGTGCCTCTTCTTGCTGGTATCTTGGAGATAATTAATGTTCTTTGGGTCTGGGATAAAGTACGTTCTTTTCTTACATCAGTATTTTGTGGTCAGGACAACTGGAAAACTATAATAATGCATTCACTATCTAGTGGACGTCCTTCTTTGACAATGCTGGTGTTGGGTTTTGACCATCGAGGGTCAATTTGTACGTCTTAAACGATTCATTTACAGTTGGACTCATTATTAACATTGGAGAAGGGCCAAAGAAGGATGGCTGAAAGACCGCCGGAAAGTTGAGAAACGATTTCCTTGTTTTCACACGCCCATGACACGATCATGTGATTGCTCTGGTACAACGAATAGGTATTGACTACGGCTTTCTTCATGTCCCTTGACCTAAATCCATTAGAGCAGCGCCATCTACTCGACTACCTCAAAAGAGATCCACAGCTTCCTGAGGCTATAGTCAAAGTCTTATCGAAGTTGGAGGTCTCTCTTAAATTTGCTGCCCCCTTCAGTGATTTTGAACAGGTATGGTGTTCTTTCCCCCACCTTATCAAATTCTTTAACTTATTTTGGATATCTCATTTGCAGTCCTGTAGTTATCCTAGTCCTGTGAATGAAGATGCCCTTGTGAGTTTATTTAGATCCCATGTCTTGCTTTGTTTTTCTAAGTTTCTTCAGCCTCCCCAATCTTCCACGCGTTTTGTGGAATCTGAAAGACTGCTCCATGGCTCTGACCTTCAAAACACTGTGGCCCTTGGCCCTTCCAAATCTATCCCTGGCCCTTCCCTTTGCCAGCAGCAAACAGTGCTTGGTCGACGACGACGATCTCCCAGTCCCAGTCCACTTCCAAATTACAAGAGAAGGGTAGTGGACAGAATTGTGGAGGCGGATGAACTTCAGGGAGAATGCACAGTTAGGAGAGAAGAAAGTGAACTGGGACTTAGAAACAGAAGGTGTGGATTCATCCTTGAGGGCGATTGCTGCAGACTCAGCTTGAAACACAGACTCAGATTTGATGGAGACGACAGTGAACTAGAGCAGGGAGTGGGGAGCGAACTTGGACTTGGGTTTGGACTCGGACTCGACGGCGAATACAGAAGCGACGGCGAATACAGGAGCGACGGCGAATACGGGAGCGACGGCGAATACAGACGCGAAAGCAGATGTGGACCAGGAAGCGGATCTGGACTCGAAGTTGAATGTCCTCTCACGAGCGGACGTGGGCTTGGAGTTGGATCCAGTGGACATCAATCCGGTGATGAACGAAACATCGAGAGCGAGTATAGATTTGACCTCGAGGGTGGACTAGGTGGACACCGAGCAGAAGACGAACAAAACAATGAAAGCGAGTATAGGCTTGGCGTTGAGCGACTCCACCACCATGCAGAAGGATTTTGCCGTGAATGTGGGCCCGAGAAAGATGTCGAGGGAGAAATTTTACCAACACAAGAGGGTAACGGAGCAGCAGGTGGTAGTGACGATACTGAAGACCAAGAATCTGGTTACAGAAGTGGGCATGGCCTTGGTCGTGGTCGTGGTCGTGGTCGTGGACGTGGTCGTGGCAGAGGTGGTCACAATAGAGGCGGAAGGACCAGCAGAAAAAGTGCAGGACTGAAGAAGAAAAAGTGCCCAACCCGAGGAGCGGTTGCCCCACCAGCATGGGTTGTTAACCCTCGATTACACGTCAATGAAGAAGGTATCCACGATGAAGATTTAGAAGAGCAAGAATTCCATCTGTTTCCACAAATACAGGAGCGACATCGTCATGGGCCAGGATACATCTCTCAGACTGAACAAGAATCCCAACGGGTAACGGAATCAGAACCCGAAAATCAAATTCTTTATCATGCGGGGCAACATTTCGTTCTCGAGCTTGCTCTCGCTTGCAGAAATTTCCTGTCTGACCCTTCTAATCCGGAGGACCCAATCGTGAAGATCTTCCAGTTTCTCAAAGGGACAAACCTATCCTCTGGGGATGCTGGAACAACTGACAGATCAATTGGGACAATGATGGTTGTCGATAGCCTTGACAATCTGGCGGCCAGATGTAGTCAGGCTGAGGATAACATTGCCATAACACAATTTGTTTTTATGGTGAACACGATTCAACTTCGTTGTAAAGTCATTAGGTTTGTTTCACTTGTCTGTCTTCGATTTAATTCAAACACCTGGTGTCTAGTACATGTGAAAATTTCAAACGTACAAAGCAAGCTGTTCTCAAAACTATCCAAAGCAAAAAGACGCATCGAACACTTGCAGCTTATGTATCAGATGGTGCTAAATTTTGTCTTTTGGCAGGAGGAGGTTTGTTTGATGTTCGTATATCTGTAATTTTCATTGAACTCTTAACAGGGACAATCTTTCTCTTAGCTATAGCTGCTGCCATCAGCTCAAGGGCAACGATAAGGGCATTAACCCATGATATAGTCCTTAGAGTCAATTATGCCCTAAGATGCCCCAATTCTGGTATGT
Source organism: Galerina sulciceps (assembly GCA_023014345.1). Taxonomy (NCBI): domain Eukaryota; kingdom Fungi; phylum Basidiomycota; class Agaricomycetes; order Agaricales; family Galerinaceae; genus Galerina; species Galerina sulciceps. Next base: position 507,118 of record JAEDXJ010000026.1, read on the forward strand.
GACTTGAAAATCATTCATACTAAGTCAACTCAATGCGTGTTTTAGATCATCCGTTTGGAAAAATGATTATTCAGGATATCATTCCGACGATCTTCCTTTTGAGGCAGCGGTACCGTATCACATTTTCGACTATGTTCAGTCAGGAACTCCTCTTTCGCAGAGGAGTTTTCCCAGAAGTAGAAGTTGGTGATTTACAGAGATCTGACGAGTTTTTTGACTCGATAACATTTAAGTACAACAATTCCCTTCAAGTTGTCTGTTTTTATTAAAAAATCACTTTAGTGCATTCGTCAAAACTAGAGGCATCAAGGCTTGGAGTAACTGCTACACTCCTTTGCAAAATTCCATCCCCATCTTTCCCTATCACTTAATCAACCGTTCCGTGTTATCCACAGTGCCTATACATCAGGAAAAAGACTTTTGTCCCAAGTTGTCCCAAGTAAATTTGGTCACAACTGGGAGCTCCTGCAGTGTCTTAGGGTGTCTTAGGGCAGCTTGGGGTGTCTAGGACAGCCTCAGGACACTCATAGGCATTCCCATGAGTCCCTTATACAATTCCTGGGCTGGTCTAGGCCTCCACAGATCTTCACGTCTGTCAGTATCAAGTCCAGGGCATCCAAGGGTTGCCTAAGTCAATGTCAGGCGCCCAGCTCAAACTCAGTGAAGCTTATTAGGCATTACAAGCGAAGCTTTCCTTACCAGAGTCACTTTTAAAAGTGACTCTGTCAAGATTTTGTTCAGTTAGTAAGGTACAACAAGCTTGAATTACAGCAAAATTAACTTGACTAGCTACTTTTTGTATCTTATTCCTTCGATTTACAAAGCCTTAGGTAAAAAGAACTAAATACATTGCTATCTAACCTATAAGATACAAGGGGGACCACGAAAGGGCACGACGATGAGGTCGGCGTGAAGAGTTGGAGGGCGGGGAGCAAACCAAGAGGCTGCGGGAGACCTGACCAATGGCTGTTGAGCCCGGTTTTCAAAATAGAGGCCAGAGGGCGGGCGTCGGGTCCTGGCGATCGCGAATGGGGGTCGGGGAAGGATATCGACAGGCAGTTGTGGGCACTGCAGCGTGGTGGCGTGCAGGTCAGCGGCTGAACTGCCCGGGTGGTCGTTGAAGCCGGGGGCGAGGCCCTGCATCGCGAGACGATGGGGCATGGGGTGTTTACCGCCTATCGTCGTCACCGTGGCAGGAATGAGCAGCGGGAAAGAGAGGGGGGGCGCGAACGTGGATCGCGGGAGTACCAGCTCACAGGCGGGCGAGGCGTCGTACACGAAGAGCCTTGCAGCGAGGCATCAAAGGCGGCCGAGGGGCGGGGTGGGTTCCCAGCAGCTCAGGGCATGCAAGAGCGGCGGTGCGGTGCTGGTGGTCAAGCAGGAGGAAGTGGGCGGGGGCACCTCGCTGCGACCGACGCGGTGAGGCTGCTCGTTGGGGGCCTGTTGGTGGATTAGGGACGCGGTGGCGGAACATGTGGTGGGTGGGCTTACCTGCTGCGTGTCCTCGTCCCGGACCAACACGACGTTGGTGCAGTCTCGGCCATGATCGAGATGGGAGAGGAAGGGGGGCGACGACGAGAGCGGTCGAACTCTCGACACGTAGGACGGTGTTGAGAGATGGACGGCGGGGGACGGTAGGGAACGAAACGGGGGGCCGTGGGCGTGGCGCCTACACGGATGTCGTTTAACGTGAAACGGGCGGGGTAGGGAGCCCGCTGCCTGTCGTTCGTCGGCGTGGTGGTAGAGGTAGCAGGGGGTGGCCTGTTGGTGGAATTGTGGATGGGGGGTGGGGACATGCGGTGGCTAGGCTTACCTACTGCATTTCCTCACCCCTTTTGCTATTTCCCGACCTCCTGCCGCTGTTCCCTTGGCCCTACGCGAGCCGCGGTACGCAACACTGTCGGCGATTTGCATCGCTGCGTCCGTTTCATGATCGTCGGTCGGGGTTCACGTCGGTCGGATGGATGGGAGCCGCGGGTGCCGTGCTACCATGATGACGTAGGCGGCCAGGTAAGAAGGCAGGAAGATAGAGGCGGTGGTGAGGTGAGGTGAAAGGTGGAGGTGGGTCGAGAGAAGAGTCGACGCCGTGACATGTCACAGCGTTGACGGGGTTAAAGGAGGAGTGGGCGGCAGTCGCGCGGGGGAGGCCGTTGGAGAGGATAGGACAGGGCTGGCGAGGTGAGAACGTCCTCAGAAATCAGTTTTTTGAAACTGATTTCGCAGGACGTAGGTGGTCAACAAGCACGACGCGAACGCGACGCGATGTTGATCGTGATCTGTCTGCTGACAGCATCGATCACATGACGTGTTGAACTTTGACGCAGCAAAGTTCAACTTCGTCTCTCACCTCAAACCACCACCTTCCCCCTGCCTCCGTGCCCTTCCGTCGTACGGGATGGGCCGGGCTTCCTCTTCACCGCCTCTCAACCAAGTCCCCCCCCCGCCTCCTCCGCTCCCTGTTGTTTATTCCGGCACCCTACTGCCCTCGCACACGCCCTTTCCACCTGCCATGCAAGAAGCCACCTCGCAAACGACCCGTGGTTTACGTGGCGACTTCAACGAGGAGGGATTGGAGAGGTAGAAGGAGCGACGCGGGGCAAGGTAAGCTGCCACGTCATTGCTTCCACTGCCATACTAACCCTGTAGTACAGGATTTCGGGTCGTTGGCAGGACTTGCCCATCCCTTCCGCACCCTCCTCGCTGCCCGAAAGCCGCAACCTCGCTGGCCGCCGTGCAGCTCCCAAAACCTGTCGCGAGGCTGATCGCAACGACAGAGCGAACCCCAGCTGCTCATGCGATGCGATGCCTGTTGTGTGGTTCGACCGGCTCGATGCAGAAACCCCGTAAGTACCCCATTTCTCCCTCATTTATTAGAATAAACTAACGTTATGTTTTATTTCTTATTTGTAGCCTATGGACACATGTTCACACCGCCCGTCAATTCGTCCACCACACCCTTTGCCCTCGCCCTCTCCTCCCACCATGCAAGAATCCCACCCCACACTACCCTCAGCCTACGTGGCGACGACAACGAGGACGGAATAGGGAAGGAGAGCGGATGGGGCAAGGTAAGCCAGCACATCATCGCTCCCTACCGCCTGCTTACCTTTAGAACCGAATTACAGGCCTTTCGTGGGTGTTGCGACTTGCCCGTCCAGCCTCTGCTGTCACACCTGACCCAGCCTCCCGCACCCTGGCGACGACGCAAACGCCGCCTGCTGTTCCAACGCCTGCCGCGATGTTAGACCTCGCCTCGGTTCTTAGGTCGGTATTCCCCATTCCCCTCGTTTTGATCAGATAACTAACATTTTATTTATCTTCTTCTAGGTTGCGACACACTCGCCCCGCCCATTGACTCCCTCTAATGCCTCTCGAATGAACGTACGTTACCCTGCAACCTGAACTTGTGCGAGGTTACGACAGCGACAAGGACACATTGTCCTCCTTCCCTGTTATCCGCTTCTTGTATAGACTCCCCCAAACCAGGTGTGTCCCCATTTCCCCTTTTCGAAACTGAAGACTAACATCACTTTTTTACAGCTGTGAGAACATGCTCGCTCTGCCTTTCCACCCCTTTTTGTCCTTGCATATGTGAGTAATTGGCATCTGGTAGTGACATAGGCTGTTCCACTGTCTATGTCTTATTTAGTCATTTAGCTATATGTAGTCTGTTGTAGAATTATACATGAATAAAATTTATTTTTACACAAATATTACAAGTGTGTCGGTATAGGAAACCCAAGAGATCCTGCAATGAAAATATTGAATCCTAGGATGACTTGTCATGTTTTAAGCCAAGCCTAAGACTTGCCTAAGACATCCTGACTAGATTTAATTGTAATTCTAAGTGACAACTGGGATGCTCTAGCATACTCTAAGGACTATCCTGGCATGCTCTAAGGAATGTCCTGGTGCGCCCTAAGTAGTCCTGAGACTGTCCTAAAGCAAAGCTACACGGGAGGGTGACGTCTTGAGCACCCTGGGGAGGTCTGACTAACCTGACTGTCCTATCTGCCCTAGGCTGTCCTAGGGGACACCTGGGACAAAAGTGTTTTTCCTGATGTATCTGGTCAACATCCGGGAAGTCTCAACCTTTTGTCATTAGAGCGTGGCTTATCTCCGCTCTCTTGTCCGGGTGAAGATGAAGATGAAGAGAGTGACTCTGACGATGTTCCAAGTGCTGAGGGTGCTCAGCTGTACACCATCAAGACCAACTTCAACCCATCGAAAAAATCTAATATTGAAGTGGGTTATACAACGGAGAACCGACAAGAATTCACTCATAGGGAAAGGCAGTTAGCTGAAAAGGCAGCTGCGTGCGAAACGTTGGAGGACTTCAACCGGAAAGTCTGTGATCTCACTATGGTTTTTGAATAATTCTAATATTTGATTTCATAGCTCAGAAAGCAGTTACGACACGGGGGAAAGGCAGGCGGGAGCTATTTGAGTTTGACCCATGCCATTTTAGAAGGGTAAATATCTACAAGTTTCGATATCCTTTCCTCGTTTACTAATTCAATGTCAGGAAACGGCTTCGGATTACTGATGCCGAAGGCAACGTTCTGCTTTTGGTCTGTCCAGATCTTCCTCAACACCTGAGAGAACGGCTTTTGGTTTCTTTGAAAGCGGCTTGTCCCAGCTACATCAAGAGAACTGACTCGGCTGAGGAAAAAGATCTTTATGAGTTCTTTGCCCTACACTTCTGCTGGTGGAATCGATACTCAACTAGTGTATGTTGCCATATTAAGTGTTGCATTCGTTAGTCCCAAGGCTTTATTTTACAGGGAAAAGAAGCACCTTCAGATGCAGAGCCTGCAGCTCTGAGGAAATATGGACTCAGAAGACCTAATACGTCAAGCTTTACTCCTCGCACTTCAAGAGAGGTCCAACAACACACAGAAGAATACAGTTGTCTATCTGAGTGCTTTAAAGACATATTCAATTGGATTGGCAAAATGGTTAGTCCTAATTAACAGCTTTTGATATATTCAGAGTTTGATTCTTGTTCAGCTCAAAGAACTCCTTCCTACCGACTACGAAATTATTAGTCAATATGCAGATGTCCTTCCTGGCGATGGGTTCTCACCTGCTTATCCTTTCAGTGGCTTCGTCGTCAACTTCAATGTCTGCACAAGAATACACAGAGATATAAATGACAAGAAACTTTGTATTGTCATGGCTATTACAGATGATCAATGTGAAGGGGGGGATATCTGCTTCCTAGAAACTGGTATCAGGCTTCAGTTACTTTGTGGAGATATCGTTGCATTTCCATCTTCTAAAATCAGTCATTTCAACATGGACTTCATAGGAGAACGCGCCTCTCTTGTTCTCCATTCTGATAGCTCTGGTGATAATTGGGTTAAAAGTAGGAATAACTGGGAGCATAACATCTATATGAATGTAAAGAGGCATATCTAAACAGACGTTAATTATCCTATGACTTGTGGGAAAATAAGCAAAAATTGAAAACCCGTCTCATTAAAATTTGAACTTGTTGCCTCGTCACCACACTCTTCTCCTTTCCTATATCCACCACTAGTTTCTTCATAAAATGCAGACTCGCCATTCTAAAACCCAGGCTAATACTGCCGTTCAAAAAAAGAAAGCGACAGGCGCCGCGGCCGGTGCCAACAAGGAAAAAAAAGCTGCTGGGACTTCGAGTATCACTGGCGTTTCGGCAAAACAACTGGCCGTCTACAACAACGTACGTTCAAAGTTAGAGGCCGAGAAAAAAGCTGCTGCTGCAGCTCGAGATCAAGGTATGGTGACTTCAATCACTAAAAACCATTTTGGCTATTGATTACTTTTCTAGCTATTCGTAACAAAAACCAAGAGCTTATGGAGCAGGAAGAGGATCACCCCGGAAGCTCTGAGGAAGATGTAGATGTTCGTCCTAGGAAGAAATCTCGAACAGGTGGACCCGTTTTGGATTCTGACGAAATGGACTTGGCTGGTTCTATGCGCCCTATTCGTTCGACTGCTCCTGCTCCTGCTCCTGCTCCTGCTGCAACGTCGCAGTACAAAGACGATGATGTTGACAGCCTGAATGGCGAAGAAATGGATGAGACTGGTAAAGGTGGAAGCGTGGCAGGAGACACAGATTTAGATATTAACGAAGACCATGGTACCTGGCCTGAAGACTCCAGTCAGGGTGTAGATGATGGGTTTCAAGAAAATGGAGTTTGTTTTCGGTCTTGTCGGTCGACAAGTCATCATCTAAACTTATTGCTTTCATTTAGCTTTCGATCTTCGATTGTGACGACACTCTATCCATTTCAACGCCCTCTCAAAGGTCTCGTTCTACAACCCCAGCATCCTCGGTACCTCCTAAATGTTCTAGTCAACTCAAAAAACCCAAGGTTTCCAACAGTAATAAAATCACGGAAGGCAACTTCACTCCAAGGACTAGGCGTCTGGCTATTGCTGCAAAATCTCATGTTCGAACAGCCCTTGTGTACCATCCGGATGGTCCCTTCAATCCTCTTAATACCCGTCTTTCCAGAATTGAATTTGCTTGGACGACTATTAGGGAAACCTCTCATGATAGCAAAGACAGGGAGGTTAAGGAAGCTTTCAAAAGGGCGTCAAAGAATGAAGACACAAAGAAGAACCTAGTTACTTTTGTAAGTGACTTTCATTTTATTTGATGGATGCTAACCAAAGTGTTTCCAGACTATGTATGGAAGGACGGCGTTCATCAGCGGCCTCATAACCAAGTCTCGCGAGAAAGTTCGTGGATTCTATCATCTCATGGGAACACCAGAACAAGTCAGGGATAGTGTTAAGTGGCTGTTGGAGGAATCCCGCTTTATGTATGGAGACATTAATGTCCAGGTATAAAACCAAGCTTTTTTTATGCCAGTTCACTCACTTCTTTGGTTATAGAATCGTACATACAATCAAAAAAAACCATTTGGTACACAACTCATCATTGACATGGTTGACAGTACCTGGTTTTCTACGACGACTAGATCAAATATAGATGGAGAAACCACTGCCAGAATTGTAGCTGAAAGAGACTTACCGCTTTCTATTATTTTTCTAATCCTTTCGGTGGTATGTCTCTTTTTTTTTTTAATTAGGAAAGGCCTAATAGCAATCTAACAGATTGAGCATGCTTTAAAGGAATGGGAGAATGGTAAAAAGGCAAATAGGGTTGCTTTTGCTGAAGAAGTTGCTAAGTCTAGGTTCAGTCTAATGTTACCATCTGTCTATCTGTTAGTCCTCACTCATGTTCATTGCAGCTATGCCCATCATTTGGGTAACTGGAAGACCTTAGTTGAGAAGGCGCCAGCTTGGCCACGATATTGGAAGAATGATCTGATGCAGAAGCTCCTGTATGTTTTTTTTTTTACTGATTTACTTGGTTACCTCTAATACTCTATCTTCAAGCTCAAATCGCAATGATTTCTTGGACGATGCTGATCAAGGCAAAGATTTGCAAGGTCTTGACTTTGATGAGTTGAATAAGATGGCCCAGGACTGGGAGTCAACTATGAACGGCAACTCGACAGTTAATTCTCCAGCTAATGCACCAGCTAATTCTCCTGCTAACCTGACAGTTGGAGAAGGGTCAACAGCTTAAGTCTCCTGAAATGCATCATATCATATCATAGTTTTCTCAGTGCTTTTACATCTTATGTTGTTACTTTTGATAGACCAATGCCATTTCATACCATATGATTATTTGTTTCAAGATTGATTTGAGATTAATACAAGGTTATTTTAAAGTGACTGAAAGTGTTTCAATGTGCTTTGAGAAGTGACTACAATTGCTTTTAGATCTCTTTATGAAATCATTACCGGTTTTTCAAAGCCTTACTAAAGATAACTAGAAGTTATTTAAATCATCATGGAAGCAACACGGAAGACTCACTTGCAAAGCTTGGGAGTCTTTTGACTTACTCTAAAAAACACTTTAAATATGCTTTCTGTATCACTCAAGCAGGCTCAGAAGATGTGATAAAAGCTCAGTGACTTTGCTTGCAACATTATGAAGACTGCTCTTAAATTGCTCTGAACAGCTTTATAATCACTCTGAAAGCCATGTAATCTTGCTTTATTCTGTCTTTCAAGAAGACAAAAAATAGCTTTAGAACAACTCTGGACTGCTTTGGAGGGAGACTCTACACTGCTTTGGAATGACTTTGGACTGCTTCTGAGAAAACTCCTATATGCTTTGGAACTACTCTGAACTGCTTTGGAACTGCTTTGAACTGCTTTGGTAACCACTCTGAACAGCTCTGGACAGCTTTGAAGGGGTCATTAAAGCTCAGCCTGTTTACTTTCATAGAGTTCTCTATAACATAGAAGTAACTTTGACACATGTTCTGTATGTATTTGAGGAATCTCTAGGAAAACTAAACCCCAAACACTTAGCTCTGAGGCAAGTCTGGGATGCTTTTTATCTTTGAAGTCTTTGAAGTCTTTAGAGACACCTAGGGCAACTTAAGTTTCTCTGAAACCAAACCCATTTTTCCTGATGTTGCCTCTTCTTTCAGCCCCTGCATGCCCCAAAATCTTGACTGGTAAGTTTTCCTTTGCATCACACTATTATTCTATTAACTTTCATCTCTAGTACGACCCTTACGCCTTCTACATAACCACCTACCCCATGCCATGCTCGCTCACTTTTTTGAGATGACGTGTCCGTCGCCACGCACCGCTCTCTTTGCTGAGGGATATGAGCTAGCTTGGGAAGGAACCGGTAGGAGCTGATGGGCTGTATTACGTGAGGAGAGACCCTCGAAGTGGAGGAGCGCCTGGTAAGTGGTCAATCAACTCATGTTTTCGTTTGCCACCGACTTACTCACATCGCGCAGGGCGGAGCACAACGTCGATCTCGTTCCCTCCTCATCACAACGTACGCCAGCGCGATCCTGACGCTACGAACTCGCTTGCCGATACAGCAAGCTTCTCAACATTTGAGACAATGCCTTGCCCCCCTTTCACTGGGACGTGGGCCGTTTCAAGAAGGACCCAGTAGGAGGAAAGAGAAAGAGTGCGCCAGGAGAGGCCCTGGGATCGCAGGACCAGTTCGGTATGTGGCACGTCGAATCATCGCTGCTTATCTACTGACGTCTCACAGAGTGGGGGGCATGCTCTTCTCACCGGCGCCACTGCACCAACTGCTTTCCTTGCAAAGCGACGCACTGCAAGCCTACGAATTGAATATAGAAACCCGACACGAACGCCATATTCGTGACGACTTTCGCAACCGGCTCATCCTCTACACACGCGAGCAAAGCCTGTGGTTCTGCTCATCCGTCTGCTCCCGAGGTCGACCAATCCACCCATCCACCCATCCAATCCAACTGCGCAGCGCCGACGCGAACGGCGGTCTGAATCGCGACCTCTTTCCCTCAACTTGGTTGGGGTGTATCCGGGACTATCGACGGCGGCCCACCTCAACCTCCACAGGCTCCTCTGCACCATCAATAAGACCACCCACCGAGTCCCCGCCATTTCGAGAACAGCAACGCAACATGAAGCATTGCTTCATACCCCAGACATTGTCCGTTTGTGATGACGTATGTATCATTCCCCCCCCAACCGCCCCCATCTTCATGCTTCTCGTGCTCCGCGTCACTTGTGGGATTATACACCTTCACCTTCGTTGGTGTCTGGTGTTCGACACCCAGCCCCATCCTCGGCCAGCCACGCCTTTCGAGCGGTTGTTGGCGTACCACAGGACGGCATTCTGATCACCTCGCATTCCCAATCCCTCGTTTTCCTCTGTTGGTCTTTAGACCCCTCGATAGAGTACCGTGTCTTGTAGCAGAATAATAATATATATTGTTCATTTACTACTTGATTAATCAGAGGCACGAACAGAAAACAAACCAGAATGTAGGGAGGTGAAAATATCACCAGAACATATATGAGGTGATTTTCTCAGCTTCCAGGCAGGTTCAGGGAATGATATTGGTATCATTTTGTTCGTATTTTTAAGGAGAAAACAACCATGTATTTTATTTTGAGGGGACAGCAAAGGGAGAGCCACAGGAGAGCAAAAACGAGCCCATCAATTCATCCCGGGGCTAATTTCCGCTTTCGGAATATTGTAATCTAAAAATAGAGCGTCATCCAACTGCTCATTCTCTAATCCACCCATTCCCGCCTCGTTTGACGCGCGCTAAAGGGTGGATAGGGTGTAAATAATATATTCTAACCTACTGCACAATTTTTGGCGCCGTGAATCGACCCACATCCCACGCAGGAGCAAAAATACCGCCCCAGGATCAAAATGGTGCATTGTTTGTACATTGTTTGTACATCCCCGCCCCCCTGCGCTTTTCTAGCCATATCCCGCCCCTCCCCCTGGATTTTTCGGCATGTCAAACACCCTACCCGCCCCCCGAGAGGCATCACCAGCCTACCCCGGCATTTCCGGCACCCTACAGGGCTTTTTCTGAGGTGCTACCTAAAATGGTAGCCAGGCAAACTCCCGGAAATTCCATATCCAGGTCCCAGGCAACTGCCACTAGGTCATGTATAAATGTAGTCACCACAGGTGAAAGTCTTCTAAATAAGTACAGTCGCCGATATATTGCTACTTGCCACCAGACAAGCTGCTAGCCAACATGCTTGACTTACAGATTTACATGTTAGAGTCATTTAAATATACCGCATTCGACGTTGCAGAAAAAACCAAAGTTATCACGAAAAAACCTCCACGTCTGCGACGCCTCATAATATAAGTCGGCAACGTGGTCAAATATTTAATCTTCACCACTCTAGTACGGTGATCAATATGTCAATGGCTGCCACACTACAAGCTTTTGATTAGCATGCTCAGCTTGGAAATTTACATGACAGAATACTCTAAATAGAACACTTGAGACGATGTGGAATAAACGACGAATGCCACCCAGGGACCAACATGCGCCACACACCATGTTATATGCACAATCGCTGTGGCCAAGAACCAGGCAAGTGCGCCTCAACTTTTGTGAATAGTTGAAGGAGACACACATTTGGCCAACATTGGCTGGCTCCACGATGTCCAAATCCCAGAATTAATCTGGTGCTCACACTTCTGACAGGTTGACTCAACTACCTAAAAATACCTCACCTTCGTGTGAATGTCACATCAGAGACACGTTTGGGACAAATGGCGGTGTACTATCCCATTCCAGGAGTTTGACCAATTTCTCACTATTTGCCGAATTACTACGCAACCACTTAGCATCCTGTCCTGAAACTTGACCACAATATGCGGCATTTTGGTCTCTACACGAATATCAAATTTTTTTCAGAGAAAGTTGGAGAGAGGCGACAGTGGAGCCCTTCCGGTGCTCAAAAGTTGAAAGTTCCTAGAGATTGACCACTCTGTAACGGCGGTGTCACAACAAATCACTGCTACTTTTTCGTCTGGTTTGCCCTGGTTCCCAGGGAATCTGTCACGAAGTGTCACTTTCCAAAACCGCAAAACGACTATTCCTCAAGTTCTGAAAGATATAATACTCTTCCAAACGTAAAATTTTGTATTTAGGATCGCACCAATACCTCGAATAGTTCTTCCAAATTTCATGTGATGAAGACCTGGCGATCAGGCAGGATCTAAGGCTACATTCCTATACTTTGGGCCTCTGAGAGTCTGAACGTAATCAAAATCACCATTCCTTAGTTTTGCAACATGCAGTCATAAAACTCCGGATTTTTTTGGATAACTTTATTGGCGGAGCATACTAGAGTACGTATGCCAATTTTTGTGACCGTACAGTAAGAATTGACTGAGGAAATCGAAGTGGTCAAACTCCTGGAACGGTCAAACTCCTGGAATGGGATAGTACGAGTATAGTACTTCTTCCTTGGCTCTTTCTCCTGAACTCCTAGTTCTTATAATGAAAGTTTAGAGTCTATAGATATCGACTCCATTCAAATGCTTAGAGACCTCATACTACTGTACGACAAAGGCCAGGCAAGGTCCTGAAACACGGTCCAGATATCAACTTGTTTTGTAGGCCATTGCAGAGCATGGCATGTTTCGAGTCCTTTATTTTTTTTTTCACTCTACTGTAAAGTGTTTTTTATCTGTAAAAAGATTTTATAATAACATCCTGTTGGAACCTTGATGACATGTCGAAATAAGTTCCAATCTGCAAGGACATTTTATAAGGTTACAGATACAATCGCCATCCTCGTTTGTGGGTGGTCGGGACAACGTCTGACGTCTCCGAGGAATGAACCCACAAGCAGCAAAGTTCAATCACAGAAAGCAAAGTGCGGTTTATGACACAGCCGCCCCGACCCCCACCAACCAGTCATATTCAAGCACAAGGGGCCAAAACCAAAACATTCTATTGATAGTTCAACGATACAGCTGAACTGTACGAACCGATTGTACGAACCTACACTTTGCCCCCCAGCCACATCCTCACACTCCAGACCCCGCTCTGGCTGGCAATCACGACCGCTCCTTCGCGCAACGCTTGCTTCTGCCCACGCCCCCCTCTTCCTTCCATTATCGTCCCAGTCCAGCAACATATTAAACAGCCCGTCCCTATGTGCCATCTGCAAAACTCCCAGCCGAAGGGCAAGTGGTCGAACGTCCACTTCATAGGGAGCCGTGTCATCTGCATCCAGGTCAGAAGTAGAGGTATGGCGGGATTGTCTTCGTAAATACGGGGTGTCGATTCTAGAGCGTGTCGGTTGGATGTTCTCTGCTCAGTGCCCGCGCCCGCGCCGGAGACATGTGCCGAATGAGCATGGGAGACGAAAAGAGCACAACGTAACTGGAAAAAGAAGACGGCAGTATCATTATCATTCAGCATTTCAGCTTCACGAAATAAACAGAGCGGAAAGTGCGTACATAATTGCCTAATTTGACTGACAGCGCGATACCCAGACATTCTTCAGTCTAGTATGCGGGCACATCGTGACATGGCAGGGGCAGTTCGTGGCCACCAGGCTTTGGGTCAGTTGAAGCCGGAGCGTCGAGCTGGCAGGATGATGACGGAGGCGCGCATAGCATACTCGCCGTTGTGGCAGGGAACGCGAGCAGACTGCGTCGTAAATTGACAGGGTAAGGGCAGTCGCTGCCCGTTATTGTCAGTGTTGTACTGTACCATTACGACCGACTCTTCACGTCACGCGTCACAGAGGCCCATGAAGTGAAGAGATATGCGAAATTGTCCCGGTCACAAATTTTTTTGAAGAGTTGGTCGGTCATTTCAAAAAAGGTATGAATTTCTACGTTAAAAATGCGTTAAAAATCGCTAAAAATCTCCAAAATATTGTCCAGGTAGTAGAAGCTACTTTTTACGCTTTTTATCCCAGTACTTGAGTGCCGATGGCTCGAAAAGCTTGTTGCGGAACTTCTTCCGCTTTCCTCTTCCCTCCTCCTGCGCAACTGACGTTGTTGCATCGACAACTACCCCATCAACTTCTTCGATGAGGGTCTCTTCAGCCTCCGCTCGTGAAATGACGCCCTCGGGTCCTTCTTCAAACATAGCCGCACTGTTGTGTTGTGGTAGAACACCGTGCATCGCATCAAGCACAGCCTCTAACGGCACCGCCGAATCGTCGCCAACAACTTGGACGTCGACATCGGCTTCGCTGTCCTCGTGAAGAATGTCCTCTTCACTTAGATTAACACGGGAACGCCCCTGCGATAACTCGGCAAAGAATTCCGGTTCAGTCTTTGGAAGATCGCAAAGGATTTGTCGGGTTTCCGGGCTCGTGAGGCTTTCGTAAGACAGGTTGAACTCTCCTGCACGACACATCTCCCATGCCTGTCAAAGAAACCGTCAGCAACGGTTGTTTTGCGAAAATGAGGTGAGTTTCATACCTTCTTGACAATTTCAGGCTTATTCAGTTCTGAATACGCTTTCCAGAGCCATCCCACTGTGCGGTTGCGAAGAACTTTCATACCCGAATCTACAGACAATGTTTCGGCGGTCTTTCCCTCCTCGAGCTTTTTCAGGACCTCCTGGACGACATCTTCGTGAGCTGACTTCCGTGTCGAATGTTTGAAAATACGCTGAAAACCGACATCGCAGGGTTGAAACAGCCCAGTCATTCGAGCAGGCACAAAGTCAACGATGATCGTTGGGTGATTACTTCCCATCCAGTCCAAGAAGGGATCGCCACGGTGGACACTCCAGCAATCGATGTACCAAAGAGAGTGTTGATCTTCGGGGAGGCCAAGCTCAACCTTCGTCCGATTGTAGTATGGTGCAAGTGTGTTATTCACGAAGGACTTCATTGTTTCGACAGTTGACCAGTAAGTGGTGGTTTTCGACGGCTCAAATAGAAAACCAGCTTTAATTGACTCAGCATATCCAGGGGCATCTTTTGACGGAAGACAGCCGACAGTACTGCCCTTATAAATGGTTTGGAATGGGAGAAGCTTTCCGTCGTTGGTCAGGGTAACTAAAACCATGATTGCCCGCTTTTCCTCTGAGCCTACGGTTGTGACTTGTTGGGCGCCGACTTTATCATAGGTTAAGTGGCAACCTTGAGTCAGGGTGAACTGAGTTTGATCGCTATTCGCCATGAGTTCTGACGGAATATTTTCATTCTTCACACTGTAGGCCATTCGCAATCGAGCTCGTCGAAGAATTTCAGCCGAGTCACTTGGAATTTTGTTGCCAGCTCGAGTTGATCGGCGAATCGTCCAGCCCATCGAACGGTGAACAAACTTTCGGACAAAGTCTTCAGAGCACGTAAACAGAGTTCCATCAGCAGAAGGTGTCGTGAAGATTTCAGGACAAGAAAACTCCAGGTGCGCTATCATCAGCCCGCGGATCGTGGTAAGCGTGAGTGGAATTGAGCAATCACGGAGATCAGTAAGTGTTTTAATAATCGCCTGCGTGGCCTCAGGATATTTGACCAAAACGCCAACTCGTGTAGTCATCCCACCTGGACGGTGACCTTTCTGAACTCGTTCAAGTGTGCGCGTACTCCAACAGGGTTTGTCGCCCGAGCGGTCAATCCAGTCGCCCAGAGTCTGGGGGGCGAGCCTCCCAAAAAGAATCGGGTCAAACCTCTTCAGGTCCCGCACGATATCGGAGGGTGACATCAGTGGCATGTGTCGTTTGGCGACCTTGTCAATCTGTTCCCAGAGAAGAGGCGCCATCCAGTTAACGAGGACTGCTGGCTTATATTCGTTTTTGCGAGGGCGTCCAACTTTTCCGCGCTGCTGGCGCTCATGTTCATTCGCTTCCCGGAGTGGCCTCGACGCTTCAGCTACATTCAGCACCGCAGGTGGTGGTACCGAGAGCAATGGCGCTGAAGATTTCTTTTTCGGAATAATTTTCCCATCTGAATCTCGCCGTCCGGTTTCAATGTCGGCTTCTTTTTTTCGGAGTCGTTCCTGGCGCTTCCTTTCCTTGGCTCCTTCAACCTTTTGACGTTTACGTCGAGCCTCGTTTTCTTCTTCCTCCTCTCTGCGCTCTTCCATCACCTCTTGGTGCATCCTGTCAAACTTCTCTCGATCCTTCTTGACAACTTCAGCTGTTGTGGCGAAGCACCACTTGTCCAGCGGTCCGGTTCTTGCTTTCGCGGGCTCTCTTTTTCGTTTAGAAGGATTGGGAACTGCTGCTTGGGTAGAAACTGGTAGAGAGCTGCTCGTAGAAGGGGTGGATATGTGATTTGATTTGACATCCTTTGAAGCAACAGGAACGAGTGGCTGGGAAGTCAACGTGAGTTGAAGCGAAGCTGTGGGCTCTGGGGGACCAGGACTTGATTTCGGCTTCGTATTTTCAAGTGGTGAGTCGTCGTGCCAATTAGTAATCTCCGGCTTAAAGGAAAAGTGACCACCATCCCGTTCAGCTTTGAATATCAAGAGCTCGTTACCCTCTAGATGAATATCTGCACGCTGAAATGCCACGTCAGTTTTTAATTTGTACGAGACTAATCACTGCACTTACCACTTCAAAGTCTCTCTGGCAGACGTTCAAAAATCGTCGAAGTCGGTCTATATCGCAAGAAATTGGAGCGGCGGCCGCTAAAATCAAGGCATGTCGTTCTGCATACATGGCATGTTCTAGTGCATTGAGCGACAGACTTGAGCAGTTGAAGCCATCTGACTGTGCTGTAATTTCGAGTCGAGCCTCCTCAAAGTGTAGCGATGTATGATTTGCAATCCACCATTGAATGGCAGCTTTTAACTCTCCACCAGCGCCGCCAAGTGAGTCGCCGTAGAAGATTTTGTGGGTGCGGATATCTATAACAACGGTGACCCAATGGTTTTCGTTGACGTTTGCAATGCCGCTGATCCCGCGCCTAATTTCATTTGCTAGATCACTGCCAGCTCCTAAAATCTGCTTGTTTGCACTACCAGGGTAGGGCGATGTGTCGCGGCTCATATACAGGCATTTTATTTTTTGAAAGAATTCAGGTCCAAAAATTTCGTACTCCTCGTTTCCAGTACGGTACAGCTCGTCGCGCAGGAGATCTAGTTGTTGATGAATATGTGATGTTCCCAACCACGCATGAGAAAGATACGAGGCGAGTGTCGCAGTTGGAGAAGGATCTGAGAAGCCACGAATTTCACCGCACCAAGGCAAGCATAGCAGTGCGTTCCGAGCCGACATACAGAGCTTTCGGAACTCCTCTGATCGCCATTTTGAGGTGTTCGACGTCATGAATGCTTCCGCATTTGACCAAGGGACTTTGACGTGCTCGCGGAGAGATGATACGGTGACCCAGTACGTGAGGATCCAAATCGGGTACCGATTCTGACGTTCAGTAGGTATGTGAGCATACACAACAGATTGAGCGGTTTCTCCATGACGGACTTGAGCCTCCGCAACTTCTTGAAGGGCCGACAACTTGGCAGCCGACGGTATAGGAAGGTCCTTTAAAGTTTCAGACGTGAATTCTAAAACATTAGGTGCATCGGATGACCAGAATTCGCCCACGTCTTGTTTTGCGGTTGATTTTGGAAGTTGGAATGGAAATTGGAATCGAAGAAATTCAGCCACTGGAAGGGTCGGACACGGAAAGATAGCCACCCAAATGTTTGGGGGTATAGCGGGTAACATTGAGCAGATCTCTCATTCGACGCATGCACAGAATATATTTTACAAGTATTTACAGTGGCACTGGCCCATCATTGGGCCATATTACTAGATTTAGAGAATAATAACGTCGCTCAAGTTGCCTGAAATAAACTTCATTCTTGGGGATGGCCCAACCTTGTCCAATTTCGGCTCCTCCGGCCTTGAAGAGATCTGGGAATATGTCACGCTGGTCCTGGAGCCTTGAAGAGACGAAGAGATGCTCAAAATAGGTCACACTTTTGAGGCCCCGAAGACTTGGTCGTAATGGTACAGTAGTTCCAGCGATTGCGAACGTAGGTTACTCACTAGGTATCATTGGTGCAGGTGTCATGCGCAGAACGATTGGCATGCGAGGTTGGCAGGGGGGGTTCAGCGTCCGTCATCACAATGTGCCAGAAGCTTGGGGCAGCAGGACCTGTTATTGGGTCAGCAAATGCTGGGACGATAAGGCGGGTGCGTACCTGCTCCTGTTGTTGTCCTCAACTCAGGTGCTCCCAGCCTTACCCCTGCTACTTCTCATCGCCAACGCCTGCCGGGGTACAGAGGCGCAAGGTTACATTGGTGCCTTTAGTGGTCGTCGTCGTCAGCGGTTAGTGTCGATTGGATAGTAGAGCGACACGTTGGGCTGCGATATGGCAACATGTGAGCGAGCTGAACAATGCAGGACGTTATGGTAACATACCTCTAGTCCATGTCCCTCGTTGAAGCACTTCTGTACATTGTTTCGACCGTCCAGATGAAGGCCGTGGAAGTGAAATTGCGAGTTGAACTCGAGCCCCGACGATGACGGAAATAGAAGCAGGTCTCGGCGTTTGCCGGCTGATGGGGCGTAACGCAGGCCAAAATTTGGGTGGGTCTGAACGATAAAAGAACGAGCCCTATAAATAGGACTCGTAACACCAATATTTTGAAGAAAAAAAAACGAAACCCCAATTCACGTTCGCGTTGGCAGGAAGACGACACCAAGCTCCCTGGCCGCGCACTGGAGACAATGGGTTTTATAGTGGATAGCTTGCAAGTGCTCAACATCAAACCCCGAAAAGCTTTCGCGATCCTCTCCAGTCGGACTCGCTCCGTGAAAAACGTCATATCTTCACCAATGCACCCCAAGTGAATTCACTGGGCTCAACTTTCTATATGCTTCGAGTCCAATCTCACGTCATGAACACCTTGTGATACCTTTCTATGGCTTTCTACGGCATATCGGAGCCCTTTTCCCTACACGTTTCGTTAGTTGGAAGTTCTCTGGCTTCGATTCCTTGCTGGTCGGATTTATTTTGGGACAGCTTAATGTCTCTGTCAGACGATTACGAGGCCAATCATTGCACTTTGTCCGACTTAAAGGGATACCTCACTGCCGGCTTGGAATTCTTCCCCTCTTTCCTGGAACACTCTCGTCCTAAGAACACTATCTCAAACCATGTCAGTGCAACAAGAAATTCAGCACTCGTTGCTTGACGAGCGCCTGGCAAGCTTTGTGGCAGGTGAAGGTTATTTCACCAATTTTTCGTAGCAATGCTTATTGGAACAAAAAAAGTCGGGCTAGCCGCCGTGGCACTATATGACCACGGTAAGTCGGAATAATTTTTTTGGAAAGTAAGAATCTAACGTTCTGACCTTTACTTTAGTGGTTACCATGGGTAGCGAGGTATCTTGAAATATCAGATGTTGGATTAATTGGCTTGCTTATGAACTCGCGCCATCGACAGATCCAGTTCGTATGGGTAATTATAATTCCAGTTTAGAGATATGGCAATCCTGGCTTACGATATCTTCGTCCAGAAACACTGGAAGTGGACTCTCGCTCAAATGATGTTCCTGATTGCAAGTCGCGTTATCAGATTTCTTTGGCAATTTCGGATTCTCACACACGGTATTTTGTAGAATCGGTACCTCAGCAACGCGATCCTTATGTGAGTAGAAAAACATTCAAAGCTTCTCAATTGAAGTATTGACACGATGTGTGCAGCTTCGGGGCCGTAAGTGAGTGACATAACGTCCCACTGGTGCCGTTTTGTCATATCCTCTTCACGAAAGGCATGATGAGAAACGGGGGTGCGAAACATAAAGAAGTGCGTTAAAACATTCTAACCTTCATTTCTAAGACGTCTTTAATCTCACTTGTATTAGGAGTGAGAACTCTACTTTGCCTACCGCCCATTCGTCTCATAAAACTAATGCCTTCCAGATGTACGCCATCAAACTGAAAAATACTCGAAAACCCGGAACTCATGTGTCTGTCCAGGTCAAGATTTGTTCACAGCTGTAGCTTGGGGAACCATTGTCTCATTTTGGTCTTTACAAGGTGCACTCTCCGTCACACTCCACACCGCTCTTTTCCATCTGACATTTTCGCATTCCAATAGCAATTGTGATCCTCCGACTCTCGAGTATGCACAACCACTCAAAAAACATCATCGTCCTCCTCGTCACTGCATTTGCCTGTGAAGTCGCAGCCGCAACTGTTCTGGAACGCTTCTCTGGAACCCATCTGTCGTCCAATGCCACTACAGACGTTGTGTCTGGGTGTCTCCCATCGCCCTCTCCGTGGTTCTCGAATCTCTTTTGGGTCTCAATTATCATATACGAATCAATAATGCTTGGGTTGGCCCTCCGTCGAGGGCTACAATCTCCCGAAACTATGTGTTTATTCTCTGAATCCTTCGCCTCTAGAGGCTCGTCCTTATCGTATGTGCTGATGCGAGATAGCCTATTATTCCCTCTTGTGTGAGTAGTCTTTGTTTGAATCGATATCATTCCTACGTGACTTTGACGCGGCTTGTTCCAGGATATTACTCGTATGCCTCGTCAACTTTTTTGGCTCAATGCATTTCTCGGTGCGAATAACTCTCCTTGGGTCTATGAGACGCCGAGTAGCAGCGCTGACGCCCGATTTTAGCTAGCTGGAAAGCAAATCAGCATTTCTGTTGCTGGTTTTGTAACGCATATCCTGGGTAGCCGTTTGGCCTTGAATGTGAGGGAGGTGTATCATCGACTGGTTGAAGGCGAACATGAGGACGGAGACATAGACCTAGTCTTGGACTTACCTATCGCGTTTGCGTCGACCACGGAGGACGAAAAGCCTGTCATTTGAAACCCTCTTACCAAAAGTATGGAACATTCGTTGTCGTCGTTGTATAGCAGGCTAATTCATGCCTTAATCAAAACTTTGGAGTTCGTGAAGAATTCTGGTCCTCTCGAAATTAGTTCGTCGTGGTTCGATTTTTTGCTGTAATACGTACTTTATCTGTTTGTCGTTTTGTAAAGGTCTGTCTGGCAATGAAAATGTGCCCCATTTTCAAGCATTCGCATTGTTTGCACAAGGTCAAAGCAAGATGTCGGAGACTCGTCGGGGATAATTTTGGATTGGATTTGTTACCAAACATTCACAACCGAGAATCTTTGAAACGCTCAAGTTCGCGTCCAAGGTCAAACTGTCAACACCTCTTCCCACCTTTAACTTTCAACATGTCTACTCTCCAACGACAAATCGTACAAAAAGAAATAGTTCGTGCGGCAGTCTTCAGCTCATGTTGCCTGACTGACTCTGATTTTTGGCAGAAGAGTACTAGTGGCACCTCTGAAGTATCGGACCATAGGACAGTTAAAAAACTTCGGACTCCACCGCCTCCATTGCCCCCCGCGTTCAAGGGCCATAGACAATACTACGGATTTTCTGTGAACGTAGACTGGGTCAAGGAATATTCAGAAAGTCATGCAGGAACCGAGTTCCCAAACTTTGCAACATCTCTTTATTGGTTCCTGCAATACCTTCGCGCCAAAAGCCAGTACGCTGATATCAGCCTCAAAGGCGTGATAATCGATTCCGACACACCTTCCAATGCTGCCATCTGCGAAGGTTTGGCAGGAGATGCACAGATCAACGTTATCACGCTATGCGCTTGGAACAGAGACTCTTGGGAAAACAGGCCGACGCAGGCACAGGTGAAGATAGTATCGGACATTTTGGAGGCGGAACCAAGATGGTTCATCGATATCAACATGCCAGAGATGTATTATTATGATTCAGAGTAACCTTGTTGTGTTCATGACTGTTTTTGTTTATCCAAGGTTACTTCCATAGCGTTCTGCCAGTGGTTGTCCTCGTTCTCCAATGCAATGTCCTTAAACACTCCTGCACTGTTTTCTGTTTCTTACCTTTAGGAATTCTGCAACTCATTCACATTCACCGGCTACACAATCGCAGTAAATTTTAGACTATTTTAATACGACGAAGCTAAAAAGTTCCGGAAGCAATCTCTGTAATCAACCCGTGGAACTGTGGTTACTCTGAGCAATTCTAGCACGGCCTGCTCTTCGCTGGGAATTATAGTGGGCTTCCATACAGTGTCGGACTCGGAATAAAGCCATTCAATATATCTGCCAACTTGGCAAAGACGGAGACAAGGGGATATTATCCTCGAGATCCAGTCATGCTGCTCAGCAAGGTTGAACGAGCCATACCAAGCAAAGAAATCAAGAACGAGGGAATGTAGTGGCGGGTAAGAAGGCCAGGTGTCCATTACTTTTTGAACCGTCTTTGAGGAAAATTATTAGTACTCTCCCCAAAGGCGTTACAAATAAATACGCACCTCTTCAATGAGAAAATGCACTCGCTTCAACGGATGCACGGTCGCCGTTGAGGTTACGATATCCGCTTGGGCAAACTCGATACGCAGAGTGCGAACATTGGGAAGACGCTCCCAAAGGGGAATCCGCGAAAATGAGGAGAAGGACAATTGCAATGAGGAAATGGGGCGCGACGAAGACCAAAGGCTTTCAGTGTGAGGCCACTCCTCAGGCATGTAGCCACTGGTGTTCAAGGACACTATTGGCCTGCCAGGAATCAAGCTCGGGCATAGTTCGAGTGGTATTTCAAGATCTTCTAAAACTGGTAAAGCGTCCTTTGGAATATTGACTTGGCGGTAATCTGCAAGGAACAAGGGGTCATACGTAATTCTCAATGACCTAAGAGACGGGATCCTTATACATAAGTCGAACAACGGTCGCAGTTCGCTCATATACAATCCTCGGACCTCAAGAGATTCGAGGGGGAGATTCCTCTTTGAATTGGCTAACAGCTGCATCATCATCGGGTGGTTGATGATTCCGACATGCAGTGCTGAAAGATAGTTTATCCGGGAGAGAGGTTTCAAAGCCCACACAAGGTCTTTAATTGGGATGGAGTGCACATAGTCTCGGTGTCCAAACCCGCCGTCGATGTGTTGTATTTCGAGGGAAGAAAACTTTTGCAAATCCTTTTCCGTAACGTCTTCTGCAAGCAAACAGGTTTCAAGTTTAATACACGTCAATTGCTTAAGTAAAACAATCCCCTTCACCAAATCCTTCGTAAGCGGTGTCTTGACGAAGGAAAGTTCTTGGAGATTCGGCAGACGGCGCATAGCGGCAGAGTATAAGGACAAAATTCCTTCGAAGCACCATTGAGACTCCACGTCTCGAATGGCAAAAGAGTGAAAAACGCATCTCTTCACATATTTTGCCAGAGCGCGTGCATTTTGGTCGCCTTCGAGTATGCCCCGACAAAAGCTGACATGACCTTCGGTTCGAGAACCAATCGGAATGTCAAGATCTTCCTCCTTCGCGTCAAACCGCAGAGTTTCAAACAACCAGGGTTGAACGATTACTGAGAAAAGGCGGCAAACGATGGCAAGGTTCAACCAAAGTCGTTTCGTTGCTTGATTGTGCGTCTGCCACCGTTCGAGAGCCGCTGCCTTGAAGTTGCCTAAGATATGGAAATAGATTTCGTTCGGAATGTTCGACAGTGTCCTGGATCCATTTCGACGAATAGCACCTATAAATTAAAAGGCAATTTGTGAAATACTTCGCAAGATTGAGGTCACTGAAATTAGGTGTCACCTGTTGCGTGAACTATCATTCAGTGCTGGGGTGCTTTATACTGTGCAAGCTGGAAGATAGTCAAGTGGAAGCTTGGTGGAAGCTCTCAAAAGTTTTCGTTGATGAAAGTCACGTGGCCGTTTAGCTCTCAGTTCACCGTCGCAAATCCGTCGACCCATGAGTGTCTCATCACTACTACTAAAATAACGCGATGCCTATGATCTTCCCACGTTTTGCTGGGTGGAATGCGGGCGCGATGTCGCCGCCGAGTGGGTCCTCTCTTCGCTGGAGTCTGTAACTAAGGTTTTCATTTTCCAGGTTTCCGCCCTTTTCGCTATCGAGGTGGAGGTCGCCTTGCCTGTGCGCTTATCGTCTTTGTTGGGGGTGCTCCACTTATTTGTACGCTCGGCATCGTTGGATATTTTTGGGTAAAGTTTCCTATTTCGTTTTTTTTCTAGAATTTTCTTTTGCGAAATCTTATCTTTTTGTAATCTTATCTGTTTCATTTCTGGTTTCAAGCAAATGAGCACGCGGAGCGTGCGAATACGCTTGTCTACTCTGTAAAAGTATCCTCCAATCTGGAATCTAAGGTCCATACCAGTCACGTCGCACAGCTCAGAGTCGTAAAAATGAGGTTGCTCCGGGTTATGTACCAGCGCTTGTAATCAAGTCACGACTCGCCAGTGAATGAACGGCTTGCCAGAGTCCCAGATGGATTATCGTCCCAACCGCGATGTAGATTATATGGAACAGTTTCTAATACGAGGAAGCCAAGAAGTTCTGGAAGCAGTCTCTATAATCTACATATTGAACTTTGGTTACTCTGAGCAACTCTAGCACGGTCTGTTCTTCGCTGGGAATTATAGTGGGCTTCCACGCAGCATCAGGCTCAGAGTAAAACCACTCAATATGGCGGGTAATTTGGCAAAGGCGGAGACTAGGAATACAAGGGGATATGATCCTCGAGATCCAGTCGTGCTGTTCAGCAAGGTTGAGAGAGTCGTGCCAGGCAAAGAAATCAAGAACGAGGGAGTATATTGGCGGGTACGTAGGCCAGGTGTCCATCACCTTTTGGACCGTCTTTGAGCAAGTATCATGAGTAGTATTCCCAAAGGAGTTGTGATTAAACACATGCCTTTTCGATCAGCAAATGCTCTCGCTTCAATGGAGGCCTTGTCGACGTTACGATATCCGTTTGGGAAAATTTAATGCACAGAATACGAACATCTGGAAAATGCTCCGAAAGAGCAATCCGAGAAAATGGGGAGAAGGATAACTGTAGCGAGGATACGGGGCGTGATGATGACCAAAAACTTTCGGTATGAGGCCACTCCTTAGGCATCTCGCCAGTTGTCTTCAAGGAAACTATCGGTCGGCCAGGAACAAAGGTCTGGCATAGTTCCAATGGGATATCGACATCTTGCAAAGCTGGTAGGGCATCCTTTGGAATACCGACTTGACGGTAACCCGGAGGAATCCAGATGTCACCGGTGATTTTCAATGACCTGAGAGATGGGATCCTTGGGCATAAGCTGAACAGTGGTTGCAGTTCCCTCACGCTCAATCCTTGAATCTCAAGAGACTCAAGGGGAAGATTTCTCTTGGCACCCACTAACATATGGATCATCATCCGCTGGTTGGTGATCTTGATATCCAGTGCTGAAAGGATGTTTATGTATGAGAGAGGTTTCAAAGCCCACGCAAGACCTTTACTTGAAGAGGAGCTCACATAAGCCGGGTGTCCAAAACCAGTGTCGATATGCTTTAATTTGAGACCGGAAATCCTTTGCACGACTTCGTCCTCTACATTTTCAGAAAGCAAGCAATCTTCAAGTTTAAGGCTCGTCAATTGCTGAAGTGAGCCGATCGTCGTCACCAAATCCTTTGTCAGCGGTATTTTGATGAATGAGAGTTCTTGAAGATTTGGCATACGGCGCAAAGTGTCAGAGTACAATGATAATATTCCTTCGAAACACCATTGCGACCACACATCACGCTTGCCGAAAGAATGAAAGACGCATTTCTTCACATGTTGTACCAGAGCAAGCGCATTTTGATCGCCATCGAGTATGCTCCGACAGAAACTGACGTGACTTTTGATTTGAGAGTCGATTGGAATGTCAAGATCTTCTTCCTTCGAATCAAACCGCAGAGTTTCAAATAACCACGGTTGAATGATTACAGAGAAAAGGCGACAAACGGTTGCAAGATTCAACCAAAGTTGTTTCACTGCACGGTCGTACCATTGCCATCGTTCGAGAGCTACCCGGGGCTTAAGGTCTCCTAATATGTGGAGATAAATTTCGTTCGGAATATCCGACAATGCTGTCGTTCCATTTCGACGAATAGCGCCTACATATAATTTAGTATTTGATAGGCAACAGATGAATAAATTTCGCAAGATCGAGGTCGTTGCTAGCAGGTATCACCTGTCGCGTGAACTACCATTCTGCGCCGCTTCGATTTCCCGATTTTTTTTTTGATAATGTGGGCTAGATAAGATTTATACTGGAAAGCGTCTGGTTGGGTGATGTGAAAACCAGAATTTCGTCGCCAGATTTCGTTGATGCAAGTCACGTGGTCGTTCAGGCTTCGCGCCCACCACCTGGCATCCACACCCAAACCATTCTGCGCTAACAATTCCGGGGCCGGGTTATCCTCGATGGACTTATCCTCAAACCTGAAATCTAGGGTCTCAAGTACCAGTCACCTCACGCAGCCCAGAACTGGTGTAAAAAAATGAGGTCGCTCAGTTTGGACCTCCACCGAAAAGTCCGGGTTACGTACAAGCGCTTGTTACCTCGTCCTGTTGCAAGACGAGCGCCTTGCCAGAGTCCAAGATGGACCAATCTTCCCCACCAGCGATCAAAATCTCGAACACAGACTTATTCGCCGACATCGAGACTTCTTCTCGCCCACCAGTTGAAGATCAACCAATATCTATACCATTGACGCTTGAGCGGAATCAGGAGCAGCTATGGCAGGATCTGTCCCATTTCTTTGCAGAAAACGAACCGATAATTGAGCGATCTCTATCTCTCGACCCCGAAGCAATTGCCCGAGACGAACAATCTGCCGATCTAATTCTTGCGGTTGATTCCTGGGTAGAAACCGCCAATGTGGTGTTAGAAGGACTGGTCGTACTAGGAAATGTTCATCCTGTTCTTGGAGGTGCGTATTGAGTGTCCTATATATTTCTAATTTTGACATCAAAGTTTATCAGTCGCTATCTTCGCGTTCCATTCCGTCGTCAGCTTGGATCTGGCGAGACGCGAAAACGACAGAAAGGTTCTTGCAGTGAAGTTGCAAATGCAAAATATGATGTGCACCATGTTTCAGTACGTAAGATTGGTATTCCAACTTTTGAGTTGGTCGTGACGATGTTCTTGTTGACTAGACTTCGAAAACTGAAACACGTTCATGTTCAAGACAGTGATAGAAAAGAGGAAACAACACGGTTGCAGAGATTGGTCAAAGTTATTGCTGACGATATCATGAAATGTGGTAGTGACTTGAACTATTACGTGGAAAGAAAGTTTGTCTGTCAGTATTTGTCTTATGCATCGGGAAATGCCTCCTGACTCGTCCTTACAGCAAAACTGATCAATTCCAAAAAGTATGAACGACGATTTGCCGACCACATCCAAACTTTCGTCCTTCGACGGTCTGAGCTTCAAACCACAATATCTGCTTACTCGGCTGCTGGAATCGACGCTGCGAATCTTGCTATACGAGAAGTCGGCGAGAAACTTGATTCCATGGACCAGAAGCTGGAAAAAGCTATTACGGCACTATTCCGAAAACTCGATACACCTCGTGAACAAGCTTCTCTTAAATTTCTGGAAGAGCATGGAGGACCCAAAGCATGTATTTCAAAGGACGAACTGCTGACGGGGCTCCTAGTGAAGACAGGCGCGTCTCCTGAAGCCAGCAAATCAGCTGTCAATGATCTCCAAGAAATTGTTTCATTGCGTAAAGAGCTGATGGAAGAACTGATGGAAAACCTCGACGAAGTCTTGGCGAAGAGTGTATTGCGCTTTCAGAAACAGCTCGCCGTCCAGTATAACAACCTTGAGCACGAGCTCATGGACCAAGGGCAGCAAATGCAAGAACATGGCCAGAAATTGGATAAACTTCTCAGCACATCAATTCTTATTCTTGAAGAGGGTAGGATTGTTACAAAAGGTGTCCCAGTTAAATTGAAGGATCCGGTATGATTTCAATACCATTCCTTGTATTTCGTTGCTCAAATTCCACTTTACAGGAATTACAACAAATTTGGGATCAAATGGTGGTCTTTCCTTTATCGCGCTAAGCATTATTACTGACTCCGGAGTAGGGCCTGAAGAGAAGTGTGAAGGCTAAGAACTTTGTATTGACGCTTCGTGATCACCTTGTTGTTGATCACTCTATCGCGGGCACCCCTTACGCACCGTCACCTTTACTGCTGTCATCTGCGACGATACCTGAATCGGAAAATCCACCTACAAACCAACCAAAAACCGAGGACTCGGACGAATGGGTCTTTGATTTCATAGACGTTTCACATGTCCAACCCGTTGTCGAAGCGATGGATGAGGATGGATCTGGGTTTATCAATGTAAAGGAAGCAAACAAGTTCGCTCTGTCACGACCGAAAGGGGTGAGGTAAGCACCGAATTTCTTATCTCTTTAAGTAAATTATGTTCAAGGCTTGTAGTTTACTCCAATGGATTGCATATTGGGCAGCCGGTCAGTGTATTGTCTTGTCATTAATCGATTTACTTAACCTTTCCATTAGGATGGCACATCAATATCACAAATTACCGGACCAAACTCTACTCAATCATGCTCGAGATGCATGCAGCATCCACGTCTGCTCATGTAGTCAATCGAACCTTTGTTGGATATTACTTAGACCATCCTTTCTTCCATCGGATTGAAGGTCTCCTCCGGTCTATAAAGCCCCTCCCGTCTGATGCTCGCAAGCAACCCAAACTTTCCGATGTGGCAGCCCGCATGGCTACTTTACAGGAAGACCGTCTGCTGACCAATTTGAAAGCAATGTCTTTCGTCGTGGAATCACCATCCGATGTGAGCCTCGTCGCTGGATCTGGCAGGGTTGAAACGGTAATTGTTCCTCCTGTCTCCGGGGATTTGTGCCTTACGTGTCGATTCACGCCAATAGTGGATATTACCACTGCTATTCCTTACACTCACTCACCATCTCAAAATTATCAAGCTGGCTGAAAAACGGGTCCTTAATACGCAGGAACTGGCCGCGCACACTACGTCTCTAGGTCACATTTTCTCGGTCTTTGACACGCGCATGCGCAATCTTAATGGTCCGTTGACGGTACCATTCTCAATTTCAACACCATGCTAATTTTTCAACCATACAGAAATATTCCTTCAAACTAATCGAAATATCGAGTCCCAGTTCGCAATTCATTCATATGGCATGGTCCGTATTGGGGTCTCTCATTCGTTTAGTTGTACCTTAATATTTACTCAATGCTATAGTTCCTCACGTCTTTCAAGCAGACTACAACGCTTCCAGCTCTGAACACCCTCTTTACGGTGACTGATGTTAACAGCCCATCGCCTGATTCAGTATCGAACGCTGAACCCTTGGATACTTCCATTCTATTCAAGGGCCTCGAAGCTAGTTTCGAGTACGAGGAGTTCGACTTGAAACCTTCAGAAGCACCACCTGAGCACATTCCTCATCCAATCGAAGGGGAATGGATTGGTCTATGTTCCCTCGACGACGACCCAGGTCGTGCTTATCGAGGGTCATTACAGTTTATAATCGGACCTGTCGTGGACGGCAAAGTAACAGGGAAAGGCGTAACGTACTCGGGGACCTTCAATATTGAAGGAACAGTTGGAACTGCCGCCGACGGATGTACAGATGGAGTCCTCAATATTTCTTTGACCATTGTTGACACCGTCTATTGCAAACTTCAATGTGAAGGTCGGTTTGATCCTGAACAAAAGATCATCAAAGGTACATGGACCACCAGATTTGATGAATCTACACCGGCGGATGACGAGGCGGGCAGCGATGTCAGCGATAGCTCGGACGACTCGGACGAATTTGGAAACTTTTACTTCACAACGGTCTCTCCCGATATCTTCCGCTTCAGGTACTATCTCGATGGACCTGCCTCAGATCCTTCTTGGACCATCGCCAGAAAACGATGGGTCTTTGCAATACATGCTGTATTGTATCAAACGCAGAGCCGAATGGGTTCATGGAGTTTGTTCAAAGCTCGGATTTCTGAACGTAGAAAATGGATCGAGTTATACTCTCGCGAAATGCTAGACACCGATCTTCGCAAAACCAGAGGATTTTTGACAAGCCAGCAGAA
Source organism: Galerina sulciceps (assembly GCA_023014345.1). NCBI lineage: Eukaryota > Fungi > Basidiomycota > Agaricomycetes > Agaricales > Galerinaceae > Galerina > Galerina sulciceps. Next base: position 536,339 of record JAEDXJ010000026.1, read on the forward strand.
AAATGAATTCTTCCGCCTGTCCTGGTCCATTCCAACAAACATTGCCAAATTATACGAGGCGCTTGCACAGTACCTCTATCCCAGATTGGTGTATTTTTTGTATGTCTCGAAATCATCTCGTCTGCTCTGTATATCTGATGACTATGCTCCATTTTTTCAGGGGCTTAGAGCTCTGCGATGTGTGTGACCAACGTGTTGTATTCACTCGACTCATATGCATTACCTGTATGGAAGAAAACATGTCCAACCAGGTCGACCTCTGCCCAGAGTGTATGGGATCACGCATTTTCAGCAAGGAAAGGAAATTCGTTCATCACCTTTCTCACTCCCTGATTCGAACTTTCCGTCCAATTCAAAACGCTGAACTTCCTGTCATCATCCCAAAAGCCAGATTACTCTCTGAAAGGATTAAGGCATCTGTGAAGGCATCAGAAAACTCGACCAAAGACCGTGATGGTAAAGGCTCAAAAGGCTCTGATCACAAAGTGATGAAGAACGCAGACACTGAAAATATTGTTACAAGCCGACCCACGCTGACACCTTTAATCTGTGCTGCTTGTGGTAAGGATGTAACCCTTCCGTGTTGGGCTTGTATTGCTTGCGGTATGTTCAGCAGTTTTCATTACCACACTGTATTTATATTTCGTGGCCGATAGCTCTTGACACACTTATTTGCCTCGATTGCGAACGTCAAGGCAGACCGGTCCTACCACGAGAGGGGTTTTCTGGCACCCATTCTGTCAAACACCTCCTTCTACGGATCAATGATAGTGCAGACATCAAAACTGTCGAACTGAAAGCGACTAAGATGGAGATGCATCTCAGCAACATGGAAAAGAGGCTCAATGCTGGCATTGACGAAGGACTCCTAGCCCTAGAAAACAAGGTCAACATGCGTTTAGAGGACGTTAGAAAGGAGGTGAAGGACGCAGTGGATGATATTGCGAATACTTTGAAGAACCTCCCATCAGCTCAAGAGGCGAGTGCTTCAGCCGACGAACAGGTGGAAACAAAAGTAATTCCCGAAGAAAATCTACGTCCAGCAGAGGATCCTCTGCAGGATAAACCTCTCTCGTCATATGAGGCAAGGTTGGAGGAGCGGTTGAATGCATTGGAGGTAAAGGTTGACACCCAATTTGCACGTGTTCTAAACATGCTGGAAGAAGTCCTTCGTCGAGATCGCTCTCCATCTCACGAAGAATAGAGGTTTTCCTACCACTATATGATTTTGTTCAATATCAATATACCAAGTACGAAGCTCATACCTCATAACGAGATCATATCATTTAGGATGACCTCGAGTTAAGTGTGCCTCGGCAGGACATCCCTTAGATCCAACAGCTTTTGCTAAGTTAGTGGCTTGCCCATGCTACCCAATCTTAAACTCAATCTCGACATTTGAGAACGTTTGTCAACCCACAGCATGTTTTACCTGGGCTGAAACCTAGGATACTCCGAGCGAGCCACTGACAGTGACATTGGATGGTGGCGCGGCAAGGGGGTTATTATTGACCTAAGTACTCATCAATTTTAAGATACATGAAGCAAAATTGGAGCAAAACGAAAACAAAAGGGACTTTTAGTATTACGTTTTGATTGTCCAAGAGAGATGGTCGGCGCCTTTGCAGATGGCTCAGAATGGCGTGGGAACTCCTAATTGGAGGATTATCAGTGGTTCACTTTTTGTTGTGCATTCACTGTCTCAAACTTTCACCTTTCACTGTTTAATGTATAACGACGCACCTGGGCCCTTGAGACGACTCGGCGGCTTGAAAGAAACTTTTGCCGATGTTGCAGTGGTTGCCCACGTCTACTCTACCAAACTTCAGCGGCACTAGGCCCAAGGACTTGTTTTTATCAAACACATCATCCGAGCTACCAGCCACGGTGGCATTCGACAGCAAATCTGTTGCCTGAACTCATCGACTGCAATCACCGACTTGATAGTGCTTCAAGTATAGTCGGCATAAGCTCGCAAATGCGGGTTTCATTACAGCACCACCACACATCTCGATGTTGATGCGTCAAATGATCTATCTGCGAAAATTTGGCCATTTGGTACCACCTCACAGGCTGATGTCGCAATTTGTAATGGTTACAACTTGAAAGAAATACGGAGTGGCGCAAGTTTTCTCGTTCGCCTCCTTGAAACCGGCCAAAGTCTCTTATTCATGGTAATTCTGCCCCATCCCACTTACATGACGCAGAAAACTTCTTGCTACGCGATGACATGGCCCTATCTTTCGAGGGTCGTACGATGACGGCTCACCAGCTATATTGCGATTAGTCTGTCCTCCATGTTGCAGTCTTTTTTATATAACATAAAATTAATGGACCTCCAATTGCTTGCCCTCCACCTCGCCTCTTTTCCGACTTTGAAACTATACAATCGCAGAAAATCATGTCATTGGACGCAGAGGTCTTTTATTTCCTGCTCGAGGAACAGTTTGTAAGCTATGCAGCAGGTGAGGCTTGTCATATTCACAGTCCTCCTTCACGTTCTCATATCCCTTAAGTTGCTCTGTCGGTTGGGGCGGTCTATGACCACCGTACGTCATCGCCAATCTCCCCATTCAATGCCCTGATTCTTTGTCCAGTCACTAGCCTCGACAGAGAGGTGAGTAGAACATTATCCTTTCAAGTCCTTACTCATTGAAAGTGCCAACCAACAGATCAATTTTGTCTGGGTAAAGTCATTCAATTTCAGTTCTGGGCAATATTTTAACTAATGGAATTGCAGAATAGGTCAAAATGGACACTCACCCAGCTGTTATTTTTTATTGTACGTCCTAATCTTGGTTTTGTATTGGATTTTGTGGCCAACTGAGTATATATTGCTTATAGAGTCGCTATCTCAGCGACGCAACACTAATGTGAGTTTATTTCGGAGCTCAGATAAGTATTCACGCATTCAACCTGTCGGGTGTATATTCAGATATGGGGCCATAAGTGAGTGGTGCAATATCCTTTCCTTGTCCTTAGCCTACACTCCGCTGACTCTGAAGACAGGCCTGACAATGAATACAAAGGCAAGGAACACTGATGTGCGTACAGACATGCTTCTTCATCAATATCACCTTAATTTGTATTGATCTTGATAGAGGTGGGTATATGAATATCTACACTTCACTGCTTTCCTAACTAGTAACCACAACTCACTGCAGCTGTACGATTTTTTTCCCGCTGACAAGTTTGAAAACCAGAAACTAATATCCTGTATTACAGGCCAACATCCATTTGTGACCATAGCTTGGGGAGGCATAATTGCATTTTGGGCTTCGCAAGGTGAAAGAAACATGACGCACTTTCTCAAACTGGAGGCTAATTCCCTTTCCAGCAATTACCATCATTAGGGTGTCAAGCATGTACAATCATTCCCGGAAAATCACTGTCCTTCTCATTGGTATATTTCTCTTCGAAATTATAATCACAGCTGTCTTCGAGAGCTTCTTTGATTCTGCACCTCCGTACACAAGTACGTCTTTCAGAGTCCTCCATCGTGTCTTTTCGTGTTGATTTGCAGCCCAACAACATAGTTGTTTCAGGAGGTATTCCAGTATGTCTCCCCGCCTCGCCTCCGTGGTGGTCGAACCTTTTCTGGATCTCAATTATTACACGTGAAACCCTGATGCTTGGTTTGTCTATCAACAAGGTGGTGCAAACACGTCGAGAATTATGGATAAACTATCAAAACTCTACACCTGAACGTCCTTCTTTGATGTTTGTGTTATTGAGGGACAGCATCTTCTTTTCAACCATGTGAGTTGCTTTGCTTGGGGTCAACATAGTGTCGTCATACATCTCACACACTTTCCGAAGGGCATTGGTCATCTCCATCATGAATTGTGTTGCGACATTTTATCTCTCAGTACGTTCCTTCCTCTTTGTCGGCGCCGGTGTATAAAGATATTAACTTTAAGTTTGGCGGTTCAGTATTCCGCCGACCAAATCTGCATCGCCGCCGCCGCTTTTGGTACACAGGTCTTTGGAAGTCGTTTGATTTTGAACGTGAGAGAAGCGTACCATCAATTTGTTGAGGACGAATTCAGTGAGGGCCGGGCAAGAACAGCCTTACCGCCGATTGCGTTTTCCCTTGAGGCTACGGATGTTTCACTTGACAATGCGTAGACAGGTTTTTTCTTATAGATGCACCTTTGCTTTGTCCATGAAATTACCGGGTTCAAATCATCGATCTCAATTTGGTGTTCTGGTGTACAAACTCGTGGAAATACCTTTACCAAGGGATGACAGACATATATGCTGAGTTTGTCTTCCAAGATCTTAGCACAAATGTTGACACCTGTGGCCGTAGTACGCGTTAATCCGACCTCAGCTGGAACCAACGCGTTTCCATCATGACATTGAGTGAGATTCCGAGTCCCATTCAACGCTTCTATGTTCTTGGTTGACATTGGCGGTTGCTAACTTCCAGGTTGGCATTCCATCTGCTGCCTCGGTTTTTAATAGAACAAAACAGCTTAATCAACACCGCATGACGGTTGGGCTGGTTGGATGACGAGGGGGATGTATACCGACAACCAAGTACAAACCACCTCACTGCCGGTGTCAATCAAGGGCTAGCCTATTCGCACCCTCTCGCTTGTCGTCCTCTTTGTCTCCTGGTTGTGTTTAAAACTTTAAGCTTTAAATTTGGCAAAGGATGGAGGTCTAGGCATTTGCATTCAGGTCTGTTTGGGCTTACATTCCTCCGACTTTACAGGAAACAATGATACTGAGGGGGTATTTATATCTCAATTTTGATCCGAGTCGACGTGTTGAAAGGTCCACATTCCGGACCAATCAAATCCAATAGCGTTCTAAACTGCATACACCAGGTAAGTAACTTAGGGATCAGGAAGCTGTTTGGTCTCTGGTTGTCACTGCAGGTTCTCCTCGGCTCACATTTGGAAGAATTCGAATGTCTTGCGAAATACCCTATGCGGAATTAAGTGAGGTGACTCTTCTAGGCTCTGTAAATGACAGGCATCCCAGCTTTGCAGCGACTAGCTTGCTTTCTCGTTGCGATCGTCTTTGCCTTAAAATATGGACGTCCAGTTCCACTCTCCAACTTTCTACTCGGCATTCCTTCGCAGATTAAGCTATGTCGACAGACACAGAAATCCTGCTTTTCTTGAAAGAGGAGCAGGTCGTGAGCTATGCTGCAAGTATGTCGGTCTATACATCGTTTTTAAATTTTCTAACATCATCCAAAGTTGCTTTAGCTACAGGGGCGGTATATGACCATCGTACGTTCCAGCGCCTATTTCAATAACCAAACTGCTTAACTTTATCTGTCAGTTATGACCCTGGATAGAGAGGTGCGCTGTTTACTATGTTCCCTTCCAGTCGCCGAGATGAGAATGCAAATTCAACAGATCCAGTTTGTGTGGGTAAGCCCTCTGAATCCCATCTCCAAAAATATTTTTTTGAAATACAAGATCGTCAGATGAAGTCAAAGTGGACAATTACACAGTCCTTCTTCTTTGCTGCAAGTTTCGCTTTTCCTGACAGTATCTAAATTTGAAGCCTGACTTCATCGTCACGATACGCAGAATCGCTACGTTGGAAATGCGATATTAATGTCAGTGCGGCGCTATTACGATATTTATTCGAAGCACTTACAAGTTGTGGATATACTCAGATATGGCGCCGCAAGTAATTCATATAAATTATGGTACAATCAATACCCGTTTGACTCTGAAAACAGGCCTGACGATGAATGCCAACGCCCGGAATAGTACTGTGCGTAAACATGGTTCTGTATCTCGCTATTTTACAGTATAACTGAATCTCTTTGGAATAGATGTGCGTATATTAACGTTCGCTGGTCGCTGTTTACTTTTCTGACTACAATTTAAGATGTGCGCTTGACCTTTCGACGAACCTAAAAGTTCAGATTTGACAGGTGAATTTACAGGTCTACATCCATTTGTGGCAATAAATTGGGGAAACATTGTTGCTTTCTGGGCTGCACAAGGTGATAAAGCAAATACGACAAGCTTTTTCAGAGCATTAAACCTTTTCCCTTTTTTTTTTTTAGGAATCTGTTCTGTTAGGGTATCGAGCATGTACAACCACTCTCGGAAGATCATCGCCCTCCTCGTTACCACCTTTCTCTCAGAAATCATACTCATGGCTACCTTAGTGGGTATCGTCAGTTCTGTGCCTTCTTCCACAGGTTTGTCTTCCAAAATACATACTTTCATTCTATTCCAATTGACCATCAGTATCATAGTTGTAGCTGGAGGTTTACCGTTATGCCTCCCTCCGTTGCTCCCTTGGTGGTCAATTTTCTTCTGGATCTGTATTATGGTACGGCAAACCATGATGGTTGGCCTGTTGATAAAGAAAGGGGTCCAATCCCGCCAAGAAATGTGGACGAACTTTCAGTGTCCGACCCCCGAACGTCCATCCTTGATGTACGTGCTTATAAGGGACAGCATCCTGTTCTCAATCATGCAAGTGTCTTATTTGAGTTGTCGCATTTTATTTTGAGCCCGGTCTCACCCAAAATTCCATAGCTCCCTGATCATTTGCACCGTGAATCTGGTCGGCGTGTTTTATTTCTCAGTATGTATTTCTTCACGTCCATGATAAATCGGCCTTGACTCTTACATTTTCGCGATTCAGTATTCCGGCGTACAAATATGTATAACCGTCGCCAGCTACGCAACCCAGATTCTCGGCAGTCGACTGGTTTTAAATGTGAGAGAGGCATATCATCGTCCTTTTGAGAGCGACTACAGCAAAGGTCGAGTAACAACGATTTTACCGATTGCGTTTGCCGCTCAAGCGGTGGACACATTGGAAGAGCCACACGAATGCCAGTTGCAACCGTAATATGGACTGCAACCTCGAGCAATAATAACGTCACGGATAGGACAAAGACATTTACGATTTTGTTCATTTCAAAAGTAGAAACGCCCAAGAATAATACGCTGCTTTCCTGATGCATCCCAAGCGGTAGTCAGGCCGAAGCGGGACATATAGAAGGCGACCAGGATGAGGATAGACCCAAGCTGACCGACTGTGAGGCGATATAAGTGGTGGTCACCGATAGACAAGAAAGAAAGAAAGGAACTAACCAGCAATGAGCGTCGAAGTCCGGTCTTTCGAGAAGAACGAGGCCCATTTTTTGGATGAGTTGTACTCGTATAAGCCTAGAATGTATAGCCTAAACCAGTCGAAATAAAATTAGCTTAGAGGCAACAAGTACATCTGACCAACTTACACTGTCGTGAGAATAGCGCCAACAAACCAGTCTAGCCAGGTAACATGGATTGAAAATGTCGAATAAGTCAGAGCGGCTTTTGACATCCCGAATAAGATAACAGCCATGTTGAGCGTGATGCGATACAAGGTCATGGGCGGGTGACCTTCTTTTGTACTCGGCAGCGACGGGAGCTCATCGGAAGTGTATGACGGGCGAGGGATGGGTAGTGAGTTCCAGAAGATGTCCATGCAGTCGAATGTGAAGAACCATGAAAGATATTTAGCTGGCGGTGATTCGGTGGAGTCGTAGGTGTTCGCAATGTAGAATCTACCCAGCCAACAATCAGATTTTTCGAAGAAAGGGCATTATGATAACAGAGGAGTTTGAACTCACACCAACGCCAGGAGCACGCCCGAGATCCACTCCACCGTTATCGGCGCTATTGTCCTCCCCTGCTGTGTCAAAACCGCCTTTATCGTACCGAGCACGAGGGTGGTTGAGATAAATGCCAGTCTGTACGGTGTTATTTTCGGATGCCATGAGTGGGATCGGCCATCTGAGGTTATGTCGAAATCCTCGCCAATAGTGTTGAGTGGTTGTAGCTCGATGTCCAGGTCGATAAGTGACCGGGCCATTGCCTATGGTAAGCTTAAGAAAGTCGAATTTTAGGAAGACTTCTTTGGTTTGAAATGAATTAAGTGGAGAGCGGAACCGGGTATCGTCCTAGTTGGCAGTGAGGCGGTGCCAGCCATCTAACTTCCAAGTCCTGAAGAGGTCTAAAATTCAAGCGCCCATCTGAAGCCTGACATCCCAGGTGACGAGGTTTGCACAGCCCAAGTCCAAACCACTGGAAGCGTCTGAGCAGGTCTCCGTTGGGGTGGTACTTGACACCGTATCGTTATCACTTGAGACTGCGTAAAGGTCGGATGTCAAAGCCAAGTCAAAGCCAGACCAGGTGGTCCGGCGCTTACTTTGCCAGTGGCGGCACTTTTTATGATCACGTGTGCACTTCAAGTCGGCCTTGTCCTTCACACACTGCTGGAAGGGGATTATTCTGCGACGCGCAGAATTGGTGCAGAATGTAATGTGGGATAACAAAGTTCTGCATACCGTAGAATTTATTATTTTCTTCCAATTCTACAACTCGGCAGATTTTTCTCAGAATTTACTCATAATTAGAAATTCTAATTGTCTACTGCCGTCGGCAGAACTTCAATTTCTGAACCGATTCTCAGGTAATCTAAATTTTTGTAGAATTTTACTTTTTATCCAAATTCTCCCATGACCAGAATTTATTGTTCTGCGTAACCGCAGAAGGAAAAATTCTGACAAAATTCTGCCAAGTTGTGTAAGCACTGCCAAATCAATCCATTCTGCCGAAGTTCTGCGAAGATTCTGCATTTCCGAGTGCAGAATGAAAAATTCTGCCAATTGGAGAATTTAAGTAAAATGTAAAATTCTGCAAATATTTTATTTGTCGCAGAATCGTCGCAGAAGTTGACATTCTGCCGACGGCAATAGACAATTAAAATTACAAATTCTGAGAAGTTTCTGAGAAAAATCTGCCAAATAGTAGAATTGGTGCAGAAAAATACATTCTACGGTATGCAGAATTTTGTTATCTCACATTACATTCTGCGCTGATTCTGCGCGTCGCAGAATAATCCCCTTCCAGCAGTGACAGTCTCGACACTCGACAAGTACTCATCATCATCGAGCTCCAGATCTTGTCAACCTCTGAGCTCACGCATCCGGTGACGCACCTAAACTGAGGCATCCCAAGCTCAATACCAGCCACCTGCCAGCCTGAGTGCATTGAACCCCTTATTAATATTATTGCAGGGGAAATTCAAGTTCACCCATCTTTCCTTGAGGCTTGCACGACGCAGTCACTGTCAGAATCAGTCAGATAAGGTGCCCGTTTTCCTCCTCTGGCCTTCGACTCGCATCCCCTATGCCCTTCACGCAGCACGCTGCAATTCAATCCCAAAGTTGATTCAAAGTCCTCTGGTTTCGGATCTGATTCTTCTGACTCGGATGCTTCTGATGCTTCTGATGACGATGAATTTCTGCCAGTGGCTGCTCAGGCTGTGGATTGGAGAACGAAATTAATTAAAAACGCATGGCCGTGGTCATGCATTATGGGCAATGCAATTGATCGAATTCATTTAAAATGGGTACGTTATGCATTATGCACGGATGCAGAGGCAGCACGCACATGGGTAACGAGAAGAGAGACTTCTCGAGCTCAGAGGGAATTTACTCCATACAATAAGCAGAACAACTTGAATGCACTGGCAACACAAAAACAGAATAATTATAAGAATTCGAAAATTAGTATTGCAGCTGCGATACATATGTATTATAACACAAATCCATTACGGTAGGTTGGATGGTGTACTACGACGAAGACACGATTGCGAGGTTCGATGTTCGATGTTCGATAGCGGAGAGCGAACTTGATGAGCGCTAGCCAGTGAGACTGAGAGTGCGGATGGATCCACGTCGTGTGTCCGAGCCCGAGTGTGAGAGAAGGTAGTACAATCCATATCGATATCCATTTCGGCATTCGGCGTATAAGACAAGAGAGGAGAAGAAGAAAGAAAAAACACAACAACAGTAACACAGTAGAGTAGAGTGGAATAGAGTAGTATGAGATTTGCCTTTGCCCTGAAAGAAAAGGGTTCGGAGCACTTCGACTTCGTGTGCTCGACGTCCGAATTACAACACCCGCCCCGCCACCCATTCGCCCGCCAAGAGACAGCGCCAGATGGCTAGCTAGCGCTTCCGCTTCCCCCCAATCGTCCCATCCACATCCACCACCCCGTCCCCATCCACGCCTACGCCCAGCTCCCCAGCGTGGTGGTGGTGGGGCACATCAACCACCATCTCCTCGTCCAGCTCGTCCGTCAGATCTCCCAGCGCAAGCGGGGACGCTCGCCCAGCTGCACCTCCACTCCCACTCCCAGAACCACTCCCCCCACCCCCGCCTGGGGAAGGTCGGCCAGCCCCTCCGCCCCCTCGTCGAGCAGCTCTCATCCTTGACATTATCCCGAGCCCTCCAGGGCCAGGAGCAGCAGCAGCGTCGAGCTCCACCTCCGTCTCCGCACCCGCCTCGTTAGAATTCCCGTGCCCATTCGAGCGCACCCCAAGCCCCGAGTTGGACCGCGTACCAGGGAGGCGGTCGTCCATCACCATCGACGCATCCCCGTGCCCTTGCCCGTGCTCATGCCCGAGGTCCGAGTGCGGCGGGGACTCGACGTCTACGTCGATGTCTATCTCGATGTCCTCCCCATTCCTATCCCTGTCCGCGCCGTCCTGCCCCTCCCCATTTCCATGCCCATGCCCCGCCTCGAGCGCGGCCTCCACCTCATCCGTGTCGACTTCAGCTCCCTCTCCGCCTCCTTCATACTCGACCTCCACCTCGACGTCCTCCTCCAGGTCCGCGAACGTGCGGCAGAGCGGGCACGAGAACGCAGGGTGGTGCGATTCGAGTAAGGGCCGGATGCACTTGTAGTGGAAGGTGTGCGAGCAGGGCGCGATGAAGAGTGCTTGGCGGATGGTTACGCCGAAGAGGCCTGTATGAAAAGAGGGAGGGGGGTTAGTATTAGTGGAGGAAGGAAGTGGGGAAGGAGGGAGAGAGGGAAACGCACAGATGCAGCAATCTGGGATTTGGGATTTGCCCCCTGCGGGGAGCTTGACTGTCGTTGTGGTTGTTGGTTGTGGTGCGGGTTGCTTGCCTGGTAAAGCGGGGAGGGCGAGGGATTTGAGGTTCTTGAGTGCGTTTGTACTGTGTAGGACATTAGTTAAAAAACCCTTTCCAACAGCAAAGAGAGAGGGAAAAAGACCAACTTGAAAGCATTCGCCGAAGCCTGCCACTCCCGCCCAATCTCGATCCTAATCTTCACGCTCTTATAAATATCCTCCGCCCCGCCCTGATAGTCCACCCCAAGCTGCAAAATATCCCCATCCTTGATCTGATACGGCCTCGACTCCGTATTCGCAGGGCTCAGCCTTACATGGTTCAAAAACGTGCCCGAGCTGCTCTTCGTGTCCTTGACGAAGAACCGGCCGCCCGCCTCGACCCAGATCTCCGCGTGCGCGCGGGAGACGACCTTCGAGCGGAAGGCGAGCTTGTTCGACCCGAGGGCGTTGACGGCGGCGAGCCCGAGCCCGGAGCGGTCGGTGAACCGCCCGATGCGCAGGGCTGGGTCGCCCTCTTTGAGATCGCGCCCGATGGCGTCGAAGCGCAGGGAGCGGCGGGTGTCGAGGTGCGGCACGAGCCGGATGCGGTGGTTGGTGGAGGAGGAGGAGGAAATGGGGGCTGGGGCCCCGGTTGTTGCTGTGGTGGTTGAAGTGGCACCGTTGGTGGGTGCGGGGTTGGGGGGGGTTGTTGTTGTTGTTGTTGTACGTGCCCATGCCCAGGGCTGCCTGTGCCGTTGCTGAAGTCGCGATGGCCGGCGGGGCCGCAGCAGCAGGGGCGACGTTCCCCGCTGATCGTCGTCGTCGCAGCATAGAGGTGATGCCCAACCCCGAAGGCGAACTCGATGAAGAAGGATTGAGGCCCTGCACAGCGAGGGCAGCGACGGAAGGAGCGATGGTGCGTCTCCGCGCGCTGATGGCGTTGGGGGACGGGGGCTGCTGGGGGGCGGGGGAGAGGTCTCTGAGGAGGGGCTGCTGGTGGGGGTCGGTGTTAACCTGGATATGTGACTGTGAGGAATTCCTGGGCCGCCCCCGCAGGAAGGACCCCAAAATAGTAGTTCTGCTGCCTGTGGGTGGCGACTCCGTCCCCGCGTGCAGGTGCCCGTCCATCCAGGCCGTTGTTCGTCGTCGTCGTCGTCGTTGGCGACGTGGAGAGCTCAGAGAGGTCGTGGTGGGTCCTGATCAAGGCTCGACGTCCTTTTCTGGCAGCCTCAGGTCAGGGGAGTTTCGATCTCTTTTCCAGTGACCGGTTACAGGGGTCCGTCCGTTTTTCAAGCGGCGCTGTCAGGCTTGGCAACGACGGCGAGCAGCGATGGCGCTCAAAGACGTTGGGGATTTGGACAGAATAAAAGGTGTGTGTGCTACTCGGTCCTCCCAGTGCTCTCTCTCACTTTCTTTTGTTTTTTTTTTGAACGGTGGCAGATCTCATCAATAGTGGACCCTGTCAGAAAAATGCGCATGCCCTCGTTCCCGCTAAATTCGCTGCAGGCAATCGGGCACGGAGCGTAAGTAATGCGATCGTGCATTGCGGTCGGACTACTTAGCCACTGCCTCTCGCAGAATACCGCAGGGTATATGCATATCTTAGGGTTCTCGCTTTACACTACTGCGTGGAATGAAGTCACCTGTACCCCCCTCCCATCAACCACAAGGCAAGGCATGGACTTATTCGACCTTATCGATACGTATTCAAATCGCAGCCCTACTTACAGCCTACACCTTCCTGCATCCTGACAGCTGCATCACGTTTATCAGATGTCCGGACCTCGAGGCGGCTGGGGCTTCCTGGGCGCAGTGGGACCGCTCGGCGCTGCTGCGAGACCACTCGGACACATATGGGTATGGGTATGGGTGTGCCCGGCGCTGTCGGGATATCCTGCCAGATTCATATTCGGACGGCTCCTGCATAGGAATAGACTCAACTTGATCCTCTCCATTCGCTACCGTCGCTTTTCTGGATGGCGGTGGCGATTCATTTTTATCCGTGGTCACAGGCTATGTTTAGCGCTCGGATCACCACCCCCGAAGCCCACTAATTACCAGTACTTTGACGCAGTTGACCGGCCAGTGACTCTCTGACGCCAGGTAGTGATAATTCGGTCAGTGGTAAACACCACTGTAGCCGCCCCACCTACCTATATGCGGCTGCCTTTCCACTCGACAGTGGCCTCTAATTTCCAGTTCTCTCGCTCTCTCTGTGCCGTCATCCCACACATAACTCCAGTGTCCTCAACCAAAGCACCCACCGACGCGCCCATTGCTCGAGCTCCTCGTCCACACCCATGCACACTCCGTAGACCGTCAGCTCCACCAGTGATTTGCTGGGTATTATTCTAGGGTACAAAAGCCTGTATGTCCTTGGCTATCCATACTCTGCAGGCGCAGTAGAACTTGAACCGCTCAGAGCGAATTAGAATTCGAAGGCATCTGTAGGATTGCGTCGGGCTATCCTCGCTTTTCCTTCTCCAGGACAGAATATACCAAAAACAGCAGCCCGACCCACTCTCTGTCGCAGCATGGATTGCATTCCCTCTTGTCGTTTTTGTCTAGATCTCTGATAATTTGTGGTCCACCTCTTTGACGTTCGGATCTCAGTCATGGCGTATAATTTAAATCAGTGAAAACCAAACAACTATTGGGTTGTTTCGACGACGCTTGACATCCTATCCTAGGAGAACGACAATATGACTTGCTTGCTTGCTGCCATTGTCCAATAAATACGCCCTAGTTCCCGACTTGTCAATGAAACACATTCAACTCGGCTTCTAATTCGCTTGGTGGCTTCAGGTTTCATATATGCGCACACATCACTGCCTCCAACTAATAATTATTCCGCCGACTCGCCGCCCTCGTAACTTACACACTTTCAAACTCGACTATGCATATGAACCCCACCTCCAGAGCCTAATTTATTGTTCCAGTATAACCGAGTCCCCACCGGAGTCGGAGTCGGAGACATTCCGCAAACTCCACCCACCGAGGTCAACGAGACACAAATCTACTTTTCAATGAGATAAGATAACGCGTCTGCTCTAAGATGAAGCTCCTTACGAGCGACACGAGCGCGCTGGTTCTAGGAGCCTGGAATTTACATAATCATCTCCTTTGTTCTGGATTTGATTGCCGCTGGAAACAACTTCGATTTTAACCGCCCAAGGTTTCTGATTACGTACACTTTTAACCTTTCACCGACATACCTTCCACAGTCTACAGTCGACTGTAATGATGCCACTTAGCGCCCCTCAGCCGCTTCCACGTCCCAATCCATACCATCCAGATACCCAGCCCACTACAAACTCTGCATACGCGAAATGTCTCGACCTCGAGACGCGCCACAACGAAGTCGCCAAGTCTGCCGATGTCCGACTCGATGTCTTGATCTGCGCGCGATTTCTGGGGTACATGTTGCTTGAAGCACCGACGGAGGATGGGCGCCAGGATTTCGCTGGGGAGGTTACGCGGTGCACGACTGATGCTGATATCGCGCTTCAACAGCTTGCACAGCTCTACAGTGATCATGTACTGCGCGTTTGTAAGTCGATTCTACTGTATTTGAACTTGAACCTTGTAAGGTCTACTAACAATACGAACCCTAAATCGTAGTTCCCAGAAACAACGGCCGCACTCCAACCCCTCACAGCCGTCCTTCTGCGCCGTCCTTGTTAGTTAACACACCCGACAGCCACACGGAGGCTAAGAAGAAAGTGCGTCTTCGTTTAACGCTTTTTATTTCCTTATAATTCATGGCTCAGTTCCTCCCCAGGCCTTGCAACGCGATGGTTATCGTTGCGTCGTCTCCAAAAAAATCGATTTTGATGCCTATATGGACGATCTGATTCAGCCAGAAGAAGGCGATGCGGGGACTGCAACCAACCTAGCGTACATTTTTGATCGTTCGACCAATGAAAATCTCGACGACCCCGACAAGGTATACATTTATCCCAATGGCCGACGTATCTGACGTTCGTTTTGTATGTAGAGCGCTTATGCTGCCTCTGCGCATGCAGTGTTGTTTCGATTTGGTAGCCTTCGCGCTATTGAAGAATTGAATGGACCGGGTATACATCGACTTGAAAATGTGATGACACTGGACTGCTCACTCCATCTGCTTTTTGACAACTTGGAAATATGGTTTGAACGAAATGAAAATGTGGGCGATAATAAACTCATCCGCAACTTGGTCACAAATAATTCACTACTCTTGACATTTTCCAGGACCCAATTCACCACTATAAACTAGGAGCTGTCCATCCTTTTTTCCTTGCCGGTCTGCCCCCTCGAATCGAACTTACGACTCCCGACCCAGTCAACCTGCCGCTTCCCGACCCGCGCTATCTGGCGCTTCACGCTGCATGCGCACGAGTCGCGCACCTCTCAGGCGCGGGTGCGTATATTGCCAAAACTCTCCGTGAAATTGAGGATATCGGTATCTTACCGGAGGACGGGAGTTCGGATGTGTTGTATCATGCACTTGTGCGCCGTCAATGATATGATTCTTGCCGAGACGTTATTCGAAGCCTTGGAGCCTCGGAAATCTGGCGGCTTGAAAAAGAGGGTCGAAAAAAGCCGCAATCCAATTTTTCCAAAGCAGATAAATTGGCAGAAGCATGAAAGGGGATAAAAGTTACTTGGCTAGTGTAAGCCAGTGCTATTTGCATGGCAGAGACGAGTCCTAATTTAAATATGAACATAGATGTCTATGAATAACATTATGAAAGGTAGAAAAAGAGCCCAGCGTTTATACCCTGCATGAGAAAAAGGTTCCCATGGACGCAAATGGGTTCCAAGGAGGTATGCTGGCAAGGGTGCGAGGCCGCGGAAGCGGGAGGTTGGCTGCCGCGAATAGGCGTTGCGGGAGGGTCTGTGGGTCACTACCTCAGTACCTGCCGCCGCGTCCTTACCGCAGAATGGTAGAGGATGTGGTGCAAAATAACGAGGGGTCTTGGGCTGAGGCGGCGGAGGGGCCTCATCGACCGCGAACGGGAGCTGCGGAAGTTGCAGGATGCAGACGGTGGTCATCAACGATGAATTGGTTGCTTATACGAGGTTAGAAGGACCGCAGTGGGCAGTCACAGGCACCCTGCAACGCGGTGGCAAAAAAGAGGGCGGTGACGGATTTGCGACTACCCGCATGCCACCCCAATGAAAGCGAGAAAAAAGAGGGTTACTAGTCGCTGCACGTCGTGGCGGGAATGCGGGCCTTATAAACACTGTAGATGGGTTAATAACACAGTGGGGCGGAAAAAGCTGCGGGTGTGCGTACCTGCTATCATTGGCTGCTTTTTCCTCACTCCTGCCGATAACAGGCGCCCTATGCCTAACATGGCGCCTCTTGTTTATGCAAACATTTTCGCAGACGTTGTGGGCTGTTCGCATTGACCAAATCAGGAGAACACGTGGGGATGGGGGGCGAAATACCTGTTACACTGGTGCTTCGGAGCCTGCCACCGTAGCCTCGTTGCGTTTCTTGACTTCCTCATCATATGAGTTACATGGAACGTAGTTGAAAGACGAGGAGGTGAGACGACGAAAATCAACCAGAGCCGGCGAGATCGGAAAGAAGTGGCGACGCTTATGTAATCCCATCACGGGAGTTACCGGCGTCTTAAACGTTCCCCTCGCCAAAATTTGGCCTGGTCTGGAGATTATGTAAACGAGTCCTCCTTCGTCGGACTCGTAACAGTGTTTGGACTCGGAAAGCCCACGATACTGGGTCATTTCGTATCCCTGGGTCATTACTCTACCAACTGGGGGATTTGGGAGGTTCGGAACTGCTTTTGCGATTCGTTGAGCCTCCGGCTCTGCCTCTCGGAATTGGCAGATGCCCCGTCTTTCCTTCTTGACTCGAATATGGAAGGAATCAAAGGAAACTCGAGGACAAGCGGCGTCCTTTGATGGCAAGGATAAATAATATTGTTTGCATTGTCCAAGGTCGTCGTAAGGGCATCATGGACTGCAGGCAGAGTTGACATATTGTATTTCTTAGCCTAACTCCGGTGTGTATCTAGCCTGGCTAGTAGTCGCCTCAACCAAGAGCTATTCAAGGAAAAAGCTTGTAGGAGGCTGACAGTAGGTCTCTTCCGAGACGAAGCCCATTCTCTAGCGGTTAGTATTTTACTTTCGACTTTCCATTGCTTTTCAGCTTAGTTGCCAACCTTCTTCTGTTTTTTGGAGGACGTGATTTTTCGAAATAGACATGCTCGGCAAGTCAAAAAAACACTATTTGCAAAACTAGTGATGAGATGCTGTTAATTAAGTGCAGTCCGATAGCGTGTTTCCGACGCAGATCCAGTTCCCTCCACAGAAGGATTCCCAACTTGTTGACGCGCTTTGCTTTGAGACTTTTTAGTGGTGCATATTTCCAGGACTAGATCTGAAGTTTAAATCGAAGTCCAAAGCATTGAAAAGAAAGGGGACATACAAGGACATAAGGCTAGCTGTCCTCTATAACTTGTGCCTCTTTATCTGTCTTCTTTTCATTTGCTTGCAGTTGAAAAATGATGCCTTGAACATCCTCCCATTGCTTTGCTGGAGGACTATTTTCCTTGTAGACATGACGAAGCTGGATAGGGCCTGCAAATAGCCTAAGCAGACAAAGTGCAAATGTGCGCTTTGACTCATCTGCGATCACAGATTTTAGAACATTTATGTGCCTAAGTGGATGTTCATGTAAGGTTAGCCTATCTGGGTTTGGCAAGTCGTTTGTCTGAAGGGAAATTGCGATGATTTGCAGTTGTGGGAGCTCCTCTGCAATGATCAGGAATACACGAAAGTCAATTGAACCCATGGAAGGTGGATTTAGAAATAGATATCTAAGATGTGGCCATGCCTTAGCAAACATGTAGAAATCGGTATTGGTGAGAGAGTTGAAGGGTAATTCGAGAATGACTTTAGTCGGGTTGAGATCAAGCAAGCCAGAAAATGTCGAGGCACTCGCTGGTGCGCCAATCCATAACGAGGAAGTCAATACTCGGTTTGGAACAATCACTGCATGAAGATAAACAGCAATATGCCTTAGGTTCGGCACCTTTTGACTCAAACCGGTGGAAATTGTTCTCCAACAGGTCTCTTCTAAATTCGGTTCGACGATTTGGTTGTAGTCATTACGCTTGGATATTAGCTTGAGCGAATACAGCACCGAAAACCTAGCGACTTGAAAAAGGGGAACAATATGAGGCAGAAAAGCCGAAATCTCCAGCATGTTCAGTGCAGAGAAATTGGCAGCAGCGTGAACAGGAATGGGAGTGATATGAGAGCTCGTGACACTGGCTATCCGAAGGAAAGTCAGATGTTTTAGACCGGCAAGTTTTGCGAAAACCGAGGAATTTACTGGGGAGTCGCTCAGCCCTGATTCTGATACGTGAATATTCAGCTGTGTGAGACTCTGCATTTTTGAAATGGAGTCTAGCGCATGTTCTGATAGCGTGATTTGGGTGGTCAAGCTAAGTAGATGGGGAGCTATTTGCGCAATGGTGTCCAGGAACGACCACGGCCCTGGATGAAAGCCAGAGCTATTGAACAGTATGGGCAGTGAAATTTGAACGCGCCGAAGAGACGGAGAGGCAAAAATTAGAA
The DNA here is from genome assembly GCA_023014345.1 of Galerina sulciceps. Classification (NCBI taxonomy): domain Eukaryota; kingdom Fungi; phylum Basidiomycota; class Agaricomycetes; order Agaricales; family Galerinaceae; genus Galerina; species Galerina sulciceps. Next base: position 554,829 of record JAEDXJ010000026.1, read on the forward strand.
GATGTGAGCTGCCAACTGTGGTGAAAAAATATAGAAGGGAAGGGAACAGTGGCCTGTTCCTCCGTGCAAGTTGAAAATACACAGAATGGTCAACACTGGCTTCTGACCCATATATAACGGTCCGAACACGTCTTGCATATTTGTCCAGCAGACTCCAATGGCAGTCAAGGATGGGGCCATTAAGGTACTGAAAAAAATCTCAGTAATCATACAGGGTGGTTGCGAAGAAGTAATTTTGATCCACATACGTAAGCTCCTTCGTCAATGTCGGACCATTGAAAAGAAGGTAACAGTCGCAGCACGCAAACTATGCTGTCGATTCGCCTCCACAACTCGTCGAGTGCTGGCTCGGTGAATGCGCTACATGTTAGAGCGATGTTGAGAAGTGTTGCAAGCCGAGATTTATCCAGGCGACCAGCAGACGTAAATACCAGGTGAGTGTCAGTGGATGGGATGTGTTCAAGTATTTGACGGAAAATATCTTCGTTCTGAATGGCTGGGTGCATCATTCATCTGGATAACACGCACTGCTGGGGCCGGACTATTTTGACGGGGGTGCAAAATTTAATGCACATTGTTTGGATTTTGACAATGATTTTGCAATTGGCAAAATTTAATCAATACTTTACAATTTCCCTTAGGCAAAATGCAAGCAAAATTATGAATGTGGATTATATTTTGCCTATGGTAAAACTCAAAAATTCCCTGTGGTTTTTCCAAGGGCAAAATTCAGGTAAAAATTTCACTATTACTGGAATTTTGCAAAGAATCTAAATGATATATTTTCACCCAAGCAAAAGAGTAAGGAGATGTTAAATTTTGTTTACATTTTGCTCCCTGGCTAGGGAAATGCACGGGTTACCCATACCCGCGCGGGTCACGGGTAAGGGTACCGACGGGTACGGGTACGGGTAGGTAGCCATGTACCCTCAACCCGCGTCTACCCGTGCAATATTTTGCACTGAAATTTACATAACATGAGGTACTGTACAGTTCTCAAGCCACCGAAAGCGTATCAATATTTATTTTAGAAATCCTACGGTCTGCAGAACATTTACAACATTTGCGCCAAATATGGCAGCCAACACCAAGCTCTGAAATACCACACGTCCCGTCGTTTGTTCTAAATATTTTATTGAGTGCTAATAATTTAATTCTAGCTACATTGGTGCGCACCGCGAATCTCTGCGCACTCGAATTCAGATTTTCCTGTATGCATTAGACATGCGTTGCACGCTTCGACCGCTCTCAAAGCGAAGCGCGCACTATCGGAGGACATTCAGAAAGTGACCCTGTTAAGCCGACGTTCGGTTTTCGCACTCCCCTCATACGCCGACATCTTATTTTCGCGTTTTCATTCTCATCCGACGATTATTCTCGCCTCGTCAACACTTTTCCCCGACGAATCGCGTCAGTAATGTCATTGCTTACCTTGCTCTCGCCGCTAACTAGCATGACCCGCAGCCATACCCGCGACCCTTGCACACCCGTGGCGGGTCAACCCGTGGGTATGTGGGTACGGGTTTCGACGGGTACGGGTACGGGTAGGCTTCAAGACACCCGAGGGTTACCCGTGCATTTGCCTATCCCTGGCTGAATTCTAAATTTAGAGAATGGTCAAAATGATTCACTTTGCCAAGTCATTTTCCTTTCATTTTGCTCACATTTTGCACATCATTTAGATTTTGGCACAGGACCCTAAATTTAGGACTGGGCAAATTGATTTATTTTGCCTGCCATTTTGCCTGACAGATTTTGCCCTGGGCAAAATTGCAGCAAAATGGGAATTTTGCCTTGATTTTGCCCATTATCTCAGGTTTTGCTGATTGGGAAAATTAAACAAGCAAAAGGACAGAGCAAAATGACTTATTTTGCCCACTTCTAATTTTAGAATTTTGCACCTCTGACAAAAGTGGTAAATTTGCAAGTTGGCAGCAAAGTAAATCATTTTGACTGCTCTCTAAATTTAAAATTTAGCCAGGGAGCAAAATGCAAACAAAATTTAACATCTCTCTGCTCTTTTGCTTGGGTGAAAATATATCATTTAGATTCTTTGCAAAATTCCAGTAATAGTAAACATTTTACCTGAATTTTGCCCTGGGGAAAACCACAGGGAATTTTTGAGTTTTACCATAGGCAAAATATAATTCACATTCATAATTTTGCTCGCGTTTTGCCCAAGGGAAATTGTAAAGTATTGATTAAATTTTGCCAATTGCAAAATCATTGTCAAAATCCAAACAATGTGCATTAAATTTTGCACCCCCGTCAAAATAGTCCAGCCCCAGCAGTGACGGTGAATTGATGGTCGATGTTTGGATGATCAAAGCCCTGCAACCCAAATAGACTTCGGACCGTTCCAGAGTCTAGACTGTTTCGACTTGAATTTTGAAGTCTACGCGTTTAGATACATTTCACTAGCAACATTTCGTTTGCAAATGAAAACTGTACCAGAATGAGGCTTGTCACACCCATACCACAGATTTGGGGAATAAAAACCAAATTATTAAGTACCAGCAGCAACCTAATATCCTTTTAGCCTATGGAGAGCTTGAGTAGGCAGTCGAAAGATCAAAAGCGTTGATTAACAAACATCTGAAGATGTGGTGTGTTTTTACGCAAAAAAGCTCGTTAAAATTGCTCCGCTTCCGTCTGTAATTTGATGGATGTCGACTTGGTTGTTATCTTTGCTACCCTGCAATAAAGATAGGGATGGGAGCTAGCGGTTGGATTTGTGCGTCGGGAACGATGTCCATCGGTGTCAAGCAGTTCAAGTGCAGTCAACGGTGTAGTGGTAGGAAGTAAGCCAAGAGTGGCATGTGTTTGTGATTGACAGAGCTACGCGACGCGTTGATGGCGTTCCCCATCGCCTGTCACCTCTTGATATCAAACCACCGTGGACCGCTCGTTGTCAGACTTACTTCAAAGTCTGACTTTTCTCACTGGTATTCTGATTCTGTACAAGCTGCCAGGATAGTGTCTGATCACTACCTCGGACACTGACCACAGAAGTTCAACTATGTTATAAGTGTGTCTTGGCCATACGACGACGACGATTGAACCGGAATACCTCATCGTCTTTACTCGAAGATATTGCAAAGGCCAATTCAGCACCATCTTAACGCATATACGAACCTCATATTCGATCTTCGCGCCATATTTCCCGGTGAACTATGTTTCAAACGCTCTTGTCGCCTTTGCGTTCCCGGTTCGATCTCTCGCCACGGTCACCCACCTATGCCCCAGGGGCCAACCCAAATGGCAGTCCCGGTACACCCACGTCAGGGATGCAAGGCAGCGGTGAACCCACTTCGCCGTCCCCTCGCTCGCCCTGGAGCTTTGCGTCTCCACGGTCGGCGTCCGGGTCGTTGCGTTCCCCAGGATCATTGCTTTCCCCGCCGACGGGGGGTTTCGGAAGCTTTGGAGCTGCTTTTGGGCAGGGAATAGAGCCAGAAATTACACCGGAGGAATTTGCAAGAGATGTGCTCATTCAACTCATGCGCAATTCGGTAGAGGATATGAAGATGCGCGGTGCAGATGCAGATGATGCTGATGGAGGGCTGAGAGGGCGCATGGAGGTCGGTTTATTTTTATTTCAAATATTTGTTTTCTGACATATTTTACTTTTTCAATAACTGCTTTGTGAACAGATCCTGAGTGAGATGCTACGTATTATGCAGCAAGACGCGTGCACCAAGGAGATATTCAGAGAAATGGATGGGTTTCTGTCACTTATGAGCGTCCTGGCTTCCTTCAGCTCGCCCATTCCCGTTCCCACTCAACCATCCACTCGACCGCAGATCCATGTTCGTACCCCAAGCCACCCAGAAAGTATCTCCAGCCCAGACTCGCAAATGGCCCCAATCCCAGCACTTGTTGTCGAGCCCCCAAATCGGCTGGAGGAAGATAGACACGAGTGTTTGAAGCTCGTCTTCATGGTCCTGAGCGAGGCAATGGACGGATGCGTAGAGAACGAGGTGTATTTCCGGGTAAGTTCACGTTTCTCTCGCGTCGTGGTGTTCATTCGGAAAGTCAAGAAGCTGATGGGTTCATTTTCATCCACTTATCCAGACTAAGGTTGGATACGAGTCGTTGAAGTTGGCATTGCAGAGCATACCCGCGTCTCCTACCACCTTGCCTCCATCAACCGCTACCTCGTCCGAAGCAGATGACGTCTCAACGTCGACGCCAAGCGAAATTCTCCATCTACACATTCTTTCACTTGTCCTCGCGCTTGGGCTCTCAGACTTCTCGTCTCCTGTGGTCGAGTACTTTCCGGACCTGCGGTTGAAGTCATTGGAAGATATCGACGAGGGTCTTAAAGAACTTGTCTCGTCAACCGGGTCGGGGTCAACTTCGAAGAATGGAGGTACAAGAACGCCTACAATCAAGCACGCGCCTGCGTTCAGGATTTTATGGGATATTGCCGAAGCTGAACCTTTCTCTGATTCACCCTCTGTAAAGAAGTCTGCAGAGAGGCCGCACATACGCACTCGCTATGCCCTGTATAAACTCCTTGAGGCACTTTTCGTGGTCAATCATCGAAATGGCGGTGTTCTTTCGAGCCTGGGGATCGTTGGTGGAGTTGTGCAGCGGTTTAGGGAGCTGAGTGCCGGCAGTGGAGTGTCTTCTTCGTCTTTACCCTCGCCCGCTCCATTACACTCTTCTGGAGGGAAGGATAAAGCCGGAGCCAAAGAAAAGGGCAAAGAAATAGAGACGGAGAAGGACGAAGAGGGAGAGATAGAGAAGGACAAGGTCGAAGAGCCGATTGGGAAAGACGAAGAGGCAAAGAAGAAACACGGAGTAGAACAGAAGGAGAAGGATAACGACAGGGAGAAGACGAAACATGTCCTACAGAAACTCTTAAGGAGGCTCTTAGAAATGGGCGCCAGCACGGCAGAAGCAAGAGGACTCTTCAAAGCTGCTGTGACCAGTGCATCCCCTGCGGTCTTCACCGCTGTGGATGAGCCCACAACCGCAACGCCGACTTCATCCAACCAGAACCCAAACCCGAAGCTAGATGCTGAAATGCTCGATGTCATCCGATTCGGCATGAAGAGCCGATGGGTCGAGCATTTCTCGATGGAGGGTCGGGCTGGTGTGGCCCTTGGGCTTGGGCCTACAGAAGATTATTATGGGAACGCGGCTCGTGGGATGAATGGGTATGGAAGCATGAATGGGTTTGGACATGGTCAAACGAGCGGGAATCCGCGGTGGAAGGCGTTGCCGAAGGATGGGTTTACCTTCTTGGTTAGTCTCCTCTTACGCATCTATTTTCCTGTACGACTTCTTATGGTAACTTTAGATGTGGTTTTTCCCGTGCTCGATGCCTTCAACTCCTTATACACTGTTCTCGGCCACTTCACCGTCTGTATCCCTGTCTCCTGGAGTATCGTCGTCATCTTCTTTCAACCTTTCCTCGCCACCGCCATCGATACTTCAACATCCCAACTCAACCTCATCGTCCTCCCAAAATCATCTACGGACACACTTCCGCATAGTCCTTCACCCAGATGGCAAACTCTCAGTGTTTACAAACAGCAGCAGTGCATCCTCCGTCTTCAGCATTTCTGGAGCTGGATCTGGACAAGAAACGGTGTTCTCTGCTTCAGGTGCCAAGTTTAGGAAAGGTCGATGGACACACCTAGGCGTGGTGTGGTATCAGAGGAAGGGGCAAGCAGGCAATCCGAATCTCAGTGAGTTTGTTCATGTTAAAATCGTAGCTGACAGTCGAGCAAGAAAGCTAACTTACGATCCTTCAGGGCTATATATCGACGGCGCATTTGTTGAAGGGGTGAATCTCACCTATCCGAAGGTGGATGCGACTTCAACAGGCTCTGGTTCCGCGGGTGGTGGATTGAGGTACACGATTGGCGATCTAGGTTCTCTTCCGGGTCTCAATGCAAAAGAGGAGGAACAGTCGAGGATGAGCTGGTGTCTTGCTTCTGCATATTTGCTTGGTGTACCCCTTGGTATGTATTTTCCCTCGTCATTCTTTACTAAAGGTGTCTAATAGCTTGGTTGGTTCAGCGGACGACCTGCCCCGGCTCATCCACCATCTCGGCCCACGATACACCGGATCGTTCCAGGACCCCGAGCTCGTCAAGTTCCTCACGTACGAGGCGTCCACATCGTTGAATATGTACCTCGGCTCCGCCGCTGCAGTACACTCCGCGTCGGGTGCGCGAAGCCCGCATGCAGCCAGCCGAGGAGGGTCAGGCCCAGCAGGAGGAAAAGGCAACTCGAGGACCTCTCAGATGCCCATCATCAAAGCTTTGCGAGAGGGTATGCCGGCTATGGGTCTGAAAGAGGAGACATTGGTCTTTGTGGTCGCACCTGACGCCTTTGCGTGGGGTGTTGAGGGTGGTGCTGGAGGTGCTGGAAGAGGACAGGACGAGGAAGGCGTTGGCGGCAGTGGTGGAAGTTGGTTTGGTGGTGGAGGCAAGGGCGAGCAACGTGCCGGTGCTAGTGCAAGCGACGCGAGGCTTGTGGGTGATGTGTTTGTGGTCAAGGCCGAAAGCCTGGACGTTGCGTTGTGGAAAATTGGCGGTGCAGCTGTTGGCCTGCGGCTTGTACAGCTCGCTTCTGTGCGTTTGAACTCCGCTCTTTCTTCAGTGTTTACTTGTATCTGACTTTGACTCCTGTGCTTGCTGTAGACTCCGCACGAACTTTCTCGCACACTTGGGATATTGACAGATGGGCTCAAGAATAGTTGGCAGAATTCAGAAGACATGGAACGTTTAAGTGCGTTCTTTCTCTTATTAGATCCATGTTTTCCTCCTGATCCCTATCTAAAAGGAGGTTATGAGATTTTGGGCGACATCCTGCGTAGTAAAGCTCGCCTCATTAACCTCACTGCTTTCGAAACACTCTTTGAATTCTTGGGGATCAATTTCAATACACCTGAGTAAGCCTTGACCACATTTTGACCTTTGAGGAAGACTGATATTTTCCCTCTAGGCTATCAACAATTGTCAACCCACTCGGATATAAAGCACTTGCTCTGGATTTCTCCCTCTGGTCACAAACACGCTCGGAAATCCAGCGAGCCCACTTGGAGCAGTTTAGCACCCTCCTGGAGACCAGTCGATATAAGGCGTTCAATTGGAAGCAGAGGCTCAGCAAGACGGGATTGGTCAGGAAGGTGTTGTTCGCGCTGCAGACGGACTGGTACAATTCTTCTGGTGTAAAAGATGGAGCTGAAATGCTCGAGCAGCTTGTTGGAGCACTGGGTGCTACTTTGAAGGCACCAGGCGGGTTTGACAAGGAGGATGTCAAGGCAGTTGTTGCATATCTTGCAGCCAATTTGCATGAGAGTGGGTACCTGAATCGTTCGTCGCAAGTCCTATCTGGATCGAGGTGACTAACTGTTACTCGATCATAGCATCCGGAGGAGACCACTCACCCCATTCTATTATTTCAAGATTCGAGTTTAAAGTACCTCCGCGCGAAAAAGCCGAACTCGTTTTGACACTAGTCGTCCGAATACTGTCGTCACAGGCTTACTACACTAAATTCACCGCGTCATTGCCACTTACCCGCATTCTGTTGCTCCTTCTCTGTGATCGTCCATCGCCAGGGGTTTCTGTGCAAATACTCGGTCTTATTGCGATCAGTATCAGGATGTCAAGCTCATTCAGCCGGAAGTTTGAGCTTGTGAGTGGTTGGAGCGTGCTGAAGACAATTTTACCTGGTGTATGGGATCCAGCGGTTAATAGGGCTGCATTTGATCTGCTCTTGGGAAGAGTCAACATAATGGGTGTAGAGGGCAGTCAGGCTACAACTCCGACGTCGGCAACAAGGAGAGAAGACAGAGAGAGAAGAGGCAGTACGACGGTGTCGTGTACTCACATTTTACCCACTATTATCTCTGCCTTGCAAACGGGATTGATCGCTGTCGCTAACAACTGCCATATCTCTGAAACTGATGAAGGTGCGATATCTGTTCTTTGGGTCAAAATATGTTTTCTAATCTACTTCTATTCTCAGAGTCAGCAAACCTGTCTTGGTCAACGGAATCAACCATGGAAATTCTTATCGAAGAACTCATCAACCTTCATACTACTAGCTCGACGTTCCGCCAGATATTCGAGTCGCAGCAGACCACCCAGCTGTTTGTTGATACCTACAAGGCGATGGTCACGAAGCTCTCAAGTGCACACAGCATCAACGGGTGGAATGTTCGAATATTGGAGAAATTGACACATTTTGGGCTCGCTTTGGCGTTGGATAATGCTGTTGGTGGTAGCCAAAAACGGGAGGTACGCCATGTCATTCCTTAGTAACAGACAATTGGATGTTGATTAAATGCATGTGACAGATCTTGGATAAGATTCAGTCTGCAGAAACAATTCTCAACCCTAGTGCTAAGACAACTCTGATCGATCCTGGGCTTGTTGTCGACAATCGTTCAGTGCGACAGCGGATAGCCTCAGCTAGATTCAGTATCCAAGTCGGCGAGCGTACTGTTATTAAGACCATCACACGGATGACAGAGTGGCGGAAGACAGTGCAGGCATCAGAGAGGAAGAGGTTGAGGAAAACCGTGTTGGATATGTACGTTTTTCTGAATGGCTTTGCGACTCTTTAGCTGATTGCTAATCGACTTGATTTATTGTGTTACAGCCGAGAAAACAGACGCCAAGTTTCAAGATTGACTGAATGGATCAACTTGCTCACGTCTGAGCGAGGGTTATGGCCACACCACGAACCGGTCTTGTGGAGATTAGACGAAACGGAAGGCCCACACCGCATTCGGTAAATATCACTATTCTTCCTTTTCAAGGATGAAAGAGTTGCTGACAGCCTTTTTACACCTTAAGGAAAAAGCTAGAACCGCAAAACGACCGTAGTCCCAGTTCAAGAGTCGACGCACTTGAAGAAGTTACGAGAGGTGTCACTCCACCAGAGGTAGACACAGCGTCCATAATTCAAGTCGAAGTGCCCCCGTGGGCTGAATCGTATGAAATTGCTGCTACTGAGATGGATGGTATGTCCAAATTTTGTGTCTGTGTATACCATGACTGAGTTTCCTGCAGACAGGCAACAGCTGGCTGACGACGTCGTGGATGACAAGTTGAGAAGAATTCGACACGAACTTGAGCCTGGAGACGTTATTGAAGCCGTCGCCACGGTCGCTCGCATTGATGGAGTTGATTCTTCACGTACGTTTATCTTACTTGCTTGGGTTGTTACTCTCTTTTACCTTTACATTTACTATAGCTGGCCTGCTTATCTTGGGTCGTACTCATATTTACATGCTTGATGGGGTGGTTGAAAACGAGGAAGGAGAGGCCATTGATGCACATGATGCACCGAAGCGCCTACTTTTCATCCCTGGAAGCATCGTCGAGTTGGACGGTCCCCAAAAGGCCCAGAGATGGTTTGTCTTTGGTTCTTATGACAGATTTACTCATGCTCACCATTTCATTAGGGCTCATGCCCAGATTGCTACTTGCAGTGACAAGAAATTCCTATTTCGTGATGTTGCGTGAGCTCAGCTCATTTTTGAAGGCTGTACATGGGCTGACCGTTTTTCAGTCTGGAAATCTACTTCAAAGACTCACGTTCACTTCTCATTGTATTTCTCGACCAAAAGCGACGTTCGGAGCTGGCAACGTCTTTCGTCTATAGTTGGCCGATATTACTCAGAAATCGCGCCAGGACCCAATGCCCAGATACAGCGAACGCCAGTCTTTGGAAGGATGGGCTCAAGAATGTTGTCTGGATTTAGATCTGATGAGCTCTCGACTGCTACAAGAAATGGCAGGCAAGAGAGATCAGTAACGTGAGATTGACGTACTCTCTCAATTCGTATTTTTGACATTGCTTTCTAAATAAGTTCGCCTATTTGAGTATTCTAAACCAAATCTCCGGTCGAACGCCAAGTGATGCCACGCAATACCCTGTTTTCCGTGAGTTTATCTCAATCGTCATATCAAGGTCATAATAATTCAATGTTGTCAAATAGCATGGGTTTTGAGCGATTATAAGTCACAAATACTGGACCTCAGCAACCCAGACTCGTATCGAGAGTAAGCTGGTCATACAAAGTGACGTTTCAATGTGTTGACCTCGTACTAGCTTAACCAAACCGATGGGAGCACTGACACCTGCACGTCGGCAAGCGGCAGCAACGAGATACAGCAATCTAGAGAGCGTCGAAGAGGAGCCATTTCACTATGGGACCCATTTCAGCTCGTCCATGATTGTTTGCCACTTTATGATTCGTCTTGCACCATTCACGAATATGTTCAAGACTCTTCAGGGCGGAGATTGGGATTTACCAGATCGATTGTTCAGGTACAGTACAACTTTCATCTCAATCAACAGTTGCTGAATTTCTGCTTTGAAATAGTGACTTGGCTCGTGCATATGAATCTGCTGCCCATGACGTGAGAGGGGATGTGAGGGAACTGATTCCGGAGTTCTTTACATGTCCTGAGTAAGTCATACTGTTTCTGTCGATATTCGTCTCGTTCTCATAAGTCGTACTGCTTCTAGGTTCCTGGAAAACAGTTCAAATCATGACTTTGGTATCCTTCAACAAACAGGAGAAAAGATTCACGATGTGAAGCTGCCACCATGGGCCAGGCGTGATCCATTATTGTTCATAACCTTGAACAGAAAGGTAAATTCGATACTTTGAATTGCATCCATGTATCCTGATGACAATTCTCAGGCCCTTGAAAGTCCTACTGTCAGCGAACAGCTACCTGCTTGGATCGACTTGATCTGGGGCTGCAAACAGCGCGATCCGGCTTCATTGAATGCATTCCATCCGCTGTCGTACGAGGGATCAATAGGTTTGTTTTTGCCATGACCTAGTTGATTAGTGCGTCGATTAACGGCTTTCCAGATCTCGATGCGATCAAGGACGATCTCGAACGTGAAGCCACAGTAGGAATTATTCACAACTGTATGATCTTTTTTTTCTCGGATCACTGTTTTGTCTGACACTTTTTGATTAGTCGGACAGACCCCTCGAAAACTCTTTTCTACTCCACATCCTGAGCGGTATCACCATGGCCTGTATAGCTTACCTCTTGGTACTCTCCATGGCATCGAAGAAGACCCGCATCTCCTCACCCAGAATGCAAGGTGTTTCAAAGGCAAGGCTTGTTTATCATCAAGAGTTGAGTTGATCTGACCACTTGCCTTTGTAGATCTCGGTGCAACGTCACCGGTTAGGGAGCTCGTACCAGATATTATGAGCGAAAAAATGACGCCTTGTCCTGAGGGTGTTCTCTGTTTACCCCAGTATCCGCATGAACACGTCGAGTGGCAACTCAGATCTGCAGAGCTCCGAGTCGTCGTCGACCAAAAGGTGGTCCAGGTTGTGGAACACGCGTTCTGTAACTGTGCCGCCTTCGCAGACGCAAACAGTCTTGTCACGGGTTCAAGTGATTATACGGTTCGTTTGTGGAAAGTCAGCCGTGGACCACACCCGAATAGCTCGTCGAGTGGGATGAGAGTGACGCTCTCACATATTATGCGTGTTCATACAGACGAGGTGGTCTGTGTCGCCGCGTCGAGGGCATGGTCGCTTGTCGTTAGTGGTTCGAAGGATGGCAGTGCTGCTCTGTGGGACCTCAATCGGGGTGTCTATGTCAGGTCCATATGGCACGGCGAGGGCGGAGAATCCACAGCTGTAAACCTTGTGGCCATCAACGAGAGCACGGTAGGCAACCTGTTCCACAACGTCGCTTTGAAATCTGACATATTAAAATAGGGTTACATTGCCACTTGCTCAAGGCTCAAATTGTGCCTGCACACAATTAATGGACGGCCTATTGCGACCTTAGATCTGACGAAAACTACATCCTTCACCCCACTCGTTCCGTCGATTACATCTATGGCATTCCACGAACGAGAATACTCTCATCTCGGAGTCCTTGCGACTGGCAGTCCCGATGGCGCAATCACTTTACGGACCTGGACAGCGGATGGCACTCCAGAAGGCGAGAAAGCTCAATGGGAATTCTTAACCATTCGGACTATGAAAGTCAAAATGGTAGGACACAACCGTCCACCTGCCGTGACTGCACTAAAATTCCTTGGGTAAGTCGAAGTTCTGCTCATTTTGTTTCTTAACTTCTAAGTTTTTGGCCCTCTTTCATCAGGGAAAGCCTTTATCATGGCGAAGAAACAGGGAAATCGTATGTTTGGAACTTGCCGGATAGTTGATCTTTATGCATTCTCTACTCAAATTTCACTCATCTTGCTTTCGCTTGCATCTCCTCGGATTTTTTGTATTTTATTTGATATTTTCTTCAATTTGCTTTCGATTTTTCATAGCATCTCACTCATAGACTCCCTGCACGTCCATCTTTGTATTTGGTACACATTGAACATGGAATTTACTACAACAACTGTCATTTGAGTCGACCAAGTATATATCTCCCAATACAATACAACACATTGCGAGCATGAGACCACGTGAGATTGCAAGAGTGGTCCGTGCGCATATGGGCGCAGTATATAAGGCTGGCTTTGACATTTTGATTCCTTACCACTCTGGCCTTTTGGCTTAGATCAAGTGTAGTATCTGTTCTTAATAGTTTAACCACTATTATGGAGGCACCGCCTCCATTCTTGGTTATCTTATTTTTGCCGCCTCAGTTCCTTGGGCTCTGCTTGCACCCCTCGGACGTGATGACCTTGCTGCTGCACTACTGGCTTGTGTCGTCGGAGGATTCCTCATTTCAGAGGACTTTTCTCTTTGCTGCAATACTTGTTTCGACATCAGTGGATGTCGAAGCGAATTCAGCAAACGGAACCGTCTTGAAATGGTGATTATTTCTCTATTTAGAACGATGTTTTACCTATGTATGATTCATCGCCTGGGCTGGTCGTCTGACTCCCTCGTTAGGTATGTCTTTGGGTATGTCTTTGCGAATCTCCGTAATGAGCGGTCTCTCTTTATCTACATATGTGCAATCTAACATATACATCTATACCATATGTATGACTCGCCAAAGGTGCACTGCGCAGCTGCCTTGTAACTCTTGGTGAGAAAAGGCCCACAGCATATAAACAGGAGTGTATGTCCCTTTCGTGATCTCTTAACCCCCGATAAAGAGCTGAAATAGACTCACAGAAGATGAGAAACATTCCGTCTTTCATCCGACTTGTGCTTGCAATAGTGGCTCTAGGCGCGCGAGTGGGTAAGGAAACACTCATTTTTATCAAGCGTAAGCGATTTTGATCATTTTGCATTGTTGGCAATAGCAGATGGGGCAGCAGTCACAGTATACCGCGTTTCTGAACCTGTCTTCGGTACATCCCCTGACGGGATTTCGGTCGAAGAGAAGGGGGCGACTCGGGTGTTCGCTATAGGCCCAGGAGCGAGCGGCATGACCCAATACGTGCAAGAAGAAGTTATTAGCCTCTTCGTCGCTCATGCCTCTGCCACGACGCTCACGTACATAAGCGCACCAACGACGATTTCTCGTGCGTATTCCATCGTGCTCGCTGCTTGGGCAACGTGACTGAAGTCAGCGCTTATGTTATTGCAGACACTTTCGAAGAAAACGCATCTGTCCTATACGCCAGTAACCCGCCAGCCCTTCAAACCGGCGTTGGACAGCTTACGTTCGAAGGCATAGTCCAGAACTGTACGCTGGATGTCAGCAAACAAACAGGAGCATGTGTGGAGGAATTTAAACTGCCGCAACTTGTCCCAGTTGGCGGCGGCGGATCAACGCAGCTTTTCAGCACTCGGACGCTTGTCACGACGCAAACTTATACTGCGCCTTTGATCGCTGTTGCGACTGTTACGACCAGTGGTGCATCGGTATATGGACGAGGGATGGGTTTTGTTGTCATGACCGGAGTGTTGAGCCTGTTTGCAATTCTTTAGCATGGTAAGCACTATCTTTTTCCAAGAGTTTTTTTCAATATCTGAATAGAGATCAAAGATTTCCGTTAGATTTATATGGATTGACGATAGCCTGTGTCGTCTGAGGAATCCTGTTTCAAACTTCTGCTCTGCAATACATGAATTGGTGCCGAAACGAATTCAGCAAATGGAACTGTCTTGAAATGGTAATTATTTCTTTATTTAGAATTGAATCGTTGTAAGAACTTGGTAAGAACACTGGCATTATCTGTTCGGCTTTCCATATCTTATCACGTTCTCCGAGTCTTTTTTATCAGGGATTGACCAGTCCAATTTTCTGTCCGTCAATGGTGGACATACTTAGTTTATGCACAGTGGGTGAGTACTTTTTCGGATTTTCCGAGATGGGCGGTGTCCTTGTGCAAGGCTGCGCCTGGACCATTTCGATGACCGTCAGAATGATTCGGCTCATCGCTTCGTCATTCCGAGTCCTCTCAATTTATCACCCTCAGCAATATTCGAATTATTCAAAGCTGTGACTGTCCATTTTTGACCTGTTGCAAAAATTTCTCACTACCGTAGTGATCGCGAGTAATCTAACTGAGAATTCTCGGAAGGTGGCCTTTACTTGCATATATACAATTTGATGGATAAATGTGGGCGGTACGATTCTCTAGGTTCTCTAGAGCTGGTGCACTGCCTTCGTGACCGAGTACTTATATCTGCAACAGTGCAAGGTAATCGTCCATTTTGTGGCATCGTAACCCCGAACTGACACAGGCCAGCAGAAGATGACGAAATTTCTTCCATCTTTCATTCGAGCTGTCCTTGCGTTAGCGGCTCTAGGCACTCAAGCAGGTAAGTCAGGAGACCTCAAGGAGACCTTTATTTTATCTTTTTTTTTCACCATTGGCAATAGCGAACGGGAGCACAGTGACCGTATACCGTGTTTCTCATCAACCTGTCTTCGGTACAGCTATAGCTTCGTTGGAAGAGAAGGTGGCGACTCGGGTGTTCGCTCTAGGCCCAGGTGCAAGCGGTATCACCCAATATGTGCAAGAAGAAATTATCAGCCTCGGCGTCCTCCATGCCTCTGATACGACTTTCACGTACATCAGCACGCCAACAACAAATTCTTGTGTGTAATTCATTTGTGCTCGGTGCTTGAACAGGTGACTGAAGTCAGTGCACGTATTATTGCAGATACTTTTGAAGAAAACGCATCTGTTCTGTACGCCAGCAGCCCGCCAGCCATCGAAACCAGCATTGGAGAGTTTCCAATCGAACTTGGCGGCGTTGTCCAGAACTGCACGCTGGATATCGGCAAACAAACAGGAGCATGTGTGGACGAATATACGTTGCTTGAACCTGTCCCAGTTGGCGACAGCGGTCAGGTATTTAGCACGCTGACGCTCTTTGTGACGCAGACTTATACTGCGCCTTTGATCCCTGTTGCGACTGTTACGACTAGTGGTGCATCGGTATCGGGACGAGGGATGGGTTCTGTTGTCATGGCCGGAGTGGTTGGAGTGTTGAGCTTGTCTGCCATCCTTTAGCATGACACTATCTTTGTCCAGGATTCATTTCGATAGCTGAAGAGAGATCAAAGCTCCGTTACTTACCTTGTATGACTTGGGAGAAAGTCAGGCAATCGTTATACCCTACTTGGTGCGGTAAAGTCCTTCCGAGCAAAGAGAAATGTCGCAGGCCAGAATTCTTCAGTACAATTTACCTCTTCAAGTTCTTGGTCTTGCTTGGTCCAGCAGATTAATATCTCACTCGTTAACTACCTAAACAATATCGAAAGGCAGAGCCGCCTCAAAGACCTTTGTTGAAGTTTCAATGGTGTCGGACAAGAAATTTCTGATACCAGTTGTCAGACCTCATTGCCTCAGCTATTGCAGCAGAGGGATTGGCCAGTCCAATTTTCTGTCCGTCAATGGTGGACATACTTGGTTTCCGAGATGGGCGGTATCCTCGTGCAGTGCTGCGCCTGGACTATTTCGATGGCTGCCAGAATGATTCGGCTCATCGCTTCGTTATTCCGAGTCTTCTCAATTTATGACAGTAAATACGCCTCAGCAACATTCGATTCAGTATTAAAAGATGTGACTGTCCTACCGTAGTGATCGCAATTAATCTAATAATCCTTCAATGGTATCCTTTACTTGCATATGTGCTATTCGATGGATAATTCTAGATGGTATGAATCTCTAGGTTCTCCAGAACTGGTGCACCGCCTTCATGAGAAAGCGGCCTAGTACTTATATCAGCAAGAGCGCAAGGTATTTGTCCACTTTGTGACCTCTTAACCTCAGATAAAGAACTGACATAGGCCAGCAGAAGATGGCAATCTTTCTTCCATCTTTCGTTCGAGTTGTCCTTGCGATAGCGGTTCTAATAGGCACTCAACTTGAAGCAAGTAAGTCAGGAGACCTTGAGGAAACCTTCATTTTATCGAATGGTCGCGATTTTTTGACCATTGGCAATAGCGAATGGGACCGCAGTGACTATATACCGTGTTTCGCAACCTGTCTTCGGTACCGATGTTTCGCAGGAAGAAAAGCGGACGACTCGGGTGTTCGCTCTAGGTCCAGGAGCAAACGGTATCACCCAGTATGTGCAAGAAGAAATCGTCAGCCTCGGCGTCATCCATGCCTCTGATACGACGCTCACATACATAAGCACGCCAACGACAATTTCTTGTGTGTAATTCCTCGTGCTCTGTGCTTGTGCAAGATGACTGAAGTCAGTGTCGTATTGACATTATTGCATTTGTAGATACTTTCGAGGAAAACGCATCTGTCCTGTACGCCAGCAACCCGCCGGCCATCGAAGCCAGTACAGGACAGATTACAGTCAAAATTAACGGTGTCGTCCAGAACTGCACGCTGGATGTCGGCAAACAAACAGGGGCATGTGTGGATGAAATCACAGTGCTTCAACCTGTCCCAGTTGCCGACAGCGGTCGGGTTTTTAGCACACGGACGCTCATCACGACGCAGTCTTATACCGGGCCCTTGATCCCTGTTGCGACTGTTGCAACTAGTGCGTCGGTATCTAGACGACAGCTGGATTCAGCCGTCCTGGCTGGAGTAGTTGGAGCGTTGAGTTTGTTTGCAATCCTTTAGCATGGCACTGTCTTTGTCCAGAACTTATTTTAAATAGTTGAAGAGAAACCAAAATATTCTGTTACTTACTTTCCACGCAGAACGGCAGGCAATCGTCATGCCACACCTATTGAAGTTTTTCACTCAGAACAAGGAGTAATGCCACAAAGCAAAGCCATCCCAGTCGAAGATCTTCCTTGGAAGTTCCAACGGCATCAGACAAGAAATTTCCGATACTATTGCACTGGTCGCTCAGGCTAGTGCGAGTTTCCAAGTGAAGAAAGCTCTGCAAGGCAAAGGCAACGTTGCGTTCATGCAAGTCTCTTGAGACGACGGTCGACGTGCAAATGACTAGCGAGGAGGGGCATGTACAAAGAGCTGATTGGTGGAGACGACGGACCACGCTTGTCGGGCAACGTGACTGAAGTCAGCACCCATGGCTTATTGCATACACTTTCGAAGAAACCGCATCAGTCCTATACCCCAGCCCTCCTAACCGGTATCATGATTGGACACCTTACATTCGAAGGCATCGTCCAGAACTGCACGCTGGACGTCGGCAAACAAACAGGAGCATGTGTGGAGGAATTCAAATTGTTCAAACTGCCTCAACTTGTCCCAGTTGGCGGCGACCGTGCGACGGATCATCGCAGCTTTTCAGCACTCGGACGCTTGTCACGACGCAGACTTATACTGCGCCTTTGATTCCTGTTGCGACTGTTACGACTGCAGTGGTGCGTCGGTATCTCGACTTGGGACGGGTACTGTTGTCATGGCCGGAGTGGTTGGAGTGTTGAGCTTTTTTGCAATCCTTTAACATGGCACTGTCTTTGTCCAGGACTCATTTCGATGGCTCAAGAGAGATTAAAGCTTTCCTTTACTTACTACCTTGTACGACTCGGGAGAAAGGCAGGCGATCGTTACAGATTGTTATGCCACACTTGTTAAGGTGAAATACTTCTTCCGAGCAAGGAGAAATACAAGTCAAAACCCTTCGGTAAGATCTAGCTCTTCTTCGTCCATTAGGTCAATATCTCACTCAATAGCTACTTAGACCATGAGGTGAAGATCAAAATGACCGACGAGGGTAAAAGAGCTGCTTAATATTGAGGATCGAGACGACGGCCCACGATTGATTGGCGCTGGCTTGTGTTCTCGGACGATTTCTCGTTTCAGACAACTCTTCTCTTTTCTGCGGTACAGGAATTGGTGCAGAAACGAATTCGGCAAATGGAGCTGTCTTGAAATGGTAATTATTTCTCTATTTAGAATTGGATTGTTGTAACAACATTATCTGTTCGGCTTTATATTTTATCGCATTGTCTTTTTTTTCGAGGATTAGAATGGCCAGTCCAATTTTCTGTCGGTCAATGATGGACATACTTAGTTTATGCACAGTAGGTCAGTACTTTTTCGGATTTTCCGAGATGGGCGGTATCCTCCTGCAATTGCGCCTGGGCTATTCCGACGACTGTCAGAACGATTCGGCTCATCGCTTCGTCATTCCGAGTCTTCTAAATTTATGACAGCAAATATAGGTTCGTTCCAAGCCGCCGTTCTTCTGCCGGTGCACACCTCAGCAATAATCGATTTATCAAAAGATGTGACTCTCCATTTTTGACCTGTTGCAAAAATTTCTCACTACCGTATAGTAATCGCAGGTAATCTTTCTCAGAATCCTCGGATGGTAGCCTTCACTTACATGTGTACAATGTGATGGATAAATCTAGATGGTATGCTTCTCTAGGTTCTACAGCACTGGTGCACTGCCTTCGTGAGTAAAGGGCCAAGTAAGTGACTTATATCTGCAACAGTGCAAGGTAATCGTCCATTTCGTGGCCGCTTAACCCCCCAGTAAAGAACTGAAGTAGGCCAGCAGAAGATGACAAACTTTTTTCCATCTTTGGTTCGACTTGTCCTTGTGATAGCGGCTCTTAGCACTCAAGCAGGTAAGTCAGGAGACCCCAAGGAGACCTTTTTTTTTTTCACCATTGGCAATAGCGAACGGGAGCGCAGTGACCGTATACCGTGTTTCTCAACCTGCCTTCAGTACAACCGTAGCTTCGTTGGAAGAAAAGGAGGCGACTCGGGTGTTCGCTCAAGGCCCAGGAGCAAGCGACATCACCCAATATGTGCAAGAAGAAATTATCAGCCTCGGCGTCCTCCGAGCCTCTGATACGACTTTCACATACATCAGCACGCCAACGACGACTTCTTGTTTGTAATTCATTGTGCTCGGTGCTTGAGCAGGTGACTGAAGCCAGTGCACGTATTATTGCAGATACTTTCGAAGAAAACGCATCTGTTCTATACGCCAGCAGCCCGCCAGCCATCGAAACCAGCAATGGAGAGTTTGGAGTCTTTTTTGGCGGCGTCGTCCGGAATTGCACGCTGGATGTCGGCAAACAAACAGGGGCATGTGTGGACGAAATAACAGTGCTTGAAGCTGTCCCAGTTGACGACAGCAGTCAGGTTTTTAGCACACGGACGCTCATCACGACACAGTCTTATACTGGGCCCTTGATCCCTGTTGCGACTGTTACGACTAGTGCATCGGTATCTGGACGACAGCTGGGTTCAGCCGGCCTAGCTGGAGTGGTTGGAGTGTTGAGTTTGTTTGTAATACTTTAGCATGGCGGGCCTAGACAAGCGATAGGCAAATTCGTCTCAGCCAAAGATTCAAGTCTGCATTCTGAAATTATTTAGTGTCACAAGAGACAAAAGAATTGATCAACTTACCATATACAAGAAGCTCATTGAAAAGCCTGACGAGCAGAAAACTTTACATTTGAACATCCAACTGCGATAGCCAAATCCTGATCAATTAAATGGGTTATTAGTGTATTGGTATACATCCGGCGATGCTAACGCATGTCCAGTTTATCAGAGGACATTATAACAGAGTTCGAGACATAAAAGACATTAGGGCGAGTCATCGATGACTAAAGTTCAATTACTCTTTCCGAGCAAGAAGCAATGCCACAGGCCATTCAACTTGAATCTTGTCTTCGGCAGCGACACTAGTACCTGGAGTAGCCTCCAAAGCACCCTGACGCAGGTCCTTCCAGAAGCGGATGGCAATATCACCACCTCGCAGCTCATCTGTTGGTGTAAGGGGACAATAAGCATCCTGGCCGGTGGAAAGGTGTAACAAATATCTTACCCAACGGCTCAGAACTATTGGCAAGGTCGTCTTCGAGGAATCTCACATCCTCTGCTTGCTTCACGTCTTCGGGGAATTTCTCCTGATACGCGTATAGTGCACTCCAGGTGCGGAAATACGCGAGGAGATCACGCCATCGCATCTCTTTTTGCATTAGCACTGGATGAACTGGCGCATTTTTCGGGATGAAAGGTGGGGAGTTCTCTCCTAGATCACCATGATGAGTTTCCGACAAAATGGGAAATAAAAAGAATGTACCGCAGAAGTAGACTCTTTGCAATGCTTCGAATCCCTCCTTCACAATTGTTGACGGTTCTGGTACGTCTATCAGGTGTCTTTCCAGGATAGTCCGCCCTGGACGTTGAAAGTAGGTTCCTAAACTTGTTCTTAGATCTGTGCCTTGTGCATAGGCAGTGATCTTGGGACTAAGCGAGGGAAACTGGGGTAAGCGGAATTCTGCGTACACCTAGTAGGCCAGTTAAAAGAAAGTATTGCTCGTTTTACCATAAAAACTCACCCAAAAGGCCGCGGTGCCTCCTCGACGAAGCACACGGTGCGTCTCTGGCCAAACCTTGTTCCAGTCAAACCAATGCGCGGCCTGAGCTTGGGAAATCGTCAACCGAAGGAAGAAGCCTCCCGGGGACATTTCTATGGGTACCTGCAACGAGGAGATCGACACTTTCGTTCTCCGGTATCGCTTTGCTCAGATCTTCAGCGGATCCTTGGACAAATTTGAATTTTGGGAGATTTGAGTGCCCTTCGTGGGCTTCGGGCGAAGCAGCGTAAGCTCTGGCCTTTTCAAGCATGCCTTGAGAAGGGTCGACTCCGATGACCTCGCGAAATGGTCGCAATTGTACCGTCGCTTGACCTACATGTAAAGACCATAAGAAAGATATCAATACAGATATATATTGTACACACCAGTTCCGCATCCGAGATCAACAGCCCTTTCCCATTGGGGTTTATTTAACCTGGACCCTCGACGATGAAATGAGAAGATATATTCGAAAAGCTGCGAGGGATAAGTAGGTCTGGATGCTGAGTACGAAGACGCGTTGAATGTCGATTTGGCAAATGTAGACATGAAGGTTGGAAGTAAATTCCGTCGCGAGTCGTCCTGAGTCCTCCTTATAATAATTCTGACCTCGCCGACTCCGGTGATGGAATTACATAAGCACCACCACTTCTTTCCGACCCCGCCGGTCCTGATTTCATCTTGCTCGCCTCTTGACCCTCTTCACTCATCGACTTTGCTGCGCGTCCGATTGATTCGGTCGACGCGAACGGCCAACGACGACCACGAAAATGTCTGCATCAACACGAAGCAGCGGCAGTGTGCGTGCTATGTCAGGCGTAGGGGTCAAGGGCTCGAAATAAAGACACGGCCAACACAGAAGTCCGTGCCGATTCAAGAATTATTGATGTGCCAACGTTTTGCAGTGAAATTGCGATGGTATCGGATATGCTTGCAGCTTCAGGCCAACTTCAGCCAGGGTTCTTCAAAAAATGAAATATGAGCTAGGCATCGCTATACAGGATTAGAACGACTCACCACAGGGATAAGATGGCGTAGATGTTGAGTACGAAGACGCGTTGAACATCGATTTGGCAAACGTTGACTGTGATTGGAAGCAAGGTCCGTATATCGGCTATGTTCGGTTTCACAAAACCCTGAATCCCGTTTTTTGTATCTTGTCAGAGTTCATCGATCATCACCAATCTGCACGAATGACCACTGTAGATTTTTCAATTCCGAAACGCCCAATACCAACGTCTATGTCTGTTGACGATCCTGAATCACTTCCGGGGAGAAAGCGCGTGAAGCTGATGTCAATAATGTCTTGCTCTTCAAGTGCCTCAAACCAAGCCATCGCCAGCGAGGAACACCTTTCAACCGAGTCTCGACTCCCATACTCTGCTTTGGAAACACATGGAGCACCCATACACACTCTCGATCCTTCGTTCTCCCTCTTTAGCGAAATCCTTAATCCTAAACCACCCTTGTCCGGGACTTTGACTGATGACACGGCGTCCCTCCGAGCATCACATTTCCTCAATCAGACGATGGGCGAATTCTACCCCTCCGATGAGGACCAGTCTTCTCTTTCTTCCTTCCAGAACCCTTTCGAGTACACTTCTATTCCTAACATTACAATTCCAACACCAATCCCGCTTCATAAGATGCGTCGGCCTGCTGATCCTGACCCCAACAGACGCCGAGCGACGTTCTTGCAAGCTTTGAATGGATTTTTGCCACTCAATCCACGAAGGGATGTAACCTTAGTGCCTGGAGAGGACGAGGTAAAATTGGATATCTTGTTCGCTGATGATACAAGCAGTTACCTCGCCGTTTCGGTTCATTCAGAGTCTCCGGGTGACGTCGATCCTCACATTGAGCTCCGTGAGGCTTATTACCATCTATGTCACTCATCGTCTCGGCCTATTTTGCCAGGTTGCCCCATGTTTCTTGTCAGCGTTGCTGGTATGTTTTTCACCAGAGGCTTCTGTTGATGCTAATCTGCTTCTAGGCCCGCTGCTAACAATATTTGGGGCATTTCACGATGGAATATCGGTCATAGTTCAACCCCTTGCTACTCGTTTCGCGGTGCAAGACCGGATGAACTGTCTGGTTGAACCTCTCGCCCAGGCTCTCTTCGCATTGAAATCTGCCATCCTAAACCTCAAATCGTGAGTACTTTACACGATCTTGTCTGTTTCACCTAGCCAACTTGCACATATTAGAAGGAGTCAGGAAGACATTATCTCGCAACCGAAGATTGTTCCGGGATGTCCAGTGACAACGACCAGATTTGTTCTGGAGACATCTGGCGTCGTTACCAAGGAGTTGAACGTCGAGTATATCCGACCTTTCAAGCATCTCGGTCCACAGTCTACCTACATCAACATGTTTGAAGCTAAAGAGGTTGGCAATGACGATACTCCCATTTTAGTGAAGTTCCCTCTCATGAATAAATACGACCAAAGGGTCCATCTGGTCCTCAGTGACTTGGGGCTCGCACCAAAATTATTTGGATGGTGTGATACAGTACTTGGGATGGCGTACGCCATGGAATACCTGCAAGAACCGACCGACTCTAAACCAGGTTGGATTTCCCTTCGAACTCTGGCTGCTCGCTGCTTGGCGGAGGCTACTAAACAAGCTGCTGCCATCAAGCGCGCCATGTTTGAAATACTGCGGGTGTTGCACGACAATGGCTTCGTTCATGGGGACCTCCGGTCGAACAATATTCTCGTGAAGATGAAAGACAGAACTAATGTCGAGGTCGACCACAATGGTAATGCACATCTGTGTATTGTGGATTTTGATTGGGCTGGACCTGAAGGTGTCGTGTTATACCCACCTCTCAATGAAAGGATACCGTGGTCTGAGTCTGCCAAGCCTTGGATGCCTATCCTGATGACCCACGATGTGGAACTGGTGAACAAGTGGATTCACCTGTATCCAGCAACCATACCCTTCTAGGAGAGCATATCTCTAGAGTACTTGGACTCTTTTCCTCTTTTCCTCATCCACTGCAGTCCACCTTCATTAGTCATTATCTTGTTTTGTATCTGAGCCTAGCCTTCACCAAATATCATTGCATGGCTTTCCTATGTTTTGAGCAATTTTGTGTGATTAGACATCCAAGAATTACATGTATTATTGATGTAGTAACATTTTGTAGTGAAACTCCAATGGCCTCGGATATGCTCCAGGCCAACTTCGGACACAGGTGCACTATTTTAAAATGTGAGCTAGGCATCACTTGTTGGCAAGAAGCGACTCACTACTATGAGTCGGCCATCGGTACAATGTTGATGACAACCTTATAGCAGTCTTCTGGGTCATATCCAAGGAAGGGTGGCGGAGGGTCCGCAGTCGATACATTAAACACGACATTTGTTTGTGGGTAGGTTCCAGGAAACGGACATAATGACCACAGGTCATGGAAACCATGAGCTGCTAGGAGAGAGTATTCATAGGCAGGTAGGTTCACGGCAGAATAAATTTCTGGTGCGGCATGTGTATAGAGTGTTGTGGCGACCCAGCCAAGGGTCCCACCACTCATAACTTCCGTGGCGTTGGTTCTCCATACTCCACTTGTCGTGTAGGCTCGTAAAGTATTATCGATGAGGCCTAGAGTAGGGTAGTCGTTGTAGGGATATGATGCGTATGTCTGCCAGGGTGTTAACCGACATGAGACTGGTCATGATCGAATTCACTAACTGAAGTGACGTAGAATGATATTCCGGCACTGGCGCCTGCAATTCGAGGTCATCGATAAGCCTCACAGAGCTAATACGGTCAGAAAAGAAATAATTACCGTTCTGACCAAGAACAAGAGGCGCGCCTGTGTGGTTTGCGTTTGGAAGTGTTGTGTTGAGAGCAGAAAGCGTGAAATTTTGGGGTAGATATCCAAGTGTCGCTTGACCAAGACATAGTTCCACCACGAGAGGCACCAGAAAGAAGGAAGCGAGGCTAAACATTATGCTTCTCCTTCAGAGATCGTGTCGGAAAGTCCGCTCTAGTCTCTGGTCGACAAGAGACCAAAGCTCCAAAGACGTCTCGATGGGAAGGCCAAAAATGACATGGGCTTTATAGGCAGCAGCCTATTCGCCCTAGTGCACACGTGTGGCGACTAAAAGGCCCAACGAGGCTATGTAAGGCAGCTTGCATGCAGGAGAGGTAATCCGCGAGCTTCACATATTTCACGTGGCCAATTTCATTTCATTTTGAGTCTTTGACGGCGGCAATTGTCCGTCCAGTGACTCCAGTCTCGTCCAGTTCATTACGGAGTACTTGGACGAAGTTCGTAGAAGTATCTCGACGCTGAGACGAGACTAGGCCTTTCAAGGTAACCGACTTGGTGAGTGATGAGTGAACGAAATCAAAGACAGAACACCTGTCAAATTTGAGTTCCAGTGAGACTCAGATTCAAGGCCCGAAAAGAGACCTTGAGTACACAAACAGGCGCTTTCCTCCATCCACCATATTCATCACAATTATCTATGGTCGTTCGAGCACTCTCGAAAGCTTTTAATCGTTGTCCTTTGCTTCCAGGATCGATGCCTAAATTTCTGATCGGCTAAACCTGACTTTCGTGGCATGGTTTGGCAGGTCCTCCCGCTAAACTTTGAGCTGGATTGACGGACTGATTGTAAAACTGCCAACGAGGTCGGATCCCCCAGAGAAAGACGTAAATATCTTTGGTGGAATTTACTTGGCCAGCTCTTGGTTTCTGAAGTTCTTCGTGTCTTTGAAATCTGGATGACTCGGACTTTCACGAAACCGCGCATCGTCTATTTACAGTTTTCTTCGTCGCTTCAAGATTTGGAAGCACCACAAGGACGGAGACGCTCGCCGGCTTGCTCGAGGAAGTTATGCTAACCTTTCCGATCAACGTCATGTAGTGTATTATCGGCATGGGCATACCTATCCTCGTGTTGGAAATTACTGATCCTCAGAGTATCGCGCAAATGACGGGTAGCGAAGTAATCGCACTCGAGGTACATCATTGGTCTGGGCGCATGAAATGAACAGATTTTGACGGCTAAAAAATTCGCCTCCTGCCAAAAGGGTCGCCAAAAATTTCTTGAGTATGCTACGGTCTTTCTCTCTTCAAGCAAACTGCAATGCATCCGACTGGATTGCGTCTAGTCACCAGCTGAAGCAGCTGTTGCACGAGCCCGTGAATGACTTGAATCTTGAATCTGGGACTATATAAAGTCATCAACTCAAGTGCTGCGGACGAAAACTTCGGAATTGACAGATTACCTCAATGCCATTCGCTACCCCACTCCTAGGGTAGCCTTCTTGCAATGGAACTAAGTACCTCCTGGTGGATATAAAAACAAGCTGCCGCCTTGCCCGATAGAGTAGGCGCAGCAATGGCCGGTAAATCCGTTATCTTCGGTGGTGCAGCCCTACTCCAGGTCTGTCTGCGTCTTCGAAATATTTGGATCCATATTCCTGTAAGTTTCGACACCGACTCTTGTGGGTGGTAATGCGCACTTATTCGCAGCATATTTAAATACAGGCGCACAACCTAGCTCGCCCACCCATACTTTGAAGCACGCTAAGTGGAAATAATGGCCAACAGACGTTTACTGCATCGTGGAAATCCGCCTACAGGAGACCAGAATTCCGCAGCTTACTCCGACATTTTGAGGAAGACCAGGTCTCCGCAGCCTATTCCTATAGTTCGATAATGTGAAAGATATTCCTGGTATAGATTGATCAGCAGTCCTGTCAAGGTTCGCTGCTACGATGTTACTATAACCCAAAAGGTGGATGAGCTCTGTCAGACGGTCATTGAACGCCGTCTCCGAAAATAAAGAGGGCTTAACGGACCATAAAACGTTTATAAATTACTATAAACCGTCATCGCTTCGGATTATAAACCAAAGTTAGAAGCCGGCCGCCTCCTGTGGCGAACTTGTAAGGAACGCTGGCAATGTGGTTGACGACTCCTGATCATCGCACGGATATATAAATCAGAGATCTAGATGAAATTGAGCAGCGCGCTTACTTGCCAGGGTATAAATCCGACCACGCTTCCGCACCACAGGCCCCCTCTTTCCATACCCACCGTCTGAAGCATCAACAATCCCGTCAGCGGACATGAGCTCCTTCATCTCCAGAGTCGAGGAGTTCTTCGTGACAGGGTTCATTTCACTAGCGATTGTACTGGCTACTATTCGCGCATACGTGGCCAAGTTATGGGTCTACTTCGAATGGCCCGGTTTTTCAGGGGTCTTTATCATATTCCTGGTCTTGACGCTGGGGTTGTATCTATATTATTTGATGAAATGGTGTTGTCAGAGCAGGCAAAGGAGTGATGAAGAAGAAGGGACAATCGAGCAACTTGATCTCAGTGAAGGTGGACGGCTCTGTATTATGCCTGTGACACTGGATTCTCGGCGGCTGGGCGAGTTCCATGGTGGACTCGGAAGAAGTGGCATCAGACTGGAGGACTCAGATTCGCTAGGTGAGCACGTCAGTTTTTCTGGCAATGGCGTAACCTAACGTAGTTCGGTGTCATAGGAGAGGTACCACTGGAGGCACAATTCGAGAGAGAAGAGCAGCATCGATTTCCACCGCCAAGGATGTGCGTGTATCTTTCCATTGATTTTGTGTGTAGTATTGATGCCATACAGCCACACGAAACCCCAGGGGACGAGGGCTCGGTGAAGGAGATCATGGGCGAAATTGTTAACCATTGTACATTGGCCAAGAAATGAAACAACACATTTGTATCAACATTTATATTTGCACACTGGGTTTTGCATCATGCGGATTGACTCTTGACAAATTCCAAGGCCAATTTCGGGCTTGTATATATGATGAGCCTATGAGTTTCCAGGAATAATGAACGGGATTACCTGTCAGCCGGAGACACCGGGAGCTTCTTTTCTACAAGTTTGCCACCTTTCTCGAAAATAAAGTGACTCCTCTTCGTTTTCCCGCCTTCACCTGCGCCTAAAGCTGTGATAAGTTGCCTCTTCGGGTCCGAGATGAGAGGATAAGGAAGTTCTTTCTGTGTAAGATGTTCATTCAGGTTCATAGACGGAGAAATTCGTCGAATTGTACCAACCTTTGTTTGCCATTTGCTTTGAGCGGTGGGGCTATCCGCGCTCAAACAATAAACGAGGAAATTCGAAGTGGTAAAATCAGGGTAACTATCACGGAACCCGCACGCTTGGTTGGTACATCCAGCTAGTGAAAAAATGGTGAATACAGCCCTCTCCTTCAATAGTTAAAACGACAAACGGGTGTCAGCCTTGGGTACAAGGAACAGAATGACTCCCTTTTCAGAAGCGAGCTCTGAAATTTGAACGTCTTCCCCTTTTTCGTTCTTGAGGACCAACTCGGGCAAGCTGCCACCTATCTCAATTTTAGCGAGCGCCGGGCTACTTGCTTCTGCGTCAGCGTTGTTTTCTTCAGCATCAGCTTTGACCTGATAAAAAAAACGGAATGAAAGAGAAATAAGCACTAAATCACGACTCAGACGACAGAAAAAAAATGCAGGCACCTTTTTCGCAGCCGACGCTTCGCCCTCCTTCGCCTCATCAACCGCTTCAGCAGGCCTTTTCTTTGTCGCCCTGACCGCTTTCGGCTTCGCCTCTGCGGCTGGTGGTACAGGGATGGAAGCAATTCGCCCTGATCGTCGAGGCTCAGCAGCAGCAGAACTTTCAGAGACCTTTCGAGGAGCCATGGTGGGAGTTACAAAGGAAGATACAGAGGATGTTCGGTTTGGTTGTCAATCCCACGCCTGCAACGACCAGTCTGAGGCGCGCCGCACCTTCGGCGGGCTCTGAGTAAGTGGACATGCCAGGCACAAATAAATTGAATTGTTCCAGACCTCGCTTTTCCTGGATGAGGGCTTTCCAAACGAGATGCCATTTACTTTTGAGTGTGGTTGAAGCCGTATTATAGCCCAGTAGAAGCAGCTCCGACTTTCCAGGTCTGAGTCAGTGTGAGAGGCTAAGGAAGAGATGAACCACAGTTTTCCAGGATATCCTTTCAAAAAATCGATAAAATATTATGTATATGGTGTCTTTACATCGTAAATTCTCTTACAATGCCAACCTGCACGAATATTTTGCAACGAATAAAAGACGTACATAAGTAGGTCGCGAGTCATTGCATTATAAGTGAAAAGAACATTTAAAACTTGAGCGACATCGAGAAAAAGCTATTAATTATTGTGATGTAAATCCATATTCCAGAAAACACATTGGAAGTTGGGGGGTGAAGTGCGTAGAAGGCTTAATCCTCCGTAAAAATGTCCGATTATATGACATGCTAGTATGTTTTTAAACCAATCTCCATCATGATCTCCATCTCCAGCTGGCACGTTGTCCAAACATCATCTGGTCCAATCGTAACCGTGACTAGTCAGTACTTCATGAACCGACAGTAGGTGTCGGCGTCGTAGGCGACGTGTGGTTCCTCGCAATGGGCGGACGGCCAGCCGACAAGGTAGGCGACACAGGGCTCAAGAACCCTCGCTGCGAAGTCGCAGACGCCGGACTCTTCAGCTCCCCATCGTTCTCCCCGGCTGCAGTCAAAGACGAGGACGACAACGTCGGCGAGATGATGCTAAGGATCGAATTCGACGCCGAGCGGCTGCGCGAGACGTACGGTCTCGGCGGGGGCTTTGGGCTCGCACTCTCTCTTTCTCCTAGCGTAGGTGACGTAGGAGTGGGTATGTTCGGAGAGCGGCTTGGGGACCTGTCGCGGGAGGAGGGCAGGTTCGGGTCGGCCATGGGCAGACCGGAGATGATCTCCAGACCGTATTCGTCTGTCAGTGGCCGTGGGGGCGGACGTTCGACCATGGCTTCAAGGAGCTGGGATGGGTGGATCAGAACACTTTCACATGTTGAACAAGAGTAAAAGGACCGACCTCCTTGCGTAGCTCCTCGCCAGCATACTCGCCCTCCATCTCCTCCGGCCCAAGGAGGACCTGACCCTTCCTGAACACCTCGCCTTCCTCCTCGACCCATATCCTAGACCTGGAAAAGAAAAGCTCAACCATCAAGCCTTGAGACGACAAACAACCCTCAAACATACCTATCAGTCGGCGACGCCACACCCTCCGGAAGATACCTGCCCCCCTCCTCATCCTCCTCCTCCTCCTCATTCATCCTAAACGTCTTCGGGCTAAGCACCATCTCCAGCTTCTCCGGCTCCGGCTCAGCCTTCCCCTTCCCCTTATCCACCTTCGGCGTCGTGGGCGTCTGCACCTCCTCTTCCTCCTCCAGACTAGCCACACTGCTCGAGCTCGAGTCCGACGACCCAACCGCCACCGCGTACCCGTTCTCGCGCGTCCCCCCGTTGATGTGCGGCAGCCCGTCCAGCCGCCCGTCCCCGTCATCCTCTGAGTTCTGCGCAGAGTCGAAGCTGAGCCCGAGCCCTTTGAGGGTAAGGTTGGGCCGTCGCCCGCCTGGCACCTTCTTGAGCAGGGAGAGGAGCTGGTCGTTGATGCCCAAGAGCTCCTCGAGCCGTGAGGGGTCTTCTGTTTCCTGGATGACGGTAGCCAGTTCCGTGGCGACTGCTTTTGCCTTTGAGACGAGGTCTGAGAGGGACCCGGCGCCAGACTTGGTGGCTTTCGGCGTCGAGGGCGAACGAGTTGCGTCGGGAGCGAGGACCCCGCTCAGCTGGGTCACGTACGACCATGCCCGTACGACGACGTCGCTCTCGTTCTGCGATCCAATTAGAAACTGAACCAAATGCAACAGAAGACTAAAAACGCACCTTCTTCTCCTCATCCAGCCTGATCGATTTCGCGAGCTCGCTTTCCTCGATCATGCCCCACACGCCCTTCCCTAGCCCACGTCCACTGCTCACAGACGCACCGTCCCCGTGCTTCGATGCCCGTTCCGCTTCTTCCGTATTCCGCACACACGAGTTCAAGATCTCCCTGCACATCCTAAACCATTCAAAAAATTCATCTCAACAAAACACATTTAAGCCAAAACGAAAACACAAACCTCGCAAACTCCTCATCCCCCGGTGGAATATTCAGATCCAAACAGCGCATGACATGGTTCGCCTTCAAGCCCGAGCTGAGCGCCATGACGCCCGCGATGTCGATATCGTTCGTCGTCAGGTCGAGATGGAGGAGTGACGTCGACTCGGGGAGGAACTCGGCGAGCGCGATGGCGCCTGCGGAGGACATCGCGGTCGAGGAGAGGAAGA
Organism: Galerina sulciceps; assembly: GCA_023014345.1. Lineage (NCBI taxonomy): Eukaryota > Fungi > Basidiomycota > Agaricomycetes > Agaricales > Galerinaceae > Galerina > Galerina sulciceps. Next base: position 585,644 of record JAEDXJ010000026.1, read on the forward strand.
GCCGCTTGAGTGCGGTGTTTAGGGTGAATGCTGTGCGGAGGGATTGGATCTGGGGTTTGGGGCGTTGTTAGTACCAGTGAGAGGCATAGAGAGGGAGGAGGGGAAGAACTTACACCTTCGAGGCCGGGTCCGGAGCACGGGTTTTTGTTCAGGTCGAGCGTTTCTAGACTCGAGTTGTATTTCTGTCGAGTTATGAAGTCAGTAACAACGCGTGCAGGTGAGAAGGAAAGCCATCGATTCGCACCAGTGCTTCTGCGATAGTAACCAAACACTGCACGTCGAGCTTATTCTCGCTCAGGTTCAACACCTTGAGGGTCCGATTCCGTTTCAGCACCTGTGCGATGTAGGTGATACCCGTCTAAAGAAAAAAAAAAAGCATCGTCACATCAACCACCGTCCTCTTAAAAACTCAAACCACACTCACTCTTAAATCATTCCCTTTCAAATCCAACGTCCTCAGCGCCCCAAGCCTCGGAAGGTTGTCCAACGCGCGGACTTTATCCAACAGCGCCGCGCTCGGGCCCGCATCGTGCGCCGTTCCATTCACACCAGTACCAGCACCGGCATGGGCACCTACTCCCCCAGCACCACCTATACCAGCAGCCGCACCAGCAGCAGGCACGGGATGCCGCGTCGTCACGCCCCCCTGCAACGACGACGTGATGATCGGGATGTGCTGCCCGTCGGCGACAGCGGATTCATCGCCGTCGTCGGCACCGCACGCCCGCGGCGCGCCTTGGGCACGTACGGGGTATACGTCGTCTGCATGCTCACCGCCGCCGTGGGGTGCCGCGGCGGGGCAAGTAGGTCCGGGGCGTGCGGCGGGTATCAGAGGGCTATGGACGGCGTGTTGGTGTGGACGGCGGTGATGTCATGGGGAGCGGGAGGCTCGCGATGGAGGTTGTCGGGGAGGAGGCGGCTGAGGAGGAGGGCGTGAGGGTAGGGGTTGAGAGCGATGAGATGGAGGGCGATGGGGAGAGCGGGGTGGGCACGACGTCGGGGTAGTCTCTGATCATGAGGGCGAGGGCGACGCCGCCGCTTGCTGAGATGCGGTTGTGTCGGAGGGAGATGTTGCGCAGGGACGATGTGCGGACGGCGCGGCCTGGTTGGATAATTCAGCATTTTTTTAGAGGAATGTAATTTGGATCGTACATAGAGCTTCGAGAGCTGCTGGTCTTAACGAGCAATCGTCCAGACGCAACGATACCAGACCAGGCTCAGGTGCTGTTTCCAAGGCTGCTACGACATACTCCACTGCCTTCTTGTCGAGCATGTTCTGTGATAGGTCTAGAAATTGCAAACTTTTCGCCTAGTAACAATGATCGATGAGGACCTGCTGTAAATTCTGATAGAGAAACGTACCTTTTTGACATACGCTCCAATGAGGCGGAAAGCTCCAACTTTCAGACGACGATTAGACGCGACTGAGAGGAAGGAAAGGGTGCCTGGAATCAGGAGGGCGTGCAGCATGGGTTTCAAAATCTACATGAACGTCAATGAGAAATGGTGGCATGAACGAGGGATCTTGACGCACCAGTTCATCCAGGTCGCATTCCCGGAAGACTAACTTTCGGAGGCCCCATTCAATGGAAAAAACATCGGACAATATGGAGGCAGAGGTGAAGTTCAGCTGCACCCCAGAAAAATCCACCGTCCGAGGGCTGGTAGGAGATGCATGCTACAGGGCAATGAGCATCAGACAGAATAGTGGCGTTAGGAGCAGCACTACCTTGAGGGCGACGGTAATGGCTGGGTCAGGCTCCTCCTCGCAACCTGCACAACACTCCCGATAGAAGGACTCCACTTTATCCATAGACCACCACTCTTCTGAATCCTGGCCCCCAGGGCTAGTCGAGTTGCCGCGAACGACCTTTCTCCGCCTCTCCGCCTCCTTGTCCTCAATAGCCCGTTTCTCCTCCTTCAGCGTCGGCGTCGACGGCGGGTTGACCGATGAGATGGGATACACGATGGCAATCTGCGGCAGGATAAAGTGTGCCCGCTTCAGGGGCTTTTTCTCCTCATCGCTGGCGGCCTGTGGCTGCGTCTGCGTCGGGAGGAAGCGGCTGATGCGCGAGAAGAGGGATTGTTGCTGGGGCGGGGGCCGTTTGAGGATCGACTTGCCCGGTACGGGTATGGTCACTGCGGACGACGAGGGGGGGCAAGATGTGCCGGACGACGAGGACGCAGCCATGGACGATGTCGAAATTGTTGAGGAGGTCGTTGTCAATAAAGTGCCATCTGAGCCTGTAACATGGCTTCAGGGTCCACTCAGACGCTTCCACCACCACAGCGATCAAATTCTCTTGTCACAAGACTCTGCTCATCTCAACATTGTTCTCTGATATGTCAGTATCGCCTGGTTCGCAGAATAAAGAGGCGTAGCAGGTTGCCTGCGAAAACAATGAAATCTGGTATAACTTCACCCTCTCTGCCTCACAACAAAATTGATGCACATCTTTTTTATTTTTGAAAGGCAATCCTCGGACCTCCAACTCTGAATTAACTACGCAATAGCTGTCCGTGATCGCGTGGCAAAAGGACGACCTTTTAGCCGCATCGTATTGATAGATTGATGGTTCGTGGAACAACTGCCCTCGAGACCAGACCACTAACATTGATTCAGAACCTATGCAGATCTACTAACTGGAAATGGTTCTAGGACGTGAAGTAGGATACATGGTCGATAAAAGACGACTACAGACAACTTAACTCTTCTGTCGCTCCTATGCCCAGTGAAGAAAAACAATGTATAAAACGAACGAAATCAAATCGCGTTACGTGCTTCAATTGTCAAACACCCCACCCCGCCGACTGAACATCCATGAACGAGAAGCAGTAGTCACTTTCAAACTATCAGTTCTAGCAAGAATAGAGCCACGTTCGCTGAATTGAATACACCGCCAGCGGAACACACTTCTCGTTGATTGCGGTCTTATGTGATGAGAGAGTTGTCAGCCTTGTGCCTGCGCCACGAAAACGATTCCGAGCCGAGGTGTAACACTTCTATGACCAGGCAACACGTGAATTGGAAGCAAGGGGGTTCAGAAGACGAAAAGTATAATCCAGCTGAAAGGACACAGGTCTACACTTTCCCCGCTCACACTCGCCGAGTGAACGTCAAGGGCACACGAGTAGGCCTACAAGATGTTCAAAGTCAGCGACCTTCTGGCAAGAATCAAATTCAAACAAAAAAAGCACTTCAAAGTCAACGCAACACGAGCATCCAGCACCCTCTCCCTCCGCTGCTCCAACGTCTCTCCAGCAAACTGCGGCTCCTCTTTGATTGCGATCTTATAGTGGGACACAAGCATGGTGAGGATCGCAATGCCTTCAGTCTCGAAAAACCTGCCAGCTACAATTAGCATTTCATGACATAGAAAGACCTCAAACTACGTACTTTCTTCCGAGGCAAGCACGAGCACCTATGTGGATGATACAGTCAACCTTGACATTAGATGGCATCAATGATGGCACATACCCGCGCTGAATGGCAAGAACGCCTCGCGAGGCCAATCTTTCAAAAAACGAGAGGGTTTGAATGCATGTGGGTCATCCCAGTACCGAGCTGCAAGTAAAGCAGTTCAACACGACTACACAATATTAACGACCGAAGATGGACCGACGATTATAGTGCAATCCCGGAGTGGAGATGATAACAGCTGTCCCTTTCGGGATGGGTATAGTAGTCTGCTCTCCCTGGCTGTTACTAGCCACCAGGCTGGTGTCTTCCGCTGCAACTTTCGGGATAGATGTACCCTTTGAAAAAAAAAGTTCAATTTCATATTTACGGGGATGTTCAGTCTTCACTCACTGCTGGGAACATCCTTAGCGTCTCATAAAACACGCTGTGTAAAGAAATTAATACAGAATACAGTCAGAGAAGGAAATCTAGAAGAAGACCACTTACGCCATGGCATAGGTCAGCAGTGGCATTTCTTCGTATGTCTGCACACATAAATTGTTCACGATTCGATACGAGTCGCACATCACTTAGTACGCACAGCTTCTCGACCTTTCGGGACGACAGACCGGATGTGTTCGTATAGCTTCTCCTGTTCATCTGGATACAGAGCTAGTAATGCGAAAGTGAAGCATAACGTGTGCGCAGTCGTCTGTTGGAGGTGCAGATGCAGATCATTGAATGACGTCGGACTCGTCACGATGATAAAGACATACCTCATGTCCAGCAAGGAGGAAGATGTATACATTTGCTTAGAAAGGAAGGAGAATATAAGTACCCAAAAACACAGTCCACGGAACACGACACACCAATGAGCTCGCTCTCACTCAGAACATTCCCATCTTCACCACCTTGATTCGCAGCCAACAAACTGCTAAAAAGATCATCGCGCTCGATCTTCTCCGTATTTTCACGTTCTCGAATCATCTCCAACATGTAGGACTATTTCAAAAGCAAAGCAACATATCAGTGAAATACACCCACAGCTTGAAGGTGTCGCTAGACTTACGTGCACTTCTTCGAATGCCAGCCGAGTTTTTCTGAACCGTTCCGTAAGACCCATCGCCCATTTCGGAACGAAGACTTTGACGACTGTTTCTGTCGTTGCGACGTTGAGGGCGTCTTTGAAGGTCATTTGATGTCCGGGCGGGACCTTGGAATCTTCTTCCCATCGAATGCTCCTTCCGAACCCTGTTCATGGTTAAGAATGATCCTGATACAAGGCAAATGAAGATGGTATTACCAGCAGCACCGATGACGAAGAGGGCAATCTGAAAGGCTGTCAGTCAAGAAGAGGGGACAAGGACTGGACTTACAGGCAGCGTTACGTCGAGGCAATGGTTCACATAAATAACATCTCTATCTTTCCAAACATCTCGAAAGAGGCCTTGAACGATTTTGACAGTTTCGACCCAAACAAGCTTATTGTTACGCTGAAAGAAAAGTATTAGTATATCCTAGTCAACGAGGAAAGACGACGACAACTTGCATCAGAAAAGGCAGGTGCAGAGATCTTTCTGTATTTCTTCCATTCCTCTCCTTCCGACGCGACGATGTTATGGCCATAGAAAGAGAGAGCCTTGTAATTATGCACGGGTTTGGGGAAACGAGAGCGCGAGGATGTGACTTCCTGGGTGGCAATCAGAGTTTGAGTATGTTGGATTATGAGTGGGTGTTTCGTGTCAACCGACCTTTATAGCAGCAGCGTCTGCAAGGACGATCGTCGTTCTAGCGTTCGGGAAGATGGTTATCTAAAGACAGGTTGGATTATGAGCAAGGCAGGCCAGGAAATCCCGACTTGCTGAAGAGTGGATATCCCATCCAGCAGATGCAAATGCTGAGTAAAAGCACAGTCAGTCGATGCATTAACAATCAACAAGTCACTAGTCACTTACGCTCGTACTTGTTTTCAAAGTGATGGTTCCTTCCCAAGGTAACGCCTCTGATCTTGGGCAACAAAATGCCTAGAATACTCGAATTGGAGACTAAAAGGCGTTGTCCAGGATGATTCCTGTATAACTACAAAGTAAGTCCTCGTTTCTCAGGCAGTTCAGAGAGGTGATAACGCACTGGATCGCCCGGACTGCTGCCCAGAATCCCAGGAATTTCCGAGACACATAAATGAGGAATAAAGACAGCGTCAAGAGCAGGATACTCTGCATCGTTGTACCGGAGGACAGTGGTTTTGGTCCAGTTTTGAAACTCTACGACGACGACTGCCCTGACTGCGGCTTCAAATGAGCTTGTGACTATTTTCCCTGGGAAAGGTCAAGCTTCTGGAGGCCACTGCATACGCGACGAGTTCTGATTCTTCTTACGAAACTGCACAGCACCGGTGAGATTCTTCACATGTGCTAAATGCTGGATAGATCTGTACTCACCAAAGCCAAAAACCAATTTAATCTGAATACCAGAGAACTTAGAGGTGAAATGAGATCACCTAGTTTATTCAACTTCAGGACAACGAGAAAATATTCCAAGAACCACCATCAGCCGCCGTCCGACCTTAAGTTCGAGCCGTTGAACGGGTATAATTCAACCTTTTCAGCTCTGAGACTGGGTATAACGGCGCCAATTTGAATAATTACTTGAGTTTTTGTGGGCAGTACAACTTTAATTCAGCAGGAATAGTTGGAAGGTGAAGTGAAGTTGCTGAACAACTCGCGGGGAGGGAGCAACCAGCCGTCGCCGGATAAACGGTCCGAAAGTCGAGATTGTCACGTGACAACACCGTATTTAATCACGTGTGCTTGTTGTCGTGATGGCGGTGATGTCGTCGTCGACGTCGACAGCCACTAACCTCAACTGACCAGTTTTCCAAAACTGAGAACGGACTCGGGGGCTCTGTCTGATTCGCTGTCTTTTTTCTGTCTCGGCAAAATTGTCAATGAACTCAAGTGTTTCAACACCCTGGACCATTATTCAATTGCATTGAACTTGTCTCTTGATCGACATCCACGCCTGTCAGCGCGCTAACTGATACGACGGGTCGACTGCCAGGCGAATTGATAGACATTGATAAAAAATACCTCGAACGCATTCACTGCGGTACACCGAATGCTCGCTTTACATTTCACAATTTAATCTTGGGTCGGTCTGGTAAATATCTCGGACTTTTCATGAATTTCTGCCTCGGTCCACAGCGGGCGTTTAGCAACCACCGCACAGGTTGTGGGCTTCATTGCCGGAGTTGTTTATCTGTCCTCGACTTCGACAAGCAGGGCTTTATCACTGATAGTCCCAGAGTGGTGGCTTGTCCAACCCGAGGTTTGCCATCGTCCAGAATTATATCACCGATTTTCATTGATTTAAAACAGCATCAAGACTGGGTCAAGAGTTAGGCCACGTCACTGAAACGATTGAAGCTAATTAAGCTGTGTTCAAGATCGACAAGGACTAGGGCAAGGTATCCATTGATACCAACAAATCTCTTTGATTATTGATCACTTCTGCTTGTGGGGTCCTTGGGCTCCCAACCAGTGGCGATTCTACGGTGAGAGCAAAACCTCTGTCGCTTCTCTCCGGTAATTTCTATTATAGATGCGCCTACTACAGGAACTCCGCGTACTCGAATACCTTCTGACTATCCTTTCTAGAATTTATGTGTCGTTCTGACGAGCCAGATACCGTCGAAGTGACTGACTGCTTTCCGAAAACCTGCGGCAACCCACGGATCCATGTCGTTCTGAATCCGCGTAGCATGTCTTTCCCTCGAAATCAAAGTTGTAAGACTCTCAATGACCCATACTGATTCAACCTTCACGACAGAAAGACTCGGTGATAAATTAAAATGCACTTGGTAAGATATTCTCGTGGATTACTATCACTTTTTCTTTATGCTCATTCAGCTGTGGCAATCTTTAGACAGCCTGTCCAGATGTTCTAAAAAGTTGTCTTGACTCGGTACGACTTTGAACCTCTCCCAACACGTCAAAGCGATGAAGCAACGATACGACTCGCAGGCAGTGTTTTGCCTGCGCCGCTTCGGCGCTTAGTCTATTTTCCCCCAATCAATCAACCTACCATCAAGACGCTATCTTCCGGCAATGCTTGAGCCGACAAACCAAGTTTAAATGGCTATTTACTAATCCAGGGGAAGTATGCGAGGCCGTGCAGTCCGTGTTTGGACAGATCCTGTCACGATTTCGTCCACTCTTCTTCCCGATTTTCCGGTCTTCATCGCTCGCTGCCGTGAATTGGTTACTAAGGTCGACTCATCTGATCTATGCTCAGTAACGTCAAGACTAAAGTTGTTCAACTTCCTGCGGCAGTATTAACAGCACTGGAGATGGCGTTAATTCCGGGGAGGTTGCACCTTTCAATACGTCCCACTTTGCCTCAGAATACGTCGTCTGTGGGTGACCAACCTTGATTCATATTTTAAACATCCCGATTTCCCCTCATCCTTCAAATACGTTCCTAGTGAAAGATGGAGCCCCAGAGGGTGTAAATGGCATGTCTCCACTTGGACACGTAAAGGCAGAACAGTCATTTCACTGCTCTCGGGAATTTCGGGTTCTGGAAGCTAGAAGTCATCGGAACTAATTATCACTTCCAAGTAACTGTGGTACTGTATTTTGTTCAATAGCTTTGGATGTCTGTAACGTATCGGACAAACAAATTATTTATATACTGTTCGTGTCCGACTCCGTCTCTACGAGAGAGGGTTTCTTCTATGGATACACTACATTACTACTAGCGCTGTCCTGTTCTTTTGTGGATAGGTATAGAGGTATTCCTAAAAATACAATGCTGGGGGATGGTGTTCGACAGAATAAACGTGCTATGAAACAGTCCATAAAACCAAAAAAAGGTCCAGATAACTTGTCGAAGAATGAAAGCAACAAACTACAACACAACAATGAGAACATGACAAAAATACGAAATATAACAATAATAAAACGTGTATAGGATACCGGAATCGTTCCATTACATACGGAACAATCTATCGTGGCTGTCGGATCAGGTCGCTCCGAGCTGCGAGGTCGAGTTGCTCGCGATATTCGACAAACTGGATGTCAAAGTTCGTCCATCCAAGGTTTGCATCGGTCCCAAAGGCGGCTCCAGCGGCCACCATTCCAAGTTCGCACTCTTGACCATCCATCGTGTGGTGCCATCCTTTCGATCCAGATTAACACTGAACAGAGGGAAAAGTCTGCGTAGGTGACATCGTGCCCCATGGCAACAACTCCGTCTCCGTCGCCAGCATTCTTATCCATGATTAAGGCGAGGAAGTCGAACTGTTCTTTGACTGCTTGCCAGGCTTGTTCCCGTTGAGGGCCAGCCAAGGCGCCGCCTGGAGCTCCGCGAAAGTAGGACTGGGATCGTTCTGGTAGTTGTTGGTGGCTGATGGGGACCATGATTGGGAGAAGAGGTTTCGAAAAGACCTCTTGAATATAGTGGACGAAAAGAGTCTGAAGTGCTCTCGTTCCTTCGGGGAACACAGGTCGTGCTGGATAGGCTGACTCCAGATACTCTGCGATGCTGTTGGTGTTTGATAGTATCTGAGGTGGGTACCCAATTCTTGTCGGGTCAACCACAACTGGGAGTGTGTAAATTGGACGACCGTCGCTGCGCATCGCAGACGGAGGAGCTCCAATTTGCTGCAGTGTTCGTTCAACGTCTTGAAATTCTACCCAGATTGTCTGGTATCGTAGACGTTTGTAGTTGAGAATAAATCTAATAACCAAGTCAGTCACCAAGAATGTTGTGCACACGATGTAACATACCGAATTCTCCAAATGTTTGGTGCCCAGGGTTGCGCCATATGCCCTGGAACGTCGTAGAGTGTGATTACAGGAGTGTGCGCGTGGCGGGAGGACCCGTGGCGCGACGACATGTTGATAATTAAGGGGATGAGGAACAAGACCACATTCTTTCCGAGCCAGGTTATGAAGACTTTAAAAGCTTGATACGATCGCAATATAGCGTCATAACGCCTCGGAGACAACCCTGATTCGTTAACAGTCATGTCCAGTCATAGAAACATCCAAAGCTGCGACTCTCAGTTTGGGTCGTGTTTCTACAGGTTGGTGCAATGATCATGAGCGTCGGCCAGAAACAGGAGAGATCTGTGGATTTAACGGGCGGAACAGCGGACAGATCTTTCACCGATAGTAGCCCGTCGATAGATGGACCCTGCTTATGATCAAAAAAGGGTATTTGGAAGTGAACAAAAAAAGTGCGACAATTACATCTCGGGTAGCCAAAATGTGGACAGAGATGAGAAGTAGTGACTTGGATAATTCCTTCGACACTAGACATGAGTTGGTCACAAGTCTGTTCGAAAGCTCTGCATGTTTCTGCTAGAAAGCTGTATGTTGTGTGTAGAATACGAGGCAGTGCCGCAATTTGGTAAAATTCCTTTACTTGGACAGCGATTTTGATTCCGACGGTCATGTGACATTTAGATTTACTACCACTTCAGCGAAGTCCTCCAAGAGGTTGCAAAGTACTCGACAAGGAATCAGTATCAAAAAAATTATCTCTATTCTCCTTACTGATCCAAGTACACTTGAACCCTTGGGGAAGGAAATGACTCAGGGAAAGACCATATCGCAGGCTTTGCCACGTTCAAAACAATACACAGCCCGGCTTACAGATACAGCACATGTAAATTTCTTTTCGTGCCTTTCCTGCCTTTCACCCCCCATGAGTCTGACCATTTTGTCCTATTTTACTGCAGGAAATATCGTAGTTTCTCCACGGCTTGACGACGGCGTGAAACACCGAGGGAGAAATCCCTTCAAGCACAAGGGCCAAATACGAGTATAGGTCCTCGTCCTGTCGGACAATTAACGTCGGGGACACTTAAACGTGATTTACAAAGATTTACATGCTGCCATATTGGGTATTTATACTCGGATTCCCTCCAACTTGGTGCACTGTAAGTCCCACTCGAAATGATATCATGCGGATGTGGGGCCCTGATCAATGGTTGGTACAGAAGACAAACCTTGCGGAAGTTGCAACTGACTCGAGCTTTGATGTGAATCCTAATTTTTTCCTCGTCGGTTGCGAGAGACTGGGATACGTTCCACGATAACGGGAATTTTTATTCACCGCCCGAACAATATCCCAATGCGCATGAAGACGAGAGGTATTAGTATCAGCTATAGCAGATATCCGAGTCAAGGTTGACCAAGATCGACTGCTTTTCCTGCTTATGAGAACTTCGGCTCATCCTTTCACCCTTTTGTGATCTAGAAATAATAAGCGCAGGAAAATCACGCCCGTCAATCCCGTTAGCAACTTCACTCGTACTCGATTGCGGGTTGGGGTCGACTTTTTATTAAAAGAAAAAGTACTTACCTCCGTCTCTCCCGAGCGCACAGCACCAACAGAACCCTATTCTTGTCCAACAATACGTCATAAAATAAATGACCTTCATCCGCCCAAGCACAATAACCGTCGTCTTCACACAAGTTTCAGAAAGGTTCGGGTCCGCCTGCCAGATCTCTTTTGACAGAACTATCTAACTTCAAAAAGTAATATCGTCCTGTAGTTTGGTTACTGAAAATGCACTTTTGACGCCTTTCATCCCGTACAATCATTGTCGGTGGCTATCAATTCTGTCTTGGGACGGAGTAGATATCTATACTGACGTGAGCTCAGTAGACAGATTTTGACTCCACATAGTTTCTAGCTCGGAGCTGCGCCGCAATTCTATGTAAGGATTTCTTCATAGTGATGAGGCGCTAATGACCCAACCAAGTAACACCAAGGAATACGGAATTGCGGAAGTGCTGCTCGAGTTCATTACACGTGGAATGACGGGACTCATCTATTGACGATCCTCCGTAAAGCCCTCTCCAGACCATTCCAACCATTCATCTAGTTGCAAATTATTTCTGCTGGCTTCTGGATTACCATATGTTTCCCGAGTCGCGCGCCGCCTTTAGCCCTGCCGCCATTTCGGCGGCAGCCCATGAATAGAGTTTCTGGAATCACTTTTAAGCAAAGCTAACCATATGGGAGTCCCTCTCAATTCTACGATCTTGATCTTTTAATTCTATCAGCGTTCCCTTAGTCCGCGTGCTAGCCTATTCAAAAAAATATTTTGCGCCATTATCTTCACACTTCTAGTTCAAACGGAGGTGTCCCATGGCTTTCACCGATGGAGAACATCTTGTTGCTGCCACGAGACTTCGTTTTACAATAGGTCGGGGTCAAGATACGTTGTTTCCTCCGATCTGATATGTACACTACTATTTTTAGAATCTTGAAGGTGTGCGCGTCAACTCTGTCGACTTCGAGTGTTCTGCACATTTACAATAAGAGCGCAATCCAAGATTTCGGCAAGTGAGTATGGAGTACCCGGATGCTACTATGCGCCTTGAGTTTAAATTTATACTTACATCTGATGCTGTCCTGCGCTGCACTTGCGGCGCTCGCCGCAAAAACGCCGTGACCAAAAACGGATGAAAGGCAACATCAAACATGATCGATGTATGATCGGGTTCTAGGGGAAGGAAAGGTACGGTGCGGTGCGGTACGATCATACATGGGTGGATGGATGGAGGTAGGCTGTAATGGGCGCTAGAGGTTTCAACGACGTCAATAATACGCGCCTGGCATACAAGGAAGATCTAGAAATGGCGTGAGTCATTGTCTACCATTTGGACTAGCTCAACAGAAGACGTATCATACAAACCTAGTATCCGACATTGCTCGACTTGTTGGTCAAAGGCTTATCATAGCACTGCGGGTAAATGTCATCCAACTAGGGCCTATTTTTGCAGATTGAATGACAAGTTATTTAGAATGGCATCTTACTCGTCAAGTGAGATGAATGAAGTGATATTATTTAACTAATAATACATCGACGATCAGAATTTTGGCTTCTATTTCTACAGACAAATAATGGAACAGGCAGGAAAAGAGAAGAGGCGAATCGGGAGAAATACAAGTAGAATTCATCGCCAGGAATATCGTTTTTGGTTATTTACTCTGACTTCTGACCGTCCGGACCTGGAATTTAATAACCTTGGTGGAATAGGCACACCTCATCCCATTTCAACGAGCGGTCGTTAAACTGCTGAGTTCAAGCAGAAAGCTTTTCCCTGAGGATCTTCTTGAGGGTTTCGCCGTCCTCGGCGAATTTCTTGATGCCCTCGTGGAGCTTGTCGAAGGCCATCTGGTCTTGGAGGAGAGCCCAGCGGAATTCGGGCTCGTTGTCGACGTAACTGACCTTCGGGATGGGCTCAGCTTGAGCAGCTATGGGAAGAGAAAAGTCATGAAGGTGCTCCGGCCCGACCGGGAGACAAGACCTACCGACACCCGCGTCGAGTCTTTTGGGGACAGGGTCCGAGGAATTCTTCAGTTCCTCTAGGAGAGCGGGGGAAATGGTGAGGAAGTCGACCCCAGCGAGAGCCTTGATTTCTCCGACCTAACGATGAAGAATTAGATGTTGGAATAGTTATGCTAAGGAAAGGAGGACATTTCGGAAGGATGCACCCATAACAATTGTGTTGTACTTGTGTTGCTTGTAGTAATTGAAAATCTTCTTCACCGACTGAACGCCAGGATCGTCATCCCCTTCGTAAGTTTTCCCTGTATTTTTCTTATACCAATCAAGAATCTAAAATGCTTCTGTTAGAGGAGAGATAGTAGAGTGGTAGCGGCGACTTACACGACCGACAAAGGGTGAGATTAGAGTGACCCCGGCTTCTGCACATGCAACGGCTTGGCCAAAGCCGAAGAGAAGGGTGAGGTTACAGTGGATACCGTCATCGCGCTCGAGTTCGCGGGCGGCCTGGATACCTTCCCAGGTTGACGCAATTTTGATTAAAACTCGCTCCTTTTTGATGCCGACCGAATCGTAAAGGGCAATGAGTTCTTTAGCCTAAAAATCCGTGGTCAGAGAAAATAAAATAACAGGAAAAATTTGAACTCGCCTTGGCCTTGGTCCCCTCCTTGTCAAAAGATAGCCGAGCGTCGACCTCAGTCGAAATTCGGCCGGGAATAATACCAAGAATCGCCTTGCCAAATTCTACCAACTAATATTGTGATACCAGCATTAAAAATGGCACGCATGATAAATAGGTCGGACTTACAAGACGGTCCATGGCCGCGCTTGCTTGGGCTTCAACGCTGCCGCCTTTGGCTTTTCCGAATTGGACGGCCGTATCGACCAGATTGGCATAGCGAGGCTTTCCAACCGCAGCCAAAATCAGCGATGGATTGGTGGTTGCATCCTACAAGATAAAGTAAATCGCTTTGTGAATAAATGCGCTAATGATAATCGACAAAAACTTACCTGGGGCTTATAGGCATCGATAGCTGTATCGATGAGGTAGTTCATATAAAAGTTCAATGTTAGGCAACCGAAATACTCACATTCGAAATCGCCAGAGTCAGAAACAACGACGGTTCCCGTCGCTTTGAGTTGGTCGAGAGATGGAGACATGATGATGATGGTGGTTCGAAAGAAAGGTTCTGGACTTTTATAATTTACAGTCGGGATCACCGGGTCGTGTTAGTGATAAAATGGTTATGTCATCAGATGACGCACTTGTTTCAGTTTAGGGGCTATTCCTGGCGCCTCTGCAAAGTTATTCACTCCGGTAAGCATTATTTTTCCAATGATACTATTTTGTAGGCGTACTTGAAGTAGAAAAAGTCAACATCAACAGTCTTTTACTTACTGCATCTTTGAGTTTCTCTAATATCCAACTAACATCAATTCTTCAGTTGCTTGAATCCCGTGATCCAACGTGCTTGCTTGCAAATTGGTGAGTAAGAACGTTTGTAACCATCGGATCCCACCAGTGTAGGTAAAAGTTTCCCGGGAGAGAAAGGCCAATCGGTTGACTCTAAAACTGTGCCAGTGGAATATCGGGGACGCTGTGGTTAGAATTTCCGAATGCGACGCGCTCACGCCCATGGGACATAAGAAGCCCGGCTATCACCTTTTGTCGTCGGGGCATACCGCCTTGTCAGTGGGATCTTCGAGGAATCTGCACTCCAGTAGTTGAAGAATAATACCTTATATTTACTGTGACCAGCTTAACTTCGCAACGCGATCTGAGTCCGAAAGCCGGTTGTCGCCATTATTAGGGAATTGAATATCAGTCGCGCGACCAGATGACGGTATACATTGAAGTAGTTAATATTTAGTCTCCATAGGCGCCGGATAGGATCCGTTCCGTCTTTCAGTGGTTCTTGCGGAACACTTCGGGAATAGAAGCGATCCGTTGCGGGTCCTAAGCTGGCACGGAATTTATCCAGCACGGAGTTTGACATCCTACGAATGATGCAAAGGGTCAAATCGACGAAGTATATACAGTTTGTTTTGTGGGTGGAAGGACGCAATAAATTCCAATATGTTTTTAGAATGTTTGACGCCGCCGGTTGCGTATAAAAACCTTTTGGAAAGGTCAGGTCAATGCTAGCATTATATACACAGTGCAGAACTCACTGGTCCAAAAAGACATTCATGACTAGTGCATGACTGGTGTTACCAAAGATGTCGAAGGGCAACAATTCAATCTGCTACGAAATTCAGAACGACTCTTGTTGAGGATACAGAGAAAACCAACCTGTCTCGGACAACAGACGTTCAATGTAGCCGTCGTAATCCGTATAGTTAAAATGCCGCTTTTCAAGCTTTGCAAAACAGTTGAATATGAGCACGGAAGAATTGTAGGCTTCCACTTTGAGGTGAATTCATAGAGAGACCACTCAAGAAAGCCGCCAAACTGACATTTGCGCAGCGTCGGAATTTGGGGCCAAATGATTTCCGAGACCCAGTTGTGCAACATAATGAGATCGAGAGAATATTTTAGGTGTCCCATTTTGTCGTAGGTCAAAATTAGGGTTGTAACTGTGGATGTTTCGGCCAGGCGCTAAGAAGACGAGAGATGGCCTGAGGAGTTAGAAAAAAAAAACAGGTATTTTTTAAAGAAAATATGCAAGAACCTTTTGAGTAGATAACTCGGCCGGAAGGCCTTTTGACTCGGGCTCAATCTGGAGCCCAATTGTGAGCGTTCGAAGATCTGGAAAATGCTGCGAAAACGGAACTTTGAGATAAAAATGCTCAGGAATCCGCATTTCAACATTGGTCGTGAGGAAGATTTGAGACTGAGAGCTGCGGGTAGGTTAACCTGGGAATTATATGGGGACGGCCAAAACATAAGAGGATATTGGTCTTTTAGGAACGATTACCTGCAAAAACGACAAAGGGGCTTCGACGGTCTCCAAACGTGACAGAGCTTTGGAATCCAAATTGAATAAGGAACCAGTAAACGCAGTCTTGAATCTGACTCTTAAGGCACGAAGGACTGGGGTTTTGGAAAGGACCTGGCTTAATATGAACTCGTCGTCGATTTCGATTAGGTCAAGTTCTTCAAGCAAGAGATCTCCTTTATGTTCTGCTATCTTGTCAAGAATGCCCGGGCTGGTAGTCGAAAGGTTCACAAGAGTGTTGAATCCGACGTGTTTCCAAAGCTCGTCGAATGGATCCTCGTCCCTGGCCTTGAAGATGGCTGTGAGCGATTTCAGTCTGAGTGTAGAGAGTTTTTGGAGATGCTTCTCAGTGACGCCTTCGGCAAGCACACAGTGTCTCAGGCCTAAGTTTTCCAACCGTTGCAAACTCGTCACTGCCTTGATAACGTCTTTGGTAATCGGAGTAGAGACGAACGAAAGTTCTCGAATGTTGGACATTTCTCGCATGGACTTCAAATACAGGGAGAGGAACTCTCGAATTGACCATTGATGTGGCATGTCCTCCTTCAAAATCCACGAAACGAATGAACATTTCTTGACGTGTTGAGCCATTGTACGTGCCGTACTTTCCCGTTTGAGTATGCTCCTACAGAATGACGCGTAATTTTGGTAGGCAGAAGAGCTTCTTCTCGTATCTCCGTCAAATTCTAGTGCTTCAAAGATCCAAGGAAGGGTAACTGAGCCAAAAAAGCGACACACGAGAGCCAAACTGGATAAGTCGCGTTTCACTCTCGGGTGCGCCGAGTACCTGACGTATTGAAAAATTTCCAGGTATATTTCATTTGGAATTGGAGATAGAGTTCTGGAGCCACTTTTTCTAATAGGGCCTAACAGAATAGAAAACTGTCAGTGAGGTGTTGAAGCTTGTGCAAGACGCTAGGCGTACTTGACCACTGTAAAACAGACATTGTACCTTAAAAACTTGCTGGTACAATGAGTAGAGTTTCAAAATGCTCTACATAAACTTGGAAAGCGGTAAAAACCTTCAAAACGTCAGGCAAATGAGGAGAGAAAAAGAGGGTAATGGTGTTGATCGCATCATTACCCATAGCCCTTCTGGGGTTAAACACAATTTTGGTAAGTAGGTCACACCCGCACATCACGCTAATTTAAAGTCACGGCGGGCAAATCTCAATTCTCTCATCTTGTCTCATCCGGATTCCACTTTTTGCCCATTATTTGCCTTGAGTCCCTGATCTCCTTGAATCAACCATAGTCAGCTTATTTTTTTTGTCGTGCTATGCTTTCTGGACAGATTTGGAGAGTCAAGACTCAAAAATTGCGAATTGAACAGTCGAACATGACTCGAGTCAGGGGTCATCATCTTAGAGCTAGAACTTCTGTGTAAAGCAGACGCAAGGTTTGCCTGATCAGTTCGTTCTAATTTACATCAGCTTCAATTTTGGTTGTTCTCAGTAGCCCGAGGGGAATCCTCGAAGGGTACCTCGAGAAGTTAGAACACAGAAGGAGACTTGGACTCAGCTTCTTGTGTTTCTTTTAGTAATCCTATCGATATGACTCGGTCCTCTGGAGCTTTCCTGGACGAATGGTCTTCCTTCTGGTTCTAGAGCGGAAGCACTCGTTTTGAGGGATCATGGGTGGTTATCCTTTACTTCTCATCCTCGTTCCAAGTCTTTTCATCAGCCTTCTCAATTTAATCTCGCAATTGACAGAAATGGTCCGCAAGCATGGCCCTCAGGTAATGACAGCTCTAGTTATCCTGTTCTGTGTTCAAAGGGTTTATGCGACCATGGCCAGGGCCAATTTCCTGCAATCCGGGATTCAAAACTATCCTCAGACTTTTGACTCTACTAGCGCCTCAACAAGTACTCACAGTGTTGTATCTCTCCTTCACCGGCGCGCCATCCCACTTGAGACCTCGCTCCAATCTGCATGATGTAGACCCGAAATTCATTCATTCTTGAGCCGCTGCTAACTGATTTCAGCGTTTATGTATTCCACAATCACATTCGGTGCAAGGAAAGGAGGTCAAAAGTGAACTTCCTAGGTTTGGGGCTCTTTGCGCATGGAGGAGCAGCCAAGAACTTGTCATACATGACTGCTACCCCGGGGCTGACAGAAGGCGACTGCAGCGCTAAGTTCTTGCCACACCAATGAAGTGGGTCTTTCTGGCGTTTAATGGACCGCGAATGTTGGAACAAGTATTGATCTGCGTTGTCCTGTTCCACTGGTTTCGCGAGGGCTAGCGAGCTATTTGTGCACTTTCTCGTGTTACTCAGTGTCTCCATGTCGCTACTTAGGCGTTAACATATGCCGGGTTGCAGCTCAGAAATGAATACTCGGCGTAGCCCCTACTATCGGATCCCAATATCAAGTCCAACCTCACGTAAACCTTGTACAGACGTGGTCATCATCTTTTAATTGGTTCAGATTTCTAATATGCCTCGTGTATTAAAGCCCGGCGATAGCAGCGCCAATAGCAGCGACAAGAACTACTCATGTTGCCTCTCCGGCAAGTTCGAAACGTAGTGGTATGAAACTTACCCCAAGGAATATCGTTGCTCGCTTCCGACTGCCCATCGGTGAACCACATCTGCCAATGCCTTCGAGAATACACATGATTCGAACGACCTTCCTTCTCCGAGAAAATTCGTCGAATGTCCATGAACCAGGTTAGGTACTCGGAGATTCGTGGAAACGGAGGAATGACCGAGGACGGGACCCGTGGGCATGTTGTTGCATCGTAGAAAAGTTGTGGTCTAGCCGAGGACATTCAAGAAATTGATTCATAAACATCAAGGGAAAAAAACACGGTGTTGGAGCAACGACTGGGTCCTCCCTCTTTAGCGCAATTGTTAATGTGACTGTTCGAAATCGCCATTCATGACTTCGACTTTGCCATTCACTAATGACCCAATGAAGTCTTGCAATTGTTCATATGTTATTCTTCCGGCTTTGCAGTGGTTGATGAGATTACGATAGAAACTGGAGGGCATTTCGGCTATCCAGTGCGATTCGAGGTACGACCAGTGAACGGTATCTCCAAAAAGACATTTGCGCATTGAGGGGAATTTGGGATGCAACAGGGTATGAATCCACTCTTCCTGCTTGAAAGGATCAAAAAACAATGGTGGCCACCCAAGACGATCAAAGCAAAGGTCTAGAGTATGCAATGGTGGATGCTCTTTCCACGCTTGAGTCAAGGCTAGAATCGCCTAGTGATCTTATCATTAGAGTCTGTATACGAGAGCGGGAGTGAAACGAACTTGTTCAATTAAAACGTTATGGGGTTGCGAAGAACTCGATAAATCATCGGCACCGAAATCGATTTTAAGGGTTCGCACGTCTGGGAAGTGCTTATGGACCGAAATCTGCAGATAAAATGATAGAGGAATTTGCATGTGTGTGATGGGCAATGAAGACGATTTGAGAGCCTCGAGTTCAGCTTGACTAATTGCGAAGCCCTTCAATGGACTCGCAACGCGCAAACTTGATATAGGTCGTCCAGGAATCAAGCTTGCCAGCAAAGATATAGGCCCTTCTACGTTTTCCAAGACTGGAAGTGCTGTCGAGTCCAGTTTAAATTGTCCTGTCGAGCGATCCGGAATATAACAACTCGGAGCGTTGTGAGCGCAGGGGTCCGTCGAAGAAGTTTTGCCATAATTTCAGGATCGTTAACCATGTAAGTGTCAAGGGTTTGAAGCGGAAGAATGCCTTCCGTTTCGGACAAACGATGGATAAGGTACCAGCTGTTGGTAATGAGGTTTAAAAGAAATTTGAGGTTGAGCTCCCTCAATAGAGGACAAATCGCGAATGCAGTGTCGATTCCCATCAATGTGTGTTCTTCAGCGCTGAATGCAACCACCAGACTTTCGAGTTCCAGAGACGAGAGACTGCGCAAGTGCCTGATATTAACATCGTCCGCTAGCGAGCAATCACCAAGAATCAACGACTTCAACTCGCTTAGATGTCCGATAGTTTGCAGAAACTCTTTGGTGAGCGACGTATAAATAAGCGAAAGTTCTTGAAGGTTAGGCATGTACCACAACGCTCTCCAATAGAGAGATAAAACTTCTTGGTATGTGCCAGCTGGCACGAGTCGATCGTCGTCCAAATCCCACATTTTCAGCGTACACCTGTTAACATACCGCGCAAACTTTCTTGCAACCATTTTTCCTTTGACTATTTCATCGCAGAAGGAGACGTAATCTTGAGACGCGAAATCCTTATAATCGTCTCCAATTCGAGGAGTAAAACGGAGGGTTTCAAAGAGCCATGACACCACAAGAGAGCGAAAGAAACGGCAAACAAGGGCTAGATTGAGTAGATCCTTCTTTGCTCGTGGTCCCTCCGTTAACACAACGGTGTCTGACAGCCTGAAAAACTGCAAGATCTCCAGGTATATTTCGTTTGGAAGTGGTGGTAAGGTCTTTCTGCCACGTCGTCGAACCGAGGCTAAATATCGATGAGTGGAAATCTATCAAGTCATAAAAGGGATAAGGCCGCACTTGGCCACGTTTTGTCGGGCATTTCCCTTTACCACCTAACGAAAAGCAGGTGACTTGGAGCTCGAGGATGAGGGTAGCTGAAAGAACTCGGAGGGATTGGGAATCGAAGACCGCAATTGATGATGTCATGTGATTTTGAGGCCCCTATCTCACCGTTGCAACACCAGAAATAAGCGCCGGATGTCCTGACTCCGCCAGTAATGTCGGAATAGTGAGGACCACGTCAAAATGACTGATTTATCCTAGTTAAATAATGCTTATTTTTGATATATAGTAATGTACAGCATTGCAATTTATCTACCATTTAGACATACCTCCGTATTTCCGAGTAAAGGCAGCCGATCCTCGCTGATTGGAATGCCTATCACTACTTATAATTATCATACTCAAAGCGCCTTTTCGGACGTTCTAACCTCTCGACGGGAATTCCTTTTCTTTGCGCCGAAATTCAAATTATATCCTTGGAAAATATGTGAGAACAAAGACCGAATGTGGCAAAACTATCCCGTGAACAGCTGATAACGATCAATGCCCGTTCGGCTGTGGAATTTGTGAAATCCTGTGTGTGTGTTCTGCGGGTGTACACTCAGCTGTATACTTTCCTTTCAACCACCTCCGATTCACATAGAGTCGGTTCTCAATTCTCACCAAAACCACTTCTCAACATCAGCGACTCGTCTTTCAAGCAGGTGCTTTCGATCTATTCTTGACTTTCGAATGAGCGCTAACTGGTCGCAACGCCACAGATCTGACAATGGAGAGCTCGACCAAGGACAAGTCAGTCAAGACGCCGTTTGGCTTGCACCCACTGCTCATCATACTGACCGGCACATCCTGATAGAATCGTCGACGTCAGTGCAGCAGGAAACTGGGACGGGATAGAAGACGAGGGTCCTGAGTGAGTTCACCTTCCATTTTATTTCCCGAAAACAAACGGAAGTTTGTTCTTTGCAGGCCTGAAAAAATCGATGAAGAATCCTCTAAGTAAGCCTATCAAATGATTGTTGAAGAGTTATCCAACGTACTTCAGGAGCTTTAAAGACTATCGAGGGAAGAATGACCTACAAACAGCCGCAGTCAAAGGGGTGAAAGGTGGGAATGGGAAGCCCAAGGAAAAGTGAGAAAGGCTTCGACAACCCAATGATGTTCAAGGGTGTTTCTAGGCTAGGGGAGTTGTGAGGAGAGAGTGCAGCTATTGAACATTCGTTTAATTCACAGGACGCTTTATTTTACTTTTACTTAGATCTATTTCAAATTTTACATTCTGAAAACGGTCTGTTACGGTGTAGGAATGCTCGTATTAAGACAATCACATGTGAATTGGCACAAGCGATTCAAGTCTGACGGTCTGCAGAACCCAAATTAGGCGCCGGTATAGTTGACTCAATAGATTTCGAGCATTACAAATACTGCCGAGCATCGGAAAGTAGCAGTCTCCGGCTTTGTAGCTTAGTAGAAAGGCCCACATGAAAAGTATGTCAGGTGTTTCTATAAAATCAGTCGCAATAGTGTTGCGATAGCGTTTGCCCACCAGTTCCCGGCGCCTAGGGCACTGATTTCAAGTCAAGATAAGATAAAAAGACTGATAGATTCAATTAATCACCATGGTTTCGTTAGCCAAATTGATCTGTTAAAGCGGGAGCACATATTTCATTAAAACCAAAGATCAAGTGGAAGCGAGGGATTTATTACCTCCTTCGAGATTTATGAGTGATAGAAGGTTGATAAATACCGTTTTAATATTTCAACGTCGAAAAAAATACCGGAAATTACGGAACGAGAGGGGGTGAAAAAAGGGCTGGAGGAGGTTATTGTAGAGTGCATCTGAATCGGCCGAGGCTTCTATCAAAATTCATAGAAGTAGACACCCCAAGGCCGAGTTTGGCGTGTATTATTGACCAACCTGAAACAGGAGGTCTTTTGAACCCGAAAGGTATCTGCCCAGTATGGGATGACATGCATACAATCCTACTTACCGGGTGACTCAAATATTCGTTGAAAGCATGCTTGGGGCTTTTGAGACGATGCGATGACACCGGCATAATCCCTGGTGTTACAGAGTCGAATTGTAAAATGTGGCTAATATACAAATGAGAAGAAAACTTCGGAGTTGTACAGGGGGACGGATCCAAGAAAAACCGAGGTATGCGTTCGAAAGTAACGGAGAGGTGTGCGTCGTTGATCGTTTTGGGATGCAGTCGCGTGATGGCGAGGACAAATGCGTCTTTAGGTTTACCAATGCGTGGATGGATGGTGGGAGGGGAGACGGTGAATTAAGAAATAATCACTTAGAGTGCCTATCATTCATCGGCTTGATGAGTTCTGAGTGGGATGATCTTTAAATGGGAAAAGGTAGGCGTTCACACTCACCGGAAAGATTTGGCTCGTTAGACCGGTATCTGATGGTAATCGTCGATCTGGCGAGGTGGAGACGAAGAACTTGAGCGAGCCAGACGGGTCCCCGCTTTCACGACAGTGTGAAAAAAGCCGTCTGTCGCTTAAGGCTCCTCCTAGCGCAAGAGAACCCACTTCTGATGGGTATATTGAGAACTGAGCGTGCAGGTGGTCAGGAATAGATAGCTGCAGATGCGAATAATAATAATACGCAGTCAGCCTGTGGACGAGCATAGGTTCAGCGTGCGGTTATCACCTTGGCTAGGATCCGGCGCCGTATCCAACTTCCGTCAGGTGCTCCAGAGACATCAACCACTCGATACTGCTCGCCGTCAGTACTGACCACGAGACGGACAACAGTAAGTGGGCTATGGGGCCTAGTGACGTGGTAGAGTGGATGAGCACAAGCTGGCAAAACGCCGCCAGGGAACACGACACTTACATTATAGAGAGGGAGGAAGAGGGAACGGCGAAATTTCATTTAAACGACGACATCATTTATGAACCTTTTGTACCTGCCCTGCGATGTAAACCCGGTCAGTAGTAAATTTGTTGATCATCATCAGGCAAGAGACCTTTTTACTCTTCCCATCAAATTCGTGACCGAACACCAGACAAATCGGTCCATATGCCCATTGATTAGATGGTTGACTCGACGGGAATGTCAATTAGATTCTTGCATCACGAAATTATGCAAAAGGACGAGTGTGTTCTATAGATAACCCACGGATGTCCCAGCGAAATAGACCCCTGCACGTTTGATGGTTTTGAGACACGGGTGCGTTCAGGTCCTCGAGGCTCAAAGATCTTGCATCCGAGGTCGCTCCAGGCTTCAAATTTTCAAATTTTCGGTTCTGGGAGCGTCGCACCGGGCAGGCAGGTTGACAGCATTGATCTTTGACGGGTATGTCCCGACAACGGACGACGGACGACGGACAACGGTCGAGCAATGTGGGGGCGTGTTGTTGGCTCCTGGCATTTTCTGAGATCCTTGGAGCTCGGCGATATGGATGGGTAGACGCTTGGAGAAAAAATTTCATGCAACCAGGGTGATCAATGGCAGCCTCGAGTTTGGCCCGACCACACGCTGGCGGATGGAAGGGACGTGCAGGATTGTGCCGGAAGTTTTGAAATGCAAGGCACTACTGTCCGAAACGGGCATCCGGCACTTGTTCCTCAACCACCACAAGCCCAAGGGTGAGGGCCTGACGTCCCATTTCCGCTGTGTTTTGTCGCGCTCAAACCCTCCTTCATGGCCCAGTGAGTTAGTCGATGCATGGGTTTCGTCGACCTGTTGACACTTGTCTGCCTGCCACAGCTCGATATCGTATTTTTAGTTGACTGTTGGATGGCTGTTTATAGGCACGACTTCGCGAATTCTATCATTTCTGTGGCTCGTAGAAGAGCCTTTCAGACGCGATTTGGACCCGCCAGCAGTCCAAAATCTGCGATACCGGCAAATTCTTTCAATCAGTGTCGCAAAAAACACACCATGAGACAGAAATCGGCCACAAACTACGTCCATCCCACACCTAAATTAAATAGCTTGCTACGCAGCATCCCTTCCTTCGTGAGTCGTCTAACATCAATCAATCCTTGACCTCCGTTCACACCCCAACCAGTCCGAATAGATGGGAATTATTAACGTTCTGCCAGGATCAGGAGGGTCCAGCAATCCCATGATGTCTTTTTCACTCATTGCCGCACGACCATGATCGGACGATCCGCTTAATCTGCTGCACAGCCTTGGGGCTTGGCCAACTTTCGACCGAGTTCCAACTCCCACAAAACCGGACCCCATCTATCTAAAAAGCCTCCCTGAGGTTCCCAAAACGAGACACGAGCTCGCCACTGTGACCGAACCGCAGTTGCTTTCATAACCTATGACCAAATCGTAAAATCGTTCTATCATGTCGTAGATGACGGTGATACACCCGCAAGTCCGCCCGGAGGGTGGAGGCACCAGTAGGGACGGTGCCTCTGCGCTAGCGCTGTCCTTGGCTGCCAGCTATTGGTCCGCATCAACATTGTGCCTCTTCAGTAATCTGCCTTGTCATTACGACCGTGTCGCATAACCTCGGAAGTCTGCAATTCCGCATGTTTTTTTTTCATGACATCTGCCCAACTAATGAGTGCGGGTTTCACCATAATTAAAAGTCGAGTCTCGGTAATCAGCCAATTGTCAACGTATGCGGCGGAAACGGGAGAGGGTAAGTATAACGTATAACGCGGGCCTCGCTCCTCGCTTTATCCCAGTTTCACTGATTATAATATTAGTTCGAATCCGTGAAGCAGCCTTTAACTTTTCGCCGCACTGCTCAAATGGAGCATCCAATTCTCAGAGTCGCCTGAGGGAAGGTTGCGGTCTGCGGGGTAGCAGCACATTCGGATGCCCGAGCTTGGTCATCCAAGAATTCCAAGATGGACCGCTAGTCGTCCCACATTTTTTTTATTTCTCTGTATCAACTCATTGCATGCGCACGCGGCATGCCAGTGACGCCACGATAGATCGAAGCCGTTTCGAAGGTCGACCGGGCTGATACTATCATCTCCAAGTGATTTCTTGCCAGTCCAAGTCTTTGTCACCAGCCATAGCCGGTCACGTTATCGTGTGGCTTCTCTTTATCTATCCGAGTCTCGGGTGCGCGAAGCCGGAGTACTGTTTCTCTCGTTTCCTACACTCACCCGCATCGACCCACACAACCATGGCCTCTCTCAAAGTCGGCGACAAAATCACTGAAGGCACCTTCAAATACGTGCCCTACACTCCAGAGCTCGAGAACGGCGTGCGTCGGCTTTTTCGTTTACCCAATGCCATCTAAAAACTAAATGTTCGGCTGATCCTTGGAACCTCGCAGCTAGCATGCGGAGTCCGTAAGTATCCGCGTTCTGCATGATTCATGATGAAACAGCCCAAAACTGATTGTCGAAAAAAAATCAATAATCAACACTCATCAACCCATCCAGCCACGACACTGTCCACGAACGACTGGAAGGGGAAGAAGGTCGTGCTCTTCTCTGTCCCCGGGGCGTTCACCGTGAGTCTCTGTCCTATTTTTTGCTCAAGCCCGTTTAAGTCAGCATGCTGATGGGGTATTTTTTGCGCTGATTTAGCCTACCTGCCACGTGAATCACCTGCCGCCATACATCCAAAAATACGACGAGTTCAAGGCGAAGGGCGTTGATGTCATCGCGGTCGTCGCCGCCAACGACCCGTTTGTGATGAGCGGATGGGCGAGGGTCGAGGGGCTCAAGGATAAGGTAAAGTTATCATCGATTTTTTTTATCCATCCATCCATCCATCCATCCATCTATCGAACCTTGTATAAGTATACGCATCCAAGCTATAACTGACACTGATGCGACTTGTGAACTTTCTATAGATCCTCGCACTGTCCGACACCGAGGCCAAATGGAACAAGCAGTTTGGGCTCAGTTTGGATCTATCCCAGGCGGGTCTTGGTACTCGCACTGCGCGTTATGCGATGATCCTGGATGATCTCGAGGTCAAATACATTGGGGTGAGTTCCCCAATCCAAGTCTTGATTCCCATCCCCATCTCGTTCTGTTCTGCTTTCTGGTGCAATGGTCTGGTCTGGTCTGTTCTGATAACCCCTTCTCCTACCCATAGATCGAGCCCGCTCCAGGTGTGACTGTCTCCAGCGCCGACTCTGTCCTCGCAAAGTTGTAGAACCTAGAAAGAACAGGGGCCAGAAGCAGACAAAGAAATAATTATACATTAACTCTATGATCCAAGCCTGTATGTAGAACGAACAACCCCTAGAAGAAAGAGGATCAATTCATAACACTGTCGTATACGTATATAAGCGAATACAGCGAGAACTGAGAAACTAGACTGGTGTATGAGAAACGACACAACAAAGTGAAAGCAACAAAGAAAATGCAAATGGTCATCGCAGGAATACTGAATGAGTAAAAGAGATATATCATGATGCCCAAGGGTTATGATCGTCCGGCATATCGTCGTAAAGCCGCGCATGCAGCGGAGGCGTCGTCGTCCGAGCGAGGACGCCCTCCGCCAGAGCCGTTCGCGTCGTCCTCGTCGTCTCGTCCTCGTCGTCACCAACAACATGCACGACCGCCTCCCCAACATCCACGCGCCGTGACCCGTGGTCCCGCCCCTCCTCGTGCTCTTCCACCTCCACCTCCCCTCTGTTCTCCTCTTCCACCTCGTCGTCGTCATCCCCATTCACGACGTACCCCCGTCTATACACCCTCCTCAGCCCTGCGCCAACGCCGCCCCTTGAGTTCGAATTCCTCCGCTCGCGCGTCTGCGCCTCCTCAGCCGCGTGCGGGTCCTCGACGACGAGGTCGACCGCGTCGGGCGGGAGGGGGTGCGGGACGGGGTGGGCAGGCGACCTCGAGGCTGATCTCGATCCTGTGCCAAGGCCTAAGCCCTTGCCCAGGCCTGAGCCTGAGCCTGAGACTGTGCCGGAGGGCGTGGTGCGCGAGTTGCCACGGGAGAGAGATGGAGGGGAGCGGATTCGTGTGGTGAGGACCGGGCTGCTGCCCCCGCCGCTGCCAGTTCCGGTGCCGGATCTGCTGCGATTGCCACTGCCGCTCCCGCTGGCGCTTGTGACGGAGGAAGAGGGATGCGGAGAGGACGAGGGCGTGTGTCGCGCCGAAGTGTGGGATATGCTCCTCATATACGGCGTCGTGGCTGGGGAGGGGGAAAGGGTGTTGGAGGTGGAGGTGGTATTGACGTTAGGATGGGACTGGGTACGCGATTGAGCTCCCGTCGGCGGCTTGCGCGCCTTGGTCTTGGTCTTGGTCCATTTCAGTAGGACATCCTTCGGCTCGACTGCCTGAGCGTTTCTCGTGTCATCGTGATCCACAAGCCGCTCGTCTCGCCGCACAGGCTCGTCGTCGTCGTCGTAGAACCGGTCTTGCCTCGGCTCTCCCCTGCCCGTCTTAATGCCCTTCCCGTTCCCAATGCCCCTG
Organism: Galerina sulciceps; assembly: GCA_023014345.1. Lineage (NCBI taxonomy): Eukaryota > Fungi > Basidiomycota > Agaricomycetes > Agaricales > Galerinaceae > Galerina > Galerina sulciceps. The sequence goes on from JAEDXJ010000026.1 coordinate 613,154, forward strand.
CTCCCGGCGCCAACACCAACGGCACCATACCCCGCCCACGCCGGGCCATCCCTGCTCTCCATGTACGCCTGCCCCTTCGCGCCGCGGATGGGCGAGAACCATGCACCCCTCTCATCTCTCAACACCCGCTCCTCCTCCGCCCAGATGAACACCCGCGCCGACTCCGAGCTCACGTCGATGCATGGGTAGTTGTAGTCCCCAAACAAGTACGCCCGACTATGTGCGAACAGCTCCTCATCCGCGTCGTCGGGATCGCCGAACGGGAGTCCGTAACCGTCGTCGTCGTCGCCTGCATGGGCATCACCCCCCCAAAGCGTGTCCTCTGACGGGTCCTGCAGGTCCGGCGCGAGATGTACCACATCCTCCGCGTCCTGCTCCAGCAGCGGCGCATGCACACTCTCCCCCTGGTCCGCCCCAACCACCCGCTTGATCGCACTATTCACCACCCTCTCCGCCCGCCCAGGCAGCACCCGCGTGTCCTCCGCCGCCTTCGGCAGCCAGTACTTCCCCCTCCCGCCCTTGCTGTACCGCAGCCCCGCTCGTATCCGCCTCTCCCGCCCGAGCCCCTGGTGCATGTACCCCTCCGCCGGCTCGAACTCGCGATAGTCCATCCCTTCGCCTTGCAGCGTCGTCTTCGTGTCTGCGATCACGTCCAACACCCCGAATGCGTCCCGGAAGGCGTAGTACATTGGCATCCGCGCGACGAAAGTGTGGATTGGGGAGATGAAGTCCCGGTAGGAGAAGGCGTAGTTGTGCGCGATGGCGAAGAGGGGCATCTCGATGCAGATGAAGAGATCGTTGAGTGCGACGGAGACGTGTTCTGAGTCGGTGTAGGGCCCGAGGGAGGTGATGACGCGCGCGGCGACGAGGGTCGAGATGGCGATGGATTGCCAGAATGAGAAGAAGAGGATGCCCTTGACGCAGAGGAATTTCGGGACGGGTCTGTGAGTTGTGTTAGAGACCGGTTTGAATATATGATCTAGGAAACCTTACCGGAAGGGTTTGAGGTCGTCGTTTACGCACACCCAAAACATCGCGAGACAGTATAGACTGACGCAGATGCTGATATTGTAGACGATGCTGACGTAGAGGTATCCCGAGTTTGCACGGAAGTCACCCTCATTGTATTTCCCAACTGCTTTCAGGATGAGCGTTGCAGCTGCTAATAGAGGTTTGACTTGCACGTATTCTGCGTGCGAGTCGGTATTTGGAATACATAAGATTTCATCAGGAATGACTCACGGAGAATACCACGTTTGAGGAAGAGGAATGTATATGGGTCCGAGACGTCAATCTCGCGTTTGAATAGATTGATAGGGAACACTGGGTCTTTGGGCGGTCGGCCATGGAGAAGGATAAGGAGCGAGCGTTCGCCGCCTAGGTAGGATAAGAGGAGTACGAAGAAGCAGTATATCACGAAAGCCTGGAGGTGGACGATTCAGCATAGGGTTCGGGGTTGGGGTTCCGCAGTCTGCGACGAATTGCAAGACTGCAGGGAGAGTGACGTACCTCGTAAATATCGCGAATGGCGTCAATAACGAATGCTGCTTCCACTGAGAACAGCGAGATGAGCGACGAGACGGCGTAGAGTGGGACCATGACCATAATGCGCACGACCATGCTAAACAGCAAACAGCTTCAGCAAACTCCGTCCATCGTCAAACAACAATTCAAGCTGAACTCACCGTTGCAAAGCAGGCTTGCGATAGTTCCTTAACTGCAGAAAAATCGACATCATCGACACGAGCACGGCTACGAGTGTCGAGACGCCGGCCAGGACGAGCACAGGCGTAGGAAGCCGCGAGCCCGCGCCAGAGCCTGCCATGAGTTTCGGTTTTGAGGATGTCTTGAGTGACGGCGCCGCCCTTAAGTTTTGGCTTCGCTTTTGTATGTCCTTACAGGAAGGTTAGGGATCCGGAGAGGAGGCGGGGAGGAGGAAGAGGAGGAGAAGGAGAAGGGAGGCGGGAAGCGCAGGCTGCCAAGGGGGTTGATGACTGCTCGAAACAGAAATCTCTCGTGCCGATCTTCTCCTTTCCCGTCATCCATCATGGTTGCATCCTCTGCCTCAACGGTTCAACTATAGTCGAAATAATCAACGCAGCTCAATTGCCTTCGTTCTCTTATGCACACCGCTCCTTCTGCTCTGATTGAAATTCGGGGAATTGAACCTTCGTCAACCCAGATTCGAATGTCGTCGGAAAATCCCGGACGAGGTGCTGGGTCGTGCATCCATGAATTACTCTCAAAATCCTGTATCTGGATGATCGTTGAAGAACGGTGTGTCTGCATTGTGTCTTTTGTTAATGTAATTACACCCTCATATGTACTCATAGACCTCGGAGTTGTTGACCAGCATTCAAGTTCTGTCGGAATGCTCAACTCCAACGAGATTTGGGCTTCGCGTACTGCACCTGGAAAATCTTACATATGTATACCATACCCAAGCAAGCACGAGCGCCATTTACCTCCACCCTTTTGTCTCCCAGAAGCTTACTGGGTATATCCACCTGCTTCTTTCCTCGAGGATCATTCTCGAAAAACTAGGACTTTTATGATCAGCCTCGCTTGGTGAGTTGTGTTCAAACACCTAATCGAAATACCCTAGCTTACGACCATGCCCCAGGCATTCTCACCTCACTGACCGCTGGCTGTAGAGTACAGTCCTTGAAAACGACTCGAACAAGGAGATAGCACACCCATGACCACGTCGTACACCCGACAGGTTCTCTTGCTCACCTCCGGGCTGGTATTGGACATCTGCACACGATCTCAATCTCGGATACCTGTCCTTCGTGTCCGCCTGTGGGGCCAAGGCCCATTCAGCATGATCAAGATTAGGGAAAAGCTGTATCTCGGACGGCTCAGACGACGAAAAGGTGTTTCTCACCCAATTTTCAACCAAAGGACCAGTCCGTCTGGAGCTACTTCTGCCTCGGTAAACCTTCGTCGTGGACACACTGCTCAACGAAGAAATGTGAGTTTGCACACGTCTCATGCTCGTATAATACAATCCTAACCTCATGCCAATAGCTTTCGCAATTGTTCAGCCTCAGGTTGCTATTACAGGGCTCAACTAATCTTGACCCCAAGGAGATTGTACCCAGCAGCTCTTATGAATTCTCAAGCCCGACCACGGCTGTCTTCCTCTACATATTATTCCGGATACGTCAGAGCAGAGTTGTCTGTGCCAGCAACTTCACATTGGGCGGTTCAATCTCCTCAATTCAAACGTAGCTCAGAAGATGTAAACCTCGCCATTCATTGGATCGGAGAGACAGCCCGCGAGACACATTTCTACAGGTGCTTTTCATTGCAGTATATAGTGTTACAAGTAGTAGTAGTAGTAGTATCAGTTTTTCGAAATATCAGCCTTTCGAAACTCTTCTGCTTCATAATTGGCAGATACAACTGCAAATGGCGGTCGCCCAGGAAGGGACGCGTCTTGATGAATGAATGAGCAAAATCAAAACCACAGTCGACACAACACTCACATTGCAAGGGCAGTTAAACAATACACACGACAGCATGGACCCAGATGATTTTGAGCCTTGAAAGAAACGAGTCCGACAATAACGTCTCCGATTCCATCTACTGTCCGACAGGTTGGAGAGTCTTGGAAGAAGAATCGTCGATTAGGAAAGGAGACCCGTCAGTCACAGATCGATATTCTTCAGATCAAAGATACCCCAAACCACATGTTTTTTTTTTTTTTTTTTTTTTTTTTCAAAATCAGGACTTTGAGGGCGTGGACGGTTTGATTCCTGTGAATTTCAACGTCGAAGGGTCGTTGCTAGAAATGAAGGAGTAGGGGGAAAGTGGCATCTTTGCTATAACATGGAGACAACCATGCGACATTCGTGAAACATGCTGTTAATTTCTTGCTAGCTAACAACTTCGTATAGCGAGCAAGGTTGATATTCTCGTTGCCCTAAAGGTGTTGTGTTCCTCTCCTTAATTTGACTGTGGAGATGGCTGACATATTTGTTCTCCTCGATGTCCGATGAAGTTCTGGTTACGCGTATCACCAAGAACAATGCAAATGAGAGCAATCGTGTGCGGCCGAGGACTGGGGCTGTCTGTAACACTTTGAGGGCATTAACATCGCGTCTAAAAGAGAATAACGTCACGCACCTTGCGCGTTTGCTACGACATACATACGACCACGCTCGCCATTCGTGAAACATGCCGTTCATTCCGAGTCCTGCTGAAAGCAACTTCTTATAACCAGAAAATGGAAATTCCCAAGTTCTTTTCGAGATCGTCCACGGGAATAGAGACCTGCCGCAGCTGGAGATCTGACACAGCGACATGGTTGAAGTGAGGGGTTCTCGTTCTCCTTAGTTGGGTCTTGGAGCTGGCTGACGCATCTTTCCTCCTCAATGTCGACGAAGACGGTCGCGTCTGGGTCGTCACACACAACCCAGCAGTTGAGTGAGAAAGTCGTGCTGAAACGGTGAACATTCCTGGATTGGAACTATTAGAAACCTCGAGCGGCGCTTCACCCTGTCTCAGCCTATGCAACCAATATCCCGTCCGCAACGTGTCTCCCATGGAACATCGAACCGATCGACACATGCGTCGGTATCTGGGGACCGACAAATTAAATCTGCGGGGAGTCAGGATCCAGAGGCACGAGAAAAAAAGAAGGGCTTACCTCTGGTTGGTTCTGCCGCCCGCATAAGGTCTCCAATACAACAACACCTTGCGGTGTATCTTCGAGTGTTCGAACATCTCTGATAGGAACGCCAATTCCTATCGACTGTGACAGCATCACTAATTGGTGATGACGACGCTGCTTGTTCGTGGTTCCAGAGTCCCTAGAGTTTCGCCAATTTCCTCAGAGATCCGGACAATGCGTCTTTGAGTTGGCCTCAAGTATCTGGCGTGTCGATAGCCAAACTGAGCTCCAATTCGCAGACTATCGTCCTGCCATTTTGTTGGGGCAAATTAAATGAGGGTCGCGGCTGAATACAAGGTGAAAGACGTTGAGCATTTATAAAAAGGTGGTAGAGGAGGAAAGGCACCCTCGTGGACGCAATATTCGTGTATGAAATACGGCTAGCAATCTGAGCTTGCCTCAGACCACGGATAGCGAAGAAACCGCGGTGTTTCTTCTTGGTGAGCTAAGCCTCCAAATTGAGGAGGAAGAAGGAAATGGGTGGTATGGGTAGGACTTGGTTGGCAGTGGTCGTGGATGTTGAGCAAGTTCAAATCGGTTGCCATGTTTGACTTGGGACGCGTCGCGTGAATGGAACTCCGACACTACACTCTGGCGACGACAACCCCTCAACCATCTTTTGGTTTCCTCAAAATTGTCCATCCTCATCCCACCTGCACCATTCGCCAAACGGCTCTTATTCTGGGCTTTTCCACTCCCATGAGTTCTCAGAGATTCACTCCTAGTCCAATAGTTTGTGATCTAATCTTGATAACACTCACCCCAAAAGTCCCCGCATCGACACACTATTGACTTCGCTGACAAGGCCTCCTCCGGATTCAAATGGCCCTTCCACCCGGAAATTCAATATGGCACCTTCCCTGTTACTGATAATTATAGGACTCTCTGGATGCCACCGAGCTGCGACGAGGGACAAAGGGGTGAATCTCTGAAGCAAAACAATATACAGTTTTCGGTAAGTCTTGTCTACTCTTCAATGTTAATTTACTGATCGTGAATCGTGATTATTATTTTCAAGGAACTTACCATAAGGTGTACCATGACCGATAAAAACTGCTTCAAGAGCTTTCAAATGGAACTTACTACACTTTGTCACCATGTCGATGCTACATCAGACAGCGCATGTTGGTAGAGGTTATATCGTACATGGTAGTTATCGCTTGTGTCCCCATGCTCGCTCAACAGTCACTTACTATAGAAAAACTCAAGATAGTCGACGTGGAAACCATGCTGTCGAGGGTCGTGGCAAGATGCACGCCTGAGGAGCCGACCAGATGCAAATAACATCCAGAAGCTCTTTTGATCTCTCTGAATCCTCAAAGGTCATTTGTATAGTGGTTTGTAAAATAATTTTGTGTGTTTCTGAATGGCAGTTAATTTGAACAATAACCCAGGCTGGGAGGCATTATGGTGGTTCCTGTTGTTCTTTTGCACTTTGCTACTTTCTCTAACTATCAATTATGGACCAGTTGGTATTTCTGACTCCTCCCAAAGGAGGACTGCAGGATTGTACAAAGTGCTAACTTGTAAGGATATTAACCTGCTCTTCTTCTAGCATCTGCTTTCTTTTCTCCACTGCCAGTTCAAGGACCTCTGCCTCCTTCAACTTCCCCTGTTTTCTGTATGTATCTGAGAGATTTTCCATACTTGTAAGGGTATCAGGATGCTCTTCTCCCAGCAGCTGCTTTCTTTTCTCCATCACCATCACTTCAAGTGCCTCTGCCTCCTTCCACTTGCCTTGATTGAAGTATGTAGCTCCAAGATTTGACATGCTTGTCAGGGTATCAGGATGCTCTTGTCCTAGCAGCTGCTTTCTTTTCTCCATCACCACCACTTCAAGTGTCTCTGCCTCCTTCCACTTGCCCTGATTGAAGTATGTAAATGCAAGATTTGCCATGCTTGTCAGAGTATCAGGATGCTCTTGTCCTAGCAGCTGCTTTCTTTTCTCCATCACCACCACTTCAAGTGCCTCTGCCTCCTTCCACTTGCCCTGATTTCTGTATGTAGCTGCAAGATTTGCCATGCTTGTCAGGGTATGAGGATGATCTTGTCCTAGCAGCTGCTTTCTTTTCTCCATCACCACCACTTCAAGTGCCTCTGCTTTCTTCCACTTGCCCTGATTTCTGTATGTAGCTGCAATATTTGCCATGCTTGTGAGGGTATAAGGATGCTCTTGTCCTAGCAGCTGCTTTCTTTTCTCCATCACCACCACTTCAAGTTCCTCTGCCTCCTTCCACTTGCCCTGATTTTTGTATGTAGATGCAAGATTTCCCATGCTTGTCAGGGTATAAGGATGATCTTGTCCTAGCAGCTGCTTTCTTTTCTCCATCACCACCACTTCAAGTGTCTCTGCCTCCTTCCACTTGCCCTGATTTGTATATGTAGCTGCAAGATTTGCCATGCTTGTCAGGGTATGAGGATGATCTTGTCCTAGCAGCTGCTTTCTTTTCTCCATCACCACCACTTCAAGTGCCTCTGCCTCCTTCCACTTGCCCTGATTTCTGTATGTATTTGCAAGATTTGCCATGCTTGTCAGGGTATCAGGATGCTCTTGTCCTAGCAGCTGCTTGAATTTCTCCATAACCACCACTTGAAGTGCCTCTGCCTCTCTCCACTTGCCTTGTTCCCAGTAAACAAGGGCTACTTCAAGCATAATAGATGTGCTGATATGTTTAATTTTAACTGCAAGCATTAATTTCAAATTGATCATATGCTGGTAAAGCATCCGCCGATATTCATGGTCCCTTTCAGTGAACGACCAAGAAATTGACAGTCCAATAATGTTCACTGTCCATTGCTCCATTTTGTGAATATGTGTTGTTAGAGTGGTTCTACTCCAGTACTGCACCAGTGGATGAATGTTGTAGGAGTCATCTTGAGAATTGTATTCAAGAAGTGAATATGAGCATAGGCTTTTAACAATTTCTTGAAATATCCCAGTATCCCACTTAGATTCTTGCTTTCCAAGCTGGTTTAATAATTTGACAACATCACTCTGTAGTTCAGAATCATCCAGTTGTCTTTGAGATTGGGCTGCTTTTTCAAATATCTCTTCATGAATTCCTTGATGATGCAGCACAGAACAGATCTGAAGAAAGGTCCTAGCAGGCAACTCTAGTTTGTCATAGCTTAGCTGCCATGTTGCATATACAGCCAATCCATATTGGTCATGCTTTTGAACATTTTTCTGGCTGAGTAATTTGTCACGTTGGTGTTGATAGAGTTGTTGGTATTTTTTAAAGGATGATCCATTATGAATAAAGGCACCAGCTTGTGAAATAGCCAAAGCAAAGTAATGAAGTTCCTATATAAGTTGTTAATCAGAATTTATAAATAAGTTGACAGTAAAATACCTTGACAATCTGTTTTGCTAGTTGTATATTCTCAGGAATCTCTTCCACCTGGGACAGTTTAAAGAGCAGAGTTCTTGCATCATCCATGCTCATCCCAGAAACATTTACTTTTCCATCTCTACTAGTGTGAAATCCAAGCTCTGGGTTTCTTGTGGTAATAAGAATATTTCCTGATGCACTTTGAGGAAAGAATTGGCCAAGATTTAACTGGTTGTCATCAGCATTATCAAAAAATAGCAGCCAGTCTTTCTTTTTATAGGTTGCAAGCCAGTCCAAAGCAGCTTCCACAGATTTCTCAACCCCCTCAGGGGTAATAGACTTGAAATCCGCAGCAATTGTCTGCTCAGAAGTTGCATCAATCACAAATATATCAGAAAAGCTAATAAATCCAACTATTCAGTTATCCAATATAGGCTAAATAACAGGTCATACCATGGTAGTCCATTGATAGTCTGAGATTCCTTCAGAAATTGCAGAGCAAGTTGGGTTTTCCCAGATCCTCCAAGACCATGCAGTACAAACACATGCCAAGAGTCAGAAGGAGTATTGAAGTACTTGTGCATTTTCTCCAAAATATCCCTTCTTCCTGTAAATGATTTGACTGGAAGTGGACAAAGTTTGGCTTTCTTGACATACTGAATTGAATTAACTCTGAGCCTAGGAGATGCTATTTCAACAAAAATCAGTCATTATTCACATTTACAAATGAGATTCCTCCATACTAATTTGTTCAATTGTAGGCTGCTTTCCACTAGGTGCAAGCCTCAGAGCATTCACCAGTAGATCCAGTTTTTCATCAACCTCCTTTTTTTTCAGATACAGAGAAGTATGAGCTTCCACATTGCTCAATTTCTCCCAATCAGAAAGATATATTCCTTGCATTCCTTGATCAACATTAAATCGAAAATAGATGTTGGGCAAGTTTGCAAAGCGATGCGCCATGGCTTCATGAGTAGCCTCACAGTCAGTAGAGATACCCTGAAGTGCTCTGATAACATCCATTGGAATGACCTGCTGGAGTATTCCAGGCTTTTGGATACTAATGATCCCAGCTTGACCAGTACCAATGCTCACAAGGCAGCCAATCTTACGAGCACCAAAGAGAGCAGTTGCCTCATCAAGAACCACCTGACTGGGATTATTTCGGCCTAGTCCACCGTCAATATATGGCTGAGCCCTCCCAATTTCTATCCGCTTAAAAAAAGTGGGGGCGGCAGAGGTTGCCCGAGCAGCTTCCCAGATCTTACAATCCACATGGGTTTCACGAGATTTGTAGGTCCTGAAGAGAACCGGTATATTTGCCGACATGTTGAGTGCATTTTTCGCGCAGACAAAGCTATTAAATACTCAGACTTGACCTTCGAACACATAACAGAGCTGAAACTTACGTTCGACAGATTCCAGCTTCTTCAACTTCCAGCAAGGGTGATTCAGGATCACCAGTGACATCCTTTACAACAGACTTGATGAGCGCTTCCAATTTCGTCGCCTTGAACTTCCCGTCTCCCCAGTACTTCGTCTCAGAGAAGGCTTCCGCTGCTAAGTGGTCGTAGTACCCGATTGCTGTTTCCACATCCAGTCGGAGACGTCCAAGCATAAGAGCGATTATCCTATATTTTACAAGTCAAGAATGATGTGAGCTCGAGAGTACAATGCCTGTGTCAAGGCTGCGCACCCTCCAGTACTGGTTCCGCCAATTAGATCAAAATAATCGCAGGGCTTAGGGAGGTCATGAAGAAGTTCTTGACCATCCTTCTCCCTTTTCGCGTTCTCGTCCACCATCAATCTATGCATGACTTCCTTTATTATGAGCAGCTCGGAGAGTCCGCGAATGCCTCCGCCATCTGTCGAGTCAAAGTAAGCGACTAGATCGATGAGAAAGGAACTAAACGGCATATTACCTAGAGCAAGCAGCTTCAAGGGGGTTTCTCGTCCAGAGGATGTCATAGTGAAGAGCAAGGATGGATTTGATGAGCGTCCTGGCAGAAATGCCGTGTGACCCATGTATGGGCAATGTTGTATTTGGCTCCGAGCCAACTCAACCTAAACGACGATAGTATGTTTGCTAATTCTCGAGACTCTGAGCTTGTACTACCTACTCTTCACGATAATATATCGTCGTCCTATTTATTCTACTCTCTGAGTCTGGCCCCCAACCTGGCCTGAGCTTACCCTCCCTCCCTTGTGCGATCGAAGCAGTCATCTAGTCATCTGTAACGTGTTTATTTCACTCTCTGCCTGTCTTCTCTCTCCTTTCTGACGCTCGTACTCAACGCAGAAGCCCACGCCGAAAGATGGCCAACCTGTCTTTATCAATTACCCCTTGCTCTCACTGCCAACCCTGTTGAGGACTCCGCGCCGATGTCTGCACCTGGCCGATTTCGTCTGTAGTCAGCTAGCTTTCTGAAGGTTGGAAAGGCAGGCCATATCCACCCCGCCTCACTGGGAACCTCGTGTGGTACATCGACACTCGCTTTATGGTTCGCGGCCAGCAGAATACTGCGCATCTGTAAAGACCTTCTTTGACCCGCTCTTTCTGCTGACACACCAGGATAAACTCCTCGTACAAGCATGTAATTCACGAACCGCAGTCTGGAGGGCAGCGGTCGCAGGAGTTGCAGGAGATCTCGAGACCATTTGGCAAGGTTGCCATATGTATGCTCCCTCAACGAGTCGAGTCCCTCGGCCCAGTCAGTCTGATTTTATCATCCTTTGTAACCATTTCTAACGTTGCGCAAACCAGTTCTCGACGGCAATGGCTCTGAAAGACGACAGAGTTTGTTACGAGCTTGCTTGGAGTGCATGGCATGAAGTTGAAGCTTTACTCAGTCAACTCCAAGTTGGTGCTCAACGTTTCAACCCTTGTTATTCTTGCTCATACATTATGATGTCCTTCATACTGCCATTGACGACCAATTTCAATGATAAACCTTGTAAAAATGTCTGTACGAATGGATTTTACGCAAACATGTACCAAGGAAATGCAGGGTACATGAAGCTATCGACCCGACCATTAACAATCAGTTAGAAAAACCACATATCCAGGGAAAGAAAAGACTATGCAAACAAACGCAAGGAACCGACACTGTCAGTTCGAACAACAATTACTTCCGCTTCGACGGAATCCGTACTCTCGAGCTTCGAATTCCCCGCAACACAGCGTCTATCATCCAATACCCAGTTAAATGCATGCGGCAGGTGGTCTCGTTCGCAAAATGTTGGGGATTCTGGCAATGCAGACACTTCAAACCATGGACCACGAACGATGCACCGTCGTCGATTAATAATAACATCATCCCAAACGAACACTTCTGTTCACACTCGACTGAGAGCCATCGAAATTTCTTTGCAGGAAAGTGGATCGAGTCCTCAAAACTCGTATTTTGACGTTATATTTCCCTTCGACTCCATGTGACTTCGACCGCAACCTGTTGCTCTTGCATCTGACTATTGCAGAGTTTCTAATGACCCCCAGCAGCTCTTATCGTCTGCATAGGAATAAAATGAGCGAAATGAATTCAAAAAGAGGCTAGTCGACAAACCAATTCAAAGAGCTTTCGGTTTTCGTCGAAAGGCTACCACCACCACAGCATCGGTTCATAATAGCTTCCAGGTGCCTCGCATGGACTTGTACACGCCACCAATCTCCAAAACCAGCGATTCTGTTCTCGACCATATATAATCGCATCACGAATCGACTAATCATAATTCAGCTAACCATAATCCAGCGCAGAATACGAACTGCATACCTGTATGTCGACCCAGAACTGTGGTCTTATTGAATAAAGAGAACCAGCCATAGGGTTTTACAACCTCTCCTGCCCTCGCTTTCCTAGGGTCCGCACTCCGCCTTGAGCCTCCCAAGCATCGCCATGCCAAACTACGCAGTTGGGTTGCCTTTGAGTCCCGTCCACGTTCACGCAAAGGTGGATGAGCAAGATATTTTGCGCTGGGCTGCCGCTGATGAAGAGAGGCGACCTTATGCCCCAAGGTGCGTCGATGATGTAACACGTCTGGAGGACGATAGCGTGGAAGGCGGCGGGGTGGTGCTTGGCCGGGTGTGAGAGTGTCGTCCTGGATGAAAGTGAGTCATTAATCGGATTTTGGAAGGACAGTGAACTGGGAAGAGACGTACAAAGTCTAAACCGATGATAGAGCATCGCATGCGAGAGTTGATCAGTGATCTGTTCCTGGGTATGAAGTCTGAACTGGCACAAGATGATTAGCCATGAGCTTACCATGGAATTCTGAGTAACCGTGTAGGTCTTTTGTCAGAGTTTGGGCGATGTGATCGTCGTGTATTTCTTATGGACGTTCTTGTAAGACTAAAAAATGTGACGTTTGATGAGACGAAAAGAGAACAAAAGAAAGCAGAACCCACGATATGCATTCTCGTTCTTCGTTCCTCTCCAAGCATCACTGTTTCGGAGTATGCAGGCGGCCCACTACAGTCGACGAGCTATTATCGATATATTATCTGTGACGAGTTCAGAATCTTGTCAAAAGTCAGAAAGAAAGTATGCTGACCTGTTCGGTGAAAGACTGGCCTCCCTTGTGTGTTCACCGGCCGTCGATGACAGGAGTCTACAATAAGAAGGTAAGTAATGAAAAATGATCGAAAAGTCCAATTGGTACCTTGTAAGGGCCAGGCTTCGTCGACGACGATATCTTCCTGGCTCTGCACGATATGGAGGCAGTTGTTTTAATTGAAGGAAGAAATGTGGTTCAAAAGATCAGCACCTGAACAGCAAGAGCTGCAAAACCACAGCGAAGAGTACTCCCAAGCTCTGGTTATGCGGAGGAACGGCACCTATGCTGCAAATCTGTTGAGGTGATATGAGTGTTGAATAGAAGCAAATCCAAACACGATTGCACTTACACATTCATCAACCGAATTCCCGACTGACGTAACACCAACTCTTCTTCTGCCTTAATTGAAAGGCGTTGATCGACGACTATATCAACGACCAAGCCTTCTTTGCCCTTCAGTCCCGACGTGCGGATGATCCCTCTCCGTCAGCTCCTCCGACCTGATATGCACCTGGCTTTGAGGATGTAGGAGCAGCTGCAGTTAATAAACATCGCCCACTTCTACAACTGGATCATCCTCGCATGCGAAATGATCTCGCTTCTGGATATGATGACGAGGGCAGAAAACTTGAGAGCGTTGTTGACAACGCTGAGAAACGGTCGATACGTTCAAACTCGTGACAATCAGGGATAGAGGCGGCTCAGGAGTCATGCGAAATATCGAAGACGGTTCTCGTGTCAGGGTAGCAATTCGAATGTTTCTGTCAAGCCACACGGAGAGTCGGTATGTTCAAATGCACTGAAATGAGAGATAGAGGTCGCACCAGCGAAAAATAAAAGACGAGTCTCGTATTGCTGCAAGTTTCTGAGGTTGCAGATGAGCCTTGGTGGAGCGTAAGAATTTTTGGAGGGCTGTTTGACGAAAGGTGAAACTACTCAATCATCTGTTCAGTCTTTTAGCTTCACTGGATAACACCGGCTTCGAAGAGGCCTTGAGGGTGTGACGTTGGCCCATGAACTTCCGATCCTGCCAGGAATCGAACTTGTATCCAGGAATGACAAAAGTCGCTACAACTCGTAGTCAGAAAAGTGGCAAGGAGCGAAAGAGAAATAACGAACATGAGGACAACAATAACCAACCTGATCAACCCACAACCACGATCAGGTCTCACGAGCTTGCGTTTCCGCCCGACTCTCCTAAGGACTTCCTTCGCATCTTTTGGATATTAAACCGTCGACCTGGAAGAGAGAACAAAAGAATGAGCAGCTGCTCAGAAACCAGACAACTTCGAGGCTTTGACGAACATTTATGTAGACGACCTCTTTGGATTCATACAAGCGAGAGAGACTCCTGGAGTGGACATCTAGCCATAACCTTTGACATTGCGCCTCTATCTCTTTCTCGAGTTTTCTGTGATAGGAAACTGATGAGAGATCCGCTAATATGGGAAAAGAGGAAAAGGCAGATGGTAATTACCTATCATGTAACCTGTACGCTTTACTCTGCCGACGAAGCGATCCAAAGACACGACGTCTAAAGTAGTATCGACGTAATGAACGCATATAGTCACCCGAGAGCCGTTAAAGAAGTATCTATGGGTCATGGCAGGTTTCCTGAAAGTAATAAAGGTGATCAATAAGTAAAATACAACCACGGATGCGACGGAGGTGTAATATTTACCTTTCTATTGCCAGAGAGTTCTCTGTCTCGCTTCATCGCAGCCCAACAATCCTCGAATTTCAGGTGTGCATGGTACTTCCACCTAATATTATTCGGTGGGTGCCATATTGAATGTACGAGGAGGGTATACTGCTGCAGATGCAGGTAGAGAAAACCCGTTTGGAGCGAGCTAAATATTCCGTCTGTGCGAGAACTCTTGCGGGTGAACGTCTAGATCGGATGCCGACTATTAGACTAGGACTCGACTCAGTGGGGTAGCAACCATGGTTTTGAGAGCGTTTGAGAGTAGACAGGCCTAGGATGAGAGTCGTTTGGTGAAATAGGTCGGGTAGGATGAGATGGTGGACAAGAACAGACTCGTGAGGCGTCGGAGTTCATATTTACGCGACGCGTCCACCCTAATTTAGACTTGCTCATCATCCACTCGCAGACTTTCCCCAAGTGACTTCCCTATAGCTACGTATATCGCTCTCGTTTAACGATCGTGCTTCAGATATCTAAAATCCAACTACTGTGGCTCTCGCCTGTCCTTCGAGCGAGCATCGAAGACCCGCACGACCTCGACTCGACCTCAACCTTGTCCTTCGTCTGCAACACCATCTGTTCGTTGCTCGTAACATCGCATATGTGGGTCTCGAGTTTGATAAGGTCAGTATCTTATTGTCTCATTCCTAGTATACAGCTCGTGCTCACCTTTATATATAGCTCTGTGATTCGCTCACCCCGCATCGAATTCTCCCTTCAACCGTGTCATTGAAGAATGAGCACCGTGAATTCGTGGTGTGGTTACTCGCAGATTGCGAAGGCGATGGTAGTTCGCAAAGCAAAGCTGCCAGGTAATCTGGTAAGTGAGTTCATTCTTGTGCTATGATACATTGACTTACCCAGACATAGGATGTCCACCGTTGTCTCTCAGAGAGTCGACAGCGCCTGCAGTACCACGAGCATCACCTCGCGAAAAATTCACGCTCGGCACGGATGGCGTGGTTGGTTTGCTACAAAATCGCTGGTTAGTCGTTTTATACGTCTCGTACGCCTTACTTGCAAACTCAGAAAGATGTCTTTTTGCAAGCCTTCGACGCCGTCGACGACGTACGGCACCTTTCAAGATGGATCCTGAGCGAGTGATGATGGGGTCGCGTAGTAAGGATGGGAACGAGTTTTTGTGAGTCTCTTACCCTTCTATCACCACAACCACCACTTACCGAGCCTCGGGTGATCACAGGTCATCCGTCCTCGCAACCTCCATGCCGCCTCCCGTTTCCGAGTATCCCGCACTTTGCCCTCCCCGCCGTACCTATCTGACCTTCATGACGGTTTCAACGGGAGGAAGGTAATGTTCGATCAAGCAATGGAGCTGCAAAGGAGGCAGGTAAGTCCATCGATTCGTAATATCGTATCCTATGTCTCCTACGACTTACAGAGCCCCAGAGCTCCACCCCCACGTCCATCTCCCAAACCCCGACTGTCACCCGCGTCGCCACGAACATCAACTCACGATGAATTCGCGGTCGATGACGACGGTGATAAGGCTGCGAGGGGGCCTCGTAAGTCTGTTTATATCATTATGCCTGTCGCGATTCGTACGACTTACCAGTGCCGAAGCCCAGGACCAACTCTCTGCTACCTGAACCCTCAAGAGTACCCTCGCCTGCATATACACGACGCCTGCGACGAACGTACGAACTTCACACCAACACGGGTTCCAGACAGACGGGGGCTGCGAATTGACCCTGGTAAGTTTTCTTAACCCTCCAAGTTATCATCTTGACTTACCAAGCCCCAGAAGTTAGAACCAAACCGCGATTCGCTCAACCCACCGACATTGCCTGCCATTCGTCGTGTTCCTCGTCTCCACCGCCCTCGTTCATGCGACTTCGAAGGGGAAAGTTGAAGATAGTGTTGATGGACTCGCATGATAAGGTTGCCAGCATGGCTCTGATGACTTGGTGAGCTTTTCGATTCATTTCGACGAAGTTGGGAATTACCATCGTTTGAATCGTCTTTCTAGCATGCGGTCGGGTTTTCGAGAACAAATAGCAGATTTCGAGGAGGCAGAGATGACGGTCTCGTCCGTCGCCCTCTTTGTCTACGAGGCTCAAGCACACCCTTCTCCATTAAGCCTTACCGGCTTCACAACTCGCTCGCATCGAAGGGTACGTATAAAAACGCTGCAACTAAGCCTTCGTCTTCGTCAGCTCCTCAAGAATAAGTCTACACCGCCATTCATATGACCTACCCTTCGTCGTCCTCATGCTCTTCGCGAATTGAACTGCGAATCGTGGATCGTGACCACCACGGGAACTTCGAGGTCGAGAGAAGGATCCGGAGGTGCTCTACTCGTTGGTGGGTTTGCAGAGTGACGTTTCTACAGAGCTTCGGAGTAGCTTGTGAGTTTCTCGAGTCTTATTCCATTAAATTTGGCATCTTACGACGTCTTCCTAGCCCACTCTGCTGCATGTTTGGCGAGCACCCGCGTTCCCCTAGCATACTCGTCTAGTCTGCCGCACAAATCGCAGAGCCCAAAAAATAACTCTGCAAGCAAGCCCTCGTCGTCAGTTCCTCAAGAAATCTAGGCACACCTCCATGCGCCTAGCTTACCTTTCCAGTCCCTCTGCCTGCCTGCCGCCGTACTCCCATTCCCCTCTCGATGCAGGCAGTCATTTGAGAGGAGGCTTCGACGATGCTTGGTCTTGATGATGGGTTTGCATGATATGGTTGCGAGCGGCGCTTTAGGGTTTTTCGTAAGATTTGTCTTTCCTCTTCGAATAAAATTGATGTCTTACTTTACCTTTTGAGTAGGACGTCTTCGTAGGGTTTTGTGAAGTCTTTGAGAGAGGGTGGTGGGTTTGGAAAGGGCCGAGGTGCTGGGATTGTAAGACGAGAAGCATCGGATGATAAATGCTTCAAGCTGGAACCACTCCTGGGGTCAATCGATTTCGACGAGTCAGACTGCCTCGCACGTCGTTTCGGTTGTGCTCTCGCGGTTTGCAATCAGGCGTACCCCCTCAATCACGAAATAGAAGGCCAAGATTTGTGCTTATGCCAGCACCCAAGGGGTGGGCTAGGCAATCTGCAACGGATTGCAAGACTGCGAGCCGGGAGGACGGCATACAGAGGGACCATGACCATGATCCGAACGACCATGCTGAATAGCAAACGTCGAACGAGCACCAGCACGCACTCCCAAGAAACAAGTGAGGCGCACCGTTGCAAGGCCGGCTTCCGATCATTCCTTAACTAGGGAAATATAGACATCATCGACACGAGCACGGCGACGAGCGTCGAGACGCCCGCCAGGACGAGAACTGGCGTAGGAAGGCGCGAGCCCAAGCCTGAGTCTGCCATAGGTGTCGCTTGGGGTTTTGGTTGTCTGTGCCCTTTGACTCTAGGTGTCATTGGGGTAGGGGTAGGAGAGGAGGAGGATGAAGGGGAGGAGGAAGGAGGCCGGAAAGCAAGCTTGAAGTGTCAAGGCAAGGAGGATGATGACTGCTAGAAACAGAGTTCTCCAGTGCCGGTGTTCTCCTTTCTCTTCATCAGTTACGGTTGAGTCGTCGTCCCCGTCCCCTCCTGCCTCAACGATAGTCAAACTACACGGCGCCGTTGTCTTATGAACACCCAGTCCTTCTTCTCTGATTGAAATTCGGGGACTTGAAATTTCGTTAACCCAGATTCGAATGTCGTCCGAAAAACCCGGCCGGGCCAAGGTGCTAGTCGGGCATCCATGGATTACCCTCGACATCCAGAACTTGAATTTGGGTTGTCGTCGAAGAACGGTGCGTCTGAATCGCGTCTTGTGCTCATTATATGCTCAGATATACTCTTAGGCTTCGAAATTGTTGATCGGCATTTAAATTCTATTGAAGTGCCCAACCCGAACGGGACTTGCTTGGGTTCCAGCTCCTGCACCTGGCAAATCTTGTGTGCGCTATACCCAAACAAGCACGGGAACTCTCACTTAAAGCCGGTCGTACAGTCCGAGAAAACGACTCGAACATGGAGATAGCACACCCTTGACCACGTCGTCGAGCCGACAGACTCTCGCCCACCTCGGGCTAGTATTGGACATCTGTACAACTTCGATCTCGAAATCGGATGCCCCGTTCTTTAAACTTTTAGCCACCAGAGGTGGGTACAGGAAGCAAGGCCCATCCGGCATCAGGAAACAATTGGATCTCGGACAGCTTACACAGCGAAAAGGTGTTCTCTGCAGAGTGTAACCAAAGGGCCGGACACTGGCAGCGTCTGGAGCTGGAGCCGCCTCTGAGTTGGTAAACCTTGGTCGCGGACACATACTGCTCAACAAAGAAAAGTACGTTTGCAGGCGTCTCGTGCTCGTATATGTACAGTCCTAACTTCGTGCCAATAGCTTTCGCAATTGTTCAGCCTTTGGTTGCTGTTACAGGGCTCAACTAAGCTTGACCCCAAGGAGATTGCATCGTTCAGCTCTTATGGCTTCCCAAGCCCGACCACGGCTGCCCTCCTCTACAAATTATTCTGAATTTGTTAGAGCAGAACCACCACGCTAGCACTTTCACATTGGCCGGTTCAATCTCCTCAATTCAAACGTAGCTCAGAAGACGTAAACCTCGCTATTCATTGGATGAGAGAGACAACCCGCGAAACACATTTCATACAGGTGCCTCTCTTTGCAGCATATAGCGTTACGAGTAGTAATAATATCAGTCTTTCGAAATATCAGCCTTTCGAAACTCTTCCGCTTCGACACTAGCAGATACAACTGCAAATGGTAGTCGCCCAGGAAGGGACGCGTCCTGACGAAATAATAAGCAAAATCAAATCACAGTCGATATATCACTCACCTTGCAAGGACCGCAATACACACAAAAACATGGACATTATCGATGATGAGGTCTGAAAGAAGGAAAGAAGTCCGATAATAACCTCCCCGATTCCATCTTCGGTCCGACAGGTTGGCGAGCCTTGGATGAAGAAAAGAAGAATGGTCGATAGGAAAGGAGACCCGTTACAGATCGATATTCTTCAGATAAACATTACCCAAAGACAATGGGTTTTTAAGGTCTTTGAGGGCGTGGATGGTTTGATGCTTGTGAATTTTAACAGTGAAGGTCCTGTCGCGGTCGTGGCCAGAAATGAAGGAGTTGAGAGAGGGAAATGGCGTCTTGCTATAGCATGGAGATGGACCACACTCGGCATTTGTGAAACATGTCATTAATTGCTAGGTAGATACTCCGCACAACGAGCAAAGACGACTTCTTTTTCAAGGCCGCTGAAGGGAAGGGAGCTGCGGCAGTTGGATGTCCTTCGCATCAACGTTGCTCGAAGATGTTGCATTCTTCTCCTCAAATAGGCCCCGAGGCGGCTGAAATATTTGTTCTCCTCGATGTCCGATGAAGTTCTGGTTATGCGTATCACCAAGAACAATACAAATGAGAGAGCAATCGTGTGGGACGAAAGGAAAGGAGTGTCTGCATCACTTTAAGGGGGTTAATATCTTATCTAAAGAGACGAACGTCACGTACCTGGCACGTCTGCTATAATATGCAGACGACCACGCTTAACATGCCGTTCATTCCGAGTCCTCTCTGGAAAGCAACTTCTTACAACCAGAAATTGATATCCTCAAGTCCTTTTTCAAGATCTTCGACCGACGAGAATGGAAAGTTGCCAAAGTTGGAGATCTGACGCGGCGACATGGTTGAGGTGAGGTGACGATGAGGGGCTCTCTTCTTCTTCATTAGGTCTTTGAGCTGGCTGAAGTATCTGTCCTCGTCGATGTTGCCGAAAAAGGTTGCGTCTGGGTCGTCATACACAACCCAGCAGTTGAGTGAGAAATTCGCGGCGAAACGGCGAACAACCTTGATTAGAAATCGAAACCTCGAGCGGCACTTCACCCTGTCTCAGCTCATGCAACCAATATCTCATCCGCAACGTGTCTCCCATGGAACATCGAACTGATCGACACATGCGTCGGAATCTGGGGACTGGCACCGGCAATTTAATCTGCGGAGAGTCAGGATCCAGGTGCACAAGAAAAAAGAAGAGCTTACCTCTGGCCGCCTCTGCCGCCCGAATGAGGTCTCCAATAAAAACAACACCTTGCGGTGTATCTTCGAGTGTTCGAACATCTCTGGTAGGATCGCTAATTGGTGATGCGGACGCTGCTTGCTCGTGGTTGCAGAGTCCCTAGAGTTTTGCCAATTTCCTCAGAGATACGGACAATGGGTCTTTGGGTTAGCTCCAATTCTCTGGCATGTCGAGAGCCAAACTGAGCTCCAATACGCAGACCACTATCTTCCTGCCATTTTGTTGGGGCAAATTAAACGGGGTCGCAGCTGAATATAAGGTGAAAGTCGTTGAGTATTTATAAAGTGGTGGGAGAGGAGGAAAGGCACCTTCGTGGACGCAAATTCGCAACATTTGTGTATGAAAAACGGCTAGCAAGCTGAGCTTGCCTCAGACCATGGATAGCAAAGAAAACCGCGTCGTTTCTTCTTGGCGAGCTAAGCCTCCAAATTGAGGAGGAAGGAAATCAGTGGTATGGGTAGGACTTGGTTGGCAGTGGTCGTGGATGCGTGGATGCTGAACAAGTTCAAATCAGGTTTGACTTGGACGCGTCGCGTGAATGGAACTCCGACACTACCGACAACCCCTCAACCAACTGTATAGTTTTTCAAAATTGTCCATCCTCACCCCACCTGCACCATTCACCAAACAGCTCTTATTCTAGGCTTTTCCACTCCCAAGAGTTCTCAGAGAGTCACTCCTGGTCCAATAGCCCATGATCTGATATCGACAATACTCGCCCCCAAAAATCCCCGCATTGACGCATTATTTACTTCGCTCTAGACAAGGCCTCCTCTGGATTTAAATGGCCCTTCTACCCGAAAATTTAATATGGCACCTTCCCCGTTACTGATAAATATAGGACTTTCTGGATGCCGTCTGGCTGCGACAATGGACAGAGGAGTGAATCTCTGAAGCAAAACAATATAAGTCATACTACTTTTTGGTAAGTCTTGTCTACTCTTCAATGTTAATTTAATGATCGTGATTATCATTTTCAAGGAACTTACCATAAGATCTACCATATCCGATAAAAACTGCTTCAACAGTGTTCGAGCCTGTTCAAGGCAAACTTACTACATTTCTCTGTCACCATGTTGATACTACATCAGACATCGCCTTGCTGAGTCGCATAGTAGGTTTATGGAGGTTACATCATACATGGTAATTATTGATTGTGTCTCCAGCTTGCTCAACAGACACTTACTGCAGAACAGTTGACCTAGAAGCTATGCTGTCAGGGGCTACTTTCTCTAACTATCAATTATGGACCAGTTGGTATTTCTGACTCCTACCTTGAAAGGAGGTTGAAAGGAGGACTGTATGATTCTACAGGGTGCTAAACTGGACTAGTGTGCAAGCTTGTAAGATTATCATTGATCAACATGCTCTTCTTCTAGCATCTGCTTTCTTTTCTCCAATGCTAGTTCAAGTACCTCTGCCTCCTTCCACTTGCCCTGATATCTGTATGTAACTGCAAGATTTGCCATGCTTGCAAGGGTATGAGGATGCACTTCTCCTAGCAGCTGCTTGAATTTCTCCAACACCACCACCTCAAGTGCCTCTGCCTCCTTCCACTTGCCCTGCTGAAAGTATGTAGCTGCAAGATTTGCCATGCTTCTAAGGGTATCAGGATGCTCATCTCCCAGCAGCTCCTTGCTTTTCTCCATGACCACCACTTCAAGTACCTCTGCCTCCTTCCACTTGCCCTGGTTTCTGTATGTAAATGCAAGATTTCCCATGCTTAGAAGGGTATGAGGATGCTCTTCTCCCAGCAGCTGCTTGCTCTTCTCCATCACCACTACTTCAAGTGCCTCTGCCTTCTTCCACTTGCCCTGATTTCTGTATACAGCTGCAAGATTTGCCATACTTGTAAGGGTATCAGGATGCTGTTCTCCTAGCAGCTGCTTCAATTTCTCCATTACCACCACTCCAAGTGCCTCTGCCTCCTTCCACTTCCCCTGATTTCTGTATGTAGCTGCAAGATTATCCATGCTTGTCAAGGTATGATGATGCTGTTCTCCTAGCAGGTGCTTTCTTTTCTCCATCACTGTCACTTCAAGTGCCTCTGCCTCCTTCCACTTGCCCTGCTGAAAGTATGTAGCTGCAAGATTTTCTATGCCTAAAAGGGTATCAGGATGCTCTTCTCCCAGCAGCTGCTTGGATTTCTCCATCACCACCACTCCAAGTTCCTCTGCCTCCTTCCACTTGCCCTGATTTCTGTATGTAGCTGCAAGATCATCCATGCTTATCAGGGTATCAGGATGCTCTTCTCCCAGCAGCTGCTCACTTTTCTCCATCACCACCACTTCAAGTGCCTCTGCCTCCTTCCACTTGCCCTGATTTCTGTATGTCAATGCAAGATTTCCCATGCTTAGAAGGGTATAAGGATGCTTTCCTCCTAGCAGCTGCTTTCTTTTCTCCATCACCACCACTTGAAGTGCCTCTGCCTCCTTCCACTTGCCCTGATCTCTGTATGTAGCTGCAAGATTTGCCATACCTGTAAGGGTATCAGGATGCTCTTCTCCTAGCAGGTGCTTGCTCTTCTCCACCACCCCCACTTGAAGTGCCTTTGCCTCCTTCCACTTGCCCTGATTGCTATATATAGCTGCAAGATTTCCTATGCTTGTCAGGGTATTAGGATGCTCTTCTCCAAGCAGCTGCTTGAATTTCTCTACCACTACCACCTCAAGCCCCTCTGCCTCCTTCCACTTGCCCTTATGTCCATATATAATTGCAAGATTTTCCATGCTTATCAGTGTATGAGGATGCTCTTCTCCTAGCTGCTGCTTTCTTTTCTCTATCAAGGCCACTTCAAGTGCCTCTGCTTCTCTCCACTTGCCTTGTTCATAGTAAACACGGGCTATTTCAGGCATAATAGATGTGCTGATATCTTGAATTTTAAGTGAATGCACTAATTTGAAATTGATCATATGCTGGTAAAGCATCTGTCGATATTCATAGTCCTTTTGGGTGAATGACCAAGAAATTGACAGCCCAATAATGTTCACTGTCAATTGCTCCATTTTCTGAATATTTGTTGTTGTTGTTAGAGTTCTTCTACTCCAGTACTGCACCAGTGGATGAATGTTGTATGAGTCATCTTGAGAATTATGTTCAAGAAGTGAATATGAGCAAAGGCTTTTAACCATTTCTTGAAATATCCCAGTATTCCAATTGGACTCTTGCTTTCCAAGCTGGTTCAATAGTTTGACAACATCATTTTGTAGTTCAGAATTATCCAGTTGTTTTTGAGATTGGGCTGCCTTTTCAAATATCTCTTCACAAATTCCTTGATGATGCAGCACAGAACAGATCTGAAGAAAAGTCCTTGCAGGCAACTCCAGCTTGTCATAGCTTAGCTTCCATGTTGCATAGACAGCCAATTTATATTGGTCATGGCTTTGAACATCTTTTTGCTGGAGTAATTTGTCACGCTGGTGTTGATTTTGATAGAGTTGTTGATATTTTTTAAATGATGATCCATTGTGAATAAAAGCACCAGCTTGTGAAACAGCCAAAGCAAAGTAATGAAGTTCCTATATCAAGTGTTAATCAGAATTTATAAATAAGTTGACAGTAAAGTACCATGACAATCTGTTTTGCCAGTTGAATATTCTCAGCATTCTCCTCCACCTGGGACAGTTTAAAGAGCAAAGTTCTTGCATCATCCATGCTCATCCCAGAAACCTTTACTTTTCCCTCTTTACTGGCATGAAAACCAAGCTCTGGGTTCCGTGTAGTAATAAGAATGTTTCCAGATCCACATTGAGGGAAGAAGTCACCAAGATTTAACTTGGTATCATCAGCATTATCAAAAAATAGCAGCCAGTTTTTCCTTTCATAGGTTGCAAGCCAGTGCAAAACAGCTTCCACAGATTTCTCAACTCCCTCAGGAGTAATAGACTTGAAATCTGCAGCAATTGTCTGCTCAGTAGTTGCATCAATCACAAATATATCTGAAAAGCTAAAAAATCCAACCATTCAGTTATCCCATATAGGCTCAATAACAGGCCATACCATGGTGGGCCATTGATAATCTGAGACTCCTTCAGAAATTGCAAAGCAAGTTGGGTTTTCCCAGATCCTCCAAGACCATGCAGTACAAACACATGCTGAGATTCAGAAGGAGTATTGAAGTACTTGTGCATTTTCTCCAAAATATCCCTTCTTCCAGTGAATGATTTGACTGGAAGTGGACAAAGCTTGGCTTTCTTGACATGCTGAATTGAATCAACTCTGAGTCTAGGAGATGCTATTCCAAAAAAATCAGCCACTAGTCAAATCTACAAAAGAGATTCCTCCATACTAATTTGTTCAATTGTAGGATGTGCTCTACTAGGTGCAAGTCTGAGAGCATTCACCAGTAGATCCAGTTTTTCATCAACCTCTTTTTTCTTCAGATACAGAGAAGTATGAGCCTCCACATTGCTTAATTTCTCCCAGTCAGAAAGCTGTATTCCTTGCATTCCTTGATCAACATTAAGTCGAAAATAGATGTTTGGCAAGTTTGCAAAGCGATGGAGCATAGTTTCATGAGTAGCTTCACAGTCAGTGGAGATACCCTGAAGTGCTCTGATAACATCAGTTGGAATGACCTGCTGGAGTATTCCAGGCTTTTGGATACTGATGGTCCCAGCTTGACCAGTACCAATGCTCACAAGACAGCCAATCTTACGAGCACCAAATAGAGCATTAGCCTCGTCCAGAACCACCTGACTGGGATTATTTCGGCCTAGACCACCGTCGATATATGGCTGAGCCCTCCCAGTTTCAATCCGCTTGAAAAAGGTAGGGGCAGCAGAAGTTGCCCGAGCAGCTTCCCAGATCTTACAATCCAGATGGGTTTCACGAGATTGGTAGGTCCTGAAGAGAACCGGAATGTTTGCTGACATGTCCAGTGCATTCTTCGCACAGACAAAGCTTTTGAACACTCAGACTTGACCTTCCGACACATAACAGAGCTGAAACTTACGTTCGACAGATTCCAACCTCTTCAACTTCCAACAAGGGGGATTCAGGATCACCAGTGACATCCATTACCACAGACTTGACGAGCGTTTCCAATTTCGTCGCCTTGAACTTTCCGTCTCCCCAAGGTTTCGGATCAGCGAAGGCTTGCTTGACCAGTTGGTCATAGTACTTGATTGCTGTTTCTACATCCAGTCGGAGACGCCCAAGCATAAGAGCAATTATCCTGCAATTTACGAATCAAGAATGATAAGAGCCGTCGTACAAAGTATGTGTTGAGATTGCGCACCCTCCAGTACTCGTTCCGCCGATTAGATCAAAATAATCACAGGGCTTAGGGAGGTCATGAAGAAGTTCTTGACCATCCTTCTTCCTTTTCGCGTTCTCGTCTACCATCAATCTGTGCATGACTTCCTTTATTATGAGCAACTCGGATAGTCCACGAATGCCGCCGCCATCTGTTAAGACAAACTAAGCCACTAGATTGAAGAGAAAGGATTAAATGGTATATTACCTAGAGCGAGCAGTTTCAAAGGGGTTTCTTGTTCAGAAGAGGTCATGGTGTAGAGCAAAGAATAAAGAGCCTCGACGCAGAAATGCTGTGTGACCCATATATGGCAACAGCAAGAGTCGTTGACTGCGAGAACATCCGAACGAAGCAAACGACAGTCGTATATGGCTTCCAATTCTCAAGACATCGTTATACGACCTCATCTCAATCCCTCGTCTCATTTATCTAAATTTCCGACCACAGAGCATTCTCCAGGTCCTACCTGAAGAAAACGTACACAATCCAACCCGTAGCGTTATATCACTTTCTGCTCGTCTCCTCTCTACTTGCTGACGCTCGTACCCAGCGCAGAAGCCGACTTCGATAGTCAATTCATCTATATCGATCGTCATCTTGTTGTCAACGCCGTTTAGCACTCCGCACGATGTCCGCGCCTAGCCAATCGTGATTGTCACCAGCTGACCTTCGTTCTGGAGCTTGGAATAACTTGGAGCCGAAGTCCTCTTTCTGCTCTGCCTCGCCAGAGGTCTCGTGTGACTGCAGTGTCCGCTCTTTGATCCGTGAGCAGGAAATACCATCGGAGGAGGACATCTGGGGTTGCGCTTTCTGCTGCTCAGAGGGATGAACTCCTTACAGCCCACATAGGCTGTTGCTTTGCGGAAGGTCTTGGAGAAGTTGGACTGAAAAGTATCACAATGAGCAACTACGTCGCAGGGTGCTTTGATTCATTTCGTATATGCGACATCAGCTGTCTTCGTCAATGCCAACGACAGAGTTTCTGGTCACATTCGACTGGGCGCCATCAAAGTTTCTTCACAGGACAGTGGATCGGGTCCTCAAAACCCGTATTTTGATGCTATTTTTCCGTCTAACGAGTCCAGGTAACAGACAACTTCCACATTCGACCACCGGAACCTGGTGCTCTTGCATCTGACTATTGCAGAGTTCCTAATGACCCGGGGCAGTTACTGCTATCTGCATAGGAAGAAAATGAGCGAAATGAATTCAAAAAGCGGCTAGTCGACGAACCAATTCGAAGAGCTATCGGTTTTCGTACAAAAGCCACCACCACCATAGAATCGGTTCATAATAGCTTCGAGGTGCTTCACATTGACTTGTACATGCCGCCAATCTCCAAACCCAGCGAAACTGTTCTCGACTATATAATCGTATCACGAATCAGCTAACCATAATTCAGCACAGAATACGAAGTGCATACCTGTATGTCGACCCAGAACCGTCGTCTTATTAAATAAAGGGAACCAGCCATAGGATCCTACAACCTCTCCACCTGCCCTCGCATTCCTAGGATTCGCACTCCGCCTCAAGCCTCCCAAGCATCGCCGTGTCAAACTCCACAGCTGGGTTGCTATTTGGGTCCCGTACACGTCCACGCACAGGTAGATGAGCAAGATGTTTCGCGTTAGGCTGCCGCTTTGAGGATAGAGGCGACCTTATGCTCAGAGGTGTCAAGTGTGTCGATAATGTGACACGTCTGGAGGACAATGGCGCGGAAGGCGGCGGGGTGATGCTAACAAGGGATATGAGGGTTATCCTGTCTAAGGTTAGGCGTCAGTCGAATTGGAGAAGGATAGTGAAGTGAAAGCAGACTTTACAAATTCTGAACCGATGATAAAGCCTCGCATACGAGAGTCGATTGGTGATTTGTTGCCTGAAAGGGATTGGATTTCAAGTCTGACCTTGCCATGTAGGATGTAACAATGAGCTTACCACGCAATCTGGGTAACGGTGTAGGTCTTCCACCGTTAACTCTGTCAAAGTGTCGGCAGTATCCTCATTGCATATTTCTTCAGAAATTTCTTGCAAGACTAGAAAAATATGACGTTCGACGATAATGATAACAAATAAGAGAAGGCAGAACGCACACCCAATCCTCGTCCCTCTCCAAGCTTCACTGTTTCGGGCTATGCAGGAAATTGATTACTTGACATGAAGTTGACGAACCATTATCTGCGACCAGTTCAAAACCTTGCTAAAAGTCGGAAAGAAAATAAGCTGACCCGTCCAGTGGAAGACTGGCACTTCGTGTATTCATCAGTCGTCGATGATAGGGTCCTAAGGAAAGAGGGTAAGTAACGAAACACGTTCAGAAAACGCCTCATTGGTACCTTGTTGGGGTCATGCTCCGTCGATGACAATGCCTTCCCAGCTCTGCACAATTTGGAATTAAGCATTGAATTAAAAATAACATTGATTCTAATGATCAATACCTGAACAGCAAGGTGGCGGCCCAACTCTTCTAAAGATGAAACTACAGCGGAGAGCACCCCCAAGCCCTGTAAATGTGCAGCAGCGGCACCCATCTATGCTGCAAATCTGTGAAAGTGATTGAGTTTTGGAGTGCATTAACGGCAAACATGATGGCACTTACACGTTAATCAATGACTAGGGTACCAAGAAACCACTCCCGCTTAACTTGGCCGACGCCCATATCAACGACCAAGATCTCTTCGCCCTCTCGTCTCGGCCTGCAAAGTTTGTCCGTTACTTCCTTCATCTCGATCTATTTGAAGAAGGCCTCTTGTCATCCGGCTCAGGGAATGCAGGAGCAGCTGCAGTTAATGCACGTCTTTCGATCCTGTTGCCGACCATCTCCAGCCACTGCTTCGCCTGTGAAATGGTCCTCGTTGCTGGGTGTGATAATCAGGGTAGAAACTTGGACGTTGTTGACAAGGGAGGAGTAGTTAGTATGTTTGATGAGAGATAGGGATCGCTTAAACGAAATATCGAAGAAGAGTTTCGTGCGGCTGCAGGTACCGAGGTGTTCTGGTAGAGCCTTAGTGAAGATTAAGAGTCTGTAGAGTTGCTTGACGAAAGGTGAAAACTAACCAGTTACACTCTTTGGCTTCACAGCTTTCACCAGATAACACCGACATCAAGGAAGACGGAGTCGTTGGAGGGTGTAACATTGCCCTATGAGCTTTCATTTCTGCCAGGCACTGAAAGTGTGTCCAGGAATCACGAAAGTCGCTATAGCTCATAGTCAGAAAAAGTGGCAAGGAGCGAAAGAAAAGGAAACCAACATGAGGAGCCAGCGACCAGTATCAACAATCACACACAACCGCGATGAGGCCTCCAGGCCCAGTTCCTGAAAGACTCTCGCCTGCTCGTCATTCTGAACATTGGGCTGGCGGACTGCACGGAAGAACGAAGAGCTTGAATGAACCGCTGCTCAGGGACCACTAAATTCTGAATCTTCGACGAACTTTTATCCAGACGTTTTCAGAAGTTTCGGGCAGGGAGAGAAAGAGCTTCTGTTCGACTCCTGGAGTGGGCATCTGGCCATGACTCCATTCGACAATGCCTTTCTATTTTTGCTTTCTTGAGTTTTCTAGCATATGAAACTGACGAGTAAGCCGTTGATATAGGAGAAGAAGCAAAGGCAAAGGATAAATACCAGGTATGACCTAATTCTACGGTTTACTCGTGTCCTTGACAATGTTCAGCGTTGCATTGAGGTAATGAAGCGCATATAATCACTCTGAAAAGTTAGAGAGGTTTTTATAGGTCATGATAGACTTGCTGAAAATAATGAAGGTGGTTAGTAAAAATATAGCAATTACGGATACGATAAGGGTTGAATATTTACCTTCCTCACCGTAGCCCAACAATCTCGGATTCTAGGTGTGCACAGGACATCCGTCTGATTTTCTCCGGTGGGCGCCATATTGGATGTACGAGGATGGTATACTGCCGCAGCTGCAGGCCGAGAAATCCCCTTCGGAGAGAGAAAAATATTCTTTCTGTGCGAGAACTCTTGTGGGCGAACGTCGTCAAGAGATGCCGACTATTGGACTAGGCCTTGACTCAGTGGGGTAGCAGCCATGGTTCTGAGAATGTTTGAGAGTATACAGGCCTAGGATGAGAGTCATTTGGTGAACAGGTCAGGTAGGATGAAGACCACGATGATCGACAGGACAAGAACAGACTCGTGAGGTGTCGGAGTTCATTTACGCGACGACGCGCCAAACCCTAATTTGGACTTGCTCAACACCCACAACCATCGAGTCCGATTTGCAGCTGATTGTCCGTTCTTACTGTCCAAAGCAATCTACAAGCAAACGGCGATCCCAACTCTGCGTTTCATCTCCAGATCCTCCGTTCGGCCTCCTGTCCTTCTTTGTCCGTCGTTTCTTCGGTTGTTTGCATCTTTAGAGCCGCGTTTGTATTGGGTCCTTGGGAGCATGGCCACCCTGGAGTTCGAGAGCAATTTCCCGATCCAATTTATCGCGAATAACGTTTAAATGAAGACGGATTACGTCTCAAGAAAGGTATGACCCTTTTTTAGTATCTTAGGAAACACCACTGAATGTAATGCAGACCATTGCCGCCTCTGAGTTCACAGGTCTCAGTGCGTTCCTTTGGGCTGGCTATGCACTGCATTGAGACCCCGCCGGTTATCATCCACCCAACCCAACCCGCCACTCGAAACAAAGTTAGGAGAAAGTTAGTGCTTCGAACTTTTTAAATGAAATATCCATTCTCTAACTCATACCAGCCAGACTTTGGATAGGAGCACTAATAATCAACGCCAAGTACGCTCCTCGGTGTTATTGTCGCGCATCCTGGTTGCTGTGAGTAAAATACACTGCACTCTACAGTTGCCGCTATCAAGCCCCCCAATTCGCTCAGCACCCAGCAAGGAAGGGCCTCTAACTTTCAAAATTCACAAAGGAGTCTAACCTTGTAGATAGCGACCAACCTGACCAAGACGATGTAGGAGCGAGCGCCTCACTCTGCATGTTTAACGTGCCGCCCGCGCCTTGACGTCTCAGGGAGCTTGTTAGTACAATACACTCTACCTCCTTGGCGTCATTGCGAATTGCTACCCAAAGTTATATGCAGGAGCACCGAAGGGATGAATATGTCCACGAGGCGAGTCAGATCGAATTGCCAGCAGCAGTAACATTCGTCTGTGAGTTTCTCTACTTTGTCTCTCTCCATTTTGGCCGCTTTTGCATTTGACCTTGTCCTTGTCCGTTTTTATTTCGACATCTACAAATTGGAACTGACACAACTACCACTTTGATCAGCGCAAGAAGACACGATTTATTGTGCAGCAAAAACGCCTGTACGATCGTACTCATGAGCTTGTGTAAAGTCTTTCGCCTTCCGACTTCGCTTGAAAGCGAAATC
This sequence comes from Galerina sulciceps, assembly GCA_023014345.1. Classification (NCBI taxonomy): domain Eukaryota; kingdom Fungi; phylum Basidiomycota; class Agaricomycetes; order Agaricales; family Galerinaceae; genus Galerina; species Galerina sulciceps. The sequence continues at coordinate 644,083 of JAEDXJ010000026.1, forward strand.
GTATCAAAGCTACAAGCACGCACGTACATCCAGTCCTACTGTCTTACACCTACCAACATCGAGTTCTAGCAATGGCGATTGCAAGAACACTGCATCCGACGAACAAGTTCCTGACACAACGATCGTTCTGCAACGTCGAGCGAGACCACGCAGGTATCATCTGGTCAATCGTACGTTATCCTCTTCATCCACAGTCTCCGAACGCGGGGAGATTGGTCCCAAGAGGAGCAGACAGGCATGAAGCGAGAAGGATGGAGGAATTTAGGCCGTGCGGGACCTCAATTCATCCTGTCAACAACCTCGACGACGGAAACCCTTAAGCAGCAATCCAAAATTAATCGGCACTTATTTTCCCAAAACATTTTGGAATATGGGGTAAATACCGTAACATTAAGCCTGACGAAACCAATAATTATACGACAGTACACAGTACTAAACAAGGTCGCTATGATATTTACGCAAACGAATCAGGTAAGAAAATTTGTACTAGCTTCTGGAACCAGGTACTCATGCATAAACCAAGAAATTGAAAGTAGCGTCGGCGCTTCTCTGCTGCGCCCGTCAATTCGTAGGACCATTTCCGTCAGACCAGTTGGACGCATGTGGGTAGAAGGTTGCAGCCGGCCACGACTCAGTGTCCGTAGGATAATCCGACGACTGCATCATGGAAGGGAAGAACGTGTTCTGCGAGCCGGTCAATCCAGCCGCGTTCGGGATTTGCCCCGAGTTAGGGATTGGCATCGCATTATGATATTGCACACTCTGAATGGACTCCGCAGGAGGGGATTCTGGCTCGTAATAGCTCGATGGGAAATGGTGAAGGCTGGCCGTTGAGTCGAACGGGACTGCGTTCGGGGATCCAAACCCATGTTGGTACTGAGAAAGGTGCGGTACTCCGTAGTTCCCAAAATCGCCTTGCGAAGTTGATGGACCTTGCGGCGCAGTGTAATCCAAAATCTATGAGTTGTTGATCATCGTCAGTTAGGCTTCGCGGGAATGAACAAACTCACTGGCTGCCCCCCTTGTACCACACCTCCAGTATCGAAGTAATATTGTTGTGATAAGGCTTGAATGTCCACAAAGGTTGGATATTGGTCGAGGTTCTGTGTCGGTCCATTACGCTCGCGAAGCATGGCCGGATTATTCAGAGGCGGTGGAGGCGAATACGACCCATTCGAGTGCGTCGAAGAATAGGGCGAGATTTCGGACGAACCAGTAGAATTGAATGAGTCTGCTCGATACGTCCGCGCCGGAACGGTCAGCGTATTCATGTCCTCGTCAGGAGCCTCCATGTCCTCGTCGTCGGGAGATTCCTCGACATTTGGTATGGCGCTGTCCGCAGGTCGACCTTGTGCGTCTGCCGAAGGAAAGGGTTGCGCATCTTTGGCAGAATTCTTGGGCATTTTACACCGGCTGAAACAGGGATTAAAACCTGGAGTACGGAGCTGTATAGACCAACAAGCACTTACCCGATAGAGTGGTTGAAAAACTAAATATTTGAAATCGGTCAGGATATCACTGGTTGAACTGACAGTAGCTTTGAACAACGTACTGGCTTGGGTATATGTTCCAGCTTCCGGTGGTTTTTCCTCTCTTTTGGTGTCTTCTTCTTGGTGGTCTTCTTCCGTCGATCTTGCTTCGCTGGTGCAACTTCCGGGTTTGTGCTTGAATCCATGACAGACAATTTTGGAGAAGCAGCAGTATGTCGCTCATTATATACCTTATCTCGCCTTTTGACCTTTGACCTTTCTAAGATATTAAACGCAAAGTGCTGGCTGAAGGCATAATCCTGAGTGCGACGTAGTCTAGTGGGCATCTGGTGACTGCCCATCTTCGGACGAAGGGTCCACAACCTATTCAAAAGCTGCGCTCTGATCCCTTAGCTTGATGCCCATAATATGGCGTCCTCGCCGCTAACATTGTGAACCCGAGCCACATGGTGTGAATTAATGAAGGGAGGGGCGAAACGGATATCTTGAATTTGCTTCTGCCTTATCTTTGGAGTATCTTTGGACGGTGCGAGAGAAACATCCAGTCAGAGGAGGCTCGGAAAATTCGGAAGATATTCACATTTTCCGATCTCGATCATAGGCTTGGAGACTTGCAGTAACTAGTAACTCTCGTACCACCCACAAGGTGCTGTGACTTCCGATCTTGGGCCCGTGGAAAGTGAATGACGGCATTAGTTATGTATTTGATATTGATTCATGTGGACAAAATGAAATGCGGAAATTAGCGCGCGTCAATTGATCCTCATGCGGCATGTTGTTTGATCTCGTCAACGCAAGATACTGAAGTTTTATCTATTATTCCTTTGGTGAAAAGGCGTATTCTGAAAATTCAGGAAGCCGGTCAATCTGTCACCTCTGCTCTCTGCTGATGTGCAGGATCCTGAAAATGGCCTCGTGTGGCTGGCACGTTGCGATGGTGGTCAATAATAGCCGGATATCTACCGGACGGTATTTTCTCAAGTGACCACTGCCCATGGCTCGCCCCCTGGTTTACATCAGGCTTCCTGACCGCAACAACTGACGCGAATATATGTCCCGAAAACGCCTATTGCAATTCTAATGTTAAACCTGAATTCCGTCACTGACTGACATCGATTCGCCAACATCTGGACATTCTTGTTGGTTTACAGGGCTACCGACTTTTAACGAGCAGTATTTTTTTGAGAAGAAAGTGAGAGTTGCTGGCTCCGGTTTTTTAATACATAATACGGTAACATAGTTCGCTGTTTCAAGATCCGTAAGTTATTAACAGGGATACACGTTCTGGGGTTCGTCCAGGAGTAATAAGGGAAATGAAAAGAGCAGGAGCAAAATCATTGAGAATGGACATTATACTGCTTCTATCGCTGCCAGCACACATTTGCTGCGCCCGCCAGTAAAGCAGATAGTGAAGCGTGTCGATGGATTCCATTGTTATCTCTCTTATCCTTGGCAAGTATTTGAATTCGACTTGAAGGCAAAGATCCGGAATTAATCACAGCAATAGCACAATCAAGGGTGACAAGGAAATAGTCAAATCAGAGGTTTTTTTTTGGAGATGTATAAATTTAGATAGGCCACGCGATGGCAATTTATTATTTGGCGCCTATGGATTTTCTAGATCTCGTAACCGACAACAACGGCATGCAACTTTTGAAGGTATCCGTGACTCCACTCTGGCGGCGGGTGGTGATGGAAGCAGACTTTATTCATGTCCGCACCCCCTTGAAGTCTGACTAGCTTCGTAACCCACAAAAAACAACATAGATCTTTCGCAATATCACAGAAGATTCGAGCATCAGTTTCAAATTCCGCATTACAATCGGTCGGCATCACCAGCCCCGAACTGCATGTTTTTCAGACAGCTTCCTTATCAGTTTCACACACCCCGCTTTTCTATCTACTAACGACCCAGGTTCGAAAACCCTGACCAGCGTGTTTTGACTTGCAGGAAATACGAATTCAAAAATGGCCAATATGAGCAGCATGAGTAGATTTGTGTGCATATCATATCGACTCTAATGTTCAGCACCGATAACATAGGCCACATTCTTGAGCGCTAACGGCCTCAAGTCGCGTCACAAGGGATCCATGCACCGACCCGACTTCTCGGTCGGATCACAGAAGCCCAACTTTTCAGAGCCTACAGTTGGGTCACTTCCGTTCCCAACGTAGATTACAAGAAAGGACAACAGGGCAGACGACCTCGTTTCTGGGGCCTTGCTTCAAAGAAGTTGCGAAGAAGTGCAAATCCTGCCGTACCTATTCGTGAAGCTCGCGCGAAGGAAGAAAAGAATTATTTCTGCGATCCACCTCCTGAGGATCCCCACCGGGATCGGCTGTCATCAAAATTCGGACTGAATGCTATTTTCTAAAGTAGGAAATTGAATCCGTATGGAGTCCGATCCGTTTGAATTCGCCTCCGGCATCAAACCAATGCGGAAACAGGTAGCGCTGCAAAAAGAAAGTTCCTAAAAACGAGGGGGTTCCACACGATAATGTATTGGAGCATTGCATCCTTTGAGAACAGTTCATTTAAGCCAATGGCAACAAGGGGGGCAGAAGGGCAATACATCTATTTAAATTGCGAGCAAAACGAGCCAAGGTAGTTGATAAATATTATTACACGGTAAATATGCATCTTCTTCGATTGTAAATGGGCGTGGGGGTATAGTAGTAAAAGACCGTCGTGAATCCCTATACTCAAACTCATGCAACGAGCGACAAGTAAACAACCAGACTCAGTATCCTATCAGATCCAAGTCCGCAAAAACATCAACGAAACCACGAGCACTCCAGCCGCCAACGACGTCCACGCAGGCCGCAGAGGCGCGAGGTGCAGCGCCCCGCTGTTCGTCCGTGTCATACTCCCAGCGCCCGTTGCCTGTGGGATCCCATTCGAGTCGGTCTGCGCGCGTGCAGACGTCCCAGATGGTGCCGGTTCGGAAATAGCTGTGTTACAACAACCCAGAAGGTCGAGGGTCAACGACTGCGAAGACAACTAAGGGAAGGTACGAACCTGGGAAGTTGTTGTCAGCCTTCGCGGCGGCCACGACAGCAGCTTTCATCCTGTCGCCTGCGTCGTTCGGTACGGTCGAAAGGAAGCCCATCTTCGGCGGATCGTGGGACGGGTACGTCAAGTTCCCAAAGTAATAGCTCGACAGCACGCTACAAATGCAATAAGAAAAAAACCACACATATCAGCCTATCCCTCGAAACAAAAAGCACAAGCACAAGAAAAACACCCACCCTTTCAAAAACGGCGTCCCCAAGCTCCAGCCAAACTGGTACCCGCCGACCTTGGGCGGGTCCGTCGCCGCCAAGTTCGCCGCGCACGTCTGCACGTTGTCCTGCAGCGCCTGCGTCGCAAAGTCGCGCGGGTCGACGGGGAACATGGTGCCCCCGATCTTGAACGCGAGCGTGTGCGGCTGGCTGCATGGGAAGAGGCCCTTGGCGCCGAGCTTGTTCGTTATGAGCGAGATGGTATCGGAGGGGCCGCGGATGAGGGAGTTGCCCTGGTGGGAAGGGGTTAGGTCAGTTAGGCTGGGCAGGCAGGGCAGAGGGGGATGAGAGGAAGCGTACTGTGTCGATGAGAGCGGAGAGCCCGATGTTGGGTGATGAGATGGTCGATTGCGGCAGGAGTTCGCCGTCTAGATATACCCCTTCGACCATGACTTCCCAAGTAATAGGATACACCTACGAAAAAAAGCAAACATTGATCAGAAAAACCAACAACCCAAAGTCTCGCCGAGTCGCAAAAAAAGAAAAAACCACCCACCTCAGCTGGAGAATCAGGCGGTGCCGGCAACCCACCCTCCGCAGAAGTGTACAGCCTCAAAGGCACCCAAGTAAGCCTATCAGTCGTGATCCCATCCGGCAGCTCGCCGATGCTCAGCTGGCCCAAAAGCCCGCCGACGTCGATCGTGTCCCGCTGCAGGGTAACGCTGAACATAGGCTGCGCGAGCCCACTCGTCGCCACAAGCCGAGGGAGGAAAGGGCCCATCGTGCCCCACGACGCGAACGCGGTGTAGAGGATGCTCGAGGTCGCTTGACGCGCGACGTGTCCGGAGGTGGGCCCGCCCATTAGGCCGGGGAGGGTGGGGAATGTGGGTGTGCGGAAGTTGATGTTGGGGAAGGGCGATCCGAATTTGGCATGCGGTCTTGAGCTTGGGAGGGCAGGTTGTTGCTCGTCTCGCCTTTTTCTGGCGAAGTTGTTTTTGGGTGTTTCGGCGACGAATAGGTTATTCCAGATAACGCTGTACAATTTCACGTCAGAACTGGCTCGGTAAAACTAGGCGGAGAAAAGGAACCTGCGTACCTGTTGATGGGGAAACCGAGGCCAAAGATACCCGCTGCACCTGTCTCGAGCACGCTCGTGTTAGTTCTGTTCATGGAGCCGAAATATTGGCTTTGTAATGATATGCCAGCTAGGGACACGGTGTCGTCGCCGATGGTTCCGTCAGCGTAGGTGCCTGTCCTAGAGTCGCCGTAGAGCAGGGAGACATCTACTCCGGAATACTTGAAGCTTGCTTGGGGGTATACGGGTACCCCACCAGTGCAGCCTTGGGTGCAGGCGTCCGACAGAACCCATAAGTCGGAGGACCCAGAATCTTGATGGAGGAGATAGAAATTGAGTACATGAACAATATGGCACCACAGTCGAAAAAAAATCGCTTACCGAGAATAAGACTCGTCGTGATCCCGCCAATGGTCATCAGAACCGTATACGAGCTGCAGGGCAGCCAAAGTCAGCCTCACAACGCCAGAAACGCGTTTACGAATTTTACGCACACATCGACGTAGTCGCCCAACCCAATTGCCGACGAAGCAGCCCTGCGTCCTAGACTCGTCCCCGTCCGCCGCACAATAGGCAGATGTACACCCCCCGCGGTGCGTTTTGTGTATCGTCTTGCCAAGTCGTCAAGACTCAGCTCCTGCCCCGGGGCAGCCCCAATTACTGACGCTGAGGCCTGCAAGGCGAGGAGGCATAGCAGGAGAAAACAATGCATCCCTCGTCCCAGCCGTGGTCGTTCGAACTAGGGGAAGCTTGAAGGCGGATTCTACGTGTCGGCGGTACTAATATGTTGTTGATGTTGGTAGCCCGCTAACCATGAACACCGTCGCGATGCTGTGGCTCGACCGGCTAATGGTGAGTGGGGAAGGGAAGCGGGTAATCAGGTCAACGGAGGGAGAAAAAGGAACAAGGGAGGGCAGCTACCAAGACACGGCACGGAGGACGCTGCGGCTTGGGCGTGGCGTATAGGGCGATTGCCAATTGGCCAGGGGGGCGGCCTTGTCGTTTGCTGGTGCCTCTCGCCAAGCCCTCCTTGGAATGATTCCGGTTGATCCATTTGGGACCCTTTGTATCTGATCGGATCCGTTTGATCGTGCGAACGCGAAATTAATCGGGATTCTCCTCTGCCTTCTGAGACCTTCCAGGTTTCTAAAGCACGTTCAATGGATGGTTTTTTGGGCTTTTTGTGAGGACGCGTCTAGAGAAGGAGATGAAAAAAAAGGGATCGCATGCAGGTCAACGCGTGTGGCGAGGGGTCCAAGCTAAATTGGGAAGCCGGTATTGGGCTAAGAGAACGGAAGGAAAGTTTACTATTTACCGGCTGGCAGTAAGCCTGTATTACGATGGTTTTCATATTTACAAACAGAAAGACGATGGATGTTTTCAGAAAGGGCTGCTAAGAATGGATTGGCTTTGGTTTGACAACCATGATCAGTCGCGACTGACATTTTTTGTCAACTATAATGGTCTATCAGATCGACACTAGTTTGAGACCAACTGATTCTGGTAGGACGACAAATATATATCAAGGGACAACCAGCCAACATTCCACTCAACTCTGACGACCAAAAAAAGTAGGCAGAAAATTCTTCAATAACTTTTCTATTGAAAACATCAGATTCGTGTTCGAGTCCAGACTCCAGAGATAAGACGGACATACCCCGGTCTTGTAAGATCCCAGGAAGATACTGCGACGTTCATCTGCATGCCTACAATCGGAACCATAGCATTGGCTTGAGAGGGATTTGATCGCGTGGACGTTCTTGGTACCAGACTACCATATCCATATCATGCATGCAACACCCAACAATATGGATGCCCAACCGAGGTGACGGCGACGGAGATGGAGACAGCACGATGGCACCGTCGAGGCCGAACGAGATACTGATCATGATCCCCAAGCATGCTTGGGCTGATGTTATCATTTATTGTTATGCACTCCTTGAAGAGGTAGCAAGGGCCTTGCCTAGTGCGGTGTAGGTAGGTCGAAATTATACTCCGCGTTCAAATCATACAAGATGTTGGGCCGTCGCTGATGAAGTCTAGTAAAGTACCTGAGTTTTATAGTCAGCAAAGGAGTAATGTTGGGAGAATAAGACGCACAACAGAGGTGTCGGTTTTCCCTTTTTTGCATTCCCAATTTCCGGTCTGAGGAGCGAGTAATGATAGTAATGATGTTGTCCAGTCCTTGGATCAAACACAAGCTAAACAACGTTCTCGGTCTATTAACGACCCTTCAGAAATATGGCTTCTCCTCTAGGTGTCTGAAGCTTGACCGTGATGATGAGTCTTGATCGGTAGTCAGTCAAGCCTCGTGTCCTGATTCAGATTGGGCATACACCGAGGTCCAAGTTATGCAGACAGTGACTTGCATGAGGACCAGGAAGAAGCTTTCGAGAGGTGTACGGCGTGTTCATTGGTATGGGCTCTCCGCGGACGATAACCTTGAGCGCCTGAGGAACGGTCGTCAGCCGAGCCCGAGGGTGATAAATCACAAGTGCTGCGAGGCTACGGATCGAGCAGCCTTGAAACGATAAAGTCGCCCGTTTGTCCCATAGGCCATCGGGATTTGAGAATTGTTGAAGAGAGCAGGTGTAGCAGAAGAAAAGGGTAAGCGTGATTCAGTGTTTGGTATTGCCTCGGACAAAGCGTCTCCTTGCCGAAAATGTCGGCGAAGACGCAAAAGAGTGGGACGTCTTTATTAAATAAAGGTGAGGCGAGTGGAGGTCGTGGGCTCATCGCATTCTGTGCTTGGGCATGGGAATACATAAGAGCTGCTGGATGCAGGACGAGGAAGGCTCTTTGGTGTTGAACGTTGAGTGTTGAGCACACTCGAACAGACACTAAACAAATGCGAAGCTTATGAGCACTGCGTATATAAGAGAAGAACAGGCAATGTAAACGAACTTTTCTTTGTCGAATGTTAAACGACCACAACCAATAGCCGACGGAGCAGCCCCAAATGCGGACTGGTCTTTTAGTTGAAGACTGAACAGATAACACCGTTTCGTGAGCCGAGCCGTCGACGTCCGAGAAGCAGCTTCTCATACAGGGTGTCCTGGGGGCATAAAGAATGGGGCATCGGGGTCGAAGTGTGCGGATGTTCCAAACTTGAAAGCGGGCATGAGACCCCGTCGAGTGTACGACGTGGTCATGGGTACGATATCTCCACGTTTGAGTTATTTCCATTAATGTGTAATCAGTGATAATTTAGAATGCATGGGGCATGGCCGTAAGTCAGGTTGATTTCGATTAGGTGTAAAGATGCTACGCACCAGCGGAGCTCGAAAGACTAATTTTTTTTCGAAAAAAAGGTGGGTATACGAAGTGAGCCGACTCGAGATGTTGCACCTCGGCACCGACTTGTAGAGTGCCATTCGGCATCTAACGTCGGCGAAGAAGCAGAGTTTTTGATAAGCAGGTCGAACGCTGCGGACAGAAACTCGTGAACAGTGCTCTCAATCCTCTGCAGCAGAGCAAACTCAGGCGCGGCTCGCGCCTCCCAACGCCGATTCTCGCTCTCGCAGGCCTCTTGACACTCGTCGCCGTGCTCGTGCGATGATGTTTGTCTTCCTGCAACTGCGGAATCCGGAAAGTCCTTCTCTGGCTGTTGTTTGACAATGAACGAGAGTTCTGTTCCTATTTGCTACTTCGAATTGTCATTTGCATTATGGTTGAGTCTTGCTCTTTACAAAGTGAGATGAGAGTCTTCTACGAGATCTGGTCATCGAAGGACCGACTCCCTTTTTGGGTCTTGATGTTTGACGCATGCTAGGTGCTGAGCGAAGGGGTGTAACCACGGCAGAGATGGATTCTATAACAGCAAGGAGATCAGGACGGATGACTTAAACAACGATGAGGATCGTTGGCGAACTTTAAAGCCATTCCACGCTCTTGCATCCAAGGCATGGCTAGATCGAAAATCAGATGAAAGATTGCACACATACAGAAAGTTGAAGAACTGACACAAATTATTGAATTTGAACGCGATGTCCGCGAAGTATTGTCGTTAGCCTGCACCACATTTACGTCAGTCCCAATCAAGTGAAAAATCAAAGCTGACAATAAACCCACCCCTAGACAAGATCTGTCTCATCTACACGTTCTTCCAGAGAAATTGGATTGGAACATTGCTCGAGCCATTCCAAGGCGTCCCTCCTAAAGTTATCTCTTCAATCCGAAACCTGTTCGGAAGGCATATATGTGGCCATTTGACTGGGGAAGAGACGAACGGTGAGAGTGATAGAGACCAGCTAAAAGAGGAACGGGAAAGTCGCAGTCGCCATTGGGACAGTGAATCACGGAGGATGTCGAACTGGAGGTTTGGATGGACCAGAAGTATAGCCAGTGTATGGCTTTTTAACTGTAGCTACTCGCGCCACAAACAACATTTGGTCGGGTGTCCAGTCGGGCTCGATGGTTGTGGATGTTGAGCAAGTCCAAATTAGAGTTTGGCGCGTCGTCGCGTAAATAAACTCCGATGCATCACGAATTGGCAGCACTCATCCTCTTTTTCTTTCCAACACAGTCCACCATTGTCATCCTACCCGACACTAACCAACTGGTTTTGATCTTCGGCCTGTCCACCCCCAGACGTCTTTAAAGCTCTGATTTCAACCCTATGTGGCCCAACAGCCAGGATCTAATCTCGACGGACGACATTCACCTGCAAAAGCTCTCGCACTGTGCAGACGGTTTATTCACCCCGCTATAAACGAGGTTTATCTGCTTGCAGCTGCAGCAATCTACGGATTCTACCCTCCTCGTAAATCCAACATGGCGTCCATCCGATATCGACAGACGGAGGTTTTGTGCATTTAGAACCCGGAAGTTCTTGGGGTGCGATGAAGAGAGACAAGGGGGATATCTCTAACGGCAAGAAGGTGAATATATCAGACCTGCGGCGTATCCGTAATTGTTATATCTTTTCTGACTACCTTTATCACTTTCAAGGAATCCACCATGACCTATAGAAACTCCCTTAAAGGCACTCTTGGTGGTTATATGCGCTTATTACTTCAACGCCATCTCCGACATTACGTCTTCAAGCCGTATCTTCAGCCAAGTACATCGGTGAAGGTTAGATTATACACCCCACTTTTTTTCTTGTGTACTCACACGGCTTGCTCAGCACTTCCTTATCACAGAAAAATATCAAGACATCCTACCCAGATATGACGCTGTCGAAAAGTCACGGCCAGATACCCATTCCCAGGAGTCGACAAAAAGCAAATATAGCGCCCAATCTCCCTGCCTGAATTCGAAAAGGTCGTTTGTTTCAAGGTTCGTAGAAGATCCGGACTTTTGTGCATTCTTAGCAGTGGTTAATTCTTCGTTCTTCCTTGAAGGTCGCCAGCTTGCTTAATATTCAAGATCTACGGGGAAAGGGCCGGGGAGAGTCAGACAGGAGCCCGGGGTTGGAGGTGCCTTCGAGGTTGTGGGCAAATCCAGTTAGTCGTTTCTTTCCCCTATCCTCCTTGTTACTTTCTGACTATCAGTTTTAGAGGTTCTCGTTATTCCTGGACACAACTTCAATGCCTGGTAGAATTAAAAGCCATGGGGCAACATTAGACCCTCAAGCATTTCCTCTTCTTCCATACTGGCGTTATCTAGTGGAGCCAAACGGTCGTAATGCTGGTTAGTTTCACTTTTCGGCAGGCAGCTCTACAAACATCTTACCCTTCACCAAGGCTCATCCGGATCTTTCTATCTCAGCAGCTGCCCCGACACGAAGCTCGTCTTCGATACGTCGCTAGAGCAACTTCTATCTCATTCTCGTGAATTCGAATATACCGGCTGCTCCTCAACATTGTCAATAACATCCAGATTATCATCGCATTCAATACGGAAAACGCTTTGCATGCGAGTATGATGCAGCTGCAGAATCGAAAGAGATTTCTAAATTCGAAGGGTTTCGCTATCTCCAAAGCCAGATCGCAACAGGACTTCCTCAAATTGGTCGGGTCGAAAGAGCAGACGGAGAGAGACTACGCGCACGCATGTCAGGATGAGAGGAAAATTGGTCTTGATCGTTGATATGGCCGACGAATAAGGTCTTTTGACCAAGGCGGCGGAGGAATTGGTGTTGTTTCTTGGTACCTCTACTCGGCGCCAATCTCTGACTCGTAAGTGCTGTCACGTTTGGCTCTATGTATATCTATTCAAATTCAGTTCAGCAGATAGACAGATGCACAAAATATGGAGAAAGGAGTGCTCTCCGCTATGGTTCCATTCATTGAGGAGTTATATTGTCAAGGCATTGATACTCTGAGCCGTCTTTACCCCTCGAGTTAATTCCATGTCGCGCAGAGCCAGGCAGGCATCATCGTAAACAGAGTTTGGCCCATACAATGTACCAGCTATACAGAGAACGAACTGGTCTCCGATATGGTTTCTTCTACAGAACAGTGTTCTTGTCCAGGTGTTGGTCCTCCAAATCGTCTCTAATCTTCTAGTTGATTCCACGTCGCAGTGCCAGAAGGGCATCTTCGTTGGAATTTGGTCCTTACAAGGTACCAATTGGTCGTTTTCCCGACTTGTTTCATCACTTACCTTATATTTCCTTAGGAATATGTCATTAACGGCTGGTGGATACAGCAAGCAGGCCAGTCTTCCACCAGACAGGTCGGCCTGTTATTTTCTTTTTGACTTTGGGCAAGATTCTGAACTGGGAACTGATAATAGTTCGTCGAACTACCTACATACGCCTAAACAATGATGCTCGGGAAGGAGTAAGGAATGAGCGTGCATATCGTGGGTTCTGCCTTCTTTCGTTCATTTTTTATCATCAAACGTCATGTCTTCTAGTCTTGCAAGAGCTGCTTCTGAAGAAATACGCGTTGAGCACATTGCTCAAACTTATGACAGAGTTGACGAGGACCTAGAATGTTACCCAGATTATATAGTAAGCTCACGGTTGAACCTTTCGCCCCAAGTTCAGACTTGACATCCAATCTCTTTAAGGAAACAAAACGCCAATTGGCTCTCGCATGCGATGCTCTATCATGGGTTCGGAATTTGTACGTCTCTTTATAGCTCACTATCCTTCACCACGTCCAACCATTAGACAGGACAGCTCTCGCGTCAAGGCGTGCCATATTATCTGCAAACTCAAGACCTCAGAGCATGAGGTCCTCCATCATCGTGAGCGGCGGCCAAGCGCGAAATATCTTTCTCATGCAGTTGTTGGAGGATCCGCGTTGGACCCGAATACCGGCCCAACAACTTGGGAGGCTTGAGGCGGAATACGATAGCTAGGAAAACAACGGCTGGTAGAGTGGTCGTAGGGTCATTATGACGGGTTCATTTTCTCAATAAGAAGGCGGCTCTGTGTTGAAGGATAGGTATGCACTTTGTATTCTGCACTGAATTGTGGTTGGCTGATTTATTACACGATTGTATAGCCAAGAACAGAATCGATAGGGTTGGAGATTGCCGGCATGTACAAGTTAATATGAAGCACCTCGAAGCTATCATGAACCGATGCTGTGGTGGTAGTGTTGGTGGTGGTGGTGGCGGTGGTGATAGCCTTTGTACGAAAACCAAAAGTTCTTCGAAATGGTTAGTCGACTAGCCGTTTTTTGAATTCATTTATCTCATTTTCTTCCTATGCAGATTGCAATAACTGCCCGGGGTCATTACGAACTCGTCAACGGTCAGCGAGAGCTGTGGTTGCATTCGAACGTTGAAGTTGTCTGGATAGTTGGAGACGACGGGGAAGTGAGCCATCAAAATACAACAACCTGATTTGCGAAGCTGTCGCGGTGCTCAGTCGAGGGTGAGCAGAAGTGCTCGTTAGGGATGGTATTATCGTTAATCGACTACGGTGGCTCGTCCATGGTCCATGGTTCAAAGTGTCTGCATTGTCCGAATCCTTGACATTTTTGGAGATACCAGGTGCCGTTATACGTTTGTAACTGGGTATAGCAGAACTCGAAGCTCAAGAGTGGAGATTTCGTCGAAGCCTGCTGGCCGCCACGAAGCATAAAACGAGTGTCTATGTTACATACGAGGTTCCCAGTGAGTGGGTGGAAACGGGTCGTATTTCCAAGACATGTCACAGTTTAGATGGCCGCTTGCATATGGGAGGGTGAGGTCAAGCTTGGAGTATGCTTCTGGGGTCAAACTCAGAGAGTAGAATGAATAGGACAACGATAATGAAAAAGAGGTCGTACAAGGTCTTGAGAATTGGTGGCCACACTATCGTCGTTTGGGTTGGAGGGGACGTAAACACGCCTTTTCCATATATGGGTCGACAGCATTCCTGCACCGAGGCTCATCAAATGTTTGATCTTAACCATGACATCCTCTGAACGAGAAACGCCTTTGAAGCTGCTTGCTCTGGGTAATATACCATTTAATATTAGCTGCTTAATCACTTACTTTGACCCAACAGATGGCGGCGGCATTCGCGGACTGTCCGAGCTGCTAATAATAAAGGAAATCATGCACAGATTGATGGTGGATGAGAACGCGAAAAGAGAAAAGGGTGGTCAAGAACGTCTTCGTAGTCCCCCTAAGCCCTGTGATTACTTTGATCTAATTGGTGGAACCAGTACTGGAGGGTGCGCAACCTTGACACACGCAGTGTGCGATGGCTCATATCAATGTTTGATTTGTAAATTATAGGATAATTGCTCTTATGCTTGGACGTCTCCGACTGGACGTGGAAACAGCAATCAAGTACTACGACCAACTGTCGGAGATAGCCTTCTCTGATCCAAAACGCTGGGGAGACGGGAAGTTCAAGGCGACGAAATTGGAAGCGGTCATCAAGTCCGTTGTAAAGGATGTCACCGGTGATCCTGAATCACCCTTGCTGGAAGTTGAAGAGGCAGGAATCTGTCGCACGTAAGTTTCAGCTCTGTTATGTGTTCGAAGGTCAAGTCTGAGTATTTAAAAGCTTTGTCTGTGCGAAGAACGCACTCGACATGTCAGCAAACATTCCGGTTCTCTTCAGGACCTACCAATCTCGTGAAACCCATCTGGATTGTAAGATCTGGGAAGCTGCTCGGGCAACTTCTGCCGCCCCTACTTTTTTTAAGCGGATAGAAATTGGGAGGGCTCAGCCATATATTGACGGCGGTCTAGGCCGAAATAACCCCAGTCAGGTGGTTCTTGATGAGGCAACTGCTCTCTTTGGTGCTCGTAAAATTGGCTGTCTTGTGAGCATTGGTACTGGTCAAGCTGGGACCATCAGTATCCAAAAGCCTGGAATACTCCAGCAGGTCATTCCAACTGATGTTATCAAAGCACTTCAGGGTATTTCCACTGACTGCGAAGCTACTCATGAGACTATGCTGCATCGCTTTGCAAACTTGCCCAACATCTATTTCCGACTTAATGTTGACCAAGGAATGCAAGGAATACAGCTTTCTGATTGGGAGAAACTAAGCAATGTGGAAGCTCATACTTCTCTGTATCTGAAGAAAAAAGAGGTTGATGAGAAGCTGGATCTACTGGTGAATGCCCTGAGACTTGCACCTAGTAGAATGCAACCTACAATTGAACAAATTAGTATGGAGGAATCTCTTTTGTAACTTTGAATAGTGGCTGATTTTTTTTGGAATAGCATCTCCTAGGCTCAGAGTTGATTTGATTCAACATGTCAAAAACTTGACAGCCAAGCTTTGTCCACTGCCAGTCAAATCATTCACAGGAAGAAGGGATATTTTGGAGAAAATGCACAAATATTTTAATTCTCCTTCTGAATCTCAGCATGTGTTTGTACTGCATGGTCTTGGAGGTTCAGGAAAAACCCAGCTTGCTTTGCAATTTCTGAAAGAATCCCAGACCATCAATGGCTCACCATAGTAGGTTTTATACGTTGAAACTATATGGAGTAACTGAATAATGTTTCTTAGCTTTTCTGATATATTTGTCATTGATGCAACTTCTGAGCAGACAATTGCAGCAGATCTCAAATCTATTACACCAGAAGTGGTTGAGAAATCTGCAGAAGCTGCCTTGCAGTGGCTTTCAACCTATAAAATGAAAAACTGGCTGCTATTCTTTGATAATGCTGATGATACCCAGTTGAATCTTGGCAGATTTTTTCCTCAATGTGCATCAGGAAGTATTCTTGTTACCACACGTAACCCAGAGCTTGGTTTTCATGCTAGTAGAGAAGGAAATGTGAAGGTTTCTGGAATGAATGTGGATGATGCAAGGGCTTTGCTCTTTAAACTCTCCCAGGTGGATGAGAATGCTGAGAATATACGACTAGCAGAACAGATTGTCAAGGTATTTTACTGTCCATTTTTTTCACAAACTCTTGCTAATATTTTATATAGGAACTTCACTACTTTGCATTGGCCATTTCACAAGCTGGTGCTTTTGTTCACAATGGATCATCATTCAAAAAATATCAGCAACTCTATCAACATCAATACCAGCGTGACAACCTGCTGCAGCAAAAGGAGGTTCAAAGTCATGACCAATATAAACTGGCTGTATATGCAACATGGAAGCTAAGTTATGACAAATTGGACTTGCCTGCTAGAACATTCCTTCAGATCTGTTCTGTGTTACACAATCAAGGGATTTGTGAAGAAATATTTGAAAGAGCAGCACAGTCTGAAAAACAACTGGATGGTTCTGAATTACAAAATGATGTTGTCAAGTTATTGACTCTGCTTGGAAAGCAAGAATCAGGCTGGAATAGTGGAATATTCCAAGAAATTGTTAAAAATCTTGGCTCATATTCACTTCTTGAATATAATTCCCAAGATGATTCCTATAACATCCATCCACTGGTGCAGTACTGGAGCAGAACAACTTCAACAACACCTATTCACAAAGTGGAACAATGGATACTCAACATGATTGGGTTGTCAATTCCTTGGTTATTCACTCAAAAGGACCATGAATATCGACATATGCTTTACCAGCACTTGATGAATTTCAAGATAATGCTTTCACTTGAAGTTCACAGTATCAGTATATCTATTATGCCTGAGATAGCACTTGTTTACCATGAACAAGGAAAATTCACAGAAGCAGAGGCACTTGGAGTGATTGCAATGGAGAAAAGAAAGCAGTTGTTAGGAGAAGAGCATCCTTCCACTCTGAGAAGCATGGGAAGTCTTGCAGTTATATACAGTAACCAGGGCAAGTGGAAGGGGGCAGAGGCACTTGAAATGAAGGTGATAGACAAAAGAAAGCAGCTTCTAGGAGAAGAGCATCCTGAAACACTTGTAATCATGGCAAATCTTGCAGCTACATATTTTCAGCAAGGAAAGTGGAAGGAGGCAAAGGAACTTGAAATAGTGGTGGTGGAGAAATTCAAGCATCTGCTAGGAGAAGAGCATCCTGATACACTTTCAAGCATGGCAAATCTTGCAGTTATATACAATAACCAGGGCAAGTGGAAGGAGGCTGAGGCACTTGAAGTAGTGGTGATGGAGAAATTCAAGCATCTGCTTGGAGAAGAGCACCCCCATACCCTTCTGAGCATGGCAAATCTTGCAGCCACAAAAAGAAACCAGGGCAGGTGGAAGGAGGCAGAGGCACTTGAGGTAGTTGTCATGGAGAAAAAAAAGCAACTGTTAGGAGAAGACCACCCTGATACCCTTACAGGCATGGCAAATCTTGCAGCTACATACTTTGAACAGGGCAAGTGGAAGGAGGCAGAGGCACTTCAAGTGGTGGTATTGAAGAAGAGACAACAACTGCTAGGAGAAGAGCATCCTCATACCCTTTCAATCATGTCAAATCTTGCAGTTGTATACTTTAAACAGGGCAAGAAGCAGGAGGCTGAGGCACTTAAAGTGGAGGAAATGGAAAAAAGCAAGCAGCTGCTAGGAGAAGACCATCCTGATACTCTTATAAGCATGGGAAATCTTGCAGATACATATAGAAACCAGAGCAAGTGGAAGGAGGCAGAGACACTTGAAGTGGTGGTAATGGAGAAAAGAAAGCAGCTGCAAGGAGAAGACCATCCTCATACTCTTACAAGCATGGCAAATCTTGCAGCTACATACAGATATCAGGGCAAATGGAATGAGGCAGAAGCACTTGAAGCAGTGGTTATGGAGAAAAGGAAGCACCTGCTAGGAGAAGACCATCCTGATACTCTCAGAAGCATAGGAAATATTGCAGCCACATACTTTGAGCAGAACAAGTGGAAGGAGGCAGAGGTACTTCAAGTGGTGGTGGTGGAGAAAAGAAAGCAGCTGCTGGGAGAAGAGCATCCTGATACCCTTGCAAGCAAGGCACGTCTTGCAACCATATACTTTGAGCAGGGAAAGTGGACAGAGGCAGAGGCACTTGAAATTGTGGTGATGGAGAAATTCAAGCAGCTGCTGGGAGAAGAGCATCTTGATACCCTTACAAGCATGGCAAATCTTGCATCTACATTCTCTGAGCAAGGAAAGTGGAAGGAAGCAGCAGCACTTGAAGTTGTGGTGATGGAGAAAAGAAAGCAGCTGCTAGGAGCAGACCATCCTGATACTCTGAGGAGCATGGCAAATCTCAGGGAGAGTGAAGAGAAGCAGAGACATTTGAAGTGGTGGCAATGGAGCAAGAAAGGTAGCTGCTAGGAAAATTGTATGATCATTATGATTCCTCTACAAGTCTGGTAAATTCTGCATCCATCCATGTATCTGTTGGTCTATGCAAGTTTCAGGAACAGGTAGCACCAAACATGAAAGCACTTACACATTGATCAATGCTGTTCCTACTGGGGTTCCAAGAAACAACACCACTTCCTCTTTTGCATTCTCTTTGAAAGACCCTAACCAATGGCTAAGAGTATCCTTACCCACACAGTCTCTCTTTGTTGGACTCTTTAACCTGACCCACTTGAGGAAGTCTTTCTGTTATCCAGCTTCGGACATGTAAGACAATATGCAAGTAGTGATTGCCTTTCAAATGCATAGTATCTGCATCGTCTTCGAGTATGTCTTCGCCTGCGACGTTGCTGTCATAGTGCATGTGATCATCAGGATTGCAGTCACGGTATTGAAAAGGCCAAAGAGTAGTGGGTACGTTTGTTTTTGCAACAAGCGAAAATGGAAACTCGGATGGCTTAAGAGAAATATCGAAAGGCCGGTATCGGTGCAGATTGAGTCCTGAATGAGCCTTGGTGGGGCGTAAGATGTCTATTGAGCCGCTTGACAAAAATTGAAACTTACCAACAGTACAACAGTTTTTTCCGACGAGAAAATGTTGGCATGAAGCGCCAGATAGTGTTATAATGCATCCATGATCTCTTGTCTCTATTACTCTACTGAGCATGACGACCAGAAACGACGAGATCCTCTATAATCGATAGTTACAGAAGCAACAAGGAATTAAAAGAAATAGAAACGAACATAAAAAACCAACAACCGATCTCAGTGACTGCAATTAACCATAATAACGCCTCCGAGCCTGAGCTCATGTTCGACTATCCTCGGTTATATGTAGCTCTTGAATAATAGACCAGCGACCTGCAAGCAAGGACAAACATAGAATTAGCTGTCACTCAAAAACAATCAAATTTTTGACAAACCATCATGTAGACGAGCTAAGTCGTTGATTCGGACAAGTCGAGAGGCCTTCCGGATATCATTTGCTTCTGGTCAATTCCCAAGGCGTGTATCTATCCATGACCTTCGATTGAGTCATGTCTACGCCGGCTGCCTTGAGTTTTTCTATGATGAGAGATCGCCCCGAAAGCTATTGAAGAAGTGTCTATCGGCCATGGTACATGCTAGCGCAAATTATCATGGTTAGTAAGGAAATAATAAAGAATACAACAAGACTGACTGGAATGCAATGTAACGTGGTATTGTTTCGTTTGAGAGATACAGCCTCTGTTGGATCATGGTCGTCGCAGCCCAACAGTATCTGGATTCGGAGCTTATGAATACACAAGTCCTACACCTGTTAACAACGGGAAAGTGCCATGTTGGTGTCCGGAGAGAAGGGCCGTCTAACTTCAGAGGAAACCTTGTCTAGAGCGAAGTAAATAGTGCGTTGATGCAGTGGTTTTTGGGCAGAGCGCTGAGGGTCGTCGAGATCAGATCGCGGGGAAAGTGGAATTCAGAGTTCAGAGAACAATTAAGCCTAGAATAGCTTTTGAACAACAGCCGTTTGGTGAATAGTTTGGGTGGGTGGGATGAAGATGGAAATTGTCACTGCAAAGAGCCGCACTGGTGTTCAAGGGGTTTGTCTATGTCACAGTGTTGTGTTGGAGTTTATTCACGCGACGCGTCCAACCCAAACACAGCAGAAAGCCCCAAATGGCAGGCTCCATACACCGGTCCTCGTCCTGGCGGGCCTCTCGATCCTCGTCGCTGTGCTCGTGTCGACGACATCGATTTTTCTGCAGTTATTAGAGGAATTATCGGAAGGCTGAGTCACTACAGTGAATCCCCCTTGAGGCTTGAGCTACACGAGACCACAAAACGAGAGAGCACAACCGAAACGACGTGCGAGCAGTTTGACTCCTCGAAATTGATTGACCCCAGGAGTGATTCCGACACATCAACCCTTTCAGAACCCACCATCCGCTCTCAAAAACCTCGCAGAACCCTACGAAGACGTCCTACTCAAAAGGTACAGTAAGACCTCAATTTTATTCAAAGAGGAAAGACAAAACTTACGAACAACACCCTAAAAGTGCCACTCGCAACCATATCATGCAAATCCATCATCAAGCTCAAGCATCGTCCAAGCCTCCTCTTAAACGACTGCCGGCCTCGAGATGGAAATGGGAGTACCGCGGCAGGCAGGCAGAGGGACACGGAAGGTAAGCTCGGTGCATGGCGGCATGCCTAGGTTCCTTGAGGAACTGATGACGAGTGTGTCCAGAGAACCCAGGTGCTCGATGAACCCGTAGCAGGATGTTTGGAAGACGTCCTAAACGACGGTAAGATGCCGGATTTAAGGAAATAAGACTCGAAGAACTCACCCACTCCACCGAAGCTCTGTGCCAACCTCACGCCGCAAATCCCTCAACGAGCACCTCCGGAACCTCCTTTCCTCTAGACCTCGAAGTGCCCGCGGCGGTCACGATCAACGATTCGCGAAGAGTACGGAGACGACGAAGGATAGGTCATACACGTTGTGGTGTGACTTATTCTTGAGGAGTTGACGAAGATGGAGGCTTAGTTGCAGTCTTGTTATACGAATGGATCGACGTGGGCAATCTGTGAGCCTGGAGAGGGTTAATGGAGAAGAGGGTGCTTGAGCTTCGGAGATGAAGACGACAGACGAGTCTGACACCTCCACCCCTCCGGATCCGCCATTTTTCTTCGAAAACCCGACAGCGTGCTAGAAAGATGTTTTGAGCGATGTTAAGTACCAACTTCGTCGAAATGAATCGAAAAACTCACCAAGTCATCAGACCCCTATTGGCAACCTTATCATGCAAATTCATCAACCCTGTTTTCAACTTTCCCCTTCCATATCAAATTCACGGCGGAGACGACGAGGAGCACGACGAGCGAGAGGCAATGTTGGTGGGTCGAGCGAATAGCGGTCTGGTTTTGGAGCTCGGTAAGTCAAGATGATAACTTGGAGGGTCAGGAAAACTTACCAGGGCCGATTCGCAGCCTCGTTATGCCCCCGTCTACCTCGAATCCGTCTTGGTGTGAAGTTCGTACGTTCGTCGCGGGCGTCGTGTATATGCAGGCAAGGGTGCTCTTGAGCTTGAGAGTTCAGCATGCGAAAGCGAGGTCCTAGCCTTCGGCACTGGTAAGTCGTACAAATTGCGGCAGACGTATAAACACACTTACAAAGCTCATTCGCAGCCTTATCATCGTCGTCATCGACCGCAAATTCATCGTGAGCCGGTGTTCGTGGTGCGGCGGGTGCTGTCGGATTTCGAGAGATAAAGGTGGCGGTGAAGCCTTGGAGGTTGGTAAGTTGTATGAAACGTAGGATACGAATCGTTGGACTTACCTGTTGCAGCTCCATTATGCGATCTAACTTCCTTCCTACCCGCCGAAACCGTTATAAAGGCCAGAGAGGTACGGCGAGCGCTAGGGCATGTGAGTGTTCTCAGAGACACGAGTGGCAGAACAAGGGTTGCGAGGTTGATGATGAGATGTCCTAAGGCTCGGTAAGGGGTATTTGCGATGATAAAAAGATACGACACTTACTAAAACTCGTCTGCAGTCTTGTTAAGCGACCTTATCTCTCACTCGCTGACGATCCACCTTGAAAGGTGGTGTAGGTCGTCGACGGCGTCGAAGGCTTGCAAAGAGGCAAGGTTCTAAATTTACAAGCCAGCGTAAGTCGTACGAAACACCGTAGACGTATAAAGCGACTTACCAGGATCTTTCGTAGCACACGGACTACGCCATCGGTACCGAGCGTGAATTTTTTGCGAGGTGATGCTCGTTGCACCGTGGCTGTTGTCGACTCTCCGAGAGACGACGACGAACATCCTAGGTCTGCGTAAGTCGATGTATGCTAGTGCAAGAAAGGCCTCACTTACCAGATTCCCTGGCAGGTCTGTTATGTGAACGACTATCGCCTCCGCAACCTGCGAGTAACCCCATCGCGAGTTCACGGTGTTCATGCTTCAATGACAAGGTCAAGGGGGGGAATCGATGCGGGGTGGACGAATCACAAAGCTAGTTATAAAGGTGAGCTGAGCTGTAAAAGCGAGATACTAACCTTATCAAACTCAAGACCCACAGTATGCGACGCTGCGGGCATCGAACAGATGGAGTTGCAAACGAAGGACGAGGAGGTCGAGGTTGTGCGAGTGTTTGACGCTCGCTGGAAGGATAGGCGAGAGCCACGGTAGGTGAATTTTATATATCTGGAGTAGGATCGTTAGACGAGAGTGATACAATCAGACAAGTCACTCAAAAGTCACTTACAAAGTCTGAGTGCGGATGATGAGCAAGTCTAAATTAGGGTTTGGACGCGTCGCGTAAATATGAACTCCGACGCCTCACGAGTCTTCTTTTCTTTTCAAACGGCTCTCATCCTATAAGTATTATCCCAGCTTGTCTACTCCCAAGCGTTCTCAGAACTCATTACATAAAATTTCGACTTGAGGCCTAATCCAATAGCTAGGATCCAATCTTGACGACAGTCGTCCGCAAAAGCTCTCGCACAGACTGAAGTATCGCCTGCCTACGACTTGCCCATTTCCTCGTATATCCAGCATGGAACCTGCCGGACATTGACCGATAGTGGGCCTTGAAGGCAGTCTGTCTACGACGACGAAAGATATCTCTGATAACAAAAAGTAAATATCACACCTACGGCATATCCTAAACCTTTTCTGACCGCTTGATCACTTTCAGGATATCTACTAGGATCAACAATGTCTCCTGCAAAGGGTCTCAGGATGACTATATGCGCTTCGTTACCTCGAAAGTTATATGTCGCGTCTTTGAATCGCTTCAACGGCCGAGTAAACCGTAAAGGTCAGATCGCACATGGTAATTTCCCTCTGCCTTTTCCTTTTCTCACATATCAGCGGATTGCTCATCAATCTCTTATCACAGAAACCCGAGATAGAATGGCAGTATCGAAGGTCATGGCTAGATGTCCACCACCAGAGGCGATTTAGCATCCAGAAGCTCTCTCTCCTTGCCTGAATCCACAGAGATCGTCTGCATGAATGTTCGTCAAAGCGTCCAAGAATTTTGGTTTCTGAACAGCGGCTCATTCTTTCGTCCTTTTCCAGGTCGTCGGCTTGACATTCAGAAACTGCGAAGAATGAGCTGAGGAGAGTCAGACAAGAACTCAGGCTCGGAGGCTTCATTGTGGTTATGGGTTAATCGGGTTGGTCGTTGTTTTCTTCATGTTCGTTATTTCTCTTTCGCTCCTTGCTACTTGTTCTGACTATTGGTTATAGCGGTTCTCGTTATTCCTATTCCTAGTCATAACGTCAAAGCCTAGCAGATTCCAGAAATGAAAGGCCCTGGTGCAGGGTTACACCTACAAGGACTTCCTCCTTGTCCATTCCAGTGTTTTCTGGTGGACCTAACGCTCGTCATGCTGGTTAGTTTCGATTTTCGTCAGGCAGCTCTATAAACTTCTTATCTCCTCCAAGGCTCTTCCACAGCTTTCTACCTAAGTACCTTTAGCGATGCGAAACTCATCTTCGATATGTCACTGCAGCGATTTCTGCCTCTCAATCTCGTGGACTCGAATATACCGACTGCTCCTCAACAACATCATCACGTCCAACACAGAGATCGTTTCGCCGGCGAAGATGGTCCAGAGATAGAAGTGGGCGACGTTTATTGGTTGCAAGGACCGCTACGCTCTCAAGTCCTGATAGCAAAATGTAACACGATTTCCTCAAACAAAATCAGGTCGAATCAGCTGAAGGAGAGAGATTACGTGCATGTCAGGAGGAGCAGGAAAGGCGGTCATGATCATGATCGTTGATATGGTCGTCGGTTAGGTCTTTCGAGGAGAATGGGCAGCGGAAGTTGGGTGGTTTTTTGGGTACCCCAGTCGGGAACACCATTTGTTTACGTGTAAGTGCTGTCGTGTTCGGAATTTCAGTTCTTCTGAGCTTAATTTCTTCTTCAGTAGGTTTGGAGGATGGCTGGGTACCCCTGCTTCACGATATAGTGAGAGAGGAGTGCTCTCCGCTATGGTTCAATTCTTTGAAGAGTTATATTGTCGAGGTATCGATCCTCGGAATCGTCTTTGCCCTTCAATCTAATTTCATATCGCGCAGAACCTGACAGGCATCGTCGTCGTCGTCGTTTGGCCCTTACAAGGTACCAGCATAGACAGAGAACGAATTGCTCTCAGCTACGGTTCCTTCTATAGAAGAGTCATCTTGCTCAGGTATTGGTCCTCGGAACCGTCTTTGAGCTTCGAGTTGGTTCCATGTCGCAGAGCCCTAAAGGCATCTTCGTTGGAGTTTTGGTACTTACAAGGTACCAATTGGTCGCTTTCCGGACTTGTTTCATTATTCACCTTTCTTTCCTTAGAACCCTATCATCGACGGCTGGTGGATGAACGAAGGAGGCCAATCTTCCACCGGACAGGTCAGCTTGTTGTTTTCTTTCTGACTCTAGGCAAGACTCTAAACTCGACACTGATAATAGCTCGTTGACTTCATTCCAAGTAACGCATACCTCGATACAGTAAAGCTTCGGGGTGATCGAGGAATGAACAGGCATATCGTGGGTTTTGCTCTCTTTTGTTTGCTTTTCCTTACTAAATGCAACTCGTTCCAGTCTTTTGAAGAAATTTGCTATGAGGATACTGCCGATACCTTGACAAAGTTAACGAAGGAGCTATATTGTCACCCAGAATTGTATGGTAAGCTCAATGTTTAATATCTCCTTTCAAGTTCAAACTTGATGGCGATGTCTTTTAGGAAACAAACCATCAATCAACTTTCGCATGCGAGGCTTTATCGTCCGTTCAGAATTTGTATGTCTGCTTTCACTTCTCCGATTCGACCGACGTCTAACGTTTAGACAGGACAAGTCTCTCGTTAAGGCGTGCCACATCATCGACAAAGTTAACACCTCAAGGCGTAAGGTCAACTCCATCGTCATGAGCGACGGCCAAGCGCGAAATATCTTGCTCATGCAGCTTTTGGCGGACTCGGATACCGGCCAAGCTGTGGGGTTTGGCGTGGCGATGCTTGGAAGGCTTGAGGCGGAGTACGATGTTCTAGGAAAGCAAGGGCAGGTGGAGGTTGTAGGACCCTATGGCTGGCACAGACTCTTCAATAAGATGCCGGCTCTGGGTTGACATACAGGTATTCTCTTCGTATTCTGCACTGATGAATTATGGTTAGCTAATTCGTGATGCGATTATCTAGTCGAGAACAAGATCACCGAGGTTGGAGATTGGCAGCATGTACAAATCAATCTTACTCATCTCGAAGCCGCCCTGAACCTTACTGTAGTGCTAATTTTTCTACAAAAGCTGAAAACTCTTCGAATCCGTCCGTCGACTAGCCGCTTTTCGAATGCATTGTGCTCATGTTGTGTGTTTGCAGATTGCAAAAGCTGCCCGGGGTCATTAGGAACTCTTCGATAGTCAAATGCGAGACCGCCAGGTTGCGGTCGAACGTTGAAGTTGTCTGTTACTTGGAGTCGTCAGAGGGAAATATAACGTCAAAATACGAGTTCCGAGGACCCTATTCACTGTCCTGTGAAGAAACGTCGATGGCGCTCAGTCGAGTGTGAATAGAAACTTTGTCGTTGGAATTGACAAAGCCGGCTGAGGCCACATATACGAAATGAATCAAACCACCTCCTGCGACGTAATTGCTCGTTACGATACCTTTCAATCCAACTTTTCCAAGACCTTCCGCAAAGCAACAGCTCATGGGGTGTGTGAGGTGTTTGTTCCTCTGAGGCAGCAAGAAGTGCAGCCCCAAATGTTCTCTGACGGTGTATTTTGCTGTCCATGGATCGTAAAGCAAGTGCCGCAGTCACACGAGATTTCCAGCGACCAATACTACGGTCGGAGACTTTCTGCGAAAACTGAAAACTTTTTTAATTGGTCTGTTGACCAACCGCTTTTCCAAGGCATTAGGCTCATTCTTTCCTTTACAGATTGCAATGGCTGCCCGAGGTCATTGGGAACTCTTCGATAATTAGATGCGAGACCAACATGTTGCGGCCGAACGTTGAAGTTGTCTGGTTGGTTAGAGACGACGAGGGCAAGGGAGCCGTCAAAACACAAGTTACAACAACCAAATGTTCTGATTTGCGAAGAAGCTGTCGCGGCCCTCAGTCGAAGTCGAGTGTGAAAAGAAGTGTTTGTTGGGTGTTATTATCAATCGACGACGTTGCTTCGTCCATGGTCCATGGTTTGGAGTGTCTGCATTGGCCAAAGCCTCGACACTTTGCGAGAGATCAGCCGCCGTATGCATTTGTAACTGGGTAGAGGATGATAGACGTCGTGTTGCGAGGAAGTCGAAGCTCAAGAGTAAAGATTTCGTCGAAGTGGCGGTAATTGTTGCTCGAATTGACGGTGTCGGTTCGTCGCGTTTGTTTACTTAGTCTTTTCTTTCCTCGGATATCCGTTCTTTTTGCGGCTAGTGCGTCCACCACTTCTCCTTGGCCACACACATGCAGTCGATTGATAGTTAATTGGTTGAGTCAATAGCTTTGTTTACGGTGTATTTCCTTGGTGCACGTTTGCGTAAAATCCATTCATACCGACATTTTTAAGACGCTCATCCGTCAAAATTTATTGAAATTGGTCGTTGATGCCTGTACGAAGGACATCATAATGTATGAGCAAGAATGACAAGGGTTGAAACGTTGAATACCGACTCGGAGTTGGCTGAGCAAAGTTCCAAGATATTTGTGTGCCTTGGACTCTTGGGTGGGGACCTCAACCCCATACCATACACTCCAAGCAAGCTCGCAAAGAACCCCATTGCCGTCGAGAACTGGATTGCGGAAAGTTTAGAAATAGTTAGAAAGGATGCAAGATAAAGTATGACTGACGCGGCTGAGGGACTTGAAGGAGCATACGAGTAGCAACCTCACTAAGCGGTCTCCTGCATCTCTCGCCACCGCCTTCCGCTGAACAGTCATTCGTGAATTACGTGCTGGTATGAGAGGTTTATCCCGCTGTGCCTGCAGGAAGAGCAGGCAAAGTTGGTCTTCACTTGTGCGCGGTATTCTGAACCAAAAATCGAGTGTCTGTGTTACACACGAGGATCCCAATGAGGCAGGATGGAGAGGGACCATATCTCCGAGTCGTTCCAAGCTTTAGAAATCTAGTTGACGACAAACTAGATCGGCCACTGGCAGGCTAGGACATCGGCGCGGAGTCCTACATAAACAGCGTTGAGAGCAAGGAGGTAATCAATAAAGATGGGTTGGCTATCTTTTCGTGTGGGCTTCTGCGCTGAGTATGAGCGTCAGCACGA
Source organism: Galerina sulciceps (assembly GCA_023014345.1). Classification (NCBI taxonomy): domain Eukaryota; kingdom Fungi; phylum Basidiomycota; class Agaricomycetes; order Agaricales; family Galerinaceae; genus Galerina; species Galerina sulciceps. Next base: position 671,687 of record JAEDXJ010000026.1, read on the forward strand.
AGAGAAGATAGGCAGAGAGTGTGAAATTAACACATTACAGATTACTAGCTATAGATAACTGCTTCGATCTCACAAGGGAGGGAGGATAAACTCAGGCCAGATTTGGCGGCCAGAGTCAGAGAGTAGAATAAATAGGACGACGATATATTATTGTACAAGCTTAGAGTCTTGAAAATTAGCGACCATCGTCGTTTAGGTGAGTGGCTCTCGGAGCCAAATACAAAGTTGCCATACATGGGTCACGCGGCACATCAAATCGATACTTTGCTCTTCACTATGACATCCTCTGAACAAGAAACCCCTTTGAAACTGCTCGCCCTAGGTCATATACCGTTTAGTCCTATTTCGCCGACTGAGTTACTTACTTTGACTCAACAGATGGCGGCGGCATTCGCGGACTCTCCGAGCTGCTCATACTGAAGGAAATCATGGGCAGAGCGATGGTGGACGAAAACGCGAAAAGGAAGAAGCATGGTCAAGAACTTCTTCGTAGTCCTCCTAAGCCCTGTGATTATTTTGATCTAATTGGCGGAACCAGCACAGGAGGGTACGCAATCTTAACCCGTGGATTGTGCGATGGCTCACATGATTCACATCATCCTTCATTTGTAAATTATAGGATAATCGCTCTTATGCTTGGACGTCTCCGTCTGGATGTACACAGAGCAATTGAGTACTACGACCAACTAGCGAGGCAAGCCTTCTCCGATCCGAACCGCTTGAGAGATGAAACATTTGAGGTGACGAAATTCGAAGCGCTCATCAAGTCTGTTGTAGAGGATGTTACCGGTGATTCTGAATCACCCTTGCTAGAATATGACAAGGCTGGAATCTGCCGAACGTAAGTTTCAGCTCTGTTGTGTGTCGACGTCAAGTCTGAGTATTTAAAAGCTTTGTCTGTGCAAAGAATGTACTTGACATGTCAGCAAACATTCCGGTTCTTTTCAGGACCTACCGATCTCGTGAAACCCACCTGGACTGTAAGATCTGGGAAGCTGCTTGGGCAACTTCTGTTGCCCCTACTTTTTTTAAGCGGATTGAAATTGGAAGGGCTCAGCCATATATTGATGGAGGACTAGGCCGAAATAATCCCAGTCAGGTGGTTCTTGATGAGGCTAATGCTCTATTTGGTGCTCGTAAAATTGGCTGTCTTGTGAGCATTGGTACTGGTCAAACTGGGACCATCAGTGTCCAAAAGCCTGGAATACTCCAGCAGGTCATTCCAATGGATATTATCAAAGCACTTCAGGGTATCTCCACTGACTGTGAAGCTATTCATGAAGCCATGATGCATCACTTTGCAAACTTGCCCAACATCTATTTTCGATTTAATGTTGACCAGGGAATGCAAGGAATACAACTTTCTGATTGGGATAAATTAAGCAATGTGGAAGCTTATACTTCTCTGTATATGAAGAGAAGAGAAGTTGATGAAAAATTGAATCTAGTTGTGAATGCTCTGAGAATTGCATCTGGTGGAATACATTCTACAGTTGAACACATTAGTATGGTGGAATCTCTTTTGTAAATTTTAATAGTCACTGATTTTTTTGAAATAGCATCTCCTAGGCACAGAGTTGATTCAATTCAGCACGTCAACATTGTCAAGAAAGCCAAGCTTTGTCCACTTCCAGTCAAATCATTCACAGGAAGAAGGGATATTTTGGAGAAAATGCACAAATACTTCAAGACACCTTCTGACTCTCAGCATGTGTTTGTACTCCATGGTCTTGGAGGATCTGGGAAAACCCAACTTGCTTTGCAATTTCTGAAGGAATCTCAGACTATCAATGGCCCACCATGGTAGGACATGATATTTAGCCTCTCTGAGATAACTGAATTGTTGAATTTGCTAGCTTTTCTGATATATTTCTGATTGATGCAACTACTGAGCAGACAATTGCAGCAGATTTTAAGTCTATCACTCCAGAAGTGATTGATAAACCTATGGATGCTGCTTTGCACTGGCTTGCAACCTATGCAAAGAAAGACTGGCTGCTATTCTTTGATAATGCTGATGACATTCAGTCAAATCTTAGCAAATTCTTTCCTCAATGTGCATCTGGAAATATTCTTATTACCACAAGGAACCCAGAGCTTGGTTTTCATGCCAGTAGAGATGGAAATATGAAGGTTTCTGGAATGAGTGTGGATGATGCAAAGGCTTTGCTCTTTAAACTATCCCAGGTAGAAGAGAGTGCTGGGAATATTCAACTAGCAGAACAGATTGTCAAGGTATTTTACTGTCAACTTATTTATAATTTTGATTAACATTTATATAGGAACTCCATTACTTTGCTTTGGCCATTTCACAAGCTGGTGCTTTTATTCACAATGGATCATCATTCAAAAAATACCAGCAACTCTATAAACACCAACATGACAAATTAATGCAGCATAAAGAGGTTCAAAGCCATGGTCAATATAGATTGGCTGTATATGCAACATGGCAACTAAGCTATGACAAACTGGAGTTGCCTGCTAGGACCTTTCTTCAGATCTGTTCTGTGTTGCATCATCAAAGAATTTGTGAAGAGATATTTGAAAAAGCAGCCCAATCTCAAAGACAACTGGATGATTCTGAACTACAGAATGATGTTGTCAAATTATTGAATCAGCTTGGAAAGCAAGAATCCAGCTGGAATGCTGGGATATTTCAAGCAATTGTCAAAAGCCTTCGCTCATATTCACTTCTTGAATATAATTCTCAAGATGATTCCTATAACATCCATCCACTGGTGCAGTACTGGATCAGAACAACTTTAACAACACCTATTCGCAAAGTGGAGCAATGGATACTCAACATCATTGGACTATCAATTTCTTGGTCATATACTCAAAAGGACTTTCAGTATAGACAGATGCTTTACCAGCACATGACTATGCTGTCACATGAAACTCTGGATATTAGTTTGTCTGTTATGCCTAGGCTGGCACTTGTTTATTATGAACAAGGCAAGTGGAAGGAAGCAGAGGCACTTCAAGTGGTGGTGATGGAGAAAAGAAGGCAGCTGATAGGAGAAGAGCATCCAGATACCCTTTCAAGCATGGCAAATCTTGCAGCTATATACTCTGAGCAGGGCAGGTGGAAGGAGGCAGAGGCACTTGAAGTGGTAGTCATGGTGAAAAGCAAGCAGCTGATGGGAGAAGATTATCCTGATACCCTTTTAAGCATGTCAAATCTTGCAGCTACATACAGAAATCAGGGCAAGTGGAAGGAAGCAGAGGCACTTGAAGTGGTGGTGATAGAGAAAAGAAAGCAGCTGATAGGAGAAGAGCATCCAGATACCCTTTCAAGCATGGCAAATCTTGCAGCTACATACAGATATCTGGGCAAGTGGAAGGAGGCAGAGGCACTTCAAGTGGTGGTGATGGAGAAAAGGAGGCAGCTGATAGGAGAAGACCATCCTGATACTCTTACAAGCATGGGAAATCTTGCAGCTACATACTATGAGCAGGGCAAGTGGAAGGAGGCAGAGGCACTTCAAGTGGTGGTGATGAAGAAAAGAAGGCAGCTGCTAGGAGAAGGTCACCCTGGTACCCTTACAAGCATGGGAAATCTTGCAGCTACATACAGAAATCAGGGCAAGTGGAAGGAGGCAGAGGCACTTCAAGTGGTGGTGATGGAGAAAAGCAAGGAGCTACTAGGAGAAGGCCATCCTGATACTCTGAGAAGCATGGGAAATCTTGCAGCTACATACAGAAATCAGGGCAAGTGGAAGGAAGCCAAGGCACTTGAAGTGGTGGTGATGAAGAAAAAAAAGCTGCTGCTAGGAGAAGATCATCCTGATACCCTTATAAGCATGGCAAATCTTGCAGCTACATACTTTGAGCAGGGCAAGTGGAAGGAGGCAGAGGCACTTCAAGTGGTGGTGATGGAGAAACGTAAGCAGCTGCTAAGAGAAGATCATCCTGATACTCTGAGAAGCGTGGCAAATCTTGCAGCTACATACAGAAATCAGGGCAAGTGGAAGGAGGCAGAGGCACTTCAAGTGGTGGTGATGGAGAAAAGAAAGCAGCTGCTAGGAGAAGACCATCCCAAAACTCTGAGAAGCATAGCAAAACTCAAGGAAATTAGAAAGAAGCAGGAGCTCTTGAAGTGATGGCAATGGAGGAAGAAAGGCAGCAGAGCATGATTGTTATAATACCTATACAAGCAAGGTAAATTTGCCAGGTTGTTGTATTATGAGAAGACTTTGATTTTCCTACCAGCCCAATGTAGTGCTCTGTACAACAATTTAATCTAGTTTTCTCCTGCCCACTGATTATATGGTCCTAAGGAAAGTGAATTAGTAATGAAACATGTTCTGACAACATCTCATTGGTACCTTGCAAGGAATGTACATCATTGATGAAGTTGGCTTTCTTACCCTGCACAATATGGATTTTACTTGAAGATCAAAAACAAATCCGGAAAGTGATATACCTGGACAATATAACACATCCATAGATAGAGTTATAGCAGACAGCAGCTCCATCTTTGTATATTGTACCACAGCACCACTCAGCTATCTGTGAATCTGTTGATCAAGGTGAGTTTCAGAAAGAAATAGCACCAAACATGAATGCACATTAACCATTGGTGTTTGTTAATGATGTACCAAAAAAAAAAATTACTTCCTCTGCCACATTGTCTTCAAAAGATCTTGAATGATGGCTTAAGTGTCATTGACCAAACCTTCTTCACCGACTATTACCCTTACCTGCTCCATCCGCTTAGTCAACCTAATCCCGATCTGCTTGGAGCATCCTTCGACCATCCAGCTTTGACGACGTAAGAGCCCTTCCAATTGCGAAACATTTTCTGCTTGCATAGCTGCAGTATTTTCAGCGACCTCTTCCGTCTGTGAGGCTGCTTTCCATATTAGACACGATGATTAGGGTTGCAAAGTTTGATGTGATTCACAAGGCTGAGAAACAGTCAGTACATGCTTTCGCATATTGCAAAGGTGAAAACGGCACTGGATCAAACAAAATATTGAGAATCTGTGCGTCACTACAGACAGAGAGTCCTGAATGAGCCTTAGTGGAGTGTAAGATGTTTGTAGAGCTGCTTTACAAAAGTTGAACTCACCAACATCACGGCCATTTGGCCCAACCACATAAAACGGCATGGATAAAGAGAAACGCCAACTCTGCCAAATATGACGGCCAGGAATGACGAGACGTCTATAATTGATAGTTAAAAAGGTAACAAGAAACGGAGAGAAAAAAGAAACGAACATGAGGAGCCGACAACCATTCATACTGACTTTACACAACCAAGATGATGCCTTCGAGCCTGAGTTCCTATCCGACTATCTTCGATTCAATATTTGCAGCTTTGAATGATAAGCTGGCAACCTGCAAGCGAGGACAAACGCAGGCTTAGCTGCTGCTCAGAAACATGCAGAATCCTTTGACAAACCATTATGCAGAGGATCTCGAAGGAATTCGAATAAGTCGAGAGAGCTTCTGGATGTCAGTTGCATTTGGTCGGCTCCAAAGGTGGGCATCTGGCCACGATCTTTGAAAACATGGTTTCTAGGTAGGCTGTCTTGACTTCTAAATTTTCTGCGATAAGATACCATTGAGCAGCAATTCATATGTGGGACACGATGAAAGGGGGATGATTACTGCATGATCTAACCTTCAGCAACGTGCTTGGCCAATGACGTGGCTTAAAGAGGCGATGTCCGACGTAGCATCGAGCTGGTGACAAAGTGGTGTAATGAGATCGCCACGAAAGCCTTTAAGGGAGTTTCTATCCGTTATGGTGCACCCTATGGCAAGTCTCCCAAGAATAATTAATGTGGTTAGTAAAGAAATAATAAAGAATACGACAAGACTTACCTAAATGCAGTACGACGAGATATTTTTTCGTTTCAGAGATACACTCCTCTGTTGAACCCTCATTGTCGCAGCCCAACGATGTCCGGAGCCTAGGAATACAGAATACCTGCATCTGTAAACAACAGGGAAGGTACCATATTGGATGTCCAGAGAGAAAGGGGGTCGAACTTCAGTGGGGAATGTCTAAGACTCTAGCGTGAAGTAAATAGTGCGTTGATGCTGGGATTTTTAGGCCGAGCGTCGAGAATAGACCCTGGATTAATGTACTGGGAAAGAAAAAGCCTAGAACAAGGGCCGTTCGGTGAATATTTCAGGTGGGCTGAAAATGAACAGAGCGTGCTGGTGGTTGAGGAGAGTGTCGGAGTTCATTTACGCGACGCGTTCAAATCAACACGGCCACCAATTTGAACTTGTTCAATCGAACATCTACAACCACTGACGAGTCCCGACCAACTACTACCAACAGCACCGGTTTCCCTCCTCTTCCTCAATTCAAGGTGTCATGATTAACTCTCCGAGAAGCAACCGACACGATGCTCCTTCATCGACCGTGAATATTCGCAATCCATTATCTCGACATTGGATGCAAGACCGCCTTGCTGGCTGTTTCTCATACACAAATATCACATCTATGAAGGTGCCTTTCCTCCTTTCTTACCTTTAAAAAAACCCTCAATGACTTTTAACTTATACTTAGCCCAAGACCGTTTCTTTTGCCATATCAAAATGGCAGAAAGCTAGTGGTCTGCATGCCGGCTAGGTGAATCTGTCGCTCTTTCGATCCACGATGTTGGGGTTTAGTTTGGCAATCGATACGCCAGATACTTGAAGCCAACGCAGATAGCCCATTTTCTAGATCTCCGAACAAATTGGCGAACCTCTAGGGACTCTCGAACAAGAGGTTGGTCATCCTTTTTTCTTCTCCTGCTTCTAGATCTGGAAATCTCCACAGACTTGCTTTATCGACCCCCAAATACGGACGCATGTGCTTATCCTTTCGATGTTCCACGAGAGACATGTCTGCGGCCTGTTGCATCGACGACATGGGTTGCATGAGCTGAGATGAGCTGAGACACCTTGAAGGTAACTAAATGCTTCCCTTCATTCTCATTGTCAATGTCCGGTAATTGACTTTTGCCTCATAATCAGCTTTAGCATTGTTATCTTGTCCACCAGGAATACCGAAAGTTATAAATGAACAGCATCGACGTTGGAAGCACCTGTGGCAACAAGCGGAACATCTGGGTTCAACTGGAGTTAAATTCGGCTTTGGTAGTGAGGAGAACTAGTTTCGGAATGTGAGTCATTTATTGTCTTTGGATGTCCGAACCTACTAGGTCGCCTAACTTGATTCTATGGGTAGATTCTTTCCGGAAGCGTGTTCGATTCGCTAGCACACAAGATAGAATAGTCCTAAGCCAGACAAGATCTTCGACTCGAGAGTAAGAGTTTATGAGTGGGAAGTAGGACCGAGTTTTCGTCGCGCTGGTGATGTTGCCCGCCGCCTTATGGTTTGTATTCTACTTCATTTTCCTTTTGCAGGACTAATACTAGGCATGTTCAGACTTCAGTCTACTGGAAATACCACTTAAAAAGTCTTAATCCGACCCGTTACGAAACGGTCCTTTGTCAAAAGTCGCCTGATAGCGTGGCGGGGGCGAGGCAGTATATGCAGCTGCTTGGCTGGTGGGCATGGCATGGACATAAAAGCCAGGTAGTCGACTGCGTCGTGTCAAAACCTGCCCCAGCCTTGACTTGTTCCCTCCGGACACACAGTTCTGTTTGCTTTTGCAGTAGTCCTTGATAAATTCCTCATTGTGACTCGCTCAGATTGCACATCCTGAAAGCTTGAGGATCCCGTCGATCGGAACATCAGACTTTAACCGCAACCTGCGTATGGCTTACAGAGGCCATAGAGGTCGTGGTGCTCGTGGTGGTCCCAACATCAGAGGCTGCGGTGTTCCTGCCGCCTGTGGCATGCTGTTGGAACTGCACCGGAATTTCGAATTCCCAAAATCTCTGGTGAAATCATGATGCACTAGTCACTCTCTCTTGAACGAGAACTGCCCTGTGTTTCCTGGCTCGATGAGTTTTTTTTTTGCTTGGGCGGTTTTTTGGGTTCATTTTGCTTTTACTTTTGCGATTTTTGCGGGTTTCTTTTTTTCTGCTACTGGGATAGTGTTGGTATTGGCGCTCACAGAGGCTCCTAAATCTTCATATCAACGTTACTTTGCGGTTCTCCTCACTATTTGGGTGATGCGGTCCTGACGCGTAATTCAATGCCTTAATACATGACTTCTTCAAAGCCGAACTGCTCAAGACTCCGTATTTTGAGGATAACATCGCGTGTCATTTCACGGCGAGCTTCGCTGCTAAGGTCCGAGACCACAATACGGGAGAGTACAACCGAAACGACGTGCGAGGCAGTCTGACTCCTCGTCGAAATCCATTGACCCCAGGAGTGTTTCCAACGTCAAGCGTTTACCAACCGACTCTTCTCATTTTACAATCCCAACACCTTGGCCCTTTCCAACCCACCACCCTTTCTCAAAAACTTCGCAAAACCCTACGAAGTCCTGTTCAAAAGGTAAGGTAAGACCTCAACCATGTACGAAGGGGGTTGACATACTTACGAAAACATCTACAACGCCACTCGCAGCCATATTATGCAAATCCATCATCAAGCTCAAGCATCGTCGAAGCCTCCTTTCGAGTGACTGCCAGAGTCGACGGCAAATGGGAGTATGGCGGCAGGCAGGCAGAGGGACTGGGAAGCTAAGCTCGGTGCATGGCGGCATGCCTAGGTTTCTTGAGGAACTGATAACAAGGGCTTGCTTGCAGGGTTGTTGTTCGCCTCTGCGATTTGTGAGGCCGACCAGACAGGCATGCCAGGAGAACGTGGGTGCGAGCTGAACATGCAGCAAAGCGAGCTAGAAAGACGACATAAGATGCCAAATGCAAGGGAATAAGACTCGAGAAACTCACAAGCTCCTCAGAAGCTCTGTAGAAACTTCACTCCGCAGTTCCTCAACGAGCACCTCCGGAACTTCCTCTCGATCGCGAAGAGCACAGAGACGACGGAGGTAGGTCATACGAATGGTGGTGCAGACTCTCTCTTGAGGAGTTGACCAAACGAAGGCTTAGTTGCAACCGTGATATACGAACCCTTCGATGCGGGCGAGTTGTGAGACCGGCGAGGGTCAATGGAGGAGCAGGGGTTTGAGCTTCGGATACAAAGACGACGACGAACGAGTCTGACATCTCCACCCCTCCGAAATCCGTTATTTTTCCTCGAAACCCAGGCTGTATGCTAGAATGACGTCGAACGATGGTGAGTCTTCAAACTCATCGAAAATGAATCGAAAAGCTCACCAGGTCATCAACTGGCAACCTTATCATTCAAATGAATCAAATCTCTCAGCATTATCTTCAACTTTCCCCATCCATATTGAATTCACGGCGGAGACGACGAGGAGCACGACGAGCGAGAGGCGGTGTCGTTGAGTCGAGCGAATCGCGGTCTGGTTCTAGTGCTAGGTAAGTCAAGATGATAGCTTGGAGTGTTAAGAAAACTTACCAGGGTCTATTCGCAGCCCCATAATGCGCCCGTCTATCTTGAATCCGTGTTGGTGCGAAGTTCGTACGTTCGTCGCGGGCGTCGTGTATATTCAGGCAAGGGTGATCTTGAGACTTCAGCATGCGAAAGCGAGGACCAAGGTTTTGGCACGGGTAAGTCGCACAACTCGCGGCAGACGTATAAACAGACTTACAAAGCTTATTCGCAGCCCTATCACCGTTGTCATCGACCGAGAATTCATCGTGAGCCAATGTTCGTGGCGCCACTGGTGCTGTCGGATTTCGAGAGATGACGGTGGAACCTTGGAGGTCGGTAAGTTGTATGAAACGTAGGATACGAATTGACGGAGTTACCTGCCTCCCTTTCAGCTCCGTTATGCAACCAAACCTCGCCTTACAACCCTAGTCCGCCATAGGACCCGATGAAAAATCCGTAATGGAACGACGAGTACTGCTTCGCGAAGTGCGGATGTTTTCAGTGTGGCCACTACAAGGACGATGAGGAGCTGAAATGTCCTGAGGCGCAGTGAATACTTAGCAATCGTGACAGAAAGATAAGAACCTTACAAAACTCGTTTTCAGCCTTGCTACGCGACCCCATCTCTCACTCAGTCACGATATATCTTGAAAGGTGCCGTACGTCGTCGACGGTGTCAAAGGCTTGCAAAGAGACAACGTTCTGAGTTTGCAATTCCCCGTAAGGCGTACGAAACACTGTAGACGCATAAAAACGACTTACCAGGATCCTTCGTGGCACACGAACCACGCCGTCCGTACCGAGCGTGAACCCTTTGCGAAGTGATGCTCGTTGCACTGCGGCTGCGGTCGACTATCCGAGAGACGACGATGAGCATCCCAGGTCTGCGTAAGTCGATGTGTGCTAGAACAAAAAAGACCTCACTTACCTGATTCCCTGGAAGCTCCGTTATGCGAACGACCATTTCCACCCGAAACCGCCAGTCATCCCATCACGAGCTCACGGCGCTCGTGCTTCAATGACAAGGTCAAGGGGAGGAATCAATGCGGAGTGGGCGAATATTAATCACAAAGCTAGATATTAAGTTGGGCACGAGGTGCAAAAATGAGATAATAAAACACTGAACCTATCAAACTCGAGACCCACAGGATGCGATGTAGAGAGCAACGAACAGATGGAGGTGCAGACGAAGTATTGAGGTCGACTCCGAGTCGGAGGTCGAGGTCGTGCGGGTGTTCGATGCTCTCTCGAAGGATAGGAGAGAGCCGCAGTAGTTGAGGTTTAGATATCTGAATAGGATCGTTAGACGAGAGTGATGCAATTAGGGAAGTTACTTACAAAGTGGAAGTGAGGATGATGAGCAACTAAATTAGAGTTTGGACGCGTCGCGTAAATATGAACTCCGACGCCTCACGAGTCTTCTTTTCTTTTCATACGGCTCTCATCCTATATAGCCAAGCTTGTCTACTCCCAAGCGTTCTCAGAACTCTGATTTCGACTCGAGGCATAATCCAGTAGCCAGGACCCAATCTTGAAGACAGTCATCCGCAAAAGCTCTCGCACAGACTGAAGTATCGTCTGCCTACGACTTGCCCAATTCCTCGTAAATCCAGCATGAAACCTGCCGAACATTGACTGATAGAGGGTTTTGGAGGTTGTCTGGCTACGACGACGAGAGAGATATCTCTGAGAACAAGAAGTAAATATTATACCTATGGCATATCTTAAATCTTTACTAACCACCTTTCACTTTCAGGAAACCTATCGTGACCGATGAAAAGTCCTGCAAAGGGCCTCAGGATGACTATATGCGCTTCATTACCTCGAACGTTAGATGTCGCGTCTTTGAATCGCTTCAACGGCCGAGTAAAGGTCAGATCTTACATGGTAATGCCCTCTGCCTCTTCCTCTTCTCACATATCAACGGATTGCTCATCAGTCTCTTAGCACAGAAACCCGAGAAGCCAGAGATAGAGAGGCAGTATCGAAGGTCACGGTTAAATGTTCATCCAGGAGTCGACCAGAGGCAATTTATCATCCAGAAGCTCTCTCTCTCTCTTCTTGCCTGAATCCACAGAGATCCTCTACATAAATGTTCGTCAAAGCGACCAAAGTTTCTGGTTTCTGAACAGCGACTCATTTTTTCGTTCTCTCCCAGGTCGCCGGCTTAACATCCAGAAACTGCGAAGAACGAGCTGAGGAGAATCAGACAAGAACTCAGACTCGGAGCTTCATTGTGGCTGTGGGTTATTCGGGTTGGTCGTTGTTTTCGTCATGTTCGTTATTTCTCCTTCGCTCCTTGCTACTTTTTCTGACTATTAGTTATAGTGGTTCTCCTTATTCCTAGTCATAATGTCAAAGCCTGGCAGAAGTGAAAGGCCATGGTGTAACATTACGCTTCAAGAACTTCCTCCTTATCTATGCCGGTGTTATTTCGTGGAGCCAAATGCTCTTAATGCTGGTTAGTTTCGCTTTTCGTCAGGCAGCCCTATAAACTTCTTATTTCCACCAAGGCTCTTCCGCAGCTTTCTAGCTTAGTACCTTTAGCAACACGAAACTCATCTTTGATATGTCGTTGGAGCGATTTCTATCTATCCGTCAACTCAAATGTACCGATTGCTCCTCGATAACATCCAGATTATCATCACATTCAATACAGAAATCGTTTTGCCAGCGAGGAATTGCGAGCGCGCCTACGGCCCCAAGTCCAGATAGCAAAATGTAGTACGATGTCCCGAAGCAGAATCGCTCAAAGGAGCTGAAAGAGAGAGACTGCATGCATGTCGGGAGGAGCGGGAAAGGTGGTGTTGGATCGTTGATATGGTCGTCGGTTTGGTCTTTCGAAGAGAATGGGCAGCGGAAGTTGGGTGGTTTTTTGGGTACCCCAGTCGGGAACGCCATTTATTTACGTGTAAGTGTTATCATGTTCGGAATTTTAGTTCTTCTGAGCTTAATTTCTTCTTCAGTAGGTTTGGAGGATGGCTGGGTGCTGCTGCTGCGCGATATACTGAGTGAGGAGTGCTCTCCGCTATGGTTCCATTCATTGAGGAGTTATTGTCAAGGTATTGGTCATCTGAATCGTCTTTGTCCTTCAGTTTAATCCTATATCGCGCAGAGCCTGACAGGCATCGTCGTCGACGGAGTTTGGCCCTTACAAGGTACCGGCATGTACAGACAACGGATTGGCCTCCACTGTGGTTCCTTCTATGGAACAGTCATCTCGCCCAGGTATTGGTCCTCGGAGTCGTCTTTGAGCTTCAAGTTGATTCCATGTCGCAGAGCCAGAAAGCCACCTTCGTTGGAGTTTTGGTACTTACAAGGAACCGATTGATCGTTTTCCGGACTTGTTTCATTAGTTAATAACTTATTTCCTTAAGACCTTATCATCGACGGCTGGCGAATGAACGAGGGAGGCCAGTCACTGTGGCAGTCAGGTCAGCTTTTTATTTTCTTTCTGACTTTGGCCAAGATTCTGAATCGGGGATTAGTAATACTTCGTCGAACTGCCTACATGCCCTGAAACAAAGATGCTTGGAAAGGGCAAGGAATCAGCATGCATATCGTGGGTTCTGTTTTCTTTCGTCCATTTTTTTTAAATCATCAAACGTCATGTCTTCTAATAGTCTTGCAAAAGCGTTTGAAGAAATACGGGTCGAGCACATTGCTCATACTTTGACAGAGTAACGTTGACGAGGACCTACAGTGTTATCCAGAATTGTATAACAAGCTCACGGTTGAACCTTGTGCCACGTTCAGACTTGATATCCAATCTCTGTAAGGAAACAAACTACCAATCGGCTCTCGCATGCGATGCTCTATCATCGGTTTAGAATTTGTACGTACGTCTCTTTATAGTTTACTATCCTTCACTAATTCGACTGACGTCTAACCATTAGACAGGACAAGTCTCGCGTTAAGGCGTGCCACATCATGCAAAGCTAACACCTCAGGCCATAAGGTCAAGCGGCCAGGCGCGAAATATCATGCCCATGCAGCTTTTGGCGGACTCGGATACCGGCCAAGCTATGGGGTTTGCGTGGTGATGCTTGGAAGGCTTGATGCGGGTTACGATATCCTAGGAAAGCAAGGGCAGGTGGAGAGGTTGTAGAATTCTTATGGCTGATTCGCTTCTTCAAAACGACGGCCTTGGGTTGACATACAACATACAGGTACGAACTTTCGGTTCTTCGCTAGATTCTGCCAATTCGTGATGCGATTATCTAGTCGAGAACAAGATCGCCGAGGTTGGAGAGTGGCAGCATGTAGGCGTCAATTTAAAACGTCTCGCAGCCGCCCTGAACCTCACTGTAGTGCTAATTTTTCTACAAAAGCTGAAAACTCTTCGAATTGGTTCGTCGACTACCTGCTTTTCGAATGCATTGTGCTCATGTCATGTGTTTGCAGATTGAAACAGCTGTCTGAGGTGATTACGAACACTTCGATAGTCAAATGCGAGAGCACCGTCAAACGTTGAACTTGAAGTTGTCTCGTTACTTAGAGACGACGAGGGGAAGTCAGCCATCAAGATACAAGTTACAACAACCTGATTCTCTGATTTGCGAAGAAGCTGTCGCAGCTCTCAGTCAAAGTCGAGTGTGAACGGAAGTGTTCGTTGAGGATGGTGTCATTATCAATCGATGACTGTGCCTCGTCCATGGTCCATGGCTCAAAATGTCTGCATTGGCAAATTCCTCGATGTTTTGCGAACGAGACCAGCTGCCGCATGCATGCTTTTAATTGGGAATAGGATGATAGACGTCGTGTTGCGGGGAACTCGAAGCTCGAGAGTACAGATTTCGTCGAAGCGGCAGTAAAATGTTGTTGGAACTGACGGTGTCGGTTCGTCGCGTTTGTTTACATTGTCTTTTCTTTCCCCGGATATGCGCTCTTTTTGACTAGCTGATGGGTGCACCTCTCTTTGGCCACACATGTAGTAGATTGATAATCAACGGTTGGATCGATAACTTAATGTATCGTGTATTTCCTTGATATATGTCTGCGTAAAATTCATTCGTCTTGTTGAGTACCAACAGTTTGAAAACGTTCATCAGTCAAATCCATTGACATCGGTCGTATGAGGAACATGATGGCGTATGAACAAGAGTGTCAAGGGATTGAAACGTTCAGGACCGACTCGGAGTAGGCTGAGCAAAGTTCAAGACATTTGTGCATCTTAGACTCTCGGTCGGGGAACCCAATTTCATACCATACACTCCAAGTAAACTCGTAAAGAACACTGTCGCCTTTTAAAGCCATTGCCGTCGAGAACTGGTCTGCGCAAAGTTAGCAATGGTTAGAAAGGATGATAAAGTATGACTGACGCGGCTGAGGAACTCGAAGGAGCATACAAATAGCAACCCATCAAGCCGTCTCCTGCAACTCCCGGCACCGCCTTCCGCTGAGCTGCCACTCGTGAATTACATGCTGGTATAAGGGGTTTATCCCGCTGTGCCAGCAGGAAGAGCAGGAAAAGTTGGTCTTCACTTATGCGCGGTATTCTGAGCCATAAAGCGAGTATCTATGTTACACACGAGGATCCCAGTGAGGCGGGGTGGAGAGGGACCGTATATCAACTTCGTTCCAAGCTCTAGATAGCTTGCTGACGACAGACTAAATCGACCAGGCTAGGACATCGGCGCGGAGTCCTATATAAACAGCGTTGGAAGCAAGGAGGTAATCGATAAAGATGGGTTGGCTATCTTTGTGTGGGCTTCTGCGCTGAGTACGAGCATCAGCAGGGAAAGAGAAAAGATAGGCGGAAAGTAAAATAACCACGTTACAGATTAGACATATTGGAAGGTCGGCTTAAGGCCATAATAGGACATGAAGGGCGGTTTGAGGTCAGAGAGTAGAATAAATAGGGCGAAGAGGTAGTACAAACTTGTCTTGAGAATCGGGGAACGTTTGGGTTGAGTTGGCAAAACCCACAGTGTTGCCTTATATGGGTCACACAGTGCCTTCAGCTTCATCAAATCGATCCTTTGCTCTCACTATGACATCCTCTGAACGAGAAACCGCTTTGAAACTGCTCGCTCTAGGTCATATACCGTTTAGTCCTCTTTCACCGACCGAGTTACTTACTTTGACTCAACAGATGGTGGCGGCATTCGCGGACTCTCCGAGCTGCTCATAATAAAGGAAGTCATGCACAGAGTGATGGTCGACGAGAACGTAAAAAGGAAGGAGCATGGTCAAGAACTTCTTCGTAATCCACCTAAGCCCTGTAATTATTTTGATCTAATTGGCGGAACCAGTACTGGAGGGTGCGCAACCTTGACATGCACATTGTACTCTCGAGCTCACATCATTCTTGACTTGTAAAATATAGGATAATTGCTCTTATGCTTGGACGTCTCCGACTGGATGTGGAAACAGCAATCAAGTACTACGAGCATTTAGCAGCGGAAGCCTTCTCTGAGACGAAGTACTGGGGAGACGGGAAGTTCAAGGCAACGAAATTGGAAGTGCTCATTAAGTCTGTTGTAAAGGATGTCACCGGTGATCCTGAATCACCCTTGCTGGAAGTTGAAGAGGCTGGAATCTGTCGAACGTAAGTTTCAGCTCTGTTAAGCGTTTGAAGGTCAAGTCTGAGTACTTTAAAGCTTTGTCTGTGCGAAGAATGCACTTGACATGTCAGCAAATATTCCGGTTCTATTCAGAACATACCAATCTCGTGAAACCCATTTGGAATGTAAGATCTGGGAAGCTGCTCGGGCAACTTCAGCCGCCCCCACTTTTTTTAAGCGGATTGAAATTGGGAGGGCTCAGTCATATATTGATGGTGGACTAGGCCGAAATAATCCCAGTCAAGTGGTTCTTGATGAGGCAACTGCTCTCTTTGGTGCTCGTAAAATTGGCTGTCTTGTGAGCATTGGTACTGGTCAAGCTAGGACCATCAGTATCCAAAAGCCTGGACTTCTCCAGCAGGGCATTCCAACTGATGTTATCAAAGCACTTCAGGGTATCTCCACTGACTGTGAAGCTACTCATGAGACTATGCTGCATCACTTTGCAAACTTTCCCAACATCTATTTTCGATTTAATGTTGACCAAGGAATGCAAGGAATACAGCTTTCTGATTGGGAGAAATTGAGCATTGTGGAAGCTCATACTTCTCTGTATCTAAAGAAAAAAGAAGTTGATGAAAAACTGGATCTACTGGTGAATGCTCTCAGACTTGCATCTGAAGAAGTACATCCCACAATTGAACAAATGAGTATGGTGAAATTTCTTTTGTGAATTTAAATAGTGACTGATTTTTGTTGGAATAGTATCTCCTGGGCTCAGAGTTGATTCAATTCAGCATGTCAAGAAAGCCAGGCTTTGTCCACTTCCAGTTAAATCATTCACTGGAAGAAAGGATATTTTGGAGAAAATGCACAAGTGCTTCAAGAATCCCTCTGATCCTCAGCATGTGTTTGTACTGCATGGTCTTGGAGGATCTGGGAAAACCCAACTTGCTTTGCAATTTCTGAAGGAATCTCAGACTATCAATGGACCACCATGGTATGATCTGTTATTGAGCCTATATTGGATAACTGAATAGTTGAATTTCTTAGCTTTTCTGATATATTTGTGATTGATGCAACTTCTGAGCAGACAATTGCTGCAGATTTCAAGTCTATTGCTCCAGAAGGAGTTGAGAAATCTGTGGAAGCTGCTTTGCACTGGCTTGCAATCTATGAAAAGAAAAACTGGCTGTTATTCTTTGATAATGCTGATGACATTCAGTTAGATCTTGGCAAATTCTTTCCACAGTGTGCATCTGGAAATATTCTTATTACCACACAGAACCCAGGGCTTGGACTTTATGCCAGTAGGGATGGAAATGTAAAAGTTTCTGGAATGAGTGTGGATGATGCAAAAGCTTTGCTTTTTATACTCTCCCAGGTGGAAGAGACTGCTGAGAATATACAGTTAGCAGAACAGATTGTCAAGGTATTTTACTGTTAACTTATTTATAAATTCTGATTAACATTTTATGCAGGAACTCCATTACTTTGTTTTGGCTGTCTCACAGGCTGGTGCTTTCATTCAGAATGATTCATCCTTCAAACAATACCAACAACTCTATCAACACCGATATGACAAATTACTGCAGCGAAAGAATGTTCAAAGCCATGACCAATATAAATTGGCTGTATATGCAACATGGAAGCTAAGCTATGACAAGCTGGAGTTGCCTGCAAGAACCTTTCTACAGATCTGTTCTGTGTTGCATCATCAGGGAATTTCTGAAGAAATATTTGAAAAAGCATCACAATCTCAACAACAACTGGATGATTCTGAACTACAGAATGATGTTGTCAAATTATTGACTCTGCTTGGCAAGCAAGAATCAGGCTGGAATACTGCAGTATTTCAGACTATTGTTAAAAGTCTTTGCTCATATTCACTCATTGAATACAATTCTCAAGATGATTCCTATAACATCCATCCACTGGTGCAAAATTGGACTCTAACAACAACACATCTTGACAAAGTGAAGCAATGGACACTGAACATCATTGGGCTCTCAATTTCTTGGTCATTTTCTCAAAAGGACTTTCAGTATCGACAGATGCTTTACCAGCATATGATTAATTTCAAGTGGATGCTGTCACTTGAAATGCAACATATCACAAAACATATCAGCATATCTGTTATGCCAGGGTTGGCACTTGTTTATTGTGAACAAGGAAAGTGGAAAGAAGCAGAGGCACTTCAAGTGGTGGTTATGGAGAACAGAAAGCAATTGCTAGGAGAAGAGCATCCTGATACTCTTACAAGCATGGCAAATCTTGCAGCTACATACAGAGTGCAGGGCAAGTGGAAGGAGGCAGAGGCACTTGAAGCAGTGGTGATGGAGAAATCCAAGCAGTTGCTAGGAGAAGACCATCCTTATACCCTTGCAAGCATGTCAAGTCTTGCAGCTACATACAGAAATCAGGGCAAGTGGAAGGAAGCAGAGGCACTTGAAGTGGTGGTGATGGAGAAATTCAAGCTGCTGCTAGGAGAAGACCATCCTGATTGCCTTACAAGCATGGCAAATCTTGGGTCCACATACAGAGAGCAGGGCAAGTGGAAGAAGGCAGAGGCACTTGAAGTAGTGGTTATGGAGAAAAGAAAGCTGCTCCTAGGAGAAGAGCATCCTCATACCCTTGCAAGCATGGAAAATCTTGCATCTACATACAGAAATCAGGGCAAGTGGAAGGGGGCAGAGGCACTTGAAGTGGTGGTGATGGAGAAAAAAAAGCTGCTGCTAGGAGAAGAGCATCCTGATACTTACCCTCTAGTAACAACAACATGCTGGATTGCTGCAGAGCATGCATTGCAACATGCAAGAAACCAGACTTCATTGGTTTCTAGACTTTTTCAAGAGTTGGGCATCAAAGAGTCTGACTATGTCATTCTTGCTGGATTCAATGAGTTTCTCATTAAATCTGGTGTTGGTTATCTTGAACAAGTCCACATCTTTGTCTTTAGACAATTGAACCCCACCTCTGATCTTGTGGCTGACTTAGGAAGAATTTTTTCTCCATACTCTTCAATCCTTTTCAATGAAACTTCTTTGTATCATGCCCCAGTATTCAAAGACGATGGAACTAAATGGGACTTTGATGAGCTGGTGTATTTTACTGCTTCAAAATTCGCTGATGGTGGATCCAGTGCTAAAACACCACTTACCATTATTAGTTGTCACCAGGGGAGTGGCAACACTGGAAATCTGACTGGTTTCTCGCAAGGCAGCTTTGGCAGCCCAGAAGGAAACAAAAAAGGGCAGGAGGGCTCAAAGAAAGGCAAAAAACCAGAGAAGCCAGAGAAAGATGACACTGGGAATGGTGATAAAAGTGATAAAAGTACCGATGACGACCCAGATGAGCCATCAAGTGGATCCATCACAACACCAAAGAGAAGAATTTTCTTCAACATTGTCTCTGAACTATATCCAATTCAAAACAATCAGAACCCTTTTCAGAGTCTGAAAGTGCAAGGTGACATTACTATACAGGTATTCAATTATTCCTGATTGCACCACTACTAACTCAAACCTGGCTGTAGACAATACTGCAAGCTCAGAATCCCCACCAATTTTCAGAACGACATGTTCAATTCACAGAGCTTAAATTTGGTACTCAACATAGAGCAGGAACTGATGTGGTTTACAAGCAATCCCACGTCAGGGTTATTGTTGATTCACAACAAGAAACTGCCCGTGTGAAGGTCATAAAACCCAAGAGAACCCTTGCGTCTGATAGGGATGGAAAAGAGTTATCATCTAAGAAAACTTCCAAGACCCTCACCGCAACATTAGGCTTTACTGCAGGAGCAAACCCCCAGGGAACAGGAGCGCTTACTTATGCTCAACTGAAGGAAAATGTCACAGGTACCGAGAAAAAGCAATATACCTCTACAATTACTCAACAAGACGAGTACGGCTTTGTTCAGTGGGGCTTTGATGTTGACGATGAAAACAAAAAAAAAGGTGGAATTGACATGCATGATGACGTTCTTCCAGCAGTGAACTTTGAGTTCATCGGCTCCTCGGCCTCCGTTATGTCAGCACCTCCAGCATGTTTGAACATTGAAGTTGCATCCTATTGGTCGATAATGCCTCTGCCTGAAAGTACATCGGGCAATAAATTGCACTCTCCCTGGTTTCTCAATAACACTGGCAGTGTTTCTAGCAATATCCAAGCTGCATCGTACACGAATCTTTGCCAGGTAGTTGCTTTGGCAACAGTCCCGTTAGACTTGGCAGAGCGGTCCAACTATGTGGCGAAGGTGCACGTCACCCCCGTCCCAGGAGTCGGTTACTTGAGTGACTATACTGAGGTCGCAATAGAGGCAGATGCCTCGATGAAAGCGTCACCAGGAGTCTTCCCTGGTAGGTGTCCAACACTGATCACCGGTGGACCCTAATTTGACGAAAGAAATATTTTTAGATGACCTAAAGACATTAACTACTCTAACACTCCCAACACACAAAAAGTTAGAACTCTCAGCCACTTTTGGGAAAGTTTTGCAAAATTTGGGGCGTGATACCAAAAGCCCCTAGTTTGTTTCAATGCTGTGTAACTCGAAGAATACTAAATCTCTTTGAGAAAAGTAGTCGTTTCAAGCTGTCAAGTCCTCAGGACCTGGGCCTTTGTATGCTTCTCTACATCTTTACTTCTTACATGTAGTGATCCGTAGGGCACCGTCATGTCATATATCGCAGTCTGGTTAGGACATTTATCTCATGTCTCATGAACTGCCACACGAAAAGACCACGGTTAGCACTGCGCGGAATGCCTTCCCGCTCCGGAATAGCCCAATCTTGTATTATCTTTTCTCAACTTAGCCTATGATCTGATCTTGCAGCATCTACGTCTTCGAACGCAGCGAAAACATGCACTCACCTGAAGGATCTCCTTCGCAATTCCAATTTCCAAGCATAAACATCCAACGAAAAGTGCATTGGGAGAACCCACATACGTCCTTTCGACGACTCCTCTTTTAAATATATGACACTCTCTATTAGTCCTTCGATTCGAACCGCTACCCCCCAACATGCATTGCAGAGAACGCGTGTACTACTCCAAAGAATCCTTTGCCAACTCCAGGGCTGGGTGGCTTACTGAGTCGACCTTCGGTTCTTCTGGTGATGTATATACATCAGGTGATGCGTACATGTCGACTTTCGGAGATGGACGAGCGTTAACGGGATGGAGGATCAGAGATGCACCTCTTTGGTGTCACGAAAGTCGTATACAAGGGACCAAACACTGATAGTGTCTTAGTCGACGGCGCCGGTGCATGTTGGGTCAGAGGTTCGAATCGAAGTAGACTGATCCATACTCCTTCTACGAGGTGTCGTCGAAGGTTCGCATGAAGTTTTCTCTCTCCTCTTCGGTGGATGTTCAATCAAGTGTTCATCTCAGTCCCATCCAACCCCGATCGTACGCCCCGCTCAAGAGTCGATACAATCCTTCGTCGTCCGAGCGTGAGGCTTTGCTAGGGCCCGAGGCTGGCGCTTTTGGTGGAGTAGATGTGGAGGTGGGGTTGAAGGCAGAGGAGGCAGAGGAAAAGGCTGGCTAGCTTGATGTAGTCGTGCACGATGGGCAGAGTGGGAGGGTACGAGGAGCGGTTGAGCGTTCGTTTGTTTTTGTGCTTCAGATTCTCGTCGGACTCTGAGGAGAAAGGGGGCGAAGTGTGTTCTGGGTGGATACGGTTGACAATTTCGATGTTGTGTGACATGATAATGTACACCCCCACAAAATCTCCCTTCTGCCCATTTGCTCATCTTCAGCTCCCATCAACCCGCTCCGCTTGATAGGCCGGCAGTTGCCCACCCTCCTGCCAGCAAAGACCAGCAAACAACATCGCCTTTGTCTCATATGCGAACCACCGAGTGCACTTTCGGCGGGTCTTGGAGTGTGCAGGACACCCTCTAAAAGGTGGAGCTCATTTCTTTGGGAGTCAAGGGTTTGTACGAAGTATGGCGGAACGGGTGAGCTTGGTGCCCTCTTGACCTCGTGTTCGAGGTCATCGGTGGTGAGAGTAGTATGGTGTGTCGAGAGCTATGCAGCTGAGCCGAAGGGTTGAGGAGGTGAAAATGAACTTGGGACGGTGGCTGACGCTGTTTAGAATGATGAGGCTGGAATGATGGGTTGTTATAAGAATTGGGTGGCTTACTTGAATCCCCTTTCGATCCTCCTGTTGGTGTGTATCCGCGAGGTTGACGTTAAGTTTTAGAGATGGAGGAGCGTCGATGAGATGAAATGGTCAGAGGTGCAGTTCTTCGGTGTCTCGAAAGTCGTATGCAAAGGCCAAACATTGATAGCGTCCTATTTAATGAACCTCGTCTCGACATCGAAGTGCCCGCGGCGGTGACGATCCACGATTCGCAATTCGATTCGCGAAGAGAAAGGCGACCCCTAAGGGTAAGCCATGTAGACTAAATGAAGGCTTAGTTGCAACCTTGATATACGAACCCTTCGACGCGAGCGATTTGTGAGGCTGGCGAGAGTTACTGGAGAAGGGGGTGCTTGAACTTCGGAATCGAAGAGGACGACACGGACGAGACGAGCGTCATCTCCGCCTCTTCAAAATCCGCCATTTCGATCTCAAAAACGTCACAGGACGCTAGAAAGACGATTCGGACGATGGTAAGTCCCAATTTCGTCGAAAATGAATCGAAAAACTTACCAATTCGTCAGAAACCCGCAGGCAACCTTGTCATACGAATCTATCAACACTATCTTCAACTTTCACTTCCATATCGAATTCAAGGCGAAGACGACGAAGACGACGAGCAGGAGGCGATGTTCGTGAGTCGAGCGAATAGCGGTCTGGCTGAGCTCGGTAAGTCAACATGATGACTTGGAGGGTTAAGAAAACTTGCCAGGGCCAATTCGCAGCCTCATTATGCTCCTCCGTCTACCTCGAACCCGTCTTGGTGTGAAGTTCGTACGTTCGTCGCGGGCGTCGTGTATATGCAGGCGAGGGCACTCTTGAGGGTTCAGCGAGCATAGAGTTGGTCCTAGTCTCGGCACGGGTGAGTCGTACAAATCGCGGCAGATGTATAAACAGATTTACGAAGCTCCCTCACAGCCTTATCACCGTCGTCATCGACCGCGAATTCATCGTGAGCCGTGTTCGTGGTGCCGCGGGTGCTGTCGGATTTCGAGAGATAGAGGTGGAACCTTGGAGGTCGGTAAGTTGTATGCAGCCTAGGATACGAATCGATGGACTTACCTGCCTCGCTTGTAGTTCCACTATGCGATTTAGCTTTGCCTTCCAACCCGTCGGAACCGTTACGAAGGCCAGAGAGGGACGGCGGGCAGGGCGAAGTGCGGACGTTCTCGGAAGCGGGAGGCGGTATGGAGGCTGCGAGGACGGACGACCTGTGGTCACCCGAGGCTCAGTAAGTGATGGTTGTGGTGATAGAAGGATAAGAGACTCACAAAAACTCTTTTTCAACCATGCTACGTGACCCCATCTTTTACTCGCTTACGATCCACCTTGAAAGGTGCCGTACTTCGTCGACAACGTCGAAGGCGCAAAGAGACAACGTTCTGAGTTTGCAAGCCCCCGTAAGGCGCACGAAACATCATCGACGTATAAAACGACTTACCAGGGTCTTTCGTAGCGCACGAACCACGCCATCCGTACCGAGCGTAAATCCTTTGCGATGTGATGCTCGTGGCACCGCGGGTGCTGTCGACTCCGAGAGACGACGATGGACATCCTAGGTCTATGTAAGTCGATGTGTGCTAGCACAAGAATGCCCTCACTTACCGGATTCCCTACAAGCTCTGTTATGCGAACGACCATCGCCACCCGAAACCGCCAGTAATCCCATCACGAGCTCACGGCGCTCGTGCTTCAATGAGAAGGTCAAGGGGAGGAATCGATGCTGGGTGGGTGTATCACAAAGCTAGATATCAAGGTGAGCACGAGGTATAAAAATGAGATAATAAGACATCGACCTTATTAAACTCTCAAGACCCACAATATGCGATGTTGCGAACAACGAATAGATGGAGTTGGAGACGAAGGACAATGAGGTTGAGGTGGAGTCGAGGTCGTGCGGGTGATCGAGGCTCGCTCGAGGGATAGGCGAGAGAACAGGAATTGAAGCTTAGACGTCTAGACACCTGGAGCAGGAACGTTAGACGAGAGTGATACAATTAGCCAAGTCACTTACAAAGTCTGCGAGTGGAAACCGAACTCGGGTCGAGTGTGGAAATGAGCAAGTCTCATTTGGAGTTTGGACGCGTCGCGTAAATATGAACTCCGACGCCTCACGAGTCTTCTTTTCTTTTCAAACGGCTCTCATCCTATAGCCAAGCTTGTTTACTCCAAAGCGTTCTCAGAGCTCTGATTTTGACTTGTGGCACTAATCCGGTGGCCAGGATCCATCATCCAATCTTGACGACAGTAGTCCGTAAAAGCTCTTGCACCGACGGAGTATTGACCCCGCTCTGGTTAAAGTATCCTCTGCCTGCGACTTGCCCATTTCCAGCATGGAACCCGCCGGACATTGTCCGATAGTGGGCCTTGGAGGATGTCTGTCTACAACGACGATCTCTCTGAGAACAAAAAGTAAGTGTCACATATATGGTATATTCTAAATCTTTACTAACCACCTTTCACTTTCAAGAAACCTACTAGGATCAACAATGCCACCTGCAAAGGGTCTCGCGTGATTATATGCGCTCATGCTACCTCAGACCTCGCGTCTTTTAATCGCTTCAACGGCAGAGTAAACCGTAAAAATCAGGTCGTACATGGTAATTTCCCTCTGCTTTTTCCTCTTCTCACATATCAACGAATTGCTCATCCGTCTCTTATCACAGAAGCCCGAGAAGGCAGAGATAGAGAGGCAATGTCCACCCCAGGAGTCGACAAGAGGCAATTTATCATCCAGAAGCTCTCTCTTCTTGCTTGAATCCACAGAGATCCTCCACATAAATGTTCGTCAAACCGTCCAAGTTTTGTGGTTTCTGAGCAGCGGCTCATTCTTTCATCCTCTTCCAGGTCGCCGGTCTGATATCCAGAAACTGCGAAGAATGAGCTGAGGGGAGTTAGACAAGAACTTAGCCTCGGAGGCTTTATTTGTGGTTACGAGTTAATCGGGTTGGTCGTTGTTTTCGTCATGTTCGTTATTTCTCCTTCGCTCCTTGCTACTTTTTCTGACTATTGGTTATAGCGGTTCTCATTATTCTTAGTCATAACGTCAAAGCCTGGCAAAAATGAAAGGTCATAGTGTAGTGTTACACCTTCAAGGACTTCCTCTTTATGTCGGTCTTATTTCGTGGAGCCAAATGCTCTTAATGCTGAATAGTTTCGCTTTTCGTCAAGCAGCTCTATAAACTTCTTATCTCCACCAAGGCTCTTCCGCAACTTCCTACCTCAGTACCTTCAGCGACACGAAACTCGTCTTCGGTATGTCGCTGGGGCGATCACTATCTCTCACTCCGTGATCTCAAATGTACCGACTGCTCCTCAACAACATCATCGCGTCCAACACAGAGATCGTTTCGCCAGCGAAGATGGTCTAGAGATAGAAGCGAAAAGAGGTTTATTAGTTGCAAGGACCCCTACGCCCCCAAGTCCAGATAACCAATGTAGTACGATTTCCTCAAGCAGAACCAGCTCAAAGGTGCTGAAGGAGAGACACTACCTGCATGTCGGGAGCGGGAAAGGGGTCTTGATCATGATCGTTGATGGGGTCGTCGGTTTGGTCTTTCGAAGAGAATGGGCAGCGGAAGTTGGGTGGTTTCTTTTGGTACCCCAGTCGGGAACGCCATTTGTTTTCGTGTAAGTGCTGTCGTGTTCGGAATCTCAGTTCTTCTGAGTTTAATTTCTTCTTCAGTAGGTTTGGAGGATGGATGGGTGCTGCTGCAGCGCGATATACAGAGAAAGGAGTGCTCTCCGCTATGGTTCCATTCATCGAGGAGTTATATTGTCAAGGTATTGATCCTCTAAATCGTCTTTGGTCTTCGAGTTAATTCCATATCGCGCAGAGCCTGACAGGCATCGTCGTCGACGGAGTTTGACCCTTACAGAGAACGGATTGCTCTCAGCTACGGTTCCTTGTATAGAACAGTCATCTCGCCCGGGTATTGGTCCTCGGAATCGTCTTTGAGCTTCGAGTCGATTCCATGTCGCAGAGCCAGAAAGGCGTGTATAATGGAGTTTGGTACTGACAAGGTACCAATTGGTCGTTTTCCGGATACTATTTCCGTGAGACCTTATCACCGACGGCTGGCGGATGAACGAGGGAGGCCAGTCAGGTCAGCTTCTTATTTTCTTTCTGACTTGGTGCAAGATTCTGAACTGGTCGCCGATAATAGCACGTCGACTTTATTCTAAGTAATAAACCTCTTGCGTACCCTGAAACGGTGAAGCTTGTAGAGGAACGAGGAACGAGCATGATATCGTTGGTTCTACTCTCTGTTGTTCGCTTTCTTATCATTGATCATCACATTTTTATTCTTGCATGAATTTTTCGAAGAAAAATGTGTTTGAGGATAATACTCAAACTTTGACAATGTTGATGAAGGACCTACACAGTCATCCAGATTGCATGGTAAGCTCATCGTTTTAACTCACATGCCAAAGTCAGACTTGTAATCTGATCTCGGCATGTGGAAGTCGATTTTACGCATATCGAAGCTAACATGAACCGATACTGCAGTGCTAACATTTCTACGAAAATTGAAAGCTCTTCGAATTAGTTCGTCGATTAGCCGTTTTTTGAATCCATTTCGCTCATTTTCTTCCTATGCAGATTGCAATAACTGCCCGGAGTCGTTAGGAACTCTTCAATAGTCAGATGCAAGGGCACCAGGTTGCGGTCGAACGTGGAAGTTGTCTGGTTAGTTAGACGATGAGGGGAAGTGAGCCGTCAATACAGGCTATAACAACCTGATTCTCAGATTTGCGAAGCTATCGCGGTGCTCAGTGGCCTATGAACAGAAGTGTTCTTTGGGGATGGTGTTATTATCAACCGACGACGGTGCCTCGTCCATGGTCCATGGTTCGGAGTGTCTGCATTGGCCGGAGCCTCGACACTTTGCGAGAGATCAGCCGCCGTATGCATTTGTAACTGGGTAGAGGATGATAGACGTCGTGTTGCGAGGAACTCGAAGCTCAAGCGTAGAGATTTCGTCGAAGCGGTGGGAATTGTTGTTCGAACTGATGGCGTCGGTTCGTCATCGCATTTGTTAAGCCTTCTCTTTCCTCACCTATCCGTTCTTTCTAAGGCTAATGTGTCCACCACTTCTCCTTGGCCACACACATGTAGTCGATTGATAGTTAATGGCTGAGTCGAGAGCCCTGTGTTGGTACACATCCGCGAGAAATCCATTCGCCTTGTTGAGTACCGACAGTTTGGAAATGCTCATCAGTAAAATACACTGAAACTGGTCTTTAATAACGGAACAAAATAGTGTATGAGCAAAAACGACAAGGAATTGAAACGTTGACTATCGAGTTCACTGAGTAAAGTTCCAAGGTATTCGTGTGCATTAAACTCTTGGTTTGAGGCCTCAACTGCATACGCAAGCTCTCAAAGGTCCCTGTAGCCTTGTAATTCTGAAGCCAATGCGGTCAAGACCTGGTTCACGTGTTAGAAATGGTTTGAAGGTTGCAAGATCAAACATGACTGACTGAGGGACTCGAAGGAGCATACAAATGGCGACCTCACTAAACGGTCTCCTGCACCTCCCGCTACAACCTTCCGCCGAGCAGCCATTCGTGAATTTCATGCTGATATGAGTTTATCCCGCTGTGCCGGCAGGAAGAGCGGGCCAAGATGTTCTTCACTTATGCGCGATATTCTGCCGCCCACGAACCATAGAGCGAGTGTTTATGTTACACACGAGCTTCCCAGTGACGCGGGGTGGAGATGTGCCATATCTCCAAGTCGTTCCGAGCTCAGGCCCTAGAAGGCTAGTTGACAACAGACGACATCGGTCAGACGGTGAGATTGGTGTGGAGTCCTCAAACAGGGTTGGCAGTGAAGGCAAGGGGTAATCGATAAAGACGGGTTAGTTATCTTTGAGCGTGGGCTTCTGCGTTGAGTAGGAGCGTCAGAAATGAGAGAGAAGATGGGCAGAGAGTGAAATAAACGTTACAGATTACTAGATGACTGCTTTGATCGCACAAAGGTGGGAGGGCAAGCTCAGATCAGATTTGGGGGCCAGACTCAGAGAGTAGAATAAAAAGAGTAGGTAGTACAAGCAGTCTTGAGAATTAGCCGACATCTATCGTCGTTTAGGTTGAGTTGGCTCCGAAAGCCAAATACACAGTTGCCATACATGGGTCACGCGGCATTTCTACCATGCTCATCAAATCCGTCCTTTGCTCTTCACGATGACATCCTCTGAACGAGAAACCCCTTTGAAACTGCTCGCTCTAGGTTATATACCGTTTAGTCTTCTTTCGCCGACTGAGTTACTTACTTTGAATCAACAGATGGCGGCGGCATTCGCGGACTCTCCGAGCTGCTCATAGTAAAGGAAATCATGCACAGAGTGATGGTCGACGAGAACGCGAAAAGGAAGAAGCATGGTCAAGAACTTCTTAGTAGTCCTCCTAAGCCCTGTGATTATTTTGATCTAATTGGCGGAACCAGCACTGGAGGGTGCGCAATTTCAATCCGCGGATTGTGTGATGGCTCACATCATTCTTGATTCGTAAATTACAGGATAATTGCTCTCATGCTTGGGCGCCTCCGTCTAGATGTAGACAGAGCAATTGAGTACTATGACCAGCTAGCCAGGCAAACCTTCGCCGATCCGAAGCACTTGGGAGACGGGAGGTTCAAGGCAACGAAATTCGAAGCGCTCATCAAGTCTGTTGTAAAGGATGTCACTGGTGATCCTGAATCACCCTTGCTGGAAGATGATGAGGCTGGAATCTGTCGAACGTAAGTTTCAGCTCTGTTGTATGTCGGAAGGTCAAGTCTGAGTATCTAAAAGCTTTGTCTGTGCGAAGAACGCACTCAACATGTCAGCAAACATTCCGGTTCTCTTCAGGACCTACCGATCTCGTGAAACCCATGTGGATTGTAAGATCTGGGAAGCTGCTCGGGCAACTTCAGCTGCCCCCACTTTTTTTAAGCGAATTGAAATTGGGAGGGCTCAGCCATATATTGACGGTGGACTAGGGCGAAATAATCCCAGTCAGGTGGTTCTTGATGAGGCTAATGCTCTATTTGGTGCTCGTAAGATTGGCTGTCTTGTGAGCATTGGTACTGGTCGAGCTGGGACCATTAGCATCCCAAAGCCTGGAATACTCCAGCAGGTCATCCCAACTGATGTTATCAGAGCACTTCAGGGTATCTCTACTGACTGTGAAGCTATTCATGAGACTATGCTGCATCGCTTTGTGAACTTGCCCAACATCTATTTTCGACTTAATGTTGATCAAGGAATGCAAGGAATACAGCTCTCTAACTGGGAGAAATTGAGTAATGTGGAAGCTCATACTTCTCTGTATCTGAAGAAAAAAGGGGTTGATGAAAAACTGGATCTTTTGGTGAATGCTCTCAGACTTGCACCTGGTGGAACACATCCTACAATTGAACAAATTAGTATGGAGGAATCTCTTTTGTAAAATTGAATAATGGCTAATTTTGTTGGAATAGCATCTCCTAGGCTCAGAGTTGATTCAATTCAATATGTCAAGAACTTGAAAGCC
This sequence comes from Galerina sulciceps, assembly GCA_023014345.1. NCBI lineage: Eukaryota > Fungi > Basidiomycota > Agaricomycetes > Agaricales > Galerinaceae > Galerina > Galerina sulciceps. Next base: position 701,247 of record JAEDXJ010000026.1, read on the forward strand.
AAGCTTTGTCCACTTCCAGTCAAGTCATTCACTGGAAGAAGGGATGTTTTGGAGAAAATGCACAAGTACTTCAACACTCCTTCTGACTCTCAACATGTGTTTGTACTGCATGGTCTTGGAGGATCTGGGAAAACCCAACTTGCTTTGCAATTTCTGAAGGAGTATCAGACTATCAATGGCGCACCATGGTATGACCTGTTATTTAGCCTATCTGAGATAACTGAATTGTTGAATTTTTTAGCTTTTCTGATATATTTGTGATTGATGCAACTACTGAGCAGACAATTGCCACAGATTTCAGATCTATCACTCCTGAAGGAGTTGAAAAATCTATGGAAGCTGCTTTGCACTGGCTTGCAACCTATAAAAAGAAAGACTGGCTGCTACTCTTTGATAATGCTGATGATACTCAATTAAATCTCAGCCAATTCTTTCCTCAATGTGCATCTGGAAATATTCTGATTACCACAAGGAACCCAGAGCTTGGTTTTCATGCCAGTAGAGATGGAAATGTGAAGGTTTCTGGAATGAGTGTGGATGATGCAAGGGCTTTGCTCTTTAAACTGTCCCAGGTGGAAGAGAATGCTGAGAATATAAAACAAGCAGAACAGATTGTCAAGGTATTTCATGGTCAATTTATTACTACACTTTGGTTAACAACTTATATAGGAACTCCATTATTTTGCTTTGGCTATTTCACAAGCTGGTGCTTTCATTCAGAATGGATCATCATTCAAGAAATACCAGCAACTCTATCAACATCAATACCAGCGTGATAACTTGCTGCAGCAAAGGGAGGTTCAGAGCCATGACCAATATAAATTGGCAGTATATGCCACATGGAAGCTAAGCTATGACAAACTGGACTTGCCTGAAAGAACATTTCTCCAGATCTGTTCTGTGTTGCACCATCAAGGAATTTGTGAAGCAATATTTAAAAAAGCAGCCCAATCTCAAAAACAAATTGATAGCCCTGAACTACAGGATGATGTTGCCAGCTTATTGACTCTGCTTGGAAAGCAAGAATCAGGCTGGAATACAGGGATATTCCAAAAAATTGTCAAAAATCTTTGCTCATATTCACTTCTTGAATTTAATTCCCAAGATGGTTCCTATAACATCCATCCACTGGTGCAGTACTGGAGTAGAACAACTCTAACAACACCTATCCACAAAGAGGAGCAATGGATACTCAACATCATTGGGCTTTCAATTTCTTGGTCATTTACTCAAAAGGACTATGAATATCGACAGATGCTTTACCAGCATATAATCAAATTTGAATTAATGCTTCCACTTAAAATTCAAGATATAAGCACATCTATTATGCCTGAAATAGCCCTTGTTTACTGGGAACAAGGCAAGTGGAGAGAGGCAGAGGCACTTGAAGTGGTGGTGATGGAGAAAAGCAAGCAGCTGCTAGGACAAGAGCATCCTGATACCCTGACAAGCATGGGAAATATTGCAGCTACATACTTCAATCAGGGCAAGTGGAAGGAGGCAGAGGCACTTGAAGTGGTGGTGATGGAGAAAAGAAAACAGCTGCTAGGACAAGACCATCCTGATACCCTTTCAAGCATGGCAAATCTTGCAGCTACATACAGAAATCAGGGCAAGTGGAAGGAGGCAGAGGCACTTAATGTGGTGGTGATGGAGAAATTCAAGCAGCTGCTAGGACGAGACCATCCTGATACCCTGACAAGCATGGCAAATCTTGCAATTACATACAGAAATCAGGGCAAGTGGAAGGAGGCAGAGGCATTTGAAGTGGTGGTGATGGAGAAATTCAAGCAGCTGCTAGGACGAGACCATCCTGATACCCTGACAAGCATGGGAAATCTTGCAGCTACATACAGAAATCAGGGCAAGTGGAAGGAGGCAGAGGCACTTGAAGTGGTGGTGATAGAGAAATTCAAGCAGCTGCTAGGACGAGACCATCCTGATACCCTGACAAGCATGGGAAATCTTGCAATTACATACAAAAATCAGGGCAAGTGGAAGGAGGCAGAGGCACTTGAAGTGGTGGTGATGGAGAAAAGAAAACAGCTGCTAGGACAAGAGCATCCTGATACTCTGACAAGCATGGGAAATCTTGCAGCTACATACAGAAATCAGGGCAAGTGGAAGGAGGCAGAGGCACTTGAAGTGGTGGTGATGGAGAAAAGCAAGCAGCTGCTAGGACAAGAGCATCCTGATACCCTGACAAGCATGGAAATCTTGCAGCTACATACAGAAATCAGGGCAAGTGGAAGGAGGCAGAGGCACTTGAAGTGGTGGTGATGGAGAAAAGCAAGCAGCTGCTAGGACAAGAGCATCCTGATACCCTGACAAGCATGGGAAATCTTGCAGCTACATACAGAAATCAGGGCAAGTGGAAGGAGGCAGAGGCACTTGAAGTGGTGGTGATGGAGAAAAGAAAGCAGCTGCTAGGACAAGACCATCCTCATACCCTGACAAGCATGGGGCATCATGCAAATACATACTTCAATCAGGGCAAGTGGAAGGAGGCAGAGGCACTTGAAGTGGTGGTGATGGAGAAAAGAAAGCAGCTGCTAGGACAAGAGCATCCTCATACCCTTACAAGCATGGCAAGTCTTGCAGCTACATACTATATGCAGAACAAGTGGAAGGAAGCAGAGGCACTTGAAGTGGTGGTGATGGAGAAAAGAAAGCTGCTGCTAGGAGAAGGTCATCCTGATACCCTTACAAGCATGGCAAGTCTTGCAGCTACATACAGGAAGCAGGGCAAGTGGAGGGAGGCAGAGGCACTTGAAGTGGTGGTGGTGGAGAAAAGAAAGCAGCTGCTAGGAGAAGACCATCCTGATACTCTGATAAGCATAGCAAATCTCAGGGAAATTAGAAAGAAGCAGGAGCACTTGAAGTGGTGGCAATGGAGGAAGAAAGGCAGCAGAGCATGATTGTTATAATACCTCTATGAGCATGGTAAATTTGGCAGGTTGTTGTATTATGAGAAGACCTTGATATTCCTACCAGCCCAATGTAGTCTAGTTTTCTCTTGCCCACTGATGATAGGGTCCTAAGGAAAGAAAATAAGTAATGCAACATGTTCAGACAACATCTCACTGGTACCTTGTGAGGGCTGTACATCATTGATGAAGTTGGCTTGCCCTGCATGATACAGATTTTACTCAAAGATTGAAGACAGGTCTGGAAAGTGATATACCCAAACAATATAACTCATCTATAGATAGAGTCATAGTAGACAGCAGCTCTCTCTCTGTATATTGTGCAGCAGCACCACTCAGCCATCCGTGAATTTCTGGATTGAGATAAGTTTCATAAAGACATACCACCAAACATGAAAACACTTACATGTTAACCAATGGTGTTTCCAACTGAGGTGCAAAGAAATAATACCACTTCCTTTCCTGTGTTCTCTTCGAAAGACCTTGACCAATCACTGTAAATATCATTGACCGAACCTTCTTCGCCGAGTCTGTCAGTCTTTCAACCCAATCTCAATCTGCTTAAGGACACCCTTCAACCATCCAGCTTTGGCAACGTAAGAGCCCTTCCAATTGAGAAATATCTTCTGCTTACATAGTTGCAGCATTTTCTGGGACCTCTTCGTTTGTGAGGCTGCTTTCCATATTGAACACGATGATTAGGGTTGCAAAGTTTGATGTTATTCACAACACTGAGAAACTGTTGGTACATGCTTTCACAAATTGTAACGGTGAAAACAGCACTGGCTCAAACAAAATATCGAGAATCTGTGCATCGCCACGACAGAGAGTCCTGAATGAGCCTTAGTGGAGGTAAGATGTCTGTAGAGCTGCTTGACGAAAGATGAAACTTACCACCATTTGGCCTAACCACATAACACCGCCATGGATAAAGAGAAACCCCAACTCTGCCGAACGACGACCAAGAATGACGTGGCCCTCTATAATCGATAGTTAAAAAGGTAACAAGAAGCAGAAAGAAAAAAGAAATGAACATGAGGAACCGACAATCAATTTTACTGACTGCACGATGACGCCTCCAAGCCGGTTCTCGGCTAGTAACATCCTTTGACGAACCTTTGTACGGACGACCGCGGAGGGTTCGGACTATTCGAGAGAGATTCTGGATGTTTTTGCGTCTGATCGGCTCCCAAGTTGAATGTTTGATAGCGACATTTCTATGCCGGCTGTCTTGAAGTTTTTTGTTATAAGAAACAATTGAACAAGGAAAATGGGGGTAATTACCATATATGATTTAACCTTCGACAACATCCTCGGCTGATGATATGGCTCAAAGAGATGATCCCTTACGCATTATCAAGATGGTGACAAAGAGGTGTAATGGGTTTGCCTTGAAAGCCATTAAAGGAGTTTCTATCCATCGCGGTACACCGAATGGCAAGTTTCCTAAAAATGAATAACGTGGTTAGTAAAGAAATAATAAAGAATACGACACGATTTACCAAAATGCAGTACGACGAGGTATTTTTTCGTTTCAGAGATACACTCCTCTGTAGGACCTTCATCGCAGCATAACGGTGTCTGGAGCCTAAGAATACACAAGTCCTGCACCTGCAAACAACGGGAAATGGACCATGTTGGATGTCCAGAGTGAAGGGAGGTCTAACTTCAGAGGAGACGTTGTCTAAGACGCTAGCATGAAGTAAATAGTACGTTGATGCTGGGATTTTTGGGCCTAGCGTCGAGAATAGATCCAGGAATATTGTACAGGGAGTGGAAAAGCCTAGAACAAGAGCCGTTTGGTGAATACCTCAGGCGGACTGAAGATGGACAGAAATGTGTTGGTGGTCGAGGAGAGTGTCGGAGTTCATTCACGCGACGCGTTCAAATCAAATACAGCCACCGATTTGAACTTGTTCAATTGAACGTCCACAACCACTGCCGAGTCCCGACCAACTACTACTCACAGCACCGGTTTCCCTCTTCCTCCTCAATTCAAAATATTGACTCTCCAAGAAACAACCGACGCGATGCTTCTTCATCGACCGTTAATATTCGCAATCCAAGGTCTCGACGTTGGATGCAAGACCGCCATGCTAGCCGTTTCTCATACACAAATATCGCGTTTATGAAGGTGCCTTTCCTCTTCTCTTACCTTTTAAAAAACTCTCAATGACTTTTACCTTATACTTAGCCCTAGCCCGTTTCTTTTGCCCCATCAAAATGGTAGGAATCTGGTGGTCTGCATACCAGCTAGTTGAACCGGTCGCTCTTTCGATCCACGATGTTGGGGTTTAGTTTGGCGATCGATATGCCAGATACTTGAAGCCAACACAGACAGCCCATTTTCTGGATCTCTAAAAAATTTGGCGAACCTCTAGGGACTCTCGAACAAGAGGTTGGTCATCCTTTTTTTCTTCTCCTGCTTCTAGATCTGGAAATCTCCACAGACATGTTTTATCGACCCCCAAATATCGACGCTTGTGCTTATCCTTTCGATGTTCCACGAGAGACATGTCTGCGGCCTGTTGCATCGACGACATGGGTTGCATGAGCTGAGATGAGCTGAGACACCTTGAAGGTAACTAAATGCTTCCCTTCATTCTTATTGTCAATGTCCGGTAATTGACTTTTGCCTCATAATCAGCTTTAGCATTGTTATCTTGTCCACCAGGAATACCGAAAGTTATAAACGAACAGCATCGACGCTGAAAGCACCTGTGGCAACAAGCGGAACATCTGGGTCCATCTGGACCTAAATTCGGCTTTGGTAGTGAGGAGAACTAGTTTCGGAAGGTGAGTCATTTATTCGCTTTGGATGTCCGAATCTAGGTTGACTAACTTGATTCTACGAGTAGATTCTTTGCGGAAACGTGTTTGATTCGCTAGCAGACAAGATTGAGCAAGACAATGTCTTCGACTCGAGAGTAAGAATTTATGAGTCGGAAATAGGACCGAGTTTTCGTCGCACTGGTGATGTTGCTCGCCGCCTTGCGGTTTGTATTCCACTTCATTTTCCTTTTGCAGGACTAATGCCAGGCATGTTCAGACTTCAGTTCACTAGAAACAGCTTTCCGACCCGTTACGAAACGGTCATTTGTCAAACGTCACCTAATCAGCACTGGACTGCGTGAGAGGCTGATAGCGTGGCCCGGGGCGAGGCAGTGTACATAAAAGCCAGGTGGTCGACTGCGTCGTGTCAGAACCTGCCCCAGCCTTGACTTGTTCCCTCTGGACACACGGTTCACCTCGTTGAACTCTGTTTCCCCAGGTAACATTATCATCCTTGAGCACTGACGCACTGTTTGCTTTGCAGCAGTCCTTGATAGTCCTTGATAAATTCCTTATTGTGACTCGCTCAGACTGCGCATCCTGAAAGCTTGAAGATCTCGTCAATCGGAAGATCAGGTTTTAACAGCAACCTGCCTATGGCTTACAGAGGCGATAGAGGTCGTGGTGCTCGTGGTGGTCCTCCTATTGGTCGTGGTGGTCCCAACATCAGAGGCCGCGGTGCGCCTGCTGCCCGTGGCACCCCTGGATTTGGCGGTCGTGGTGGCCCTCCTGGAGGTCGTGGCGGGCCTGACACCCTGCACGGCCGTGGTGGTGGACCTAGAGGCGACTTTGGTGGTGGTGGTCGAGGTCGAGGCGGCGGTCCTCGAGGACGTGGAGGGTGATTTTTATAATCTCTGTATCATCGTGCTTCGCGTCGCTAAATCTATTCTGCACAGACTTTTCCAACCAGGACCAGTCACCATTGACCAGCGATTGACAGACGGCTCACAAGAGGCTGTACTCGCCTCTCTCCAAACCCTCAACGTCAAAAACAACGAGATTCCATTGCGACCAAGTTTTGGAACCGAAGGGGCATCGGTCGTGCTCCGTACTAATTACTTCCCTGTTGAAGTTCCTGAAAGTGCTTGGTTCGAGTACGATGTTGCTATTTCTCCAGGGGTAGGAGCGGGATTGAGAAGGCGCATCTTCCAGCTCGCTGAGCTGTTACCGGATTGGACTGCACACGGGCTGCAAGGCTCTGTTGCGCACGACCATTCGTCGAGGTTGATATCAGCCAAGGAGCTTCCTCAACCTCTTTTGATGACAGTGCCGTTTTACGAGGACGAAGAGGGGCCAGCACCTAACGGGAAGGTTTACACTTTCACTATCACCTTTTCTCAGAACACAGACTTGTCAGGACTTCGTAGGTAAGGTTTGGATGTTTTCACGGCGAATAAGAACTCACTGCGAATATTCAGTTATCTCGAAGGCGACCTTCAGTATCTCAACTTCGACATCACGCCTGCTATATCCGTGCTCAATCATCCTTGCTGCCCATCCGAATCGTTCTGGAGGTGATGGCATCATGGTTGGGCGTAATCGTTTTTCTTCCGCACAGCCAACCAACCATTCATTTGGGCGGAAACCTTGAGGCTTGGAAGGGCTACTACTCCTCAGTTCGCCCGACACACAACCAGCTGATGGTAAACGTGAACGGTGGGTCGTGCTTTTCCCCGCAATATGGCGTTTACCAACTTCCTATTGACAGTTTGCAACACGGCCTTTTATACGCCAGGAAATCTGGCAACGTCTATGATGCCTTTGGCAATTCGAGCTCTAGTGCTACTCATTCTGCATTTGTCAAGGGTGTCAAGGTGAAGATGACACACCGTAGATTCCAGGGCACAGTCAAAAAGCTACACAGCTTGAATGCTCGAGAATACAAATTTGACGTCGATGAAACAGGTGGTAAAATGAGCGTTGAAGAGTATTTTAAGAAGAGTGAGTCTTTGACTTTTCCTTTTAAGCGTTTTGTTTACTCCTATGCTCAGCGTATCAGATCACATTGCGTTATCCTCTACTCGCACTTGTTGATCTGGGTGGTGACAAGCTCTTGTTTCCTCCGGAAGTCTGCCAAATTCTTCCTGACCAGCCTTCAAGGGCAAGCTTACCGAAGAGCAAACGGCCGCCATGATCACTGTCGCAGCTAACCCACCAAATGTTAACGCAGCGAGCATTGTCGGCCCTGGGCTTACAGAGCTCGGATTTAAGCCCTCTGCTTCCCAGCACTTGACAGCCTTCGGCATTACGATCGGCAACGAAATGTCTGTCGTTCCAGGCCGCATCATTTCTCCTCCTACAATCAAATACGGTCAAGGAGAGTCTGCAGTGAACGACAAAGCTAGCTGGAACCTGTGAGGCGTTAAGTTCGCCCGCGGCACCAGGCTGGAGAAGTGGGCTGTGCTTAGTATCAAAGACGGACACGACAAGGACGAGTTCCAGAGCACCAATGATCCAAAACTGCTCGATACCGTTCGAGGATTTGCCAAGATGTGCAGAACCAGTGGGATGATCGTGGATCAGAAAGATCCTGCTTTTGCGATGGTGGAGGTGCCGCCGAAGACGAAGACTGATCCGACCCGTGCAGCTGCGATTGAGGCTATCAAACAGAAGTTGGCCAGCCTCGGGAAGCCGTCTATTGTCCTGGTTCTGCTTTCAAACAACGATAAGCACCTATATGCTGGTCTCAAACATGTGTGTGATTGTGAGCTTGATCTTGGTAAGTTGGCCATCGCTTCGCTGTACTCCAAAGCACTGATGACTGTTAACTAGCCACTGTATGTGTGCAGTCCGCCAAGCTTCGATCAGAGAATGGTGATCTCGATCTCCGTCGTCGTTAACCGGACCACTGATTACGATACAGGCCAACCGCAATATTTCGCAAACGTCGCACTGAAATTCAACACAAAGTTAGGAGGAGTCAAGTAGGTATTTTTTTTCTTAATGGCTTACACAATTATCCAATACGCACATCAGTCATGCGCTGGATGTCCAGAGCATGGAGTGGCTCAAAAAAGCACCTACCATGCTCGTCGGCATCGACGTTACACACCCTGGGCTAGGTACTGTCAAAGGAACGCCGTCCATTGCTGCTGTCGTCGCTAGCTGCGACTCTGATTTCGCTCAGTACCCAGCAAGCATGGAGATTCAAGAATCAAAGAAAGAGGTGCAGTTACTGATAGCTATATTCAAAATCAATGCTCATTTTACGCCGTAGATGGTGACGAACTTGGCCAAGATGATGTGGGAGCGCCTCACACTGTTCAAGACGAAGAATAAGAATGCCCTCCCTCAACGCATCCTTATCTATCGAGATGGTGTTTCTGAAGTATGTTGGCATTCTTTTTGGCTGATCCCCCAGTGCTCACTTTACCTTCTCGTCAGGGACAATTTAACATCGTCTTGAATGAAGAACTGCCTGCTATCAGGTTGGCCTGCTCGAAGTTTGATACCCCACAGAAAGCCTATCGGCCAACTATGACGATTGTCATCTGTGTAAGATTTTGATCATCGTATACACCAAGGTTAATGCATTCTGACTCCTTGTATTAGGGCAAACGTCACCACACCCGGTTTTACCCCACTGAAGCAGCCGATGCGGACCAGAAAGGCAACCCTCGCTCTGGCACGATCGTCGACCGGGGTGTAACCGCTGTGTACAATTTCGACTTCTTCTTGCAAGGTGAGCACATCCATGCCGCCTTTTTTCCACCCGACAAACTTAACCTCCTGCCCACAGCACACGGCGGCCTGCAAGGAACGACCCGCCCCACGCACTACTACGTCGTGCACAACACCATCGGCTTCCAAGCCGACGAGCTGCAGGTCCTCACCAACGCTGTCAGCTACATGTTCGCCCGTGCGACCAAAGCCGTCAGCCTCGTTTCTCCGGCGTATTATGCGGACCTCGCGTGCGAGCGTGGTCGGTGTTACTTGAGGAAGCTGCTCCAGGGCATCAGCAGCTCTGCTGGTTCGGCGAAGAGTGGGGGTGATGTGGAGGAGCTTGTTATGCGCGAGGCGAAGGAGACGTGGGGGAGGGGTGTTGGTCCCAAGTTGAGGGATACTATGTTTTATCTTTGACGTTTTGGCTGTTGTTTGGAGGAGGTTCGTTTCATTTGTGTATCGTCATCTGCTTTGTGTATATCTGCTCTTCGATGGTTTGGTTTAGTTGTACAGTTTTTTCATGTAATTGTATGTTGTCGTTTTGATACATGGACCATCTGCCCGTACGCCGCAGTTCAATCTTAAGTCAATCCAGGATGCGCTTAGGATCCAGCACAAGGGTCCTCAGTGAAAGTTGGCACAACATGGACGATCTGTATTATTTCATGTAAGTCATATCTACAATTTCCCAAGCATTTTGCCCTCAAGATCAAGCGGAAAGGAAGAGAAAATCATTGCTTGGCTTGCTTGGGTTTGGTGGTTAACAACGAGAACCAGGCCATCAACGCTGGAGAAATATCTCGGGCGAGACAGGCTGGTCGTTTGCCCTGTCGAGCTCCGAAGCTCAACGTCCTGACACTTTGAGGCAGCTACGGTGTAGATCTCGAGTACGACATCGGGCATACCCCTTCATACCTGAGGCTGACACATTTGGAGCTGCGGAAGCAAAGGAAAAAGCAGAGAAAGTGGGCATGCATTATCTCCCTCCTTTGCAAATCCTCGTCAGCCTCTGTCACGAGGAGCCAAGGGGCCGTCGGAGCATCACCGGCAAACGGCACTGGCAAAACAACGTATTTCGATGAGCTTCCCTTCTCGCCATCTCTCCCTCCATTTTCATTTTCACCACCAGACCATTTCCACCACTAGGCTCCGGCCTGATACTCTCATACCAGCAAGGCCCGGAAACTCCAAGCAGCGTCGTTTGTACCCGTTGCGCGGGATGTAGTACTGGACAAGAAACCCTGGAAGGAGTAAGATGTATTGGAGGTGTGCATGACGATGTGACGACATTTCGTGTTAGGTGGAAGGAGGTGGTCGGTTGAGTTGCTTAGTGGAGAGAGGGGGCGGAGGCTTCTTCGAGGACGAGTGGTGAATAAGCTCGGATTTTTGGGATGTGATCGTCGGAAGAAGAGTGAGATTTGTTGTAATCTTCTTGATGGGATTGGAAGTTGGAGAGAGAGGCGAGCTACTGTAGGAGTACCTTGTCCGTGTTCGTCTCGTTTTCTGAGCCTGCATGCTCGTTGTGTCTGTACACCCAGCGAAGAACTTCAAAAATGTGTCTTTCGACTCCAAAATACCTCAACCCCAGCTGCCGTGAAACCTCAAAATCACCCATCCTCCGCAGCCCTCGTCCTCCTCAAGCAGGCATTTTAGGAGTCAGGACCGAGAAGCCTTCTCTGGGTCTTGATCCAAGTTTTCGAAATGAACCCGACATCAACATCTGAGTGCAGGCTCCACGTATATCCTTCGAATCTGACGTGTTGTTGTTGTCTTTAGCGTGGGGCTAACGTATTTGGGATTGTAAAAGCAGAGTCAAAGTGGAGGTGGAGGAGGCGGAGGAGGCGGAGGAATGGCAGAAGAGGTGGTTGACCAGCGGGCTTGGTATTGAGAGCGCGAGTTCGGCGCAAGGAGGCGTTGATTGACTTTGTCTTCTTCTTCGAAAGCTCGTCATCCTCTGCGGAATCATCGGCCATGATAGGGGTGTATTGTGTTCGAGAAAGACAAGGTCCATAAGGCTTCTCTCATTGACATTGTCGGGTGGGCCTGATGATCATAAGGCATAATGCAACACGCCCTGTTTTCCACCCAGTCCATTTCCAGAGCCTCGACTTCAGCCCCATCCAGCCTCAGATCGTACGCTCCGCTGAAGAGTGGACGCATAGCCTTCGTCGTTCGAGGCGGTGTGAAGTTGGTACGGCACCACAGGAGCCTGAAGCTTTAGGCTCTAGGGTTGAGAGTTGAGGTTGGCGTTTTTGATGCCGTAGAAGTACTTAGAGGTGGGGTGGAGGTGGGATGGAGGTGGGATGGAGGTGTTGCAGAAGAGGGGTTGGCTGACTTGGTGTAGGCGTGCACGATGGGCAGTGTAGGGGGGCGCTAGGAGAGGTTGAGCGTTCGTTTCTTCTTCCTCGAAACCTTGTCAGCCTGCGCCCAGACGGTGCATCATGCTCTTCTCGCCGTGTGGCATGATAATGCACACACCCACACCTCCCGCCTGTTTCCATTCATTTCCTCATCTTCAGCCCCGTCCGTCTTCGCCTGATATGCTGGGTATCGTACTCTCGCACCCACCGCAGCAAAGCCCAGCAAGCAGCATCGCCTTCATCTCATCCGCGAACGACCGAGCACACTTTCAGCTGGTTTTCAACGCTGAATTACACCCTCGAAAAAGGTGCAACTCATCTCGTTGGGAGTCAAGGGTCTGCACGAAGAACTGTAGGGTGGAACGGCTGAGCCTTTGTACCTTCGAGTCCTCATGCTGAGTTGTGTGGAGAGGTTCCCGGTGGGTGTGTTGAGAGCCAGGCTGCTGAGCGGAAGGGCTGAGGGGGGTATAAATGGACTTGGAGGGGTGGCTGACGCTGTTTAGAACGGTGAGGTTGGAATGAAGGGTTGTTGAAAGAGTTGGGTGGCTTACTTGAGTCAAGTTTCGGTTCTTCTGGTGGAGTGCATTCTGCGAGATAAGGTGTACGTGTAAAGCTCTGGAGATGGACGTGCATTGACGGGGTCAGAGTTGTGGGTCTTCGAAGTCGCAAGGCAAGTGCAAAGACACTGTGAGCGTCCGATTCGATGGTGCTAACGCGTCTTGAGCTAGGTATTTGAATCGAAGACTTGTCGGTGCTCCTTCTACGAGGCTTTATCCTCTTCGTTGGATGTTCATGCGTTCAAAGGGAATTCACGAGGTAGACTGCTTGGAATTGCCAAAGAATCCTTCAGGTGAGTGAACTCGAGTACTTTTTCAATGCGTTCGAGAGCCGTGACACTGAAAGGCATGAATGCTGCGAGATCAGGTCAGAGCCGAAGGCTACCCTAAGAAAATTCCACTCACAGGGTCTCATCGTTGTCATAACCTTGAACGTCGTCAAAGTTGGCACTTGGTTGGCACCATCACTGGCATCACAAAGCCACCACTCCCTCGGACCGAAATAAACGATCGGGCTAATTCGGAACGGGGAAGGCGTTCCGCGAGCCGTTCGCCCGACGCCGTTGGTCCCAGTGGACTCCCTTCCCTTTTTCCCGTGTACGATTTCATGGGACATGAGATTAATGAAGGCATGTCGTGGTGGGTACACGGATGAGATAAGAGTTGCGATTGTACGTGTGGTTATGAATTCCAATTTTCCCCGCGTCATTTTATCTAAGCGAGATCTATAGCTTTGGACTCGGAGGAGGACGAGCAAATTAATGAGATCGACACCCTCTATGAAGGCGATTAATGAGGGAAATATCCAATTTTTAATGGGATCTAGGCTTTAGGCAGGAGATATATGCGAGGCTCGAGTAACGAAGAAAAGAGCGAAATAATCCTGGGAAGCGGCAAGCACGAGAAAGGGATCACGCGCTCTCATATTCACGCTTAGTGCTGACACTGACACTGATAGTCAGTGGTGCAGCAGCCAGCTGATGAGCTAAAGTGCAGTGGAACCGTGAAATGGGCCCATGCGCATATGACCGTGACAAGCCACAATCGGTTCTTGTCTCCTGGCTCCTCCTCCGGCTCTTCCCTCTCACTCTCACCTCACTCTGAGCTCTGCGTCCCCATTTCCTCCCGACTCCCGAGAACTTTCGCTGTACTTAGTTGTACCAGAAATATCCCGACATCGATATCCCAGATCTCTCTGGAGTCTGAGCATCTACGACTTATCTCGGGACATCGGCCGTTCGTATCCGTGAGGACGATCTCATCTGTACAGTAATAATATATCAGTCTTCCCTTCCACGACATGACATGACGCTGACAGAAGCTAACTATAGATAATAGCTCCCGGGATCCCCCCAGTGCAGTGTCGGAATCGCACCGCTAGCACGACTCACGAGCCACGGGGAATACTAGGATCAACCCAGCAGGTCGTCCGAGGTTCTTTCACTCCAGCACATATTCAAGAGCAGCTTTTTTACTTTACGACTCTCGACTCGTCAACGACCACTCGCACCCAAGCCGCACGCACGTACGCAGGCTGAACGCTGAACTCACTCCAAGTTCCCGCGGCATCCCTCCCAGCAGCCTCAAACACCGCTTGAGCCGCTCGCAGTGCACACGAGCACACGACGCCTGCCAGCCTACCCACTTGTTGACGAACGCAGCAACGCAACAACCTGCCTCTCTGTGTCCCAGTGCTGCTAGTCCAAGTCCCACCGTCACGGCCCCGTGGATCCGCCTCTCCTATCACAATTAGCACCTGGCTCTCACTCTCAGGCATTTGTTGAGGCTCTCTCTCTCTCGCTCGACCACCCACCCACCCACCCATCCATCTACTCACTACGACTGCTTTGAAGTTTGAAGTTCAAAGACAGAGATAAAGGAGACCCTACACTCATAGATCTCAAGAGAGTGAGCCCCGTCCATCGCCCCTATCTCGCATTGCCGAGCGTCGTCACTGACTGACTTGACTGACTGACACCTCGCTGCCCCTTTCCCCGCCTCCTTTCCCCTTCCGTCTTACCCCGCATCTCGCTCCCTGCACCTGCACTGTTCGCCTCTCACCTAACTCCCATCAACTCGTTCGTACCTTACGTTACCCCGCATCCCTCGACAACGCTAACCGACCGATAACAGCCGCCCACCGCATTGCAACCTTCAGCTACATCTAAATCTAAGCGACCATCCATAGATCTCAAGTCCGAGTTCGAGCTATCAGTATCAAGAGACCCAGCATCTGCATTGCGTTTTCGGATCCAGACTTTCTAGTTAGAAGTCGTAGACCCCAGAGCTTACACTTTCCCGTCTCCAGCCTTCCGTTTCCAGTCTTCCGTCTCCACTCTCCCTTCTCCAGTACTCAGTACACACTTACAAGACAAGATGTCGACACCATCCCCACTACCAGTTCCCGCACCACCCCCGACTACAGCACTAGCCGCAGCAGCGGCGCCGAAGAAGAAGCCGTACCCCTTCTGGCTGGGTGGAGTGGCTGCGACGATCGCTGCGAGTATTACTCAGTGCGTCATTCCTTGTTGTGTCTCGACCCCGCCCAGTCCATCCTAACTGATGCATCCCGCCAAAAAAACAGCCCCCTAGATCTGACCAAAGTCCGCCTCCAGGCGTCCGGCGACAAGCGCATGATAGAGAGCATGAAGAAGACTGTCGGGACCGCTGGTGCGTTCTCGCTCTAGCCCCTTCTCTCCCTCCCCCTCTCCTCCACATCCCCCCCATTCCCATTCCCCTTCTCCCCTCCCCACCCTATCAAAACCTACGATCTAAAAACGCCATACTAACCCCCACCCTCAACGAAAGGCATCCGCGGCCTATTCGACGGCATCTCCGGCACGTGGCTGCGCCAGATGTCGTACTCGATGTGCCGCTTCTGGGC
This sequence comes from Galerina sulciceps, assembly GCA_023014345.1. Classification (NCBI taxonomy): domain Eukaryota; kingdom Fungi; phylum Basidiomycota; class Agaricomycetes; order Agaricales; family Galerinaceae; genus Galerina; species Galerina sulciceps. Next base: position 716,470 of record JAEDXJ010000026.1, read on the forward strand.
GTACGACGAGAGTAAAAAAATTCTGGGAGCGGGGAAGGACGCGCCGGCGTGGAAGTTGGCTGCTGCGGGGAGTATGGGTGCGTTTCTTTTCTTTGGCTTGTTTCTTTTTTGGTTTTTGTTTTTTTGTGACCCCAAAGTGGGGGGATGGGACAGGGTGCTGATTGGATTTTTTTTGGGTACTTTAGCTGGTGGGATTGCGGGACTTGTGGGGAATCCTGGTGGTGCGTTTCGTCTTCGTCTTCCTCCTTTTCTATGCGATGAGGCTGACTTGGTCGTCGTCGGATGAAATTAACAACGACAGAGATCGTGATGGTCCGCCTCCAAGGCGACTTTGCGAAGCCGCCCGAGAAGAGGTTTAATTATAAGCATTGTTTTGATGCGCTTTTTCGGGTGAGTATTTCTTGGTGTTGGTGGTTCATTTGCCTGTCCTCTCGTTTCTCCTTTCCTTGCTCCCTTTTCTTTCTACCCTGCTTTCCTCGTTTCCCTGTCTTCCTACCCTGCCTTCCATTACGCCCACCCACATCGTCGCGGCTCGTCATTGCGGTACTGTCAACCCTCTTCAATGCTATCACCCCAACCCTGCCCAGCGAGTAAAAAGATCTCCACGAAATCGGAAATGCGGGGTAACGCGAATCTACAACGGAGCTTGTGCGGAGATACTCGGGATGTACCCTGAATGTCATCGTGATGTGATGGCGATCGGTCCATTCTCAAAATGGACGATGACGCACAAGCCCCTACTTCGATTCACAATTACAGTTTCTCTGTGTTTCCTGTTTAATGAGTTTTTGCTTTGCTTGGGCGGTCCTTCTTTGCTTCGTTTGGGCATTTTCTTTTTTTGTTTTTTCTTTCGTTTGGGATGTGGTGCTTGGTGAAAAAAAAAGAACAAGAACAACCGCTGACCACCTTTTCTTGTTTGCTCAAACTAGATGGTGAGAGAAGAAGGCGTGTCCTCCCTCGCGCGCGGTGTTACTCCGAACGTGTTCCGTGCGGTGCTGATGAATGCTAGTCAGCTTGCGTCGTACGTGTTCTTTTCCTTTTCCTATCTTCTCATCGACTTTACTCTGCGCTCCTCCTATTCACTTTTTGGGTGATGCGATGCTAATGTGTAACCTCGTGAATGCGACAGATACGACTTCTTCAAAGCCGAGCTGCTCAAGACGCCGTATTTTGAAGATAATATCGCGTGTCATTTCACGGCGAGCTTCGCTGCAGTGCGTCCCTCTTCAGCTTATATGCGTTCTGTGGTTTTGATGTGGGCAAATTTATTTACTCATTTATCAAATAGGGAACGGTCGCCACCACCGTGTGCTCACCCGCCGACGTGCTCAAGAGCCGGATTATGAACGCCTCCGGGCCTGGGTCGAATGTGCGTCCCTTGCTCTCCAAAGCCAAAAACTAACCCCACCGCTAACCCAAACACACAGTCCACCCTCTCCGTAATCCGCACATCAATGAAGAACGAAGGCCCGATGTTCATGTTCAAGGGCTGGCTCCCCGCGTGGACGCGGCTCCAGCCGACGACGATCCTCATCTTTTTGACGCTGGAGCAGTTGAAGAATGGCGTGGATTGGTCGAGGAGGAGTGGGTATGATTATCTTTGAGGGTGATTTTTCAGGGCGAGAGGGGTGGAAGGGAAAGGGGGAGGGAGAGGGAAAAGGAAAGGGGGGGGGGTTGGATTTGTATGATATTGATAGGATGTGCTAGATTGGACGAGGACGATCGCCGATTTTGGCACTGGGACTTTTTTTTCTTTGTGGACGGGGTGTTGCTTTGGTTCACTTTTACCTCTCCTCTTCACCGTTCCTCTTCCCCCCACTTCCTTTCCCCTCCGCCTTTTCTTTTAAGATTGTTGTTTTCATACCCTCCCCCTCCCTCCCTTCCCTCCACGAAGATGACGATGACGAAGAAGAAGAAGACGAGAATGACGAAGGAAGAAGAGGATCTTTGTTGTACTTGCGCGTATTAAGCTTGCGTTGTAGAAGTAGTGTATCTTTTGCTGTATGTACATGTGGGCATTTATGCCAAAATTTGTTTCAATTGGTCGTGGTTGAGCAATGAGGGGTGTTTTTTTTTTTCTGGGCAGACACGCCCGTTTGCGGACGGTGATTTGTGTGAAGCTTGCAGAACAGGGGAGGAAAGGGGAGGGGGAAGGGAGAAAATGTATGATATTTGACGGCGTGTTGGAAGGGTATGAGGAGTGTACATTTTCTACCGACAGAGGCAAGCTGCTGGCTCCCTCATTCGAATTGGAGACACCGGCGCTATCATTGCCCGCACGTGACGGTTTCTCTGTAACGACGACTGAAACCATCATGATGGGCGCCTATATTCTAGACTCATCAAGAGCGTGAATAATGCGATTCGTCGAGCACATCGCGCACTATAATGATCTAAACTAACTAATTACTCGAAAATAGACTATGTCGCTGTGCGGTCAAGTAGATGCTATGTAAAAGTCCCGTCGGGGAAGAATGTCCCCATTTGAATAAATATTTGCCATAAATAGTGGGATACTTTTATAATCCAGCTCAATTATCGAAATGGTGGGAGAGGGGTTTGATCGATGTTCCAGCCAGGATTTGGCATCCCTGGATACTGAACTGTTTGAGCGTAATGCGTATTGATTTCCTCTTCGGTGTAGTCCCAATATCCTGTGGGTCCAGAAGCATGTGACAAGTGAACGGCGGGATGGAAGGTCTCGAAGTGTAGAGCCTGATTTTCCGTGACCGAATTTTGGCTATGCGGCTCGAAACTGCTGGACGGCCTAGGCGAAGGATAAAACTCCTGGTGGGCATTGCCATGCTATGCACACTCTCAATCAGAAATCTTCTCACCCAATCAAGATCAGTGATCTTACCGTGAATTTGACAGCCGCAATGTTGTTTGGGTACCCTGCGGGTCCTACTGATGTGAAGAATGGATCCTGGAAGTACGTTTGGAAATTAGGAACTGACATCTCTATGTGAGAGGGATTCCGATTGGCAAGGTAAATCGAGTCGGGAGTTAGGTAAGGTACAGTTGGAGCGCGAGTGGGATACTGGGCTGGGGATATTGTCCAGTTGGGAGGATTCGTGGAATTGAAGGACGGTCTTCCTAAATCTATATCGCATGGCTGAGGAGGAACGGGCTCGCTGGGGTATTCCGAGTCCGGCTCTGGAATGACGTATGAAGTGGTGTCCTGGTTGGTATTACTCGATATCATGAGGCGACTGTGGACCAATCAGTGATAAAAATTATGATTTGACGGCGTCTGCGGAAAGGTACCTCGTAAACGAGTTCCTAAAGTGCTATAACTTTTTTAGCTGATGTAGAAAATGGTGCATAAGAAACTTTACTTACCGCGTCGTTGATGTGGTCCAACTTCTTCGGTTTACGCCTTTGTTTGACGGTTTTTGCAGAAGATACCCGACGCGATTGCATGGCAGGGGATTGTTGGCGACGTGGCTAGCACGACATGAAGCACCCAGTGTTTCCCTCTTATCTATGCGCTTTGGGGTTGGCAGTTTTCGCCTTTCCAAGCAATGTCGGTTACTGTGGAGACAGTATCGAGCGCGTGGCCTGTAAGATAGTGGTGCTAGAGCCACAAATAACATTCGATACCCGTATATGACCTTCCTGCCCCGACATCAGTTCTTTGTAGCGCCTGTTTTACGTACCCTTTTTAGGTTATGTGGCGTATCGCAATCAGTTTCAACACATCTGATGGCCTGGAACCTAGGACCGTAGCCCGGTAGTGGTGCAAGGAAGTCCGGTACGGGCTCGACGGGCGCCAGTACTCTACGGGGAGCAATAACATCATGACTGACATCGCGACCTTTCAATAAAGGCACTTATCGTAAGTGCATTCAGGTGGCAGGTCAAGGGCGGTTCCTCTTGACGTCGAATCCTTTGGTTTGTAAAGTGTTTAAGATTTGAAGACGTCGCGTTTCGCATTGACCGGAAGCTGCGCAACGATTGACGCTGGTTGGGTGGTGTCATCTTTTTCTTATTTATAGCAAGTACGAGTATTCCCATTGTCTCTCGGGGCGTACAGTATACTTAAAATCACCTCACTGTGAGTGGCAACGTCGAAAAAGTTTAAATCATACAACTTCACACATAAAGTACTTGGAGCGCCGCGGAGCGCTAAGGGCCGAAGGGTGATCATTGTCAATGCCGTTTCAGGGATTATCAGGTTATTTTGATTGACTGGCAGACCTGCAGGGCATCGCTGCTGAACATCAGTCACTTGCAAGTTGTAAAATGCCCAGCAAACGATCTCAGTTAAGTTTTTTTCGCAGTTCCTGTGCATATAGTATAGGTTATAAGCAGTACAAGGCGAACGAGTTGTCGTAAGACGCAAATCTTCACCGTGGTATTAAAGTTTGAGTAATGAATTCATGAAACACTTAGAGTCAACGGAAATCCCCATGATCAGCAACTGATAAAGGGGGTGATGATGTGTTTCGGTTCGACAACACTTTCCTTGTCCTCAAAATGAGTAAGATACCAGAGGTAATCACATAAGAATAGAGTAACAACCCTTGACCAAAAAAGAAAGTGCATTTCCATTATAAGACATTCCGTTTGCTGAATTCATTCCCACATCCACTGATGTCGAAACAAGTATTGCAGCAAAGAGAAAGTCCTCGAAAGGAATCCCCCGACGACACAAGCCAATAGTGCAGCAGCAAGGTCATCGCGTCCAAGGGGTGCAAGCAGAGCCCAAGGAGCTGGGGCGGCAAAAATAAGATAACCAAGAATGGAGGCTGTGCCTCCATAATAGTGGTTAAACTATTAAGAACAGATACTACACTTGATCTAAGCCAAAAGGCCAGAGTGGTAAAGAATAAACGACGCTGGCGAAGGGTTTATATAGTTGCACATATGCGCACGGACCACAAACACAAAACATTGGAGAGAAAGAAGCAGCATGTGACCTCAAAATTTGCGACGCGCTAACCCCTGAGTAATTTCAGTGCAGGTTATAACGCTGGAATACGACGACAAATAGTAATCCCTGTCTATTCGTTCCATACAAGGTCAGGGATCAGCCAGCTACTAAAAACTCAAGTCAAATTCGCGAAGAAAGCAACATGGGCTCAGACTCCGAAGAGGGAGAAATATCAATACGTGCTGACATATCTCAAGATAGAAGCAACGCGCCTAAGTTTCGTCTTGACTCTTTATCCACGTCCGTTTTCGGCACTAAAGTTTGAGAGCAAGGCACAGTTCGTACTATTTCAACATAAAGAAAACTTGCTGGGGGTGGAACGTCAAGTACAGAGTGGTTCTCAACTTCGCACGAAAAATATTGAATCAAACCGGATAGGTGTTCAAGTTCAAGCCTTACGATCACGAAATGTGCAAAAGAATGAATAGCATTGGGTATGATTAAGTGGTTAAACACATTCGTCGGATGAAAGCGGGGGGGATAAATTGGAATGGCGTCTAAGTGGCCTTCGCCTTCTCTGATGCAGCAGCAGCAGGAGAGTCGGGAATACCGGTAGAGGCCTTGCCCTTGTTCTTAACATCTGTCGCAATGTTATTCTTCAACTTCGTCTCGGCATCCGCAATGGCGGCGGCTGCGCTGGAACTGCCCTGCGCCTGCTTGATCTTGTTCACTTGGGCAAGGCATGTGAGCTTGAGGACCTTGTTTTGGATCTACGAGACTAAGTATGATCAAGAGCAATAGTGGTGAGTAACACACCTTTCCGACGTTCAGTGCCAGGCCCGCAGCAGTCTTCGCTCCAGCTTTTGAAATGGCGTCGTTGAAGTCGCTTTCCGCATCCTCGGCAGCCTTGCGGAAGATGGAGAGGTTGGTCAAGCTCGCCTTGTCAACGGAAGCAAGGTTGACGCCGTTGAAGGGGGCTGAATTCAGAACGTTAATAAGTAACCAGTTAAGAAACCACGCTAATCATACTCACTAACGCAGGCGGCCTCGGCTTTCGCTTGCGCGTTGCCGCCAGTACCGCTAGAGATTTGGGCCTTGGCGTATGTAGTCGGCGGGAAAATAGTTGCGCGGACAATCAGATCTCTGTCCTCAAGGGTGGGTACAGGAGCGGCAAGGACCGAGGAAGTGGCAGCGAGGAGCGCGAAAGCGGTGGAGAAACGCATTTTGAATTGAAGAGCGAAACGACGGTTTGAAGGTGATAACGATAGATGTAACGAATGCAGAAGGAGAGCTAGCTCCGTTCGATGAAAGTGAGTGAAGGGTGAAAAAGGGGTGAAGAAACCAAACGATGCGGAGGCAAGCCTTTGGAACGACGGGAGTGCATTGTCGAGCTTTATGAATGAAAAAAGCTCGTTACCAGGGTCACGCCCTTGTTGCTGGATGCAACCCATCCAGTCGAGTATCCACATGGGAGCTGGCGGTGAATCAGACACGGACCAACATCTTCGGTGAAATTCGCAATTTCGCCATCACCGTCCCCTGGCTAGCCGGGCCGCTAATCGTTTGACCCCGAAACCTTCAAGGCACGGCGCTTGGAGCTTCAAAGAGCTTCAAAGCAAAGAGAAGAGAACAATTTTTCCTAATAAATGCGCAACAGTAGAGAATTTTATCGGCACCTAAACCACGCTGGGGACGAGAGCAAAGACGGGGTGAGACTGGCAGACTGCGTTCTTCCCAAGATGGCAACTACTCACCCGTTTACCAAACTGGGAAGTCGATATTCACATGCCGGGGCCCGAGACGAGAAATGGGGGAAAGTGGCGTCGCGGCTTGGGTCCAAGATGAAAACAAGGAACCGATGAAATCTGCCACGGCAACCTCGCCACGACGACGCTATATGATCTCGTCGAGGAGGAGTAAGTACTTGTCGTCGAGCATAATAATTCGATTTGCTCCGCAGCCAAAAGCTTGGCGGGCGACGCAAGTCTAATAAATCGCTGTTGTGGGGAGTCGAGTAGTAGTTTCTGGTCCTGGAAAGGAGGGGGAAAGAGTACATATATTGGGAGCAGGACTTGTCGGCGCCCGGATTTTTTTCGATCATGCGTACTTATAAAAAAAGCTCTCAATTGTGACGTTGGACAGGTTGTTCTTGCTGACTTTTCCATCTTCGTCTGGCAGTACGCAGAATTAGCGCTCTGAAATGCGGTGACGAGGATATCGATATCGGAGCGGTAGAACAGCTCATCGCGCTGAGAGCGGAGCACCAGCCCAAGGCGCCGAGTTCAGAACGCCGGCGGTGATCATCGGTTTACTTGCTTTGATATTAATTCATGATGGGGGCAGGTACTTTGGTAAGTAGGCCGTTCTTTTTGCGACATCTCTGGGTGTTTGTGCAAATTGGTAAGTTGAGACTGCTTTATTTATGGACGGGTCGATATATATTAATTACCTTAACCATTTTACTGTAAGTGCTGCCAGTCTTTCAGGTGGCTGACTCGGGTGTTCGCTCTTGGCCTAGGAGCAAATGGCCTGACCCATACATACGTGCAAAAAGAAGTTCTCTGCCTCTTTGCGCCTCCCTGACACAACGACGGTTGAACAACCACGATACGAGTGTAAGCCCGCCAACGATAATCGTCTGCTGGTTTTCGGTGCTTCAGTGACGAGACTGAAGTCGGTGTCGTGTTTTCCGTAGAGTCTTTCAAAGAGAACCCGTCTGAGATGTAGGTCTTCGTTGTGTCATAAAATGCGGAGCGTTTGAAAGGTTTGAAATCCCTCATGTCATAGAGATTCTTCCAGACATGAATGGCTATGTCTCCTTCACCTTTTGGTGTGGGCATAAACGGTGCGCATTTGGCCAGTTAAAGCACGTAATGTCACATCTCGATGCGAAGAGATATCATTGAAGTCAACTTCGGAGAATCCCATGTCTTCTGCTTGTTATCCGAGCAAGGCTTTGTTGGTTGTATCATGAAAGGCCTACTAAAGATGTAGCAGCAACACTCGATGGGGTACGCGGTGTGTCTCTGCTTTTTGAAGGATCGTCAATTGTAGTTGAGTTCGGTGTGATCACTGATGAAGCTGAGACAAAATCCAGGCACAGACCTGAAGTGTTTATCAACATGGACTTTGCCAAACAATCAATAGCCAAACGGAGGCAAAATTGCTCAGCGATTCGTGATCATCAACCACCACACGTTTCTTCGTGCTTCCTCAGTGCTCGCCACTTATTCGCGTAGTTCTACTTTTTTTTTCTTGAAAGGAAGTTGCTCGAAAGCAGCGTAGCAGATTTTGAGGTAAGAGACGCGTCATATCGTCTCTTCTTTATCAGACAAGCTTTTTTTTACGCGTTTGTAGCCAATTCATGATCATAAGCGACGTTCTACTTCCCATCCAAGCAATTATCAATTAATTACCGCCGATTCCTGGAGCTGGCCTCGATATTCATAAAATTCCTATCAATATAGCCAGTCTTTCGCCACGGTTGACCTTTTTTGCATAAAATCCTCTGAGAGCAACCTACCTCAAAAACAGCTAGCGTCCATGGCTTCAAAAACCCCGATGACACCATCAGAATCCTCGACGCGTATTTCTCGTTCGACGCGTCGTTCATCCACCCTCGGGTCATCTGCGTCGAGCTCGAGCTTGTCCAAGCCTCGTTCGACTTCCAACGCCTCCTCCTTGGCCAGCGGAAGCACCACGATCCGCACAAGCAACAAGTTCAGCACCCCATCTCGTTCGCCAAATGCCACACCCATGCCTGTAACGTCTGCCCACGCCAAACGGATGTCAACCTCCATCCCGTCACTGGCAGGTGGCAGGCGTATCTCAGCGCCAGTTCAGCAGTTTCCAAAGATGGATCCCGGAAAGTCGACCCCTCCTGGAGTTCAGAGTCAAAAGGGAGGAGCACCAGCAGGAGGAGTAGTGTCTCCGCTTGCACGAAAATCAAACGAGGTCCCAAGGGCTATTGGGTCACCCTCTGTCACAAACTCGATGAGGATTGCCCGTTCGACCTCGATGTACGCTCCTTCTCCGCCAATGCAGCTCGCCAAAGCTATCCAGTTGCAGCAGGACGACGAATTCTCCGCTGCCCGCCCACGAGCGCGCATCACCTCCATGACCCCACCTCGCACAAAGCATTCAGGCACAGCTTCCGTAACAGGCTCGCTGTCAAAGTCTACCTCATCAACCTCCCTCCTTTCGTCTTCACCTTCTATCAGTCTTACAACTCCTAGCCCGCAGAGTAAAGCTAAACTGCAGCCTATTGATACAGCTACGCCGCGCACTACGCCCCCAAAGTTCGTCCTCGGGAATAAAGCGAACAACAGCTCGACTCCTTCCAAACAGTCGGGTGTGACGCCAAAGACAACGCCCAAAAAACCTAATGGGAAACCTGTTTCGGATGTGTGGGCATCTCCTGGGCGGCAGAACCCGCCGTTGATGGACGAGACCCTGGTGCTTGCTGCTGGAAGGGTGCTGAGTAACGGAACAGGCACGGCGGTGGCCACGGACGATGGCCTCGGAAATGCGTTTTGGGACGGAGATGACATGTCGTTGGAGATGGTCACTGATGTGAATGACGGCGACGTCGACGAGGAGGTGGGTCTTTATCTAAAACCTTACGTATCTCTGCCTAACCTCAACTTTGGTTGATAGATGGACACGGCTCTCCAGAACGTGCTGCAGATGCACACCCGCAAGATCCTGCACTACAAAAGGCTGCTCGAGCGTGCCCAGGCATCCACCGCCGCACAGCTGCACGCGCTCCAAGCCCAGGTTCGCGTCCTACGCGAGTCTGCCTCGCCAGCTCTACCGCAATCTGCGACGCATGCTCTTCTCGGGGCTGATGGGGCGGGCCTGTGTGTTTGTGGTGGGAAGAAGAGGAAGGGGTATTGGAGTGGGTATCGTGATGATGAGGAGTATGATGATGCGGGTGATTTGTTGAAGGGCTTGAAGGGTGATGGGAAGGGCAATTTTAGTGAAGTGGAGGTTAGGAAGGCGTTGAGAGGCCTTGGAAGGGATGAGAGGATGAGGCTGTGAGTACCTCTCTGTTTCTTGCCGTTTCAAAGATGTTCATTCTCGTGATTTATTTACAGGATTGCGATCATTCTAGATTGTACGTGTTTCTGTCCTACACGTCTCCGATTCGCTATCTTTCTCTGACTGTATCCTGGCATTATTTCCAGCTTGTCTTCCGGGCGACATCAGGCTCCAAATCCTCCTGCTCGAGAAATACGCCAAGTCAACATTCGACGTTCTTGGAACCCTTGCTCCAGACCTTGCCTTTCGTGTGCTTAAACAGCTGTCTGTCAAGGAATTGCTGGCCGTCGAACCCGTGAGTGTTTTGTCTTGCTCCTACTTCATCCATGTTTACATTCTGTTCCAGGTATCAAGGAAATGGCAGCAAATGGTCCATCATCCCGCCTTGTGGCAATACCACTGCCTCAAGATCACAGAACATGATCCTTCTCCCGTTATTCCACCTGCTAAACCGGAAGGTTGGTGAGTATGCCCATCTTTTGCCCGCATATATTCCCTCAATTACAGTTGCTGATATACACACGTCTTAGGGAACCACTGTACCGCTCTCTCCACCACCGCGAGTCCAACTTTAGGAATGCCCTCCCACAGTCGATCCGCTTCCTGCATGGGCACACCAACTTCTGCACGACTCTCCTCCTGCGGGGAAAGCGGCTGATCAGCGGAAGCTACGACGAGACCATCCGGTTCTGGGATACCGAGACAGGCGAGATGAAGAAGTGTCTCCAGGTAAAGAAGCCCGTGAGCTGCGTGGACTTTTTGGCTGAGGAAGGTGGGTCCTTTTACTTCAGTCTTTTTTACGTGTTGTTGATTTGCTCTCGGACAGAGGTCTTCGTCGTCGGCTTCCATGACGTGGGGTACGTCAACTCGTTTCTTTCCTAACCTAATCACAATTACCGCCCTCACACGTTGCTGTCCGTCCAGTCGCGTGCACCTCTTCTCATCAGTCACCTTTACCCCCCTCCAACAACTCGCGGGCCATCTCAACGGGATCCGTGCCGTCGCCCTGTCCTCCAAGAACCTGGTGTCAGCAGGCGCGGACAAGGCTCTCGTGTGCTGGGACTGGCGTGCGGGTACCAAGATCGTACGGTTTGGCCAGCAGACGACGATCAACATTGGGGTGCAGCTCATTGCTGGCGATGAAGGCGAGAGGGTGGTCAGTGTTACTATTGATGGCATCGTTAGGGTTTTCTCGATAAGTGAGTATTTTGCTAGTTGATTAGACGGGTGTTGATTGAGGTTTTTTTTGTAGAACGGCGCGAGATGATGTCGCAGTTCAAGTTGTCTGACCTTGGTGCTGGCGATCCTGCGTTGAATGCGAAATTGTTCAATGTTGGGGCTGCTCCTAATAATATGCTTCAGTAGGTTTGATTGTCTACATTACGTTTCTGGTATTTGATGAGCTCGATAGATGGTTTGCTGCCAAAGGCACTCAAATGACGGTACGCTTTCTTTCTTGAACAACCATTAGCAATGCCTAACGACCTTACGCCTAGTGTGCCACAAAATCCGTGATCCTTCATCTCCAATGGAACGAAGGCGAAGCAGCTCCCATCGCAGCCCAAGCTCTGACCGCAACCTCTCCAGTCTCCCTAACCTCCACCCAAGGCCTACCCCGCACGCGCACAGGCTCATCACTCGGCCGTTCCCTCACATCCAACAGCGTCTCAACCTCCAACCGCAAAATCTCGCTCGCCTCATCCACCGGCCCTCCTCCGTCGCTCAACAGGTCCGGCAGCAGCAGGCTGAGCGTCAGCGGTGGCCCGAGGACGCCTACGACGCCGCTCAGCCCGTCGCCGAGGAACAGCACACCTGCGCCGATGCTTTTTGGAAGGGCGGCGATATTGACGGCGCCGCCGAAGCTTGTGGCTATTGTGGAGACGCCGGATGTGGCGGTTGGTGCTGTTGATCCGAAGAAGAGGAGGGTGGTTACTGCTACTAGGTTTAGCTCTAGGGCGGGGGCTGATAGGAGGGTATGTTTAGAATAGATTGGAGGATTCTGGACTAGGACTGACGTTCACGTTCTTGTAGATCTTTATGTCAACCCATCAAGACAAGGAAAAGCCGTTGGCTGCTCTGAAGGAAGACAGTGACGATGATGACTACGATGACCTCAATTTTATCACACAGGCGGTTTCACCGTCGTCGGTCGACGTCGACAACTACATCGAGCCTTTGACAGGGGCATGGGGTGCGCTCGCGGCGGAGTCGACGACGTCCGGAACGGTCAAGGGTCTGCTTGGCCAGCTTCCGCCTAAATTTGCGGGCCTTGCTACGCCCGAGAAAAACCCAATGTCGATGCAACTGAGCCATGAGGAAGTGGTGGTTGGCTGTGCCGACGGTACGATTTAGTGAGTGATATGCGTTCGTCTGTTCTTCCAAGAATTGGTGTTGATAAGGTGTTTTGTAGTGTTATGAACTTCGTTGGATATCAATACCAGCTCGAGAGGAAGGTCAGTGTGGATGAGGAGACCGTTGAAGATGATGAAGAGGGTGTTGACGAGTGAGTTCATTTGGATGGAGGTTGGATGGGTAAATACCCTTTCTTTTTTGTTTACGACTTCTGTGATTACGACTAAATATGACTGTGATAATTAGACGCGCCTCGTTTGTTTGCAATGATACCCTATGTATTCAGCTGAGCATTTTTATAATGTACAATATTCGTATTTGCGTAGCCAGGCCGGTATGCTTGCTTGAGACGTGCTGCCGTCTGCCTTTCTCTTCCTCGTTGAGCAGGTGGTTAATGATTTAACAGTCGAAGAGGATTTCCGTCAGTTATAAACTGCACGCTTCGCCAACTCGTCGGCTTTTGAATTCAACTCCCTTCTGATGTGCAAGAATCCAACTGCGATGCGTTCCTGCTCCAAGCCAGAGGTGAGGTCGTCCAGTTTCATAAATAGATCAAGGTTGGCAGGTTTTTTGCCGTCCGAGGTGCGCCAGCCCCTTTTCTAAAAATAGGTTTCCTTTGTTAGATAAATGTCTCAAGCGCAAAGAACGACGACGTACGCTCCAGCTGGGGAACCACTCAGTAATGCCTTTCACGACATACTCAGAGTCGGTTGCGACGACGTAGCAATAATCTTCTTCGCTCATGCGATCATTGACAAGAGGACTCGGAGAGTGTTCTGCTACATCGCGCTTTTCGTTCAGTTTTTTCAAGCCCTCGATCGCTGCGAGCAACTCGGCGCGCTGGTTGGTCCGAGCACCGCCAAAGTCGACGGTATCGTCCACCGGGATGCTCCAGCAATACTCGTCGTCGTCTCCGATGGTGACCCCCAGCCCGGCCTGAGCACCGTATTGACCGTTGTTGGAGCACGCGCCGTCGGTGAAGGCCAGTTGAGAGTGGTGGCACACTGCGGTCCCGTCTTCTGACACTAAAGGAGTGCCGTGGCCACAGCATTTAGTGAAAAACCTCGTGCAGTCGGGGCATTCGACGAAGAGATCTTTCAAAGGAACTCCGTCGAAGGAGCGGCAAAAGGAGAATTTGCGGTTTTCGAAGAGTGGCTTTCCCATGTTGGTGTGAACGCGGCTGAAGAGGGTTTTTGTGAGCTGGATAAAATTGAATATAATATTTCTTGACCTTGCCAAGATAGACCACTTGAGAAGATGGAAAGGAGGAGAAGGCCCCTATTCGAGCGAAGAAAGACATTGATCGTATTTACGTAACCATCCTGTTTGGGGGAAATGGAATTTCTGCATCCGCTATTTGGCAAAGGTCGCGTCGACAAACACAAGGCACTCTGCAGAGTGCACTCTTTTTGCACGAAACGGCATTGTAACGTGAAATGAAAATGAGGCAAAACACTGGCAGAAGACACTGGCACCCACCAACATGCACTCCTTCCTCAATGCAATTCGAATGCCTATCAAAGGAGCAGGGATCATCTTTCGGATAGCGAGGAAGGTGTGGTTTTGGAGGAACCGTATTGACGAGGCGCAAGATCGACGAGATGAGAACGCCTGCACAAACCCTGATAGAGCCGAGGAAAGTGCTAAGGACGTTCTGGAAGACAGTACGCAAGCAGTCGAACCCCCATTACCGACGGAGGTAGACAACGAATTGATATCGTCGAGCAATGGTCCCATCCCAATTCCGCCACACATCCAATCCCTCCTCTGCACCGCCTGCTGGAACACGCTCTTTTCCTTCTCCTCTTTCCAAACTGCCCAAACATCCCCGTACGCCCGCTCAGACACGCATGAGGCGTCTGCCAATCGCACCCGCGGGTTTTCCTACACCACCCAGTCATGGGCCGCCATCGTCGACGGCGAGGGGCGCGGATGCAACTGGTGCGACATCCTCTGGACTAACATACTCGAGTACCGGAAAAGTCGGCGAGATCAGCACCTGAGGACCGAAGAGTGGCCTGAGGACGATGACAGCTGGCTAGTCACTGTCAGATTGGAGAGGAGAGCGGAGCCGCCAGGCCATATGATGCTGAAGTTAGATGTAGGAGAGGACATGTTCCCGAATACTTATGAGGTCCACACTGATCCTGGTAGGTTGACGAATGAGTCCCTCCTTTGGATGTACGCTGACATAGACTGCTGCAGATGATATCGCGGCCAGTATAATACCCGGACGGAATATCCTTTGGCAAATATCACGCCCAGAATGTTTTCAGCACGCACTCACAAGCCTCGATGACTGCATAGCCAACCACCCTTCTTGCCCCAAACCACACCCTACCCGCCTCCCAACACGCGTCGTCGACTGCTCCGACCCCACGCACCCCAAGCTCTTCCAGCCCTCCACGCCCTTCACCGCGCCGTACGCCGCTCTCAGCTACGTCTGGGGCCAAGCGCAGCCGCACAGCACCACAAGCTCGAACCTGCACGCCTACCTCACAACCGGCATCCCACTGCCCTGCCTCCCCCAAACGATTCAGGACGCCATAGCGAGCACGCACGCGCTCGGCCTATGCTATCTCTGGACGGACACGCTCTGCATCCTGCAGGACGCCCCAGACGACAAGGCGCGCGAGATCGCGCAGATGTGCGACATCTACACGCGCGCGCACGTCACTATTGTCGCGGCGTGTGCGAAGAAGGCGGGCGACGGGTTCTTGCATGATCGGAAGGACCCAGAGGCGTCGGTGCTGCCTTTCTGGGTGGCGGGCCCCAACTCTGGCTCTGGTTCAGGGTCAGGTCTGGAGATGCCGCCGGCAGCGTCGCACCCAAGATAGGCACGATGCGGATACGGGAGCAGGCGTACGCGCCGCGCGACGAGCCGGTGAACCGTCGGGCCTGGTGCTTCCAAGAACGCCTGCTCTCTCCGCGCGCACTGATCTTCGCGTCGCACACGGTGCAGTACCAGTGGCGGGCGGGGACGAAGAACGTCGGGTGTGCGAGCAACTTTTTTGTGGAGGGGAAGATAGACGTGTTGCGCATGCCTGAGATGGGCGGGGCGCTGGGGATGGGGACGGGGTGGACGGGATAGGGAAGAGGAAGGAGAGGGAGGCTGTTTGGAAGGTGTGGAAGGGCATCGTGGCGGAGTACACGCGGCGGTCGATGACCAGTCCCACGGACAAGCTGGTCGCACTATCTGGTGTGGCCCAGTACTTCGCAAGATGTCTGGGGACAGAAGCTAGCATCCGAGTCGAACTCGACACCAACACGAGCTCGGTGGTGGAAGCGGAAGCAGAGGCAAACACAAAAACAGAATACATAGCCAGTCTATGGAAACCCAACCTCACTCAGGACCTCCTATGGCACCGCTCTCTCTCTCTCTCGCGCGCGCGTGCCGCGGCCAGCAGCATACCGCGCCTCGTCGTGGTCGTGGGCCGCCAGCGACGGCGAGGTCGCGGACGCAGGCTGGCCCCCGGCGCCGTGGACGCGTCGTGGATCGTGCGGCGGTGCGGTGTGCGTCTGGCGTACCCTGGGCTTGCGTTTGGTGAGATTGAGGGCGGCGAGCTGGAGGTGGAGGCGGGTGTGAGGGCGGTGAGATGGGACGCGGCGCTGGCGGGGGAGGCGGGCATGGTGCCGCTGTATGAGTGTGAGTATGGAGTCAGGCGTGCCGGTGTAGCGGACCAGGACCAGGACCAGGACCAGGACCGAGATCGGGAGCAAGGACGGGGACGGAGAGAGGTTGGGTTCGTGTATCTGGACTATAACGAGCCCGGAGACCCGTCGGAGGGTCTTGCGGTGGTCGTTGGGTCGCACAACCGGAAGGTGCTGCCGCATGTTATTGGGCTTGTGCTCGTCCCTGTTCCAGTGCCCAATGGCTTGGGTTTGGGCATGGGCATGGGCATGGACACAAGCAAGCCGGCGAAATACAGACGGGTCGGCGTGTTCGATGTGCACGCGAAAATCGAGGACGAGGGGTGGGCGGACGAGCCGTGGGTGGATGTGGAGGACTGGTTGAGCGCGCGGAGGCGGGTTGTTGTGGTTGTTTGAACTTTGGCTAATGTGTGTGTTTTTTTTTGGGCTCTTGTTATGTGTATGTGTATGTCAGGAAGCTGACCTGCGCTAGGTATCTTCAGCGCTTTGTGCCATCTGATTGGCGGGTCATTCATGATCAGGCGGCCCAACTTTCATGTCGGTCTCTGTAAGTAGCTGGGGGTCGAACGTGTACAACGTGCCAGCGCAATCGTCGCACATTTGATTTCGATGACGACATTCGCCGACGTGATGGTCTGAAAAGGAATTCATTTCCTATTTTAGATCATGCTCTCGGCTTCTCGTACTTGAATAGGGGCTTGGCTAAGAAATTTCCTACTGCGATACTGTTGATCTGCGGACAGACCTAATGCTTCGAGTCTTGCAGCTTGCTTTGTTTCCATCAAGCTTATATGTAAGTTTGTACTAAATGTAACTACAGGTTGACAACGAGCGTGTCAGCCGCGATATTTATATGCAATGCATTCAACAGGAGGAAGTCATCCTTTTATTAACATACCGATATCGATCAAAGTGTCTGCAATCTACTAGTATATGAACTCAGAGAAAATCTTGCGGCGAGGTTTTTACAAGGGCCGTTCTACGCCAAAACAAGAAGGTTACATAAAAACGTGCACGCGTGATCATATGGTGGTCTTCAAAAAGGGCCGCTCAAATGGTTCTTCTCGTTCTTTCCCTCTTCCCGCAAGACGACCATCTTGGTAAGGCCCATAAATATCACCCTCAAATTTTCCAGCTCACAAGATCTTCACTTCGCTTTCAGTCAATGGGGAAGTCAGCCATCGAAAAGCGCAAATTTAGCTTTTGCCCGTCCTTTGACGGTGTCCCATTGAAGGACCTCTTCGTCCAATGCCCAGACTGCACTAGGTTTTTCACCGCATGCTGCTTTCATCCTCGTGGACAACCTTCAAACGATATAGACGATCTTCCCGAAGTATGCCACCATACTCGAGTGGCCTTCATCGACGGCGCGTGCTCCAACAATGGCCGACACGGAGCTCAAGCTGGGCTGGGAATCACCATTGGCGATGACGAGGACTATTGCTGGAGTATTCCAGTTGATGATATCGTCGACTTTGGGGGCGCTCGGACGAATCAGCGGGCTGAGTTGCTGGCGGCAATCGAAGGCTTGAAGAAGCTGGAGGAGGTGAGGGAGGAGGCAGACCATTTTGAATCGACAGACGACAGCTCGGACGACGACGATGAAGATGAAGATGAAGATGAAGATGAAGATGAAGACGACGATGAAGACGCGGTCCGTGCTCGCTACGTTATCGCAACCGACTCTGAGTATGTTGTGAAGGGCATCACCGAGTGGTTCCCCAGTTGGCGCGTTCGTCGTCGTTCTACGTGCTCTTATATTGATCTAACAATGAAAACTATTCTTAGAAACGAAAGTGGCGTACCTCGGAAGGCAAAAAACCTGCGAACCTCGATCTATTTATGAAACTGGACGACCTTGTGTCGGGCTTGGAGCAGGACCGCATCCCAGTGGGATTTTTGCATATCCGAAGGGAATTCAACCAAAAGGCCGACGAGTTGGCGAAGCGTGCAGTACATAACTGACGGAAATTTCTTCCTTTTTGACTGTTCGTCAGAAGGAGGGCCCTCAGCGAAACCTGACAATGCAGATATGCATATTGTACATTATATGGATGCTCAGCGGAATACATAGGATATCCCCAATCTACACAAGCTTACTCCCTCCTAAAAGGTCTCCTCTCAGGTCTTCCCCCGAAATGGCATTGAGAAGGAAGATTTTAACAAGGAAGGCAGTTGAATCAAAACCGATGCCGAAATAACAAACGCGTGTCACCGTACTCATTATTATCCATTGGATAACGAACATGGGCACTAAAGGAGGACATGACTGCATGCGTGAAAAAAATTCGTGCAGTGAGGGCATTCGACGAAGAGAAGTTTCAAAGTGACTCCGTCGAAGGAGCAGCAGCTGTTTTGGTGTGAAACGGCGCTTGCGTCGCAAAACGCTGCACTGACTTGCAAGTTGCTGTCGTTGTAGCAATATTACAGATCCCTTGGCGCGTGCATCTTAAATTCCTTTCGTACTTATGGGGGTTGAACGTTGAACATGTATTGCAACCGACAACTTCCGATCCCATTTACCAATGTAGGACCAGAAAACTGAGCTATGCTTAAAGAAACACTACTAGTTTTTGTCAATACAAAGCACAGTTGTACACACGGTTAAAGTTCTCGGAGTAGCCCCTATTCAAAAATGAGTCCGACGAAAGTATGTTCTAAAATGGGAAATGAATTCCTTTTCGGGACAATTCCATTTGCTGAATGCGTCATCGACATCAACTGATGCGAGAACAAGTATTGCAGCAAAGAGTAAAATCCACAAAGGATCCCCCGACAACACTACCCGGCAGTGCAGCAGGAAGGTCATCGACATCCAAGGGATGCAAGCAGAGCCCAAGGACGGCGGGGCGGCAAAAATAGGATGACCAGTAATGGAGGCAGTGCCTCCGTAATAGTGGTTAGACTATTAAGAACAGATACTACAGTTGATCTAAGCCAACGGCCGGAGAGGCGAGGAATCGGTTTGAGAGGTGGTAGGTGTTTATATACAATCGTCAATGCGCACGGACCAGTTGTAGACGCACAGCCATTCTGACTCGGCATGGGTGATGTCAATGAGGTGGGATGGTGTTCGCCGAACGAGAGCGCGCAGATGTCATGATTCACGGCTGTGTGAAGCGGAAATATTGACGAGGCAGTGCAGGACGCTGTGCGCATGACTTTGTACGGGACTGGACAGCGCCTATGTTGACTGTGCCGGACAATTTGATGAGTGCAAGGGCCATGCGTTTGTTTGTTCTTCTGGGATCGGTTTTGATAGACTACCTTGCAGTGTTTTTAAGTTCGTTATTATTGTTAGTTCGAGAGGAATGCCAGAGAGGAAAGCTTTACATAAAGAGGGGTTTTAAACGAGTAAGTTAATTTAGACGGGGGATATACTATTTATTCTACTGAGCATCCTTGTAACGTACAATATCTACACCTGCCAGTAATCGCTGCTTGGAGGGTTTCGCTGAAGGGCTACCTCCTGGTTAAAAGTTGAAGAGGAAGAAATTTCGGTCAGTTATGTGCTGCACGCTTCGCCAACTCGTCGGCCTTCTGGTTGAATTCCCTTCGGATATGGAAGAATCCAACTGGGATACGGTCCTGTTCCAAGCCCGATACAAGGTCGTCCAGTTTCAAAAATAGATCGAGGTTGACAGGCTTTTTGCCTTCCGAGGTACGCCACCCTCGTTTCTAAGAATAGGTTTCCTTTGTTAGATCAATGTCCAGGGCACGAAGAACGACGACGTACGCGCCAACTAGGGAACCACTCGGTGATGCCTTTCACGACATACTCGGAGTCTGTCGCAATTATGTAGCGAGCGCGGTCCATTTCTTCATCGTCGTTGGCCGTGCGGTCGTTTGTCATCTCAAAATGTTCTGCTATCTCCCTCATGTCCTCCAATTTCTTCAAGCCCTCGATAGCCGCCAGCAACTCGGCTCGTTGATTAGTGCGAGCACCGCCAAAGTCGACGAAATCGTCCACAGGAATACTCCAGCAATAGTCTTCGTCATCTCCAACGGTGATTCCCAGCCCGGACTGAGCCCCGTCTCGACCGTTGTTGGAGCATGCGCCGTCGGTGTAGGCCACTCGAGTGTGGTGGCACATTCGTTGCCTTCGGGTCCGTTCTTTTGTGGGAGGGTGACGGCAGCATGCGGTGAAAAACCTAGTGCAGCGGGGGCATTGGACGAGGAGGTCTTGCAATGGGACCCCTTCAAAGAACGGGCAAAAGTTGAATTTGCGGCCTTCAATCATGTTGAGGACCGAAAACGAGGCTGCGGTAGGCTCTTGTGAGCTGGATGAATGGAAACGGTGTCCCTGGGCCTTACCAAGATGGTCGTCTTGCAAGAAGATAGGAGGAAGGAAGGAAGCCTTTGAGCGGGCCCTTTAATAAATTAATTTAAATACTGGGAATAATCACGTTTATGTAACCTTCCCGTTTTGGTGAGGGACAGGTCTCGCGCAAAATGCTGGACTGACCTTGCGGCCAATCTTTTTCAATAGGTTTATAGGTATAGGTTGAAGTGTTGAACGTAGAAAGATAGGCAGGGGTGGCGAACGAATAACGGACTTAGTATTTTATTCTAAGGAGCCTGAGTGCATAGACTTATATCCATTCTTGCTAGCCAGTCCGTACTCAACTGCAAGTAGCTAGGTAATTCTAAGAATATGTATCGGCGATACAGAGCGGGATTGAGAGGGGATTGACACGAGAACAATGGGAATATCTCTATACAAGAAGTCAACCATAGTTAAATGGACACGACGTACAGATTTTGGTAAATAGTGGCGGCGGTAACCCTGCCTAGGCGCGCAGGTTGGAGTTGGGGTTTGCCCAATTAATTCTAAAATGCAGAGACTTTGACCGATACGTTACAAGACCCTTCTCAACAGAATTTTTCGGCGCGATCGTTGAACCCGCAATATCGGCATAATATCGCAGCCGGCCTACGATTTGTAGTCAACTTGAAGTCTCATTAACCAATGTCAAATGGAAACCAGTGTAGAACAAAGACTCGGAGCATAAAGTCTGTCTGCAGAAATCAAGGATATTTATCGTAGTAGGAATTTGCTCAACCGAGCCCCTATTTGAAGGACATTCTAAAATTGGAAATGAATTCCTTTTCGGGACAATTCCATTTGCTGAATTCGTAACCGACATCAAATGATGCGAAAACAAGTATCGCAGCAAAGAGTCAAATCCATAAAGGATCCCCAGACAACACTACCCGGCAGTGCAGCAGGAAGGTCATCGAATTCCGAGGGATGCAAGCAGAGCCCAAGGACAGCGGGGCGGCAAAAATAGGATAACCGGTAATGGAGGCTGTGCCTCCGTGATAGTGGTTAGACTATTAAGAACAGATACTACACTTGGTCTAAGCCAATGGCCGGAGCGGCGAGGGATTGCTCTGAGAGGTGGTAGGTGTTTATATATTGTCGTCGAGGCGCACGGACCAGGAATATGCATAGGATTCTGACTCGGTCAGTGTCTTGACCCGAGTAATTGTGAGTCAGTTTGGTACTCCCACCGGCGGACGCAGATGACCGACGAGGGGCAGAAAGAGTAGCGGTTTTGCCGATTGTGCTGGCACGGAGCGTGTGCAGACGGCATCGGCACCTCCGCCCATTGGCTTGAGTTTGTAGGAACCTTCTCATACCACCTCGACCTCCAGCTCGCAGCTCCTGATCTCGCCAACCATGAGCCTGGGATACGCCAGACGTATGCCGCACTGTCGCACAACCTATTACCCACGGCGCGTTGGCGCCCACGGCCACGACGCGGTGCGATATGCTGCCGACTGCAATGCGCGCAGTGAAAGAGAGAACGGTGCCATAGGAGGTCTTGGGAGAGGTTGGGTTTCCATAGACCGGCTATGTATGCATTCCTATTTCTGCTTTGGATTTTCCTCGTTTTACCTGTCTTCAATGATGGTCGCGTTCAAGTCGCATTAATCGAAGCCACCCAGTTTCTGATCCTTCCTTTATAAGGAGATAGGCTACACGAGCATCCGCCTGAAAGCAGTTGTGTCGTATTAGTCTCGTAAGTAATTTATCAAGGCAAGGCGTCGTCACCGACCTCGTGCATGATGCTGCGGAATTCAAATTCTCGTGTTCGACTTCTGAATGAAATCATCGTTCATTCGAGCAATAGAGATTGGAGTAATTCACAAGCTTTTTTTTGCAGTGCAAATACAATAGAGGATGGCCCTTTGCTCGTTAGGACTGTCACTCCTTGATGAAATGGAGTGTACGGTTCGTAAAACAAGCAGTGCAGCTAAGTTGTGGCTTCATGCAAGGCTGTTCCAAGCTCAAAAGGGACAACTGATCAGAAATTAAAATGCTGGGCACGCTTTATCGGATTCTCTCACCAAATTCTATCATAAATAGGATACAAGTACAGGTACCGTAATGCTGTTCAAAATCATCTCGGATGATCAAAATGCGAGGAAGTGCTGTGTGTGATGCTTGTTGCCGATCATGAAGGATGAGTGGAGGATGAGTAGAATTGGCGATTGAAAGAGCAGCCCATATCCGAATCAATGAGTCGTTTTCTTCAACATCTATTCTTCCATGTAATTCGAGTCCATTCCCAGGTTTTCAACAGCCTCGGCCAAAGAGTCTATATTATTCGGACTCGAGGGTCGGGCAGGTGGTACACGAGGTTCAGTGGGGTCCAGGATGTCAATATACTCTGCCTGCCAGTTAATGAATGACCCATCCGCAGCCGGCGGACCATCCTTGGGCTGCCCAATGCTTTCCATAAAATGTTCCCGCCATTTTGGATCATACTGTTGGTGGTAGTTCGCAGGCCAGTTCGATATATCGGTCGGGAGTGTGTATCCGTCGAGTGGGGCGGGCAAGATTCCGCTCGTGTCGAGCACGAAGAGACGAAGCAGACCTGGACGGTGTGCCAATGTCCGGTCTGTGACCTCTGGGGTGGCAAAAGGTCCACATCGCCAGTCCAGGAAATCGTGCATCTCGGCCATGGTCTTACACTCGGCCGATTCTACCTTAAATGTTGTACAGCCTCTGCTGTATTTTTCGGTCTTTTTGAAGATGGTTTCTTTTGCCCTGATTTTTACTAAGAGTACGTGGGTATCTGGTGAGATAGTTGAATGTCAAAAGAGTGTCCAGCAAAAGGAAAACCATAAAAAACGACTTACCAACGCGGTGTTTCCCCTTCCACAGTTCAAGAGCACTGATAGCTGGCTGTTCCATATATCCACTGATAGCTTTCGAAAACTTAACAAACGCCTTAAAAGTCCGGTCGATCCTCGGTCCAAGGATCTTTAGGGCTGTCAAGATCCTCTCGTGGGATTCACAAGGCGCTTTATGTTCTGGCCACTGAGCTTTTTGACAAGCTTTGGACTGATGAAACGATAAAAGACGCCACAGAACGAATAAAATCAAGGTCAGTTTAACAGTCAAAAGCGATCACGACTCGGATGGCGTTCAATCCAATACCAGATCGACGGATAACGACGTACACAATATCGAACCTCTTTACACCTGGCGCACGTTAGGAGCTCCTCGACGTGGTTGTTGTTGCAGTTTTTCACAGCTGCCGCGCAGTGTACACTTTCTACGTGACCAAAACAGTTCTCGCATTGTTCACAACGCCGTTCCGACATGGAGAGGTATGGGTAATTGGGATGGTTATAAGGACTCGGACCTGGTGGGTATGAACTTCAAAATGATGAATGTTCAGGTTAAAAGGAGGGATACAGATGGACCCACTGGCTTTTTAATAATAAGGCATGCAGTGTCAAATGCACTAGTATATTCTAGATTTATAAGGTCGGAGAAGAATGAACAGCAACTTCATCGCCTCCGGTCAGAATTATTTGTCGTTCGACCGGATCAGCGGCCAGTTTTTCCCCACGACGCGTCGACCCAAGTACAGCTGCACTTGGGTCCACCCAAAACCTTACAATCGGCTACCGCTTTACACAGGTATGAGAAGACGCAGAAAGACTAAGATCGCGAGCCATTTCACTGCAACCTTGTCGGCTCGAATCTACCTCCACTGGTCAACATTTCGTATTATGATTTTGCATGCTCTTTTATACTTCGACGACATCGAATCTTACAATAGACGTGGGCGGCGATATTCTTAAAAAAAGAATACAGTGGGCCTTACGAGTTATTTCGCATTGGAACACCCATACCAACTGCGATTCATTTGGAGTGTCACTGGCTTGGAGCCCGATGGGCCATGGCCATTATGACTCAAAAAATTCTTCCTTCTTCTCTCTACCTCGCCGTGGCGTTTCTTTTGGTATAAATTGTCCCAGCCCATTCTGGAGAGTTTGAGGCGAACGGAGCGATGTCAATATTGCACAATATACCCAAAATATACCTAATAGGCCTAATCAGCGGTCGGAAGTAGAAATGTTTTCGCCTTCTACAATACCCCTTTGTACAGTCAATTCCTCTTCCCGCTCACCCGAAACAGGATCCATTGCACAAGAACATTTCACTAGATGTCGTCTGGGTTTGGCAGAGAGACCTTTGCCAGGCGGGTCCAACGATTGGAGGACGAACGGAAATGGAATGAGTTATATCAGGTATGACCAATGTCCTGTGCCCGGATGTTGGGGTTATAGTTTCATTAATCAACTTCATAGGCTGAAGCAGAACGTGAATACCCGCCTGAAATGGCCTCTGCTCTCGCTAGCAACGCGCCCCCACCAGAAGAGGCGGTTCATGCGACCATAGCATTTAGACAGGCACCCGCGGAAGCCCTTCGCAACATTGAAAGCAGGATCTCAGACATCGACAAACAAATGGAGAGCCTCAGGAAAGAGAAAGCATCTTTACACGAAGGCACCATACCGCATCGCTTCAGACTGGCAGCCTGCGATACCGTGCTCTCCCCTATTCGACGAGTGCCCCTCGACATCCTCCGCGAGATCACCCTCTTCGCAATGTCTGAGCGACCCACCCCGTGTCGTTTGATCCCACCGCTTTCTCTCTCGTGGGTGTGCTCGGCTTGGAGATCAGCCGTTCTGTCGTCGCCCCGTCTATGGACAACCCTGTTTCTCGAGGTCTGGGAGAGCAGCCGCGGTTTGGGTGTCCATGAAGAGCAGATACGGGTGTGGTTCAGTCGGGCGAAGGGATTACCCTTGTCATTCTTCGTCCACTTTTGCCTCAATTCGGAGGATAGTTTCGATCGCCTTGCTGAATACAGGTCGGTGGTGCGGTCCTTCGCGCCTTTCGCTCCTCGTGTTCGTCATCTAGGCATCAGTGCTCAGTTCGTCAGCACGGTTTTCCCCCTATTTCTTAACATGGATCCCGACTGGGACTTGCGCAGTTTGGAAAGGCTCGACCTATTTAGCCCTAACGCCGCCGTCTGTAACGAAGAATTTGGTCAAGAAGGATTCGAGCTCTCTGCGGTTGAACCAGTTGTCATCTTTAACCAGGCTCCCCTTCTTCAGAAGCTCGTCATCAAGAATACACTTATGAGCGAAAGTGATATCTCGCATATCGTCCCTTGGTCTCGATTGACCACCGTCCACATCGAGGAAGGGCTGACCGTCGATGCCTGGATCCAAGTTATGGAGCGATCGCCTCTAATGCAAGTCGGCGGCTTCTACATTCGGGACACATTCGAGGTCGATCTCTTGCAGGAGCACGTGCGAGAACACCTTTACCTCGAAACCCTCAGTTTAAAAATCCTGTTCGACTACCCTCACCCTGTGCACCTCATCAAACTATTCAATACTCCAAAACTAAGCGCTCTTACCCTCATTGGCGACCAAAAAATGCAATCCGAAGAACTGCCTGCGTTACGAGGTCTTCCACAACTCTCGTCGCTTCGTTCGCTGTCACTGCAAACGTTGTCTTACCCTGTGGAATACCTCATCAAGATCCTCCAGCAGGTCACAAAGGTGGAAATGTTGGAATTAACCTTTGACTCAGAAAGATATCCACCGCTTTTTGAAGCACTGACTTATTCATCAACACCCAACATCCTGCCTCGACTCTCTACCCTGAAGTTACCTCAGCTTGACCACGAACTGCTAGACTCCAACGGCTTTTACGACATGGTCAAGTCTCGATGCTTCAAAGCCCCATCGAAGTTCCAGCCATTGAAATACTTGTTTGTGGATTTGAACGGCATTTCGAGTGTTAAGTGGATTGCTGCTGAACAAGAACTCAAGGATAAATTGAAACCTTGCATGGAAGCTGGACTCTCTTTGGATATTGTGGACCGTCGCAACTGGCATACGCCGTCGACTTACACCGCCGACTCGCGCATTCGCGCATTCAATGGTTGGTATCCTGACTCCTATTATGGCTATTAGGAGTGTTTTTTTCCCTTCTCCTTTAATTTTTTCGTATCACCTGGGTACCCAACATTCTCCCAAGGCGGGTATTCACTATCCGGTCTTCTAATTCTTAATGACTGGCGCTAATTTAACGTATATACGCCAATACCATCACTGGTGTAATAGTACTGTGCCATTTGGCAGTTTAATCTCATTCTCGAACCACAAAAAATAGGCGCTATACAGGTTCTGTTCTTACTTCGACCTTGAGATGACTCATGAATGATCTACCGTGCTTTGTCCGTCGGATATACATCCGTGGAACGTCATGCTGCGGCATTATCAAATTGAGAAGGGTCGAAATATATCGAAATACACGCGATGTGATTGGCTCCAGGGCAGACGACTTCAAGCTCAGACAGGCTCGCCGAATTACGCGTCTCTACCCCTCAGCATATGGTCGTTGGTCCTCAAATAGATTTGGAGTCATCTCTTTATGATGTCCTCTACCAGTCTTTCTTATTACGCGTGTGCCTTTTGCCCTTGCCATCACACGGGTCAACTTGAAGGAGGCTGGTTTGCGTCCTCAATCCTCGCTGTCGCCTTCAGGCTACGATTAGCACATTTGTCCGTTCGCGCGACGTCGTTCACGCCAGCGACGGCTAGGGATTCACCAATTTCGAATACACACCATGAGGATTCCGTTCTCCGACTTCTTCAAGGTATCACCTGCACCACCCGGGTTCGGGGCAGGAAAAGTTGTTCCCGAAAGTTCAGCACCGTACGTCTGCTTAGTTTCTTTTGTTAGAATTCACGACGCGTTTCTCTCGTTCTCATCTTTCTATATTTACTTCTCTGGCATTGGTGACCAAGTTTGTAAACTGATTGATGCAATCTTAGGTTATTGTCGAAACTTATTTTTCAATGGCTTGGGCCATTCCTTGAAGTTGGGAATTCGAGGCCACTAGAAGCAGAAGGTAGGTCCTTCATACCTCGCATGTTGATAAAGCTCTGATGTCAATTGTGGCAGACTTTTGGGAGCTTCCTCAAGCTCGTTTAACTTCTACGATTTCTGAGAAGGTTGAACGAAATTTTTATTCTCGTTGTCCACCGGAGAAAAGACCACGATATATGCGGGAGGATGAAGACGAGAGTGAAGTTCTTCCCGAGAAAGATGACAAGGACGTCGACGACGACAAAGAGCGAGGCAGCCTAGAAAAGGTGGTCGAAGATCCTGCTGCTTTAAAACCACCAACAGAGACTCTCACAGCAGAGTCAGCTCAAACTGCTGTCCCACCGGAGGTCGAACTCGAAAAGGGACTACCTAGAACAACGGGGACGAAAGTGAAGCCAACGCCAGTGCGGGGTAAAGCGGTTAAGGAGACGAAATACGACCAATCGCTATTCAAGGCGATTCATCGGACCTTCTTCACTCAAATTTGGGTCGGCGGTGCATTGAAACTTTTCTCTGGTTAGTCTGCATTGGTGTCTGCACACTGGTCTCTGATCTCGTTCCAGATACCCTGAAAACAACCACGCCTCTTGTTACGAAAGTCCTGTTGACATGGTTAACGGAATCTTACACATACGCGCGCATTCCGGAGGCTGAACGTGCTCAGTTGGGGCTCAAGGCCCCGCGAGGGATCGGTTATGGTATTGGTGTAGCTGTTGCACTGTTCGCTATGCAAGGTAAGAGGAGCCATTTTGTTCGAGCTGCGCGGAACTGACTTGTTTCACAGAAGCCGCCAGTTTGGTACGTGGATTGTCTTGAAAGCATTGACTGGAAGCATTTGTTAACTTTCTCCGACCGTTAAGATGACCAACCATTACCAACAAAGTAAATAGTATGACCTTGATTTCGAACGAGTTTTTAATGGAACTACTTTGACAGCTACATTTACAACCGGGCTTACTGTGCGGACAGGCGTAAGTTGCGTTATTCCCACTTTATATCAGACATGCTCAGATTTCTCTTAGATCATTGGCATTGTCTTCCGGAAGTCCCTCCGCCTTTCTGGACGTGCCCGTGTGGACCACAGTGTTGGCCAAATTACGACCATGATTTCAACAGATGCGAGCCGACTGGATCGCTTTTCGGCCTTCGCACACAAGTTCGTTTCTTGTCTCTAAATTCTTTCCTGTCCTCAAGTTAATGGTTACTTCTCAGTCTTTGGGTTGCTCCGATCCAGGTTTGTACTTAGCTCGTTATCGTTATAGATTTTGATGAGGTCTAATCGTTGTGTATGCAGTTGGCGATTGGAATTGGTCTCCTTATTGGGAATGTACGGCGTTTTCTACTGTACAGCTGCAGCTAGTTAACTCTTTCACAGCTAGGTTATTCTGCTCTCGTTGGGCTTGGCGTATGTAATTTCTTGCTTACACTTTCGTACTTTCTCACTGTTGGATGCAGGTCATGATGCTCGGCTTTCCTATGCAATTTTTTCTGGTTAAGATCATGTACACTCAGCGAAGAAAGGGCGTCAAGATTACGGATAAGCGAGTCCGTCTTACGACTGAAGTCCTACAAGGAATCCGCCTCATCAAGTTTTACGCATGGGAGGAATTCTACGCACAGGAAATCAGCGAGCTAAGGAGAAACGAAATCAAGGCTATTCGCAAGGCATCGTACGTCTTGTCGACTCATGACTACAGTTTTGAGATTTAATCTGTTCTTTGATTTAGTGTTGCACGATCCGTCCTCATTGCTATGGTAGTCTTTATACCTATCCTGTCATCGATCCTCTCCTTCGTAAGTATTTTGAGCGCTATCTCGAGTGCCAAACTGATATTGTCATCCATGGAGATTACCTATGCTCTGAGTGGTCATGACCTTAACATTGCTATCATTTTCAGCTCGCTTCAACTATTCAACGTAGGTCTTTGGATATTTTCCCAGTCCGTAAACTCATACTGCTACCCTTAGATTATTCGAGTACCACTTATATTCTTCCCTTTTGTGTTCTCCGCTCTCTCTGATGCGCTTGTCGCTCTGGGTCGTATAGGCACTTTCCTCACATCCGAGGACCTCCCAGAATCGTATCCAGTGGACGAGAAGGAACCTGTTGCTCTCCACGTCGACGGAGACTTCGTTTGGGAGACCGTGTTCAACCCGAACCAAGATAAAGTTGGAAAATCCGGTGGTGCTCGTGGCGGTCCAGGCATGCGTGGTCCTGGTGCGGGTGGAAGACCTGGTCAGGGTATGCGAAAAGGAGGCGACCAAGCACCAAAAGAAAAACCGAAAGGCCAGCAGAGCGGTAACAAGAAGTGGTGGCAGCGTCAGAACAAGGATGAAAAGCCTGCTGTTTTACCGACGTCTGTTAAGGATCTAGAGAAAACGAACGAAAAGGAAGAAGATCCCAGCAAGCCAAAAGACAAGGAAGAACGCCCCTTTGAGTTGAAGAACCTCAAATTCACGGTTCCGCATGGTGCTTTCATTGGCATTGTAGGTCGTGTTGGGTCAGGAAAGGTTAGTGGCAATTTACACTTTGTATTGCTGTGGCTTATACGTCAACATCTAGAGCTCTGTGCTTCAATCACTGATTGGAGAAATGCGTCGCACACGTGGTGAAGTAAGGTTTATAAATCGTTTCTCGCTTTCATCACTAATCTGCGGGTCTCTGTTGTAGGTCAAACTTGGTGGCAAGATTTCCTATGCACCGCAAACGCCATGGATCCGCAACGCGACCCTCCGCGAGAATGTGCTTTTCGGTCGACCTGATGATGAAGAAAAGTTCGTTCTGCCTACTTTCTACCCAAGTGCTGGGTGTTGACGTCTTAAATACTTTATAGGTTCAGGAAGGTCGTCAGTGCCTGTAGTCTCGACCATGACCTAGAGGTTTTGCCTAATGGCGAGGACACTGAGATTGGCGAAAAGGGTATCAACTTGAGTGGTCAGTCCTCTTTCTTGCTTGACCTATGTCGTCTATCGTTATTCAAGGCTCTTCTCTACTTGACTTGTAGGCGGCCAGAAGGTACATATTCATATCCATCTTGCGCAACCACAACGTGACTGACTTCCCCTTTCTCGTCTACCTTTAGGCCCGTGTTTCTTTGGCCAGGGTGGCATATTCGGACTCTGATATCGTCTTGCTTGATGACCCGCTCTCTGCAGTAGATTCATATGTTGGCAAATCGATTTTGGAGAACTGTATCCTTTCAGGACCTCTCGCCGACCGGACGCGTATTTTGGTCACACATGCTCTTCATGTTCTCGATAAAACCGATTATATTTATGTCATGGACAATGGCGCTATTATTGAACAAGGAACATATCAGGTACGTGTTCCTTTCCTTGAGCTGACTTCAAGACTCTGAAATATATTTATCTACTCATTAGGAGCTCATGAGTCATGGCCCTGTTTTCTCGCGCCTTATGGATGAATACGGAAGCCTGGAAGTTGAAGGAGAAGATCAAAAGGGTTCAAAGCGAAAAGAAAAGAAATCTTCAGGGGCAGATGACAGTACTGAAGAAGGCGGCGAGAAGAAAGGACAACCAGCTTTGATGCAAACAGAGGAGAGGAACACTGGTGCCGTCACTTGGATTACTTACAAGAAATATCTGGGCTTTGCAGGCGGTGTAGTCTGGGCACCTTTCATATTGGGACTATTGGCACTGACGCAAGGAGCTCAAGGTATCTTTTCCTATTCTTTCAGACGTTGTAACTCCGCTAACTGATGTACCATTTCCAGTCGGCAACAACTTGTTCCTCGGTTTCTGGACTGCAAACAGCATACATGGTTTCAAACAGGGTGACTATATGGCAGTATATGCCGCACTTGGTCAGATTTTAGATCCTCTAGGCGTCTTTCCTTCCTGCTGACTCAACGTCCAGGTATGGCACAGGCCGTCTTCCAGTTCATCGTCAGCTTTTCCTTCGCGTAAGTTCGCCCATGTCGTCTTTGTGGAGTTGGAATCATTGTGCATTTGCAGAATCTTGAGCTTGATTGCTAGCTTGAATTTGTTTAGGACAGCACTAAGGGCTGTCCTGCGTTCGCCAACCTCTTTCTTTGATACCACACCAATGGGCGAGTTCTTCTGGCATCCTGATTGTCTGCCCGATCCTAACTGGGGAAATAAAGGCCGTATACTTTCTAGACTATCCAAAGACCAAGATACCCTTGATAACGAGCTTTCTATTACTCTAATGCAGGCATGAACACTTCTTTTGAAAGTGGTTACTCTTCTCATGTCAACTCGTACAGTTTTTGTCAACGTTTAGCTCAGTCCTTGGAACAGTTGCCTTGGTGTTCTATGCTTTCCCGTACCTGGGCATCATCTTCCTTCCTCTGGCGATTCTGTACTACAATGTCGCGGGTTATTACCGGCGTTCATCTGTTGAGACGAAAAGACTCGACTCTCTTATGAGGTCAATTCTCTATGGTTCATTCACAGGTATGCATCTCCAATATTACATTGCGACTGAAAGGGTCTTGACCTTTGGTTCGAAGAAACCTTGACTGGCCTCGCAACCATAAGAGCGTATCGTGAACAGGTATGACTCCACGATCTTTCATTTCTCCATCTTTTCTTACTTTGTCTCAGGCACGATCCATCAAGGACGCCGACAGGGGACTAGATCTGGAAAATAGAGCATATTACATGACCATCTCCATTCAAAGATGGCTAGCTGTCCGTTTGGACCTGTTTGGAAACATTTTAATATTGGGAATTGGTCTGTTCTCTGCTGGGTTCCGTCATACTGTTAATCCTGCAAAAATTGGTGTGGTTCTCTCATACACATTAGGGAGTAAGCACCGTTGTCATTCTCACTGTAATACTAGCTAACCCGTTTTCTAGTCACACAGCAGCTCTGTGGGTATTCACTGCCACCTTCCTCGCTGTGCTTCCTAACCCGTAGCTGCTAGCCGATATGGTCTCGCAATTTGCTCAGAATGAACAGAACATGAATGCTGTCGAGCGAGTCCTCCACTATGCCGAATTGGAACCCGAAGGCAAGGTCACCACCCCGAATGATCCTCCGCCAAGCTGGCCCAGTAATGGTGGAATTGAGTTCAAGGACGTAGAACTGGTTTATAGAGAAGGCCTTCCTCTCGTCTTGAAAGGTATCAGCTTTTCGGTCAAACCGGGAGAAAAGGTTGGTCAAAGTCCTGTTGCAGTTGTAAAGCAGCTTCCATTTCATTCATACTTCATTCCAGGTGGGCATCGTTGGCCGCACTGGGGCTGGGAAGAGTTCCTTGTTGCAAGCACTTTTCCGGTATGTCTCAGACAACTTGTCCTTTCTTCATCTCATACCGCTTTCTCAGTACTGTTGAGTTGAAAAATGGGAAGATAGAAATAGATGGATGGGACATTCGTGACATTGGATTAGACGTTTTGCGTAGCAGGCTTGCTCTCGTACCGCAAGATGGAACACTGTTCCTGGGAACGCTCCGCGACAATTTGTGAGTTTACCTGATTTGCTTCCTACTTGTCGAATCTGACTTGACTATCGTGCATGAAATTTATAGGGACCCTCTAGGCCTGTGTACTGATGCAGAAATGATTTCTGCATTACAGCGAGCTTGGCTTTTGCCAAAGTCTGGACCTCCAGATCCTGTTGCGGAAGCTAAATTTAGCCTAGACTCCACGGTCGGTGATGAAGGTATTGTTGACTCTTACTTTGCTTCTACCTCAGCTAAATTGCCTGTTTAGGTGCAAATTTCAGTGCGGGAGAGAAACAATTGCTGGCATTGTGTCGTGCCCTTGTCAAAAACAGCAAAATCATTATCTTAGTACGAAGGTTCTTATCACAAGGCCATGCGCCTCTTTTTAACCATTCTTTTATAGGATGAAGCCACAAGCAACGTAGACGTCGAAACTGATTCCAAGCTTCAAAGGACTATCCAAGTTGAATTTGCGTCGTCGACTTTATTGTGCATTGCCCACCGATTGAACACCATTGGTACGTTTTCACAGCCCCATCGTGACAACGTGACTCGCTAACTTTCCTTCCAGCTTACTACGACAGAGTAATCGTCATGGATGAGGGTAAAATTGCGGAATTCGACACTGTCCTGAACCTGTTCGACAAGGAAACTTCGATATTCCGCTCCCTCTGCGACGAAGCTAATCTGCAGAGAGGAGACATCGTTAGGATAAGAGCAGAGCACGATGGCATCGTGCAGGTCTAACCAGTAATTTCTAACTTGGATGCGTCGGATCATGATATATAAACGGAAACATCTAAACTATACTAAAATAATTTTTCAGAAGCTCATAATTCGTGCGGTGATAAACTAGAGCGTCTTTTGATCACTGGGTTGTGACCATGCAACAACGGAACGAGAACGGCTGCCCAGGCCATGTTTTGGCAGCCTGCCTCAGACTCGCATTGAGTCCTTGTATGAGGATGAGATCCCACGCCTGATCCGATAACACTCACGAATCCTTTCACGCGTCCCAAGAATTTCGCTTGTTTTCTCGTGACAATTTGGAGGACTATTTTATTCGATATCGTCTCTCACGCGGCCCATTCTTCGTTTTCCATGGAAGTCAAGCTAACGTTCCGTTTAGGGCCCGTTGTTCGCAATGAATGCATTTTTGCTTCTGACTTGCATATCTTGCGCAGAATTAGGTTTGCCTCCGTACCCGATGACATGGGAAGAGGTCCTGCGAGGTCCTGTGAAGTGCAGCAAAGAACCACTGCATCGTACAAACCTGAGACGAAGAACCATGGGTCTATACTTGTACCCGCATAAATATCCAGGACATCCAGGTTGACGGTTAGGAGCTTGCAAATGCAAAGCGCCATGTGCTTAAGCCCTCTATCGTTCGGTGTCGGATTCGCATTACTTCTCGCATTTCCATTTCCCGCTCTAGGCATTATTCTAACTCAACCTTCGCAACTCGCTACGACTACGTATGACTACGTGATTATTGGAGGTGCCTATTGCAATGTTTAATCCCCTCATACCCTACTTACGAGGCACGTTTTGCCATAGCTGGAGTTGCCGGACTCGTTGTCGCTAGCCGCCTGACAGAAAATTCATCTGTCTCTGTTCTTGTCCTCGAGGCTGGCCTAAGGTAGATTGTAAACATGCACTGGGTCATTCCCTGTTCTTGATCCTTTCTATTCAACTTCCGGTAGCGATGAGGGAGTGGTGTCCACTCAGATACCGTTCATAGCCCCCACCTTGACTCCTAGTGAGCTTTTTTCTTCTTCCTGTTCCTTGTTTTCGTTGACTGTCACACTGTAACCTCTAGAAACCCTGTTCGACTGGAATACCACCACTGTGCAACAAGTAGGCTTGAGTGAAAGAATACTGCAATATAACAGAGGACGCATTTTAGGAGGGTCTAGTAGTATCAGTAAGTCAACGTTCGATTTTTTGGACGCATGGCACTTGAACTCCTCCAAAAGACTATCTGTTTCATCAGTACTGCACAAGTGAAGACTGGGATAGGCTTGGTACTGTATCAGGGGATCCAGGCTGGACGTGGCAAAACATGAGGCAATATGTTCAAAAAGTAAATGAATTTTACCCCCATTGACCTACAATCAAGTCCCTAAATATGCAAAACAGCACGAGAAACTGGTCCCGCCTGCAGACGGACATAACACTGCCGGTCAAGTCGTCACCGTTACTCATGGAACAACAGGCGAAGTCTCTGTTAGCCTGCCTGGAAATAATCAATCAATTGATTCACGGGTATTTGCTACAACCCAGCAATTAGCAGAGTTTCCCTTCAATCCGGACACAAGTGGTGGAGACAATAATCTTATTGGGATTGGCTACGTTCAATCTTCGGCGGGGGGTGGGATAAGGAGCAGCTCCTCGACGACCTATCTTGCCAAGGCAAACGGTCGTCCGAATCTCACAGTTCTCGTCAATGCTACTGTTATAAAGCTGGTGCAGACTGGAACCTCATCATTGGGTGCTCCATCCTTTCGCGGAGTTCAGTTCGTTGGCTCTCCTGCACCAGGGAATTTGACTGTTGGTAATGTTTTTTGATAAGCGACTAACATGACGAATTCTTACAATTGACCCATACCACCATAACAGATACGCCATTCAATATCACGGCCAGGAGAGATGTGATTCTTTCAGCCGGAACTGTTGGCACAACCCAGCTTCTCCAATTGTCTGGAATCGGCAACAGTTCTGATCTTGGGCATATCCGTATCAATACCATCATCAATAATCCGTCCGTTGGAGCCAATTTAATTGATCATATCTTGATACCCAATGTCTTTGAAGCTACCGGTCCAGGAAGCCAGACTTTAGACGGCATTCTAAGAAATTCCAGCCAAGCAACCGCTGCCATGAATCAATGGATAGCGAACAAAACAGGGATATTCGCAAACGGTGTCGCCAACAATTACGGGTTTTTTAGGCTTCCTTCAAATTCTAGTATCTTTGCAACCACTCCAGATCCTGCAGCTGGGCCCAATTCGCCCCACTGGGAAATGATCATAAGCGTAAGTCGACTTTTTTCGCGGAGTAAACGTAAGCTGAATTTTTTTTGCAAATGTCCAAAGGGCTTGTTTTTCGAGCCTGGATTTCAAATCCCAGCAACTCGCGACTTTCTGTCAATCGTCACAATACTTACTAGTCCCACTTCTCGTAAGCCTCTCAAAATAATTGCACGCCTTTCCCGAACGCTTTCACTATCTCACTATTCCCTCTCAAGGTGGGACAATAAAACTACGGAATAATGATCCTTTCCAGATGCCCCTCGTTGATCCTCAGTATCTGACGACAGACTTTGATATATTTACCATACGTGAAGCCATCAAGGCTGCCCTACGCTTCGTAGCCGCGCCTGCATGGTCAGGTTTTGTGGTCGGCCCATTCGGTGCCATATTTGCCAACGGGGTCCAGAACGATTCCACCATCGAGACATATGCTCGAAATACGGGTGATTGCGTGTTTCATGGTGTTGGAACAGCGGCAATGTCGCCTTTCGGGGCAACAACAGGAGTGGTCAACCCCGACTTGACTGTTAAAGGAGCAGATGGCCTTCGCGTAGTCGACGCATCCGTCTTCGTGAGTGGCTCATGTCAAACAAAATGCTCGTCATTTATTTATCTGATTTGATTAGCCATTTATTCCAAGTTGTCACACACAAGGTCCTGTGTATCTTCTTGCTGAAAGGGCCTCTGATATAATCAAAGCTTCCACAAGCGGTGTGGTGCAGACCGTTTAATTTTCGGTATAGAAGGCTATGGTTTCCACAATCATTTTTTCAATTCATTCCCCCCCCAAAAAAAGCCTGGCTATTTAGTAAGGCAGTCCGTAGCTCGTCGTAGAATGTTTAAGTTGACTTGAACCAGTGCAAGGTGCGTTCAAGCTATCAACTGATGCATTGTTCTGGATCTTCCGAATTGCTCTTTATTTCTTGATAAAGGGACGACTTCGTCGTCATGGCCTTGCTGTAGTTCTCCGTTTTATCGTTCAAATTGTATCATGTGTAAATAGATTGTATGACAATGTTAGATGTAATTAAAATGTCCACAAAAAAACTTAGAATTAAGTACATTGAAGATAGACTATAGAGCTCTTTACTGACCATCTAACCTGGGCATCTTTACAACGGCACCATCACCATCTGAGTTGCATTGAACCTGCGCTTCTCACCCAATGTGACACTAGACTCTTGGGTATCAGATAGACCGGGCGCCACGGTAGTTTGAGCGGCAGAGGACGAGGCGGAAAGGCCATAGTCGAGCGGCGGTACGAAGGACGAGGCAGCATTAAGTTGTCCACCTCTTGATGGAACTTGCGGTTTATGATGGGGTCTTCTGGTCAGTTGTTTGTAAGGACTACAAACAACTGGAGGCGGGTTCTTCAAGATCGCAATAGACTCGACGTGAGCAGAGAAAAGTGTTGGAGCTCTCCGCTTCTCCTTTGCCAGGGACAAAATAATGACGAAGGGTGAATGTTATCTCGCAAGTGGCTCCGATGGGCTTCTCCTCAAACCTAGAGGGCGATATGGGCTGATCATTGACGTCGAAGACTGGTATGACAGAACAGAAGTTGTCCTCCTCGGCTTGCCTCCAGAAAACGTCGTACTGGGCACCAATGGCATAGTCTTGTGTTTCCTTTTCCCGGTCGGAATCTGCAATCACGGCTAAGTACCAGATAGCCATAGTCAGACAAATGAAAGGCTTACCTATCGTGCCATTCTAGATGTAGAAAAAACAAAGGGACCATCAGATCACGAGACTACCGAACACTGTCCTCCTAAATATCGCGACAGAAGCCGATGTAGCAAACAGGGCGGTAGGAGTAATCGTCGACGTGGTCCTTGATAGCAGAGAAGAAACATTGATACCTGATGAAGGAGCCGTACAGTTGAAATACTCACCAGCGATGATACTCTTCAAGCCAGAGAAAGGAAGCAACATCAAATTCGACAGCCTGCCTGAGGCAATGATTCCACTGACACCGACGACTGCAACCTTCACCGCTACTGGTCAATCGAAGGAAGAATTTAAGATCAGACGTCGGCAATATGCCATGACGGCAGGCTACGCATTTACAGACTACAAGTCTCAAGGTCAGACAATTGAATACATTATTATTGACATAAGAAAGCCCCCTACCGGTTCGCTGACGCCATTTGCTGTATACATCGCACTCTCGCGAAGCAGACACAATCCGTTTACTTGGCAATTTCGACGATGACTTGTTCCAAAGCCATCCTTCGGAGGAATTCCGCAGAAATGGAGAGGCTAGAGCAGTTGAACGAAAAGACCAAACAGGACTGGGAGAAACGGAGCAGGAATATGGAAAACTAGAACTCGAAGTACTTAGACGTAGCGGCGGTAATGCAAGATTTGGATGAGCTTGAGGTAAAAGGCTAGACCCTCAGATACAAATAAACAAGTTGCAGAAAACTCGAGGGAGAGGTCATGGAAAACCTTGTGTTTACCAAACAGGCTCTTGCCAAACAAGTTGCAGAAAACTCGAGCAAGAGGTCGGTGTAAACCTTGTGTTTGGCTAGGCTTGACCTAAGCGGTGCTGACAAAGCTGATGCACAAAACAATTTCGAAACCGGGGAACCTTTCTGTTTCACAGCAAGGCCACTAAGATGGGCTATGACATCGATATCGAGGCGCAAAGGGATGTAGATATTTCTGACTTGTCGGAACTCGCGCAATTTCACTGGAACAAATCAGATGACCGCGATGTGCAGGACTGGTGATGTCCGAAGCTGTCCGACATCTTAAATTCTTGACTCTATACATAAAGTACAGAAGAAGTGGAGAAGGAAGCATCCGAGCATTGGCAGATTGACAGGATGGTCGGGATGCCACTCTAGATCTCTGCCTATCTGTTCGGCTTCATCCTGTCTCAGAGAACAGCTTACTTAGTATGAACTTGCACTTAAACATGGACT
Source organism: Galerina sulciceps (assembly GCA_023014345.1). NCBI lineage: Eukaryota > Fungi > Basidiomycota > Agaricomycetes > Agaricales > Galerinaceae > Galerina > Galerina sulciceps. The sequence goes on from JAEDXJ010000026.1 coordinate 754,989, forward strand.
TCGATTGGGAAGAAGCAAGGACGATGCGTTTTATTCGTTATTGAAAGTTACAGGAATGATTCTGAAGACCGTGTATACATGACTAAGAAGAATGATTTACCAGGGGAGGTTGGTGCCGTCGAAGTGCCAGAATTGAGCGGTCTTCTCGAGAGTAAGAGCCTCGGAGATCTTGATGACAGCCTTTCCGGCCTCGTCGGTGGACAGATGGGGGACTTGAGGAGCGTATTGGTCCATCCATGGCTTGAGGGAAATGCTGAGCTCGGTGTTGGTCCAGCCTGAGAAGTTCGGGTGAGTCCTCATCAAACGGAACAGATCGAAGGTCCGGCTATTTACCTGGGTGCACAGCAGCGGTGGTGACACCTTCGTATTTAAGGGAAGCACCCCATTTGCGGGCGAGCCTATTAATTATCACGGTCATATGAGATCGGAAACTTCAGAGACTATAAATATCGACTTACATGCCGATGGCGGCCTTGGCCACCGAGTAGGCGTTGAATTGGTTGACCATCATGTAGGTGATCTGGGAAGAGGCGACGACGGAGCTCATGAAGATGACCCTCTTCAACTCGGACTTCTTGACGAGAGGAAGGAAGGCACGGGTGACGCGGACTGGGACGACGGTGTTGAAAGTCATCTCAGCAGCGAATTGGTCGAGATCGCTACAAAAGACGCGTCAAGCTTCTGTTGTTTCGCGTTTTATGATCGGTACGTACAGGTCCTCGAATTTGGTGAGGGGTTGGGGGTTGTATCCGGCGTTGTTGACGAGGTAGTCAAGACCGTTGGGGAGGATAGGGGTGACGGTCTCAACAGCTTTGGCAACGCTGGCGTCGCTGTTGACGTCCAGGTCGAGGACAAAGACATGCTTGGGGTGCTTGGCAGCCAGAGCCTTGAGTTCTGGAGCTTCGCTGCGGGTGGCACCGATAATGAAGTTAGCTTCGTTCTTGAGCTATAGCAGGAAGATTCAGTTTCGGTTGGCATAAGTCATCGTTGATGGTATTCACCAGGTTCTCGACGGTGCTGAGACCGATACCCCTGTTGGCGCCAGTGATCAACCAGGAAGGCATGTTTAAGTTCTGAGAGAGTTGAGTTTAGAAGTGAGGAGGTTGGTTGGGGAAGAAGATGCTGTTCAATCCGGAGGTTCTTCGTCCTTTTAAGTATCTGGAATGGAACTATTATGGAACCATTGGATAGAGAGAATTGACAGGTTTATTTCCCGCCTTCGCATAGGATCGTCGAATATCGGTGGTTGACTAAGATGAGGAGAATTGCCACCTTACCAATCTCTGCGCTGCCAGAGATCAATGACCGAGGTAAAGACGCGTTTTGGGAGGTCCAGATTATCTTTAGAATTCCCCGGATTAAGCAGAACAAGCGCTGCTCCATGACCGATGCCCGAGATACGTTAAAGATTAGGCCTCTCCGTTTTGGGGGTCTTGAAGTCCGATGGCCGTTCCTGATTATCGTTGCCTCCGAGCCTCAGAAAATGGGGAGGTCCTGCGCCGAGGTTCAATGTTGCCTTCTGGATGTGCCAAAGGATGGGAAATTCTGCAATTGTGAGCCCGAATAGGCCCAGCAAAAAAAGTGTAATGATATATCAGACCAGAGTGCTTGAAGCTTCGAAGTCCATGTAGATCGACCAACCCACTGCCCTGAATCGATATGGACAAAAGGCGTTGCAGACCAGAGTGGAACATTGCTTGCAAATACAGATCAAACTAACAAACCGTCACATCTCTCATCAGCAGGCGTTCAAACGACGCTGGCCGACTGATCCAGTCTCAGGCCGATGGCAACTGAGTCGTAACGAGAGTGCCCCAGAAGCTCCGCCTCGCCATATACCAAGAAGGTGTCAACAGTGGGAAACCAAGCAAATCAGAATACCATCTGCTGTTTGAATCGAGGTCGTGTGTTCAGCTTGATCCACTGCTGACGAATGTAGACAATTGAGTGGGTCACTTGGCTAGGTGACGCGTACACGCAGATATTTCGAGAAGACACAAGGTTGGCATTGAGGCTCCAACATTCTTGGTTACATGAATACTCCGTTCTAGGACGAGTAGACTGAGGTAAAAGCGTAAGAAAAACCAAAAGTTGCCCAAATGCAGCTGCAAAATGATTGCACAGCCACTGGATGCAGCTTTCGATAAGATAAGATAAACGAAGGTAAATCACCGAACCTCAAAGGTTCTCATTGATTTGAAATACAGTAAGTATAGCCTCAGATTGACACAATGACACTGGCAGGCTACGCCACGAATCAAGTTGCGAGCTCATTCTGAATCCTATTTCTGGACAGCTTACGCGTCCTTCACTGCAGTATTGAGCAAATTTATAGGTACATTACCTGCTGAGAGTATTCTTACAGTGGTTGACTAAGGCGCCAACAGTTCGGGGAGACCTTGATACCAATGTGCCAGCGAATGATATTTTATCATGGAGCAATACTGTTCATAAAAGTAACTCAGGGCCCACATATAGGGATATTCAAAAGTTGTCAACGACTGGCAGAAGATGGGAGAGCATTGCTTTTTGCGAGTTGAGGTATTATAAATCTCTTGCTCATAGAGGGGCAAAAAAGCGCACAGATAGAGATGTTCTATGTTTTTTAATTTGCCATATTTTTCTACCCATATATAAGCCTGCCAGAAATAGAGCCTCGTCGACTGGTGGTTGTACTATTTGTCATGGCCTAAAAATATTTCTCATCGAATGCGTTAACAAAAGATTTTGATTATTACTTGGCGTTGCTGAATACTCACCATCCTTGGCAGGCTACTTATCCGTTTAACGAATTTCAATATTGACGCGTGCAAGTCGCGTCCCGAGATTAGATCACGTGCACTGCTATAATTCCAACACCGCGAGCATCGGACTTAATCTTTTCTGTTCTTTCGTCTATACCAACCAATCGTGGCCCAGAGGAGACCGACGACCTGAAGATACCAGTAGACCATATAACGGCAACTGTCTTTGATTGGCGAAGAGGCTTAGCGGTCGGGTTCCTTGAACTGTTATCGCAGACTTCAAAGCCGAGAAGGGGGCTGAAGTTCGACTCGGACGTCAACGTTCAACAAGACAGTCCTTGGGAAGGTTTATGCTTTCCCGTCATATCATATCGCGCTCAAGATGTGGGAACTCTTTTCGAACATTCTCGAGCTCAAAAATGGAACACACGAAGGCGAGAATTCCAGAGTATTATGAAGGGAGATTAGAGGGGACTGTACCAGAACACCAATGCTACATTCTCTTGCATACCTCTCGGTCTCCAGAGACATTTCCCTCGGTCTATCATACACCAGTGTCGCGCGAGATGCATCTACGCGCGAAGAGGTGGGGCGGGCTAGTCAACTTTTCCTGGTTTGCAAACAGCCTTGAGGAGGACACGCATGCGCATCCACATCCACTTTCACATTCGGCAACCGTATTCTCGCCACGGGGTGGGAAACTGGAAATTCCCCACATTTCATTAGAGAACCTGGACCAGGTTGAGGAAGCGATCCAGGGTCATCTGAAAGGTCCTCGGACGAGCTCGACTGCGCAGGACATGCACATCTACGTGTGTACCCACGGCGCAAGGGATTGCCGCTGCGGCGATCGGGGTCGGGAGGTGTATCTGGCTCTCGTGAAAGCGGCAGATAAGGAACGAGCGACGAATCTTGATGGTGTCGCCGCCAGGCTCAAGATTGGCGAGGTGGGACATGTAGGTGGACACAAGTTAAGTGTCTTTAGTCAATTGGGCGGCCTTACCTGGAGATTGTTAAACCTTTCAACTCAGGTACGCAGCCAACGTGCTTATCTTCCCTCAAGGCGAATGGTGTGTGCGTCTGATAAGCCCGATGGTCCTTATTTGACTTCGCTGTTTCTGTAGGCTGGGTATAGTAAAACCGGAAGATGTGCCTTCCATTGTCGAACGTGCTTGTGAGGCTCTTCGGCGCGGCGTTGAGCCTTTGGAAGCATCGGCGCTGCCTTGGTTTCCCTCGCATTGGAGAGGGAGAATGGGCCTCTCGAAGGCAGAACAACAGGACCTTTGGAAGAACTATGCGAGACTGAGTTCAGCTCAACAACACAGTTGAAAGTGCTCAGTCTTATCTCTCGCGACGGAGTTCCTGCCTGGGTCATCATTTGCCTTATCATAAACCAGCCTTACCTATCACATTCATGCTGTAAGTACTATTCCTCCGTTGAAGGTTCATGCTTAGCTTTATCGTTGACCCTGTCGCAGCACGCAGGAACAAAACGCTGTGAAATTGACCTTTAGCAAATTCTGCAGGTTGAAATGTTCGGCCAAGCTATGCTCTGGGCTATCCATTGAAAGGTACTCGTACGATCAGTTCGACCACTGAGTATTTGGACCTGTACTTGTTACGCATAATGCCATTGTGACACATCCGTCAACCTGCCTACAGTGGCAAGGTACCTGTCCAAGTTCAAAGGACTGCGATCAAAATGTCTTGAAAGACTTCGGGGAGTGAATGTTTTCTGTGAGACCCCCTAGTATCATACGCCTATTCGGCCCAAAGGATTAAATTATAAGACGTTTGAACTGTGTAAGTAGATGATTCGGACTCAAGAATACACCAATTGCAATGATCACTACACTCAACGACTCACTTACTCAGCTAGCCAAAGTAATGCACCTCAATCTGTGCAACTTGATCAGAGTCGTCCGGCTGTGGATCCAAGATCATCAATTTTCAATTGACCTGAGTACCTCAGTCCAAAAGGACGAGTGAAGACATCAGAGGATAGAAAACACTCACCCCTATTCCAACAATCCTTTCTTCATCGATTAACACACCCCCAAACCTGTACCTTTCCTCACTCACACATGCGACGTACGGTAAAGAGCCATGAACAGGCTCAGAGAAGAATCCAAAAGACTCCAGGACACTGGGGGTCATAAGCTTGAGGCGATGGAGTGGGAGAGGTGGAGGTGAATGCGTAGAAGTTGGAGGCGATTGCTCTGGGCTTGTGACTTCGGACGTTGGAACAGGTGCTTCAGACTCCGAGAATACAGAGGAGGTGGTAGAAGAGGATGCACTGGGCACAGAGGTGGCGACGTCGGAATGGTATTCAGTGGTTCGTACATTTTCCCTTGCCTCCCGTTCCGTCACCGTTATAGGTCTCTTCCATGATGCTACCTCTCGTTCTAACTCTTCAACTATTTCTCTCTCAGATTTCATCCTCGCTCTCAGCATCATCTGGCGTTCCTCTTCCCTCCGCGCTTCGTGCTTGATGGCGAGATCGAGTTTTCGCACTGAGTGGGAGCAGAAATCAAGGACAGCGTAAGGGGACGAAAAGGCTTGGGTATGGTGAGGTGCAAGGACCAATCGCTGGCCGGAGGTGGTAGTGATCCATCGCGTGGCCGTCCCGTCAGTGTTGAACCAGCGTGTTACAGGCGGGCCCCAGGAGTGGTAAGATACTCTGCGTGGCGTACTGGCGCTGGTTTGGGTCCTGGCTAAGCCATGGTATAGGTGGACCAATTTCAATGTCCACTGGCTTTCCATCCTCTATCAGGTTGGATGAGTATTTCGTGCCTTATCCATGCTTAATTCCAGAAGTTCCACTAGTGCGCTCCGGTGTACCACAAACATGAAGCTCTCCGAAAATAAAGGATTACCAGCCGCCGCTGCAGGAGCATTCGCACCACCGGCAACTTGTAGGGAAAAAATACAGAGAGCATGTCTAGCACTCGGGAGAAACGGACGTGTTGGATCACTGGTAGAGGGCTGTTTGCCTTTGCCGCGCTGGGGTTTAAAGTTCGACGAGTGACCAATAGGATTCGGTTCTGCCCTGCACGACACACTTGTTAGATTCCGTCCAGCAGCCAGTAAGGGCAAGGATAAAGAGAGGATTGGTTCAGAACTTGTCCCGTCAACGATCGAAGCGGGAGTAGGGAGATCAGGAATACGGAATATATCGAGGGTGTTGCTTTGCATATTAGGCAGGAGGAAGTAAGATGACGTGAGGAAGAGAATGCCTGAGTAGGTGCGAAAGGGGGCGGTAAAGCTCTAGATAAATCAGTGCACCTCAGTTTGTAGCAACTAAGTGAAGCCAAAGGGACGACCACGGACCATTTTTTCCTCCCCTGACCTCCAATCCCATACGTAAACTCTATCGTCGGGGCGGTCTACGAGGGCGCTCCGATAAGATATAATCAACACGATGTGGTCACCGACAATCTCGGTCCAGATGACAGGTTTTTGCCAGTCTATCGGTGATTTAAATATGTGTCTAACATAGCTTCGCTTTTGGGCTTGGTTCTGGCTATCATCGAACAATTCTGAAAGATGTGGATGGGGGAGGCCTGTCGACAACTGGAGCAGTAGGAGTTCGATATCATTGCCAGTCGGCGGGGACCCACCAGTTGTGGGATGAGGGCTTCTGTAGGTAGGCGGGTGTTAGAATTCGAACGTAGGAGAGAAAATCCACTAACATGGTAATAATAGCGATGAGATCGTGCTCATAGATACACAATCCAATGTCAAGAAAATCTCGTCCCTGCCCATGTTCATCCAAGTTGATCTTGTTCCATTTCATTTCCATGTTATTGAGAATCTCTACCGTCCAGGAAGTTTAACCCAATAAACACCTTCTTAGACTGGTCGCCCAGCAAATAGACGCCTCCTGTGAGATCGTAAATGCTGCTGGGGACATGTGCGACGTTGATTCTGCGTATCCGGTTGGTCTCTTTTATTGCCCAGCCTGCTTCAACTTCTCTCGTCGTGTCATCGTCTCCTAAATCCTGATCAATGTTCAACAGCCTCCACCAGTTCCCACTCTGCTCGAGCCAGGCCATTTTCTCTCGCAACGTCATCGAATTCAAGGGATTGTCAACCTGTTGTGTCGCCGCCAAACCGGCTTCGTACTGAAGTAGCATCGAGCCTCTAATCAGTGTATAGAGGTGTTTGCATGTGAGTTCCGTTGCAAGAAGAGAGGCAAAGTCGGATGTGAGATGGAGTAGAATCTGGATCAGGATTTCTGGAGGAAAAGCCAGCAAGGTCATGGATTGCTTCGACTCGAGAGATGACGAGACCGAGAGTTTCTGTGTCGACTCCATGAGTTTAGAGGGTATCTTCTAGGTAATTGGCACTAGCGTAAGGATAGCACACCACGATGAGGACGATAACCGGAAATAGAGATAGCCGCTGATCACAGGACAAGAATAAACTCCGGCTACATGCTTCGAGGTGTCACCTTATCTTTGAATAGCTTGTTTTTCCAGCGTCTTGAGAGCAAAGTCGTCACCGGGAAGATCATGAAGATACCCAAGAGAAGAAAAAAGAGAAGAAGCAGGTCTAGAAAGGTCATTTTGAGACTTGAGCAATGTGTCTCAGGATCATCGGAATGGATATCAACATTCTTTGGCATGACCGCCTGCTCCTGCTTGACCGTTCGAGGCCGCGGTACCGTCACATTGCGTTAAACCTGCGAAGGGGAAAAAAGTCCAATTGTGGATGCTGGCAGAATTGTGGAGTGAGGTACGCTCGAACTCCAGTTCGACTTCTGCTAATCACCTTCTGAACTGCCTTGCTCTTCCAGGGGTCGTTTGGATAGTTCGTCAAATGCACCTTTGCTCTTCTTTCCTCGTATTGGATGCAGGTGCTCTCAAACCGTTCAATGGGTTAGCGGCACTTGCGCTGCGAACGCACCGAAATTTTTCCCTGTTTTGAACCGGTGAAATGCCTTTCATAGCCTTTGACGAACAGTAAGCGACATTTAAGCCGTCGGAAGGAGAGCAGTTTAAGGAGAGTGTCGGTAAGGTTGGTAAAGGACCAATGTGAGTGCCGGCGTACAAGATGTCGATTGAAACTTTGAAGCTTTGAGTAACGACGTGGTTGTTGAGGTCAACAAAGCCTTTTCGGGTCGATTCAATGTGGCACACGTGCCGAGTCCGACGCCGTTTCGTCAAACAACCCGTCTGGATCTTCAAGAACGGGACTATAGGAATCCGGCTTATTCTGGGCAGCGTTTGGTATGTGCGCCTCGCTCAATTAAAAGGGAAATAAATCATGGGATTTTGATGTAGGCATGAAACTGGACGAAATGACCGAATATCATATTCAATTGCAGAAGGCTGTCTGTTCTACAAGGCGAGAAATCCCCATTCTTGCTCCAATCGTGTTATCAGACACAGTATCCTTACTCCACTTCCACATCTCGTCTTGGCAGCCTGTCATCTGATGCTTCCAAACTTCAATTGCCTCCTTCGCCCATATCACATTAAAAGGTGTCACCATGGTATACGCGCTACTACCAGTGCCATAACGCGCCCTCCGTTATTAGTGCTACCCTGTTCGGTATCAACATGCAAATTATTCGTTCTATCGTTTTTCCATCTGCCTTGATAAGCGCTGTTACTTTAGAGGTCAATGGTCAGACTGCTGCCAGTGCTTGGAGTCAGTGTAAGATCTAGACCGATCCTAGAATATTCCCTGAAGGCTGATGAGCTTACCACTAGGAGCGGAGTAGGCTACACAGGCCCATCAGTATGCGTCACTGGGTGAGTTTTATAAATTACACTCAAACCTCACTTTGCTAACACTAGTTCCGAACTTAGATGGACATGCGTTTATTCGAACCAGTGTAGGTCTCACCAATCCCAAACTTTATTCAATTGAATTCGATTTGACTGACATGACACCTTTCAGGGTTTTCTCAATGCATCCCAAACACGGGAAATCCTGGTCAGCCAAGTTATAAGTGAAGCTACATCAAATTTTGGCGGATAGTCAAAGCAGTGCATTGTTAGTATACTTTTGCTGCGACGCTTTTACTCCTATGCCTTTCTTTAACTTCGATTGGTAATTGTAAATTTGTTAGTTTAAATTATGTGAGGTGTGGTATAGTATCGTCAATCTGCGAGAGGGCGGCAGAAAAGACATGAATCGTCCCTTTTGAAAGTTCAGATACTCGAGATACAATAGTCAGGTGCAGTATAGACGTTAATAGTACCTGCAGAACACGGGGCGCAATCAGGATTGGTTTTGGTTTTTCCTGGCGTCAAAGGCCTTGGGATTCCACGGATGAGGATTGCTAGAAATGGAAGTGATTTTCTACCGACTCTGCAGTTGCCATTTATTTTTATCCAAAGCAGAGTATCGATTTTTCTTTCATTAATTTTATTGGCAATGGAATGATGCCCATCAAGCAAGCCAAAGTGCTTTCCGAATCAATTTCGATTAATGCCGATCAAGTAGTCCGGGGACTCGGCGCCTAATGCAGTCACGGGCGCTTACAGCAGCATGCATTACGGGATGCGATCACATACTATTCCGTGCAGGGATTACAGCATTTATACGCGGATAGACCTTTTAGTCACCTTACAAACTTAATCGTTGCTGGCAGCACATCCCATGATGCTCCCCGACTAACAAACTAGCAGGTAGGACTACGACACTTTTAGTTTTGAAAGACATAATTGTTTTTCCTTTGCAAAAAAGTATTTGACTTTGAATAAACATCAGGTGAAAATTTTGATTGAGAAGGACTAAAAACCGCTAAGTATCTGCTCAAAATTACAACGGATAGCTTATGTCCGATGTGATCCATAAACGTCTATTTTTGCATGCAGGGGAGGATAAGGTTCGACAACGCCAATCATCCCGACTGCAACATCTACATAGCGAGAAATGTCCTTGGTACAAACTCCAAGCTGGATAATTATGCTTTCCCCCATATGAAATCACCTTGTAATGAAGCGCCACTGGAAGTGGCTCAAGTACCTTATCGGAATTGTATAAGGGCTCCTTCAATCAATACAGGTTCAACAGAACAGACTCACAGAAATCCCCTCGGAAGTCGATACCCACTTTTAAGTTGACCGCATAATGCGTCTTGGCCTTTCCACTACTTTCGCAGCTGCACTCTTCAGTTCCTTAGCCCAAGGCGTTCTTGCATCTGTTCCCCTATTCGGACAATGTAAGCCTCTGCCTTTCATATAGTCAAACTGACATTAAATGCAGTCACCCAGGCGGAGGAGCCGGTTACGGTGGTCCAACCGATTGTGTCAGTGGGTGAGCCGTGAATATCGGGCATTAATCCACAATATTATTAACTCTAGCTCTGGGTCACTAGAACCTACTGCAACCCAGTTAACCCTAGTACGAATGTCGAAGATCTTCTTGGTTGGCCCTGATATGACTTGGCTTTTGAATTTCTCAGCTTATTCAGCCTGCTTCCCAATCGGGGTCCCAGTTACAACCATCGGCACCTCAACGCGAACTTCTAGTACCAATACTCATACTATTTCACCCACCACAAGTGTCAGAACCACTTGTGAGTTCTAATATTATGCTCGACGCCATTTTATCCGGCTTCATTTTCTTCCCAGCTGCAGTCCAGTGAATGTTCGTAGAGTGAAGCACGTCGAGGGACGGGTGCACGACCTCAGCACGGTAAAAGCACCGTAAAGGCAGTCACTCGACTTCATTGAAATCTCTCTGAAGGTAGTGCAAAAGATTTGTTCCTCAATTACTCCCAAAGCATATGTATACGAGATATCAGCACCTCAACGGAGATAAAATTTCTGTTTTCAATTTCATATTGTCCGATTTGTCTATTTTTGCAAACTGGGGGACAAGGACCAACGATGTCAATCATCCCGAGCACATCAACGCCAGATTAACAGGAGATATCTGACCCCACTGCTGACCCGGCCACTGCTGACCCAGAACCAATCATTTCCGTTGCTTCTGTTTACAAACCATCATGGGGCTCAGAAGTGCATCAAATAATTCTCCCAGTGCCGTCGGTTGGTACCTTGCTTCCGATGATAAAAGACTCTTCGGATTGAAGCTGGAGTTTCTTCAACCAAACGTCGACATCTATCATTTGGAACCAATCCTGCTATGCAGACTCGTGTTTCCGCCATGCTCTTATCTGTGTTTGTGGGCAGCGTCGTTTCAGGCGCCAGTGCTCAATTTGCAGGAGCGTTTCAACAATGTAGGACCATCATTTCAACCACATTACAGTCTATAAATTTAATTATACTCCGAATATTAGGCGGTGGACAAGGCTGGACTGGTCCAAGGCTTTGTGTTTCTGGGTATGCCATCTGTATTCTTTAATGGACAGGTTAATTGTCGGTTATTGATGGCACACCGATTTGAATTCTAGGTATACATGCACTTACAGCAATCTATGTAGGTTATTAGAATTAAAGTAGTGACGCCTATATAATGAAGTACTTTTCAGATTATTCACAATGCCTTCCAGGGGGCGTCACACAGACTATCTACGCTTGAGGAGATGGCCGGAGGCTTCGATATAGTAGTCTAGATATCAACGGACAACGAGAACGAATGAAAAGAGAAATTTTCAGATCGGTAATTCCTCTTTGAGTGTTTGCCAGCTTGGGTGATATGACTAGGCGCTTAACTCGCTAAACCGGAGAGTCGGCGCTTATTTCCCATCGATCAACCATCCGATCACGACCGTCTGTTTTCAGCCGCCGACTGAGTTCCAGCAACGAGACGACGCATCCTTAAATTTTTCTTCCAATAAATACAAGATATATTCACAGGTAATCGGCAGTCAACGACGGTGTGAATTCGATTTCTTTTTTAGACTCGGATTGTGTGGTGCTCTGACTTGCGATCACAGGAGGGCGTGCTATTTTGGAAGGTCGGTATTAAGGTCGCGCCGTGTCTGAGGTCATACTATATTCCCCCTCCCACCCACATCCCAGCCGCCAATTCAGCTAGTGTCGTTTGACTGACTTACTCGAAAAGGCATGCCTTGGGAATCTGTAAAGCTGAACGACGGTGAGTCGATTTGAATTACGATCTACAGCATTCAGAGACATGTTACTGACTTTGTATTTTAAACAGGCAACGTTATGCCTAGTATCGCGTGAGTTCTTAAGCTTATACGTCCTATCTAGATGAAATTTAAGAAGGATCCATTCGAATCTACAGCTATGGAACGTGGAGGACGGGAAAAGGCCAGCCGCCTATCGATTCGCTGAAACAGGCCTTCTCGGTGGGGCTTCTCCACGTCGGTGAGAATTACATAAAATACTTTACTCGCCATATTATGATATTGACCAACTTTCCGTCATCTCACTCTCGATGGTGTCGCTAGACACGGCCCAGAACTACACAAACGAACCTGAAGCCGGCATTGCCATTCGGGAAAGCGGCCTTCCGCGGGAGCAGATTTTCGTCACTACGAAGTGGTCGAGGTTGGCTGGACTGGATATCGCGACTTCGTTCAAGAACAGTCTTAGGAATGTGAGTTCGTCAAAAATTCTGGCCCTGGATTACTGGTCCAAAAACTGTTTGCAATAGCTGGGCCTTGACTACATTGACCTCTACCTGATCCATGGCGCTGAGTTGTGTGATGACATCCCAAAGTGTTGGCAGGAATGGAGAAAATCAAGGATTCCGGGCTGGCAAGGTAAGTTTTTGGATTTTTATGGTTGTCTGTTGTTAATGTTCTTCGTTCTTTATTCCAGGAGCATCGGAGTCAGCAATTTCGAAGTCCCGGACCTTGAGCAGCTTTTTACAGTCGCTAAACATATCCCAGTTGTCAACCAGGTAATCTATAGCTTCGACTGCATTGAGGAGGAAACTGACCTTGAAGAGTCCAGATTCTCTTTCATCCTTACGTGTACAAAGAGCAACTTCCGATCCTCGAGCTGTGTGCAAGAAGAACATTGTAGTAGTTGAGGCATACAGTCCTCTCATGTAATTTACTTTCTTAAAATTTTAAGCTAATGAAACTCTGATTAATTATATATTCAGACCAGTAACGAAGAGGCCTGGTGGCCCGGTTGACAAGCCTGTGGGAATCGTAGCAAGACGCCTTGGGGTGTCTATGGACCAGGTACTCCTTGCATGGGCGAAGGTTAAAGGAACTGTACCAATCACGTAAGTAATTTTCAAGTTTCACTTGAAATTTTATGTTATTTTTGTTCGAAGGATGAGCACGAAGAAAGAGCGCTTGCAGGGATATGTTGATGCTGGAGATCTCGGTGAGTGCATGTTATGGGATTGCTGTCAATTTCTGTATAAAATTTAAATCCTCAACAACTTCATAGTTCTAACTCCTGAAGAAATCAGCGCGATCGACGAAGGAGGGGAGAAAGGTGCACGAGTGAAGATGAGTACTTGATAGTTCTTTTCGAAATTTGGTGGTCATGCTCAGATAAATGGGGATTTTCATATAAGTAAATACAGTAATGCGTAGAGCGTTTTAAGATTTTTGAATAGAGTATTTCATCGTTCTAGATTTGTTGTTGAGAGTTCAAGTGAGCTTGTTTTTCAGGTCCATAGTGTCGGATATGCGGGCCGAAGATTTGGTCCAATCCAATTAGGAAAAAAATGCCACAAAAGAAACTTGCACTTTCCGCTTGCCATGGACGAAACTGAATGTCCGTTTCCCGGCTACGAAGCCTTCACTTACGAATTTTCGGCCCTCATCTCAACCTACCCGCCACCCTTCATCTACATCCAGGACACCCAGGCCTTCCGAACGACCCTCAACGTAGTCGACGCGATTCTGCGCGATGTTTCTGTCGCACCGCCATCACTGATGAGTCCGTGCAAGGTGTACTATGCAAGGGTGGACAGCATTGTGTGCTTCACTTCTCGGCTGTTCTACGAAGCTGTTATCAACACTCTCGTTGACTGGCAGCCTAAATGGGAAGATGGGTGCGAAAACTGGAGCGCGGGCGGTTTAGTTGAGGGACGGTGGAACGAGACTATGGACTGGTTTTTGCATGGGCTGCGTGCTGTTCATGCACATTTGTGTCGGCAGAACGGGATTTCCACATCGGGTGCTTCAACGTCGACGAGTAATGGTAAAGGGAAACAAAAGGAGGGCGGGCACGAAAATGTGAGGCTCGTCATCGTCGTCGAACGCGTCGAAAGGCTGAAAGATTCGCTTCCTGAACTGCTCGTGCCACTTACGCGTCTCGCAGAACTGGTACGTTGTCTTAAGAATCTTGATTTACGCGTCTTTCTCATGTTATCCAGGCAAGGTTGGACCTGAGTGTCGTCTTCATTTCGCAGGTAGGCTGGGAACACATTCGCCCTCCGTTGGGCGCATCGCCTGATCCTTATTACATGGACATCCAAGCACCATTGAAAGAAAGTCCGTGAACCCCATCCTTATACAACCTACTTACTGATCTTTCGCACATCAGATATCGTCCAAAGCCTTATCGAAAACTTCTCCTCCCTCTCCACGCAGATTCAATCCGCATCTACCCAAGCCGGAGCCCTCTCCCCATACCATCCCGCCCTCCACAACCTTTACGCACACTTCGTGAAAGTGCTGTGCGACGTGTGCTTCCCATTCACCCACGACCCGCAGGAGCTACAATATATCGCCGCTGCACGCTGGCCCGGGTTCTGTAAACCTCTCATCGACGAGCACGTGAGGAACCTCGCGGAACACAAGCGTCGTCGACGAAAGAGGGCCAGGACTACGATAGATGACCTTTTCGAGGAGAGCGATGTCGTCGATGAGGATGTGGAGATGGACGATGTCGACGACGACAGAGGACAAAGTGAAGATGATACACCAGTGCCGGACAATGACGATACCCCCGCCGATCTTGAATTTCTCCCTCCTTCGGAAGACGTCCGGATGCGCCTCAACAGATTATTCAACCCCACTTTCACCAATGCGCTCGAGGCGCTCTTCCCGCGGCTCACCAATGCCGCCGACTGGGCGGCCGCGAACGAGCCTCCGTCCGACCTTGATCTGCCATCCCTACCTCGAAATTACGCGCTTCCTGTCCATGGTCACGACAATGGCCAAGGACATGGTCAACAGCCCAGCCAAGCTACGGCCACCAGCGCCGACACCGCAGCGGACATGAAAGTTTTGCCGCGGATGTCCAAGTTCATACTGCTCGCGTCGTATTTGGCATCGACGAACCCCGCCAAGTCTGACATGCGCATGTTCGGACGCGGGTTGGACGAGAAGAAGCGCAAGCGGCGGACGAGGAAGGCAGGTGGTACCGGGAAGACGAGGGGTGGTGGACCTGCCAAAGTGAGTTTCCAGCATTCGGGCTTTCCCTATTGCTGTATATTCGAGAAATAGGCAAGAAAGGCAGAACTCATGTCTATTTTGCCTGCTTCTCTCGAAAACAAAAGCTACCGCCAGTTGTGCTTCTGTGGTTTTTTCTTTTCGAAATGTTGACACATTGACTGGCTGACACTTCCGTCATCTCCCCAGGTATCCAGCGCCTTCTCGGCCCCGCCGCCTTCCCTCTTGACAGGATGACCGCTATCCTCGGTGCGCTCCTCGAGGAGAACGACGCCGAGACGCGGCTTTACTCACGCGAATTCAACATACCTGGGGAGCAAACGGACATGGAGATCGGAAGGGTGGGGGTGTATGCTTCTGTGTGTCTTTCTCTTTCCCTATCCCCCTCTCTCTCGTCGTGCTATTATACTAACGGGTTTTTGCGCTCGATTAATGCAGATGATGGAGCTCACGGCGATGCGCCTCCTCCATCGCACCTCGCCGGCGGACCGCCTGGATGGGCCACCGCAGTTCAAATGCGCGATATCATACGATGCGGCGCTGGCGCTGGCGAAGGACCTGAAGGTGGCTCTAAACGATCTGCTTTGGGATCCGGTGTGATGAAGGCTGCTAATTTGTTGCAAAAGATAATTTATTCGAATATACATGTTGTATTCTTGAAGATCCTTTAAAAAATGGATCCTTGTATTTTTACAAAGACAACGCTGCTGACTATATGTGCGACATACTTGACAATGTCCAAGTTCACGACTTCACATGGGCCAACGTTGAACCAAACCTCGCCCTTGGTGACTAGAAGATGTTGATCCCAGAGTATGAATACACCCGGAGTCCAACTCCAGCAGCAATGAGAGCGATTGCCGCCAGACGGACGACAATCTTCGCTGTAAGCACCTTCGCAGGGCCTTTGGCTCCTGCATCATCAATGGCTTTGATTTCATCTTCTGTGAGAACTGGAAGGGGAAAACGAAATTTAATAAAATTTAAAGCGGTATTAAAGAAGCACGAGAAATGTCCACGAACCCAGATCGCCGGCGTGGATATATCCTTCCAGCCTCTCCTTCTTTGAGCTTGTCCTATTTTATTCAGTAGTTGTCAGTTCATCGGAATTGCCGCTATACATGAACAAAAAAAACCTACGTGAGAGGCACGGTACCCTTCGCCTTTGCCCACGCAAGAAGCACCTGATCCTCGCTCACTCCAAGACGTTTCGCAGCTGCTTTCACCGGCTTGTCGACTGGGCCACCAGGAGCTCGGGTGAGGGGACTGGTGGTTGAAGAAACAGTAAAGGAGAAGGAACAAGGATTTGTTAGTATTACCAACGGGAAGGGGGGCTGGGTTATAATGGTATACGCACATGAGCGGACTGTACGCCTCGATAACGATGCCTTTCTCAGCAGAGAATTCGATAACTGGCGTTTGTTGTTTGTATACGTAGGGGTGGAGCTGGATCTGGAGCTAGTTTGAGTTTTCTACCTTTTTTTTCGTGTGCGAAAGGGGCGAACCTGATTTACGGCTGGCGTGACCTTCGCGGACGCCAAAAGGACTTCCAAGTCTTTTACTTGGTAGTTGCTTATTCCGATGCTCCTATTCACAGAAAACAGTGTCAGTTATACTCCGGCCAACATTCCACCCTGGGTCCCATGAAAGCCCAGATAGGGCAAGAAGGAAATAACACACTTTGCGAAACCAGCTTCCTTGACAGCCTCCATCTGCTTCCACGTAGTCGGTATGTCGGGAACTGCTAGTCGTGGGTGGTGGATGAGATACAGATCGACATAGCTCACGCCCAACTAGAGAGACGCTCCTTCAGATCCATTCGTTGAACTCCTGGACGATAGCCACTACTTACGTTCTTCAAGCTGTTCTTGATGGATGTTTCGATATCCAACCCGCCGACCCCGCTGAACTTTGTGGTGATGAAAATCTCATTACGGGCGAGCCCGCTCTGGAGGATGGCTTTGCCTGCTTCGGCCTCATTCCTGTATGATTGTGCGGTATCTATTTGGGAGGGCTTGTAAAGAGTGTTCATTAAACTGGGAACAAAGACTTCAACCGACCAATGTGACTAAACCCGAGTGAGATGGCCTGGTCGACCTGGTTAATCGTAGGGTCGCCGAGAGGGATGCTTCCTGTACCAAAGCTGCCATAGCTCGTTTAGATAATAGTTCTAAGATAGATGGTAGATGTTGATCTTACCCAATACCAGGAATTTCGTTTCCTGAGCAGCAATAAGAGAGTGAGCAAGCCAGAAAGATTGACACACGAATTCGACACGCACCGTCGTTGAATTTTATGGATTCCCAGGGCATATTGAATCGTTTAATTGCACCTCAACTGAAGAAGTAGTGCTAGAGGCGGGCACGAGCGATTTTAACCAGCTTAGAGAACAGTGGGAGTGAACTGAGAGTGCCTCGAAGGATGACCCAATAAAAGGCACCACAACGCCGCGGGGAATGGCATCACGATTCCACGTTCCATGGAATGGTATGATAGATGTTACCCACAGCGGCGTGGGCAGGGATAAAATTGAACATATGAAGACAGAATTCCTAAGATAACGATGAGAATGCGTTATAAGACGTTATAAGGTTAGAGTTAACGGTTCTATTTATAGATGTGACTGCCGACATGCCGACGCACAGAAAGTTTGAAGGCTTGAACTAACCAAACCATTGACAGAACCAATCTCTTTGAATTCCCTTACCCTTGAACTTGGTCAGCGCAAAGGAACAGCAGACAATGGAGAAGCATGTCAACTTAACGGGAAAATAATCAAATGTATAGTGCAGCCATTATATCGTCGAAACTTTAAAGGCATCGGGCGCCTCCACCATCGCGAAGGTTTAGTTCAAATTTTTGTATTTACTGTACACAAGTCCATAAGTATTCTGAATCCAACCGAGACGCACAGAGCTAGAGAACGTCAATACCCAGGTACGAACACACTCCAAGCCCAATAGCACCGACAAGAAGGCCGACCACCGCACGGCGTATTACAAGGCGTGCTGTGAATATTTTGGCGCCTTTCGCACCTGCCTCGTCGATGGCCTTGATTTCTTCGTCGGTAAGAGCTGATAAGAGTCAGCACAGGAATTTGTGATCTAGAACATAAACGGACCTAGGTCGCCAGCTGCAATGTAACCCTCTAAGCGTGTCTTCTTCGAGCTGGTGCTGTGAGGCATCATATACATCAGCGTCTTGAATTGGAATAAAACAAGAAACCATACGTGAGTACGACAGCTCCCTTGACCTTTGCCCAAGCAAGTAAGACCTGATCCTCTGTCGCGTTGAGGCGTTTCGCCGCTGCTTGAACTGGCTTATCTACGGGACCGCCAGGGCGTTGTGTGACGGGACTGTCAAAAGTATGAATGTGGAGATGAATGACAGTTAGTAAATTATACAGATTATATGAAAGTGATGGAGTCCGGTTGTTGGCCATGAGGATTGAGAGAAATGAAAGAGACGACACGCACATGAGGGGGCTGTAAGCCTCAATAACAATGCCTTTCTCAGCCGAGTATTCAAGTAGGGACTTTTGCTGTTTATACACGTATGGATGGAGGATAATCTGCGGTTGGATAGACGTCAAACTCAGAACGCGGAATGAACACAGGACAAAACGAACCTGGTTTACCGCCGGAGGAATCTTCGCAGATGCCAGGAGCACCTCGACGTCCTTGACTTGGAAGTTGCTGATTCCAATGCTCCTGTTCACGAAAGTAAGCTTGAACAACACCCGTGTAACCTTTGAAAGGCATCCAGAAACGCACTTGACGAGCCCTGCATCTTTCAGGCCTTCCATTTGCTTCCACGCCGTTGGGATATCAGGCACCGCGAGACGCGGGTGATGGATGAGGTATAGGTCGATGTACTGTACGCCCAGCTGTGATTCAAAAGACGTGTTAGCTCGTTTCATACGAAAAGGTTGTGCCGGAGGATATGTTGCCAGGAACACAGACGTTTTTCAAGCTGTTCTTAATGGACGTCTCTATATCCAGCCCTTCAACACCGCTGTACTTGGTAGTGATGAATATCTCATTCCTAGCAAGCCCACTTTGGGAAATGGCTTTGCCAGCTTCGGCTTCATTCCTGTAGGCTTGGGCCGTGTCTGGTTCACGAAGTTTGTGGTGAGTAGGTGCGACTTCAACTTAGAACAAAGATACCGCCGTACCGATGTGACTGAAGCCAACGGAGATGGCCTGGTCTACCTGGTCTGTCGTGGTGTCACCGACGGGAATTTTCCACGTTCCAAAGCTGTTTGCGTTGAGTGCGCTCAGTTTTATGTCGTAAAATTCACCAGGACAGTCCTCACCCAATCCCTGGGATGGCATTTCCTGAGCATCACGCGAGGTAAGCAGGCGCAGAGCAAATTATGTGTACGAAACGCAGTACGCACCATCGTTGAACTTGATAATCTCCCAAGGCATTTCAAGTCGTTGATTCAAGTCGTTGGATCTTCAGTAAGGTGTGTAGCACCGCTGCCAGTGGGAGAGTGATGAGTGTGGAAAAGAGAAGAACGAGAGAGGAGATATGAAAAGCTCGCCATTGCCGCGGGCCATGGCAGCATGGTGCGTGCGGCATGGATATGTGATATGATGAATGTTACCCACAGTGATGGCGTGGAAGAAGGTTAAAAATAGCCTCCAAGAGATCAGTCTAATTATGGTAAGGCGATCAATCTAATCAGATGGCGAATCTTGCGATCTTGAAATTAGAGTTGACCAAGAATTGAATATACTGTACATAGTCTTTTTGAGGATTTATAGAGATTTGAGGAGGAGAGTGAGGCTGGAAGGTGTAGAAAAAATCATGTTTTGTTTCGAAATTTTAAACAATTACACCGGCATAATGAATGCAGTATTGTCAGTTTCGGGGAAGAAACTCAAGCATAATGCAAGTTGGGCTTGGACCGCCAAAATTCTGCCAAGATATGTATCTTGGACACTAGGAAAGACATTCAGGTTAGACTAAACATCGTTTACAGCTGTTTCGGAAAACCTTGCCAGTTCGTGTTTATTTTGCTTTCGGTCCAACATGTAACGGAAACAGTCATCAATATATATTCGATATAAATTGAGTAACATGGTGCTGAACAGGCGGCGAAGTATCTTGACTGACGTCAATAGCGACCATGTCTTTGGAAGAGGCGTCGATATTGGGTACGATGGACCGTTGAGAGCCGGTCGTCATAGAATGTTGCTCATGGCGGTGGTGTTTTTCATTCGCATTGACCGGGGGCGAAAATTGAAGCGCGGTCATGCCCATAAGCTGGACTGACGCCTCCGGTCGCAGTCCCATCTTCATGTCGCGATATACGCGGCAAGAGAGTATATTGACCAGAACTATATGGCAGACCAGGAACATTATGTTGATGGGGGCCTTGAAGACATGCGCGGCAATTGCCAGGAAAACGTTTGTGATCAACACCACCCTTTAAAGGCGCGTTCTCAGCGACGAAGGTCACAAATTCACGAGGTAAACCCACTCACAAGAAGTATAGTTGGCTGTCTTTTATCAAAGCCTTTGATAGTGCGGGTAGGGAAGCGCCAAAAGCAAAGATACCGAGTCTCTGCCGAAGCGGGGTACCCTCGTCGCTATACATCCCATAGATCCGGTAAACGATGGCGAGGTACATCAATATACCGTTCACCGCCAGGACGATGGAAGTGGGACCAAGGAAATGTCCTCGGACCATCTCTTGGCAGAAGCGAGTATTTTCGATAGGAGTTGCGGTATATGATATCGATAATGACAGCAACATGGCAACTACAGCAAGCCAGCTTAAGCCAAACAATGCAATAATGGACTTCTTCATGTTGTACACTGCGGAAACCCGGAGGTAGAAGAAGCCCGCTGTCGACGCCGTACAAAGGGCCAGGAATGCGCCGACTGCATGGGCCAATTTTGTGCAATCCGCAACAGGGATAGCTAATAATCGCGCTCAGAAGGTTTGTATGCTCTTCGGGTTGCCAGACGTACTGAGAAGAACTGCCCTACCAAGGCAAAAGCCCAGGGCAGATATTCTAGAATCACAAATGTGGGTTTGAGACTTCTCCAACCCAATCGAAAAGACTGACCTGGTCGTGAAGTAGATAATGGTAGGTAGTCTGACCTTGTATTGACGCAGGAGACGGAAGTCATTTCCGAGATTGTCCAGGATGTCCCAAACCAGAGCCTTATGATATAGGTGATATCAGTGGCGTTGCAAGAAAACAGAGAGCATATCACTCACCCCAGTGGACCCTATGTGCAGGTAGGTCGCCACATTGAAGAGATATGCCTGCTCAGGTGAGAAGAACAGGAGGGGGGTAGAAACATCGCTCAGTGGAATGGTGACATTGAGAGCACTCGTCACTGGCATGGCTGGATGAGAGAGCACAGAAGAATCGAATCCTTGCCAGGGTGTATATGAATGTGGACATAAGGCGACCACCACACAGGCCGAATCCAAAATTATCTTTCTGACAATCGCGTTGCAAGTGGTTCAGATGTTGAGAGTTTCAAGTGGCGTCAAGTCAAGGTTCGGCTAACCTGGGTTTCAACTTCTGCCACATTTTTCCGAATCCTGATGATCAAGTGAGAAGCAACATGCCGGGACGCCTGAGTATTATGCACAAAGTGGCTTGAACCCGACCCACTGAATGTCGTCGTGCAAATCAAAGACCAAAGCTCAGACGAATGGACAATCCACTAGTGCAAAAAAGCGAATTTCCCAGAATCTTCCATACTCAAACTTCAAAGAGGCAGTGCTATTGAGGAGTCGCCGTACGAGTCGCGTAGAGAAAGCAGTGCGTGAAATTTTTGACCTGAGGCGGTGATGGACGGCTGGACAGTATCAAAGATAACAACATTTATCAAAGGTCCAGCCTTCTCTCGCGCGCATTGATTGACGACTCTCATCAGTATGTCAGTATGTCAAGAACAAAACGGAGAGATGCCATTTTTGTCATCAAGGAAGTCCTCGGAAGGTTTGATTCTGGTCACGACATGTTGGGTGAGGTACGGCTGCAGCTTCTGTGAATACAGCCCACCGTCGATGGCGCTCAAGAGTGATAAACACTAGGAAGATGTGGTGCTCGTGAGCAAAGCAAAAAGAAAGAGAGAGCGGGTACTGAACGTACTGAACCTGCACATTGCGCAGAGAGATTCAAGCGCCGTTTTAATTTTCACGTGCTGCCGATGACATCAATACGGTCCGAACCATTCGACTCTGAGCTTCTCGTATCTGCAGACTCGGAGGTGACTCTGAAGGAGAAAGATGAGTAGTGATGGGTTTGAAAGATGACAGAAAACGAAAGACACAAATGACTACGATTGTGTGCGGGACTTGCTAAACTGAAACGGAGAGGGCTTACATGTCAAACAAGTACGCACTATAAACAGCACAAAAAAAGCATGGTCAGAAAAATGAAACGGATTGGCAGACTTGTTGTTATATCCATCGAGACGCAGGGCAGGAAACGTTGCACCATACGACAATGGTCAATGACCAGAAAAATATCGATGAATATCATGGATGGTAGTTTTACATGTGAGTCTATAATACAACAGATGGAAGAACGACGCACAATGAGTAACAGTGGGTGATGTGGGGGTTCGTACACCCATAATTTTTAAAAGAAATGTCTTGCGAAATACCACTCAACCTTGGCCAGAATATCGCCTCAGTCCCTAGCAGCGTCCACCCTCTCGGCCTTGTCGACCTCATACAACACCTCCGTCCGAATCACATACTTCGCCCCCTCCGTCACACCGCTCCCCTCATGCAGCAGGCTCCCGAGCGCCTTCCCATGTGGGAACACACATACTGTGCCCTTCCGCGGTCTTACCGGCCGCGCCTCGAGCACGCCTGGCGTTGATGACGGTAGGAAGAAAGTGGTGCAGCCGCCGGAGAAGGCGTCAGCACCATTGAGGTAAACGAGGAGAGTGAGGCGGGAATAGGTGGTCGGGTCGGCGTCGTAGATGTACGTTGTAGGCGAGGAGGGGTCCAAGGGGTTGGAAGGGCCGAGGGAGGAGGCAGGCCAGGCACCGTCGATCTAAATGCCAGAGTGGGGGTTAACAACACAGAGTGAGGAAGGGAGACGAAGCCTACGTGTGGTCTGTACAGCGCCCCCGGCCTGTATCTGTAGATTCTGAACCGTCTATTGATCCCCCTCACAGCTCCCCCACTCACGCTCTGCGGCAGCAGCCCCTCAATCCTCGCAAACAACTCCCTCTCAAACCCCTCGTCCGCAAGCCACACCAGGTTATGCGCCAGCACGGACGCCAACTGCGCCGCCGAGCCTGCGATCGGTTCGTCTGGTGCCAGGCCCACCTTTTCCGCGGCGAGGACGAGAGCATCGCACTCGGCGGCCGTGAGGGTGTCGTTGATGATGAACGCGCCGGGGACACCAGGGAGATCGTGTCGCATAGGAGGACGAGGGAGGAGGTGCGAGGGTGTGAGAGGGAAGGTGGAGGGCGGCGAGTGGTATATTGTGAGAGGGTGTTTGTTGGGTGGTCGGCGGGCTGGTCCTGGGGTGGTGTGCAGGGGAGCAAGGAGGGCCGAAGCGGCGTGAGCGACTTGGGAGGCGTCCGGTGTGGGTGGGGAGGCGGAAGGTTCTGTTTGGGGTGCTGTGGGTGCTGGTCCTTGAATCGTCGTGGGCTCAGGATCCACCGAGAAGGGTTTGTACCACCGCAGTCTCGTCCCCGCCTTCAGCTCCCCACCATCTTCGTCTTTATCACCAGAACCGAGGCGGTAAGGCGCAATCATCTCTGGCTGCGTAGTGCGCAAGATCGCGTCAAGGACCTGCCAAACCCTGTTCTCTTCCTCCTGGGACATCGTTGGTGTAAGGACAGCATCACACTCCCTCACCCATCGCTGCAACGCACCGAGTTTTGGGACCTGTCCGCGGATGGCCATCTCCGAGAGGAGGACGAGGGCGTCGATGTGTCGCTGATCGATAAGAGCCGAGGAGATGCGCGATGTGAGAGATGTGCCTAATGGTTTGGGTTAGATCCGGTACGATGATAGCGTTCTTCAATGTGAAGAATGACTCGTACCCGTCAACGTAGTCTCGTGCGCAACACGCCAGTAGTCATGCACCGCCGTCTTAAACGGCTTAAGCGCCTTGAGTACAATGAGTGACGGATTCTCAGCCAGCAGCCGCAGTGTGTCGGTAGTGGTCTCAAGCTCGTCTTCGTACAGCAGTCCGCCAATCATCCCACCCGCAGCTGCCGATGCTGACGTTGGCACTAGTTTTTCTGGAGAAGTGTCGGTATTCGCTGGTGATGGCGTATCGGAATCATCGTCTTTGACGCGAAAAACAGCACCAGGAGCCTGAGGGGGAGCTTGCTTGACCTTTTTGACGACTGCAGCTATTTTCTCTGGCGCATTTTTTCTCTTTTTGGAGTTTTTGCCCATCTGGGCCCTACTTTAGAGTTAGCAGGCTTGGATAAACAGCAACGTTAAGCCAGCGTTGAGTCTAGCTTGTGGTCAAGAACTTGGAAGTGGTGGAAGAAAAGGACAGACGAAATCCAAATTGCCCATGTTGCTAGATTAGGAAGGATTTCTAAATCAGGGCTGATTACCAAATTCTGATCTATCTTGATTTTTCTCCGAATTCACTGTAGAGTAACTTTAGGTGGCAACCTCTAGAAAATCGCTATTGAAAGCCGACAGTATACAGACTGCTTCAATAGAATTTGGTACTTTATGGGCCTTGAATTAGACTCTCCCGGTCTGACGAAGAGAAGCACCACATCGAATATTAGGTGGATCACATGGAAGTTGTTGACGATCCAGAATTTAAGCGCTAGCGCTTAAGCTAAATCCGAGCCAGCTTCGATAATGGTAGAAGCCGCGAGTGGAATATTTGCCTCCGTCTGAGATTTCTCGGCGACTTCACTAAAGAAAGGATCTTTAAGTCAAACCGAAATCCTGGACTCATTGGATCTACCTGGAGTAATTCTTTCCGAGGCGCTGACTCTTCGTTAGAAATTTCACTGAAAGACCCAAAATACGAAGAGTAATATCTACCATATCGCATGTAAAATCCTGTTCGCCACCTGCTTTTCCGTTGGCGGTGGACCCTCTCTTCAAAGACTAGAAAATAAACTGTCAACCACTTCGAGGAAGTGCAGGAGAAACAAATGAGCATCATACTGTACGATTCGTCTTGCTACTCGTACCGCCCTCAGGCTCTTGTCCTTGGGTACCATAAGACTTCTTAGACCTTCTGCGACGGCCGAGCTTACTGGCAGAGTTTTTGTAGGCTGGACGAGCCGCTTCCTCGATGTTGAAAGGCACCTCGACCCTACGAACCTTCCTGATTCCCAACGACGTAAAGTATACCTCGTGCTCGATCGATACGACTTCGGCGAGGCTTGGGTCATCTTCATCCATGACTGCTCTTTTTCTACGGCGTTTCCGAGTCGTTGTTGGGCGGTCCATTTGTGACACGGTGCGGCGTTTAATTTTGAACGTACTCCTTATAAGACTGGAAAACATGAGTTTTGCATGAGGCATACGCAACGTCGTGGTCTGCACGTCCGCAGTTTCGCGGATAAAACTCATGTATTCGGTTTCTTTTTACTTCAGCGTGGCTTATTGTTCTTTTTTTCCCTCGTCTTCCTGTGGATAACTACCTTTCTGACTCGTTTTACGTTGATGGAGGAACTCAATTCACTTGCTTAGTCTTGCACGCGTCGCTCCGGGACACAAAACGCTGACGTATTTCTCAACAAAGTTTTCGCTTGGATCTAGGTCCATGGAACTCTCGCTTAGAAGAATTCAGGGTTCACCGGCTCGGAGGTCCCAAATCTTGAAATTTTAAAAATTCTCCCGACTCCGTATCATGTTCTGTACACATTCTGGATTTAGTCGTTCATCTTCAAAGCGACAAGCGACAACCTGCTCTACTTCTCCATCCCATACCCCGAAGACCTATCGTTCATAAGGCACGATACAAGCATATCGGACTTAGCGCCGACCATGGGCATTCCATCGACGATGGGTTTGAGGTGAGGTTCTGACCCAGTCTCCCAAGCCAGAAGAGTGTCCGGAGCTGGCTTCCCAGCAAAAGGCGTGGCTATAGTTGGGGAAAGGCCGCCGTACATCTTGTTAAGGCGCTTTGTCGCACGAAGTCGATAATCTCCAGAAGCTATGAGCATAACGAAAGTCCAGGACAGGACAATCAATGCGGCAAGAACCAG
The DNA here is from genome assembly GCA_023014345.1 of Galerina sulciceps. Lineage (NCBI taxonomy): Eukaryota > Fungi > Basidiomycota > Agaricomycetes > Agaricales > Galerinaceae > Galerina > Galerina sulciceps. Next base: position 781,182 of record JAEDXJ010000026.1, read on the forward strand.
AGGCAAGAACGCAGCGGCGAATCGAGAGTTGTAGCACGTTGCGAGCTGCCCGCCCGTGCTGACGACCGTGAACGCTGCACTCCCTCGCGCGGCCCACCCGTTGTATCCAACACTTGTCAGCAGGAATGACGCGCCAACGGCCCCACCTAACTTCGTTACGACCGCGGGTGAGAAGTTGGTGGCGCTAAAATAATTCGAGTCGACAATGCCTATGGTCGCATCACCTATCGAGCTGACGCCGAGCATGGTGTCTCCGACCCGTGCAAATGCTAGGCCTATACCTCCAGCGCCGTGGGAGAAACCTTGCTGTGTGGCCCCGCCGAACGAGTCCTCTTGATAGATGTAATGGTTCGAAAGCCCCACTGGGTTATCTGACAAGGTGTATCGATAAATGGGTTCCCAGGTGCTCCAAGTGTTGTCCCCGGGAGCCGGTGTATTGGGAATAACTTCAAAATAGTCGGCCTGGACAGTATGGAGGTCGCTGGGAATGCGACTGATATTGTGCGTTACGAGGCCAACATCGTCCATTTCGATCATCGCGGATGCCATGTTAACTTGTGTTGTCGTGGCGCAGACCATTTCCTCGTGTGCTCGAAGTGGGGACTGACCAGAAATGAAGGACCCTCGAAGCTGATAGAGAACGCAGAACGATGGGGGTTGAGTTGATCCTGCCGGGGGCATGGTGATGTTGAGCAGCTGATCGATCTGCGCTGAACAGTTGCCCATGATAGCCCTCGTCTTTACGTCTGAATCCTGGATGTCAAGGACAGGTAGAGTGAATTGGTCAACTATGGTCTGCCACGAGAATAGGCCATTCGAGGCGTTGATGCTCGTGTAGTGTCCATTGATATCTACATCAGAGGTGTTGAATAATGGGAGCATCAGATTCCGAATAGCGTCAGCGGCCTTTCTCAATGGACCTTCAGGCCCATTGTAGTCCGGGTTATAAATCTTGTCGGGTATAAAATAGTCTTTTCCCTCATCAGCGGTAAGAGGGTCACTCTGGCCGAGAGTACCTAGAGATATACATCCTATATCAGCCTCCAACACCAATATCTCCGGGATGGCTACCCGCTGCTGTTTAGATAGCTGAGGGATCCCAGAAATCATCCTCACACCACTGGCGTGGGGGAAGACAGCAACGCCTCCACGGATAGTCGACTCCCAAATCGGTTCACCTGATGCGCCGATGAAGTAAGAATTAAGATTAAACTGGCTGTCGGAAGCATTTTTGTCATAGGCAAGGCTTCGCGCCATAAGGACGTCAGTGTCGGTAGTGTTGAGGATGCGAACGTCTGAGGCTTCCCCGAAGGTGGTATTGTGCCAGGATGAGCATATTCTCTCGGTGAGGTGAGTGTTGATAACGACAGGCTGAGCCGCATCACATCGATAGAATTTAACAGTATGAGGGTCGGTTCCGTTAATCAAATTGGAGGAGACAATTGCGAGGGCATCTGCGTCTGTCTTGACTGATGCCGGGAAATCCTGAAAACTCGAACCGGGGACAGTGCAGGTATGGAACCCAATAAAACCAATATCGCTCAGACTCACGAAGAGTCCGAAGCACAGCGACAATGTGAGGGCGAGGAGTAACCGGGAGGATGAAACAGGATCACGGCTCGTCCTAAAAATCCGCTTGAAAATCCACTTCAGGGAGGCTGTCGTCGCGGTGGACTTGCCGACAACGCGATTGAGAATGTCATGGGTGTCGAGCGGTGCAAGCCGGGGAGTATTACCAAGGATGATGAGTCCGATGAGAAACAGGCCTCCGTATGAAAGGATCTGGATGATCACTCTCAGAATGAAGGTGATTTGACCAGTCGTCAACTTTTCGGATATTACAATCATTTCCTGGTGTTTGTGAAGAATGAGTAGTGTTTAGTTCACTAAGAGCACAAAGTTAAGGATAGGCATACGTATAAGAGACCTCAGGAGTATCAAATTTGGGCCTCTGGAAAGCAAAAACGCAAGGCTAAATACCAGTGGAGTCTGTTGAGAGGGATACTATATTTGACCGCCACAGCCATGGCTTTTGAGATAGAACATTGATTAATGTTGAGCGTTGCTATGACCTTTCAGCGATTGAACTGTTCTGACGGAGTTCTATGCTCTAGCCTAGTGCGCTGCCCATGAATCTGCCGAACGCCAGTTCTCGGAACACAGGAGCATTTTCACTAAGTAATAGCCAGTAGTGAATTTTGGACCAGTAGATGGATTCGTAGCGTCTCTGAGAGCAATTTCAGAAGATGCAGGATATTAATCGGGTGGTTCTGGTGACCAGATAGGTCGTCCTGCTGAGATAAAAATAATAAATATAGCTTGGCATCTCAATGTATTCTGCAAGTACAGACGTACTTGTCAAGATGTGAGAGCATCGATGGCTTCACAAATAGCCCATATTCGCTTCCCACTGCCTTTGAGGGTCTCGTGCACCTTCCTAGCTCTGTTCAAGTCCCAAGTACCCCAATGACTGTAAAAAATTATCCCAGCTGTATTATCGTGGTCAGAAAGTGACGCGCCAGAAGTTTTGTGACGGATTTGAAGCCCGTCTGAATCATTGTTTTGGACATGAAAACAACACTAGGCGTGGAGCGTGCTTGACCTTTTTGACGTAGCAACGATCTTCTCTGCCGCGTTTTTTCTTTCTTTTTGGGAGTTTTGCCCATCCGAATGGTACAATAAAGTTAGCAGAATTGGAGGAACAGCAACGCTGAACTAACGTTAAACCTAGCTTATAGTCAAAAAAAAAAAAAAACTTGAAGGTAGTGGAAATAACTTGAAGGGACAGACCGGAGACGGAATCGGAGTTATTAGGCCTGGGAATAATGCCAAATAAGGGAGTGCTGTGATTACTCAGCGCTCAGCGCCAACTCTTTCGTTACTCTTTCTTTTGGAGCTGTTCTTTTTCCAGTTTTTTGTCAGAGCTATTGCCCATAGGCTACCCTGATTTTTTTCTGAAACACTGAATACCTAGATCAATGCCCTCTGCATCTCGAATTTTGCCTAGGAGTCTTGCGGCTGGAAGTCATGCCAACTGAACCGGACTGCGCGAAGTCGAACACGGAAAGAGCAGAGGCCAAACACATGTAGTTCAGAGGACACCAGCTCCTTAAGCTTAAGCTTCAAGGTCTGAAGAGCCTAAATTGCCTGTAAATATGACATCCTGTTGGGTGCTTTCTGTGTCAATCAAAGGCGCGTTCAGGTGGATACACTCAATTCGACGAAATCTAGGCCCTCGTCGCCCGAAACCAGCACTGACTCAGGACAACCCTGCAAGCTGCCCGGGCGAGCTTTGAATCGGATTTTGCAAGGCTGCAACGCGAAGCATGAATGGTTCTCATGATCCCTCTTTCTTTCTTGGATAAATTGGCCACGCCCCCGCCATGACTCAGACTGTGGACTCACGCCTGAATTCAAATTCGACGCGGCTGCCCTGAGAGAACGCAACAACACGTCTATCGATCTCAATCATGTGTTCCCCCCTTATTCGATTCTTCCTATCCTCAGTTATCCATTCCAGCATGGGTTGTTGCGCTAACTTGATTTGAGGCATGGGTCAGTTTATTATCCGAAGACAAGAGCGGCGGGAATTATTGAGGTGAGTGAGACAAATTGACTTGCACAGAGGGACCCAATGGAATCTAACGCCTAGACCCACGACAATAGGTGCACCAAACGACGGTGTCATTACAAGCTTGCTTATGACTCATGCCCCAATTCAGTAAATTTATTGCTGTGGAATACAGAATTGCCTGTGGAGAAAGATGTCAATACATACCCGCACCTGAGATAAGATGTTTATCATGCAACCCTGTCGCTCCAAAGAAATGACTCAAGTTCGAGACAGGGATGTCGAATTTTGTATAAAAACCCATCCGTCGTTACTTCCAACATCATTCTGAACCCATCTCAACATGGCTAGCTGGGTTGGCAAAGGCATTTCTCCTGCGAGTACGCATGTCCCGTTCCATGCTATCTTCGCGTCTTAACTTGCGTTCTTCTAGATCTTCTCGAATCGCACAAGGTAGTTACCTCCAAGGAGGAGTGGCAGACCCATCGTGACGCGTTGCTCGCCAAGGAGAAAGCCCTCATGAAACAAAACGATGCTCTCTACGAAGAAATCCGTGCGCAACCATGGCTCAACGTCGACAAGCAATACACTTTCGACAGCAACAACGGAAAGAAGACCCTCCAGGAGCTTTTCGGTACCAAGAACCAGCTTGCGGTATACCACTTCATGCTTGGCCCCGAGGACGAAGAAGGCTGTAATGGCTGTTCCTTCCTCACCGACCAATTCCAAGGCGTTTCCATTCATCTCGCCCAGCGTGACGTGGCTTTCGTTGTCGTGTCTTCCGCGCCTCTGGACAAGATCAACGCGTTCAAGGCTCGTATGGGTTGGACCGACAAATTTGAATGGGTGTCGTCGGCCAACGCCCAGGATTTCAATGTTCTTTGTGGTTGCAAGACGCCGTCGGGTGGCGAGATGTTTGCGTTTAGCACCTGGTATAAGGAGGGCGAAACTACCTGCCTCACGTATCTGACTAGCCACCGTGGTACTGAAGTTATGGTCCCCGTTTACGCGATCCTCGATCGTGTCGCGAAGGGTCGAGATGAGACAGGGCATGGTTGGAAGTTCCCAATGGCGTGGGTTAGGCATCATGATAAATACTGAATTTACTGAAGAAAGGCCATAAACAATGTTATTTACCGCGTGGAATCGCACTTTCTGTGATAAAAACTTGCCAGAGAGAACAGAGCGAGAGAGCAAGAGGAGAGTGCGGCAAGAGGAGATCGCGAACACCCCAAATTCGGTCAGGGTTATTAGACTCAGAAGGATCGTCCAAACAAACGCGATTCTGACAAAAAATCTGAGTTCAGTTGCTATTCGAAGTTGAACCATCACTACTACCAAGCGCGCCCGTCCTAGGCTCTGGGTGGAATTCTCCTTTCGTATACTCTCTTACTTGGTTTGGACTCTACTGGATGCCTTCTGACCCCTGAAACTGTTGAACCATAGGTTAAAACTCGACATTGTGCTTCGTTTGTGACCAGCCGATACCGCACCCCACTGGCATGCCCATCGTTGTTCGTTCGAAGTTGTCCACTGTATTGCCTGTCGCCTTTTGGAAGTGATTTAATACAGGCTTGAAACAATCGCAATATAAAACCCATAAAAAGATAGACTCAAACACCGACCCAATGTCCAAACCTTCCCGCGACCCGCCCATTTACACCGCGCTCGTCGTCCCAACCGTTACATCGCACCCCTCACTCAAGACTCTGCAGTGGTCTGCCGACGGCCAAGCGTGTTTTGTCACAAAGAATGCCGCGTTTATACTGGTAAGCTTACGAGTCCAGACGCCTCGTAGGATCTGTCTATTCATCTAATTCGACGTCAATCTTTCTTCATTGCAGACGCCTGATCACGGTATCAATTTTGATATTGCTTCGACCATCAAATCTGTTCCCCATTCTACAAGGGATAAAGATGATATCTCGTCCTCGTCAAGGATCACGCCACTCCCTATCGGTTGGTTTAAAACTATGATCCAGCACGACAAAACCAGCCCTACACGGTGGCCTGAACACTCACAAGGTACATTAAATTTATTCTTCTTCTCTAAACTTCACCGGTCTCGCGTAATCGTTTGACTGACTGAGTACTTTGACTCCAGCATGGGGTGTAACCTCATTCGGGTCACTGGATGTATCCCTTGTATCAGTGGCAATTTCGCCAATTGGTGTAAATATTAATGGTGGGTACGTCTCCGTTAATTGCGCCATTTCGTCCTTTTTGACTGGTGACTTATAATTTTACGCATTCGTAGATCCGTGTACGCCACCTTGAGCTCGAACATGGACCTCAACCTCTGGGCACCGGGAAAGAACTACCTAAAAGGTGAATGGGTGAAGGTTCGTTGTTCTCATCGTGTTCTGTGTCCTTTTCACTGACGATATAAATGCCTTTGCCACTAAATTAATTCTCAGATAACAGACGTTACACCCTGTTTACTTAAGTACGTTACCTCACCGGACGATGTCAAAATGACAACCACCTCTGTCCTGCGGGCTCAAACAACCTGTGAGAAAAATCACAACTCCTGCGCGACACTAATGTCAAACTCTGTTTGAAGGCATAGAATGGACGTCTCAGGTAGACTTCGGCCTGATCCCCTCTCCCACTGCACACCTCGACGCGTCGCTTCTTGTTGTAGGAAGCCGGGCTGGAGTTGTGACATTCCTCAGGTCAGCCAACCTTCAGTCTTTCTTCTGAGCAACTCCTTCCTTGCAGTGGTGGCGTCGCTGATTTAAATTATGAACATTGGCTATAATTTTTGACAGACACCAGAAAGGCGCCGACCCCGCCCTCGTTGGATCACTGACTGTGGCTGAAAGGTGGATCACGCACCTGGCATTTTCCCGTTGGGAGCTTATCAGGCCAGGGGAATGTACGTAACGTATTCGTCTAACAATCTGAAGCTGACTTTTGGGCCATTTGAATAATAGGCGAGGGATATTTAGCATTTAGCGTTTCTGACGGTTCCGTAGGGCTGGTGCGTGTGAAGCAGATCCTCCACCAAGAACCCAATGAGGCCTCAGGGTTTTCATTCATACCGAGATATGAAATTGAAGTGAATCTTGAACAATATCCCCGCATTCTTGATTCTCCAGAGAGTAGAGCGGCTGTCACTGCGATGCGGTGGGTCCTTGTTCCGGAAAGGAGTGTTAGTACTTCATTTTGTTTTATCACGTCATTCATTCCATTTGTTTCATTACCTTACTGAATCTCCTTGCGATACTTTATAGGCGATACTGGTCTTTACGACCCCCGGCCTTGTCCACCTCTATTCTTCTGTTTCCCCTGTCCCCTCTAGCACCACCACCACCCCCCTCCCATGGTCAGGCCTCCTTACCCTTCCCCTCAAATTACAAAAAATATCTATCGATTGTTCCCCGTTTCACCCTATCTCCGGCCTCACTTACCTCCCGAAGTCCGATAAGTTACTTATCACCCTCTTGGACGGCTCGTTCCACGTTGTGCAGGGGTTCGCATGGGGTGTGCCTGCGTGGGCCAACAGCCCTGGTGCAACTGACTCAGATGCCGCGATGGAGCATATAAATATAACCTCCCAGACACTCTCGGGCGCTTCGCGTGATGTGTTTGTACGCTCGGAGAAGGAGAACGTGGACCGAGGCGATATGGTGAGGGTGAATGGCGCGGTGGGGTATGATAATGACTCTGGTGCTTCCGCGAGGAGATGTTTTATGTGGGTTTACGAGTGAGTTTTCACGTTTCTGGGAATTTAGAAATTTTATTACGAAATTGATTTTGACGTGCTTCCTTGCAGGTCTTCCCGCCCCTCCGACTTCAGTTACAAGCACGACGCGAAGCACAGCAGTACCCTCATCGTCGCGCAGTTGTGGGATGAAAGTCAACAAACCCAAACGGAGGAGGATGACCTACTTCTGCAAGACCTTGCGAAGCTTCTGGGCACCGTTAAATCATGTACTCTCTCTGTTCTCGTTCCCGCCTTTTCCTTGTCAATACTAAGAAAAAAATTGTTTTAGCATCCGGCCTGTCGTCGCTGCACCTTCTACGCCCTTTCCTGTTCCACCTTCGGAATCCAGCTAGGCTGGAGAAGTTGCATGCCAAGTTCCTCGAAGTTATCCAGGTCCCGATCTCAGCTGCCGCAGTCGCAGAGGCTACGCGACTCGACCACTCAACGAAAATTTCTATCCCTACTTGTGACAAAGAAATGGACGACAGTGTCAGGAAGAGGTGGAGGGACTCGCTGGCGACCCATCTTTTCGGGTGGGACGAGTTGTTGAGTTTGAGGATGCGCCTTTCGTTGGCTGATTTTGCCTGGGTGTGTTATTCCTTTGTATGACCACCAATGTCAACTAAGTACCCTATGCGGTCAAAAAGAAACTGGCGATCAATTCGGAACGGCAAGCGGAATGCGGTGTCGTTGCACAGGCCTTGTTAAATGCAATTTCACATCGGGTTTTGCGCACAATTGTCAGGCATTTGGCCGCCGTAAGCAAACAGCTGACTCGTAAGTGCAAATTGCTATCGTTTTTTCAGTCCCTCAGTCCCAGCTAACCAACTTTTCTCCCTTCATCTACACCCTAACTGACAGCCACCGACATTCCCTTCGTCTCACGCGTTATTGTGCAATCACTCCTCCCTGGATATCCGCCCGATCTTACCGAGGAGGGAAAGCAGCTATCAGAGCTTATCAAACCACTACTCCACAACGAGCGAACTGCAGGATCAGGCGCTAATCTTCCTTCTGACGATTTGGTCAACCAGCTGAATGAGTCTTGCCCGGCGTGTGGCGTCGAGGTGCCGTTGCACGATATAACTACCGCTGTCTGTGCTAACAGGCATTCTTGGGGTAAGTGGTTAATATTTTAAGTGATCTTCCTCGGTTGGCTGATTCTAAATTCTGACCCACAATGTGCTCATCAAAATAGCACGCTGCTCAGTGACTACCTTCATCCTTTCCACGCCATGGGTGCGTACCTGTGTAGGATGCAGTCGCAAGGCCTTCCTAGCTCCGTCATCCGGAAAGGGTCTTCCGCAGCTTGCACAGGGCTGGGTGGTAGAGGAGCTGTTGGAGGCGGTTAATCGGTGTCTATTTTGTTCTAATGGTTTCGTGAGTATACTTTAGTAATTTCATGAAATTCTGGTGACCGTTGGACTGGCCTGGTGATGACATTCGCTTTTTACTGAGTGCAAGTGACCTTTTTAGAGATACATTCATTTCACCTATTTTTGTACATGTTGTCAACTGAGAGACGCTGGCAGACTCTTGTTCCATAGCTAGCCGTCAATGCGTTGATCAACGATCTCAGTCATCTCTTGCCAAGCTCCGCTTTAAATTTTGTTTCCGCTGCGCCAAGTAAAAGAAATGTTGCCCATCGATATGAAATGGCTGTATGTGTTGCCCAGGCGCCTAGGCATTTACAGTGTGTTCTTCATTGATGTCCAGAGGACAAACATGAAAATGGAAAGTCCCATGGGACTCGTATTTTCGTGAGAGTCCATGGACAGGAATAGCCTCAACTCTCATTCACAATGTCAATCTACCCCTCCACTAAGGACTTGTGAGTCTTTGCAGACATACCGTCTTTATAACCTCTGAGGTAGCTTAGACCCAATTGCAAGTGCAGAGACCCTCATCAAGGCCGAAATCTAGTGGTCTGCATCGATGGAACATCCAACAAATATGGCGCAAAGGTACGCTCCTAGCACTGAGTCACTAACTTTGTTGTACTCAACCGAGATCTTAGTGGACCAATGTTTTAGAGCTTTTCAGCCGCCTCGAGACAGAGGGACAGATGCGATATTACAAGAATGGCATTGGTGCCAGTGATACTTCACTGTATGCGTCCTCGTGGGGAAAGATGGTCGATGTCGCCCTTGACCTGGCCATTGCATGGTAAGTAGAGTCCGCGTTTATAATAGACTCAGATTTCTTATTTTCAAGCAAAGGAACATCGAGAAAGGTATTCAACATGCGTATCACTGGCTGTCTGAGCGATACAAGCCAGGAGATCGTATATTCTTGTTTGGTATCACACACTTTAAATCTTCAATGGGTCGGAAGCTCATAAATTCAACAAGGGTTCTCTAGAGGAGCATTTCAAGTGCGCTCACTCGCGGCGATGATAGATGCGGTGCTCATTTTTCAGTCCTACACTCCGTCATAAAAAGCTGAATGTAAAGTTAGGTTGGTTTGGTTCCCGAAGGGCACGAAGAGCACATCCCGTAGTGCGTGACGCTGTTTCGACTACTTTGACCTTTCAAACCATCACAATAGTGCTTATATGCTTTACGAGAAGCTCAAGACCGCCTCACAAGCCGAGGAGGAAACAAAGGAGCTCGTAGAAACCTTCAAAGAAAAGTTATCTACAGCAAATGTGCAAGTTCATTTCATCGGTGTCTGGTACAGTATAAATGCCCTTCAATCTGCGATGCCGAAGCCTGATACATTAAATAGGGACACCGTGTCATCTGTTGGTTTAGTTCGAGGGAAAAGGGCGACACTATCTGATTCATCTAACCATGCCTGTATCTTTCGTCACGCACTAGCACTTGATGAATGTAGGGTCAAATTCCAACCAGAATGTATTGCGAAGAATAACCGGGACTGTCTTCCTGCTAACTCAAAAGAAGTTTGGTTTGCGGGGTCTCATTCTGAAGTGTAGCTATTATGTCAAGTTCTCTCTGATTTTTAGCTTCAGCTCACAAGTTGATCTAGGGGAGGAGTTCATTCCATTGCAGATCGGGCCGCAGAAATGCGAAATCCAGCGCTTTCCTGGATCCAGAATGAGGCAATTTTTGCTGGCCTCCATTTCAAAGAATCTAGTGGTGAATGGGATACGAATGATCTCGGCAAAAAACTGCCTGAACGATCCCTCAGTAGCTTTTGGTGGCTTCTGGAGTATTTGCCCGTCCTCCGGCCTGGTCGTAACCACCCAGAGAATACAACGAGGTTTTTATACTCGGCACATGCATGTAGCAGGGGCTTTATTGACACGATGTCCTAGATCCTTGCACCGCGGCCGCGGACGTGTGATCTATACAGGACAAAAGATCCATGCGTCCGTAGCTTTTTGTGCACCGAAATATAAGCCAAGAGCTGGCTTAGGATCTAATACTGGCTCTGCTCAATGGGAAGATTTCGTTGCGAAAGGACTGGCTGGTACACTTGCAACCTCCCCAAAATGGCAGAACCACATTGAGATGGATTTATTTGACGTATCTTCAGCCCCCAAGCTGGTGGAGTCATTAGCAAGCATCAAGACATGTTCCGCGACCTCAGAGGATGTGTCTCTTCATACTTTGAAACGTCTAATGTTCTTATCCAACCTCTGTAAGTTTACTTGTATTTATTTTTTCAGGTGAAATGATTAAAAAACATAGGTGGAGGTCTGAAAGCTATAGCTGGCTGTCAGAATGTTAAGATTGCGCTGAATCAGTTCCTTGAATTGGAGACCCCATCTGCGGGCTGGCAGTTACCCGAAGGGAACCACTCAGGTTATAACACACCCGTCTATTCACCCTCTACCGTCATGATATCGACATTCCCCATCCCAAAAACACCATTACTGTTTCTGGCAACTCTAAGATTGGTTGTGAGATTGGTGTCTGCGCATAGTGGCACCACTTCGAAAACTGAAGCAGCAAAGAAACTCATAGAGCTGAATTCCTGGGGAAATGAAATCCTTCAAGAACCCTCAGTCTATCGTGCTGTGGTTGCCTTGCTCGGTAGCAAGAAGCCTCAAGTTCGAGTAGCAAGCGCTAAGACAGTTACATCGCTTTCTACGTTGGGTAAGTCCACCAGGAAGGCTAGTATGACATAATTAATTGTTGCTCAGAATCATGCCGGAAGAATTTTGGAATTGGTCCGATCTCTTCGCTTGTGAAAATGCTGTGCACAAGAAATGAGAATGGACCGGCAGTCAACGCACTTGCAGCACTGCAAGAAACTGGTGAATCTCTCCTTGAGCCATATACTAATTGTGATGCTGATCCTGAATAAGATTTCGACCAATTAGCCCCAGCTATGGCACCACTTTTAAACATACTGAAGGGTGCTGAAACCATCACTGTCACCAACGGCAATGTCCTTGATCGCTCCGATGCGGCTAAGGTTGACAGTGCTGCTGCTGCTGCCAGCGTACTTTCTGTGCTTGCTAAGAATCGTAAGTCTCAAATAGGCATATGTTTGAAAGTTCTTATTCATGTTTAACCCAGACCCTGAGCGTCTGTCCTCTGAACTCGTCAAATATGAAGCAGTAGGATATTTGCGTAGGTTGCTGGACCTGGACAGTCGAAGCTGGAGTGCTGCCTCAACCATATTGCTTACCTTAGGCGAAAGTACTATACTCATCGTGGCTGAAAACCCTCTGATTGAACCTGACACAATGCTGACAGATTTCTGCGAGCTAATCAAGGCGAAGGACCCTGTCAACCGCCTTGTCCAGTCTTTGAACTCAGAAGAAAAGAATTTCAATTATGGACCAATAGTGGACGAACTTGTAGTAATTACTCCCAGTGGCATGTAGTAATCTTGTGTCGAAGGTTTGCTAGTCACTAATGATGGTTTTTCAGCAATCGCACGAGCCAGCATGGTAGAACTCGACGCTGTATCCAGACTTCAACTATTACTTCGAACGGATAACCCGGGCCCTGCTACTAAGGCCCTAAATAAGCTCGCGGCATATGGTTAGTACTCTTACCTTAAATTGTCTCTCATCAGTCCAAAATATGTCAATTCTAGAGGAAACGCGGATGGCCATAAACGGTAACATCACCTACCTGGTCGAAACATTAGGACAAAAGCCTGGACCCGCGACTGAAGTGCTCTTTACGCTTGTCAGCTACCGTAATACCAATATCATTTCCACCCGACACTTTATTTTCATTAATGAAGAATATCAGGAGACTCGCGATCTGCAATCTGCACTGTAGCCGACAAACTACTCCCAATGCTTCAGACTGAAATTGCGGAGAATGTCGCTCGAATAATCATTGAACTTTTCCCCGATGGTGAGCAAACCGCTACCATGTCCATCCTCCCTGCTAATACACCTCCCAGATGGTCCACGGCAACATATATTGGAATCAAAAGCTATTGGCATTTTGCTCTCTATCGTTGAGAGTGCCTCAGACAAATGCAATGTAGCTGTTAAAGTCCTCATAGAACTGATATCATTCGGTGAGTGAGATTGCTTTTTTCCGTACATTTAGCCACATATGTCCTAGGTGGAACCGAGGACATATTTGTTGCAGAGAATGGAACTCACATCAAGAACCTAATCTGCATGCTCGAAGGGGAAAATTTCAGCAACGCAGCTGAAGTTCTCAGGCAGCTCACGGAATTCGTTCGGGTCATAAGAACTATGATATTATTGTAAGCCTTATTCAAGTGACCAGATACAACAAGGGAGAAAATGCTGGTGGAGCAATATATACCTGCCCTCATTTACTTGCTCGAATCGTCTGCAGAAAGGCACATTTGCGCTAGAGAATGTTTCAAGGATCTTTTAAGGTTTGGTGCGATTTCCAGGCTCCTTGAATGCTCGAACATATTTTATTAATCATCGGGACAGGAGATGGCCAGGCGCAGCTTGTCCAGTCAAGTGCCAAGGCAACATTGGAAAAGCTGACCAATAGCATGGAACCTGAATTGAAAGAACAGGCAACAGAAACACTGAAGCTCTTCGAGGTGTCAGACGAGAAAGAAGGCCAAGAGCTAGAAGTTGACAACGAGGACATTTATAGCGAGGATGAAGAGCGACTCTCTGATGATGACATGGGTTTTGGACTATTCGATTGAGTCTTTGGTTCTTCCAATGCGACGTGGCTTAGTGTGGCTCGGGATCACACATGCTGTCCTATCCTTGAAAATGTAAAGCGTTATCGGCATTTCCCTGTACTATTAAGTGGAATTTCATATCAACAGAGTCTATCGGAACCACGAGCTTGTTGATCTTGATTCTAGGATTTTTGACAACACTTGGAAAGCGGCGTTGAGATGATCGTTGTATCTGATCCGAACACTTTTGAAAAGACCGCTGAGTCTTGGAAGGGAAAGCATCATTTATGCCGAAGACTTCTCAATGAGTTCATGCTAATCCCGCAGGACCCGAAATCAGAGTACCTTTCCTCTCATATACTCCGCACACGTGTACGGGTCTATTGAAAATAGTACCTCGTTTTCGTCGGTGCCGAGGCTTATCTTTGATCTTACCGGACCCGATTCTTCCGCGAAGGTGAACTTCCAGTTACTGATCAGCCTTGGATTTGGGATCTCGCTGGGAAGCTTCGTACAACTTTCTTGAATCAAATTGAAAATCGACATTCCGTTTTTAGACATGAACTTTTCCCACTGTTGACCAGCGCTTATTTCCGTAGAAGCTTAGCGGCGGTCACTCAGAATGCCGCGGAGCCAGGTAGGCGGCGAATGATCATGAATATACGAGATTGTAAGATCTCGACAGTAGAACTACCTACGACGAGGTCTGGGCCGAGTGAGCCGGTCTATGAAGTGGTGGCGTCCTCAAGACTATGTGGCTTTCCCGGAAAAGAATAATTGATGTAGTTTTGACCAAGCCTCAAATTTTACCTCGGCCATCCAGCGACTGAGAGTTGTTGGAGCCCTGGAGGTTATGTGTTGATGGCACTGAGCCTGAGCTTATGGCAACTGTATTGTTGGGTTGCGATGTTCCTTGAACGCCGAAAGATCTGCGGGACGTATATTGCGAGTTAGACTGACGGGCCGGATAATGCGACGCGCTCCAGTCAGTGGCAGAAGCTATATTGCAACCTCCCCCGAGATTTGACTCGTCGAGTGGACGGGGATAGGGAGAGCGTGTCGCTGGACTGAAGTTCTCGTGAGGAAGAGGGACCCCTTGTGAAATCGATTCGTGGTGCAGGAATCTGGTTGGTGGGACAAGCGATATGCTTGAATCCGAAAACTGTTCATAGTCGATATCTTCGTTAGCTGATTGTAACTATGAGGAAGAGGTCCTCACCTGATTTTCTCCAGGAAAATAAGAGTCAGAACGACGTTGTTGAGTGTAAGGCTGCCCATGCCCTCGCGTGATGGAAAACTGATTTTGGATTGAGTGGTTGGGACCTGGAAATGCTGGACCAGGTGCGGCGTAGGATAAGGCGGAAAATTCCATTGGTACAAGGAGTTTGACGAATAGATTGGCGACACTGAATCGGATGAAGAGGTGGAACCAACCGTTTGTGGGGGCGAGATAGAATGTACGAGCTCGTGTGTTACACAGGACTGGCTTCCTGACGGAAGGCCTTCGATACTTTCCATAGAGGACTGAGAATTAGGGTCTGCGTGTCCGACTTGAATATCTTGTCCCTCTCCGTGATCGGGGTCAGCCATTTCAAGACGACTAGAACGACAACCAGGTCAGGTCGTAGCCTGACACTATGTTAAGTGCCTACTTAGTGAAGGTGTTGAAGAAATACTAGAAGCCCGGTTGACGACATGGACTGATATTATAAACGTGTACGTACCTCGTTTTCTATGTGGCTCAATTTTCGTTGCTTCTTCCTCTCTTTTGCCTTCTTTCGAGGCGAGCGACGTGTAGGCTTCTTTCCGAACCCACTTCCAGAGCCTGTACTTGATGGAAACATGATAGAGGAAGAGGAAAGCAAAGAGCACAAAATAGAGGACATGGATGATCGCGTCCATATATACCTTGTCGACGACGAGTTTTAACCTTTTTGAGATATTCGGGCATGCGTTTCAAGGATTACCTGAAATTCAGAGACTGGAACTCACCGTACTGACTTCCCACCTTCATATTTCTCCAACTCCAAAAGGCGAAAATGCAGGGTAGGTCGCTAAATTCCCGCCGTCATGTCCATAATTACCATTGGCACGCGAAAGACATGCAAGCGCAGGGTTTGAGCATCGGTAGGTAGGATTAATGCCTGAAGCCATCTATATCACTGGCACCTCTTTCTATAAAATTATTTATCATCAGGATATTCGCACGGCACAGATGAGAACATTGAATCCGGCGCCGGATCGCATACTCGACTGGATCAAGGTCAAGGACACACGGAAACAACTAGCATTGTGAGTGGATCCGTATAGTATCAAACATGCTTATCCGCTAAGACTAACAGTCAAAACGATTTAAGGCGACCTTAAACTTACTCACTGGGTTTGGGATCGCAGTTTGAGATTTTCCAAGTCTTGAGGTTTAAAACGCTTAGATCCGTAATCCACAGTTCTGTGGCCTTCGCGTGGGATTCCCTTCGAGAAAGACGAAATGAAAGACGAGAATAAAATGACATGACAGTTTTAAAAAAAAACACCTCCCAAACACTGGCACGCGGCGAACGAGGCAGCCAGAATCAGGCAAGAATATCTGCGAAGACGTCGACCGGCCATGCGCCCGCTCGTTGGCTTGTAATAGACTGAATGCAACCACACATTTTGGCCATGCTTTAGGCGAGAGCAGAATGTCTCTTTTTCTCTTTCGATCTCGGTGGAGACCATGCATTTGCAACGTTGATTAAGGTTACAGCGCGTCCTCGTCCTCGTGAGTGAAGGGAATCCCAAAATTACGAAGTGGCAAGAAGAAAATGGAGATAATCGCTGAGAGACGAGCTCATGTACGATAAATCCCTAGATTTCGTGAGGGACTTGTTCAACTTCACCTAAGAAAGGCAAAATAGAGAAAACCCATTTCAAGAATGATGCAGGGTGGACGTTGAAAGAAGGCGATTGACTTCAGATTGATAACTGACATCTGGTGTGTCCTCGTTCATGTTTCATCGCGCATAGAGCCGAGCCGCCTAGATGCACAGGAACGAGGCTACGCTGGACGCTGTTGATAGGGTCGTTCGTCCCCATAACTCCGTTAAGGTATCTGGAATAAACTTACCTTCTTTAAACTCTACAACAGGATGCAGGAGGATTAGATGCACCTGGAAAGGTCTCCGATTCGCCGAAGAATTTTCGTTTCCGCCCATTCCGACAGCACGTTAGGGGGCTGACTGTGTATATCCAGATTGAGTCCCAAAATACGGTGAATTCAAAAAAGAATGTACATTGCCCTTGAGTTCGACGTGTTTGGGTGACAGGAATGGGATGGGCTATATTGTCAAGGTCAGGACGACTTCCCATGTCATTCTTTCAAATGTTAATGGACATCAAGAGAGAATATCGAGAAGTGGTTAGCCAGTTGCCGGTTCAGAGTCCGTAAGCGGGTTTCCCTAAATATAAATGGAGAGGTCCAGATGCGGTTTCGGGACCATGACGTATAAATGTCTGGAGAGGAGCCGCCGATAACCCCAACAGACAATTCACGGCTTGCATAAAATGTTCCTCGAGGCCGTGAGGAAGCGGTTCTGGTGCCGCGGTTGAACGAGAGATTGAGTATCAGCACAAGTCCTAATTATCAAAGTTAACCCCATGGGTCGAGGAGCTCTTAAGTTTGATAACTCGCCTTGAAGTTAATGATAAGAACACCCACATGTCGTGAAATACTTTTCCTCGTGTATATGCAAGGTCACATCAGAATAGAAAAAAGAAGAAATTAAGAAAACCGTCGCATGCCAGGTGCAGCATACATGCTAGGTTTAGTCTTCGATGAAGATGGCGTGTGGCACCGCCAATCGCACTCGATACCCGAGACAGAAGGAAAAAACGAGGAGCCAAGAGAGCCCTTTCCACCAAGGGTCGTCGTTATTTGGTTTGATGATCGAGCTATTTCTTGACGTAATCCATTCTTGATTTTATCGTTCGAACTTCGAAGGGACCAAAAGAGAAAGAGTTCAATAAACATGTCTTCGATGAGATCGTTAGTTTTTTTATTATCCGAAATTTGAGCTTCATCTACCTTGGGTCCCATTATTTGAGACTGGAAATTTTCAATAAATCAGGGGCATCAGAAGGCCGTCGGTGGCGGAGTATTCTGCCGCTGATGTCTCCTCAATGAAGCGGCGAGTCAGGCAAGAGATGAATTGATCAGTATTTAAATTTTGGCCTTGTGCGAGCCATGCGCAAGATTCGAAGCGATCTGGCAGGCTATTAGCATCGGTCGGTATTCCAACATGCAATGTTCCTCTCTGATCGATGATCGGATGAAGCGGTATAGCTCTCCACATTTACCCTTGAAGACGCAGGCAAAAAAAGCACGTAGACACTATTCATAGAACGGGACGATCAGAATTGAAAGCAGTGGGGCTAAGGATACATATGCGAATGAGAAATTTCAATTTGACCGGTCCTTCGAGTCACCCACGGCAAGTCTAATATCCGGCAGAGATCAGGTAATCGGCGAGGCCCTCGACAATGGGGGTCGTTTCAGCTGCTTGTACAGGCGCCTGGTACTCAGCGACGAGAACAGCTTGCTTTGTCTTCACGATCACGGCACCGTCAGCCTACAGTCCAAAAAGGCTGATCAGACAATGAGATTGACCAATGACGCGAAGAACACGAACCGCTTTCTTGACCTGAATAGTCCTCGGGTCTGCAGATAAGGTAAAGAACTTCTGGCCTGCGAGGCGCACTCCGCTCGCTTGGACAGTATCTGGTTTAACGAAGCCGTTGATGATGGCTTTCTGCTCATCAGTTGAAAGCTAAGCGTGTGAGATGAAATCAGTCATGGCGATTATCCATATAGAAAGGTGAGCGCACGGTATATCCAGGCGTTGTTGCCCAAACCCCTCCAGCCAGGCCAAGGATCGCAGCTTTGGCGACCTTGCCACTGCCGACGAGGTTGTTATCGACGTAAGCTATAAATCCGGCTGTGAGCTTAATTTCTTGAGATCCTGCACAAGATAACACAAACCTTGCCACGACATAACTAAAAACGCAAATTAAGAGAGTAAAAGAGAGTAGATGGGACTGGGTTGACGAAGGTGGACGTTGAGGAGAAGGGGCCAATTATGTAAATATCCCATTTAATTATTTATGTGCTCGGAGATGCCCAGATAAGATTATGACTATTCCGTGGGAAATGGTAAACTAAATCGGCCCGAAGTGGTAATGACCTGTGGCAGATAGTTGGCAGCGCAAAAGTCGCTACTCGCGATCGCCTGCTCTGTCTTGCACTACGACCACGTCCTCATGTCCGGTGGACACCAAGGGCGTACGTCGGACCTCAAACTCCTGATTCAATATCATGGAATCAAAGCCACGCAGTACTTTGCAAAGTTCACCCAGGAGTCAGAGAACGTCGTACGAGATGATCTAACTTCTTTGAAGCTGCCCCATCCGAAAAAAGGGAATGTAACACTCCTTTCGCATGGATATCTTGAGTGTTTTTGGCCTGCGGTGCAGAAGGGCGGGGTGCGTCTTTGGCCATTGGCTTCTTCCACGTATTGTCTCACATGATTTTGAATGTCAGACCCTCTTCAAACACATCAATGGCAAGATTAATTCGGAGCCGGAGACAATGAAACAACTGTCAATGTATTTGTTGTAGCCAACCACGCAATTTGGGCCCTTCTGATTCGTTACAATAGCTCGACACTGACTCTCAAAGAAATGTATGTACCAAACAGCCATTTCTTCAGTTGTTCTCACCTACGTTATAGAAACAGCCATGGTACTAAACCAAACGAACTGAAGCGTCCCAATCCGTACGCAGAACAGTCTCACTCCGAAGCTCCTTTTCCGTCCAAAAGAGGCCCTGCTCTTCCAGATCAGCATGTTCTTGCGTTAAGCATCAGAAAGGACGCTCAGAGGGACCGTCCACACCCGAGTAAATTTGCAAGGGTTGAACGAGATGGTGTATGTCGAGTACAATTGCCATTCGCTTCTTTTTTGAACCGTTTTCAATGTTCGTAACAGATTTCAACAGCGGTCCCGTCAGCAGGACGTTGGGAACCCGAACCTGTGAGCCAGCCACCTCCAATTGTCCCAACAAATTCAGGAAGGTTTTCCACACAACCTGGCGGAAATCCGGAGGGAAAGACGAGTTCAAACGCCACCGCGACTGAAAGTCAGACACGTGCAACGTCATGGGCTTTGCGAACGGAACGCGGTTCATTTTTGAATCAGGATGTTGGAAAGCTAGACGAGGCGCAAAGTCGGTTTACCGGAAGTCCGACGGTTGCCGGGGAGGCTCGAGCTCCCATAGCTCCAAGAGCGCAGGTGTGTCTGCCTCTTGCACAGACTGCAGACGACCAGTTGATACCAATCAGAGGGAGTTCCTGCATCCCTCGCCAAAAGTAAAGCCCACTCCTGTGGTGCATGCTGTGGTTTGTGCGATTACTCTTGCTAACAGGATTACAGGCCTGATCCTTTTGTTATGCACTCTTCAGAAGCAGGAGCCTATAGACACTCCAATTCCCGCCTTTAAGCCAAATCCACCTCAGCGGCTGGATAGTCGGGACGATATCGTGGATAATCACGTTGCTGTATGTCGGCTTCGAGTTGATTACCTGGCTGTCTCATTTTCGTCCTCTTTGAAAGCATCACACGCCAGTCGTGAAACCCCAGGACTCGAATGCATCTTCCGGTAACAAGATAGAAGCTTCGGACAAGAAGAAAGGCGATATAGTTGTTCAAGACTTTCTCAAATCTCTTGTTTGTCTTTTCAAGCCCTCTACTTTCCTTTCTCGGATTCAACGGTTCGCACTTTTTCAGAAGTTGAAAGCCAGTGGTCAAACTACGACGACGCAGACGGCAAAAGGAAGCCATGAAGTTCCAGACATTCACCGGAAATCTGTGGTTCGGTTCATTCTGTCCTTCATCCACCTTTTCTCATCAATCTGGATTAGATACCTAAAGCACACCAATCGAAGACATTGAACTCTAAAGCATCTCCGATTCCTTGGGACACAGTAGCTGCCGCACTATCGACTTTTCAGGCGGTGAGAAATTGACTCTGAGTCTCTTCCAAAACCAAAAAAAAACTTAGACCATTATGGCTCAGCCTGGTCGACCCCAACCCGAACCTCAGAGCAATGTACCAGCCTCGAATTCATTCAACGTTTCGCAAGTCCCGTCCTCCCGGCCACATATGCATGAGCCACAAACAATCAAGGTGCCACTCATAACATGGCCCATCATAGTTTAGGCCAGCTACTTAAATAGACTGTTATAGGCAGCCTCAATTCTTCCAACACCGCCTCCGTCTGCACCGTTCCTCTCCTCTTCTGCTGCCTTCAATATCAGTTCGACGTTCTCAAAGGTGCCTCACCCCCTGCCGGCAGACTCAAGCTTTCATTCGAGCCTAGCCTTACAGGCTTCGAACCATCAAAGCCTAGATTCCGTACTGCCTACACCCTGTGCTTCTTCCGCATCACCGCCACCTCCTGGTGTTGCACAGACCACAAAAACGCGGCTTCAACAAATCAACCCATCATCGGTCCAAGCGCAAGCACAGACACAGGCACAAGCACAACCTGAGGACCGGCATCAAGAGCAAGCACCTGACATCGATATCATGCCCAGGAAAGGCAGTTACCAAAATTCGCATGAGTCGTCGACTCGACCACGGGTCGTCGAGAACGACTTTGCGGCCATCCAGCGCCTCACGCGCGAGGCTTGGGATATCAAGAGGCAGATCACGGCTCAAGTTGTAAGAGAGGCTGCGATCATCTCTGAGCTGCAGGAGCGCAATTCAGTTTGGCTTCCTGATCCCGTTAAATTAGGCTGCGACCCTTCTGCAGGTGTGTTTTATATATATATATCATGTTCCTGATCGGTTCTCATCATGACCTTTTCTTTCAATGACAGACATGAAGGAAGAACTAGCGAGGCTACGCCATGAATTGAAAGAGGAGAGGAGGCTTCGACAGGAAGCCGAGGATGCCATAATGGACATTCGCCGCGAATGCAAGGAGCCCTTTGTCGTCCCGAGCCTGCTTGAAGCTTTCCTCCACATCTCGAAATTAACAACTCGTGCCATCCAACCTGTTACCTCCAAACCTGCAACCAGTTCGGTATCTGGATTTTCGAAGGACGTGACGATGGATGGGCTTGTAGATTCCACGTCGCTCTGACCAATGACTGGTTGATGGTCAGGATACATGATGAGAAGAGGCTTGCAGTTTTGTTTGCCTTACCGTGTACTACCAAATTTTCCGACACACAGACACACGCACGAACACGCAATATTCATTCTGCAATAATTTTATATTTCCCAAAGTGATTCACTTCATAGCATAATCATAATGTCTGTGTAACATTCTTCTCATGTGGACGAGTGACAAGATTCTCAGAGGTCCCTAGGAATGCTATGATTTTCCGCCTTTCTTCCCTGCCTTCCTCTCCTTCCGCTTTCTGCCAATGATGGAACCCAACGGATTGCTAGTTTTCGGCTTTGCTTCTGGCACAGGTTCAGAAGTTTTAGGCTTTGTTTTGTCTTCAGAGGAAACACGACGCTTTTTCGGAGACGGTTCACCCGACTTTGAACGGTCATCCCTGGGCTCTTTCTTGGGTTTCTTGTCAGCACGACTAGTCGAAGCCTACATTGAAAAGAGGGCCATAAGGAAATGAAACAAAATACTGTCAGTCAATGTTACTCACAAGTGTTTTATCCTGGTCCTTCTGTTCTTTCTGCATCGCACTCCGCCTCTGCACAACCTGGATATTCTCAATCGAAAACTCCACAATCAGAGTGCCCTTCCCGCTCTTCGTCCTTCCGTGACCGTCCTCCGCCCTCTCGATCTCCTCTTTCAGCCTCTTCATCCGAGCCTCGTCCTTCTCGCTTTCCTCTTTCGCGCGTTCTGTTTTCAATATGTTCTCCAGCTCGTCTTTCCACCAGGACTCGAACAAGGTTCCAACCTCCGGGTTGTTGTTTGCCCAACGCAGGAATCGTAGTGCGTGTCAGAGTGCCGGTGCATTTCGACAAAGCCGTAGCCTTTGCTTCTGCCTTTACCTGTAATTGGGTCGACTCGTTCGGCTTGGCGGACGATCTTGGTCTGTTTAACTCCAGTATCTCTGCCAGTGAATTTACCCTTTTTCTTCTTGTCCGTGTCAGCAGGCTCTTCCTTGGCTTTAGTATCGGCCTGTTTGGCAGTAGGCGCCTCGGCCAACTCATCTGCAGTGAGAGATGTTCTTGTGCCCTTCTTTACTTCAGTGTTGAACGCTTTGAGAGCATGCGATACGAGGCGCTTTAGCATGCGCTCGGTAACGAAGATCGGTATTTGTCGCACGCTGAGACGCGTTCTGGAGATAAATAGTGATGGGTTGGACTTAAGGAGGGCTCGACGGGCGTTGAAGGAACTCGTGCGGCGTTCGACTTCAGCTGGAGTGAGGTTCTCCGAAGCAGGTGTGTTCGGCATGATGACTGTTTCGATAAATCAGTCTTCAAGGAAAACTATGAAAGATTGCAAACTTGCCTCCTTCTCGGATAAGGTACATGTTCCGCTTGTCGGCCTTCTCTCGCATCCTCTCGTTGTCCTCCTTGAGTTTTCCAGCCACGTCTCTTGTAACTGCCCTGACAACGTCGAGTGTACGTCCATGCAAGACCAGACTTTGCGCTAAACTTGACGATGGATCCGGAGTGAGAATCGAGGGCAGAGAAAATGGATTCTTCTTTGGCTGTGGATTGTCAGTAAATTAAGGATCGAACCTTCGTGATGTTGTGTTACTAACTGCAGTGCTAGAATGCCCTCCAGTTGTTTCAGATCGTAGGAGATCGCTTTGTTGGACGACTCGGTCGGCATCTTCGAGGTTCCAAAAACATGCAAAGCCAGTACCTCTCGACCGACCGGTTGCTAGATCGAGAGTAATGCGAGCATATCGAAGTGGTCCGAATCCTCTGAATCTGTGGCAAGCATCAGTGGTGCTGAAAGAAAAATTGTGAAGAGGCATACAAGGTCCTGAGTTCATCTTCTGTGGCATTGAAAGGAATATTCCGGATGAACAGCGTTGTGCCTGTTTCTGGTGGCGGTAGCTGAGGTTTTACAGGTTCGTCTGCGTTGTCCTCTTCGTCATGCGAATTTTCGTCCTCACTATCGTCCTCGCTTCCACCGTGCACGCCTAGACCACCTTCGCTACCATCTTCTTCGCTATCCTCACTGCTGTCGCTGTCACTCTCACTTGAGGCAGACCCATCGTCCATCTCCACGTCCTCCTGAATCTTGGCTTTCTCTTCCTTCCACTTCTCTTTACTTAACGCCCAATCGACCGCGATGACTCGCTCGGTAGCCCGCTTGTCATCGACTTTGTTCTCCTCCATTTCCACGTCCTCGTCTCCGTCCTCGTCTCCATCCTCATCGGCCTCTGCGCCTTCCTTTGCGCCAGCTGCCGCTGCCGCCGCTTTCTTCTCTAACCTCTTCAGTTTCTTCTTCTTTTGCTTATCCGCAACTAGTGTTTGGGCCGTCCCAGCACGTACCACCATACCGTTACATCCTTCAATAGCCCTCTCCGCATCCTTCTTACTGAGCATCCACACGAAAGCGAAGCCCTTCGTACGCGGTTTCTTCGCAGCAGCATAGGCAGCAGCCACGCTGCTCTCTGCTTTGTCCTCTTGCTTCGGTTTTGTGGAGTCGTCCACGGCCGTTGGCTTATCGTCTGTGGGTATGTGGATTGAGTGTATTGGGCCATAAGGGAGAAAAACAGCGCGTAGGTCCTGTTCATTAGCGTTGAAGGGTATGTTGCGCACTATGAGTCGGCTGGCGTGACTGGGAACAGCTACGGCTTTGCCCTTAGGATCTGTTGTAGCAGAATCACTAGTGCCTTTGGCGTGTTTTGGGTTGGAGATGGGGTGGGATAGGGTATCGAGCCGCTTTTTGAGGGTTACGGAGAGAAGGCAGCCTTTGTAAACGTGTGCATGGAGCTTGTTGACTGCATCGTAGGCTGATGTAGATGAATTAAATAGAACGTGGGCTGAAAGTTCAAAATGTAATGTTAGAGACAACAACACACTCGGAACAGAAAATATAACCAACCAATAGTGGGGTCGTCTTCTCCATTGTCGTTTTTGATAGGCCAGTCGACCTTCTCTGCGCCATTATACTTTCTGATCTTCTTCCACAACACTTTTGAGTCTATTGATGGAGGTAAACCTGAAACGACAATTGTTCGAATTGCTAGAGGGTCGTGTGGAAGCCTTGGCTGTTGATAGGCAGGTCGAGGTTTGGATTCCTTCTTCACAGTTTCTTTCTTTTCTGTCTTTTCCTTGGGCTGTTAGGAATTTATTAAGTTCGTCGTAAATTCAAAACTACCATGTAAACACACCTTGCTATCCGCCCATTGAACCCTCAACTTCCTTCCAACAAGATTTATCCCGTCCTTGGAAATATTTTCATAGGCACTCTCTGCATCTTCCTTCAACGCAAAAGAAACATATCCGACGCCTTTGGAAACGCCCGTTCCATGCTCTGTAACCACGAAAGCAGACCTTACGGGTGCGATATCAGAGAAAAGGGTCTGCAAATCCACAGAAGTAGCTGTGTATGGCAAATTTGAAACGAATAACGTCGAGCTGGATGGTCATATGTTAGCAAGAAAAAAGGCGATCTTCAGTCGAATTTTTCACAGTACCCATGGATCACAGAAGTAGAACCGTCCTCTTCTCTTTCCTTTCTCTTTCCCAGGCTTGAAGACATGGATTATAGAGGCCTGGTCGTGGTCTGCAATCGCTCTGCAGAAATGTTCTGCACATCTTTTTTCTGCAGCGGTTTAGGGAGGCGGCAAATACATACAAATTCTCTCGGCCCGCCATCCTGGCTGTTACTTTTGTTGGAAGAAAAAGAAAAAAAACTGACCTTCGTCCGAACTTGCACTGTGTCTACGTGCTCTACTTCCTACTGTCTTCCGTTTTATCAGCTTGCATATATTGTGAATGTACCGTACACCCAACGGCAACTATATTTACTATCCCTACCCACAAAGCAACCGACGTGCACTATATTATCCAACATCCAGGCAACCTTCCATTTACCGGCGTCCCTTCAAACAATCTCACCCAAGCGCACGCTTTGCATCCGATCAGGATATGCCATTCAATTCAATTTCATATCTTTATTTAGCCAAGACTCCAACAACTGAAGAAATAGTCGTCGCGGCAAAACAATATTACTGTGAGTCAGATAACATTCTGTGTAGAAGTAGAAGCACTGGACTGACCTCTAGCGTCTAGAAAGAATGACCTTCCAATGGTGGAGCTATTTACCACAGAATTGGCTAGAGTCGGAGCCTTTGTCGTCAGGGTTCCCGACATTTAGATCGTCGCAAAATTGAAATCTTGATAGACCTGAACGCTAAAACGTGTCCAGAAGCCTTTCAATTATGATGTCCCTTCCTCTCCCAGATTTTTATAGGCCCAATGAACAAACGAGGTTCCCCGTATTTTCGTCCTTCCTTCCTGAGCCATGCTCAGTGCACCGTCAGAGGCACCTAAACGTTGGTTTTGCGCAAGAAACCCTCCATATCCCTGAAACGCTTCCGCTCGCAGCCTAATCTCAGGGAGTCGAAGGGCAGTAAAGAAGGAATTTCGTCGGAAAGTATTGCCCTCGAAAAGGTACACCTCACGTTTTCTAAAAAGCTGTAGTAAGTTTACAGTCTAACCCTGGCGCATACAGCCTTCTCTGAAGGTTCTCGTGGAATTTACGGAGTCCAACCAAGATGAAGAGCCTCCGCCAACCTCGCCTATCTCCATTGTCCAACTCAATGTGCTTGTTAAAGAACCGGTGAGTCTTTAGAAATCCTTTGCCCGCCACTACTGAACAACGCACAAGAACTCAAACGTCGAGATGCCACTGGGACCTCCGTCACCCATAGCCCCTCCAACGACTGAAGACGACTTTGAGCAGGCCATAAACGATGCACTGCGATATAAAGAAGCCTGTGCAGCAGCCGAAGACGCTGCAGAGGAGGAAGCGCGTCGGCGGTTTAAGCATTATCAAGACATGTATTATCTGGAAAAGGCGCTGCAGGAAAAATCTGCAGAGGCGCATAAGAAGCTGCAAATACTCCTTAAACGCGCTCGACAGGCTGGTTTTACACACCTCGCACCGCCGCCGAGGGGGACTCCTGATGGGAGGGAGAGTCGGGCCTCTCATGATTCAATAGATCGATTTATCGACCGGGTGGAAAGTAGGAAAGTGGTGGATGTCATAGGGTAAAAACCATTTTGTAAATATCCAGCGAACCGTGTAATATCTGATCTTCTGCACACTCATCTTTCAATCTTGTTCTTTACAGTGTTGTCATTTCGAGAAATCATCCCAGTGTATTTTTCATTTTATCTCTTTACTTTCGTCCCTAAGCACACCACTCTTTGGATTCAAGAACTCGCTTCTGGTATTACAATCGACCCCTCCATGATTTCCACGGCTCCTCCTCCCAATTGGATCTTCAATATCTCGCATCTTCCGATATCAACTGCACTGCGATGTCACTCCTCCTTCCCATTTCAACACCCTGCAAAATACTGATCTTATGATGGCCCCCTCCTCTCGCTAACCAACCCCCCAGTGTGAAGCTGCAGAACCCGTCGCTGGGTCCTCGAGTGTCCCGTCGAACATCCTCGTTCGGATAACGCCATCTTCATGCTCATAGAATGCATAAAGACCAACAAACTCCCCACTCTCCTAGTTCTGGCACGGAAAGGTGCTCAGGCGATGGCTGGAGGCGTGCAAGGGCATCCTCCGACGTCACTTGGAGGAGTATGAATGTCATGCCTTTCACGATGGACGCCAATGCTTCTGGACCGTTGAAGCCATTAACATAATCCGCGTCTTGCAGACGTGGTTGGAGAACCTTTACGCGTGGATGCGCATAGGGAGGGTGGATCTTGAAATTTGTCGGGACCTGCAGCTGGACCCTGCCGTTCTCTTGTCGCACAACGGGGATATCACCAGCCCTCGTCCGGAGTGTGATGGTTTCTTTGGAAGGGAATGTCGAGAGCAGATACCACCCACTGCCTATTGTCGGATGACCAGCAAATGGCAGCTCTTTGTCTGTCATAAATATGTCGATCTGATGGGTTCATCTGGGTTGCCTTCGTGCAGGAAGACGGTCTCGGAGAGGTTGAATTCACGAGCGAGTCTGCTTCTGGCTTTGGGAAGGAGCGGGGACGTCCTTTGGAACCCGAACGATAGCCAGAGGGTTTCCAAGGAAGCGAGTTGCTGTGAAGACGTCTAGAGTGGTGAACTTCAGTTTCTGGGACATGTCAGTCAATTGCCAGTGCGCAAGGACGCTAAGGATTCCAGAGAAGAACTCGTTTGCTGATGAAAGTGACTCGAGATTCGTCTTGACAGTCCGGCCCGAAAGGAGAGGCAATTCTAACCGGCCCCTATGTTACAGTAGCACTCTTCGTTCAGTAACCACTCCCATCTATCGCTTCTTCCAAGGTGATCTTAGTGCCATGGTCAAAGGGCTATAAAACAGGTATGTTTGTGTAGCTGGTCTACTTGGCCCGTGAGGCGGAGGCGGCGACGACTCACCGCACCTCTGAGGAAGAGTGTGTGAAGAAGTTCTTGATTGACGAGTCAAATCAGCCAACTTTGCTTGTTCATAAATACTTTCACCTTCTTCGAATTCCTGATCTATGATCAAAACCTATTTCTGTGACTGAAAGCGCGACCATGGAGCTGGATGGCTTTGTAGGCGATGACGAGATTGATTGGAATGAAAGGATCCCCTGGGACGACAACATGAAAGATGTTAGTAAGCCAATCCGCGCCCACGTCTCGACTTTGAACGTTCAACAGGTTCAAGTCGAATTACCGGACAGTATATTCCAGCTCCTCAAGCACAATAACCCACTAACACCCGACGACGTTCTCAAATCCAAAGAATACCAAAACGATCTTGCAGTGCCACTAACCTCTGTCGACAACCGAATTCATCCATTACATCCCAGATTGTCGCTCTCCAGGACGAACTACGGAGCCTTGAGGTAGAGAGGATAGGTATGCAAAGCAATCTCAGGCATGCGATATCGTGCGCTCTCCGATTCGCCGTCTGCCGCCAGAACTGGTGCAAGAAATCGTCTGCCATCTGGTTCCTCTTGACGATCACATCATGTCAAGGCGCAACCATCTACTTTCGATAAGCAAAGTTGCTCAAGCTGGAGAACGGCTGTAATTTCGATGCCCCGACTGTGGAACCAGTTCGAGATAGACACACATACAGCGCTCTCCGAGAAATCAGATGAAGCTCAAGGCTGTTACCCTGGAATACTCGAAGAGAGCACAATCATTCCGCTAGACATCAAGATTTTTCTTAGTGACTTCGAAT
Organism: Galerina sulciceps; assembly: GCA_023014345.1. NCBI lineage: Eukaryota > Fungi > Basidiomycota > Agaricomycetes > Agaricales > Galerinaceae > Galerina > Galerina sulciceps. The sequence continues at coordinate 809,885 of JAEDXJ010000026.1, forward strand.
TCCGTGGTACCAAGCATGAATGCTCTCACCGCTTTTTGTCCTGGCTCGTTTCTCAATGGCCTTCAATCAATCGCGTTCGCAGTCTTCAAATAACTTCTTTCCGCTTCCTTGAGATCCTGGCTCAAGAGCTCACAGAACCTGCAGCCTTTGATAGCCTGGAACGACTGGTTATCTTGCATGGGAGAAGCACGAAAACCCTCAGAAATGTTATTGTATTTGATACGATACGGTTTTTGGGAATTTACTTGCTAATACCCCACGCCGCAGACTCTCTATGGACAAGGCACTGTTGGGAATCTCTTACTCAACCTCCATATTCCGTTTCAGCAGGTCACCCATTTTCCTGGATAGTCCAATGTCCTTCAGTCGTTGGGCACTGCTTCTCAAGAGCTTCAGTGCACTGCGCTTCGGTTTTTTTCTTTGGTGAACGTCATGGCACCAGCACGCTGATATTGGCAGTCCATCTGGAAGGCCTAAAAATTTGTCGCGGATTTTCTGACTGCCCAGGTTGCCTGACGGCATTCAAAGAGCAACTTTCCGAACTTTCGCATTTGGAGTTTCACATTCGTCGAGCGAGAATTGGCCAAGTCAAAATGCACCCCCGTTCCAGGACTGCCTTCGCTTAAAACATTGTCATTGTTTTTTATGCAGACGGCTCCGATCGAGGCTGTTATCCATCCTATCCAACAGCCCAGATGTAACTACCTTAGAGCTCGGACTCCCAGCCTCGCAGTGGGGCCCACTTCTCAGCGCTCTCACGCATGACGACTCGGGCAAACAATCTCAGATACTTCCATTACTATCATCACTCGTCGTTCAGGCTTTGGTACCGCTCGATTCACTATCTTGGACAGGCAGCTCTTTCGATACGGAGCCATGCCAAGAGTTAGTCGATATGATCAGCTCGAGATTTGTGATGGACCTAGAAGCAACAGGTCAAAGTCTGCTTGCCGTATCTCTTCTTCTGGTCAAGCATTCAAACTATGATTTAATCGAGAGCAGGACTCGACAAGCCCTGCTGCCCTATATAAATGCTGGGCTTTCCTTCCAAATCGTCAATAAGGACGCGGCTTTGGAGGATGAACGCATGAATAGTTATCTCTCCGCTGACTGGGAAATCTGCTCCCAAAGTCTTTATGCTCAATCAAGGACCTCATAGCTGTGTTTGAACTTCAACATTTCCCCGATACTCCAGACAATTATATACACTGACAATGGATATACAAGGACCATAGAAAAATATCAACTTATTATGTTAGGCACACTTTTTCACGACCCCTTTCGAGTCTGTAGAAGGCAAATGTAATAAATCCACGTGCGAAGTGGTGAGTTTGATCTTATATTTGAGTGTGTAGCTCAGCGTTGGTGCCTCGAATGATAGAAAAACATGCTTCCTCTCTGTCTTGGCGGGAACGAATGGTGGCTCAAAATGATATCAAATAGGTGTACTCTGGTTGAAGGTTACGAAATAATAGCAAGCCATGCGTAAAAGGATCGGCGTAAAGTATCGTATGATACCAGCAGCTCGAAGTCTAAATTATCGTTACCTTTTCTGACGAAATTTTCAAGATATCGCAGCATGACGCGCCAAATTTGTGGAGGGAACTTCAAGCTTCCCATCGATTTCCTAGCACCCTCTTCGCTTTTTGATATGCTAAAACTACATGTCAGTCAAGATCATGATAGCCAGACACGATAATATAACCTTTTTTGAATTTTTCCCTGGCACTAGAGGATGCTGAACGATGCGTATGGCAGACATCAGGAGTATTCAAGACCTTGTTCGCTAAGTGACGTAAATAGTATATTGTTCGGTTGTGTCGTGCAACCAGATTGTTTCACCCTTATCCTGCTCACCACTCTCAAGTGTACACTCGGGTCCGTGGATCTTTGATGCCCACTGCGATAGTCGGAGTAAATAACGTAGTGTCTGCTCCAGTCGAGTGATCTGATCTTCCTTCGAGTCATTGAAGACGCACTCTGAAACATTTTAGGAAACGGTGTCAAGTGTCGAAGCGGACATACTGTGAGATTCCGAAAATTAAATCCAATTTGAAGCCGATGCGAAGTTGTAGGTACTGACACGGCCCTGGCACTATAAGCGCTAGCTTTACTAGGAAACCGTCTTGGATTGAGATTATTTTCACTGTTCAGATACTGAGAGAGTAGGCGACAAATCTACCGAAAGATAGAAGATGCTCGGTTGTCGTGGGCAAACTAACTTGGCGCGACTGGATATCATTGCCGCAGACCGAGCACCGGGTCCGCTCTCCGTGGCTGATTCTCTCAATCCATAAGCGGAGAAGCCATGCGCCACACGCCAAGTTATTTTTGGCAATGGTCTATTAATAGATACTCTATATTTTTGCCAATCGCCCTCAATGCATAGGGTGAAAGTGAGGAATATTTTTGGTTTAGCACCGTCAATTTTGCCAGAGTGTGGTTCAAAGTTTCTGATTGAATTCTTTGAGAAGACGACATAATTTAGCCTTCATTACATAAATAAGTGGAAATAAATACATCGATAGCGCGTAGTTGCCAGACAGATTGAAGTAATTACTAGTAATACAAACTATACTGTATGAAAAGTATATAAGGAGAGGAAATTTTGAGGGTTCATAGACCCATTAGGTGTGAGAATAACATAGAAATTAGTTCGAGTTTGCAGCCTAAGAAAGGCATAGAGTCAGTTTGGTACAGAGATGCGAGCAATTTAAACCTACTTTGATGATATCAGAAGCCCTTTCTGCCAACAGATAAACTGGGCCTTGAGTGTGTGCACTCGGAACGAAGGGCTAGTGGATAAATTAGGAACCGAACACGTTAAGTTTGATAAAGAAGAACGTACGAAGACTGAGGCATCCACGATGCGAAGACCATCAGCTCCTTTGACTGTCAAGTCTGGGTTGACGACACCAGTATTTGCGTTCGCAGGGGACATGGAGGCAGTGCCGACAGGATGGAAGATAGTGGTGGTGAGGCCTCGGACATAGTTTTCGATCTCTGCGTCGGTGTTTGCTTTTGAGAAAACGTCACCGAATGGACCAATGACGTAGTCGGACCAGGCAGGCGCGGCGACGAAGCGCTTGATGGCCTTGACAGCCTCGCGGATGGTGAAGATGTCGAATGCAGTGGTGAAATATCTGGGGTCAATGAGCGGCTTGTCGAAGGGATTGTTGGAGGCAAGTTTTACGGTTCCACCTGTAACAATAAGTGGTGAGATCCAATCCTAATCAAATAGAAGCGAAAATACATACGAGAAGATGGGCTGATTAGAACGGCAACGATGGTCATGAAGCTTCCAGTGGGGGGTTGAGGAATTCCAGGGTTGAACCAGAAGTTCTGATAAGTAGTTTAGAATGGCTTTAAGCCAGCGAAGTGTTTATTACTTACAGAAATGATGATCTCCCAATGGGGCGAGTTGGGTCCAGCAGCCGGATCAGCAGCGACCTTGAAGATTGTGGCATTGGAAGGAATACGTGCAAATCCAAAGTTGTTGACGACGTTGTTGGCGAACATTCCGGTCTTGTTAACAACCCATTGCTCAACTGCGGCGTTGACTTGGTTTGGGTCTCTGAGGAAACCGTCGAAGCTCTGAGTGCCTTGAACGCTGAAGATGTTGGGAAGCAGAGTATGATCGCTCAAGTTGTCGCCGACGGAAGGGTTGTTGATAGTCGATGGAATTCTTAGAGCCGCGAGGTCAGAAGCTTTGCCGATACCGGAGAGTTGAAGGATCTGTGTTGTGCCGATCGAACCGGCCGAGAGAATGACTTCCTTTCTGGCGGTGACGATCTTCGAGGCGGCTAATGGCAAATGCATCAGTCGCGATGAACGCGCAAATTTGTGAAGGGTAATTACCTGATGCAGGATTAGCTACGGTACCCAAAGAGCTTCCGAACTGAACGCTGCGGAATGACTTAAGTCCCTTAGAGGTAGTTCCGGTTTGAATGAGTTTCATCACTGTAGCGTTGATGATGACGGTCAAATTAGGGCGCTTGTTTGCGTTGGCGAGGTAGCTCGTAGATGAAGAGCTCCTGACACCTCCGCCGGCAGAAGACTGGAGGAATCCAATTCCGAGGAGGCTCTGGTCACCGCCGCTCATGTCCTGGTTGTAGGGGAACTCGGCAAGCTGCTTAGTGGTGGCGAGAACACGGGGATCGATCGTCTGGTTATATCCAGGAAGACTTGTGGAGACTTCCCCGTTGAAACCATGAAGAGACGGGATAAATTGGCCGGTTGTGTTATGTCCATCGACGGGAGGAACAAATTTCTCGTGCTAGGATGAAGGTTAGTAATTTGAATGATAGGGAAAAATTCAATAAACCTTTTGAATGTACTTCTTGATGTTGGCCCATGACCATTCAGAATCGCCTGAAACTTGACTAAGACGGTTCCAGTCCTCGTTTGTACCATACTGGTGGAAGAGATAGTCTACAAATTTAGTTTGAATTAGACGGTGCTAGGTCATTGGTGTGATCCCGAAACTTACTAGCGCTGCTAGAGCCGCCTAGAAGACGTCCTCTTGGATAAGCAAAGGTTCTCCCTAGCATACCGACTTGTGGAACGACAGTGTAGTTCCAGTCATATGGCGTGTCTATCGTGTCGAAATGCCATCAATAAATGATGTTCCACAGTAAGGGAAGAAATCGACGCTCACTTGGAGTCAAGGTAGGTCCAAGGAAGGGTGCTTCAGCGGGAATTACACCTGCGTCGCTAAAATACGATTGAGCAGAAATGAAGGGTTTAAATATATACACATACCTGACACCAGCTTCAAGCACGAGGACTGAGACATTTGGGTTCTCTGTCAATCGACTGGCAACGACGAGACCAGCATTTCCACCTTAGCCAAGTGGTTAGAGAGGTGTTCAAGTGAAGGTATAAGAGGCCTACCTCCAACAATAACGTAATCGAATGTAGTTGTGGTAAGTTGCGAAATTTGAGTGAGGGTGGCAGCTAGAGAGGGAGTGAAGAAAAGAGAAGCAAGTACAAACGATAGCAGTCTAGAGGAATGCATGGTTGCAGAGAACTGGTTTTCATGGTCGATTTGACTTGAGTTTTATAGTCTATGAAGAGGACCAGAGAACGCTTAACCTCAAGTGTTTGAGCTTGACTTCGTACCGCAGATAATTTTAGAAATCCTGAAAGTGTTCATTATTTTGGGAAATGTGCCTAGAATTCGCTGCGAGTTGTCTGTGCAATTGCTCTGCAACCGAAGGCGTAAGGAAAAATATTTTTTTCGATAAGCACCAGTTGCACTGTGCTGTTTCGACCACAACGACCGACCACTGCAAATATTGCTCCCCGAGGTCTCAGCCGAATGATGGACACACAGATGTGAAGAGCGCCTGCTGAAAATAACCTTGACAATACTTGACATTGACAGTGATCTCGGGGAGTTCAGTTTACGCAATGATGAATTGCTGTCGGTAGCGAGAGAATAAGTTTCCGAGCTTGAAGAGTCAATAAGTGAGCAGGTGTTGTTTCGTGTTTTAGACTTTGATGAAAGCCCTAAGTCCCTGGGATTATTCTGGACTCCGCCAGAGGCATTCAGGACCCAGGTTGTTCGGTCCGTGTTCGAGACTGAACGAGATGAGAAGCAGTGGACAAGTTGAACCTGAGGTTGGAATGCACGCTCGGTCGCCTTTCGGAGTCGTGCAGTCCGATCAGCACGTGTTTCAATGCTCCGCCTCCGAGTCCGACCCCTCCGTCCCGACTATCGTCGAAAGTGCTCTCAGCTTGTCCCAGCAAACTCGAGCTCAACGACACCGCCACGGGTATGAATACTCACGACGCTCATTAGGTGGAAATTGTCATTGATCCAAGTCACCGCCCTCAACTCTTGTCCGAGACGCGGAGAGGCGTCGAGGGAAACTGGGTAGAACTGCTCTGGCGAACGATCGCGAAGAACAATGGTGCTACACCAGAACGTAGGATCACAGAAGGTCATATTGCATGCATATGGAACCAGAAGTTGTATCATCTTGAACAGGTGAAAATTTTCCACTCACTAACTTTTGACTATACTAATTCAGATTATTTCCCGACGATTCCCTTGCGCCTCGGCGATGTACCAAGCTACCAGGGGCAGCGATGACCGCCGTTTCCACTGATCGTAGCCCCAATGTGAGTCAAATTGTAGCATGTGTTGGCAGCTAGGGGATGTGCATACGGGAAGTGATCATTGATGCGTAGGCAGATGAGACCTGCTCCGGGTTAAACAAATCCTGAAATTAAATATAAGTACGTGAAAAAGTAGCTAGGCTGAGCGCGAAATGGGGCTGTTGAGCCAATGCCAATATCTCGACTTGTACCCTGGTGGCGAACTGAACATTTATTATTTATATTCTGGTTGTCCAAGGGGTAAAAGGCGCCATGTTTCGCTGCGGCAACGGTAGGCGGAGGTCTTTATCTGGCAGTCTACTTTGCATTCGGGCTGGAAGTACAGGATTTGACTGTACCCACTCAAATTGCCGGTTTCTGCGTTGGCTCGTCTCCTTCGGTAACGTTAGGCGCCTCTGAGATAACCGCCATCCGGGCTCTGTTCTGACTCGCCGAACAGGGACCAAGACCAAGAAAATTTATTTCGCGGATACTGTTATACTTGACGCGGATAATAATTCAATCGTAGGTTGAGAGCCGCGGAACTCCTTAGCAGCACCTGCGTGGTCAGGTATTCAATCGCATTGGCAGCTGGTAACTGCAGTTCAAGTAAAGTTACATACAAGATAGTGGGACTATGCCGGTAACCACATGGCACAGACTGGAACCAGTGGCCCTCTATTGAGAAGATTTCATTTGAAACAAGCGAACATGGATTGTGATTCCAGGAATGGTCAATGTCGGAAGCAAGTAAGGTAGTGCGCCACACAAACTGATTTCGCCGATTTAGACTTCCACAATGACACGTGATATGGTCCGTGCGCCAAGCTGCACTATATAAATCAGAGATCAAAGTTTCGAAAATCTTTACCACTCTGGCCTTTTGGCTTAGATCAAGTGTAGTATCTGTTCTTAATAGTTTAACCACTATTATGGAGGCACCGCCTCCATTCTTGGTTATCTTATTTTTGCCGCCCCAGCTCCTTGGGCTCTGCTTGCACCCCTCGGACGCGATGACCTTGCTGCTGCACTATTGGCTTGTGTCGTCGGGGGATTCCTTTTTTGAGGACTTTCTCTTTGCTGCAATACTTGTTTTCACATCACTCGATGTCGAATACGAATTCAGCAAACGGATTGACTCGATTTTTCCAACATTTTTCACTAGTGATTGATATCGCTGTAAATATATATTTATATTGACATTACTCTCCGTTGCCCCCTTTCACTGCAATCTCTGAACTGTGTTGGAATTCGTCCGTATTTTGGCTCAACGTATTCTTGTCGGTCGTCGCAGAAAATTATCCAGACAGAACCTTCTCGAAAGGTAAAGAAGTGTCCAGCATGATGTGGTATCAGGATCAGCTGATGAACTTGACGGCGGTTGACTCACTTTGTGTCTCCGCAAATGGGCTGTGCTAATAACCTTCAATCCCTTCCCTCTCAGTTTCTCCCCACACGAGTCATCTTCATCTCTCGACTACGGAGGAGTTTTCGTAAAGATCGCTTCACCGCAGCTTTTCCCCGAGTTTGCTAGCCTTCGCCAAGTCTCGGCGGAAATTGTGATCATGCAATCTTATTTAGGCGCCGGCGCTGTGTGCCAAATTTGCTTCGAACCCTTTGGACAACTGGAAGAGCTGAAAGCGCCGTATGCTATTGCGTGCGGCCACATTTTCTGCATCAGGTGCGTCACCACTTCCTAATGTTCAAATGCGTTTAACTAAGGCTATATAAATATAGTTGCCTTAATAGCAATGACCCTCGGTGCCGCATTTGTGGTCTACCCTTTGACAAACACCCATATACCAGGCTGCTAGCCTTGAATGGATTGGCTGCAACGAAAGCCTCGACCCCTCCTGACTGCGAAAAATTAGGGCGACAGCTTCAGGAAGCCATAGGGTTGGTGACTGAATACGCTAGCGCCTCTCATCTTCGTAGTTTGCACGAGAGGGCGACGTCCTTTTTGGATTCACAACCTCGTAACCGTGTATGCTCTGCTCTTCGGTCCGAAGCTGTGATCAAGTTAACGCCGTGATTGAATTCTAGTTCAGGGACCTAGATACGAGCGTCCGTTTACTAGGGTGTCTTCTGCAGGCGAAAGATGCCTCGGAAGCTCAGAGTCAATTCCTGAGCGTGCTAACCGAAAGAGTTCACAGGTTGATGTACGAAAATTCCGAGCTTCAAACCAAGCTCGATGAGATGGATCATCGACACGCGTACAACCATAAAAACCTTGTGGATCGCATTCCCAAACTTATGAGGAAAAACCCGTGAGCCGTACATCCCAGAATACCAATGAATTACCTGACGAAGACCTTGCAGAGATGTAACCGTCTTCGCCATTCCGTTTAACTGAAAAACTCAATGCTTTTCTTGTCCCAGTTTAACCTGTTATCGGACGAAGTTATTGCATTTCGGACGGAAATGAACGACCTTAGAAGTTCGGTAGATCAGATTCGTCATTCTCACACCTCCCCTCCTTCCACTCATTTTACTCCTAAAATTCGTGTGCACCTGGCGTCAAGGTCTCCAACACCAGAACCATCACATGTAACTGACGTCGACAATCGTCATGGCCTAAGTCCCCTTCCTTATGGATTTAACCAATTCGAAACATACCAGTACGATACCGCGGCGGACGCAACCGACGTTCCAAACCTAGATCCATCAACTGCCAGCGATTCATCAGACTCAGATGCACCTTTCAATGCGACACTCTCGGATTCCGACTCAGACTCAGATGCTGAACAAGAAGACACTACGCACTCTGACATTTACATGCTATCTGAAATGGCCTCTAGTTATGAGCAGGATAGTGAAGTCAGCCAAGAACAAGATATTCTTCGTCAAACCGGCTACGTCCCAGCCGTCGTTGGAAACAGGGATGCCAGCATCATACACCAACCAAGAGCTCTTTACCCAGACCCGAACAAACCACCGGCGTTCGATTTAATCTTGACACTGATGAACCGTCCATTCATCCCCAGATCCTGATCACTACCCCGACACCCCTGGTTCCGACGTCGACTCCATAATGGCCATGTCGTGTTCCTCTCTTCAATTACTCAAAACACCCGCCAACTATAAACTTAGAGCACTCGAGTCCCTTCCGGCGCTCCGAGATGGATTGTCGGCTCCTGTTTCTCCCCTTCGCATGCCACCTCCCAGTCTTTCCGGATATTGAGAATTTGAAGAACCTTCTCTCCGACACCAAACCCGAAGTTTTTTCCAGGCCCAATATCGTCAATTCAACTGGGTCTCGTCCACCAACCCGTCTTTTATCGAGTGCAGCAGACTCGCCAAGTCTGGGACGTTGCGCCATCGTGGGCCGAGTACCATGTCGCGGGCTGTCACTCGTTCGAAAGTTTCCCAAACCTTTTCTAAGAAAACGATAGTAGTAACGAGGTGCGTTCGGATGCATGCCTGGGCAGGCTCGCCTCGTCGCCGACATGCGTTCGTGTCTGTTGAAGTGATTGCAAGGGTCTTTCTACACCTGTCACCGATGGAAATGTGCAGGTACCCTCTCCTTCGGCATGCTTTCCAGGACCACGCTGCTGCCATGTACGCTGTCGAGGACTAGATTCACAGGCGCAGGCATCCATTTCTGCCATTGTTGACGCCCTGGACGACGGCCTTGCGAGTGCCACTGCCGATCTCATCTCTCCATTAACTCCCTCCAGACCCGAGCTTAACGCGGGCACAAATCACACTCCTTCCAATATTTTCCAGCGAAGTCAAACACCTTCATGATGTATCTTCTCGTCGACCCCTGCTTGTATTTCTTGCTTTCTGGTTATGAATGTAAGTTTAGACCAACTAACACTACGGGACGAGGTCCACATACCATCGATCTTCGTCACTTTACTCCCCAGCTTTCGCATTGCTTTGCTCTGTAACATTATCATACCTCACTCGTCCCTACGCCTGTATCGTCCAATTTCTCCTGCTCTTATTATCAGGCTTTTTCCATATATTTCCCTGTCATCTTTCCACATCCTACTATCCATGCGACAACCCCAATCCACCGAATCCACCGAAATCCCCCCCTCACGAGTCACGACTGGCATAGTAAATTTGCAATTTTACGACACCCTTCCTTTGTTCTTCGTTTTGGATATAATGTGTACAAATTGCAAAGTATAGCGTGTAAGATATTAAAGATAATGCCTGACTGTTATGTAGCGGAGCTGTATCGTTTGCTCGTTGTTTGCCCGTTTTGCTGACCAGAACGGGATAAACGCAAGATAAACGGTCCGAGTCCGCGACGGCAATGATCGGGGTTTTTTTGTTCAATTTCCGACTTTTACTTTTTGCTGTCATCATGCCTTGCCACCTAACCGCACAGAGCCCACTTGAGGAACAGAAAAGCATGTGTCTTTCTACTTAAGGACTGCAAGAGTACATTCTGACTCTCTCGTCACCACCGGCAATCCCTCAAACCAGGATGTCTGCCCCATTATACGATATTTTACCGACTCCTTTCGGCGGACGAAGTGCCTTTTCGAGGGCAGCTATACCCAAAGGGACGCCCATTCTCTTCTGCTCGCCCCCCTATGCCACTGTGATATTTTGGAAATTCAGACGAGAAGTCTGTGCCACCTGTTATGCCTACGCGATGGAGAGCGGAAAGAGCAAATGGAGTATAAAGCTCGGAGAGGAGAGTCGGGGTGCTGGCGGAGCATGGTTCTGCTCTGATTTGTGCCGCGATGCGTGCGTGCAAGAAAACGAAGTTTTCGAGGGTCAGGGTATAGGGTGGTGGCTGGAGATTAACGGTGCATTCGAGAGGCTTGTTTTACAGACGGGCAAGAGTAGGAAGGAAGTTAGCAACCTCTTGAAGCCCAATCACTCAAGCGCCTCCAAGTTAGCATTTCTAGATGACACCTCATCGGCGGATATCACCCCCGAATTCCTCGATCGCACATGGTCGATGGCCGAAGACCTTTCCTTGGAGGATAGCAAAAATGGTTGGAGAACCGAGTGGTCAGAAGTGCTCACAGAGTTCGAACTCGACACGGCCCGATTTGTGCTCGATGGGCTTGTTCGAAAAGTTGTCGAAGACACCAATCCCTCTTCTCCGGTTTTGGACCGGGTTCCTTCAAACAGAAAAGGCTACTGTGTCAGTGCCGGAAGGTGGTCAGATCTTATGGAGTTGCAAGATAACGAGCTGGCTCTTGTGCGTTCCAAGCCATACATTCTTGGCTCTCGTATCCGAGTGTACCGCTTTCTGAGGCATCTTGCAACATCTCTGTTACCTCGCCGCAAACCGCGCAGTGGATCGGGCACGCCCCGGGAGGGTTCGCCCAGTCCGTCCGTCCACATCGCTGATAAACTGCGAAACTGTTTGTCTACATCTACAGCGGCACGCGCTCTCATGGCACGAGATCATGGAAACGTTTTTGGGATATGGGACATGGCTACGGAGGATGAAGGTAGTGAGATGCTCGGTTGGGGAGCATATATATTCGGGTCCTACTTCAATCACGGTAAGTTGCTGTACACGAATGACATTGATACCGTACTCATATTTTATCAGGCTGCGCTCCAAACCTTAAGAAAAGCAGAGATAAACGCGGAATACGGTTCTTCACGCTGCGTGACGTACTCCCAGGAGAGGAACTGTGCATAAGCTATATTGACGAGGAGTCCCTTTCCACCCAGGAGAGAAGTGAATGTCTAGAGAGAGATTGGTTCTTTGTTTGTCGTTGCCAGAGATGTGCCCGTGAGCTGGAAGAGGTTGTGGCCAGCAACCATGGTATTGAAACAAATCCTGTTCCTAAATGATCCTAGCACTTATGATCTTTACTTCAGGTTGATACTTATTAGCTCTGAAATATGTCACCTCTAGAGTCGAATTTAGCCATTGAGCGCTGATACATGAAGACTTTTGAGAAGAGCCGTTTACCACGATGCATGACGTTCCAATCTGAATGAGGAACCGTGTCAACCTAATACTTCTCCTTCATTCCACGTACAAATGGACACCAGACCAAGTCGATGTATGGACACGTACACCCGTACATGTCGGAAAGTGACTCCGGATTGTTGCGAGCTGCATATGCAAATTCAAGGAAGTTCTCAGGTGGGTTGCCTGTGCCGCAGTGGTGCGTATGCGTACTTGGGTCGCTTGATCTATTTTACCGTTCCCTAAACAACTTTGAAGAAGGATTTGCACTGTTACCCGACCACTCCCACCTTAAATAAGCTCTACGAAACTTAAGTTATATAAAGTTATTGCTCGAATAATAACCGCAGCCTCGGCTATGTTTACCCCAATCCGCTGCTATGAGGTCGGAAAATCGAAAAAAAAAAAACCTGGGCAAAACGGTCTGAGTTGATGTGCGAATTCGTCGAGTCACGAAATTCCTACCAAAGCACAGCCACCGTGATTATCCCCTTTCATGAACCTCCGTGAGGTTCCATGTTGCACGAGCAGCGTCGCAGCCGGCAGTCCAGCTCAGCCTTTAAAACAACCATATATTATGGCAGGCGAAGCCTTCATCTAATCCAAACACAGTCACCTCTCTGTTCAAGGTAGCAGCTTATTGTCTCAAGCTCACCTTTATGCGATGAAGATGCCATGGAGCAACTTGTTCTACCCTCCGCCTGCACCTCCTGGATTCGGATCAGGAAAGGTTTTACCAGAGTTGAACGCGTCGTAAGTACTACTCATTTTAAGGTGGAAACTGCTATTCAATTTTTGTTTATTAGCTGGCTATCGCGGTTGACGTTCCATTGGCTAAGCCCGTTTCTTAACGTCGGTTTTTCTAGACCACTGGAGAAAGATGGTGCATACTCTATCATACATGACCTATTTGGCTACTGTGCTGAAAACGTCTACTTCAGACCTATGGGACTTACCAGCTTCTCGAAGCACCGCAGTGCTGACAGACTCATTGGAAAAGAACTATTATTCTCGTTGCCCTCCAGAGACGAGACCTCTTTACATGCGCGATAGAACTGAGAAACCCTTGCCAGATAACAGTGACGCGAAGTCAAAGGCATCGGAGAAGGAAACAGAATACGATGAATCTCTCTTCATGGCACTTTATTACACCTTCAGGCATAGGATTTTAGGCGGAGGATTGTTGCTCGTGATGTCCGGTACGTCGATGTCGAGTTTAATATATAAAAAACGTTGACACGCTCTCAAGACACCTTACGGACAACAACACCTCTTCTAAACAAAGTTCTAATCACTTGGCTGACGGAAACCTACGTGTATTATAAGTTGACGGAGTCTCAACGCGCTTTTGCAGCGGCGGAAGGCTTGTTCAAGCCAAGAGGTGTTGGATACGGAATTGGGCTAGCTTTTGCTCTTTTTGTTATGCAAGGTATGAACTGCGCTATGTCACTATATTCGTGGTTGATCTTGTATAATTTAAATACCTGCAGAAGCCGCGAGTTTGGTAAGCATCAAGAATTGATAGAACGCAGTTATTAAGTTTCCTCGAAGATGTCAAACCATTTCGTGGTCTGTACGTATACTCTACCTCAAATCGACTTACTCGTGTTCATCGATTCAACCAGCTGGGATGACAACGGGTCTTTATGTTCGAACAGCGGTGAGGAGTCCAAAATGAGGATTCATGCACAATATTGATTTGACTGCTCCTTCAGGTCATCGGCAACGTTTTTCGAAAGTCGCTGCGCTTGTCTGGTCGCTCTCGAGCTGAATATAGTGTTGGACATATTACGACTTTAATTTCCACCGATGCTACACGTTTGGATGTCGTGTATTATCTCGGACATTAGTGAGAAACCTCCTCATCGGGTGTCGTCGTCTGACTAACCGAACTATTCGACAGTATATGGGCTGCCCCGATTCAAGTAAGCTACTGAAAGTATTTGAAGATCACAAAATAATGTGTAAATCCAGCTCGCTATTGCAATTGGTCTACTCATCGGAAATGTTGGTCCTTGATTTTGCGACTGCTCGAATTCTCTAATTTATATTCATATTCACAGCTAGGATATTCGGCTCTTGTTGGCCTCGGGGTATCTAGGTTTACTTGACCAAGAACTTCTCAACCACTGACGATTCATTAGGTTATAGTGTTTACCATTCCGCTTCAGACCATTCTCATCGCCATACTGTTGAACCAAACCAAGAAGGGCGTGCAGATTACAGATAAACGAGTCAGATTAACCACCGAAATCCTTCAAGGCATACGAATGATCAAAGTGTATGGCTGGGAAGCATTCTACACCAATCGGATTGTCCAATTGAGGACCGAGGAGATCCGTCGGATTCGGAAATCTTCGTGCGTTGCTACTCGTTTTTGGTGACGTGTCGTTGAATTGACGAGACTATAGCATTGCTACCTCATTAATGGTTGCTATGTTTACTTTTATGCCTGAATTTGCAGCAGTGCTCTCATTTGTAAGGTTTGATTTTTCTCGTCGGAAACTCTAAGCTGAAAAATATTTAGATTACTTACGCGCTAACACACCACGATCTTAATATCGCTATCATTTTCAGCTCCCTCCAACTTTTCAACGTTAGTGTCTCCATATTCACCATCCATGATTGAATGATTGAAAACTAACTTTTTGTAGATCCTTCGTGCCCCGTTGCTTTTGCTCCCTTTTGCTTTGTCAAGTCTAACAAGCGCCATGGTCTCTTTCAATCGGCTTTCTAATTTTTTCAATTCAGATGAGCTTGATGAACCCTACCTCATCGACCCGACGCAAACCTCAGCCATCAAAGTCGACGGCGACTTCCAATGGGAAACTGTAATTAAATTGGACAACACCAAGGACGACAAAGTAACTGATGAGAAAGAGGATCTACAAAAAGAGCTTGAGAAAATAAAGGAGGCCCGCTTGCGAAAAAAGCAGGAAAAGCAAAGGCAAAAACGACAACAGGAAGGGGCAGGAGAACCCGGTACTCATCTGACGGACGAAAAGGCCTCCGATGCAAACGAAGAAAAGCCATTCGCCTTGAAAGATTTGCATTTGGACATTCCGAAAGGTTCCTTTGTAGCTATAGTGGGAAGGGTTGGGTCAGGCAAGGTGTGCACTTTCTTCTTTTCGCTTATAATTTCAGTTCTCCTCACCTTTCAAAGAGTTCACTTTTGCAGGCTCTTCTTGGCGAAATGAGACGGACGAAGGGAGAAGTAAGTTTAATTAGCCTGTTTTCAAAATTTCCTTCAGTCTAATTTCTCTTCAAGGTCGTCTTTGGAGGTTCCGTCGCTTACGCTCCTCAAGCTCCGTGGATTAAGAATGCAACACTACGGGATAACGTTCTGTTCGGACAAGCAGACGACGATAGACGGCATGTTTCTATAGATCATACTTTAACGTGATCTTAACTATGAGCAGATTTCGTGAAGTTGTGGAGGCCTGTAGTCTGGGACACGACCTAGACATTTTGCCTCAAGGAGAGAGAACTGAAATTGGTGAAAAAGGGATCAATCTCAGCGGTCAGTCCTGTATTCGACACTTACCCAATGCTTTCTTAAATCCGTTTTTCAGGTGGACAGAAGGTGCCATTAACTCATTCCCTTCATGCTGGCAACTCAGGTTCTTTTGACAGGCCCGCGTGTCATTGGCACGGGTTGCGTACTCATCTGCTGAGATTGTTCTCTTAGACGACCCGCTCTCCGCAGTAGATGCTTACGTTGGCAAAAGCATTTTGGAAGACTGCCTGCTTGACGGTCCACTGGCGAAACGTACCCGAGTCTTAGTCACCCATGCCCTTCATGTGCTCGATAGAACGGACTATATCTATGTCATGGATCACGGAAAGATCATAGAGCAAGGATCATATACTGTGAGTGTCACACTAGTCAACCGACTCTCACATTCCTAAAGTCTTCTCTCTAGGATCTCATGGCCAATAATGATGTTTTCTGTCGTCTTATCGAAGAATATGGCAACCCTGAAACTCGAAAGAATAGGAAGGCTGTGGCAGATCTAGCACTGCGAACAGAAAACACGAACCCAACAGATAAGGGTTGATGCTGCTCTCATGGAAGCCGAGGAACGGAATACTGGGGCTGTATCTTGGACGGTCTATAAGAAGTATTTGCTGAGTGCGGGTGGCTTATTCTGGGTTCCGGTCATCCTCTTGTTGCTCTTACTTGGGCAAGCAAACAGCGGTCAGTCTTTTGTCTCGAAAGTATCGGGAGTTGTATTTCATTAAAACAGTGGCGACGACGTTGTTCCTGGGATTTTGGACTGGCGGTACAATCCACAACTTCCGGCAAGGAGACTATATGGCAGTCTATGCAGGCCTCGGTTAGTCGCAACTGCTTCACCCTGCAAATTCGAAGCTTACGTTTTAGATAGGTGCTTGCAGTGCTATTCTCAGTTTCGCACTGACATACGCTTTCGTGTGAGCTCTACTTCTTGATTTACTAGCAATATTTTGGTCTAAAACCATTTTTCAGAATTGCTGGTCTTTTTGCTAGTCTGAATTTATACAAATCTGCTCTTGCCGGTGTTATGAACTCTCGTGTATCGTTTTTCGACACGACACCAATGGGTAAACCTATTTCCGTCCATGTACTGTTGAAATTGCTGATTTCGTTGTAGGGCGGATTGTATCAAGGCTCTCGAAGGATCAAAAGACGATTGATTCAGAGTTACCTCTCGTTCTCATGCAGGTACTATCGCTTTTTTCTTAAGCCTCTGACCTTTTTTAAAACTAAGCTACCTTTGAAGTTCCTGGCTATATTGGCGGCGGTCGTAGGCACTATCGGGTTGGTCTTTTACACCTTCCCTTATCTCGGCATACTGTTCCTTCCTCTGGGATTACTCTACTACGGGGCTTCAGTTTACTATCGACGTTCATCAGTCGAGGCAAAACGTTTGGACTCCCTTCTTCGATCTTTCTTATACGGAGCATACAGCGGTCTGTCATAATTTAATTGTCGGCGGAGCAGTTTGCTGACTTTCCTACAGAGACACTAACTGGCCTATCAACCATCCGCGCATATGGCAGACAGGTATGACTTTTTGGGTTCCAAAGTCAACCACCGGCTTACTAGCTTAACTAGGAGCAATCTATTCGAGACGCACAGGACGGATTGGATTGGGAGAACAAGGCGTTCATAATGACCGTTGTAATGCAAAGATGGCTTTCTCTTTGGCTGGAGTTCTTCGCGAATTTACTCGTCCTCGGAATTGCATTATTTGGTGCAGGCTTTAGTAGATCGGTCAATCCCTCGAAAATCAGCGTTGTTCTGACATATACTCTGGGTGGTATGTCATCTAGGTTAAAATGTTTAAACACATCGCTGATGGCATCCAAAGCAACACAGGTATTCTGTACGTCTGTCATCGCCTCATTTAAATAGCTGCTAAACTATCGATTGTAGCTGAGATGATTTCCTTGTTTGCGCAGAGCGAGCAAAACATGAACGCAGTTGAACGTGTATTACATTACGCTGAGCTTCCTCCTGAACGCGGGGAAACTGAACCAATCGACCCACCAGCTCCATGGCCTTCAAATGGCACGATCGTGTTTAAGAACGTGAAACTAGCATATCGAGAGGGGCTCCCGCTCGTTCTCAAAGGCATCGATTTCAAGATTAATGGAGGAGAAAAGGTAAGTCAAGTTCTCCTAGTCGCACGATACAG
This sequence comes from Galerina sulciceps, assembly GCA_023014345.1. Classification (NCBI taxonomy): domain Eukaryota; kingdom Fungi; phylum Basidiomycota; class Agaricomycetes; order Agaricales; family Galerinaceae; genus Galerina; species Galerina sulciceps. The sequence continues at coordinate 827,567 of JAEDXJ010000026.1, forward strand.
GAATTTGATATTTTCCTAGATTGGCATCGTTGGGCGAACCGGATCTGGAAAAAGCACACTTATTCAAGCACTTCTTCGGTAAGTTGTCACTGGAATTATTCATCCTTGAAGTTGACAGATAGAACATAGACTGGTTGAACTTCAAGAAGGCACAATTGAAGTTGACAACTGTGATATATCCCGCCTAGCATTTAATGTATTGCGTACCCAGATCGCTTTTGTGCCCCAGGATTCCACCCTGTTCCTAGGAACATTGCGCGATAATTTGTAACCCGTGCCTTGCTGATTTTTTGAAATGAAGCTGACTGGTTGACCAGGGATCCACAAGGCTTACGATCCGACGCAGAACTCATTTCGATTCTCCAGCGCGCCTGGCTGCTTCCGAAGGACGGTCCTGTGGACCCTGCTGTGGAAGCCAAGTTCAGCCTCGACTCCAGTGTTGGTGATGAAGGTTGGTCCTTTAAATTTGCGAATATGGGACTCTTCTCACATAATATCAGGTTCTAATTACAGCGCGGGCGAGAAGCAATTATTAGCTCTGTGTCGAGCACTTGTCAAAAATAGCCAAATTATTGTTTTGGTCAGGGCTTCCAATTTGTCAAGGAGGGTTAATTCTGACGAGCCAGCGTCATTGCCTTTTAGGACGAAGCCACCAGTAGCGTAGACGCCGAGACAGACTCAAAGGTGCAGCAAACCATCCAGGACGAGTTCGCGTCTTCGACCCTCTTATGCATCGCCCACCGATTGAACACTATTGGTAAATTTCAATCGATCTTGACGAGCCTGCACTTACTTTATCTGAAGCCCATTACGATCGCATTATTGTCATGGATGACGGAAAGGTCGCCGAATTCGACACCGTCTTGAACCTCTACGACAGATACGACTCTATTTTCCACTCCCTTTGCGACGAGGCTCGCCTCGAACGGGCGGATATTCTAAAGCTCAGACAGCTGCATTCTGCAAAATAACGATTTGACATTCATCTCATACTTTCCACCACTTCTCATACCTAAAGCTCGCTCGAACGAGTAGACATTCTGACGATCAGACCGGGACAATCTGCAAATGAGCAGGACATGTAGTAGAACAAATTACAGACTTCTAACCCCATCTCATACCCAGCAAGGCCTTTCTTTATACCTAAATGTTATTCTAGTTGCACTATTCAATGTAACTCTCACCTCACGAGAATCTAATATCTTTATCACATTGTGCGCATTGTTTCCAGAAAAGCTTAGATTGCGATTCTTGCCTCCCAAATGGGTTCGGTATTAAGTATAGCCTGAATGAATGCATACAACAAAAATTCAATCGACGCACTGAGACTTTACAGCCATGAATGAATGTTTCGGCCACGAGGCAACCTAGTCATGGTGGTGGTGTCAATGTGATGACGATGTGAGAGAGTTCATTGAGCAGTTACAACTTTAAGAAGGTCAGAAGGTGTGATTGGAATGACAGATGCAGTGCTTTGGGTGTAAAGAGGAGACGGTGGAAAAGAAATGCTCGGCGTGAATAAGAAAAAGTCCAGTCGTCTATCTTTCTAGGCAGTACAAAAATTTGGATTTCTGCACAGGAGACTATAAACAGATTCCGACGGTAATCCGAGCTCACGATATGTAGAACGCTGAAAATATACCTTTATGGCAGGAGTTCCGCAACGTCATGAACGATGTGGGGTAGCGGAATACATTGCGAAAACTGAAGGCAGTGTGGGGTAGCGGTCAAAAGTCTCGAATGAGGGACCAAGTCTATTTCTTGGACCCCTCCAATGGGAGAAGAAGCGCCCGTTAGAACATTGCTAGATGGCTTTTGACAGGAACGTGTTAGCCTCGTGTTCCGTTGTATTGAGAATTTGCCTCCATCTGGCAATGTCAGTGTCGAGGACATATGAGCTGGCAAAGAGAGTTGACGACGTACTTGGGGTAGAGGCCAGAGCAAATAGAAGCTGTATGTAAGGGCATGGTGCGGGAATACGAATGCTGCCTGGGAAGAAGGGGCACTCGACTGACGTACCTTTGATGAAAAGTTGCAGGAGAGCATGATGTCCTGGATTTCCTTCAAGTAGCCTAAACCCTCAAACCTGAACACCGGCTTGAAAGGTGGCCTCTAGGAAAAGGAAGTAAGCGAGAGAGATGGAGAACACTCTTCTGCGGAGTATCGAGTTTAGATCAGAGCGACCCACATGCATCTACACGCACCCACATCTCGGCTACCTTGGAAGTAGTTCTTAAGCATGGGACAGGAGACGGAGAGAGACATATGGTCACCGCATTGTCCAGGGAAGTAGGGTGTAACTTGAACGAGCAAGTGCGTTGAACGGCTGAAAATAGAGGCGCGTAGACTATTCAGTTATTATGAAACCAAGCTCCTAATCACTCTACGGGGGCGAGATAAAAAAAAGCCACCTCTAGTTCTTTTGATCGACGGTGGGAGCATGTCGAAGTTTTGGGAAGGCCGGAAGCTTTGAACATTGTCGGAAGAGAAGTTTTGTCACGGAACGTGGCCTACGCGCGGCAACGCAACAGGGTACCAAAGGAGTTCCGACCATGTATCCACAAGAAGAAACAAGTATTCCGGGCAATGATCCAGGTGAACTGGTTCGAATTGTCCCACCGAGGAAATTGGTTCAGGATCCAGGGGGCTTGAACGGTCTTCGTGTACAGCTGGCAACACTCACTTCCGTCCCATGCACCAAGGGAAACCGAGGACCAAGATTCAAAAAACGGGTGGTTGTGGCAGATAAAAAATTCAAGGGTATGAAAGGGCAGTGGAGCACAAAGGACAGAAACTCGTCCAAATCTTGACGTCCGAGGATGTAGGGATAAAATGCTGATGGTCTGTTCTTGAAGACCTCCGTGGAGACTGGATCAAACGAATGAAATGGTATAGATAATATAATGAGAATGTGCTCGTCAGAGCGATACTTTTGGTACAAACGCGGAAAGAGCAATGAGCCCCCACTACCATATCGCACTCTCCCACGATAACTTAAGACCTCAAATCGCAATATCGACACCATTGAAATTAACGCGCTCCTGAACCGTCCTTCGTACGATAAAGTGGCCGTGGATATAAAACAAGTGAATCGCGATAACTTATTTTGTGAATGCACGGATGACCTTCGCTGAGATGTGTAGGAAAAAGATGGATCCAATGAAGGATAAAGATAGCACAAGGACGATGAAAGGGTCACTAAAAGAGGTTTTAACATCAGTCTTTAAGTGTGAAACATAGGACTAGAAACGCACACTCGAAGCCCCGGTGAATCATCCGTGTAAAGTTTGAGCATGGTGTTCGATGAGCCTCCTGCTCCCGCTGCTCGTGAAGAGTTTGGCCGCGACACTTGCGTAGAACCCGCCGCACGTCGTCTAAGCACAGAGACAACTTCAGCATTGCATCCCTTCAAGTTGATCAGTAGACCATACCGAATTTGGGCCCCTGGAGGTTTTGCGACAGCAGAACCACGACCGTTAACAGGCGAGCGGGAGGAGTCGGAGTCAGACTATAAAGAATGTAAGCTTCTAAGAACGAAACCATGAAAGTTACACTGACCATGGCGAGGGAATGAAAGTAAGACGAAAGATTGTTTCCAGAAATTGAGCTCAGTGTGCTGGCAAACACGTAGGAGCGAGTGACCGTGAGAATACTAATTTATCCACATGACTGACGCGTCCTTTTATAAGAAATTTTCATACCACAACAGCACGGAAGCTATTGAACACTGTCAACTTGTGAAAATAATGAGCCTGGCGTAGGCTCAAATTGAGCCTCTGGCATGTATTTTCCGAGAAGCAGAAATTTTGGCTAATAAACAGCTAATGCCAATACACCAGTTTGACTTTTACTTCTAGTCGGTAAACAGAATGTAGAACGGATTTGATGCAAGCAGTGATCGGGACTGTGATTCTGACATTCTTCCTGAAGTTTCGGCCTTGCTTCATGTTTGTAAATTTATCGGGTATGCATAGAAACCCGTTTCCGTTTTCATTCGTTCATCCAATCTTCGGGTCTTAGCCTGTTTGAACTTACACCTCAGTAACGTCTTCGAGGCCGGCTCTAGCACTACTACAGATTTGAGAACCGTCTGCCAATTTCAGAAGATGAACTCACCCGCGGTGTAGGAAAGGATCTAGTTGAAAATCTATGTAATCACGTCATTTCATAATTTCATTTTACTATGTAATTCTCACCGGCGTCAAGCTTTTGACAAATCTAACCGAATATTGCAGAACTCTGTAAGCTGCTAGATAATAGGACCTTCAGATGAGCAATAGGATTGATTCGGAAACGTTGAATCGACTTCTTTATTTTTGTACGACGGAGATTGACCACGCGAATAGAGAAGACACCGCACCCACGCGGTTAACATTTTGGAATCACCTTCGTGAAGAGGTAGAAATGCCTGTCGAGAAAACCGGCTCTTGTTTTAAGGAGCACCGCCGTCGTTTATTTCATTTTACAATTGCGACAATCCTCCTTCTCCAGTTGCGAAGGCCTTCTAAAGGATGCTTGAATGGAGTCAGAGTGCCAAATTAAAGTTCTTTGAATCCACCCAGGACGCTATAGGTACGGAACTCAGCGCATTTCATTGATCGCAGTTGATAACGATGGAAGCGCAGCACTAGTACTCGAGGCAGGACAAGGTCTCCAAATCATCACGAGATCGACTTCAGTATCCCAAGACCAGACATGGACCAGGTCCATGGAGATTTGACACGCGAGCTGACCGACTGCCGTTATCTTTGAGAGCTTTATGAGAGGATTTACCAAGCCATGAGGATCACAGATCCCCAAAAGTGGATAAAGGCGGGTTGATAATTCTGTTGCCAACTAAGGATCCGGCGCAGTCAGCAAGAGGAATAAAGAAAGAAAAGGAAATCAAGGTGTTTTTCTGAGCAACCCTTTAGGGAAGGCTTTTCCAGCTGCATGCGAAACCGTAGACAGTTTTCAAAATTTCATATCGTGCGCCGTTGTTTGGGTAAACAACCATTTTCAGTGAATTATTGACGTAAGGAGGAGCATTTCTGCTCCAAGGACCCTTAGAGGGCTCCATGTTGGAGTAATTAGCCGGCGGGTTGTTCAGAATAAGGCTTCGTCGGGAGGGCCGACGCGTGGAGCTATCCAAAAGTGATTGTTTATACAAATACGGGCGCAATGGAAGGATTTTAAAAAACTGTCTACGGTTTTGCATGCAGCTGTCAAGTGGTATCCTGGGACCATGTCCTTGTCAAGCGTGATGTTCCTAAAATATTCATCAGAGTTGGTTCGGAACGTGGTCAGCTCGGCCTGTCTAAATTGCGTTGGCAGACAACTTGGAAGGTTTTGACCTTCGGCCGGTAAGGTCTTGAAAGACGTCTAGGAAACGCGAATACACGACATCAGGAGACAAGTCTGGTTCTAAGAGGAGGGCTAACCAATTTTACTGCCGAAGATTGGATTGAGTCACCTTTTCTCACGAGTAATCCATGTCATGTGACCTTATCTGCAGAGTCAATTCGTAACTTGAACCTGCTTTTCTTTCACTTCGTTACTACAAAGGTCCTTTCTCGACTTTTCTGATGTCTTAGCTATTGAATCCGTGGCTACTGATTAAATCTAAATTAAAGAGCATTCATTAGAGTGAGCCCCTTCACTTTACATATCCAATGGCCTTGACAACTTACATAGGACTTCACAAGGAGGTTCATTGGAGATAAATTATTGCTGCTTTTATAACAGTTTTTTATCTTTTTATTTCTCAAGGTTCTCAATGTCATCTGGTCTATTCCAGACTGCCCTATTTGACCTGTGTGCCTCTCCATACACTTTGGATTGTGGATGATTTAACCAACACGAGGCCAAACCGTTCCGACTTTCCGCTTTTTTCTACTGGTCACGCGGTCTACATCCATGACTTCCAGTTCCAAACCAACACAAGCCAATCACGGTTTGATCTAGCTTGGTTTCTTGTCACCCGATACAGAGCCTTCTTCATTACAGGGTCCTTTAACCTTATCGGCCAGAATTCCTATGCCTCACAAACCCATTCCAGGTCATTGACACGACAGACACACGCCAAATGAGCCGCTTGGCCTGTTGTCGTTCGGCGACTGAATACGGAAAGGAATTAATATCATCTGTGATGAGGAAGCCAGGCTACCGGCTGGTGGCGAGGTTCGATTCGGAATACTCGATTTCCCCTCTCCGAGCAGTAATATCGTAATCGTCGCTTAACGGCGGCCTCGTGTCTCTCCCTTCTTATATCTTCTCTAGCCTCTGATGTTTCCTGAATATCAGGACAATTGTCCTTCCCCACTATCGCACGCGCCACCAATCATCCCCGCCGCCACATTTCGCACAATCTGGCAACCCCCTTGAACAACATTGGTTCATATACTTCGTAACTCGCACTCTCATTCCCTTTCAAGCTCGTTGATCGACTGCCATGCTCAGTCTCACCACTGGTTCCAGCTGTGACGTCTGCTTTGAACGATTTGGTCAGGACCGTAAAGCCCCTACTTCGATAGCATGTGGGCATGTATTCTGCAATGCGTGAGTAGCGCCCTTTGTCAACCCGCTCCCGCCACTGACGATGTCCTTTTCGCAGCTGTATATCTCAGATATCTCGCTCTTGTCCTCTGTGTCGGATCCCTTTTGACCAACGCACATGCATCAAACTTCACGTAGATCTTGAGACTGAACAGCAGCCAGGTTGCTCTCCAGAAGATATGCAGCGTGCCCAGAAACTCCAACAGTCCATTGCAAGCATTGCTGACGATGGCATTTCGGAAGCCGGCCTACGACAGTTAATTCAGGAAGGCAAGACGTTTCTTCATAGCCAGCCGCGGAATTTGGTATTTCGCTCGAATGTCGATTTGTGGCGTAAATCTGATTTCCACTTCTTCGTAGCACAGAGACCTTAGAGTTTCTCATAGAATGATTTCTTACTTGTGTGAAGTAAAGGCGACACTTCGGTCGCAGAATCAGGCTGTCGATGTGTTGACGGAGCAAGCCAAACAGTTGACCCAGGAGAAGGCAGACCTTCGCGGGGAAATTGCTCAGCTTCAAGAAGCACGGAGGTATGAAAAGGAAACGGCTTTTGCGGTAGAAAAAAGTCTTCGTGATCACTATGAAGAGGCTGTCAATGTTTACCGTTCCACTCTTGAGTACGTTTGGTCCACTATTTTTTTTTATGCTCGCCTACTAACACCTCCTTTCAGGCTGGTTCGTCACCATCTCGTCTTTAATTTGATATAAAAATTGATTTTCTTGCTTTATAGTACAACAAAGTCGCACAACAGAATGCGGAATTGATGCTCAAACTCTCGACGTCTGCAAAACATACAGACAAGTACCATTCAGACAGCATAGCGCCTACTCCTTCTCGCCTTTCTCCGGTGGTTGATCAACGAGCTCTGTCGAGCATCGGGGTCCCAGACCCTCATTCATCGTTCCTAATTTCGCCTCTGCCTCAATTTACGAGCAATCTGCCATCTATTGCTGATAGCTTCGTACCCCTTCCAGACCTTGCTGAAGACGATGAAGGCGAAGATGACAGTACCGAGGACGAAGACGAGGCGCTCTCCACCCCAGACAGTGACCGCCATCAACCACAACTACGCGACTCAAAGGACCGCTTCGTCCCAACTGCGCCTTTGGGACCGTTCCGGTCAGAAGGAAAGATAGCCCATGAAGCTTCTGGTTTGTCGCGAACTGCACCGTATCTGGAGCACCGTCGACCTCGGTCAAGCTCCAGCCCCACACGGCCCACAAGCCGCAGTCATAGCCGCAGTCGCAGCCCGTTCAACAGCATTGCGTCTACAACGCCTCCCATGTCTCCATTACCGAACCATACCTTTCAAACCCAGCCCCAACCTCAATCCCAGTCCACCTACCCATCATCTTCTCGTGAGGCCTATCCATCTCCGTCCTCACAACCCACTTCCCAACCTCCTCAAGATCGTCAAGTCCTGCGAAGTCGTTTGCAAGACATTTTGAGCGACTCTGCTACAGCATCCTCAATGCCGACTATGAACTCTCACTTCCCTGCTTCATTTACCAACCGTGACCCGGATACCCGTACGACCCGCATCTCTCCTCCTCCATCACGTACCGATTCATCCAACTCCAACACAAAGACACCAGTCCCTCAACAACAGGCCAGCGACGGCTTTTCTCATCTGTTGGCATCAGGATCTACGTCGTTCCCGAACAAGCCCACTCCCTCGCCTACACCAAATTACTTCGTTGGCTCAGGGGTATCCACTGCAAGTGCTGAGGCGAAGAAACTCGAAGAGGAGCGCAGGAGGAGGCAGAAGGAGGAGAGATATGCGCACGGCCAGGAACATGAAAGACATCCTGTTGAACCAGAACGCGATACACGTCGGTCCAGCAACTCTTCTGTTGCTACTTCCTCTACTGCTGCGTCTAGTGCTGGTCAGACGACCCGACGAGATCAACAGTGGTATGCTGACCCTGTGCCTTCGAATCCTACGAGTTCGTCTTCTTCTCTGAACCGCCGACCAAGTGTTTCGAATAGTGGCACTTATGGGAGATCGTCAGGAGGGTCTTCTAACGATCAAGGACCAGCTCATCAGCTGCGACATTCGAGCTCATCTACGGCTAATGGGAAGGCGTCTTCCAAAAACATTGGCCCAGTGTTATTGTCGAATCCTTCAGGTATATATACATGACGTCCCTCTATACTTACACTGTTGCTTGGTGATACCTTCTCTCCTCCGTTCCATTGCATTTTTTCTGTCATACCCCGCATCAATTTATTAGAACGTACGCATGATGGTGGTGATTAAGTAGGCAAATTGGTGACGAGCGTGGTGCCGTGCTTCAATCTTCAATTGTCCTCCTTTCCATTCTATGGACATCGATGCTTCTCTCTGCCGATATGCGCACCTTTATTGAATCTCACTACATTGTACATTACTTCTGTCGCATCAAATTATCTGTATCATTTATGAAATAAATTCACAGTTCTGTGTCGATTTGAAGAAGCCTTGCAATTACTCTAAGTCTATCGCTCATGAATAAACTGATGAGTACACACTCTGGTGATTGCTGCGCCATATAAGCCTTTACATGGAGATATGGATCGTATTTAGTAGGTAGAATCAACAGTATCCCCATCCCGTCTTAGATCTAGGGCCCAAACATAGTTCCTTGATTGTGTATTTTTGGAGGAAAACTTTGCAATGCATCGGACTGGGATTACGCCATGCTATGAATCGACTGTAATTCAACAGTCAGTCACCCGGGAGGGTCATCTGGCTTTGTCGGAAGCGCAACAGGTGGCGTTAGGTGGGCTTTGCTGCAAGGTTGCACTAAAGACCATGCTCTGGCCACGGTTGCTTGAAACTTGCGTTCAACTACGAGGGCTGTCCTACAATACCATTTGAACCCTCTTTCTAGTCCATGGGCCAGCCTTTCAAAAAGCTTTGTTTGCGAAGAAAAGCTTCATTGCTTCCACGGACGGAAGACGGATAACAAAGATCCCCGGAAGAGCGTGACGTCGAAAGATCGCAGACCGATAATGATCCCAAAGGTAATGCTGAGAATGCGGAGCGTTTGAATGGCGGTTTTAAAGTTAGATAGGCCGGATCTTCAAGCATCATGCTGTTAGTGGATGTTCCACGATGATAGATTTTGATACATAGTCCGATAATATTGGGAGTACATGCATAATGAGATGGTATGGTTGCCAGGATTACAAAGCGGCGGACGAACATATGAGTCCGTATGGTAGCTGAGGTCCAAGAAACAAGATATAGGATAACCCAAGGTTGGGATAGATAGGGATAGGAAAAACTAGGTCTTTGAAGGCCCGCATTGATCGAGTCCTGCGCCGCAGACCTGGGCAACCAGAATCCAAAGGAGAATCTAGAGCAAAACATAAGACGCCAAAGAAATGTATGACGAATTCAGACCTTACCAAACCGAAAAGAACGCACAACGCTAGTATTTTCTTATTCTTCCACCACATTTGTCGCCTGACAGAACGAGCACCCCTCCTGAAGGCTGTCGCCTGCCCGGCCATGACATCTGTCTTGTCGACGAGTAATTCAATCCTCTCGCCTCGACTCAGAATCTGCTCCACGTTTTGAACCATGATGTCCTTGACCTGATTCAGTTCATTCTGAGCACGAGAGAGCTCGTCAGTAGGCGGGGCAGTGTTGTAAGTATGAACTAGAGCAGCAATAGTTGGTCCGAAGCTGCCTTGTAGGCCATAGGCCGGTATTTCTTCCGACGACGATGATGACGATGACGGTGCGGCTGTGAACTATTCAACAAGTGAGACTAGCTATAAGTGGATGACAGGATTGTGATTATACCTTCCGTTGGAGGTCAGCCAAGAAGGCAAATGGCATTCTCCTGGACCAAAGATAAGCAGAGTTTTGGAATTCTGGCAGCGTGGTACAAACCGTCCAGCAGAGTCATCTGCCATGACTAGATAGGTAAAACCTCCTTCCGAGATATAATGAAATAGGAACTGTTCCCAGACATAGGTCAATTTGCTGTTTGACGAATTTAGAGCTTGAAGGTGCTTTAGGACAGAGTCAATACCTGTTATTAGGTGGAATCTTCGACAAAATTGTTTGTGTAGCTAAATAGTTAAAATACAGATGTCATGCAGCGATTTCTCTCATATGAATTGATAAGCATACCCTGCGAGAAATCTCTCTTTCCAGCTTGGTGTTCGGCAAGAATTGTCGGGCCTTTGGCCACCAATGCATGAATCTGAAGAGCGATAAGTCATCTCAAAGCTTTAAATATGACAGAGAATACTCACCAATGACATTTTGACAGCTCTGGGATGGGCCCTGCGACGAGGATTTGTAGCAAGTGGTGCGGAGTAAAGATTGTGCAACGCTGCTGAACGGCTAGATCATTGAAACTGCCGTGTTCCCACGGTCTATCAACTACGAAAGGTCAGCCTCCTCCTTGTGCGTGGACGACCATCAAGCGATTGCAACCGGCTACTCGAAAATCGAGGCTCTCTTAGCACCATTGCCACCTTCTCTGCTTTTAACTTCGAGGGTTAAAGTCTACTTGCTTTCTAGTTAGTCCTGGGTTTGTCCGGTCAAGAAGTAAGGAAGTTCCAATGTTTTCCTCCTTCATATCCAAGTTCCTCTCGGGCTTTGAACAATAACACGGAAGTGCTATACGATGCACGAACCCCAGAATTTATGATCTAAAGGCACCTGCCGTGGTTGCACTTGTTGACAGTCTGTAGTCCGATGGACCAGCGATGGTTCAGCGTAGCCGGTCCAAGAACAATGGCAAGAAGACAGATTCTTAAACTTAAACAGGCGCAGGTGCATGCGAAAGCCATATATATGGGGCCCAGTGTTCTTCAAATTATGAACATCGAATCCGTTCTCGCAAACCGGAGACGACCTCGGTGGTCGGGGATGATCCCCCAAGGCCACTGAAGCAGAGGCTAGTACCGAGCATTTTCATGCTCCATTGACGCGAACTCTTTGTTTCTTGATGAAACCTTGAAGGTGACATAACCGGACGACCATTCGCCGATAAGAACAAGACCACGACTGGACGCCCAATGTCTTTGAGCGCTTGGCCTTATCGCTCCGACACATATCCGAATACCCTTAAGCATAGGAAAAGCAGCGGCCCTCTTCCAATCTCTCCATCTCAGCTATATGTGGCCCTTTCCCCCAATTTTTGAGGACCGAGTGCTCGAGTTGGTGAGAAGGTCCATCCTGGCGTCCACGGTCTCGATTATTTCGCGATGATACCCAAGATTGCGCCCACCGCTCACCTGACACGGACGAGTGATAGATATTCTCGTGCTCTAGCGACACCGATCATCGTTGGAGCAACTGCCAACAGCATTCAAATTCTCGCAAACGTTCGCAGCGTTCGGCTCCTCCAACAGGGCATATAAAGCTCATTTCTCATATTCTATGCCACATCTTGTCAAGGCCCAGCTTCGAAGTCGTAAAACAGTCTCAAAATTTTCCCACTTTATCTGCGTAATTGAAACAAGACAACTGATCCATCGATAACGGACTAAGGAACGAAAGTCAGTGACCATTTTGTACCGGAGGAATAGGCGTTCTAGATTTCATCTCATTGCTCGGCATGGTGGGGCGAGACCCTCTTTTTCAGACAAAATTTTATGTTCCTTTCATCTTTAGCCAACCCTAGATCGAAACGCACGCTCATAAAACTCGCCGGTCCACAGCACATTCTGCCATCTGTCGTTCAGCAATATCTTCTATCGAGTTGGTCTGAGAGGTCTTTTACCATAAAAGGATCTCAGGCTTTTCTTAAACGCGAGTCGATCTGGTTCGAGGTTGCAGAATTACTTGCATTCCATCTATAGATAGCCTTTGTTACATATATCATACAGCATGTTGATCTACACACACTTTATTTAAATATACAAAAGCAGATGAGATAGGAAACGCCGAAAAAGAAACCGCGCAGCACACGACAGCAAGGGGTAAAGGTTACAATATAAAGTGATACAATAATGCGGCTTTGTGGTATATACAACATGAAGTTCCAATTGTAATGCAATTGTCGTGATCAAGGTCATGTGCGATTCATCATTAACTGAACATGAAAAACAGGACGAAAAAGTGAGGACATTCCACCTCTATCCTCACGATTCATAGTGGTCCCGACTCCATGAACGCAGGAACGGCTGACTAGAAACCTGAGGCGTCGGGGCACTGATAGGTGTAGGACCTGTCGTCAGTTCGAGCCCTAATGCATTCCCAAACGATTCCATGACAGGTAGGTGGCCCGAACCTGGACTAGCATTGCCGTTCCCATTCGAGAGTCGGTCATCCTCTGTATACTCATCGATGACAGGGAAGGGAGACTCTGCGGGCAAGCTGAGGTGGCTTGTACGAGGTTGTCCGGGCCGTCGAGGACGGCTTTCGTGCTGGTTCGCCGCTGGGGAGTAGGTCGTCTGCAGCCTGCTGCTGGCGGTCGTGGCGGTCGTTGGAGCTGGGATAGATTCTTGAAGACGCAGATGTGGATGTATAGCTCTGCGCACGGGAATGGGAGTAACCAGCTCTATCTCTATTCCGATCCCTATCCCTCTCTTCCCGAAAGTCGTAAGCACGACTGTTGGGATCAATAGACGTTGAAGATCGGTGAGTACCAGACCTTTCCCTGTCTCTCTCGTCTCTTGAGTGGCTCTGACTGCTCCAATGGTTCGAGGAGGCAACGCTAGCACGATCTTGACGATGCAGAGCACGGTCGTCGTCGGTCTGGTATCCAGAGACGACGTTACTGCTGCTACTCCTATGGCGGGTGCTGCTGGTGTGGCTTGGGTTGACATTAGCACTCCACCCGTTATAAGAACGAGTCTCAACGGACGTAGGTGAGCGATACGTCGTCCTCTCGTCCCTTCGCGGAGAACGATAGGCATTCTCTCCGTCAGCAGGCAAAACTCCGACCATGGAATGCACAGGCCTCACAGGCGACATCGATGTCTGCGCCGGCTCGCCCGTCCCCATCTCGCTGAAAGACATTTCCCTCGTCCTGATGCTCGCGCCGTCAGAGGCTAGCTCATGGAACGATAGCCTCTCCGGCCTGCCGCCCACGAGGGCTGGCTCCGCACCCATACGGAAGCCGTTAAGGCCTGAAATGAGACTTCCTGTTGCAAGGTGGGACGGCGTCGCGGTGCCCCATGTGTCATTGCTTTGGAAAGTCATGAAAGAGTGCGAGGACGGAGAGTTGGGACGCGTGTTTGAAGGAAGGTTGTCTGAGGTTCGGCTGTGCGGTTGAGGTTGTGTATTGTTGAGTTGAGGTTGGTAGAGGTTGAGGTTGAGTTGAGGTTGTCGAGGTTGAGGTTGAGGTGGCGCGGCATTATTGTGATAAGAATTCGAGTTATTTGCTCGTGACGCTTCAGGAGAGACTGAACTGAACGACTGTGTGCGAGAAGGTGGACTTTCGGTTGAGAGGATGGACGCGAGAAGGGGTTCCCGTATTGTTGGGTAGAGCTCGAGTGCGAGGCAATTGACGACGACCCACGAGGACGCGACCTCGACCTCGACTCGATTGCGAATGCGAATGCGACTGCGACCTTGACGACGTGCGACCATTCTGATGCATCGACACGGAGGATGCAGAGGATATATAGACGGGGCTGTGGGTTGTCTAGGATGAGTTGGTCTGGAGGACCTCTCAGAACAGGTGCAGAATATGGTTGGTTCTGATACGTGTTCGGGGTGGTGCTCTGTGGTAGCTCTGGCTAGGCTCGAAGGCTGTAGCTGTGGTGGATGTCGACTTGAGCTAGCTTGCCCTGGATACGTCGAATAGTCCTTTGAATATTCTGACGGTTTCTTGGTATTTGCAGCAGCAGCAGCAGCCTCCTGTCCGTTGACAAAACCTCGAATACTCGAAGGTAGGCATGTGTCAAGGCAAAAGCGTCGAGGGCTGGGCAGTATTATCAAAGTGGAGTTGGAGCCCTGGCGCTCGCGTGGACTGCCTATTCGGCGAATGGTCATATTGGGATGAAGGTGCAGGCCCAGGTGTAGGCTGTACAACGTGTGGGCGCACGTAGTGAGACGACGACGCAGAAGATGATGTTGCTGTCTGGTATCTTGGTTTCGGGCTGAGGTTTCCATCATCGTAATACGACGCCTCCGACGGTGTCGCTTTTGATTTGCCCTTCTTCCGACTACTCCGATTGCTTTCTACTTCAAAGGAGTATGTCGACCGCGGCGAGACCGGCAGTTCAGCGAATCGGACCCCAAGGGCTCCAGACTCTGATATGGCTTGCTCGAATGTCGGGACATGTTCGGTAGAAATGGGCTCTGGTGGTCGGGGTAGAGGATTGCTTCTGGGTTGGGTATACCACTGCGTTGTGCTTTGCAGGGTTTCTATTTCATCCTTGAGGGAGTTGACCTGGAATTCAAGAAAAAGTTTCGATCCCAGAAAGTAATATTAGAAAAGTTGGGATGACTCACTTCTCTGCGTCGACGACGACGTAAATATCAGAATTCGGTCTAACAAGAAATCGAGCAAACGTACTTGATCAGACTATCAATTTTCGCCCCATAAGCTTCTGCAGCGACTGCGGCTTGATTCCTTTCACGCCGATACAACATTTTGTGTTCTTCCAGCTGTTCTGTCAACTCATGTTGTAGGCCGTCGAAAGCTGCCTGTGCATCTTCGTACTCTCGGTGCTTCGTCAACGCGGCTCTAGCCCTTCTCAAAGCAATACACTAAATCAAAAGCATAAGTACATTGTCAATGGACTGGTGGCGCTTATTACTCACAGAATCATCCGACCGATCTCTCAACCACAAATCCACCTCGGATATCAGCTCTTCCAGCTGGTCTTCTGGTGTATCCCAGGAGATTGCCAGTCGCTGCAACAGGTCAATCTCTCTATGTTCATCGATATTCTCAGGTCGGTCCACGTGCAGCTTCTTCATCTTGTTCGGCTGGTATATTTTGCGGCATAGCGGGCACAACGGTGGGCTATTCGTGTATAAACAGCTATTAGGAACAAAACCGTGCCAGTCAGAAATCGCGCTTCACTTGATGAACAGGAAGGGCGTACTCTCTGCAGAAAATATGGCCACACGAAATGGCGTAAGGTCTCTTGCCAGTCGTCTCCCAGGTGTATTCAGACAGACATACATCGCAACGGCTCGATGAGTGTAGGACAAGCATGCAGGTTGTGGCAGAGATTAGATGAACGTGAAATACGCCAGCGGTCAGAGGAGCGCTCGTACAGCGCACAGGTAACACATCAATGAATGGCCTCGAGGACCAAGTCACCAATTGTTGTTGTTGCCGGAATAGAAATTATGTATTTGAAATAAATGTGATCACTGATCACAACAGGGATCAAGGATCAATCAACAAATGGAGGTCGCACGCCCCGCGTACTGGGGGTTCATACTCAAGCACACTCAGCATTGCTTTATTTCAATAATTTCTACACAAGACAAAACGGACAAAAAAACGTACAAAGTAGTTCTAGTCATACATGGGGATTGTCGTTCCTTTGATCGCTAACAATTTGGATTTGAGGTCTTCCATTGCCTCCAATGGCGCAGACAAGGCGGCGCATGCTTGTATGCAACAAGTTTTCTATGTAAATGCAACTGGCTTCGGCTAACCGTGCGCTTCCGGCTCTAACTCGTAATGAATCGCACTTGCCATGGAACTCGATCATGAGGATAGTACGGCTCTTGGATTCGCCCGATAATTGAAAATAGTGGACAAGGGCTGAAAGAAGTCTCAGAGTTCCGTTTAGCAGAGTCCGCCAATGTCGTCGACCCGAGAGGAGGCGAGGGCAATGGACTTGCAGTAGTCCAGCTAGTTTGGAGCTGGGAAAGGAGTACACTTTCCGGTCTCGATAGTGTGACCCAGGTAATTGGCAGCCTGACCGAAGCTTCTTGAGCGAGGATAAGATGAGGTCCAGTAGCTGGCAAAAAGAGAGGACAAGAACTGTCAGCAAGGCTCTAAGGACGGTCGTAGAACGGGCTGGACAAACGGGCTACTGAGTAAAAGAAAGTTACGTCTGGTCGTGACTCGACGCACAGACTACGCCAATAAGACCGAAACACGCCCCGAGCTTCAAGTAGATTTCTCCTGTCCCCAAGCTGACCATTATGCTAACGAATCATCCACAGTCAACATTCAAGCCTGATATAGCTGGCTCAGTCATACTCGTTAGGAATTAAGTCCAACACAACAAAAAAATGCCAGAGATGACTCCAGGAACATAGTCACGGCGGTCGATGGTAATTGATGGGTATTCCATACAAGGTTTCATCGTGATATGGTCGTTATGTATATCAGGAATATATAGATCCAATCGTTAAGCGTCGCACAATTGATGAGGTAAGATATCATTGTCCCAAAGCTGACCTGTGTAAGTCGAGGTCGAGGATTGCAGCATATTTTATCTGTAGTTTTCGCATAGCCTCCTCGTAGGAAAGAAATGATGGTTTTGGCCTTTGGAGAAAGGGCATGAGAGTTCGAATGTCAATGGTTCCGGCTTGGGCCGTTGGCAATTTCAAATTCAGCGCCCTGTTGAATGCGTCCCAGAGATCTTCGGAGGTCAGTAAGGGTAGGTCGGTAAGTGGGGGGTTATCACAAAGTCGACATTGGAGCTCGGCATGACTAAGATGCAATCTAATACAAAGGCTGGCAACCATGGGCCAATAATCAGTGTAGCTCGGTTGAACCCTGGCAGCTGCTTTCCTTAAGTTGTACCCCCAATAGAAATACAGCTTGCTTTGGCGACAGCTGGTATAGTCAGCGGTCCTCCAAGTATTAACGGAGTTTACTTGGTGGATCTCATCATGGTCGAGGAGGGATACGAAGGTCAGGATCCAGATAAACGACTCCAATTCGTGATGATAATATCGTTGGATCCAGTGATCTTCGGTCAAGAGTTCCATAGCCATGAATGGGACCGTTCCTGTTCTCTCTGTGCGGACCACGCAAGGTTTCCATTGCAAGGAGGAAAGGTCGAAATCACTCAATACACCGCTTTGAGTGTCAGGATCATACATGACGTTACTGAGACTTGGGTCTTCATGTTCGACATGGTTTTTCCAGAGAGATGCGTGGCCTACCACAAACACGTATTGAAAACAGTACAAAATTACTTGAGACGTAACAACTCACATATAACAGCTTCAAAACACGCTTCGATGAATGCTGACCCTTGCAAGGTCGTAATTTTCTGCAGCTTCTTCAAGCCGACAACTCGAAGAGTACGGTGGCCCTTCCATCGGCGCTTCACCATACTTCGAATACGCTGAGTGGTGCATCCTGGAACGTCACCGTGAAAATGCATCGTAGACAGATGCTTCAACATGCCCTCATCGTAATCCTCTGCAATCTGGTGGACGACTCGAAGTGTCAGCGCTTCATTTCGCTGCTTAATTTCTGGATGATAGATCTTGCAAACCATTGGTATAGGCACTGAAGAACCGTCATCAGCAAAACCCTTCGCAGCAAACACCGACGTAGCCTTTCCCACTAGACAACGCGGCTGCTGTGATAGAAACTCATTCATATTCACTTCGACTTTTGTCATATTATTTTTCTGATCGTCATGAGCCCAGAAGCCAGATAAATCCTGCCGCAGGTCGAGGATAACTTCGGGAACGCTTAGTTCGGTCTGACCTGTCCGAGTTGGCGTTGGTCGGAGTCCGTGTAATGCTTTGGGGTTAAGACAGGGGATAATTCCCCAATCTTCTATGGTAAATCGTTGAAAAGCAAGAAGGAGGACCAGGAATCGGGGAAAGTCCCATAAGATGCTGACGCCATCTGACTGCAGGATGCCTTGACGATCGTAATACCAAATCCATATGAAATCATCTTTTCAACAAAATGAGACACAAAAAAAAACTGAAAAAGTGGAAATAACATACCGACGAAGATTAAGTTAATGGCACGATGGACGCCTGCACTGAACGACAGCATCTCTAAGGCGTACGATGCACATTGCATTTGACCATTGGTCATCTCCTGCGTCTTCTTTGCGACGATGGTCATTTGCATCCTCAAATTCCCATCCTTTCTTGACAATGAATGCTTCTCTGTATATTGACTCTCGCCAGCTTGTTTCGAGGCAGAGGTTTCAACAGAGATCGGCCCAGATGATTCCTCTTCCGAAACTCGATAGTCTAAGCTTGCAAGCTTTGCATGCGATAATGTCTTCCGAGCACTGCTGCTTTCGAAAGGTTTGTTCAAGCGGGGCCTCTTCCTGCCTTTGTGGATATCCACTTTCAACACTTTGAATGCATCACAGGAGAGTATCGCCTGCCACTCAAATTTCTTCCTGGGCTTCTCGGAGAATATCCTCTTGGCAACTTCATCCTCTTCCTTTAGACCATCAGCGTGTAGTGCAGCTGCGAGGGACGTGATGATGACATCCGGTTGGCAATCGTTGCGGTGGAACCGAATGTCCAGGCAGTCTGGCTTTCGAACCCCAAGGTTTGCGTCAATAAGTGCTAGGCATTCGAGTACTTCGTTACAAAGAAGAACATATGGTCCATAACGGCACGCCTCCTTCTCCATGAATACTTTAGCACTGCACAAAGCAAATTTCGTATCATGGATTAAAAATAAAATTGATGAAGAACGCACAAAGCCTCCAATTTTTCCTTTAATTTTGCATCATTTGCAATAGGTAGGACGGTGTCGAGTGCATCATGAAGGAGGTCATCCAGTATGCGATCTCTCTTTTCAACCAGCTCCTTTTCCTTTGCAGAGCCAAACCGAGTGTCATCGTCCGGATCGTCACTCGCACGACCGTTTTCTACCGAGTTTCCGTAGTAGCGTTCTGACTGCAGCTTCTCAATCTCCGTCTGTAATTCATCCAACCGCTTCTTCCTTTCGCTATCTTCCTGGAGCACGACAGAAAGGAAGTATTTCAAGAAGGCATCGAAACTGCATTTCACTGAGTTTTGGATTTCTGCCTTGAGCTCTATTCTGATAGATTTTCGTCTTCAACCAGTCAAGAATATGGCAGGTATGACACACGCACTGATCGTTGTTATCGCCCGTCTGATTCGTCATATTTACATTTTGGATGAGAGATGGAATAATTTTGACCACCATGATGATAAAATGTAGGTCTCAAGTTGGCCGAAAATTCGACAGCAGTACATTCGGCCCAAACCTCAAGTTGTGGGGAGAATGGAGCGTAGCTTTGTGGCTTTCTTGAAGTTTCTTCAATTGCTGTCGCGTCTGGTCCCTTGTCACGTGCCCGTGTGCCACTGAATATTTTAAGGTCCGCGACTTCAAAACACGAGCGCCTCTTCCCTTCCAAAACTTGCAATTTCAAAATATACTTGAACTTCAGCAGCTTCAGTAGACGATATATACAGGACTTACAAGACGAATCCTGATATTTTGTCCCTATTACTTGATAAACTCCTGGTGAAATTTGCAAAGCGTTGATTTCGAATCGATCGGCGATCGCTGCTAAAGAATAACGGTATGTAACTGCCTTGACCTATTACATTAAATAGTCAAATGCACCAGCGTCCATACTCAATACTCCAGGCCTCAGATATGGCGACTGGTAAAAATCGACACTTATCCCTCAATTCAGCCATTGGACTACTAACTTCGACCATGAGAGACCCCAAGACAGCAAGCGCATGCGCTTTGAGAATCAGCATTGCCGCAGACCGTATCGACCAGGAGCTAGAAGAATGCACCTCCATGGCTGCGAAGATCAAATTTGCCAAATCTCATCCAGGGCTCCTCAGAGCAGGAATCAAATTCCTCACATTTCCCCAGCCTCCCCCAGAACACGTGGCGATGGTAAATCGTCTAGGGCGATGTCGGTGCGATATGCGTCAAACCCGGATGAAGAATCTTCATAAACCCTCTCGACCGCGACGAGACGGACGAACTCAGCTTCGCGGACCGGATATTATATTCGATGCGGTAGCCACCGTCTGCGAATGTCTCGTTCTTGCTCTTGCCGATTTGACACAGCATAAATTCCGCAATGTGAGTGCGACTGGTGAACAACCTTGGCCACAAGGCCCGGAGGATTTGCTTCCCTATGGTCCCAAGGACTCGATCCCTGGACTAGAACTTTGGGTTGCAGGACCTCCCTATGGATACACCGTATTCAAACTCGCGGGGAGTTTGGCCGTATTTTATGTCCCGTTTGCAAAGGAGGTTTTCCAGTCACCAACATTTATTTTCCCTTTCGCCCGGCCCATTGAACACCTCTCAGCAGCCATTGCATTCTACGATGAGGGGGACTCTTCAGAGCTCGCACGTACTCACTTCTTTACCTACCCAGTGCAAACTATTTTTGGATTTTTCGACAGCCTAGGACACTGCGACAGACGTCAGTTCAATATCATGGTCAGCGTACGAGGCCGCTGGATCTCGTCCGTTCTTGCACACCTCACCACAATACTATCTACACTACCTATGGAATGGAGCAAAATTCGAACGACCGTGCAGTTTATGTCGGTTTTTGCAAATGTGAAAATCGATCCAGCCACGGGAGTCGGATTTATGAAAATCAAGCGTGAGCAATTGACAGAGCTTCCGTTCTTTGACGGACTCGAGAAAGCCTTCGATGAGATAATTGAAGCTCGAAAGATGGGCTGCTGGAACACTGCATGTCCTTCCGATGGCGAAAATATCCACTCGCGGCTCTGTAGTAAGTGTAACCTTCTCAGGTTCTGTGGAGAAAAGGCGAGGATTCATTTTTTCATTTAATTTTGTAATCTACGACTACTAATAAAGTTAATCGGCAGTGTCAAAAAGAGGCCTGGAAGTCTCCCGTGCTTCCCCACAAGCCTTTCTGTGCCAAGGCCCACTCTTTAAAAGAGTCCATAGGCACTGAGGATTGGGTAACGATGTGGACCCCCGACTACACATATGCTCAATTCCAGGCCATGTGTAGTGCAAAAGAAATTGATCTCGAAGCCGTGAAAGCAATTGGGAATGCAATTTCTGCCCTCATGCGACACAAAAGCGTGTATCGGGAGGACTTGGAGAGAGCCGGCGCTTCGAAGAAGGAACGTTTGTTGAGAGTAGAGCAAGAGAAAGTTTCTGCTCAGCTTTTAGATAACGTTATCAGTGAGGTCGGGCTCGATTCACTGACAATAATTGGTCGAGAGGATTATCTCAGAGATGCCATTCACTAACCCTACGATTTTAACTATTCAATCCATGGAATATCAGGTCTCCAGGTATAATAAAGTCTAAGTACAATATGCCAGATCTAGTCAGTTGTTATCTACATCTACAGAGAGGAAATTAATCTAAGGGTGTTCTTTGGTGTAATTTGGGGGACAGATCAGCGTTGCATACAAAGGATTGCATTGATATAGCATATTGGGAATATAATAATCAATGAGGTAGATATCAGCGTCTTCAGCTGACGCAGTTTAGTCCCATAGGTTATAACTTGCAACACGTAAAATGCAGCAGATGTAGTCATAGGACTCATGGCTATTATTACTCGAGTACACTGGGGGTAGAAATAGGAATTACATATTACATACAGATCCAATACAACGAAGAATTGTCAGCAGGAAATGAAGGGATGAAGCCAGAATTTGAATTTTAACAGGGCATCGTCAACAAGGAAAGGGCATCATTGTCCCAAAGCTGACCTATGTGAATCGCGGTCGAGGATTACAGCATATTTTATCTGAAGGAGTTTTCGCATAGCCTCGTTGGGAGGAGAGAATGATGGTTTTTGGTTTTGAAGAGAGGATATGAGGGTTGGAGGGTTGATGGTTTTGGCTTGGGGTATTTGCAACTCCAAATTCAATGTCTCGTTAAATGCGCCCCAGAGATATTCAGAGGCATGAACGGATGGTGGAGTGTCATCAGGACGACGACTACGGCGTGGGATACGACCAACATACAGTATGATGCAAAGGGCATCGACCAAGTTCCAAAAATCTGCGTAGCTCGGTTTGACCTTGGCAGCTGCTTTTATTAAAGTCTCCTCGGAATAAAAATTCAGCTTTTTTTCGCGACAGACGGTATAGTCAGCAGTCCTCCATTTATCAACATTGGAGTTTGGAAGGCGGATTTGATCATGGTAGAGGAGGGATACGTAGACCAGGATCCAGATGAACGACTCCAATTCGTGATGGTAATACCGTTTAACTTTTCCTTCCCAGTAATCTTTGGTCAAGAGAGCAATGGCCATGAATGGGACAGTCCCTGTCCTCTCCGTACCAGTCACGCGAGGCTCCCATTGCAAGATGGAAAGGTCGAAATCACTCAATACACCGCTTTGAGTTTCCGGGTCATACATGAGGTTACTGAGACTTGGGTCCCCGTGTTCAACATAATGTTTCCAGAGGAATGCGTGACCTGACACAAAGAGAGTATCGGTATTGGTGTGAATTTTTCTGACCATTTAGCAGTAAAACTCACATGTAACAGTTTCAAGCCATGCCTTGATGAATGCAGGGCCCTGCACGGTAGTGATTTTCTGAAGCCTTTTCAATCCTATAACACGGAGAGTACGGTAGCCCTTCCAATTTCGCTTGACCATACTCCGGATACGTTGAGTGGTGCACCCTGGTACGTCGCCGTAGAAGAGCATCGTAGGCAGATGCTTGAGCATATCCACCTCGTTATCCTTGGCGATCTGGCGGACAACGTGCAATGTCAGACCTTCGTGGCGCCGCTGAAGTTCTGGATGATAGATCTTGCAAACCATTTCCGTAGATACCGAAGAACCATCATCAGCTAAACCCTTTGCCGCGACTACTGACGTAGCTCTTCCAGCCAGACAATGAGGTTGGTGTGATAGGAACTCGTTCATATTCACTTCGACTCTTGTCATCTTGTCATTCTGACCATCATGAATCCAAAAGTCCGACAGATCCCGTTGTAAGTCGAGGTTGACTTCGGGGATAGTTGGTTCAGCCTTCGCTTGGCTTTTTCCTTTCCCCTTTGCCTTTTCTTTACCTTTGGCTTCACTTTGACCTTGACCTGGATCCTGACCTTGAACTTCCTGCTTCACAAGACTGTGTAATGCTTTCGGATTAAGACAACGAATGATTCCCCAGTCTTCTAACGTAAATCGTTGAAGAGCGAGAAGGAGGACCAGGAATCGAGGGAAGTTCGTGAAGACGCAAAGACCATCCGACCGCAGGATGCCTTGACGATCGTAATACCAGATCCACAAGTGCTCGTCTGATTCAATAACATCAGATTTCCTTGAAAAATGTGGTGAAAAAGAGAAAGACCTACCTGTGAACAATAAGTTGATAACGTGATGCACACCCGCACTGTAAGACATCATCTCCAAGGCGTATGATGCACATTGTACCCGACCGTGAATCGCTTCCTGTGTCTCCTTTGGGATGATGATTGCTTGCATCCTCGAATTCCTGTCAGCGGCTGAACCTTGCACAGAATTAAGCTTTGAACCAGAAGCCGACACAGGATCCAACGTCCGGGGTTTCTTTGTCGGCGATGGCTGCTCCTCGACAGTTTCACTCTCGCGACCTCGTTTCGAACCGGTGCTTTCAGCAGTAGTTGGCACGGTCTGTTTCACTTCTAAAACACCAAAACCATCATCAACCTCCTCAAGGGCTGCATGCGATAATCTTTCCAGAGGACCCTTGTTTTCGAAGGGTTGCGCCAAGCGCATGGGTTTGCCGCCTTCAGGAATACGACCTTGCCCCCGATTCGATACTTTGAATTCACCACAACCGAGGATAGCCTCCCACTCAAATTTCTTCTTGGGAGCCTTCGAGAATATCACTTTGGTTTTTTCGTTCTCTTCCGACAGCCCATCTGCGTGTAGAGCGGCGGCGAGGGACGTGATTATGACATCAGGCCTGCGGTCTACATCGTTCGTCATGTCTGCGAACTGAGATGTGATGGATTTGGGATCGCTGCGGCGGAATCGGATATCCAGGGGATCTCGCTCTCGAACGTCAATGTTTGGGCCAAGAAGTGACAGGCGGTTGAAAACATCGTTACACAGAAGCACGTATGGCTCATAACGATTCGGTTCATCATGTTGAAAGGCTTGAGCACTGTGCAAAAGTAATCAAAGTTATGTAAACTTAGAGACCACACAACGAATTGAATAGGATGACTGACAAAGTTCCCAACTTATTCTTTACTTCGGAATCATTTGCAATAGGTAAAACGGCGTCGAGTGCCTTGTGAAGGAGTTCATCCAGAATCAAGTCTCTCTTTTCAACTAACTCCTTTTCCCTATCAGAGCCAAGCCGAGTATCGTCTAACCGAGTCTCGTCGTCTATATCTTCGTCCCCCTCAGGTTCTTGGCCTCCAGTATTCTCCGTCACATCTGCATCAGACGTCTCGATATCGGAGCTGTTATTGTCCGTCGACTTTTTGAAGTAGCGTTGCGACTGCAACTTCTCAATTTCTGTCTGTATTTCGTCCAGTCGCTTTTTCTGGTCGCTGCGTTCGTCGAGCACCAGAGAAAGAAAGTACTTCAAAATTGAGTCAAAGCTGCATTTCGCAGAATTAGCGATGTCTTCCTTAAGTTCCACTTTAATAGCTTTTTGACTTCAATCCAGGCCAAATCCAGTCAGTCGAGAATAAAATAGCAAGTATGACATACATACTGATAGTTGGTGTCCCCCGCCCGATTCTTAGCACTGGTCGCATTCTTGCTAGGAGTAGAGATAATTTCGGCCTTGGACTTTGACATGGCGCCAACATGCAGCTCAAGTCGAGTTTAGAAGTAGAGCTGGTTCTGATAGGATGGTAATGGGAGCAACACACACGGCGTGCCCTAATTTGCGGAGTGCAACGTTGTCACGTGCCCGTGCTCATAGGTGCCACCGTCACCGTGGCAAGATAAGTCCTGTAAGGCCGGTGCCCGGCAGAGCCCACTCCCTTTCATTGTGGTCCAAGGACCTCTCACAGGTGTGAAATCATTTTATTTGTCCATGGTGGTCGAATTCATTTCACCGGATTCAAGATCTCCGCCTCGCAGTTCACCGTTCATCTGCCGCTCATCCAAAAATTCTTGGGGGACATGCATCCGCCAAACCCTTCTTGAAGACCCGTGCTCCGTAACCCCTGATTTGTATGACTTAAATATCGGTCTAGGATTGACGAAAAATTGGTGGTGCACATACTATTTTTTTTGCTGGACAGATCTTCGTTATCAGATGATATTTTGCTGTGCAGTGAAACTAGAAACAGCTATATAAGAGGGGGCCTCGTCTTAAGTATCCATGGAATAATGAATTCGCCGTGTTCGTCCATTGATATTGTTCTGCTACAAACCGCCCAAGTCGAGCCCAAAATATGGTGGCTTGTATCCTGGAAGAACATGGGTCATACGATGAAGTTTGACTCGAAAGATTGAACAACGAAGGCCAATTATAAACGTAAACAATAGATTCTCGTGAATAATAATTATAACACATTCGTGATGAACAACATGCAGATGGTTCGGCTGGCACACTCGAGCCCTCAACAAATTCGGCAGGGCTTGATGTGCGTCGCGGAAGTGGGGTTTTCGAGACAAAGTCTGCATAGTTAACTGATGGCTCTTTTGCTGATTCTCGTTGACAGAGGAGTGTTTCCGTTGAATTTGGAAGAACCGTGAATGGGAAGGGGTTTACGACTACAATCGGGTTCGTGAAGGATGTACCAATGCAGTCTGTCGTTAGACAAAAGTCAAGGAAAGACTTGATCTAGATGGTGCTTTGCATAAGAATTGATTGACATAATGATTCGTAGCTGTGGGTGCAAAAAACGAAGGCACAGAAGGCGTTCCAATAAGAGCGGACGACACCATGATAACGAAAATAGGCAGGATGAAGAGTGTCAAGGGACCACCAAAAGTCGAATCCAACTCCCCCGTAAAACCCAAGACCTAAAGGTCGTGGGAACAATTGGAAAAATTGTTGCCATGAAATTGAAGGAAAATGTCTGTAAAGTTCATGCTCTTCTCTAACAAGGTTCACAAAATGCCAAATGAGTTGGGAAATTATGGATTTAGTGTAATGATAGATAGAGACAAGCATGCTTCAACTTCAACCCACGATCCACTCTCTCAATCAGCCACAGCCAATTTCGCACCTCGGCTCTTCAAAAATGCTGCATGGACCCAGTCATCAGGTCCTCCCCCCTTCGCGCTCAGGTGGGCCGACAGCGCGGCACACGCCACTGCTCGTGCGTGTAGTACATGTCGAACCAATTTCCTGGCAGCAATCGCCTTCGGTTGTTGCAGCCTCCGCACTTCCTCTAAATCTTCAGACTCGGAGAGATCGTCATTGACACGACCAGAGAGATTGCTCTCGCTGTTCGAGGTCGAACGAGCAGGCGGGACTTCCTTTCTTTTGATAAAGTGGTTGACTGCTGGTAGCGGCGGCTTTGAATACGCCTCAACTTCTGCAGGTCTGAGAGACTCAGCAACCCGAGGCGAGGCAAAGGCGGAGAAGAGCTTGAAGTAGGTAAGCAGTGATTGGAGCCTGGACAAGAAAAAATGTAAACAAGGAAAAGGACCCGTTCAGGAGATAAGACTCACTGTCTGTAGTTAGCTTTTGCACAGAAAAATATTGTCAGCAAAGCATAGAGCGAGTTTCCTGAACATACCATTGACCAGAAGGTTATGCCACTTGACAAGCACCAAAACACTGCAATAAACCGTACCCACTAGACCAAAAACGCGCTTCAGGTTGAAGCCAGACGATCCACTGTCCGGCCCTAGTCCTAATAACGCACTTAGCGTTCCCAGCTTATTCTGCTTCCACAACACACCCAGGGCCAGTGCAATATTGGCGCCGATTCCCAGACCGCCCCCGACAGCTTTGAATTGCGCCAATGATTCTTCTTCGCCTGGTTTAGTGCAAGCTTTCGCGAGAAGCGAGCCGGATATGTACCCCGGGAAGTATAATAGGAAAGGAGGAAGGAACAGCGCGAATCGAATCAAAGCTGCCGGAAGGCTGGCGAGGATCGATAGTGTGGGTTGCACGAGCATCGCACCGCTGGGAAGGGAATGAGGCGGAGGTATGTCGAGAACGGATGAAGAGGACATGGGCAAAAGGGAGAGGAGAATTGAATGCTTCATGCCTGTGTAGTGCAGCAGAGCGTAGTATTTCGTTAGGGCTTCTTTTAAGTGCGCTGACGAGCCATCGGATGTTGGGTTATTTGTATCTTGAGACGTTGGGGCAATAATTTGCACAAGTCTAGAAACGAGATGAGGTTGCATTTGATGAATTAATTTGCAACACGAAACACTGAGAGAAATTCACCTTTGCGACACTTCCACCCAATCTTTCAGTGGTATATTGTTCTCGTCGCCCCATAGGATGCTCCGCGCCATCGACACCGCACATATCGTGTCCCTATGGGTAGTAATTAGTCGAATCATTTACTGCTGTTGGAAAACCTACCAGTCTGGAGCGTTAATGGACATCTCACTCAGTTGTTTCTGCACCTGTGCAGTAATCTTTTTCACGACACCTTTCGATGCTTCTAAAGCACCTAAACTTCCTTCAGAAAGTTCTTTTGCATACGAGTCCAGAAGAATGGGCTCTCCGTATCTTCAAGGACCATATTTTCAGAAAATGTCGTAGCTTCAAACCAAGATGGGCGTACTTAACATAGATCTAAAAGCAGGTCAGAAGCAATGTTCAGTCTCACAGCTCAAAGGACACTCACCCGACTACGGTACTTCGCCTTGTCGGTGTACACAATAGCGACTGGTACAATCCTCAACCCCGACTCATCCCCTGACGCCTTTTCCTTGCCTTTTCCCTTTCCCATACCGCTCCCATGCCCGTTGAGCGCCTCTCCCACTCCAGCCTCGTGCACATATCGCACATACTCAACCGCCGCCCACGCTGTCCCCGGCATGACCTGTAAGATTTTCGCGTGCGTATAACTGGCGCCCTCTGGAAAGACTCCTATGACCTGGTTAGCTGCTAGAGCTTTCGAGGTCGCCAGATACATATCAGAGCGGGCTGTGAGTTCTGCATTGGATGCCGAGTTCAAACTTGAATTGACGCTTGCTGTGGAAGTGGAGGTGCCTGCATTGTTTGGGTTTCGTTTGACGGGAATGGCACCAGAGGACGAGAGTATGGCTCCTGCGAGAGGATTTGCGAACAGTTTTGAGCTAGCCCAGAAAGAGACATGGCGTCTGTGAGGTATCGTCGCAGCTGCACAAGGAATTTGAGTCCTTCCTATCTAATTGAAACAACGGACCTACCCAACGTCGCAATGTCAATGATTTCATTGTGGTGGGTCGATGCACTGTTGAATAATACGGTCAGTATTTCCATTTTCTCTAGCTGCGCAACAGGAAAGACAGTATATGTCCTCGTACATGATGAGTGGTCCATCCCTAGGGATATTCGACTGCCCATCGACATAAGCCTCCGAGTAGTATCCAGTCACCGTCCAGTCCGAAATCTTGCGCAAGGCACGGTACACCAACTTCAGTTCCATAGTGAAGGGCTGGGCTCAAGTTGTGCTGGAGGTAAATTCAAGATTAATCGCTGCACGATGTGGTTCAAGAGAAAGATACGTGCCTTCACTGCTACCGCGGGTTGACCGGTAGTCGTCTGTTACTCAGGCTCGGCATCACACAATTGAAAAGGCAGCGCATCGACGATTTCCATCGCTGCAGCCGTAGTAGTGATTTGGATCCGGCAGAGAGCATACAAGTCGATCCCCAAATAGGTCCTTGGCTGATCAAGGCCCTCATCATACATCGGCGATATTACGCGCAAAAGCAAAGTCGGGAAGTAGTCCTGAAATAGAGGCATCAAGGGACAAATACTTGAACGGAAAGATTTTGGATGTATATATGCGATTGGAAAACTCTTTCAGAATGAGTACTGGACACGGAGACCTGAAGTGGCGAAATACTTGGATGTCAATTTGTGAGAGTGAAAGAAAACTTCAAATCAAAATTTCGAGCTTCCATCTGCCTGGGTTGCATCAATTGCGGTGAGCTCCATAACGACTCCAAATCTTAAATAAAATCTGACGCAAACATTATTCAAGCGAATGCGGGACCCTTACGAATAAATTCGAAACAGCGGATTCATCGCAACAAATTTTGGGGTGGACGACCACGGGTCAGGTTCAGAAGATGAACCTGATGCGTGTCGAGCGGCGACAGTGTGCATTGCAAGGCATGAATGAATACAAAATATGTTGCTGAATACGATTGGACCAGTGAACTGATGAAAAGCCACATTACGGTAACAGATCACAGACGGCGACCACGACGACCACCCTAAAAGTGAAGAGGATAAGAAATCACCTTGGATGGAAAGGAAGAAAAAACGATGAATACCTTACGTCTGGTGGAGTCTGTAGGGACGGGGGTCACATCCTCAATGCGTCCAATACCCATACCGGCACGGGCAAGAGCACGGAGAGCACTCTGGGCTCCAGGGCCAGGAGTTTTTGTGCCGGTTCCACCAGTAGCTCGGAGCTTGATGTGCAGCGCGTTGATGCCAACTTCACGGCAACGGGTGGCGACGTCCTGGGCAGCCAACATAGCGGCGTATGGGGAAGACTCGTCACGATCCGCTTTGACCTTCATTCCACCTACAAGATACGTCAAATTCATCCTCAGCGCTACGATTTAGATGAGGAACGGACCAGTGACACGAGAGATAGTTTCTTTTCCAGACAAATCCGTAATGTGGACGAAGGTATCATTGAAGGAGGCGAAGATGTGGGCAACACCGAAGACGGTTTCGCCCTCAGCGACCTGGGGGCCGAGAGAGACGGTGTTCTCCTCCTTGGGTGCTTTGACTTTTTTTGGGGGCTACACAAAAGGTCATCCAAAAGTTAGCAGAGAGATCCATCGCCTTGGAACGGATTTTGATGCAGAAAAAGAGGATAGGCATCTCTGAAGACCGTTCTGACACCGTATATGAAACATTTACGCACCATTTTGACGGACTTGAAGAGAAGAGCTTGAGGATGGCTGGGCAGCCGACGACTGCGTTGATCAAAGCTTCAGAACCTTCCAATCATCACAGTAGCAAATAAAGCGGACCGTCAGGCCGGCTTAACGTCCTCCTTCTTTCCTTGCACTTGCCCTCCAACCTTGTCCATAAGTCGAAGTCAAAAAAATCGTGAGTGCTTCTAGTCAAATAAACTTACACTTTTACTTATACGAACAATTACTTGATTAATTCATTAGCTAGCGATGGTTCTCGCTTAGATTTATTTACATGACGTGAAAGCAACGTGAAAGCAAGCGTGAAAGTGTAAAATTGTACAACTCAAAACAACTGAGACCAAGTCAGATCCCCTGCATTTTCTGAAGAGCACTTGTGCTCGACCGGTACTACCTAATAGTAATATGCCGGTCCCAGTATACAGGCATTTGGGTCGACTCCACATCTTTTCACTCTGCATTACCATCATGATATCAACCGTATTTATGCCGAGCAGATGAACCAGCCCTTCTTTCTATTCTGTCCTTCTCCAGGTGAGAAATCTACAATTGATATAGTCCGAAGGTCGTTATTGCCCAGTGACTTATCTCGAATCTTATCGTCATCGAAAGAAGATCATCTGATATTGAGCCAATATGAATATTTCTATTACTGGTCGTGGGCCTCCATCAATCCACCAGCATGGGCCCGTTATGACCTCCTGCTTTCTGGTCCTCGGGACTGCATAGGTCTCACGCCTCATATGCATCGGAAAGGGAGTATATAAGGCGCTGATTATCTCGTCTTCCTTTCTTTAGCAAACACAGACATCGATCCAAGTACACAACCCTCCTATCCTACTCACCTCCAACTAAGATGGCCCCCGATCCTCAATGCGCTGCTCTCGCTGCTGCGAAGGCGAAGAAAGGTGAGTGGTTTTGTTGATGCGTATTTCAGGGGTGGGTGATTGACATTCCATTGATCGTCCAGGACTTTCATATGCTCAGATCGCCTCCGGAATTGGCAAGAGTGAGCAACATGTCATCGACAGTAAGGCTTATTTTATCGCCTATCGATACGGGAAACTAAGATCGGTCGATGTCAGTCGTAACTGGAAAAGTCAAGCCAACCGAAGCTGAATTCAATTCCATTGCGAGCGTACTAGGCATTACCTCGTCTGTATGTCCGAACTACTCATCGATCCTGGAGTTACATGACAAATGTCCATTGAACAGGTTCCTCACACCGGAGTTCACGCGACTACCTGAGGAGATCGGTTGTGTGAATAGAACGTTAGTGAAACCAAGTTGTGTAAACTATGTAGTGGATATCATTATACGAGAATTTATGACCGTTGCCTATGGTCGATCACAGGTGAAGAAATAGTCACCGTAATCAATACTACAAGGACATTTCCTCGCCTGACTGAAGTTTGGAATCATATTTTACATTTCTAAGGGGGCTCAATTATATTCGAGTAGGAGTTGGAACAAAGATACACGGTACAGTAATTACTTTCATCAAGGTCCGGTTCTGGTGAAGCATATTTTGATACGAAGGGTTACAAGAAAAAGAGATGAATGATTTAAGACCGCATCATCGACAAATCGCCGGGTGAGTGAGCCTAGCTCGTCAATCATCTGAAGGTGCCGAGGTCCCAGACGCTGTAGCGGATGGTTCACCTATGAAGGTAGAGAATGACGGTTCACCGGAGTTGAGAGGAATGGACGAGGCAACTGCTGAGCCGGAGGCAAACACGGAGCTGGCGAAAATGCTCGAAAATGAGGGCTGAGGGAAAGTGGCGGTTATAGTGACCGGCTCCCCACTGGCAGTAACCGAACCAGAGGGTTGAGGGAAGAAAGTCGAGAAGGATGGAAAAGCTGAGCAATCCTGAATGCCTGAAGGTTGGGATCCGACGGCAGAGGTGGCAGCGCTACCTACGATGCTCGACACAGAGGGTTCGGCTGCGACACCGCTTGCAGTGGTGTAGGCATACGAAATGGACGCTTGGTCGTAGCTTGCTGGGATGGCCGATGAAAAAAATACGGAGCTTGCAGGGAAAGCCCCAGAGCTTTCTGGGAAACCAATTGAAGCAATTGGAGAGGATGAGGGGAAGGAGCCGGAGCTTTCTGGGAAGAAGGTTGAAAAAATTGGGGACGATGATGGGAATGAGCCAGAGCCTCCGGGTATGAAGGTGGAGAAAATGGGAAACGATGAAGGGGATGGACCAGAGCTCCCGGGTATAAAGGTGGAAAAAACTGGACAGGCTGAGGGGACGGCTCCTGAACTTTCTGATATAAACGTTGAAGAGGGTTCAGGGAAAGAGCCGGAGCTCGCTGGCAAAAATGTTGAAAAACTGGCAGATGATATGGGGGAAGAGCCGAAGATACGGGTTGCAGAAGCTTGAACAGAACTTTCAATGGATGGTAAGACAATCCCCGAGGAGAAGACGCCCGTAGGTGTCGGGGGAGTGCCAGTCGCAGATGCAAATGGGCTGGAAGATGCACTTAAAACCAGAGATGTATTAGAACTAAATCAGTCAATGAAGCAAGACGCTCACAAGGATATGGCCGCGGCGTCAGCTCCAACGGCGAAAAGAGCTGCGACAATGGCAGAAAGAGTAGGAGTTCGCATTTCTGTAAGAGTAAAAATATGTGATAAAGGTGGAGCTTTAGATAATTGAGGCTCGTGAGGGAATATAGAATGCGAGCAATCTTGGCTGCATTTATACCTCAGAATAATCACATTCAAAGGGGTTTGCTTGAGGCTCTCCAACGGGCTACATTCCCCTTCTCCGCATATTGGTTTAAGCAGACGACTTCGATATCCGCAGCACCATAGTCGAATAGCCACACACGGAGAAGATGTACCGTTAGTAACGTTAATTAATGTCATTATTAACCTGTGAGTGCTCACTAGGACCCCGGTTTATTATGCAAACGGTCTGATCCAAATCCGGACAAAAAATTTGAATTTTTGCATATCGGCCAGGTGCCAATCCGGACACCAAGTGATCGAAACGCTGGGATGGCCAGGTCCACATCCGGACAGAAACACGAGAATCTCCTGATTTTTCAAAATTTCAGTGACAAATTCCTAGTTTTCATGGCGGACGGTTGGAAACTGATGCAATTACGCGTTGCAGGCGATTTTGAGGCGATTTTGAGACTTTTGAGGTTTCAGAAGAAGAGAATTTGGGCTATCCGGACAAAAACCTCAGAGTCGGGAGCAGACATTTTCTGATATAAACCGGGGTCCTTGCTCCTCAAGTACTTCAAGAGACGGCCTTTCTTGACCTTAAAGTGGGCCAGAAAGGAAATCCAGAAACGTGCGGTCGTCATCGACTTCCTTGAACCCTAAAAAAAGCTCCACGGCAACCAGGCGGGGACGGCAAGCCTTGTATATTTGAAACTCTGCCAGGCTCTAGCACCGAAGGAGGATTGGATACCGAGAGGGCAGTGCGTTGTCGAGGTGCCAACGAATAACCACTACCTGAGACCATCACGGGCGCTGAATATCATGACATTGGCATTGAGGTGTTGCAATACGCCGTGACTACAACTCCGATTTAATAAGGAGTGACGAAAAGACCAAAATCACAGAGATAATGCCGGTTTGAAGCGTTACAAATTGTAGGAGAACTGAGCCCGTAGATTTTCTTTGTGAGGAAAAGAAGATTCGTGTAATTCAATGTTCTAACTTCTGACCGCCGAGTTGGGCTACCAAGTGGAGAAAGCGCAAAGCAAAGCATGTACGCGAGAAGAGCTTTTAGTGTCTGCTAGAACAAAACAAAGAGTTCACATTGGATGAACTATCATGTAGAGGATGATGCAGCTAAATGGGAAGAGAAAAGTACAAGTTGTGCGAGGTTGCGCTCGTGTCGACAATGTGATTACGTAAACTCAAGTTCCAACTTCCTATCAACGTTTGACGCTCCTCTACCAGATTCATTACATGGTTTTCATTGGCCCACACCTCGTCTTCCGGCTAGCAATATGGTATTGATCAAAATATTCACTGAGCGTTTGGTAATGTCAAGTCACCAAGCTGCTACTTGTCCAACCTCTCTTCAAGTTTATTGCGCAGCGATTTGAAATTTCGAATTCCAAGTCACAGATATTCTCGTTTCAAGCACACTGTAGAGGCATGAATACCAGGATGGATAATAGGAGAAGAACATAGATTCAAAGTTCAAAAGTTAAAAGGTGTCAGGTACGTGGCCAATATCAACGTATATACTTTTAGTTTTGCTGAATCGCCCATTTCAAGCTGTGCATTGGAGCCATACAGTTTGAAAAACCCATGCAGGTACACACCACTATATCGCTATAATTCTACCCAAAAGGTCTCTGGAGCCCAGTCAATTCCCTTTTCCAACCCTCCTTGAACCTCCATGTAGATTTTGGCAAAT
This sequence comes from Galerina sulciceps, assembly GCA_023014345.1. Lineage (NCBI taxonomy): Eukaryota > Fungi > Basidiomycota > Agaricomycetes > Agaricales > Galerinaceae > Galerina > Galerina sulciceps. The sequence continues at coordinate 862,337 of JAEDXJ010000026.1, forward strand.
TTCTGAATGTCCTGGTTAACTTCGGCCAATGAAATGGAAAAGCTCTCAGTACCTAAGCCGCTCTAACCATATCGGCATAGCCTAAGAATGGTTTGAGATCCGTTCAGAAATTACAGGAGTTGACCTATCTGGACTTCATTGGTTTACCACAGCCCACCGCTTTAAAGGTTGGACAGAATATCGCCCGTGTACGAATGTACTCATTTAGTATCATTGGTCCAGGTGATAACATTGAGGTGTTGGGACTATTCCGAGGAACCATAAGACAGTGAGTGATATTTCCCAATGATACCGGCAAGCACTTAGGATGAACGGCGTTCTGCAAACAGAGACTCTAGCATGGCATTTTTGGAAAAGTCTCAAGTAGATCACGATGGGTTTGCTTGATTCCATCATTCCAAAGAAATAACGCCCTTGAATACCAGAAATTGTCGAACAATTTATTTGGTACAATGGCTGAAAGCTATATAAAATACACAAAATATGAGTACCTACGATGCCACACCCTAATTCGCTTTCTTGTAAACCCCCGCTGGGAGTTGAATTACTGGCACTTCCTCAGCAGCAAGCAGGCCGCCCAAAACGAAAAGGGATATGAAAGCAGTAACTAGACCTGTTACACCGCCGGCCTTCGTGAGTCTAGATGGAAGGTGAGTACTGGTAATTCTGAAAGAAAGGGTGTCCTTACGATGTCTTAGCATGGGTCGCGGTCGTAAATTCTGCTGCAGCCAACAAGAGGAATGTCACCGCCAGGCAACCAAAGAGGAGAATGAGGCCCATGAATTTTCGCAGAGAGGCAATGCTAAGTATGGCCAGTTCAAAACTATTGACGTCAAAGTAAGGCGGCAAATTAAATCACTCACAAAATTAGGACTGTAACGATGAACCAAGCCGACAAAAAAATGCCGAGAGCATTGGCGAGCTCTTGCTCGTCTTGATAGGCGCTTAGGATTCCACTCGAGGGTAGGAGTATCGTGGCATACGACATCCAAAATGCGCCGTACGAGGTGAAGGCTGGTGGTGACAGTGAGTCAATGCCGGCAGAAAGGGGGTATAATTATATGGAAAAGGCAAGGCGCTTAATGATTTGTGGTGAGAATTTACGCGTTATGGGTGGGAAAGGGTGGTCTCTGAACTGTATGAAGATAAATCTTATATCCAGCTACGACGAGGCAAAAAGCTGGCATGGAAAGCAATAAAAAGCAGAACACGCACCGGTGCCGCCAAACGCGTTCCCTCGAGGAAACTCCCACATCCCGGCGAGAACCTGAGCTAGACCCCCACAAAATATGGCCATTCCAATCACGACGTTGGGTGTATGGATCCCACGCGTTTGTAGATTAAAGAGAGAAAGAATAAAGGTTGTCGACCCGAACGAAAATAACCCACTGGAAAGGGGGATATTTTTAGAAGAGCGCTAAAACTTTAGGAGTAAAAGGTACGTACAGAGCGCCTGGGTTTCCTATTGCTGGCCTGCCGGTTGTTGGAGGTCGGTCGTGTTTTCCATCTTTTATGTCTTCGATTTGGACGGAACTCATTTCAGCGAAAGGTGTCTCTGGCGAGAAAAGTTGGAAAGTTGGCAGGCAGGGAAATAGGGAAATAAATTTCTTTCGACAGTCTTTAAATACTAAAGCATCCCGCATTGACCGACAACAACAATAACGGTAGAATAGGCCAATCGGAGAAACAAAAGCAGCCAATCACGGATATCTTTTCATCTTGCTTTTCGACAAAATCGGACTGCGAACCATTGAACAATAAGGTCAATTGAATTGAGTCGGTAATTAATTTGGTAGCTATTATATATTGGAAGGTCGTGCATGTCATGAAATTACATCATGATATAAGTACCGCTTGATTATATCCACCCCTGTCTAGCATTCATGATAATCTTTCGGAAGAGAAAAGTATGGGTACGATGACCAGAGCTGTTGACTTTTGCAGGCCACATATCTAATCTGATAATCTTCTTGTACCCAACTTGTACCGGTTGTCCGCGGTCGTACCTTCCCAACAACTTCAAAAAAAACCTTTCAAATACCCGCCACTTGCTGGTTTTGCTGGTGAATTTCAAGACTCAATTGCCTTTCGTCAACCAAATTTCGGTCACCCACCAGCTGCAGCTGCTATTACTTCTTCGTCTTTCCTGCCTATGCAGTCACATTGCAGTGTTCTACTAGGGGTCTCCCAAAAGGTTGCACAAGTTGCGCCTGTCTCTTGAACAGCCACCAAATCCAAATCATTAGCAAGGCGGAACAGTAAGATCAAGTTTGGTGCGACCGTTGGGGTCCACTGGGACATCGCCGTCTCTGGAACTTCGATCCATGAACCGAACGCTCGCAACTGATCTTGGTTTGGTTCCTCGGCATGTTTCAGGGTACAACTGAGTCGCTTGCTAAAGGGCTGACGGATCAAACATTCAAAACGTTCACTCTCCTAGTTAACTTCACCTCAGGCTGCAATCGTCCTGTCTTCTCCTTGGATCATCACCTCTACAAATCCCCTGGTATTCTTCGTCGGTATTTCGATCCAAATGACCAATGGCAATACGAGTTCCGAATTTCCTGTGAACGACGACGAAGCCGAACCTGCCATCATCCGGATCATGCTAATTGATGCGCTGGATCCGTCAGTGGCTTGTGGGTCCATCGAGCTGCGGAAGCCTGTGTTTCGATACTTTCTCCCTTCTTCCTTCACGCATCTGAATTAATATGCAAGAACCGGAACCGCACGCGCATCATCAGCAACCACGACCACTTCATATTGCGAAATTAAACAATGGATTCTTGAAACTTCCACTTGGAGTATCACAAATTGTTTCTGAGTCCGCGGCCGTATTTCTCTCTCTCTCTCGACGCTGGGTGCCTGACCTGACCGTTATTCCATTCCCATTTGTCCACCGGAGCAACGCCTAATCTCATAAAAAGATTAACGACGTAGTTGTTCAACCAGGACACGTGTAACTGGAGGCGTTTTAAAAACGTGGTCTGGGGAATGAGGTAGCACTACTCGTGACCGCTCAATAACTGAGGTCATAGTGATCAACAACCTCTCCATACGTGATCGGCAGTGGTCCGCCTCGCATCAAGGAGTGTAGCATAGAAGGCTCGGTTCTGCAGTTCCATATATGATCGGCAAACCCTCCTCCCCTGCATCCTTTGCTTTACGTCCAGGGAAGGTCCACTCCTGCTTCTCGGGTGAGCGCTTTGAACTCAAGAATGGCTTTAAAGTTTGGCTCGAGTCGATCAGCGATTGGACGGATGATACTAATTTCTGCATCGAAGGAGAACCGCTGATTGGGCCCACCGTAATCTGCAGGTTAGGGACCTAACCACGAAACTGCAGGCCATCAGTGGTGTGCTCAACGTCCTTACAGCTGCTGTATAGCTTCCCGGCATTTATTATTCTTGAATTCGTCCTGCCTTTTGAGGGTCTTGGCTGCGGATACTCTTCACAGCTCGTTTTTGGTACAGATCGTTTATTGTCTTGCTTTACTGCTTGATAATTGAAATTCTTGAAACTCGAGAATCGACTTCCAAAACGCGATCGAGCGACGAGATGAAAAATGTCTGTAAAATGCATTTTTTTTTTTCAATTCTACTTGGTTGTTTCCTCGAGCTCTCTGTGCTTCACTGTGACTACATTCCCAAGACGACACCACACGCCTCACAACTTGGATAGAATGCATTTCCCCGCGGTTTTAATTTGCCCAAGTGTAATGATGGAGGAGCTTGGCTAGTTTACGTCCTGAAAGATTACCCTCGGCCACATTTTCACTGCAATTCATCGAGGGATTATCGCGAAGCGCTTAGAGCCATCAACCGATGCTCTGCGACTCTTCTCAATATACTTCTTTTCCACGCTCGTGCTCTTTGCTCAGACTGCATCCTTGTCTAATCTTATCACAAAGGCATGCTTAACGTCAGGACTTCCCCTCCCTCACAATATACAATTGTTGATAATGATAAAGATCATCCTCGCACCTTTATGCTTTCTCCTCACCTCACCGAAGCAACCCGAGAGAATGGCCTGCCCAATATCTCGCCTCGCGATGTACATACACCGTTCATCGTTTGTAATAAAGTGGCCTTTCGAACGTACGCCTTTGTCTTATCTTTTCCACCTTCATATCAGAAACTCGTCCTCGGTTTCGTACAGCAACCTGACACAAAGGGTGCAGACTACGAGGGAAAGAAAGAGCTATAAAGGCCCACTGCGTACTCGTTTTTTCAATTTCCGCGGCTCCTTTGTTACTATGTCAATATGTTAATTTTCTAGATTACGGGATGGGATTTATAGCTTCCGCACTCCGTTCCTTTTCGCAATTATATAGACATGCAACCTTGGCAAGGCTTTTGAGGAATGACGTCGCTGTTAGCATTTCTGCAAATAACGAGGTTAATACGACCAAGCTTCGTCAATCCATCGTCCAATTTTCAATCAGAAATACTCGATCCTGGGGTTGCTCATCATTATAATACGAGTCGGATCGTAAGCAATACCCACATTCATAGAACATGAAGAAGACCTTTTGATTGCTGCGATAATCGAGAAATCAATGATGATATGTCAATGTGAAATGAGACGCATTAATTTTGCAGACCGGCATCTCACGCTTCCCCAGTGTAGAGATAACATCTGGTGACGTCTTCAGATTGGGACAGAGAGTGGCCAATAAAACGTGAATTTATGTAACGACCGCCTTCGTATGTACTGGTCTACTATGTCATGTCAAATGCTCGGAGAGAGCCAGGTATTGACATTGAAAGCCTTCCTCGAAGTCCTCCCTCATTCCATCACCGGCTTCTTGGACATGACCTTATAAGACCCACCTCGCTGGTACGCTTCTCGATGACGAGAATAGCTCAGATATGCACAGGAGTTCAAGGCATGCTTATTCCAATTATATCTATCCGCTATCTTTCTAGAAGGCGAGTATAAAGGACAGGCACGAAGACGGACACGCGTTTATCAAGTAGGTGCGTGCCCGCAAGTAGGCTCACAGTGAGCTAAAAATAGCTTTCAATGGATGAGGTTATAGGTAGAGCACAAGACCAATGCAATTTGAATGAACATGTTAAAAACATAGGGCATATAGAGCATGCTAATAGTGCATGGATGTGATATCGCTTCGTTAATGAATAAATTTTGGCCTTCGTGGAGATCGTGGAGAACATATGAGATATTAATGAAACGGGGGGAAGTTTCTTTCCTTCAACTAGTCTTGGGCAGGACTTTTGGGAGGTGACTTCGCTGTTCATGTGTATGAAAGCGTATCGCCGATATAGACTTATCACACTAGATAACCCGTTCGTTCGAGGGGATCGTAGAGAACATCTCAATCAAACAAGATCAATGAATGTGGGAAACGCCTCCGTTCCTGTTGGGTAACATACCAAGGGGTCGTTTCTCTACGGAGGTAGTGCCACCAAACGTCGTCCTCGCCGTTCTAGTTTTTGGCCTCGATAAAACTGTTGGTGCGGTCCTCGCAGGCGGAAGCAAAATGCCGTTTATTTTTGGTAGGATAATTTCCAAATCGGGTCCAGGGCCTCCCAAGGATGCTCCTGAAATAGAAGTTGGTCCATGATCGTCATCCTTATCTCTGAAAGCCAGGCAGTAGGCGATTTGAATCCTCCTAGATGTGAAGGGAAGTCTATCGGTCAGCAAGTGCCCCAAATTGGGCCCCAAATAGACAACGTTGTCAATCATCAGGCACTTAGGGTGCGCCAAGCCCACACCTACCCCACTCTGAGTCTAATTCCGGCTTTAAGCTCTTCAAAGTTCAGCCATTAGCGGGCTACGCACTAAAGTACTAAAGTCTTATCTTTATTATTTAGTCATGGTCAGCTGCGTATTCACAGTCACATTCACATTTGTAGACTTCAATTTTGAATTAACTGGTCGTATGCAGACATGAACTCGTGCATAGTTTGTCACCCTCTCCTGCCAGCTTCATCCTGGCAATACCTTGTCCTGGCGTATCCTTCATCCAAGGTTCGCCATCCTCTCGTACTCTGGATTTGATTATCAGAAACTTCTACCTGGGCCTCTAATGACCTCAACATCGAATTCACACCGCAAACGCGTGCTGAGCTGCCATTTCACTCGAGTCCTGCCATTCTGTCCCCTGTCCCGGCACGCTCTGGGCTATCCTTCATCCAAGGTTAAGCCCGAGCGCAAAGCATCGCCCACTCGCCCTCTGCGTGCCATATAATTTATTAACAAGTTAACGTGAGTCCTCACTTCACTTTCACTCGTGTACGAGCTGTCATGTCACTCGATTCCGCCCATCTGTTCAAGCTCATTGTTCATTCAAAGTTTGCTATCATGCTGTTTACCATATGCATCATATTGCGCACGCATGCTCGAGGCATTGTCTCATTCGACTGACACCTCCGCTTGAGTTCGTTCGGGGGTGTTACTCATTCAAAGTGCGTAAAAAACGCGTTTCCGTCCTTCCAGCCGGCGCCGGTCTTCACTCACACTCACACGTCCGCGTTCCATCATCCATACCCCAAATTTAACGATCGCCGCGCCAAACATCACAGGTCTAAAAGATATCGAAATAAACTACCTCGAGGAACGGTAGGAATAGATAACACGCGTTCAGGCTACAAAGGCCAATCTGCAGTGGGCCAGTGGCCGATAAACCAAAAAATAGCAACAAGATGAAACGATGTGGAGTGAGTAAGGAATAAAATTATACTAACCTTTGCAACCTCTGCATCCGTCCAACCGTCTGACCTCCGAGTCGTCTCACGTCGTATTTTCTTAGCTCAACTCCCCACATCCAAAATTAACAACCCAAGAGACCTCTCAGACCAATCGCACGGAAACATCAACATCAGCATCGCGAGTCAAAAGAATATATTACTAAAAAAATATCGAAATAAGCTACTTTCGGGGGTAGGCCAAACAGTCCACCGGGCGGGGGTTGCACGTTAGTATATATGTAACTATAACTAAAACTAAGCCGTCGAGAAATAGAGATAATACCGATAAACCGTCCCGGGGCGTGCCAAAGATGCAGATGCAGATGCGAGGCGAGAATACTATCTACAGGTTGAGAAAAAAATCTATCTACTGCGATGATAAACCAAAAAAGCGATGAGATCCGGGGAAGAGCAATTCGAGACGATGGGTGTAAACCAAGAAAGGAAGAAGAGAAGATGGACAGAAGATGGACGGAGCAGGAGCAGACACGGACGGACCAACAGGCTAACGGCCGACCTCGGAGGGTGGCATAGGAGAGAGAGAAGAGGAATGCAAGGAAGAGAAGATGCAGGTCCCGACGCTCGAATAAAAAGAATAAGGATAAGCCTAGGTTGTTGGGGTTGGGTTGGGATGGTTGGGCGGGGGGCATATAGCGGGCATAATTTCGTTGGTTGGCTGATTGCCGGCTGGCCCGTGTCGTGGTGGGTGGAAATGATAATGATGATGATGAGGCGGTGGAGGGGCGGAAGGGGTTCGTGTTCTGGGTAGGATGGGATAAGGTGGATGTGAAGAAAACCAGAACAGGTAGAGAAATAAAATGAATAAAAAATCTCCAAACCATCACAAGCCAATACAAGAAAAGGCGAAACTCGGAAAGGAAATGGCTACAGCTACGAAACCAGACAGAAAGAAAAAAAAGGAAACGAGACGGGAAGGGATTCGGGAAGAAGGGCCTCGACCGACCGGATCGATCAATGAGCCTCGTCTCGTCAGGACCGAGATGGACGGCTCGGGGGGTTGACAGCGCCGACGCAGGTCTGGAAGGTGGTAGGAAGGTCGTGCGGTACGCCGGCCTCGACCCTCGACCTACTTCAAATAAGTGTTTGACTCGAGCCTTGAACCAGGACGAGGGCGAGGCGGTGCATCGGATTCGAGATCGATAAGTAACATGAACGCGCGACCCAAGGAAACACGATGGGAGGGTGATACATCCGATATCAGTGGTGGGTAATGAATTTCGGATGGGATGGCGAATATCCTTTAGACGGATATTGGATAGACAAGACAGACGTTATGGTTATGGAATAAGACGTTAGGACTTTTTTTCAAAGGCGTGGGCGTGATCAGAGCGTTACTGTGTTTGGGGTATTGATTGAATATTGAATATTCGATAGCGGATATTTGATAATCGAAGTTATATTGTTATTGTTATTCGCGTCAATCGATAGATAGATAGTCTGTCTTTTTCAAGTTGACGGGGGCGTTGGGCGTGGCGGTGAGATCGTGATAGAAGATAATCGTGTTTCTTTCTGGGTTTTAGTTTTTAGTTTTGGGATTTTTGGGTGTGGAGGCGTCGAGTGATGATTGACGATTGAGAATTGATGACGGACGGATCTTCCAGCTTCGCCCATCCATCCCATCGCGAAGATATCTCATCGATGAGACTGATGATGAGAGTGATTAGTGGAGCCTGTGTCATGTTCGTGCCGCGTCCAGCAGAATGCATACAAATCTATTCCCGTTCCCGAGTCCCGTTGAAGAGACTCACGCGTGGGTGTCGTCCCGCATCCGCACCCATGTCACATCGGAGACGGAGATGGACAGCGCTGATCCGAGGGTGGTGATGACAAAGACGAGGGCGAGGGTAGGGTGCGGATGAGGTGCTTGTGCTGTGCAGATGGACGCCTTGGAATGGGATGGATCCGATAAGAGACGAGGAGAGAAGAGGGCCAGATCTGGATGGATGGATGGATGGATGGATGAAAGGGATCTGGAGGGAAATGGAAGGGGAGGATGAGAAAGTGAATAACTGAAAGTTGAAAGAAATGAAGTGAAATGAAAACCAAATAGGAAACACCGAAATGAATGAAATGAAATGAAAGAAAAGAAAAAAAGAAAGGGAAGAAAGAAGGCAGCCGCCCGCTATTAAAAGCAAAGCAAAGGAAAAGGAAAAGCGAGCGGCCTATTAATTTGAAAGATAAGCAAAAGACAAAAATATAGCACAGGAAAAAAGGACAGATTTAGTCCAGCACTGCAGGACCGGAAACCGGGGAAAAGAAAAGAAAGCGAGGTAGGAAGAGGATTCGAAAGCGGTACAGACAGGGACACAGATGGTACGAGACGAGAGAAGAATACTAATTAGTTAGCTTAACCAAGCAAGTAAGTAGATATACGATAGGACTAGATACTACGTAATTCGAGACGAAGTGCGCGGACCGAGATTCGGGACGAGGAACGAGGAACGCGGAACGAGGAATGAGGAAAGACGTGAACGTGAAAATGGCTGGAAGGGAAGAATGGGAATGAGAATGAGAATGCCGTGCTAATAAGATACATGCAGCTTGTTCTGGGATTTGGACTGGGACTGGTTCTGGGATGGGTGGGGGTAGTGGAAGTGGTTGGTTGTTGGATGGTGGATGGAGGATGGGAAGTGGGAAGTGGATATGGACAATGAAAACCAGATGGCAAATTGGAAAATGGCAATGGCAAGTTGGGGAATAATGGATCGTGATCTGAGAGCTCAGTGAGATCTAGGTGTGTTCAAGAGTCGAAGCAAAGAAAGCTGGCGAATAGCAGTCGTGCACAAATGGACGCCGTGGCGTCGAGGAAAGGAAAACCGGACAAGGCAAAGGCGCAGGCGAAGGGAAAGCGAGACGAGCCGAGACTAGAACGAGAACGAGGCAGGGCTAGAGGCGGGGTATCCAACTCAAACAGGGTATGCATCAACACACAGTTCCTCCACCTAAAACCCAAACCGACTCGCAAACCCCGCCCGACTCGCCGGCCTCACGCTCCCGCTCCTCCCCAAGCCCATCCCAAGCCCAAACCTCTCCTTCCCGTTCCCCCCTCCGCCTCCGCCTGCTCCATCCCCTCTATCGCCAGGTCGGACGACATAATCATCATCATGACCCACCACCGTCCCAGGCGGGATCCACCGCTCATGCGCCTCCGCCTTCTCCTCGCTCGTGCTCCGCACCATCGTCTTCGGGAGCGCGTGCATATCTCTCGGCGGGGACGGCGTGGACGTGGACAGGCGGCGCGGCTTGGGCGGGACGAGCGGTGCGGGTGTTTGGGCTCTGTGCAGTGCCTGCGCGGGGTGCTGCGAGTGGGAGAGGGAGAAGGGAGGGCGGGGCCCGGGGGTGGCGTACCGCACGGGGAGGGAGGGCATGGCGGCATTGCGTGCGAGGAGTGGGAGGAGTAGTGCGAGGAGAGGAGGAGGACGGCCCGGGGGTGTGTGACCGGATAGAGGGCGTCTGCGAGCGGGGACGGCGCGTGTCAGGCTTGGGCCGGGGGTGTGAGCGCGGGGGCGTGCTGTGCTGTGCGCGTTGGAGGCCATAGCCGCGGCGCGCGACGCGGAGGAGTGGCCTGGCCCGGGGGTGCGAGCGCGGCGGCGCGGGGTGTGAGAGCGGGGGGGCGGGGTGTGTGCGAGCGCGTCGGGGAGAGCGGGGCGGACGCGGGGGTGGTGGGGCGGGAGGACATGGATGCGGAGCGGGTGTGCATCGCGTTGAAGCGAGAGCGGGGTGGGGAGTCGTCGACTCCCTACCCGCGCCAGGGGACGCTGTGCTGGAGGACGGCGAGTAGGGCGACTGGGAGGAAGAGTAGGGAGTCGGGGAGGGCGTGGGGGACGTCGGCGCGGATGTGGCCATTTCCGGGGGCGTTACGCCGAGGGTGGTGGCGAGCGCGCGGAGCTGGGCGACTTCGTTGCGCAGTTGTTGGCATTCTTGTGATTTTTGGTTGTATTGCGAGCGCTGCGGGAGAGATAGATTAGGCGGGGGTAGTTGGGATCAAGCATCAATATCACGTACTTGTCTGATCGGGTGTAAAAATAAGTAGAAAAAAATATTTAAAAAATCGAGTCAGCGTCGGCGCTAAGGAGAATGGAAGGGGAGTTAACGCACCTTCGAATTTCAGCTTCCATCTTTGAGTTTGCGAGGTCGCTGTCCTCGATTTTAATTTTAAGGTTATATTCCGTCGTTTTAGCGGTCTTGCTCGCTTCTGAGTGGGCGAGGTGGTTCATTAAAATAGCGCGTAGGAGGGCGGCGCTGAGGAGGATGGATGAAGTCTGCGAAGCGAGAGCGGGGTTGGCGTGTTAGTCATCATCGTTAGGGCGAGTGAGTCAAATGGAGAGAAGAAATTTTTGTTTTTTTGTTCTTCGTAACCCGGATTCGGAGATATGGACGAATGGGGAAATAAAAAAGATGTGGTTGTGGGCGTAGGGTTACGCTGCGTATGATTGTGCAGACGCATAGGGACGCGCGAGGGCGACGAGGGATGCAGTGGCTCGTGAAAGAACGAACGCACACTCGTCGCTACTGCCCACAGGGAGGATAGAGAGAGAAAAAAGAAAGAAAAAATGAGCAAAAAAACGCACTTGGTCATCCTTCTCCGCCAACAGCCACTCCTCGAGTTCCTTATAGAGAGAGGAAACCTCCTCGACGGAACATTTTTTAGCGGCGACCTTTGCGACCTTGTCTTCGAGCCTGCGGACCTCGATGCGGGTCTTGTCGTTGGCACCGGCAGCTGAGGAGAGGAGGTGGGCGGTCTTGCGCTGGAGGACCTCTGAGTTGAAGTCTGTGAGGGTCTCCATAGCAGGGAAGCGGCGGGGTGTGCTCCAGCCGGATGTGGCAAAGTCCATGCGGATGAGACGGGCGGAGTCGTTTGTGAACTGCTCGCGACAGAAGGGGCATACTGGGGAGAGCCGCGGGGAGGTCTTTTCGACAATGGTGGTTATGCAGCTTGCACAGAGGACGTGGCCTGGATTTCTTCAGTAAAGAAAAGAGAAAAAAAAAGAGAAAAAAATTACACACCACAAGGAATAGAATGAGGAAGTCGTTGGGAGCCATACTCCTCCGCGCAGACGTCGCAGGCGCACCCAGGAGCGAGAGTAAGCATAGTTGCTGTAGTGGCTGCACCGCTCGTACTGGACGAGGGAAGGCGGAGGAGGGGATTATGGACTTTGGGGGCAGCAGCTGCCTATAGGGCGGAGGGGAAAAAATTTGGAATCGCAGGGACAGGTGGGTGATAGTTGATATACCATGATCGCACGTCCATTTCGGGCCATCCCCGCGCTTCCCCTACATCTTCCGAATCCGGTCATCCCATCCAATCCATGCTGCTTTCATTTCCCCTCCCTCCGAGATCTCTATACAGATGATATACAGATCTACCTGCAGGCAGGCAATCTCTGCAGACAATCATGGGCATAGGGCGAGACTACTCGACTTGCAGTCCTTGAATCCTCGTGTACACCGACAGCGCACTTTCTTCTCACGCGGTGCTCGCTGAAACACGAGGTCAAATCCGGCGTTGACGTGGCTTCTACGACGACCGCACGCTAATTACAGTATGACCCACCCAACCGTGCCTAGGCCCCGCCACTCTCTCACCCTCCCAACGCTATCCCGAATAAGTGGCCGTCTTTTGTCCAGACACATCGCTATCTCCAGTGGCGGCGGACTATATTGTCCAGACACAATCGCGAAACACAATGGGAGGGCTATGGTAGGTATTATTTATGGACCATCTCGAAACAAAACAAACATACCCCCTCCCCAACTCAAAAATAGCCTTTGCTTTGCTCTTCTTCCCTTTGTGTCGCATCAATTCTCTCAACTTGGCTCGCATCGTTTACCCTGCATCGATAACCTATCCAAGAAACTAACTAACCAAGACGCCGCTTTCCTAGAAGAACCCTTGTTCCTTCTTTGATTTTTTTTTTTTTCATTTTACTGTTCTCCGGTATACGTATCCTTTAGGCGTCCTCCATTCCTGCCCCACTTTTCTCCGGGGTACAAACTACATACGCCTCGCATTTTCTCGTACATTCCTCCTCTTTCTCTCTATCTCAACTCCTTCCTTCCTCAGTACTTACTTACTAACCACCGACCGCCTTCCGAGCTCGCTTATCCATCTCGACAGCCTGCGCAGCCCGAACCTCGCTTGCGCGTACGCACATACGCGCAAGACAGAACCGCATCAGTCAGCATATTCGCGATCCCTTTCACGTCCAAATTCACTGCTTACGCGTCCTCTAATCTCTCGTCCATTAATCCTTCGGTTCCCACGACTTCCCAGCAGCCCGCACCATGCCCGCCGATCGTCGATGGCCAATAAAAAAAATAAGTCCAATGACTAACGGGCCGCACAATGCACAATACAATAATTTTGCAGTTCATACAATCCTCGGCGTCTCATCTCGCCCGCTCATACAAACCGCGAAACTCACCGCAGGACGGACGCGTACGCACCAGACACGCGTCCCTTCCAACGAAAGAAATTCTCGGAACAGCAGTCGAGGCTGTGCCGCTATCGCCGATACCCCCGGATCACGTCTCCATTCTCCATTTCTCCGACGACGTCCTTTCATGCTCTTTTCTGGTCAAGTCAGATCAAGTTAAGGCGAGAAGCAGAACCAGCACCACGCCTCTAGCGCGCCGTTCTAAGCTCTCTCTGAACCCAGAACCGTACCCAGAACGCGCCTCTACTCCGCGCCTTTCCTCTATCTCTATCTTCTGTCTTCCGTCTTCTGAGCTCAGCTCTAGATATGATTCCATTCCACTCTACCTAACTGCTTACTCATCCTCTTCCCTCTCTCCAAATTTAATTCCAACTCAAGAGCAGACCTCGCCCGATCCCATTGTCTCCCGCTTTCTGTCTTTCCTTTCCTTTCTCTGCTTTCTGTCTTTCCTTTCTCTGCCTTCTTTGCCTCATCTGCTTGGTCTGTTTTCGCCCTGTTTGTCTAAATGTTTGTTTTCGTGGCTGAACACTTGCTTATCTCTGACTCGATGGGCGGCCTGGGAGGTGGATGGCTCGGGACTTGATATATTGTTGCATTTGCGATCTACTCCACTCTATACTACTCCTACGGGCGTGGCTCGGGAACTGGTCTAAATCGACGCCCAAACGGTGCGTTCTGAATCAATATTAGACACCACCAGCCACAACAACACATAGCACAACGCTCCACTTGAACATAGCGGCTCCGAGCTGAGAGAAGAACACTTGCACTGGACGTTCAATATACTCTATCAGCGTGGCTCGGGAACTGGGGCTTATCAAAGAATGCACTCTGCGACATGTTGGGTGTTTGATGTTAGACGTTAGACGCCTGCCATATCACAACCTATCACACCAGAGCGGTTCCGAATGTTGGACTTTCCTGCAGTTGCACCTGCACCTGCTACTCATTAATCGACATTAATCAACCGCCGGACTCGACTCGACTCGACTTGACTTGACCTGACGCTCATCCCGGACGGAACTCGAGCTTCCTTACTGCTTTCCTGGTTATCATCATTACCTATATCACTACTTCATCGAATTTTCGGTGCCGGCCTTGGTCTCGACTCGACTCGACTTGGCACGACTTGCAATTGGGAATTACTCTTTCGCTTATTTTCTTACTCTTACTCCTTGGGCTTTCATCTCGTCTTTCATGTTCATACCATACCGTCTGATCATGATCACGATCGCATTAATATTCGGGACACTCTCAGAGCCTTTTTCTCGGTCTCGGTATCGGCTACAGTGTCGTTCAGCTGATCGAGGCCGAATTACTGCTGCTGGCGATGATATGACTATGGCTATGACTACGACTATGACGATCAAGCTAAAACTAACTGAAGCTGCGCACAGATGGATGACGGGTGCTGACTGGCAATGGCAATGGCAATGGCAACAACCCAAATCATCCCGACCCTTCCAACCCAGCCAAGACCGATAATATATATCGCATCGATAGATGTCGATGTCGACATCGATGTTGGGGATACCGGCCAACGCTAGTGTGAAATATTTGCCTGCCAAGAACCAAAAACTGACACGGATCGACGCGGCGACTACGGTTGACATTGAAGGCTTGGTAAATACACAGGCTCCGGCTTCTGGACTGCAGCCTGTTGCGCAAAGAAAAGAACCTTCGACTTCGACGGGTTGGGCTGCTCGGGGATTGACGGGATGACTTAGACTGCCGGCAGTTGCAGATGCACACAGCGCTGCTTTTTATCGACCACATAACCGCAGATTTTAGTGGAAGTGGATACGAGCGGACTAACACACAGGAAGGCATCTAGGTTGGATTGGTCTTATTTGCGCTTGAAGGTCCTGAATGTGGGCTCCCGACTGGATGATGTCCGAAACGGGATGTCGGGTGGAATTTGCTGGTGGATGTACTGTACACGTCGACATGGACTCGGACTCGCAGCACCCTCGACATGCACTCATTACGATCATCATCATCATAGACGGGCCATGGCAAGCATTAAACACTGCCAACCGCAGCTTCGACGTCATACCCTAAGCAACACACAATTCCGAGCTGCATTGAATTCATATCCACACCCCAGCGCAGCTATCTCAGGCGAGAGGGCCGTTGGCACCTGCTGACGTCGACCGCACCACTCCCGACTCCACCATTATATGGTACGAGTATCAACTGACTGACTGCCTATTACCTCGACCACACCGAGCCCTTGACCCTCCCTCGTCGCGATGATGTAAATTCTCCCAGGTTCGCCAACAGACCCACCCAAGGACAACGACACAACGCAGTGTGCTGGATCTCCGGGCTGAAGATGTGCTATATGTTGTACTGTATCTGAGATACATGCACTGGTTCCTTTTTGTCAAGCAAGACACCAGCTTGTTGGCGTCCAAGATTCGAAGTGTTCTCCGTCTCCGTCTGGGTTGAGGGCTTTTTTTTTTTCAGATAGAGATAGAGATGTGGGCTTGACATTGGTCAATCCAAACGCACGTTCATGATGATCGACGTACACTTGCGTTGATAGATGGTGAATGGGTTGATGGATGGATGCCATCCCGCCGGCATGATGGGGGTTCGCGATGGAATATCCACGCACGGAACTGCGTTCATTGGATGGTTCGAGGTGGTGACCTCGGCACTGCCAGTCTGTGTGCGCGCAATTTCACTGATTCTCGTCATTGTGTTTCATCGATATGCCTTGTATGTCAGCAACTTTTCGCATGTCTCTTCCTAACGTTCGTTGAGTTGTCATGTACATATCGCATTTTCACCTCCAATAAAAGAGCCTTCCGTCCGTTTTAGCACTTGCCCACCCACTATGGACGTCGGAGCACAAATTCGGCACGCGGAAGACGGAAGACTCGGACGGGATAAAATATGCAGGCCCTCATTGGACGACGCCTCGACGAATCTCCGAGAAATCACAGTGGGCACCCTTCTTCATCATACATAGTACCCAATCGGCTCGGAGAAAATCTGGATTGTGTCAGTACGTACTGAGATGAGGGCTATAAAAACTAACGTCAGGATCGAGGGATACGGCAGGTTGAGTGCTTATCAGTCATCGATGCTGGGTTGGTGGTGTGGTTGTGGTTATACATAGACTCAGAGCGCCTGCTTCATAAATACTTGATGTGGTAAAATAGACGAGTGGATGCTGCGATGGGTAGGATAAGCACTCTATATTTAGGGCCGACGAGCGGTTGGTTACTATTACAGTATGCTGCATAATGGTCATCGGCGTCGGGTGCGGACAAAGAAGAAGGCGCGCAATGGGAAAGGGTGAAACTTTAATGGATGTAGAGTGCGATCTTCATTGGAGTAGTGGTAAGCTTTAGGCGATACCCTTGCTGAGTCCTAGTAGACAATCAATCGGACGCGTAATCATCGTTCGTGGAAGATGGACTGGACAGTTGACAGTGACAGTCTGCTGGGACTTGCTGGTCCAAACCCCAATAACTTTGTGAGCTGGCTCAAGCAGGAGGGTCATGTCAATTTTGATTCGCATTTCCAGGCGCCGGCACGTGCAGGCGCTAAAATCTCTCAGGGGCAGCGGGTCAGGCACGACCGCGGTACCGTGGGACGCGCTCGATTAATTAGTGGCAACGCGAGACTCACGACTGTGACGCGACGCGACGGTTGATAGAGACAGCGCGCTGCGGCTCTGTCGCTGTCGCTGTCGACGCGTGTAATAGTCTCCAGCGGTAGCAATCTGTATAGTATTGCTGCCCTCACCAATCCACGATATTCAAGGACAGGTGGGTTCGTGGTATGTTTAGGCTTACGGCTACGGACTCGGAGTGGCTCGGGGTCAAAGGATTTGCAGACGAATGGGTGTACAAAGAACAGAGGAGTATGCTGTCTGTTGCCAGCTGTTCTTTGCTGCGTGGTATACATTTAGGAGAGAGCTGCGACGCGTCGACCGCATGACGCGCACGCTCGAGGTGTCGTCACACCCGACCCTCCGACGAATCTCCATCTGCGGATAAACCTCGAAGGAGTAGAGGAAGAGGGACCTGAATATCAAGCCACATTTAGCCGTGATGCTGGCCTTGCAAGGGGATGGCGAACGTTAGCACTGGCAGACGTCGAGCTGGGGTTCATTTTGTTATCCCCTTCGAAGCGTTTTTTTAACGCGATCCATTTCCGTGGATTAGCTCATTGTTCTAACTTGTGTTCTACACTTATGGCTGCGCTGGGTAATGGATCAAATTGCGTCAGTTAAGCTCAAGCTCAAGCTTCAAGCCTCTTGGAATGTCATACATCATGATCAGAATGCACGTTATGAGCATTCCCATTCGGCTAGTGCTAGGGTACGCAATGAATATAGCCTCGTTATCCTCAAGGTCCCCGTCCCTCCTTGACTGTTACCAACTGAATGAAATGAGATGCCTGATATTGATTGTCGACCGCAAGACACCACAGCCTACAGGATTTCGAGAACATATAGAACCAGGAGATTTCCGTGCAGAGATGCAGCTTTGTTTCGTCGCCAGTATGTCCGTGTCCTTTAATTTGTTCCCCGTGAGGAAGAATTTCGAAGTACTGGACCACCAGCCGAGCTCCTGGAAATCCGAAATTTCCATGTTCTGAGATCTCCACCCTCTTACCGGGCAATTAAGAGAAAATTCACAGGGGAGCCTGGCGGTCATGAGCCAAGTGCTTAATCTATTGAGTCTATGAATAAACTATAACCTTTGTGAGATGGCATTAAATAGGCACGTTCTCTAAGGGAGAGCTGGCTAGGAGGTCAAGGACTTGTTTTACCTGAGGTTGCTTATAGGGTCCGTTTTATTTTTTGAAAAAAAAAAAAAAGTACGACATTACAGTGCTCAGTACTCGCCTTAGCAATGCGCTAGAAGTATTCGAGGCAAACCATTCCGAATTTACAGAGCACTCGATTTCGCCACTCAAGCATTCGCCTTTCCCAAAAAGGCAAGTAAACACGCGGCAGCCTGCAGGCACCCGACTCGTCGGAAAATTGGTCATTGCAAGGGCTTTCGGAAGCAAACCTGCTCGTTTTGGAGCCCAGAGATTTCCCTCCAAAAGTTGAGAAATCTGTCCAGGGATTTCTAAACTCGGAGAGTGTTTCTCAGGCTTACTAGGTTTTGATTCATTCCTTCCGGGTGCCTTACACTTGAGTATTTTAGTATTTAACTCCATCCATGTAACCATAATGTGATCTAAGTAAATAAAACTTGTTTCTGATACATCTCAAGGCCTTTGATCTCAAAAATAAACCACTAGCCATAATTTAGTTACCCAAGGATGAAATTTCTACTTGAAAATGCGATAAAACCGTCGTTTTTAATACTTAAAGCTTAAGCAACCGCTGTCGTCTATTGGCGTTTAATTTAAGGACATAATTGGTCACATAACACAAAAAAAATGAAGTGATTTGGTCAAGAATTAGTGTAGCTAGTCTCTATTCTTCTCGAGTTCTCTACTTGAAACTGCAAAAAACCGTCGTTTCAGGTACTTAAAATTGGCGCAGGCCTATCGTCTTTGGAGATTTAAATTAAGCTCAATTAAGCGCACAGAACGCAAAAAAAATCAAGTGATTTGAGTATGAATTGGTGGATCTATGCTTCATTCTGCCGTCCTGTTCTGGTTTAAATTTCGAAAAATTTGCACAATTCTGTATTCAAGGAGTATATTTACTCCCCTGACCTTCAAGAGAACTAATAAGATACATTGATAGACTTATTTTAAGAACATTTGAAATATTTCAATTGGATTTGGCCTCACTACACCTTCCATGGCGAGTTTTTTGGTCAAAACTTCCGCAAAATGTGAGCATTACAGGTCGTAGTTGCCTAGTGTTTCAATTCATTTTTTTACCAACTTACTTCGGACTTAATTACACACACTCAAGCCAATTTTTAGAATTTTAGAAGCAAAACTGGACTTCCTGCGCATGAAGAAAGCCTGCTTTGCGCAGAACTCCCGACGCGCGAATTTGGACGCGTTCGGTCACGTGCTTTAAATCGGTCCTTCGGATTTTCAATCGGTCTGCTCGGTCAAATTCGGTCCTTGATCGAAATTCGTCCGCTTTCGGAAATCCCTTGACATGGCGAAGCTGCCCGACTCGTCGTCGATACAACGTGCACGGGGCGTGTTTCTCGTCTTGGACTTTTCTCTCATCCAGTGAACCGCCACCTTGGGATTAGGGGGTATCGACGCCTTTTTCCGGGGTGTATGCCGAGCAAGGCGAAAAGGGACATCGCGTTCCGGCGGAAATGGACAACGTAAGTCTACGTGGGGCGTCCATGGCACTCACCAGCCTTTCGAAGCAAACCGCTAGCTTGGATATTCGAATCAACTGTTATCTGAAAACGCACGGATTAATGGCGGTGGGAGTCTTCTATTGCCATAATTCTTCTTTTGCCTTGCTTTACGATTTTCCTTCCTTATCATCGTCAAGCGAAAACACGCAGCACTGCGCCTCGAGGTACCTATCAATTGCCATCTATCACTCTGTCTGCACCCGCCAGTCATCCCAGCTCCTCTTGATCTCCTTTAACCCAGTTACCCTCTGCCCATGTCGAGTCATTGTGCCCGTTTGCCCCGCTCCCTCGCAGACACTGGAAACCCGAACCCGAATATTCCGAACACGGCTCCCCGCAGGAGGTTCAGGCGTTACAAATGTGCTCCAAACCATTGCATCGCGATCTTTCAAAGTAGTGATGAACTTTGACCTTGAGGTTTCTCCAAAAATGAGTAGTGGAGCAGTGACTTTCAAATCATTTACGTCTGACGCTCCTTATCATCGCTGCCCAGCTTCATTATTGCCACATTCTCAATATCCGCCTATCGCTCGTTCATCCCACGAAGGTTCCCAGTCTCTCAATCACCTTGGAGGTCAATGCAGTATTGGGAACTGACGAGCATCGGCAAAAAGATTCACATCCTCGAGGTAGACGCCATACGCCGACTGGTCTGTGTGTTCCTCTGTGACTTGAATTTACTCATGAAACCTTGATATGGCCCACTTCTACTCCTTTCCGTTCCGAACGTCCTCGAGCATTTATCTACATGAAGATTACACCGCATTGCGTAATTCGCGAACCTGAACCCATGCAGCGGATACCGATTATCCTCGACTGGTGTCCAATCTCGGGCGATAAAATTTCTCCAACCCTCAGGTTGTGGATAGACTTCGGAGAATCGGCCAGGAATTCTGCGCTCGTTTGCACTCTTCGTTATACTTGGACCCTCTTGTCTTCGAAGCCAGGCTACCTCAAGGCTTCGTCGCCACCTATTCTAGTACAACGACGCACATGAATTTGACGTCTCAGTGAAAATTTCTCCGTCGAGAGCGCATCGGTTCTGGCGCCGAGTCGTCATATCAGGTCTTCTTTTTACCTGAACCCGGACTTCGGACCCATAACCCTATAGCAATATTGCAATTATGCCGTTTGAAACCGAAGACGCCTTCAATTGTGATGATAATTGTGAACCCTCGGCAAGCGAACACGACCCGTCAGGATGCGCCTCGAGTTCGGGGACCGTTTATCGTTAGACACCGCCTCTAGAGATCCTGTCGATTGTGCGAATTGGCCTTCGCTTGCAATTATTTTACCGGTATCAGGGCCGTGTAGCGAACCCGCTCCGCTGTCCCTGAGAACGCCAAGCCATGTGGGTCCCGCCCTTCCCTTATCGGGATTTTACCTGACTGAAAAAACAAGTCCGAATTCGCAAACATGCATAAGACACGGGCTACGCAATGTTTCGTTCCCATTCTCTATCTCATTGCCGTACTTCGGATGACAGTAAATGGCGCTGATAACTTTTGATGTCCTTGAGGGCCTATGATTTGTTCGCGGTGTCTTGCAAGAACGGGGCTGTATTATCTCGGTTGAAAGCTGCCAAATGTCCTGAATTTCATCTGATCCAATAAGCGCCATTATCTCGGTTGAAAACTACCAAATGTCCTGAATTTTATCTGATCCAAGAAGCGCCGTACTCGAAAAAAGTATGGTAAAATTAAATACCTCGCAGCTGCCCGCGATGACTCCCTGAGGTCTTGGTCATGATACTAGTCTTGCTGCGGCTGTTTGATCATTAATCAACGGCGACCTCAAAGGCATGAGAGTGCTCCGCAACTTATGTCAAAGTAGACGCCTTCGTGACCTCAGTTCAAGTCTTCGTCGTATCGTACGATTATTGGAGACTGTCTTGGAGATTTTGATGGCTGTGTTATCTTTCGATGTTATTCTAAATGACGGCTTGAAACAATCATCGCGAACAATTGATCCATCATAGGTAAGTAGTCCCATCCCACAGTTCCAGTTCCAAGATTGGTCGGATCTGATCAACGTTTTGATTTCTACTGGTCAGTATCTTTAAATAGCTAACATGCAGAGGGCTATGTCAAAGGAGGGGGAACTGCAACTAATTCCTGTTCGGGTTCTTGACGAAATCCCACTAGACAATATGATATATTCGTTAGTCAGTTCTTGCGGGAATTAATTTAAAGCGTAACTACTCTGATGACGACAGTCGTGTAGATTTATCGGTAACTGAGTCAGCGGCGCTTACCTATAAATAAATATCTGGATCAAGCGCTAGTGAGATGAAAGCGATAAATGTATTACCCGAGAGTTGGTGACTGACCCAGAAATCAAAATCTGCACGTTGAAATTCGTAACCCATAGCCTCGAAGACAAGTCTTGGGTACAATCAAATGATAATTTCTGAATAATTCCTTGAACACTGCCAAGAGACAAAGCAAACATCAATGGTGCTATGATTGTTTGATCATCATGAACATCAGTCTGTGGCTCATATGCTTTGCGGTGGGGGTGTGCATGAACATGATATCACTTAAGGCGATGCTCGGATAGTTGGATCTTACTAAGGTGTACATGTGTTTAACGGTTATGATACTGAACATGATAGAACTTGACCCAGTGTCCAGTGGTCACAATGATTACCAGTATATTCACGATAGATGTAATATATTTACACTGGATAAATAAGCGCGACGTTTTGGATAATAAGTAAAGTGATATGAGGGTAATTACTCGAAAATGATGAGGGTATTACAGTTTGTATGCAAAGGGAAAATGGAAACCAAAGACACCAATTAACCAAGGAACGGTTCGAAAGCTAACAGTTAGACTGAATTATAACTAAAAGAGTGACGTGTAAACCTAAGAGAATGTGATAAATGGTTCTTCAATTATTGGCTGCCTTGATAATGTCAGAGGCACGTTCCGCGAGAAGGTAGACGGGCCCTTGGGTATGAGAGCTCGGTACGAAGGGCTGAACAAGACAAATATCATGTTAAAAGTGTTCCTTATTTGGATTTAGAGACGACTTACGAAAACGGAGGCGTCGACAATACGAATGCCGTCGGCACCTTTGAGGGTCAGGTCGGGATTGACAACACCAGTCTTTGCATTTGCAGGTGACATTGAGGCCGTGCCGACAGGATGGAAGATGGTAGTTGTGAGTCCTCGAACATAGGATTCGATCTGAGAGTCGGTTTTCGCTTTCGAGAAAACGTCGCCGAAGGGACCGATGACATAGTCTTTCCATGCGGGAGCCGCGACGAAGCGTAGGACGGATTTGACTGCTTCGCGCATTGTGAAAATGTCGAAGGCAGTTGATAAGAAGTTGGGGTCGATGAGAGGCTTGTCGAATGGATTCGTCGACCTGATCTTAACGCTTCCACGGGACGTGGGGCTGATGAGGACTGCGACAATTGTCATGAAGCTGCCAGTGGGAGGAGAGGGGATGCCGGGATTGAAGTAGAAGTTCTGGACAACGTTTAGCAAAGGTTGTACAATTTGAGCAGAAGAAACTTACAGATGTGATCATTTCCCAGTGAGGAGATTTTGTTCCTGGGGCTGGGTCACGGGTACTTTTGAAAATGGGCGAGTTCGATGGCAGCCTGGAGAACCCGAAGTTGTTTACGACGTTGTTCGCTAACATTCCTGTCTTGTTCTGAATCCATTGTTGTACTGCGGCATTAACTTGGTTGGCGTCTCTGAGCACGCCATCGAAGCTTTGGGTTCCTTGTACGCTGAAGAGATTGGGAAGAAGTGTGTGATCGCTCAGGTTGTCGCCAACGGATGGGTTGTCAATGATTGTGTTGATCTTCAAGGACTTGAGGTCCTTACTGTTTCCGATTCCCGATAATTGAAGAATCTGTGGTGTACCGATGGATCCAGCTGAAAGAATCACTTCTTTCCGAGCCGTTACGGTGATGTAGCCACTCCCTGTAAGATGATTAGTTTTGCATGACTAGTGCTTAGAAAAAAATAATCACCTGCTGGGGTACTTGCAGTTCCTGGAGAGCTCGTAAATTGAACGCCACGGAAAGACTTGAGACCGCCTCGGGTACTTCCAGTTTGCACGAGCTTCGTCACGTACGCGTTGATCAATACGGTCAGATTTGGTCGACCATTAGCTTTGGCGAGATAGGTAGTAGAAGAGCTGCTCCTGACGCCGCCACCGGCAGAGGATTGGAGGAAACCAATGCCAAGAAGACTATGATCTCCACCGCTCATGTCCTGGTTATAAGGAAACTCCGCCAGTTGTTTGGTTGTTGCGAGAACGCGAGGGTCGATTGTCTGGTTGTTACCAGGAAGACTGACCGAAACCATACCATTGAAGCCATGGAGGGACGGTATGAATTGTCCGTTGGTGTTGTGTCCATCGACTGGCGGTACAAACTTCTCATGCTAGAGAACTAGAGTCAGCTAAAAGCAAAGAACTAGATTTCGGGTTACATACCAGTTGTACGTATTTTTTCAAGTTGGCCCATGACCATCCAGAATCACCAGAGACAGTGCTCAGCCTTTGCCAGTCTTCATCAGTGCCGTATTGGTGGAAGAGGTAGTCTGGTTATCTCGTAAGGATCGTATTCAATGTCAGGGCTTAAGCTACTCACTAGCGCTACTGGAGCCTCCCAATAGCCTTCCTCTGGGATAGGCGAAAGTTCGTCCATTCAGCGAAGTTTGCGGCACGACAGTGTAGTTCCAGTCGTAGGGGGTGTCTAAAGGAGCACGGGTTAAGGCAAAACATAACATATAGCTATACCAGGACGTACTAGGAGTGAGAGTGGGTCCCAGGAATGGGGCTCAGCTGCGAGTACTCCTTGATCACTAAATATTGAAACGATTCAGTCAAGGAAAAGCGGAAACTGCTAGCTGTTGGTATACCTTACACCTGCTTCGAGAACAAGAACGGAGACGCTTGGATCTTCAGACAATCGGCTAGCAACGACAAGGCCGGCATTTCCACCTACTCCCAGTAAATAAAAAAATATAGAGTGAGAGAAATGCGTACCGCCAATAATAACATAGTCATAAGTTAGAGATTTAAGTTGTGAAGATTGGGTAAGGGTAGCGCCGAGAGAAGGAACGACGAAAAGAGAGGTGAGGACGAACGACAAAAGCCTTGAAGAATGCATTGGAACTGAATGCTGATCTTCATGTAGGATCCATTCGAGTTTTATACCTCAGACGAGATATTATTTTCGCGTAACTTGAAGTCATGGATCAAAGACGGTTTCAGGAGCTTGTCAGTGATATGTTTGTTAATCTGCAGATATAATTGGTTCCAGGTTCTTCTCAGCATCTGCATCGGCGTCGAAGCCAAGAATAGATCTCGATACATATTGAGGAAACGAGTAGGTACTGAGTCCACAGCTCTCATTGGGGTTATCGTGTTGCTCACCGAGTACCCGGCCGAGTGATGGACAGTGGACAATCTTGCCTAAAATTGCATAAGTTGGCCATGGATGCTGTACGTGCTGTGCTATACTGACTGAAAGCCAATCATGGGGCACACACGACCTTGACTGGAGAGGCCAGAGTAGGGTTGGGCGATTGTCTCGCCGAAACAGTTCAAGCATGAGTACAATGCCAGAATGCTGTGGGTCCCTGAAATTAATACTATGTCCACGTTACGCGATTTAATCTCGTCCGACCGTATGTCTGGAACCAGAGTACGATGGCCTAGGTAAAATTTCTCTGACAACATCATAAAGATAAAGTAGATTTCCTCGGTATTCACCTCAAGACAAGACGAGTTGTTAATACTCATGACAACGATATATTTTCAGGACAATTTTGTTTTTGTATTGATAGTTGCAGCTGCAAGTTGAATCTGTACCCCATTAACTCCACAGCGGTGTCGAATGGGCTGAATGTCAACAACACTGATGGGATCTGATGTTACTTGTGAGTAAATAGCAGCTCTCGGTATACACATTTGCTCACTGTGTCCCTTTAATGATCCGTTTCAATGCACTCCCGAATCAGGGCCTCTGTCAACGGGCTACGGGGCCTTATGTTACACTTGAACGGCACAGGGTATCTAGAAATGTAAGATATCCAGTCAATGATGGATCGTGCCAAGAATAGGGATATTCCCACGAGAGCAAGCCACTGGTAAACTCTGCCTTGGGTTTCATTGGGTTCCCATGTACATCAACAGGTGACTTGATATCATACACAGCAAGGATAGAAGACACAATGGCATAGAGAGAATTGTCGCTCATATGTCTCCCAGGACACATGCTATAAAAAGGTCAACATTTCAATACTTTGATGGAATATTTGACTCACCGACGCCCAAATCCAAAAGCCGCGCAGTCAGGGTTCCTAGCATTGGGATCCAATTGTCCATCTTTCAAATATCTCTCGGGTTGATATTCCAATGGATCAGAGAAAAAATTTGGGTCATGTAGTATGGACCTTTCCGATATTCGGCGTGAATCAAATAAGATACATGGTCAAGCGTTGTCACTTACCATCCATTTCCTATAACGACAGTTCCTCGTGGAATAAAATATCCATCGTACTCGTCGTCTTTCGAAGACATGTGACCGACGGCTTGAATTCGTTCAGCCCTAGAACATGGAAGACAACGGATGCGATGGGCTAACCTAGAGGAGTGACCAGGTTCCAGCGCATTGTTTCTTTGACAAGAGCGTTGATGTAGGGCAACGCATTTCGGTCAGTGAAATCCGGAAGCCGGCTTCGGCCAACGACTCTGTCGAGCTCCGCCTGAGCCCTTGTCTGCACATCGGGATAAAGAGCCATGGCCAAGAAAAATGTCTGTACAGCAGAAACCGTCTTTGCATGTCACAGATCTCAACAAAAGGGCGATCATGACAGTAGGTTGTCGACTTACAGTATCAGCGCCACCTAATCCGATTGATGTGAGTACGGCACAGAGTCAAAAACCAGAAGATATCATGATGGGCATACATACCAACGTATGCAACGGCAGCCGTGTCCTGAGCAATTTTCCTCTCTTCTGCATGGAGAGGATCATGTTGATCGGGCAGTCGGTCTATCAATGTTGCTGCCAAAGAAGGAATGGCTTCTCCTTTTTTCTGGGGAAAGAAAGTGTTATAAAAATACTCGAATACGGGGGATCAATTGAATGAGTACCATTTGGTCTTCAACGTATTTAAAAGGTTTTTCGGCGACGTCTGCATTTATTGCCCTCCATCGAGCAGCCTTTCGTTGAAACCCAGCGCCAGGGAACCATGCTGGTACGTACTTCAAAATCGGGATTAAGTCCACCAAGAAAGTTCCTGGAACACCAGCCTCGGCGAGGCCCATCAGCGCGTCCTCGGCGTTGGAGATATATGGGTCATCGGACTCCTTCACACTGATTCCGTAGGCCACACTCATGATGGTGGCAGCGAATGTACTATTCATTAGAAAGGGTTTGTCAGTATAAATCAAGTAGAAATATCTTCAGAACTGACTGCCGAATATGATGCATGAAGTCATCTGGGGTAGTGAGAAGGCGATGTAGAAACGCTCGGACTTCCCGTGCCTGAACAGGTTGGTACTTTGAGACTACGTTTTGATGAAAGTGCTCATTAAAAGTTCGACGATGGCGGCGCCACCATCTACCGTACGGCAACATCGCCATATTGTAGTCCCAATTCATCCTGAAAGTTGAAGTAGAGAGCCTCAGGATGATTAGTTGTCTCAGAAAATCAAAACTCACAATTCCAGTATCATGGGCATTCGCATTCTATCCGAATATGTCGAAGAACGCTTCTCAAAGAGATCGTTGGTTCTTCGCAGGGAGCCCAGAACAAGAAAAGGTTGGCCGAGCACTTCAAAATAAACCATGTCGCCTGAGATACAGGTTAATGAGATGAACAATAGATCGAGAAAGGGTTTACCATAAATTTTGAACCAGTCGTCATACACGAGCCATGGTTTATCGATAGGCATCTCGAGTAGGTTCCCTATAAATGGGAAACCTTTAGGCCCTGGAGGGAGAGGTAGGCCGTTTGGGTTTCTTTTACGAGAAACCACAAGCTTCCAGATAATTACGAAAGCAATAGAAGATAAGACAGCGGCGTAGAGAGGATAAGTCTCAGCCAAAGATACAGCCTTTGAAATTATAGACATTTCGAGGTGGACAGTGGAAAGCCCCGGAGGAATAATGGAGTTTTATACATCCATTGAATGACCAATAAATGCCTTTTTGAGGAGTGGGTAGAATGCTTCAGAATAATAGAAAAATCGCATGGTTCTCCAAGGGCCAAGGTCTTTCGTCAATTGGACGATATTACAAACTCCTGACATCTTTGGTTTAAAGGGTCATATCCCACAGTCGTGCGACGGTATGAAGGGCTTACCAACGCTTGAAGCAATGCCTTAGACCTCAGCTCTCAGCCGCGGTCTGCAACAAATTCTGAAAAGAAGCTCGCTCAATTTACAATCACTCGAGGAAATGAAAATACTCTCACAACCCGACGAATCGTGACCGGGTGTCCGATCCCACACGACTTTCATGCAGCACAGATGTTCCTTGAGGTTCATCAGGGCTCACGGGTTGCCTATCGATTAAAACTTCTCTGTCGTGTCATTATGAGAATAAGACATGACATCCGTATTCTGGGGTCGAGGTCTCTTCCAGATCGAAAGGAGAAAGTTCTTTTAAAAAGGAGAGGATGGCTGCCATTCCGAACCTTGAAATTTGAAGAATAGGTTGAGCATGAGGGAGTAGGAACAAGCCAGAAGGTGAAAGGCCGAATCAACCAAAATAATTTTTGGCACGCAGGCGGGCCGATCCCCGATTCCAAATTTATGATGTTTGCTTGATCCCTGACCCGGCGGTAACTCTCCACCACAACTAAATATTTCAAAGTCTTACAGATCTCAGGCCAGAAACAAAACTTGGTCACACACACTTTGTCTAATAGCAGCACGGCAAACACCCTACGATGGGAACGGCTCTGAACTACTGAAAGAAAATTTTAGTTGTCATTCAATCTGACCCACAACTCCGAAGGAATACTCACCCTTAAATGTTGCATCCGTGAATTTTTGACAAAGTCGAATTCATAGAGGTGTTAATATGGAATAAAAGTCCCAATTATGACGGCCTCAAAGTTAGGTTCATGGCCAAATTTACCTTCAGTATGCAGAAGAATGCATTGATCTGCATTTCTGATGACCTGCGAGTCGTTGTCCTCTAGAAAACCAGTCGAGTCAAGTTGCAGGCTGTATAGCTCTTATAAAGAGGCCGTGAAACCCCAAAGATAACGGCAGGTCTTCTATTTCTTTTCGTGTCGAAAAGTCATCTACCATCTCATCAGCGGAACTTAAACCCGAAATAAATCGGTTTTCGTATGAGAAATCCTTTAAGTTGGAAGGGAATTTAGCATGGGCTCGTTATAAAGGCCACGGACTTACTGGCTATAGAATCGACGGAGCTCATAAGTCATTGTCATAACAAATAGGAGCCGATGGGAATAGTACTCCAAAAATCAACCAGAAATTCGACTGAGCCTCGAGTTCTCAAGTTGGGGCCGTGGTCACCGAAACAAAATAAGACAAGCCAGTCAAAGAGCACGCGGCTGGTCAATGAAATTTTAGGGTATACGAGGGTGTATCACCGCGGCTTCTCTACTGTTTGTTAAAAAGCTGAAATAGAACCGCAACTGCGACAGCTGTCTATTGCCACCCCGGGCCTGACCCAAAGAAACCTGTCTTGGTCTCACTGCAATGGTGCTGGAGATATTGACATTGATAAAGCAAAGACCGGGGGAAAGCGTCTGCGCATGGTCGATATCCTGTCTAGCACAGGGACAGAATGAGTCGCTTGGAAACAGGAACGACATACACAGGGAAATATCCAACCACATGAGGTTGCCAGATATTCTCCAAAATCCCTCACTAAGTTTGAAAGTTGGGCAGAGCAAAGGGAAGAAGACCTTCGTTAGGCAGTGACCAAATTGTTGTTGTGCGTACAAGGTCTGTTTTATCTGGAGTTCAGAATTTGTTCCAAGGAAACATATGGTTCGGTCACAACGATGACAAGATGGAAAGAAGACAAAAATAACTTGCTTGAGCTTTAATGTTCATCCAAGCGGTTCGAGATTTCGTCGAGTCAGACACTAGTATTAGTAGGATGAGCTGATGCTGATCTGCAGGCGTAGTATCTCGACGGTCAACGCAGAAAAGCATGAGATTCAATGCCCTCGCTTCCAGGAGAGCCAAGAAGTTTTCGCCGCGGGTGTCATCTGGACATTGACTCAGCTTGCTATCGGGTGGCCCAAAAATGGGTTTGGGTGGTCGTGATATGATCATTAAGCGTCTGTAATAAGATTGTCAAGTCTAGTGGTGTACTCTAGGAATACACTACCCGCGAGGCAGGAGATACAAAAATATGTAACGTACAGATGAACACCGAATCTCTGGCCCAGATAGCACAAGTGGGAAAAAGAAGGGCTATGATTGAACCCCATTCACGATGTTCTCCAGGGCTACCATGACGCGTGTACGTGCGGCAGCACCCTCTGGTGCTAATCCGCCTATCAGTTTTCCATCTTCATATCCGGTGGTGATACCCTCGTGAATGAGAGCGAGTAGCTTGACCCACTGTTGGCCCCATACAATTTAGCATCCAGACCCAGAACATCAAGGCCGGCTAAAAAAAAATAGTGAGAAGGATACAAAAATAGGTTTCACAAAGGCGTACTATATATAAGTTGAGGCGCGACAGGGTCTTGAAGTAACTTGGTGTCTCCAGTCATCCGGGCGAACCAAGTCCAATATTTTGGAAGCTGAAAGACGGGCTCCAGAGGTTTCTTTTGCGGGCGTATCTTCAAAATATTGAAATAGACTCGCATGATCGCGGATATCCTGTTAGAGTGTGCCTCAGTGGTTTCCAGGCCGTCTCCACTTGTGCTCTTCCTCCAACCCGACGCTTTAATATAATCTTCGCGAGAGGGCCATGGCGTTTCGTCTACATCGACGTTTGGAACAGAAAGAGGAATTGCCCAACCCCCACAACGTTGGACAAGTTTGGCGAAAAAGATGGATGGGAAATTCTCAAGAGTCTCAATCAGAGTGAACGTCACTCGTGCAAGGGGCCCAGCACTACGTTTCTCAGCTGTCACTTCTGTTTCCGCCTGCAGAAGAATGGCCTTAGCGAGAGAGTAGCACAGCGTGATGTAGATGACTGGATCGTGCGGTGGTGCGTTCGAAGGTTTGACAATTTCGATCAGTTGTTGCGTCTGTGCAAAGAATCAGTAAATTGAGGAAAAGAGTTGTTGAGATTCTTCACAATTCGGGAAATCTCTTTGGCGTCGTTTGTTAATTGCCCAACTTTGGGTATAATTTGCCTTCGCAGTCGACTCCACTCTGCCTTGAGTTCTTTTTGGGATTTGACATGCCGCACAGGCCCCGTTTTGAGATTCTGGAGGAAGGGGGAGAGCGTTAGGAAGAAAAATATTCTCTGAATAGCCACCTACATGCAAATCTGTTCGTGCAGCCCTCCAATCGTCCTCCATGTTGGTGAACGGCAGCAGCCTTCGTAGCTCCGCTTCCTCTTCCAACTTTCGACTCCTCTCCTCTTCAATTTTTCGTCGTTTTTCTTCCTCCTCCTTTTCCAGTCGTAACTTCTCTTCCTCTGCCCTCCTCTCCTTCTCTTCAGCCTTCTTTCGCTCTGCCTCCTCCTGCTTTCCTTCTCGTCTGCAAGACGTTTCTTCAATTCAGCTTCCTTCCTCTTGCGCTCCTCTTCCTCTCTGACCCTCCTTTCCTCTTCTAGTTTCTTGGCAAGTTTGTCTTCCTCAAGCTTAATGACGCCGTCAATCCGCCGCCAGAGTTCCCGCTCCCGAGACCGCCATGCCTCTTTCAGCTCATTCTCCGCTTTCTCTAGCGATCGGCGATATGCTTCTAATTGGTGTTGAACTTCTTTAGCATATCTCGCGTGCTGTGCGGCACGCCTCTTTTCCTCTTCAGCGTGTATTTGTGCTTGCTCATCGTAGAGACGTGCTTGTAGCGTCGAAAATTCTTTACGTGCATTTTTCTACAATATCATGAGCATCACATTGTAAAGAAGAATCCAGGGCATCGTACAAATGCATCTTTTCGTGTCTGCTGTTCCCATTCTTCGTAAGGATCGTGATGTCTGGCACGCAGACGTATTGCTGCTATAGTCTCTTCTATTTGACGCTCTTCTAGTGGTGTTCGCGCAAGATGTCTGGGTCGTCTTGAATTCGAATCGGTTAGTAATCCGTGGTGAGAAGATACGATGAAAATAAGGCCTACAAAGAAAGTTTGTCGATGTCGGAAACTAGATCGAATGTAGAGCCATTCAGTGACGAGGAGCTGGCGATGGACACATCGTCTTCTGAATCCGTGTTGAAACTAGACTCCAATTCAGAGTAATATTCCTCAGAATCAGAGTCGTCCTGAAGACCAAAAGTGGATGCATTTCTCGGCTTCCTAAACAGAGAATATTAGAGGGTATAACTGTAGAAATTCTTCCTAAAACCTGCCTTCTGACTGGTGATGGGGAGACTGATCTCGGAGCACTGAACCGCATGACACGCGGTAATATAACGTTTTGAAGCAGTTGCTGAATTATTCCAGAACGACAGCCGTCCTATTTCAGATGAAGCCCAACCAAGAGTAGATAATACAAGATGGTTGGGAGGAGAAATGAAAGGGTCAAGGCAGAGACACGATGTTCGAGATGTGACCTCGAGGCTCGTGAACGTAGTCGAATCATGTGACGTCGAGTGGCACATGTTTACGTAATCGAAATTATTTCTCTCCTGGCTCTATCGCCCCGGCACTACCACGCTCCCTCAGCGCCATTCCAGGAATATCTGCTTTTCCAATGTGCCAAACCCCAGGGCCAATGTGCCCCTCTACTATGGGAGTTAAAACCTACCAAGTGCCAGTGAAGGAAACAAATTTGAAGTTGAATTACTTATATTCCGAAGGTGCTAAAGTTTGGCCAAAGTTTGGAGTTTTCTCAGGCATCGTTTGCACCACCCCAGCAATAGCGACATATTTTGGTCAAAAGGTGCCTTTCATTTCCCCTCTACCCGGAAATTTTTTGGCCATCTTTATCGACGTAGAGAATGATTTTCAAGTTCGTAGATGACTTTGGACAGTTTTCAAACCACCTCAACTCAACTTGTGATTCATCCCTTGATTTGTGTTAAGGCTCATAGAATCAAGGGACCTTGGATAGGTAGAAAACTCTAGCAATTTCTCCGGCTTGTCGGAGCAATACATGCCCTCCATAATGCTTCTCTGTCTAAGCAGGAGAAATTTCTGTCCATTCCGGCGGTCAGTGCATGCCAAGCGCTACCTAGATGCCGCAGGGTGGGATTTAAAATTTGCTTGCAAAAAATTCAAAGTCTGGGGCGTTTCGTGGGGGCTATTAGCGGTCCATGTCATTTTACTCTACAAGGCCCTCGGGAGGATTTGAAGTGCATGGCGAATTTCCATTTTAAATTTCGAATACAAGTTACCGCCAAAAGAATTCCGATCTCCTCAACATGTACCTGGCTTGGCGACTGAATTTAAATCAATCGTAGAGCATATCTGAATGGCGATGATTCGGCCATCGACGGTGCACGGTAAAGCCACAACATTAGCCGGCGCATGGCAATAATTAAATGATCAAGATCCAGGAAACCGGTGTTTAGAACGCCATTGACGACTACTGAAAACATCCTGTAATTTATATGAGATAAATGGCGACGTTTCGCGGCCCGAGACTGGTGCTTGTAAAAAAAAAAGCTGTGGGTGACCCTCGTTCCGTGCACATCGAAGATTTTTACAATGACTTCCCTGATAAGAACCAATCAGAAAGAGTCAAAATATCCCTTAATCCAGATATTTTGACCAAAGAATAACCAGGACTTAAAAGAATAGTTTTAATTGAAGATCTGGATACTTATGACACCTAATATGCATGCTAAGCGCCCACAAAGCTCATAAAGTAAGTCATACAAATGCTGGTCGCCCAGTCGTTCTACAAAGTTGTAGAATCTAAAAATGGGAACGAGTGTTCGTGGCTTGTGGATGAGGCAGTGTAAAATCTTTGTCTAAGTGCAGAAAATCTCTCGGCACTTGAGTTCCTGTCATGTTAGGGAACCGAGTACATGACTGGAAATTAATCTCAGAAAAGCTTGAGTCTCTACACAAGTGACTTGACTGTCGAGCACCAATATATGTGCATCTCTTGAACTGCCGAGTCACTGTCGAAGTGTAGGTCAATGAAAGGGAGAAGCTCAGCCAAGGAACTTATCTACCCAGCTATCGAATCTTGAGCGGCTATTATTATGTACTGTACCTGATTTGGGCTGCGGTGGATAAACCCTTGCTCCGGGTTTTATAAAAAGGAGCTATCCAATCAATAGTTATGATCTATACATCTGTCGAGTAACCCAAAAAGCGATGGACAAACTCATGTCGATAGCGGGATAACGATCCGTTAAATTCGTGATTCACCGCGGAGCGCCTCGTGCGATCGGTGTCAATCAGTCTCCATCGTTAAGGTGGTTGTAAGGCCACATCATACCTAGCCATAAATAAATTTAACTTGAAGCAGCGCTCGACAGCAGTTCTTCATTTTCGTCGTGCAATGGATTAACAATCAAAATAAGACGCGCAGCGACCATTGACAATTGACGAATACAACAGTAAGTACGTAAGTACAGCAATTTCGTCGATCGAGGAAGAAATTTCTCATGTCTTTAACAATCTCGTTGTCGGTGAAACGCTCCAAGCCAGTTGTGATGCTCTTCGCCACGACATCTTACTCTGGGGAGATTACACGTTTCACTGGCATGGAGTGACTCAAGTGCGAGGAACCATGCGTAACGCGGCGAGCTCGGACTTCCAACTATCATGGTAAAATATGACCAAATTACATTTACAAGGGTTGCACTAATTGTGTCGAGGTGTGGATTGATACTAGGAAAGACCTGGTGAATAACGGGTGATCGCGCCAGTGGCGCCACACAGCTAGTTACCAGAAATGGAAATAAATCAGGGCCATCAATTTCGAATTGATTTAGAAGCCGATATAGCTACAAGTAAAGAAAAACGTAGAGTATACAACAGTGAACAAAAGGTAGGATTAAAAAATATGATACCGGAAAATTAAGCTGCAAAAGAGGGGATAGAGTTCAAGGATGAGTGATAGCGTCGTGAGCAACGCAAGAGTTAAATATAGAATTAGCGGACTGTAGAGTTCCGACTTGAATTAAATCTTATCTGCTTGCTTGATGAGATCAGAGGCCCTCTCAGCGAGAAGGTATACCGGGCCTTGTGTATGGGTGCTCGGCACAAAGGGCTATGATCATAGAGTCAGCTACAGGGCCTCCATCGCTTCTAGAGAAATTTACTTACGAAGACAGAAGCGTCAACGATTCGGAGACCTTCAGTTCCCTTGACGGTCAAATCAGGGTTTACGACACCGTTTTTGGCGTTGGAAGGAGACATCGATGCGGTACCGACAGGGTGGAAGATAGTGGTTGTGAGTCCGCGAACGTAAGATTCGATTTGGGCATCGGTCTTTGCTTTGGAGAAAACATCGCCGAAGGGACCGATGACATAGTCCTTCCATGCAGGTGCCGCAAGGAAGCGCTTAATGGCTTTGACTCCTTCGCGCATAGTAAATATGTCGAAATCAGTTGTCAGGTAATTGGGGTCAATGAGTGGCTTGTCGAAGGGATTGTTCGACCTGAGTTTGATCGACCCACCTAAAATTCTGATCAGAGCATGTACCGGAAAAAAAAAAATGACGCTCACGAGAAGTTGGGCTGATAAGGACGACAACAATTGTCATGAAGCTCCCTGTGGGAGGTGTGGAGAACCCAGGATTGAAGTAGAAATTGGAGATGATCAATTCCCAGTGCGGAGATTTGGGTCCAGGAGCGGGATCCCTGGTTGTCTTGAATATAGTGGCGTTTGAGGGAATTCGTGCAAAGCCAAAGTTGTTGACGACATTGTTCGCAAGCATGCCGGTTTTATTCTGGACCCACTGATTCACGGCGGCTTGAGTTAAAGCGCTGGATCTCAGAACGTGGTCAAAGCTCAGATCTCCCTGAACGCTGAAGAGGTTTGGAAGCAGAGTGTGGTCGCTCAAGTTTTCGCCAACGTCAGCGTTGTTGATAACAGTATCGATTTTCAAGGCCTTCAGGTCACTTGGGTTTCCTATGCCCGACAACTGGAGGATTTGAGGCGTGCCAACAGACCCCGCAGATAGAATGACTTCTTTCCGTGCGGTTGCTGTCAACTTTGGAGATCCTATTATGTCTTTTAGTATTGAAACAACGTCGAAAGAAGAAATAATCACCTCCTGGGGCTGGTCCTGTGCCAGGAGAACTCGTAAATTGAACACTACGGAATGCCTTGTTGCCTTTCAATAGGCCATTTCCGGTAGACACTAGTTTCACAACTGAAGCGTTGAGAACAACCGTGAGCCCGGGTCTGTTATTGGCTTGAGCAAGGTAGCTCGTGGATGAACTACTCCTGACACCGCCACCGGCAGAGGATTGAAGGAACCCTATTCCTAGAACGCTATGGTCTCCGCCACTTGTATCTTGGTTGTAGGGGAACTCAGGAACTTGTTTTGTTGCAGCGAGGACGCGAGGATCGATTGTTTGATTATTTCCGGGCAGACTAACAGATACTTCGCCATTGAAACCGTGCAAGGACGGAATAAATTGACCCGTTGTGTTATGCCCGTCAATAGGGGGGACGAATTTCTCGTGCTATAGCGTGGTAAGTAAAGTCATGACCTAAATCACTCGATGATAAACTACGAACTTTTTGGACATATTTTTTCATGTTTGCCCACGACCACCCTGAATCGCCTGAGACAGCACTGAGCCTGTTCCAATCTTCATCCGTGCCGAACTGGTGAAAAAGATAGTCTGCGAACGCCATGAATCAATATGTGAGTTTCTCAAGTGGACTTAGAAACTTACTGGCACTACTCGAACCCCCCAAAAGCCTCCCGCGTGGGTATGCAAAGGTGCGGCCGTTCATTCCAGTTTGTGGAACGACGGTATAATTC
Organism: Galerina sulciceps; assembly: GCA_023014345.1. NCBI lineage: Eukaryota > Fungi > Basidiomycota > Agaricomycetes > Agaricales > Galerinaceae > Galerina > Galerina sulciceps. The sequence continues at coordinate 898,857 of JAEDXJ010000026.1, forward strand.
CAATCATATGGCGTATCTGAAAGATATTGTCAGCCGTAGTTATTGTCTAATGGGACAGAAGATTCACTAGGGGTAAGAGTCGGGCCAAGGAATGGTGCCTCAGCTGCAATTACACCCTGATCGCTGCAAGAACATAGAATTTTAGAGAATTTAGAAGCTTGGAAAACGAGTCTCACCTGACACCGGCCTCAAGAACGAGGACAGTCACTTTGGGGTTCTCGGTCAAGCGGTTCGCAATGACGAGCCCCGCATTTCCACCTGTTTATAAATTAGTGGAATACTTGGATGCGCATCAAGTTTTATCACCTCCAATAATGATATAGTCATAAGTAAGTCCCCCCTTGAGTTGAGAAGTTTGAGTTACGGTAACACCGAGAGAGGGAACCAGAAATGAAGCTAGAACAAAGGATAAAAGAGCGGAAAAATGCATAGAGGTCGAACGATGATTCAAGGCCAACAGGGTTTATCGCCTTTATACCTCGAAGAGATACAGCTTTTCTCTAGCCCCAGCCATTCCACAGTCTGATGAATGGAGTCAAAGCTCATAACTCACTGTCTAAATTTAGATATGTAATTAAAAGCAGGGGAAACGGCGCTCCGATCTCGAGACTATAAATAGCTATCACTTTGTAGAGTCGACAAGTCACCTAGGGTAGTATTAGCCTATCATAATACCGTTACCCGGCTGCAGACCAACGTCAGGACTCTGGAGATCCCCATCACTAGAAAATCTCATTACTCACAGGACTGAATTATCAAACCATAATCGATCTCCAATATTGATCCCCAAAACATGTATGGTTCCAATTTTGCACCCAATACTTCCCAGAGACTTTGAACCACCCTCAGGAGTTCTGTTTTTATTCAAAGCAAAATAAATCACTCGGGAACGAAGTACGAGTCCTGTTAGTACAGCCTACCAAGATATATCGTCTCATACTAATTAGGATATGCCTAGTGTTGCATTACGCCACAATCACAACTTTCTCGGGTCCACGGGTTACGAAAAGCTGTTCCTTCGGCGACATATTCCTTGGAGGTTGGCGCTGAAAAGTAATGGGAGGTACGTAATGAAGGTGGTTTACGCTTGACAAGATATGGACGGCACGCAAGTGCATGATCCGTTTCTGGGCGGTTCCGACAGACCAATGCCGACTCCGAGGTTCGGCTAGGGCTTCGGGCAGAACTCGGGGTCCTACCGAGGTTGCTACAGGAGAATGATGATACCAAGACGACTGGGGCAGACCGCACAACGTCATCTACTGTAAGTTAACAAAAAGCAATGTGTGGAGATTTATTAACAACTAAATTTAACAGCGGAATACTACTTGGAGTTCAGTGATCGCCTTGGAAGCGGTGGCGACCTCTTCAGGCAACACCTAGAAGACTTAGGAAAAATTGCATTGGCAGTCGTGCAGAGCCAAGTATTGCTAAGAGTCAGGTCCTTTGAAACAACGAAAAGATATGGCTGGCGGTTGTTTCAAAATGAAGATCGCAGTCTGTCAAGCTGAAGGGTGCCCGAGCAAGTGCGTCGTCGCCGTGATTCCGCCCTCAAACCCATATATCCTGAATGCACATTATGATGCGACCATTGTAAATGGTCATACTTATTTTTGAATATAACCCAATGGAACGGTGGTTATACTGTCTGACACCCACCCCGTGTAGAGGAGGAACAAGGAGGCGGTTCAAGGCTCTCGCAACCTAGATAGTTGTTCTTGGGATCCAAACAAGGTACATGAAGCACATTACTGATTTCTTCAAGCGCTATATAATTACGTCAGCCCGAATTCGCTGCAAGCTCCCGCTCAAGAAGTTGAAGTTTCGAAGCATGACTTTCCACGAGGATATCATAAGCGCCCAAAAAAGAAAGAGACGAAGCCCGGGACTTACTGTGGTTCTTGTCTTGGATGACCAAAATACACCCGGATGACAGCCCACACTTACAAATGAGAGGGTAGGGTTGTACAGGTTTTAGTGGGATGTTGTTTTGAGACGTATCTATTTTGAATTCGGTCTGAACGCGTTCGAATGTCAAACTGAACCAAAAACGGCGGTTTAGGCCAAGGTTTGGCGTTTTGCCTGAGTAGAATCAAATGTACAGTTCACAGCTCAGAGAGCTTGGCGCTGAACTGAATTGAACTGAACTTTGGCATCAATCTCAATTTCCCTTAAGAGACCTCACATAAAGATACCTGACATTTTAAACAGGGGTGCCAGCCATGCACCCACTCCCAGCCGTGCCGTTTCTTGCCAGTTACTCTTGTGTTTGGCTCGACTTTTGTGCGTACTCTGAGAACGCAGGGTTTTGTTGGCCATCAGCGGCTTCAAAGATCGGCGGAATAAATGCTTACAATACTGGAGAAGAGTTTACCGCAGTTTCCGTAGGTATGCGTGGTGGTTATCGCAGAAGCGCTGGGGTAGCGCATTGAAGCGCCTATTGCGACAGCTCCATAAGTGAATTTTGATGGTGGCTGTGCCATTAGTCATTGTTGCTTCTCCCCATCAGTGGCGAAGAGGCACAAACTTTCCGACCTCAGTGACAAAGAGACCGCTACAGTCGTGAGCCTTCTGAAGAGGGTCCAACTGGAGCTCGATGATGAAGACGAAGATGATCAAGAGGTTTTACACGCCTTACAGACAGTGGCGAGGAAGTTTGGCAAGCTGAAAGTGCGTTTCTACCTATATAAAGTGGTATGTTGACCACTAAGCGGATTCTCAAAGCATGTTCCCTTCTCCGATGCCACTGCAACATCCCTCACTCATGCGAATATCAAGGTTGTAGTACTGGAGTGGAACGGCGACGGAAAGATTCAAGCGCGGCACCACGGTGGCAAAGTAATGCCAAATGCGTTGTCCCTAGACGAAACCGAGAAGCAAATTGGATACATCCGAAAACATATCGCTCTGGAGGTCGCTCAGATCCCCCGTTTGTCAATGAAATGCTAATGTTCTATACTGCCCGTTAGACAGAAGCTGGCTGCCGAATCTTGATTAACGCAATTCTGCTGCATGTCGTTACAAACCTTGACACAGCAGCTACTGGCGTTGCCATTGCTCCTGAGTTTCGTATTCCCAACCCCGCATTGGATTCTGGGGGATCATCTTATGCGGGAACTGTTCATTATTTGGTGGCTCTGGGAAATCATTCAACTAGAGGTCTACTTTTTCTTCGGCGGGACTGGTTTCACATCTGATGGCTTCTAGATGCGATTGTGTTATCCCCCCAGTTGGCATTTACCGACACTAAGATGCGCCAATCATTGACTTGCAGCGTTTACGAAGCTAAGCCTGAAAAAGTCCTCCGTGCTTTACCCCAAGCAGTTATGGAAGCAGTCGTCCAATCCCAACGATTCGGGTACTTCGAGCGTTTCACATTGAGATCTGTGCTTACATATGAATTAGGTTCACAACCTTTCGAGGTTGCGTCACCACTGGTGAAGAGTGGCTCTTTTTTATTTACAACAAGAACGAAGATGGACTTGGGGGCGGCGCATCTTATCTACCCCCCATTCGCCTTGAGCATGACCTCGGCGGGTTGCCTTTGGTTTGGCTTGCTGTACGACTGGGTATGCTTCATTTCCACTAAAAATTTAGGGTTTTTGAATCTATCTTACATTGTAGATTGAGAGTGGGCAGCAAAAGGCCCTCAAATTTTGTCAATACCCTGACTAGAGTCTCCCTCTCACGACATGCCTTCACCTTAGCTGTTGGACACGTTCCTGCGGCTCATTGATAGTGACTAATGTGTGAGCTTGGTTCGTTTCTGCAGGCCAATGGTATCTGGATGCACGATACCATTTGTCGGTTCGGACAGGGGCTGGATGTCTGGAACCTCAAGGACTTGATACATCTAGGCTGTTCACACTCCAGAAAATGTATATTACTTTTCACTCGTCATCCTCTACACGAGATGAACGATGACACATGTATCGCCGCCGTGTGCGAGTCTTCATTATAAGACCTTACATCGCCAGGTAGGCGGATCGCACTGCAAAGCAGAAGTTGAGTTCTTGCCACCCGAATAAGAAAATGGGCACTGCCCACCCACTGCCCAGGACTGTGCCCGCAGGGTAATTCCCAAGTGTATATTTTTAGTAATTTGCATTGGACGACAGATGATATCAATTGTACTTACTGAGTCGACGTCGTCATTCGAACAACGGTTATGATAATTAGTTTACTTGGAGCAATGGTCAAGTGAAGCGCATTACCAATAATGAAAGCGAATATACAGAACCTAGAAGCACCACGGTAAACAGAATTAGTCTAAATAAACCTCCCACTGAGGGATACCACCATGATGAACTGGCTGGATGTAAGTCGTGATCATCAACGCGGGTGAATAATTCTCGAAGGACCAGAGTATATCAGTGACTGACTTAAGATTAGAACTATTCAAAATCCCAGTCACCCACTGCATAAGTTCTATAATGGATCTTTGCAATCATGGGTGCACCTAAACCACCGAAGGCCGACACCTATCTCGGTAGCGAATGACTCTAGCAACATCCCGAGTTACAGAGTTCAGGGACATGTGTTTTGTGGCTGAATGGGTTTCTGATCATCCAAGGTATTGAAGCCTCCAATATTTACGAAGAAACTCTCGATTTTCTCCCCAGTCGCTGATGAAACAACGAGTTTTCCGAATAGCTTGATTAAAAAAAATATGATGACTTTGAGATCCCCGTTCTTTCGTGCGTTGAGTCTGGATAAACTGGTCCGTTGGACGTCAATAAAATGACCTGAAAAAATAGCGTTAGGCTAGCCAGAGCAGCGCTTACTGCCCTGGAGCCCCAAAAACTGAACATAAGTCTGGGGAAGAGTTATAGTTTGTGTATCAGTAAATAACATTTTGCACACTATCCGGTCCATAGGACCTACGATACCACTGAAAGGGCCGGCAATTGTGTTGAGATCAGGAGTTAGAGACGGAGACAAACTAAGTTCACGGTCAACAAAACAGACTAACGTGAAGACGTAAATGACAGGAATGAGGTGACTAGGGGCTAACACAGTAAGAAGACAGTTGCAGCACATGAAGAGCCCTGGTGGTCCTGCATCGAGAAAGTGGGGTGTATCCAGCAATGTTGAGAACGTCGTCGCGGAAAATAGAGTTTCAGCAGCATCATGAGGAATCGGTAACAAAACTTGCGCCGCAAGAGTCTGAAGGGTACAAAAAGGGTCGCATCCCAGCTTTGTCTGTCAGAACCCCAGGACCGAGCCTGATGTTCACAGGGGAGATACATCAGCTGGGATTGACAGTGGAAAAAAGAGGACTCGGTCGGGGGTGGTGCCTTGATCATATCACTGAGAACCATTCCGAGAGTCAATAGGACTTGATCATCAACCCGAGAACCAGAATGAATTGGCGAACACGGAAATGATAGCAATTCTATTCCACAGTGGCGCTTGTGGTGTAGTAGCGAGGGTGGGTCGGGATTATCCAGTCCATCCTTTGGGGATCAGCCTTGATGACACGAATTCTACCTAGGATCGTTATTTGAGACCTTTCAGGCGTCAGAATCATCATTATCTTCTGATCCAACGTAGTGAATGGGAAAGGGTCAAAGATCGGTGCTTACCTAACTTTATAAATAGGACCGCTGAGTCGTTTTCATCGCGTCCAAGCACAGTCAAGGGAAGTGAAGTGGTAAATGCATCTTGACAATTGTGTTGAATATTACAGTTATTGAAGTTGAAAGTACTAGACATCTCCGAGCTCGAAATTCAGAGGAACTTCACAGCGGCGTGACCGCTGCTCGCGTGAAAAGTCGCGCTAGTCACATTGGCACGTGCCAGTGTGCCACACAGCCTCATCGAGCTGTGACACTGACCTGCAAGTCAAACCTTGCTCCGTTATTACTCTGAGTCAAATCGCCTCGATGAAACTAGTACTGAATGCCAATAGGTATAGAAGCAAATTTCCAGCAGCTGTATTTTATTGGCGATCGAAACCAGCTTGTCCTGCATACTGCTTCAAGGGTTTTTTGTCCTCTCAATTCGCGGAGGTCTTTTAACGACGCCCAGCGACGTGTGGGTCGTCTAACTTCTGTCTCTAGGTTTCCTAACGTGGTTCCACCGCCGGTCACCGAAGAGGTTCTGACTCCATGTATCTCTGGGCATATATAAGACAATGACGACTCCGTTCCAACTTTTGCGACTTTTTTGCATTGCTTTAGATATTGCCAAGCACCCCTAGCACAGGCTTCTATACCAGTGGCCCTCAACCAAGGAATTTTTTGACTTGGCTTAGACAACTATGCCTTTGTTTCTCCTCGATCTCCTATGAATTATCGATATAAAGTCGGCCTTCTGGTCGAAATTCAACCCATACAACTTGTACTCAGCTTTCATTCGACCCACATTTTCACCGCCAAGTCAACATGCGTTTCTTCACACTCATCAGCGCGCTCGCCATCATTGCCTCAGCGTCCGCCATCGTGCTTGACCCCCGCGACGACGTCAACGTCATCTCTCGCGACGGGTATGGAGACGACGGATATGGAGACGATGGTGGATACGGAGACGACGGCGGATATGGAGATGACGGCGGAGACCACAGCTGGGCCCATGGCGGCCAATACGAGTGGCCTGGTATGTCTATGTTTTTGTCTTTCTTTTACCCCCTCTCATCTTGCGCGCCGCAGAGTGCTCCTGCAACTGCTTCAAGGATTACTATGGCTGCGCGGATTATGACGACAAATGCATCTGCTCCAATGCGCAATGGATCTACGATAACAAGGCCTGTATCCAGCAATACTGCCAGGGTGACTACTACAAGCAGGCCGTGCAGGCTATCCTCTCGAAATGCAAGGACTGTGTGAGTTGGCCTGCGACCCCCTTAACTTGTTTATTTGCTTACACTCCACATATGCAGGGGAGCCCCATCTATGACTGGAACTACTAGGCGACTTAGAACTAACTTCGTCCCTTCGGCGCTCGTTTGGACCACCTGGACATTTTGTAACATCACAAGTAGTTTCCATTCGTCGGACTTGTAGAGTAATTTCCACCAGACATTTCCCATCTTCCACTCTACCCTTCTGTAACTCTTCAAAGACTTGACAATTGGTTTGGACCTCCATGAAATTACATGTAACCTCGTATTGCACGCTCTCTGCTTCTCTCTATCATGAGTCAGTGTCCGTTCAGAATGGTACTTGTGCAACGGTCAATTGAATATCGTCTTCCAATCTTCACTCCTGTTTTAACTCATTATCTTATTCAATTTGGCAATATGAGGCTTCGATATATCCTGTACTATCTACTAGACCTACATGTCATTTAAAAGAAAGCTTTCATGTTTTGTGATTGTTATTAATAAGCGAGATCGAAAAAGTCGTGTTTCCATACTTTTGATGGGGACGAGTACATTGTCATTGAGATAGAGAACGGTTATTATATGTTATTACATAAAAGTACAGTAAGTTAAATCCAATTTATTATGGGTATTGGGTCGTGCATACATTAACAGACATAGGAAAGTCGTAATCGGGAACGGTATACTGAATCCATGAAGAGAGTGATACTGTGTACAACAATGCAAGAGGCTGAAGTTCCAAGAAAGAAAAAGAAAACCGTAAACAAGAACGGATGCGGCGAGACAATTCTTCAAGTAGAGTACAACTATTTTCGAGAAGGACAAACGCAATGATAGGCCGAAAAAAAAATATGACCCTTCAAGAAAGTGGCCTCGATGCAGCGAAGGGAGATCTGGGATACGAGCTCGGACCTGCCACCCCCGACGATGGCGACGTAGGCCGTGGGCATGATGTGTTTTGGTCTGTTCGGCCATCAGAGGTTGTGTGATGCCTTTGCGAACGATAACGGTGGTGTGTGCTACCGCCCTCGTGAGCTGTCTGGAAAGATTCGGTGATCGGCACGACACTTTGTGAACGCTGATGGGACATTGGGTGGCAGGCTATGCCGTCCGGGCTGGACGACGGCGACGGCGACGACGCACAGGCGTGAGGTGGAACAGCTGAAGACGACATAGACCGGGTGTCGAGAGTCTGTGCGCGGGTACGCACGATGGAGCTGTTCGTTAGGTATGGTTAGAAAGTGGTCATAGAAGAGAAGAGCGACGACGTACGTTCCAGCTCTGATCAGCTCTGTCAGCCTTGGGTGCTTCCTAGCCTGCGACAAGAAGAGCCCCGTGCCCAAGATGCCCTGGCTCGACGACTCGAAATACGTGCCCGTCGGCAAGGAGGCGCTCACAGGTCCTGCATAGAAGTCTTTCCCCGACCAGGTGTTGCCTTTCGAAAGCATACCCTCCCTGCCTCCGCTCAGATTCCCATCACCTAGGATAATGCGCTCCAGGGACGGATTCGCGCTCACTCGGAGGATGGTCTCGTTCCAGAGGCTAGGAAGGAGTGTGGAGAAGGTGTGCAGTTTCGGACGCGTGCTCAGGGATTGGGCGAGCGCTGTTATCGGTCCGTGCTGAGGTTGCGATACACGTGGTGCTTGCGGAAGGGCGGCGTTGTGCACGAACACCCCAGAGTCGTCGGAAAGTCGGAAAGCGATGTCGGCAAATTCCTGTAGTCGTTAAGATTAAGAAAAACGAATGGCAAATGTCCACAGGAAGAATGGACATACCAGATCGTCCCAATGACGCATGGCGTTGGCGACTGCAGACAAGACGTATCGTGGCTTGGGCTGCGTGATGTAAACGTTGTTGGGTTTGCGAATCACGATATGCGTCAACGAGCTGAGCTCGTGCAGACCGTCCGCGAAGTCTTCGGCGTCGAGGTCGCGGACGTGCCCAGAGACTCGGGGAGCGAGCTGGGTGGAGTCGAGGGTGATATCCAACAATCTAATGGAGCTGCTACACAGCCGGAGCAGCTCTCCACCTTCCGCCCAAATTCCAGAGAATACGATGCGGCGAATGTGTTTAGCCAATGAAGGGTTGGGTCGCAAGGCATCGGCGAGGAGGCGGTGCAGCTGGCCAGACGAGGAGATGTGGAGCGTGTGGTAGAGAAGGGGCGCTGATATCCTGTAGAACGTCCTGCACACAAGGAGGGGGGCCATCCGTCCGCGAACAAGCAACGAAGTTGCGAGGGGTCGATGCCACGAGGGTCGCGGGGGTTGGATGAGGGCGGCCATTACACAATGAGCTAAAATGCCTTCAAGGAGCTCCTCTGGAAAGGCAGAAAGATCCAGGGGTTGGGTGGGGACCATTACCGGTATTGGGTCACTTGGAAGAGCGTCGTTGAGGGAGGCTATTATGCTGATTTACACGGCGGAATATTGTGCTAAAGCCTGTGCAACGGTTTGCCTGAAGGGGCTCGGATTTGCGTTAAGACGACAGGTAGAGGGATTTTTGAAGCTTTGGAAGGTGACTTAAAGTTCAAGGGCGAGTTTCCAACGAGGTTGTGAAGTCGTGCTTTATGTGATATAGGCCGGATAGGGTGGCTGAAACTTGGATATCGATGAGACGCTCCTGCTGGGTATTATGGCCTGGCGGTCTGAATCCGTTCACTCCTGCAATATCCCCCCTCCTGCCGGTAATGGGTTCGCGTAACAAGCGACAGAGGTTAATTTAAGGTGCTTGTGGACGTCGGTAGGGAACGTAAGGCGAAGGAAGCCGCGAAAAAGCTTTCCGCAAGTCGTAACCAGCCCTAATTTTTTTTGACGATTTTCAAATATCCTGTCTCCAAATTGAAAGCGGTGGCTTGTACGATCGATATTATGGAAGTGGTGCGCCCAACGCCGCTGGTGGGGATAATTACAATGCGAAGGATCTGAAACAAGAGATGTGCAGCAAGAGTAGTTGTAAGCGGGAGTTGGTCACTGATCAAAACAATCAGCCCACGACACCTTGAGAGCTTTCACATCCCCCTTTGGGACCTCGCCGGTTACACATACACGTCCTCCCTTTTCAAAGGCTGTTTTTCTGGGCCTGTCTAGGGAAGGAAGAAGAATCTAGAGCTTATTTGAAACGTCTTATTCTTTCTGCCTTGCCCCTTGCTTCCTCTCGTCCATGGTCGTCAAACTTGCCAGGCAAGACCGTCCGAGTCGCCGACAAAAGCCTCTCTCTATCAGACTCTGTGGCGATGTCCTCCTGTTCTTTGGTCTCCATATGGCGTTGCAGATGAGAGAGTCTTTGTTTTTCTAGTTCTTCAAACTGGTCGTTGTCCACCCACATTATGACTTGCATCATTTGCTGTCACGATTTTTGACCAAGGCTGCGAATCGTAACATATGCATACGGTTGTACCGTATGGGAGCCCTGTATGGCGGCAGTAAAACTGTATGACCGTTCCTGTACTTCTGCTGGACGACAGCATTGCTCTAGCTCTCTGGTTTTCATTGCAATGGCCACAAAGCGTCCCGAAGCGAATCCCGATGGCGAGGTCACTCTCTGAAAACCATAATGACGCTACTGAACGCTCTAGTAGTTATGAGTTATCCACTACGTATTCGTTTAACAACGTTTAACTCTGGAAGCATGTGGAGAGTCGATCTGAACCTACATAGCTTGAGCCACGAATCGAGGTATGTACACCGACATCGTACTCCTTCCTGCTCTGACTTTTAATCACAATGTCTGCGACACAGTTTTCAACCCACTGGCGATCTCTTCAAGGACCGCATTCGACCGGGGTTCATCGTTTTTCGTGGACATTTCCATCATCTACATCGTGCTATTCTACCGGCCCTGTGAAGTAATTAGTAACGTCGTCGGTGCCGTCGTTGGTACGAGTGTCCTTGCCGCTATCAGTTCGTCAATGGACGCAGCTATGGGCCCTCCAAACGTCACTGGTCCACGGACGCTAGTGTGACTTGGGAGGATGTTGATCAATGACCGGCCTACGACTCTCGATCAAACCCTCCAATAACTGCCAGCTTTCCATCGAAATTTCCTGCCCGCCTTTCTTTTCGAACGTTGGTTTCTTGGACCGTCCAAGGGGAAGGAAGAATCTAGAGCTTATTTGAAGTGTGCCTTCAAATAAACCTTCCCATTTACGCCTTCGTTCTCATACACTTCTAAGGCTTCACTGCTGTCACAGGTGCATAAACGCCTCAGCTTATTACTGATTTTTTAGTCTTTGTGCGGCGTAGACACCATATGGATAACAAAATTTGCCTCTTAGAAGTCTAAGTTTTCGTGCGTTGAAGAGTCTCAAATATTTGACTATGCGAGTAAGTTTTACCTGAAGGGCTCCAGGCGGGATGGGGACGTACACCAGGGTCTGAAAATATGATTCGAAGTGGGATAATATAGGACCGCCATGTTGAATGGTTTTCACGGTTTCCTCCAACTGGTCCAAGGGATCCTTTCCACAAACCTTCAGAAACGAAATCACAACATCCGCTAATCCAGAAGCTAACTGCCAGTTGACACTTTCAGACCAAGTTCGAGTATGTAGCCAGCTGCAACTTTGTAGTTTCATTTTTCGGACCCAATTTTTCAACTGAGAGAAGGATTTGAAGCACATCCCGAAATGGTTTCCTGAACACAGTTGACCTCTTGAACTCCTGAAAATCATGCTCCATGGTCAAGCACAATATGTACTTCAGAACTTTTTTCGACAAAAGAAAAGATGTAAAGTACGATTGCTAAACCCAGATGAAGAAATAAAAGCCTTTTCAAGACAGTTCCGTTTGCTGAATTCGTATTCAACATCAAATGATGCGAAAACAAGTATTGCAGCAAAGAGAAGAGTCCTCAAAAATAGAGGATCCCCCGACGACACAAGCCAGTAGTGCAGCAGCAAGGTCATCGCGTCCAAGAGGTGCAAGCAGAGCTCAAGGAACTGGGGCGGCAAAAATAAGATAACCAAGAATGGAGGCGGTGCCTCCATAATAGTGGTTAAACTATTAAGAACAGATACTACACTTGATCTAAGCCAAAAGGCCAGAGTGGTAAAGAATCAAAAATGTCGACGCCAGCCTTATATAGTGGGTGGTGCGCACGGACCATGAATGACCATACACGTGATCCAAGGTATCTCGAAGTGCGTGCCTCGAGCTCTGACTTCGAGCGGCTTTATATTTTTGCAAGTCGGCTGGAATGCTGTGGAGAACCAACGCATTTTCATTCTTTACGGTTCCGTCTGGCGGAGGGCTACAGTATGTATGGAAAACTAGAAATACAATAATTTAATGAAGGAGTGCAATTTGATGAGGGAATGCAGTTTTTTAAAGTATAAAGCGAGTGCAAGCCTACACGAACACAAAACTCGTTCGGTTGGCGACATCAAGATTTCTCGCGACTAGAGTGAGGTTGCGTCCACCATTAACCCTCTGGAACATCGCCACTCCACCGTCAACGTTGGCACCTGCGATCAAAAACTCGTCGCCACCGTCAACGACGCGCCCAATCGTCATACTGCGAATCTGCTTGAGCCCAGTGAAGACCTGATTCTGCAGTATGAGGGTACCCGCGACTTGATCAACTGGCTCCTGTCGAGCTTGCCATTGTCGCGCATGGAACCTCCGCCTGCCATACGCGGGAGAGGATGGGTCATCTGTGCCAAACGGAGCAGTCGTCGAGGCTGTTTGAGTGGGCTCGGTCGTCGACGAGTTCTTGAATTCAAAAATGGCGATCGAATCCCCGCGAGGATCGAATTCCGGTCCAGTGTTCCTGTTACTGACGTAGATCAAGGGGTCGGGGAACTTGTCCGTGGGCTCTGAGATGAGGATCTCAGCTCCGGCGAAAGTGGTGTTGAGGTTGATGTCTTGAGGGATGATGGAAACGTTGGCGATGAGGGGGAAGGTGGTGCCGTTAGGAGCAGCTGGGATTTGTTGTGCAGTCAAGGTCGATGTGAGCTCATTTACAACGAATAATATGCCATCTAAATCAATGAATCAGCGAGATGATTTATCAGGGGAGAAATAACGCCACATACCGTGAATAGCCATGTGTCTTGGGCCATTGCCGGGAGCGACATCAATCTGGCCTTGTATCCTGAACTTTCCTGGGGTACCGTCGTTGACGAGACGCCAGATTTTGTCAGCACCCTAAGTTGGAACTCCAAATTAACAACGATTCGGTGTGATGGATCTTACAAACACACCAGGTCAGACACTAAAACCTCTCCGTTGAACTCCAACGACATATGCGGGTTAGAAGGGCCTCCAAATACTGGGAACTCGACGACCGGCGAATCCGTTTGGAAGTGAAGGGGGTCGTCGGGCATTGTGGCGACGAGAGAACAGTTGGGAGAACCGAACTATAGATCAGAGAAAAGTTAATGAGCGTGAAATTGTCAATGAACCGGACAGAGCTCACATTCATCGCCGTAACCTCTCCAGTCGATAGCGGGTTCGTGAAAGTAGGTCCATTTCCGCCAGTCGATACGGTGTCCACCAATGTCAAGCTACCCTGCGAATCCACCAAGAAGGATTGAAGATTCCCGACAGGCCCAATCTCATTTACCGCACTGTAAGAATCGAAACCAATCAATTCCACTGCATGGCAAATGAGCTCATTACTCACTATAATATGCTAGAATTTAGGGGGTGCGATGCTATCCAAGAAGGGTTCAGTCCCGTCGTCGTCTCTTCATTGAGAACAAGAGTCGAAGCATCCGAGTTGAAAACGTATGTGGCGACGAACGTCGAAAAGCCACCAGCGAGGATGGTGAAGTTGACCATGGCAATTTGCACGGGCGTGACCGTGAGGAAGAAATTCTAAATGTGAAAGGCAATGAGAGGTGTGGTGAACGCTGCAGGCAGCGATAGTTAGCAGAAAGGAAGAAAAGATCTAAGGGCGCTGGGCCGGAGAAGAAGAGGGGTACGTGGAGGGCTGGTTGATGACGGACGGAAGGAACAGGCTGGTACTTAAGCAGACTGGAAGATGGCCCGCTCACAAACAATGGCCCGTTGTGAGTGAGGCGGTGCCACGCGATTTTCATAACAATGGCTGCGCGATGCACCGGCGAACAATAGGCTTGTACTTCAACGACGCTTTCTCTTCTACTGATCATGTCTAGAAACTTGCCAACGGTTGTGATGATCAGAGACATGGCCCACGGCCATAATCAAAAATGGAGCAGGCGAAGCTAGGAAATGCTAATATTGGAGAAGATTGATGCCAGTTCCAATGTTGGGGTCACTGGGCTTGGCTTGTTGTGTGTAGCAGTTCAAATTTAATTTGGACGTGAGTTAAGGTCAAGGTCATCGACAGTGCGAAGTCGAAGTCGAAGGGCTGAAGCTCAAACATGTTATTGAAAGGGTATCATATTGGGGTATAAATGAGCACATCAAATCCTACAGATGAAAGAGGTTCAAAGAGACAGAAGGCAATGCGCATCAGCGTTTTGTCATGCCTTTCGAGGTCACTTTGGAACTCCTCATAACGCTTTGCATAACAACCCGTTTGGCCTGTCCAAAGCAGTGAGCCCAACTGGCATCCGAGGAGCAAAGCAACACAACTGACCTGCGAGTACTCTACTTCTGATTGTTTAAGCTCGATGGCAGGCGCTCGCGCTCCAGATGAATACTCCGGTATCATTCGTGGCTCATCGATCTTACAGAACACACACATCATGTTTAGCAAGGGTTCCTCGACGACCTAACAAAAATCAAGGTCGACTCACCTTGGTGACCTGACTACGAGCCTCAGCCAATTTATCAGACGTTTTCCAGATATTCGTGTTGGTCTCAGCCACCACGGATGACCCATACACGTTCTCCACCGCCATCGTGTTGATCTTGACGCCTTTTTGCTTCATCATGTTGTGCACCTCTTCCATGACTTCTTCTATGGGCTTGGATCTCTCGTAAACGTTGTCAACGACCTCCTTTTTGTACTCTTGAATGAGCTTCTCGGTTTCGATAGTCTCAACAGCTGTGCCGGTGATGTAGTCTCCGAGTCGATCAGCCATGGTTAGGGGGAACATTTGACCGCTGATCAGAGTTTAGTCGAGGCGCTATCTTTAGCGGTGGAAAGAACTGACCTGGTAATTTCTGTCAAGGCCCTGTAGAAATCCACAGCATTCTGGGTTGGAAATAAGCAAAAGCTGATATGAACCATTTGCACATTTGCAAAAAATCACACCTTATAATGACTGAGCTCCGGCTCGCAAGCAACGACGAACTATAAACAAGTTAATTACAACATGTTGGCGAAGTCGAGTTCAAAAGGCTTACCAGAGTAATTCCACGTTCAGCCATCTGTCGAGCAATGTCGAGAGGGTCGTTTTCTAGGATGAAAATTAATAACTGAGATAAAGATATAAACCCAATGAGTAGGACTTACGATCCGGAGACGCGTCAAAACCATCATAATCCTCTCCAATACCATGCGGAGGGGCATCCGTGATAAGCACGACCATCTTCGCCGCATCCTCCTTCCACTCCATATTCAGAGCCAAAGCCAAAGCCGCCGTCTGTGCTTCAGGCCCATCGCCTCCGCCCTCGGGCTTCAACGATTTCAAGTTCTTCTCCATAACGCCGATATCAGAAGAGAACCCGAAGTCCTTCGTGACATACGTCCTGTCCTGCGGCGGGTGATCGCGGAAGGCGATGAGCCCGAAGCGCATGTTGTCCGGCGCCATGTTGGAGGTGGTCGAGATCTTTTCACAGATATCGCGGATGGCGGTTTTCGCGGCGTTGATGTAGGGCCCTTGGCTGGCGGTTGTGTCTTGGAGGAATAGGACGTCGCTGGTTGGAAGTACTGCCTTTTAGTTTGTGACTGAAAAGAAATGTCAAGCTGACGTACATTTGGTTGCTGCTTGAGGCACCGTCAGTGGACTGGGGTTTGGGACGTGCTTTGCCTTTCGTGCTCGATTGTCCTTGCTTGCTAGAATCGCCCTTTTCCTTGGGTTTGTCCTTCGCACCATCTTGGGTGTTTGTGTTTGCCTTTCCTTTCCCCTTTCGCGAGAACAAACTGAAGAGGAACATGGCTGATGAGATGCAGATAGAGAACTGTGAGTATTGGTGATGGATCCGCTGTGATATTTTTGCGCATTCTTATATCTTCAAATTTGTATCGCCATGCTGCCTCTTCGCTTCCGTCTCGTGAAGGGTTCAACCCCCAGCGTTCACATTAAATGACCCCTGATGACTTGGATCGAGTGCTCAGTTCCAAGTATCCTGAAACCTGTGCCGCAGTAAGTTGCCTGAAAAGCGGGAACGTCAGTCCAAACCTCCAAGGGTAAATACAAAAGAAGTGGTTGACGTACAGGGAAATCGTAGGCCTAAAAGCAGAAGCGGGCTATGCATATCTTGTGTAGCTGGATCCTATTCACGCCGCTAAAGAATCTGTCGACTTGCAAGATCGCTTCCTGGAACACCGCCTCCTGGTTCATATCCTTGTCCCTGAGAAAATCTTTGGCTTTATCACATACAGTAGGCGGGAGAGCGAGCACTGCTTCAACGACGCGTAAAAAGTGTTGAGTTGGTGTTCTGAACGGGCTGAACCAGAAGTTCTGGAAAGAAGCAGAGCATGAAACTTGAAAGAGCTTCAGAGAATCAGAATCGGCTGTGCTGCCTAGAGGGTAGTCACATGACGCCGACACAGAACGCGAAGGGACTGACTCCGACAGTCCGACTGAGCCTGCAGTTGAATTGACTTCGATGCTGAATTGAAGGCTCCGTGCCCTAGATTTCCCAGAGAAAATAATATTTGCGTTGAACGTACAAGTACATGATAAATATACAGCAGGCTTATATCGTAAGCAAAGCTTTAAACTTTACTGTTAGATCGATACATAACATTTTAGAAAACAATCTGTTGGGTTCTGTTCCGATATGCGATATCAATACAAGAAGGATTTCCCGAGCAATTGTATCAGATATAAACCGGGAGGGGGGGACTATAAGGCTGACATCGACAAGGGTCGAAGCTAGGAATCGTCTGGAAGACGACCGTTGTTCAATGAATTGTTCATTGCGATTTCTTCTTGGCCTTTTTAGTGGGACTGGTGACACCATTTGGTTTAAGAGCCGGTGTCGCCACAACTGGATCCAACCAATAGACCTTGATTACACGTGCAGCAAATAACAACCCAAGAGTCGCAGCTGCAAGGGATTTAGCTTCGAGAGAGCTAAGTGGCGGAAAGTCAGAATCAGGATGAGGTTTCCGGGTTCCTGATATAAACGGAGATGATAAAATGAGCGTGGTGTATGTGTGGAGAGATGTAAAAGCCGTATGATGTGTTGTGCTGCTATAGATTAGCGCTATAGAAGATTTGTAACAAGAAATTAGAGCAGTAAGGAAGCAATCGATATTTGTACTGACCGACGAAAGCGCCTCCCCAGACATCAAGAGTACCTGCCCACCCCGCTCCAGCGCGAAGAACTGGGGGAGTGCTGAACGACCAATTTGGAGACCATGTCGAGAAAGTAGCCGCCGAAAGCCCTCCCCCACAGGAGACGATAGCTCCAATGAGAAGATGTGTCAAGGGAGAGTTCCGATACTCGGGGTGAACATTAGGAGACGAAAGTAGCCCAAGGCTGAGAGTGACAGCATTAGTGCGGAGAAGAGCATCTAGTGGCCAGAAAGCGGTATCTAGAACGATTGGGTAAAGTAACTGTGCGGGCTATATTAGGAATGTGAAATTTGGTAGAGGTGAAAGCACATACATCAGGGAATATCTGAAACAGCAGTGTAAAAAAGATATGAACGGAGATATAGTTGATCGCTGGATGAAATGAATAGAGCATGGGTGGGGGCAAACCCAGGAAAAAATGTGATAGAAGCCCTCCACCCCAGGCCTACGATCCGATTGCGTAAGTGCAGGCTCAAGGTTTACCAGCGGAACCTCAGGATAATTTCAACGCACCATGATAAGAAATCCCATAATATGAGTCCCCCATGAAAGAGGCGTAGCAGACTTGCGCGCGTTCGCCTGGAATATCATCGATACACGCGCTGCGTGAAGAGTTGGAGCCCAGGCATACGGAAACCAAATTGGGTGAACTGTGGTGGAGTTGAGGAATACCAAGGCATCCGATATTGGGCGCACGTAGTTGGCGGCTGCTATCGCCAGTTCCATGGTGGTAGAAAGGAAAGAGAACTGGTGAAAGGGAGGTGGTTCAAGTTCGAAGATGTTCAGACATTCGGCGGGCGCTCCGGAGGTCACACGAGGGTGCCGGCAGTCTCGGCAATGCCATCATTGATGCGCCAGATTACCGACGCGCTAGCTGGACAGAGTCAACCAGATACATCCAAACACTCTATCAGAAAGGTCAACCCCTCAAGTACACGGTCTATTTCAAAAAGCTCTCAAAGCCCCCACTTTCAAGGAAGGTTATGATATCATCTCTAATCTGAAAGAATACACGGATCTCACGTTCCAGTAGCCTCTTTTACCGGCTTTCTCATCCAGCAAAAACAAAGAAAGAATCCCTTTCTTTTCCTTTCACCTACATACTAAGATGTCTGCTGAATTTCCTCTTGGAAAATCTCGTGTTGTACCCGGACGATACCCTCCACCAGGCACAGATCCTTATGCAGACGCAATTCGCGAGCGTCGCGGTGCGCGGGGGATCACACCTCTCGACGCCAACCTCCTCCACGTACCTCCTATCGCAGGGGGATTTAATTCACTTTTAGGCGCTGTTAGAACAAAAGGAAACCTCCCGGGGGATATCCGTGAAGTCATGGTATGTTAAATGACGGACTTCTTCCGAATCCTATTCTGAACTACGAATTTAGATCCTTCGTGTCGCAGCGATCAATCACGCATCGTTTGAATGGATCCACCACGAAATCGTTGGACGTAACGAGGGTCTGACGACTGGCCAGCTCTATGTTATTCGGGATACAGAAACACCCTTGCTTCCTGACTCGACGATCCTTACACCGTTGCAAAATGCAGCCGTTGCGTTCACGGACCTTAGCACCCGTGATGTTCGCACCCCTCTGGAAGCTATAACACGGTTTAAGGACTCAATCAAGGCCTGGGTTGTCAACGAAAATCCGAATGCGAAGGTTGAAGACATCGATTCTAAAGTAGACGACCTGTTTGTCGAAGCAGCGATGGTGGTTGCCTCATACAACATGGTATCCCGCTTCCTCCTGGCAACAGACGTCGCCGGAATATCTGACATGGAGGTACCGTGGCCGGTGGACAAGAAAGAGGTGAGCACCAGACTACCTTGCCGTTTTCTTGTTCCCAATGTTCGCCTTCTTGCTCCTCAGGATTCGCAGTCATAAATTTCTTGTTATTCGGAACAATATTCCAGCCTTACAATTTTTTTTGTATCCGATTTTTCTGAAAATAAATTTAACTTTGGCTAACGCTCTCACCAGCACTTCATATCAGTGCCTTCATTTCCCCCGGCATCAACGCCTATCCATACCATACACGCCGTGACCCTCATCACCTCTCCTTCCGCTCCTTGGCTGGTCTTTGCAAATTCCCTGCTTACCGACTGGACGATGTGGAATTACGTCGTCCCCTATTTCCTAGATCTTCCCTCTTCTCCCAACGGCTCCGAGCCTACAACACCGAAAATAACGTACAACATTCTTCTGCACTCTCAACGGGGACATGGCCTATCTACCCTCCCACCTGCCACGACCGCCGAGGAGAGACTTGCCACTATTCCTCTTTTAGCCAGTGACATAGCTTACCTGCTTGACGCGCTTTCAATCCCAACTCCGGTCCATTCGGTCATTGGCGTCTCACAGGGAGGTGCTGCGGCTCTCGCTTTCGCTGCAATGTATGGCGGCACCGGCGCGCCTCCGAAGACCAAGAGCATAGTCGCATGCGACACAGCACCTCGCACCCCGCAGGGTAATAAGGAAGCTTGGGAAGAGAGGATCCGTCTTGTACATGGGCCTGCTGCTTCTGCAAGTCCAAATGCGGATACTGGTGAATACCCTCAGCAGATAGGAATGGGTAAACTCGCAAACGCCACTGTTCCCCGTTGGTTCCCCTCTGGTTCCGCCTGCGGTAATGGTGTGCTAGAAGGCGCAGATCGCGCTAGATGGGTCGCCGAGATGATCAAGCGTACAAAAGTCGATGGATTCGTCAATGGTGCACGAGCGCTTAGCGACTATGACCTTATTAGCCCTCTTGCAAATTCGACATCGGAAAATGGGCGTGGCAGTTTATTTGATAGCCATGTTGAACGTGTCCTCCTTATTGCTGGGGCTTTGGATGGCGGTGGGAAAGTCGGAAAAGGTCTTCAAGATCTATGCGCGAGCTGGAATGCTCTCAGAAACAACCGATCAGTTAACAATTCGGAAAAACAGGACGGTGTTTCAGATCAATTTTTGGAGATAGAGCGCGCAGGCCATCTGCCAATGATCGATTCTCCTGGCCTTTTTTGCGACCGGCTCGGTGAATGGCTGAGGCAAAATAATTAATTTTGAACAGATATAATCCAACTATCTTGGTACTCGTCACTCAAAATCCACGAGAAGCGTCTGGATACCCTTCCGTACGCAGTGTTGCGGCTCAACCAAGAAAGCTGTTCATCCTACGATATTTTTGTTGTCGAATACCAGATAACGACCTTTCAATCACAGCAGTTGCACACTTGAAGTCTCTCACCGTCCCTAAAATATTCAGCATTTTTATTGCGGATTTGGGGAATTAAGATGTGCTTGTCCCAACTAGTCGGCTTAGGAATGTATGCCGAAAAGCCGTAAGATCTGATATGATGGACGAAGTCCGAGTTCCTGCGGGTTCCAGGTACAACATGTGGCTTCCTTGAAATATTTAGGGCAAATTTTCAATGGATTTTTTCATCATTTCCCCCATAGTCCCTCACTTCAACACTTCTTAACGCTTGAGCTTCGCTCATTTATGAATTTAAAATATTGGATGAAGACATGCGCCATCAACCTACTATCGCTCTTTACCGTTTATGACGACGCCCAACAGGCGCTTGAGGCACCGACTTCGGGGGGAAGGCTGCTCCTGAAGAGCTTAATCTGTCGTCACCGCAAATACTTGGAAATGGTAAATGATTCGCTATCTTATCAGAAGAACGATGCCCTTATTGCCACGTCAGCTTGTTCCAATGACAGTGTTCGTTCAGCCAACTACCAGCCTTCGATTGATGACGATCACACGCTCCAGGTGGCATGTTTACAGAGCTCAAAATCTTTCTGCTAGCTGGGGATTCTGCCTCATCCTCGTCGTCAGGCAGACTTTAGAAATAATGGATGAAGAGCTGCTTTTGGTTAGAGCCAGTTTGCAAATTCATCGTGGAAATATATCCTCACTAGATCACAGGAACGCATTCTTGCCTTAGGACCTGTGAAATTCTCATTGGTGTACTCGGTTCCAATGCTTGCGGTCCACGTTTTCTACTTCATACAAATGATGATTTCGACTAATTCTCCAGTCGAAGTCTTTGTCCAGGCAGTCTTTTTAGCGCTACCTGAGCTTCTGCTTTTCGTATCAAAAGCAGAGAGAATGTATAAAGCGACCTCTAATAGCCCAAGAAGGTATGCAATTTTGGTGGTGAAGTCATTATGATTCTTTGAATAACTTTCTCATCAACGCAGATCGACTCTTGGGGAGAGTGTGTCGGTCTGAGATCCTATCAGAAGAATTGCTCCTACTTTCTAGAGGTGTATATAATTGTCCATGGAAATATGTTGTCCTTCTGAAATACACGGGTTCTAGATTTTGAGCAGTGTGATGTCCCGTGCGCCACACTAAAATTAGCGCCGGCCGGTCAAAGTCAGTCAGGCACCGAATGCTATTTACCCTCCAACCAAAAAATTATGTGTAACTTATAATTTGTTTTTGGATAAGCTAAAAAGCCGATTGACTCCTTCGTCATTCCTTGAGTTTTTAAATTTAAATTTTCGATATTCTTCCAAGCCGTCGCCGGTGCCTAAAAAGGTTACTACTAAAAATGGATGTGTTATTCTCACATCCTGGTTCCCTTCACTCTCACAGCGCATTTGACAATGAGAGTGGGGCTAGGATCCAAGAGTCACTACCAAATCAATCGCCCACTCAATTCACCTCGTTCTATTACTCTCTTCATCTATTCTCGGGCCAGAGGGGCCGAATGACCGTCCCGCTAGGAGCGTCATAGGGAGACCACTCAAGGAAGCGAGTGCTTCGTCACACATAACAGGGTGGTGCAGGTGCGCCTCTAAAGCACAAGCACAGTCACATTAGACACCCCACCCATACACCACGAGTCAGTAAGGCAGGTTGACTGACTGCACCTGCCGGCTCCTTGGGTGGTATAATCCCGATATGGACAGAGGTAGATACACAAACGAGTAGGCATGCAAAGTCTAAATCTACTTGTCCCCGCTTATTCCTGCCTGAGTATACTCAAATATATTAGCAGCACACGTGGCTGAATTCTTTATTCGCCTTTGAGGGATGAGAGCTACATTATCGGGCAGGAGATTTTTGTCATGGTCTGGAGTTCGTTCGTTTGTGATATGGAATGACGAGCTAAATAGGCAGCAGGAGTTTATGGCAAGCCGACAAAAACGGCTATTCAGTATGAAGAAATTGAAATTCCGGTTATTTTCTGATACACTGCTGTGGTGGGACTATTTTGACGGGGGGTCAAAATTTTGGGCAGATAGTTTCAATTTTGATCTTGATCTTGCCGTATGCAAAAAAGAGCCAATATTTTCAATTTTCCTAGGGGCAAAATCCAACCAAAAGTTCCGCTTTCGATGGTGTTTTGCCACGGTCACAATTCATCCTCCTGCCGTTGGCAAAATATTACATTTTCAATTTGCAAGGAAAATATTCTCTAAAGGGTTATTTTGCCACTGGCAAAACCCGATTTTCGGTAAAAGGGAGGTCGAAATGACTCCTTTTGTCGAAAAGATCAAAATATAACAATTTGCACATCTCAAAATGACACATCCTGAACAAGTCAAAAGTCAATCTAAATTGATAATTCTCCCGAGATTTTGCTTGATGGAAATTGAAATGACTTGACGATATTTTGCACATGTCGAAAGGGCCGGCAAAATTGAAACAACCTCCCTCCGATTTTGACCCCCCCGCAAAATATTTGGGCCGCCGCAGTGATAATCGACAGTCATGAAAGGCATTCCGAGGTTCTAGACGACTGGCGACTTACTCCGGCAAATCGCTTCGTGTCTCGTAAACCTGTTTATACTTGCACCGCCCCCATGGTTCAGCCTTCTAACAACGTTGCGTCTTGATCGCTATCTTGAAATGAATTAAATAAAAGGCGTTATGTCATGAGCTGTCTTTGGTTCTTCCCAGGTCAATTGCTTCTTCAATTGACCTCACACAGCCCTTGGCAGGGTTGGACGCCTTCCGTCTTTTTAAAAGGCTCGTTCCAGTGACTCTGGAGAATCTCCAGGTCAAACAGATATAGTGTAGTCAGGTCTAGTCAGGTTTAAACATCTCCCAGACTGTGTGTCAAACGTCAAGTGGTCCGATATTCCTATATCCTGAACACCCCCCAAACACACACACAACCCTTTTTCGGTTATCGTGGGATCGATACCGCAGGAAAGGGCCTCATGGAGCTTATCGAGCCGACTTATACGCCCTTATCTTTCCCCATTTTGATCGGAGAATCATATTATCGGAGTTTGCACCTCTAACGTGACCTAATTTGGACATGGGACCCATATATACGATCATGGGTTGTGCTTATATATTATCTGTTTACGCATTGCGCCTTTGCTGCAAAGACAAAACTCGTGAACTTCTGCCATGAAGTGACTCGAAGCTCTGGTAAGCCGATGTCGTGAGAACACAATGGCATTAAATTTTTGTTACTTGCCCTCAATGCAGTGGTCTCAAGTCATAGCCATCTATTTCCATCCCGGGTCCACACGGACCCATATTTTCTGCTTATGGTTGTCAGATGTGACGTGTGAAAGATGGATCGGTCATATATACAGACGAGTCGTATACCTGAATTCTTGATTCCTTTCCTGCTCTCTTTACCAGCGCTTTTTGTTGCAGACAACTCTGTTCACGCCTAAACAGTAAACCAAGGCCGCCATCCATGGAAGCTCGTCGGTGGATCAAAATTTCCGTTTTTACTTTGTTATCCTTTTTCACAGAATACAACACCGTATGTCAGGCGATAGAGACACCCACTCTCGTAGCAGATATTTTGATAAAAAAATTGATCTCCCGCAATCGAAAGGTGATGGATTTGGTAGGTATTTTATTATTCTTCAATACTACAGTATTTATATGATCTCACCGTTAATTTTCATCTGCATCTAGCTGGTTCCGATGACAATGTTAGTTAACCTCTTACAGCAGCAATTATTGATGATGATCATTGTTTACTAGGTGGCATATTTACCGTGGAGAGATTGTGTCTGCCGGCTGGGGCTTCTGCCTTATCCTCGTCATAAGGCAAACTTTGGAAGGATTAAGCGATGAGTTAATCCTGGCAAGTGTTTAATCCAACAGCTCCGAGGAACCTACCAGCTGACAGTAAAGCACTCTTCTAGGATCAAATCCGAACCTTTGGACCCATCATCTTTTCTTTAGTGCACTCAATTCCCAAGACTGCAGCCTATATTCATTACTTTGGCCAAGTTGTGAAATCTACCGAGTCGAAAACTTCAGCACTTTTCCAGGCCGCTTTTTTGCTGTTCCCGGAGTCTTTGCACCTAGCTTGCAGGATACGGGACATGTATAATGGAAACTCCGCCGGAACGTCTACCAGGTCCGTATTTCAATGCATTTAACATTCTTCAAACTAAATGAGTTTTATCCGCGTAGCCAACGACTAGCTCTAACATGCGATATAGTCTAACGCCTCAAAGTAAAAAAAAAAAATGTCACGAAAATTGTACAATCACTTTTGAGAAGACCAGGCCGCCTATAATATATGACTTAGTACTTCGTCTTGTCTGTACATCTATCGCTTTCATCGCAAGATTCACTCCACCAGCTACTTCCCAAATTTAAATCTTCCAGAAATCTGATTTCTAGCCATGACCGAGGAATATGTCAAATTGGTTTTACGAATATTTTCAATTGACGCACTTACACCCAAAGCCTTAAAGGGAAATGATTCAGTCTGATCCTGTAGTGGTCACGGTGAATTTTCATAAAGTAGCGCCTGCTCCAATATGAAAATTTCAGAGCGTTGGAACAACGTTGAAAGCATAATTGAAACCAGTGACCATCCACCTAGCTTTTTCAAGGACGGGATATTGACCGTCAGAACTAAAAATAGCTGTGCATGTGGCTATGCAGCTCATGTTCAACCTTGACTTTGCCATGACCAATTGCGCAAGCCGACACTCAGCATTGCTCCGAATGCTCATCAGGGATGTCGGCTGGAAGTTAAAGATTTTCGGAGTGACAATGCAACAGGTACGCTGTGAAGACAATCCCGCTACGCAGCTAACTGACACTCCTCCACATCCACAGCAAATATGTCACAACCTTACGAGACCACCTGGATAGGCAATCTTATCGAATATCTGCAAGTTCTGTCAGGCAGCGGCTTGCGGCAGATGTCGCCAGATTTGAGCAGGCTAGAGGGTACTGGCACGCGACAAGACAACCATGGTACCACGCATCTGTCTAATGACTTGTGGATGCTAGGCTTGCCCCCGCACCAATATTGCTAATGTAGGACCGGATCCCCCGATCGCGGATTTGCATAACTTTCCAAACTTGTTAATGTGACCTTTTCGAACGACGTCGATGCAGAAAACGGAGCCGCATCACCTAGTTTCCTCCCTGCCACACCAGTTACAGCAACCTCTACTTGCGTCGACGCGGCTAAGATGTGTTTAACGCTGCTCTATGTTGTCAACACGGACTTTCTATCACCTGTTCCGTGTACTTAGGCCCTTGACCGCCGTTAATGCCGCTGATCATCCCACCTCCAATGACACGGACATGGAAGACGATGGCGCCATATCGCCTCCAGCTATAACATTGAAGGGCACAGATGACATTGCCGCCTCACGACCTCTACATTTACTCAACACCAACATGGATGACGCGGTCCCATGACTGCAACCTCCTCTAATTAGATCAACGAGAAATTCTGCACGTTATTTATGATGGATCGATGATTGTATTACCAGGTTGTTGAAGTGTCGTGGGCGAGAGAGTACACCAGGTAAGCAGCGATAACAACATCTACTGGTCAGCTAACTTACAATTCAGTGCCAGTCAGCACGTCGCCTTCTCACAACAGCTCTGCTTTTGTCGATATGTCACAGGACGGACGTGTAGTAGTGCCCTCACCCATGCGACATAGGTAAAGCCCAGCAACGTCGGCGTCGATGGATGATGTTGACAACAGTGGCCGACCAGGAATCAAAGAAAGAAGGGCAATGGCAATCTCGGTGCAGTCGATCTTGTCGTCCTGCAGCTTTGGTATATTTATCCTCCCCCAGCTTCAAACATCGGGTGATGCTTTGCCCATATGCGTGTCTCATGACTCGTTCGCTGCCCTTCGGCGACCGGCTGCGGCTGCCAACAATTGATATGAAACCTTAAAGTTCGTGATAACCGCGTTCTCATGCTGCCAGCTTCTTCACAATTCCCCCTCGTTGAAGTTGGGTTTACGTGAATCTTGTGGCACTAAGGCCGTTAAAAGTCCGAGTCCCAGACGTGTTTTTAACTGAGTTCAGCCCCTAGCGGGGATTTTTTAACTGAGGTAAATAACATTTCTGTTATAAGAAGTTGAAAAAAAATTAAGCGCTCGTCCAGACTGCGGAATCACCAGACCCTTCCCACCATTGTCAATGTTATCTTAGCACAATCTCCCTGTGAATGGCAGTGGTGAGTATAAGTATCTTCCCCTCGTGAGATACAGCTCTCATCCTGCCACCATCGTCTAGTCATGGCTAATCGCAAGTCTAAGTCCGGTGGACAATCGCAAGGACCCAAGCATGCCGCAGGAGCATCTCGATCCCCTATCCCTCAAGTTACCAATAAACCTCGATCTGCACCTACAGCCCATCGTGATTGCAGTAACTCTTCCATCGTCTTCCATCATGCTAACTCCCTTTCAGCCCAGGTGACGAGAAACGCTCCTTCAAAGCCTCCAGCGTCATCAGGTCAATATTCAACCCAACCTCCCCACTCCCCAAACATAAGGGGCTGATCGAGTGTTTTCAGGTACAGCTGCTGCACCTAGGCCCCCGCCACCACAAACTACCGCGCACCGTCCTTCAAACGGGACTAAAAGTAAGCCGCTAGCTTCAAACCTAACAAATACTCATATCCTTTACCTCAGATCAAAATGCTAGTAATGGGCCGCCGAAATCTCAAGGCACCAATGGGTTGAACTTCTTCAGAGGTAAGCATCAGGGATTTGGGGCTTGCATACATGGACTTTGTAGGCCTGCACTGGTCTGCGCGGCTCGTGTAGGCAAGCCCCTCAGTCCTGATGAACACCTTTGAGGCTTGGACATTGGCTAATCAATAGTGTCAGCCGAAGCAGCATCTGGACAGAGGGCATCCCAAAATCTATCTGTAAACCAGGGTACGCGCAGAGCAAGTTGTTCTTTTCCGGTCCTAACAGAGTCCTTTGTCAGGTAAACGTAATGAAAGCAGGGTAAATAACACCCCTCAAAAAGTCCAAGGGCATTCGCCTCAACGTGAGACTTAACCTTGTCTTCATCCGCGTGATCTGATCTTGCTGTCATACAGCCAACATTGCTTCGAAAAATGAGGCATCGAAGCCGAAACATTCTCAAGGCTTCTTTGGAGGTAAGTTTATCATCCACACCCATCCTTACGCCATCCAATTGAACGGTTCTAATAGGCCACTCTTCGGCGTCCAACTCAGCGGTGTAAGTATTAACCTTTTACTCAACTGTAACTGGGGCTAAAGGTATTGGCACCAGGCCTTCACCCCGTCCAGGAAACGGCCAAAATTTGCATGCGCCAAAAGGTAATCCAATTAGACTTATACAGATGTCATAGTGTAACCTAAAAATCATCATTAACTAGCATCTGGAGCAACCATACCTGGAAACAAGGTGTTCCAAGACCCATCGCCGACGTGTAAGGCCCCCTACTGTCCCTCGCCTTACCAGTGATTGAACCGTTGTTGCAGCAAAACAAAGTGGTCATGCCCAACCCCATGCTCAAAAGGCACAGAATCATGCTCCGACCCCCCGAAAGGGTAAGTTTTAACCAATTTTAAATTTATGGTCGTTCATATTCGTTCCATAGAACCTACTGTCTTTGCTGCATCGCCAGCTCATCAACAGCAGTCAGGAAAGAGTGAGCCTTCCTATACTCCTCGCTATCTCATTTTTATTGAAGGAGTGTAGATACTGCCAGCAACACTTTCCCAAAGGTCCAGGTGGCAACAACGCCCACTCAAAACCCTTCACGTGGGGGTAAGCTTATGTCATTTCCCCCTGTTTGCACATTATCTAAACTCGAAGCGCCAGGTCAATCGTTTGCACCACCAGCGAAAGGTTCTGAGAACGTGAAGGCGTTGCATAAGTCTCAGGAACAACACAAGGGTAAGCCTCGTTAGTGTGTCTGTCCATATGGATAATAATTCTTTTCTTGCCGGCAGCGCCCCCGCATTCGCGTCTCATGCAAGAGACATCCAGTAAAGGCGAGTTTTTAACCCAGTACCTGCAATGTCCACATTGGCTGATGATCATGGAAGGGCACAAGGACACCCATCCAAAGCCCTCAACGAACAAGGGAAAGCAGCCTACAGAAAGTGTGCTGTCGACTGTATTTCACTTTTTTCTGCTGGATGTGAGGTTACCCATTTTTATCGTCTATTGCTTTCTAACCGACTGCACATCCCACAGCGGAAGCTCCAGGGAATTCATCCCATAAGTCTCAGCATGCGCAACAAGTCAGACGTAAGCCTCAGTAGCATATTTATCCATAGAGATATTGATTTTGGTCTTACTGGCAGCACCTCCGCTCTCGCGTCCTTCACAGGAAACATCCAATAAAGGCAAGTGTTTCGGTGTTGTAATTGCAATGTTTGAGTTAGCTGATGGCCATGAAAGGCCACAAAGACGCCCCTCCAAAGCCCTCGACGAACAAAGGAAAGCCTGTTACGGAAAGTGTGCTGTCAACTGTTTCTTCACTCTTTTCTACTCGATGTGAGGTTACCGATTTCCATGGTCTATCACTTATTTAATCGACTGTACGTCTCTCAGCGGAAGCTTCAGGGAACGCGTTGCACAAGTCTCAGCATGCGCAGCAACACAGAGGTATGCCTCGGCAGTGTATCCATCCACACAGATAGTTGATTTTTGTCTTACATGGCAGCCCCTTCGCACTCGCGTCCCGCACAGGAAACGTCCAATCAAGGCAAGTGTTTTCGGTGCTGTAATTGCAATGTTTGAGTTGGCTGACGGCCATGGAAGGCCACAAAGACTCCCCTCCAAAGCCCTCGACGAACAAGGGAAAGCCTCCTACGGAAAGTGTGCTGTCGACTGTTTCTTCACTTCTTTCTACTCGACGTGAGGTTTCACATTTTCACGGTCTTTCACTCATTTAACCGGCTGTTCATCTCTCAGCGGAAGCTCTGGGGAATTCGTCGCCTAAGTCTCAGCATGCGCAACAACACATAGGTAAACCTTAGTAGCGTATTTATCCATACAGATAATTGATTTTTGTCTTACAGCACCCCCGCACTCGCGCCCAGTACAGGAGATACCCAACAAAGGCGAGAATGTCGATGTTATAAGTGCATACTCAAGTTGGCTGATGTAAAAGATAAGGCCACAAAACCACCCCAGCGAGGTCCCCGACGAATGAACGCCCACAGGCGCAGTTCGCTACTGAGAGGGTGTTGCCGACACCGAAAGTATCGCCTTCAAATCTTTTTGCTGGATGTATGTTACCCATTTTTATGGTCCATTATTTATTTAACTGAATGTGTATCCCCAGCAAACGGTGCCGGGAACCGATCAGTTAACTTCGTGGCTCCTCCAGGGTGTATGTTCTTCCGCTGTTCCATGAAGACGCGGCTAAATTTGCTTCTCTCAGCGACACACAGCTCTGCAACTGTTGGTAGTGGATCCATTCACTCTCAGACTCCGAAGAAGCAAGGGCCAAATGTTGCTAAAGGTAAATGATCGCTGAGGTTCTCGACATTACATGGACTTACACTTAGTTCAGCTCCAGGCAACGCGAATGTCCCCAAGGCAGCAGCGGCCAAACCCCAGACCTGGGGGCAGATGTTTTCATCTTGGTTCCGTCCGTCAGTGCCTCCTGTTGACGTTCAGAATGCAAAGAAATCCACCTCAAGTTTGATGAAAGGTAATGACACGCCTTCCTCTCTTGTCGTTCCGCATGTTCAAACACTGTCCATCAGCAAAAGACCCTGGCCCTAAGCCGCAGGCTGCGAACTCTACCAAAGGTAAAAAAAATCCCCAATCAAGTCAAAGTAACATCGACTGAAATGACTCTATTGTAAGTCAATGACGGACGGTTGAAGTCTCACCCTGCACCAGACTTGTTCTCTGCTCCACGTGAACACTTGAATAAGGGACCTATCTTATCGACGAAAGGCGCGAAGAACGGATTACAGGACCTGCTAAATCGACCAAACAACTCGGACGCATGTAAGATCTTATTGCGATCACTTTTACTTCCTATTTTTTAGTCTATTCCCATACTTTTTCCAGTATCCTCGACTTCGCCGAAGAAGGAAAAAACGCCGACTCATACTATGCCAGCGCGAAAGGATGGCGGCCCACAATATGAAAAGCCTGAAACGGCCATAAATTTGACATGTAATTAAGCTTTGTGCTTTTTACCCATCGCATAGACTAACTTAAATATCTAGCTGCATCGAGTCATGTCGCAGATCGCTCTCGAGTGACGAGCAAGTCTCAGGGAGGTGCAGTGCACCACCTTAAAAAGTTTCACGCTCGATCGAGCTCTAGCAAAGGTATAACTTTAACGTGACCGTGATCCTGGCAACGACTAACATTTTCTATTGTGGCTCAAGTATTATCTCAGCAAGATGCTAGAAAGAAAGGTTTACTACGTCAACGTACCCCCACTCTAAGGTGGCGAGAATCTGATACTCCTAGGACAGCCTCAGCATTCTCCACTTTGACTGCTAAGCCACTCCCATCGCCTCCGAAGAACGAGCTCCAGAACAAAGTTGCTCGTAAAACTATTTCCCAGAATCCTGATCTCTTCAAGATTGTCTCACCAATCAAGGCCGATGTCCTCGAAGAGTATGTCAAGGACCACCCCAACCAACCATTCGTTCAATCTGTTATCCGTTCGCTCAAAAAGGGATATTGGCCATGGGCGGACACCAGTGACCCAAGTTTCCCTACTACGCATGACGGTTCGCGTCAGGGTTCTCGCATTAAGGGCAAGGATAAAGCCAAATTTATTCGACAACAGTCCCAAGACGAAATGGAGCTCGAGCGCTGGTCGAAACCTTTTGGCAATAAATTGCTGCCTGGGATGCATTCCGCCCCAATTCATGCCGTTCCGAAAAGCACACCCGGAAAGTTCAGGCTCATTGTCGACCAAAGCAGGGGGGCACACTCCTTAAACTCGACAATTGCAAAGTCTCAAGTCAAGGTCCAGCTCGACAATGTACACGATCTCGGCAATGAACTCCTCGCTGCCAAGAAGAAATATCCTAACCGCGAAATTTTGTTGTTCAAATCCGACGTCAAAAGCGCGTACCGACAGTTACCAATGCACCCATTATGGCAGATTAAACAGGCCATCCCCATCGATGGTCAGTACCACATAGACCGGTGCAACACGTTTGGAAATCGAGGTGGTGGATGGAACTGGGACTCGCTTAGTTCCACGGTCAATTGGATTGCCACCAAGAAGAAACGTGTATCCGGTCTCCTGGGATATGTCGACGACAACTTTGGCTGGGAATTCGAACGAAACAAAAAGTTCTACAAGCCGTATAATAAGTATCTCCCTACCAAGCAAACTCGACTGCTTGAACTCTGGGATGAGCTCGGTATTCCGCACGACGAAGAAAAACAACTCTTTGGCCCCTCCCTTCCTATTTTAGGCTTTCAAGTCGATGCGAAGGCAATGACAGTCGACCTCCCCGACGAGAAGAAGGCCAAGATAGTTAAATTGCTTCGAAGTAACGCTCATGCAGGGAAATCTTACACCATGAACGAACTGCAGTCCGTTGCCGGGTATGTTGGCAGCACCCTCAGTCTTTATCCGCGCCTCCGTAAGGGTCTCGACGTGCTCTTCAATGAGATGGCCGTACAGGAGGGGGGCACTACTACGCTTGAGGTAACAAAGCCTGTTGCTCGCAGCTTGTCGTCGTTGGCCGATTTCCTTGAACGAGCTCCACCCGTACCGATTCAATACCAGAAGGAAAAGGTGCACCGTATCGGGGCTGGGGCGAAATAAACAGTATGTACGGTATGTTAATCGAAGGTCAACTCATCTATTTGGATTGATTTTAAATTCACAGGACAAATACAGCTGACGAGAAACGAGAAAGGTTGCAGATTTTGAATTCGTGTATAACAGAACGGACTGGGTACAACCCACATTATGATTACTACTACTAGGAACAACTGCGAAATGTCAAATGAGTGTTACGAATGTTTACGATTGACGCAATGATAGTCGAAATAATTCAGACCCATAGTATTTACGGTAAATCCGAAGAGCAGTTGCTCAAACTTGAAGTTGTCAGGGCATTGCCAGCATAAGTGGTACAATGACCGTTTTCAAAGTTGCAAGAACGATAATTCTAATCAGCTGTGTACGTGGCTGTGCAGCTCACATTTCAACGTCGACGACGTTGAAGCCAATTTCTCTCACAACCTTGTCATTGACTCTGGATTTGATACCGTTTGCGAGCATGGTTACAGACCAGGCGTTTGAAAACTCCATCGGTTCTTTGCTTCAATTACTATCTGGCATGAATGGTATTTTTGAAGACCACAATCAAGATACCATGATCGCTTGACCACTTACTCGCCGCTGATAGCCCAATATGCAAGAGTATAGGGAATATCACTGCACAGCATCAACGATCGCCTGCCTTGAATTTGGGCAGCTGACAATATTTCGAACTGCCATTTCCTGCGCGACAAATTCACAGTCACTGCCTGCGCTCTGAGTCATCGAAGCCTTCGCAGGTCGCACGTAGGCGGAGCCGCCCACATTCACGTATAAAAGGGCGCCCATACCCCAGTCTACAAGCAGCACATAGGAGGATATTCCCCCCATTACCTACTGCTTTGAAAACGAACATGGTCTCTTTCTTCTCGAAGCCTAACCCACCGTCAACCAATGCCTCTGGCTCTGGGTCAAGTACGACCCAGGACGGTGCCGATCCCCCTCCAAAGGCTAATGACAAACCCCTGTACGTGCCCTATTGCCTGAAAATGAGGTGTTGTTAACCTACGTCTGCAGTGACGTCGTGTTCCTCCAAGATACGACTGGAAGTCAAGGTCCATACATCCAGTCTGCCCGCAAAGCCATCCGCGACATTTGCGACAAGATTGCAGCCTCTGGGGATCTCTCAAAGGATCTTATAAGATTCGGGCTAATCGCATTCCGCGACCACCCACCCCAAGACACTTCATATGTCACGAAACCCTTCGGATTTACCTCTGACGTTGAGGTCATGCAGAAAAATCTGGCCTCACTTATCGCCTCTGGCGGTGGAGACGGACCCGAAGCGCAGACTGCGGCTCTGGCTGAAGCTCTG
This sequence comes from Galerina sulciceps, assembly GCA_023014345.1. Lineage (NCBI taxonomy): Eukaryota > Fungi > Basidiomycota > Agaricomycetes > Agaricales > Galerinaceae > Galerina > Galerina sulciceps. Next base: position 932,391 of record JAEDXJ010000026.1, read on the forward strand.
AATTTGGAGTGGGCAGAGAATGCAGTGAAGATGGTCATCCTTATCACTGACGCTCCACCACATGGAATTGGTGAGAGCGGTGATGGATTTGACGAATCTCCTGACCGTGAGTCTCCTTTACGACCAGGTTTTGTTGCTTGAGTCTAATCTGCATGTAGAGAACGACCCCCTCGACATCGCTCGACAAATGGCTGAACGAGGCATTACCTTGGTAAGTTTATAATCTCGTCCGTTTTTTATACACCGGACTAAACTTTCATTCTTCAGTTTGTCATTGCATGCGAGCCAGGGTTGAGTAGATACCGAGTACGTGCATTATCGCAATTTTGAGCATTGACATTTTATTCATTCAATTGCTGAAATTCAGAATGCTGTCGATTTCTACACGGCATTGGTTCAGATCACCAGGCAAGTATTCGCTCACAAGAATGGCAATTGCTCGTCCAGACTAACTTTCTCTTCACAGTGGAAGGATGTTCCCCCTTCTCATGGCCGACAAACTCGGCGACTACATCATCGGCACCGCCGTCGAGACAATCGAAACAGAGAAACTGATCCGAGAATTCGAGGAGGTAATCGTCAACGATGTATATGGTAACGACACCCCCATCGAGGTCGTTACCGAAAACTTGCAAGAAAGGATGAGAGAAAGAGGGGCCAAGATCAACACTATGAACATCGAGAGCGTGTACAACGAGAGCGAGACGTCGAGAAAGAACGTGGCGCTGTGGCAAGGCTCTAGCAATGTGAAAGCTGCTCGCGGGAAGACTGCGACGGTTAGTGTATATCTTGTTGGTAGTTACTTCGGTGTGCCGACTGACGAATTTGATAAATAGCTCACCACGCCGCGCATGCAGGCCCAGTACATGGGCAGAGGAAGAGGTGGTGTCCCGCCGAGTGCACCTGCTGTTAGTATGGCGCCGCAAATGTGGACCCAAGCTCAGGTAAGTTTGACAGTTGTTCTTATACTCTACATGCTTGACAGATCGATCAACCTGTGTAGGCTCAACGAGTCGTAATGCAGTCTATGGCTAGGAACTCGACTGTAACCCCAACCGGATATGTTTCGAAAGCCAGCGGGAAATCAGTGTCCAATTCACTCCCATATCCACCATCTTAAGCATCTTATTCTTGAATTGTTATCTATATCTGGATTTATTTTCAAACATCTTTGTACAGTAGTCTTCATTGGTTCATTGATTGCATCCCGCGAATAATGCACTTGTGCTCCCGATCATTGAGTCGATATCTGTGATGCTAGTTAGCACCCATGCTCGTCAAGGAGGTAAATTTGTTTTACGAACATGCAAAGAAGTCTGAGAGGGGAATCATATCAAGGGTGCCAAGCGGAGTTGACGTTTTCATGGGTTGACCGCCCCAGAGCACGCGAATGAAATTGCTCTTAGTTTTAGTGCCAGCGGTATAAAGTTCGAATACGATCTGCAAGTAAATTGGTCATCGGGGATTCGGACGACGAAGAGGAGTGAAACTGACTTCGGATCCCCTATTAAAACCAAGAGGGTAATTAGATTAGGCTTTATCAACACTGGAAGCTACAGAGATATGACATACATGCCAGGCCAAACCATCTGGTCAACTTGCAAGAACCCAAGAAGAGGAGACATAGACCCGTCATGTGCGACCTAAGAGGCCATTTAAATGTTGAAATTGAATGACAAGGTGTCCAACGTACATTATGGAAGTATTTAACCTTGTTTCGCATCCAAAGTGAGCTCGCGCGGTAGATAGACCGATATGGTGGGGCTGACCTTGGATGTACCATCCACCTTGGCTTGCAAATGTGCCTTGAGCTCTGAAACCCAGACACCGTATCGCAGAGCAGCGTATTGTGCGGATTGAGGAGCGTCGCGGAATTGGTATGAGTATTCCCAGTTGCCCAGACGGTACACCGTGTTGGCCTGAAGACGAAAGGAAATTAAGGACAGAGTAACAGAACCAGAGATCACAATGACTGACCTCTTCTTGGGTGACGCAGATGGATGTATCGTTCAAGCTGCAAGGAAGAGCCTTGCCATGGCATTGTTTTGCGCTCAGATTGTCGTAGTAGCTGTTGCGCAATCGTCAGATGAGACACAAAATACAAAATATCAGGACTCACTGGTCGAAGCTCGTATGCCACCCCGCTGAATCACTAGTCGCAATCCCCGACACTTTGTCCAGCTTGGCGTATAACGAAGCAGCCTGCGTCAAGTGCGCCTGCCACTGCGCTCCGTTGGTCCCAGTAGTATAGTCCGACCTGATCTGCGAAGCTCTGCCACAAGAGTACGTGGGTTCGAGGGAGTCGAAATTGGACGATTGGATGAGCGCGGCGACGTCTTGGGATTTGGATTTGGGGAAGAGCCCTGCGACGAGGCCTGAGGCGACTTGGGATGTGATGACGTTGTTGGTTACACCTGATGTTCATTGGACATCGTTTTTTGTGAGTAATCCAAAGTTGGAACGTACGGAATTTTGATGTAGATGGGTCAAGTTCGGAGCCAAGGCCCAGTCGGGCTGCGTAGACTGCGCGAAGGTCCTAAGATAGTGGAACGGCGTGAATCGGCGACATAGAAAAACAATGCAAGATGTTGACTTACAGATCCGTGAGTGATTGAATCCTCGAGACCTTCGCTTGTAATTTGGGGAAATTGGCAGCTAATATTAGAGAGGGTTGGTAAGACGAATTGATGATGGAGGTTGCGTATGGTTAGGTCACGTACGAGCTGCCGACAAAACCTGGTCCCACCGTGTTAACCCAAGGGTTTTGCGCGTCCGTAAATCCCTGCCATTGGACAGGCGAAACGCTCGACCCAGGTCCGTTAGGGCTGCAAGACAGGTCAAAAAGAAGAGGACATGGAATGTAAGATTGTTGACCTGATCATCCCAAAAGTGGCACCCGCTCCGTCACAAGACCATGTTACATCCTCTTTGAAAAAAGTGTTCGATCCATAGGGCGTGCGTTTTTGATGTCTTTGAATCACTTCCACGTATTCAAGTGTAAAGTTCTTCGGAGGAGCTCTGTTGCAGTGGTTCAATGAACGAATCTCAGGCGATTGAGTCAACGCACTTGTATTCACGTTGTCTCACATGGGGCATATTGCACCAGTTGTAAACCCCATATTCTGAATCAGGAGTGCTCGAACTGGAGAAAATGCCAGGCGCTCCTAATCCATTCAGCACAAAAGTGAGATTGTTGATATTCGTGGATGCTGGCGGATAGTGCACCACATCTCCAAATGCGACTGCACTAGCAGCAAGCACGACTGAGGCGGCTGTCAGCATGGGTAGAAGTCGCTTTGAGTAGGCGAATAGAAGAGGACCCAGCAGAAATCCTTGGTGACGCGCTTATAAGACGCTCATAATTCGCAAATTATCCGCCAGAAATCGGCTACGCGAACGAACAGTGAGCTTGTGGAACATAAGGAACGTGCTTCGGTCCCCGTTGCCGCTCGTTTAAGGTCGCGTCCACGATTGTCAGTGGACGAGCTCATATGATGCAAAGACCAGACTGGAGAGCGTTCCAGCACTAGTCCGAACGGGTCCACGCTGTGAATTATGAACAAACTTTTTTGAAGGAAAGCCACTGCCAAAATATCATCCTGTTAGACGCCATGCTGCTGCGACTCACCCTCGTCTAACACCGTCATCCTCAATTGAAGAGCACCGACCTATGACTTGACAAGAACCTCAGGATTTCCAAGGCTTGCTGTTTTTAGCGCGTTGAGAAACGTGCCAGCCGCGGCAGAAGAGCAATGGAACAGAACCGCGGAGTTTATCGGAGTTGTTCGACCGGATCGTCTGGCCGGTCTGGCCCCGCCGTCGCGTTGTCGAACGACGTTAAGAGCTCTCCCACAACGTTCAGAGCTATATCTACCAACGTTTGATACCCTAAACTTCTCTTTTATCTACGCGCATGCGGTTAACCAGCGGCAAGCATGCTACTCAGTCTCGTGAACATGTCTTCCTCCTTGCGGAGTGACACAACCGCAACAAACCATACCCCGTAATTCAATTTCGGACTGGTTACGACGCTTTAAATACGCCAGTCAACGTCCGACACATTCTGTTGATCCTCTTCGGAGCCTCTTGCGAAAAGGCTAACCATGTTTTTCATTCGCGCGTTGAGTCTCTCTGTCGGTTTGGTTGGTTTGGTTGGGAGCAATGTAATGGCGGCCCCTAGCAAGACCTCCCCCCAAACGTTCTTGGCCCAGCAGGCATTGTCGGACATATTGGACCGTGCGGCGCCCATCGCTGGTAAGCCCTATAACTTCACTCTTACCAACGCCTGAGATTCAGAAAAACTCTAGGCATCGACACTGGCTGCTCCAAGTCGGCCAAAACCTGCGACTGGATGGCCAAGTTTCCTGACAGCACGAAGTTAGTCCATATGAACTTACCTGGAACACACGATACCTCTACTTGTAAGTTGTCGTGCGCGTGCTTTATTTCATCTCCAATTACTCAGTATTCAACTGGATTAGGGAACTATTCCGCTACCACGCAAGCTTCGCTCCTTCGTTACACTGGCCCGTTAGTTTTTACCTCCACGTTTTTCAAGGAGAAGGACGCTGACGGTCGTTTGAAGGATTCCCGATTCACGCGTTTTTCGTTGTCAGGAGCACTCTATATTACAGTCTTTGAATGAGGGAGTACGCGTATTTGACCTCCGTTTCGCTTATAATCCGGGGAATGATACCATTGGCTTTTATCATTGTAAGTCAAATCCCATCCCACTAAAGTTCGTGAAATAACCCCGTATATGCAGCTTCGGCCCTTTTGAGTCCCACCACCCGGATGGAAGATCTTTTCTTTGGACTGTACAACTGGCTGGATAACCACCCCACGGAAGCCGTGTTGGTGTCGATGAACCATGAAGGAGGAACTGGAACGCCTGAAGATGCCGTCTTATATGAGAAGGTGTATGGGATCCTCAACACTCCCCTGGCACAGAAATATTGGGTCCAGACTAATGGAACGGTGCGTTTCTTTGTATGATCCTGTCTTCATTACACCCATTATTATCTCCAGCTCGGAACTCTGGGACAAGCACGTGGAAAACTCACACTGCTTCAACGCTGGAGCTACAACCTCCTCCCAGCTGACTTAACGAACCGCATCGGCATCCCTCTCGACCCCGGACACTGGACCGATAACGGTAAAGCAATTGAACTGGTGTATAACGTCGCGAAATCACAAATTGCCTATATCGAAGTGAGCACTGTCGTTTACTTTAGTAGACTTTGACTAAAGAATTTTTGTAGGACTTCTACGACATTAGTAGAGACCTTCCTCTTGGATCAGGTGCCACGGCCTACATCAATGCGAAATTCAATGCTCTCACCGCGCACCTTACCAATGCAACCCTTACAGACTTGCACCCAGATCAGTTGTATATCAGCTTCGCGAGTGCTGCTGCTATCAGCGACACACCGCCTATGATTCCGGAAGTCAGTAACACTCGTTTTTCCTCCTGTAAAGATTCTTGGCTCAGTTGTTTTGGTCATAATAGATTTTCGCTCTGGGAAATGGCACCGACGTTGTGGGCATAGATTCTATGCTACTTCCATGGCTACAAGCCAGGAAAGGCAAACGGTTTGGCATTATCAGTATGTTTTTCTTTCTTTCTCGCCGCATTTTCTCATCTTACGTACTGATACCTTCGCAGTGCTTGATTTCTATGATGCTGTACCGGGTCTCGTTGAAGCGGTCATTGGCCTTTAGATTATACCGAAACCTCAATCATGTTTACTGTAAATTAAAAACAAGGACCTCTCAGAATGTAGCATGGTCAAAACGCATTCAAACCTTTCGAACGATCTCTAATGATCTATCAAGGTGTATAATAGGGGACTTGAACTTCACATTTTTGCGGTCACATCCTCTCCTATAATCAATTCCACCAATCCAGGAACGGCGTCGTAGAAGTCCATGACTGTGTAGAAGCTGTTAACCGCAGCACAAACACGAAGTCATGACTAACTTACGAATGATCCCTAACCTGTTATTGTCTTGTTTCTCTTGTAACCAGGAAGCTAAACGGTTGTTGATACCTATTAAGTTTTCTTTTGCATTTCCAACAGCGTAAACCTAGCGAGGCCGAACTTCTTAAAACTGACTGCGAAGATGAGAAAAAGGTTCCTACCTCGGGAGTTAAAGCAATAGCTGGATCTTCCACCCGGAAGGATGCACTAGAAAAGCTGATATACAGCTGATCTGGGTGTAAACCTGGATCCATCGCCTGTTCCAGGTGAGCCGTTATAGCCTGGAACTTCTCCTGGATGCAGGATGCCGGTTTTGATCCAGTTGGTAGTTGCACTCTATAATAATCCTTCAAAGGAATGTATATTCAGGAAAAAATCCCATTGGCAGCTCGTAGACTGATACAAATACCTGAATATAAGCTATCTGCCTTTCTTCTGCATTGTATGTCAATTCAATCGATTTTCCATTGACTACCCAGTGGCCAGGATCGAGATGAATCCCCGTACGTTCCGTCAAATGAGCAGCAAGTAGGTTAAAATCGAAGCGCTGTAGAAGAATTAGTTTCCCCCGAGCTTCTCCGAGTGTACCAAGCTACAAAGCATGAATAGAGGCAAGAACTTCTGAATGAAAAAATAATACAGACCGTCCCTCTCGTCTGCTTCCAGTATTTCTTGGCCAAATTACTGGTCAGTATGTTATACAGTGTTTCTTGGAGCCTCGCATCGTCTAAGGTGCCCGTGCCAGGTTCGTAGTTCATTGAAACTAGGATTGTTTCAGTGGGATGGTTGTCGATCCAAGTGTATAAGCCGAAGAAAACGTCTTCCATCCTTGTCGTGGGGCTTAAGAGAGCCTTTGCTACATCCAAAGGACTGTTGGTCAACTGGGCACATGTAGAGCGCAGAGGGTCTGGAAAAAAATATGTACAGTGATAAAACCCGATTGTTTCTTTATCCGGGTTCCAGGCGTATCGGATATCGAATACCCGGATGCCGTCGTTCAGCATTTGGAAAATGGAGCGCTGTTGACATCGGTATACTCTTGAATCTGGGATGCTGCGTGAACAAATGTTCAGGCGAGTATATCACAAAGGTTAAGGTACTGACGGCCCCGTATGTCGTTCCAAAGATTTCTGGAGCTCTGGTGTATAATTCCCTGTTAAATACATAAAATTTACATTTACGAGGAGACTCCAGAGGCTGGACGGGGCGCACAGGTACACGTATCGTGCGTCCCGGGGAGGTTCATATGGACAAGCTTTGTTTCGTCTGGGAAGCGGGCCATCCAGTCGCTTAACTTTGTACTTTTCCAGCAATCTTCTGGGGCTCCTGTATTGGGTTATAATCAGAGTCAATGCAATTTCAAAGTTTGTCATGCTATGAAAATAACACATCGCAGGTTCTAGTTACTGAGTACCGACCTAGGATCGGCGATCCTCGATTCAAAATTTCCATCAATGCCGCTCTTTCGAGCGGTATGAAGGGTGCATCCTCCGATGTCGAGCTCGGTGCCATGGTGGTAAAAGGTGAAGGAGGTTAGGAGCATCAAAAGGGCACGTGAGTGTTCCAAATTTAGAAGTAGTTACCTCTTCAGGATGCTACTCATCTTGGACGCTCAACAAGCAACTTCAACCAACCCTCATAGAATCAACCAAAAATCGTCAGCATCCACGGTCAAACCTGATACAGTAACTCTACGACGCGTCGAATTGATCTACACAAAGCATCCATATTTTAGGACGACATGTCCAACCCTAATCAGCCACTTGGACCTCCTCCAGGATTAACTGTCCTCCCGACCCTTCCAATTCCCAATCTGCCCATACCCCAATTGGAGTCTCTGAAGTTTAAGGCATCTCAAATTATCGAATCCATACATGCCCTGCAGCGAACAATCGATGCGGGTGGCCATCCAGGTGTTATGCTGGCGTGGCCTGACATTCTCTCGAAATACAACATATTACTATCGCAAACACACAATTTTTCAACTGCTCTCCTTCAACCTTTTCCCACGTCTGGATCGGGGACCGCGTCAACGACGAGGGCGCCTCCGCAAAATATCTACGAAAGGATCGCTTTACATCCGAACACGCCAGTGACCGACGCACAGCTTGATGGGGATGTCGTCCCGCTTCTGCGGAATCAGCAAACGACAGACGTGCTGCGGGTGGAGAATGACACCGTTCGAAGGCTCGCAGAACATATGACTACCCGCGGATCACTTGGTGTGCTTGGTATCTCTCCCCCGCCGCCTCCTGCAGGAGGATTTGGTGTGCCAAAGAAGCCGGAATATGAGGATGTGTTAAAGGAGTGTGAAGAAATCCGCGGAGCTCATGATCGCCGTGTCGAGAGGGCCGTAAGGGCCGTGACGATGTTGAAAGAGAAATTTGATTGGAAACAACGAGTCGAGGTTGAAGTGGAGGAGCCGGAGGAGTTGGACTGGGATCCGAGGTTAGGTCGGAATGTCCAAGCGGCGTCGGATGTCGGGAATGCGGCTGGTGTCGATGTGGGCATGGAATCGGTTAGCGATGAGGATGACGAGGAAGAGGGCGAGAACGTCGGCAATAGCGACGAGGACGATGAATTTAATGTCGAGGGTGCGCTTTTCAATGGTGACGCGACGTCTCCGCCCATGGAAGGCGACCTCTTTGGCTCATTGTCGTCTTCTGCTGCTCCGCATGTCCAAGGAGACGTTTCAATGGACCAGAATGTCTAATTTATCGGCGTATCTTTATGGTAATTCAATGTCCAAATTCGATCGTGCCGCCGCTACAAATGACATTCCGAAGACACCAATGAAGTCATCGCTTCATCCTCCGAATCCCGCTGCAAACACATATAAAAGACGGACACCCGACGATTTTCTTTCTTGCCCCCAGGTTTCCGACCACATCCATCTCCTGCGAAGACGCCATGCGTCTCCCGTTCTTCACGCTCTTTCTCTGCGACCTCACTCTTTTTTCCCTCTTCCCTACTCTCGTCTCGTCTACCCACCCTCATGCACTTCGTCGCCGCGACTACAACCATTCCTCCTCTGTGCCCCACGTCTTATCCTCGCGTCAACACCACATCGTTCGTGATCTTATAGATGTATGCATCAATGTAAACGTCAACCTGCTCGCTAATGCATCCCAGTTGCTTGGGCTTGAATCCGTCCTCGCCCCGCTCGGCCTTGGAGCCAAGGTCGACCTTTGCTTATGCCTGAAGGTTTGTCTAATATCGTTTACCCGAGCATATGCTAAATTTACTACTACAGGACCTTGATATCTATCTCGAAACCAACGATGAAGCCCAAGTCCTTGTTGGTTTTCTTGGGAAGAACACCGTTGGAGCCCTCATCACAGCTCTGGTACGTTTCCTTGTCTAATTCCTCTTCTCATTTTTGACACTGATGTCTCGTAGGTCAATACATCTCCAGATGCCCAGCACTGCAGGTTCCCGCCTAATGCTCATCACGCTTGCAATACTCATGACCCTTGTCATTATGAGTGCGATCCTCCTTACGTTCTTCAAGGTGGTATTTGCGTCTGCGCTGCCCCTTATTTCTCCTGCAATGGTGTTTGTGGACTATTTCCTCATGTAAGCAATTTTATGCGCATATATGCACATTGACTCTTCTCAGAGATGCTAACGACGAATATATGCAGGGTTGTGGATCCGCAGTCCCTCGTTCGATACAGGCTCGTGCCAATCCCATCGTTACTCTTTCTCAAGCACAAGCATCATGCAAACCGCATGAAACTGTCTGTGGTATACCTGGTCAAGAAACTGCCCTTGCTTTCGAATGTATCGATACCCGTTCCACAAAAGACAGCTGTCAGTTAACACGCATTTTCCTGCAATGTTCGAGATCTGATCCAATTCAATAGGTGGTGGTTGCATGACTCCTCATCCTTTCTTCGAAACTGAACCTGTCCGCCGTTCATCTGGAAAAGATTGCACTACTATCTCACAGGCGCAACGCGTCACCTGCTCTGAGGAGCGCTGCCTGGTTCATACGTGTGTCAATGGTTGGGTGCCAAGCTCGGACAAGACCACATGTGCACCCAATCTTGGGAGTTTACCCAAAATGCGGAAAGTCGTTGTCAAACGTTCGGATTCACTCGACGTCGGTGCTGCAGTCGATGCAGATTTAGATTCGGACCTCGTATCCCAAGTTGTTGCCGTTGTCCAGTTGGTTCTTGGTTTGGCGGACGCTCCTATTCAATTAGGCTCTCAAGGCACAGGTCCGAACACCAATGTCCCGGTTGTCGACGCCGCTCTTGACCTTCTTGCCGGTGTCAATGCCAGCACTGCGGCGTTGATCACATCCTTGACACACCCGTCGACTCTGTTAGCCAGCGTTGATGGACTTCTTAACAAAACGACATTACTCCTCTCTACCTTGAATGGCTGTAGTTGTGCTCATTACACCGGCCTTTCGGAAACTCTAAAATCTGTAGACGATCTCCTTGCAGCGACTCTCTCTCTACGAAATTGGTGCACCACACACAATCTTGTCCCTACCCACTCGGCTGGCCCTTCACCACCAGCCCCTTCATCTGATATCCCTATCGTAGTTGGAGCATCGAAACTTTTAACCGGCCTCCAAGTATTGGGACCCGTTACAGCTGTCGTTGCTGTTGACGGTCTTGAAAGTGGTGTAGACGCTCCTGTCGATGCATTGTTGGATGAGTTGGACATTGGCCCTCATGATATCAAGAAGCGCGCCATTGGTGCAAAGGCCTCACACCCTCCTTCCTCGGTTTCGGCGATTAACAGGCCTCGAGATATACCCATCGTCTCCAGTACCAACGACCTTTTGGACGGCCTTGGATTGGGAGGCGTTGAAGATGTCGTCGCCGTTGACGGACTTCTTGGAGACAACCTGGACAGTGGCCTTGATGGGTTATTGAACGGATTGGATATCGGTCCTCAGGATGTTAAGAGGGACATGGAGAAGCGCCAAGGGTCGGTGAAGGAAAGGCGGCAGGTCCTCGCTAATGCAGGTGTGACAGCGGACCTCGATGGAGGACTATTAGCCGGCGTCGACGCACTGGTAGACGCAGTACTTGGACTGGTCTCCGCTGGGAAAGCTTTGCCACCTGCCACCGACACTTCGTCATCGACTACGCATACTACGGCTACGCATACTACGCCGTCCGTTGGCCGCCCATCGCGTCCCTCATCAGTCGCAATCCCAGGACCGTCCAGTTTGCCTCATGGTGTCAATGGGGGTCTTGTCGACACCATCGTTGTGGCTGTCCAGAACCTTCTCTCGATCTCATCATACACCAACTTTACACCGAGCGTCGATGCTCTTATCGATGCTAGCGTCAAGTCTTTGGGGGTTTTAAACGGCTGTTCGTGTGCTGACGACGTGTACTCCAATCTGTTAAAGGTCGTGGCGGCCGCTCAAGTTTTGCGTTCTTGTCAAGTACCAACATCGACACCAGAAAATTCCGCAGGCCACCAGCCCCTTGCCGTCGGTCTGACGAAACTTCTCAACGGACTAGGTCTCGATCTTCAGGTCGACGCTATTGTCGGAGGTCTTCTCGGCGATGAGGTCGACGATTCTGTTAATGCCTTACTCGATGGGCTGGGTATTGGGCCTAATGGGTTCAAAAGGCGACTCGTCGTTAGAAGAAATGATTCATAAAAATGTTGGATGCTAAGGTTCCTCTGTCGTCTCTGGTGCATATTTCTTATTTCTTCGTGGGTGCCTGCAACTGATAAGGTGAACGATAGGGTTTATGGCGTCATCGGCTGCAACATCACTTTCGTTTTCTTTTCGTTCTTCTCGACAACCTCTCTTGCGACGCGATCTTCATTCGGTTTTCTTTTGTATTTCGTTCTACCCTCGCCTTCCTTCCTTTGTTAGTGAATGGACGTTTGAACGATGTTGTTTATTTTACTTATTCGCTGGACGTTTGAACGGCACTCTTTGAGGACCATGAATTCGTAGTGTATTATATTGTAAGGAGATGCCTTATGTAGGACAATGCATCTGCTCCCCTTCAACATAAGCATGCGTATTGGACGCGACGAAAGGAAGGGATTCGTGAAGCTTTCTGCTGTTCACGCGAACGAATGCAAGAATGTTATGTAAATCAAATCATGACTGCATTGATTGATAGAAAGGTATGTGAATGGGAATCGATACTACTATTTACTAAATCCCAAAAGGAGAAAATACGTTCGCAGCGAAGAAGGGATTGATGTAATGAAAATGGAAAAATGGAAGATGATGCTACAATATACAAGTGTCCGTAGTGTTTGAGTGGTGGTACACAGGCAGGAAGTAACCCGAAGTAGAGGAGGTTCAACGATGGCGAGAGGTATCGTTGCAACTTGATAATTGGGAAAATTGTCAGGGTGTTGAGTGAGTGGTATTGCGGTGATAGATAGCAAAATACAAATGAATTGTAGATGACCGAGTTTGTGCGTCAGGCCGAGTAGTGTGCAATATGGAAGGGAGCGATGAGGAAGAATGATGGTGCGGAAGTGATGAACGGATCAGTAGAGGTGGGACTAAGGAGAAAGGAGGAGAATGGAGATGAGGCCCATGAAAGAATAGACATGGTAATATGAACGAATGTGGGGTGCCCTATGTTGGGTATGTAATAAACAAAGGCCAAGGTGATGTTTTGTACCAATTGCAGTTGAAGCGGACAGTATGAAGATAGAGGGATGAGTTGAAGGATGGGATGTTGAGATCGGAGGAATGAAAGTCGGAAGTCGAGGAGGGTATACGATGCACAGGATGGAAGCGAGGCAGGGAGGAAGTAGCGGTACGCGCTCAGATAGCCCTAGGCTCGGTGTCCGTGTCGTATTGCACGACGAAGGTCTCGCTCGATGCGAAGTGCCAATGTGTCTGCGACTCTCTTGTCCGTGCGCAGTGCGATTTTTCAGGGTAGGACATGCGATGAACGTGCCCGGGATAAGACCTTGTTGATGCCCTCTTGCTGGCTTCCTGCTGTACTGTGGTGTCCTGGGCTTCGATGTCGTGTACTGCGCGTTCTAGGCCGACTTGGACGATTATGAGAGTGGGCATTATTCCCTGACAATGAAAGATGGTGTTTAGAATTTTGTTGGAAGGTAAGGTTGAGCTGAAGAACTCACGACTACTTGGATAAGGCCAGCGTCGAGGATAGTCTATAGGAATGTTGGCAAGGAGGTGACAGTGGAAGATTCACAAAAGAACACGTACATTGACAATACCAGTATTACGCAAAGCAATGTCGAGAATAATGTATACCGAATAGAGAAAACCAGATTCAATTCTAGGGTTGATGCCAGTTGAGCGCTCAGACGACAAGACAATGCCATAAACCGTAGAGGATGCTTACAAGATAGTAATGGTGGCGTTGTATCGCTGAAGGAGCCCGTTGTTCAGAATGAGGTGTGCCTTTCTCTTGAGCCACCAAATTCGACCGGCTACCATGGGAAAAGGATGAGTTGGTCGATAAGGTGGAGAAATGCAGAAATGAAAGGTGCTCACCCGTGAGCCCGGTCAGGGTAACGTTGAGCCCGAAAGTCATGACAAGGTAGATGTAGGATTTATTGAAGAATTTCGATGAGGATCCTTCGAGTACGTATCCACAGGCTGTGGGCAGGAAAGATCGTCAGTCAAGGCTTTATGATATTCAAATATTGGACTGACCAGTCACGCCCAGGAGAAGGATTACTGGTAGAACGGCAACCCTTTTCCTAAATTCCCAAACCACAAAACATCGGTACAGTAGAAGAGAATCCGCAATAGCACTTCATATCTAGTTAGCGCCGAGTTAGAGTTGGAAGCAGAGTAAAAACATACTTGTTGGTGACATAAAACCAATACTTCGGTCTCAAATCTGTAAATGTCAAGCCGCCCATAAAAAGCTTGCCAAAGAGGATGTAATATGTGTAGGCAATATCCGTCGTTGCGAGGGAGAACATGATGATTGCTGAGACGAGGAGCACCCAGTGAAGGGTTTTATTGCGATGCAGAAGCACGTAGGTACAGATTGTGAACAGGACTGCGTAAAGGCCATAGAGGAAAGTCTCGAACTGTGAATAGAAATAAGTTCGGTATTGCAAAACGACTTATGGAATGAAAGGAAGCACACCATTACGGCCCCGACGTATGGAGGTAGGGTTGTTGGTAAAGAGTCTGGTCCGGCTTGCGATGGGAGTGAGGGATCCATGTTGAATGCTGCTTTGCGTGCTACGAGGTTTCTTATCCAACCTCGCGGTTAAGAACTCTCGGCGTCAAGATAAGGGCCGACCACCTCGGGCGATGGTCCCAGATGATTCTATCAAAATAGCAGTGGATCAGGGTGTGGGCAGATTCTTGAATCAGGCTTCCTGTTGTAGCCAAAGCTAGAGATCCGCTCGTAATCAAAAGTTCTTCTGAGTATTGCGTTGTTGATGAATCTGCCGATCAATGACGCTCGAGAAGGCTGAAATCGTAGCGCAGAAGGCGGGAGGAAGGATGGTGGGGGATGGCGAAGGAGAGGGAGAGAGGGAGGAGAGGAAGAACAACGGCGTTCGACAAAGTTCCTCGTTGCTCCAGACCGATTATATGTAGATCGGCATCCGTGTATGAAGATGGTGTCGTTTGTATTTTCCACGAGCGCCGGGGCAATGCCATGGCCGCGTAAGATTAATGTCCCAAAATGTCGATCATTTGCCGTTCCTTTCCCAATTTCGTCTGCTGAGAGTCGGCGTGTAACCCTGGGGTAGGCATTTGGTAACCTTCTTCTTTGAGATTGAGAAGAAGGAGAAGGGATGCTGGCAAGTTGGTTGTGTTTTTTGGATGGAAGGAAGCAAGAAGGAAGCAAAAACGAGGAGTGCAGGGTCGTCCGTTTTCGGTAACTCGTAGAGGACTCTTTCCGTTCCGATTTTAAAGACACCGATGTTGAGTGCGATTATTGGTGCTCAGCCTCCACCATTTCTTCGTTATTGTTTTGTGATTTTGCGTTGAATCCAGGCCTGAAGGGTTGCAGACAAAGGGAAAGATGACTGCTTTGGAAAGGGTTCTGGAATACTGTAACACAGCTGCTCCACCGGGCATGAATAAATTCACCATTGCACACTCCAGGGAGGAATTAGGCTCTATTAATGAGTGGAGGACAGAACATGACAACCTAGACAGAGTATGACATTGAGATGCATTTTTGAGGTAAACAGACTGATCAAGGACAAGGACTTACCCAACGCTGCCGCTTCGTGCAGTCGATTCCGAAGATTGAGTGTTCAAAGGATTGAGTCGTTAGCTTCAGCACTAGTTTTCTCTGGCTTGAAAAAGTGATCAACCTCGATAGTGACTTTTGAAAGTAAACACAGTGCAGGCAAAACACTCGTTGGAAAAGATTCTGCATGTTCGCAACGGTATCTACACAGGGTCCGCATCCCCGCTCAGGACTCGTCTGTATACAACACGAGACCAAATTAAAATGAGTGGAGAGATCTAGAGGTCGTCGACCGGAGCCGCAGGGCAGGCACCTCCCATTGTCCTCCTGAATTGGATACGGCAGGTTAAGCTGGAGAAGTGGTAGTGTCGATTTTCTTTGGTTTTTCTCCCCGAAGGGTGTCGGTAATTGCAAGTCGGTGTAGAGTGAGTTTCCTGAAGGCTATGCAAGACTTAGCGTCGGTCCATGGCCGCAGTGCCACCGACCCGCCTGGAGGGCTGTGTCGCGAGTCGAAAACGTTGCGGAGAGTCAATGCCATCCGCTCCGGCAGGACGACTAGTCTGGACGAGTCACCAATTCACGTAAAACTCGTCCCAAACAAGTTCCAAGATATTTCAGCTTCAATTGAATTCGCATTTCAGACGCGTCGCTGTTAACGTTGGCAATGCCCACATTCTGCAAAAATACCTTCATTTCGGCCTAAATGATATACCATGGTGCCATATCGACCAAGTTAACCGAAATGTTGAAGGGTCGATTGAAAGGTATGCTTATCGCCCTATGTGATATAAGATTAGAATTGAAAACTTTTGTGAGAATCACGATATGTACTTGCCGGTCGCGACTTTAGTGTGTAGACGACTTATATTTGGCCGACTCTATAGGTGAAAAACTCCTGGGCCAACTAAAAAATCCTGCCCCGACATTCATGGCAATGGGCATATCTACGGAAACATTGGAGTTGCTTTAGGCGTGCCACAGTTTCAGGTCAAGAAAAATTCGCCGGTGACATCGGATGCAAAGTCCAAGGCAAAAACATGTTTAGTCTTCGCAGAACCAGTGAGTGAGTACGAGCAAGTCCCTCAAATGTGAGCGAACTAAGCCTGGTGAAAAGAAAGATGGAAAGAGATCACTTTCTGGACATATTCAATCCAAGGTTGCTGTGGGAACAGTCCATTCCGATCGTTGAGTTTCCAAAAATATACAGTGCGGAATAGCGGTGCTGCACAGCATTGCAGCAACCCCGTGATGAGCAAAAGACATTGGACGTCGAGCTGAGCTCCGTTCTTCAGCGTTGAACGTTCAAGTTCTCGAGAGCCCTGGTTGGCCTCCCCCTAGCCCTGGTGGCAAATATCGAATCATGTTCACTACATTCCCCGTCAAACCTCGTCCCAGTAATGACTACGATTCATATCGACCCCAATCTCCAAGAATTTATTCAGCGAGACCTAGCTCACCAAGAGTCAATCCCAACCCTCCGAGACCCAATTCACCGAGTATCAACTCTCCAAGAGCCATCTCCCCGAGGCCTGTCTCTCCGAGACCCAATTCCCCGAGCCTCACCTCACAAAGTCCATTGTCGCCGAAGTTGAAAAGAGAGCATCGAGTTGCAAAGATCTACCAACTCAAAAGCCCGACTTTTCCAGAAGCTGCCTATACCCAGGAGCGACCCGCACCTATTCTTCAGCTTCCTGGACTACCTCCGCTTGATCTTCCAAAAAGCGTGCTCACGCCGAAAAAGAGGACCTTTGCTGAGGAGTTGGCCGAAAAGGTTGAGAACGGCCGATCGTGAGTGCATGAATGTGTTCCGAAAGCTAAAATATTGAATGATATTATTAATAGCTGGCTGGCCCAGCTTCGACCGCCTTGGGTCAAGGAGAGTAGAGTATCTGTTATCCCTCCAGTAACACCGAAGACCGCCAAATATTTCGAAGAGGCCGATCATTCACCCAAATCTGCCAAGTTTCCTAGTTATGGGATAACTGACGAAGAACATCTACGAGACCCTCCACCACTCTACAGGAAACACGCGCCTGAAGGTGGACTCTACGGGTGGATGTCGGTCGCCGGAGCGTATGTCTTTATGTTGTTTCTTTCTGAGGTTGCTAATGTCTGCGTGCATCTAGGTTTTTCATACAATTTTGCACCATTGGGTAGGCTCACGTCTACATAAATCTTATGGAATAATGTACTAATCTTTCAAAAGCTTTCTCTTCACATGGAATGTCTTCGAAGGTCGGTGCTGATCACAATATCGAAACGGAGCAATCTAACAATTTTGTCCTACCTTGTAGAACACTACAACCACGTTTTTCTCACTGATAAGAATCCAATTGCAGTCCGGTTCGTTTCTTTCGCGAAAGATTTACGGCCGTATCTTATTCTGTTGCTCAGATTCATCGGAAGCGTTCAATTCTTCCTGGCATTCCTACTTTCCCTTGTGGCTGGAAAGCTCGCAGACAGCGGTTTCTTCCGCCATGCTGTTCATGGAGGCTCTGCTCTTTTCGCAATATGGTATCGGTTTTTGTTTCTAAATTATCATATTGACGCTAACTGTGCTATAGTCTACTTCTGCTGTCTTTCGTTGGAGAGGAGGAATTCGGTAAAGTTAGTATCTCATTCTAGGTGTTCTATTTCAGGAGTTCACGACTTTTCCAATAGGTCTTCGCTTGCCAGGCCTTAGGCATGGGTATCGGAATCGGGCTCGTCTTCGTACCAACGACACTTGTCCCTTTGCACTATTTCAAACGCAAGAGAGGAATGGCAATAGGCATCGTTATGAGCGGAGGTTCGTTTGGAGGAGTTATCTTCCCGTCTGGTGAGTCTTGCTTCTGTTGGAATGTCCGGGTCAACTTTGACTGACCTTTTGCACAGTCCTACGGTAAATATTCGTTTACAACTTATATTGGCAACGACTTATTAACTTGTTCCTCAGGCTTTTGATCAAGAAAAGCGGGCTAGGTGGAGGCGTCCGTATAGTCGCATGCATTATTATCGTGTTCCTCCTCATAGGCAACGGTCTTCTACGTACGCCTCCCAAAGAAGAGAAGTCGTTTTACCCACAACCGCGCCTTGATCTGGCCAAGTACTCCAAGGAAATGGGATACATCTTTGCTGCCGGAGGGTGTGTATTCCACATACTATTTCGGATGGTTGCTTACTGGTCTTTTATGTTTACGTAGGACATTCCTCGCAATGCTCTTCATTTACTGGCCTGGTAATTATCCATTTGATCTTCACTGTCGAAGTTTTGTTAACCTCGATTCACCCCAGTGATGTACCTCGACCTTATAGGCGTTGAGCGTGGCGTTAATCCAAACACTGCTTTCTATATGGTATGCCAAGTAGCTGTGGAGATAACCATGCCATACTAACTCGCCACCCATCTAGGTCATAGTCCTGAGTTTGTCTGGGATAATTGGGCGAGTTGGGCTTGGCTTCGCCTCTGATATTGTCGGCCCATGGAATCTGCTGCTTCCAGTGTCTGGATTCCTGGCGTTGATGATGTTGACGATGTGCAGCATGTGCGTAAAACAAGACCCTTTCCTTTTCTTTTCGTTCTGGCTGACTTGTCACATTTTAGACAAGGCCCTAAATCACTGGGCGCGTTCGCCTTCTTCTATGGCATTTTCTCTGGAGCTTGTACGTTCATATCCAAGCCTGTTGCGACTCCTCAATCACATTGACCTGATACCTAGGGTTGTCTCTCATGGTTACAGCTCTGTCGTCCTTAGCTTCCAGGATAAGCGAAGCTGGGTACGTCTTTCTAAAATGTAAACCTTTCAACTCTAGTCATATTGACAATCTTTCGTCAGTACAAGGGTAGGCTTGATCTTGTCCATCAGCAGCCTTGGCGTCCTCTTCTCCGCCCTGCTCCAACACGGCGTGCTCACCCCTCAACATTTGTGGGTGATTCCCTCTATCCTCTCTGGCGTAAGTTTCCTTCTGTTGAAGACCGTGTTCCCTCGACTAATCGACATATGTGCAACAGCTCATCTTCATCGGTGTAACGGCTCTTGCGTTCTTGTCAAGAAAGTCGATTTTGGTGAAGAAAGCCGCAGGCACAAGGCGACGGTTGCAGGTTTTGAAGGAAATTCCGATTCTCAAAGGGATAGTGATTCTATAGGTTCTCGTGTTTTACTTGATGGATTTTTTAATGGATTTTTTTGGGGTCACATTTTTGTGTTTTTAAGTTATTCACACACCAACTCTAGTCCTGTCGTAGCCTGTCGTCTACATGCATCTATGACCACGATATGGAATGCCTTGTTCATGGTCGTCCCTCAGAGACGCGCAGCTCTTGTGGGTATTTCACGGGATGCGCAGGCATCTCAACTCCGCCGTCTAGAATTCCGACACGCATCATCGATAGCAGCTAGGAAAATTCCATCAGGACTTCTGTAGACATACGAGAAAGCAGGTCAAGTGCGCACGTTATGGGCAGCACGCGAATGGGCATAAACACCGCCAAAGAACGCAGCCGTCGTGTCCTTTCCTGAATTTCCTATAATGTTGTGCTTGCCCCCCGGGTGGTGGTCGATGAACGACGACACATCGTGGATAAAGCCAGTTACAAGGAGCAGCGGCCTTGACTTGGCTTCTTCCTGGACTGCATGTCTTCAGGTCAGCACGCGCAACGAGGCAAGTGTTATATATGAGCGAACATGTTTCCCAAGTCACAACAGGTAGATCCTCGACTGGAGGCGGCCACTGCAACGAGTCCTGAATTTGCTTAAGCTCTTTCAATTTCATGGCTAGCTGGCCTTTGCTGATCTCATTACTAGGAAATATACGCAAATCATTGGCGAGGCCTAATCGCCCACATAGTGCTATGAACCATTTGGTTGGGTCATACTGATACCACAAGAAAGCGTTTCGATAATCCATTGGAAATTGGTGGTGAAAGTTATGGTACCCTTCCCCCATGGTTAACAAGGCGGAAAGGAAATGGTCTCGTGGTGTTAACGCGTCGTCGTATGGTGATGACCCAAGCCAATGGGCAATGGAGTTAATGCAGAATGTACTCTGTTGCATTCTTAGAATCAGCGATAAGCCGGACAAATGCCAGTGGGACTGACATGATGTGCAACCGTCAAGCGTAGGGCTCCTGAAAAACATAGTCCGCCTAACCAGTCATCAAAAAGAAGTCCTGGTATTGCAGTCGGCAATAAATAGCCGAAAATCAAGAGCAGAGGAAAGTAGTATCTGTGTTGCCATTGAAGAAGGGGGTCCTTTCGCAGATCGGTAGTATCTGAAGGCCCAGAGCGGAAAGCGGATTTGAAGATCATCCAACCAATATGTGTCCATAACAGGCCGCGATTTGCATTGTAGGGATCAAGGTCCGTGTCCGTGTGACGGTGATGGGACCGGTGAGCTCTTGCCCACCAATAGCAGGAGCCCTGCACTGCGCTCGTTCCCCCTGCCAGTAAAAACAGCTGGAGGGCTAGTGATGCATTATACGACCGATGGGACCAGAGTCGGTGATATCCTGTTTGGCTGCCTTGTCAAGATTCTCTATGATGTTGAGCGAAAGAACCAACCTGCTGTAATGCCTGAGATGCGTCATAGCTGTCAAGCCACGCGAGTTGCACAATTGAAGAACTGGGCTTCTCACCTAACATTGAGAAGACATAGTAGGCAATAGCGAAGCACCCAGTATCGCGTCGGAGCTTGACTTTCCATAGGCCTACCAATGCAACAAGTGGTGTAAATACAAGGACTGCAACGTTGAACCATCTAATTCCTTTCGTAGCGGGGAATTTATGTGTGAGGGCCGACCACATTGTACGATGTAAATTCGTCGAAGGGGATATGACGGTGGATACCGAAGAGAACAGAGTCCGGGTACTAGCTGGTTCAGCAAGATGGTGCCCAAGATATGGAACAAAATAGTCGTTTCGATGTCGAATCCCACGGAAACTCTCTCGATTGACACATGTTAGGCTTTTAAGAATTGCTTGGGGCTCGGATTCTGTCCAGGATCGCTGAAGGTCTAGCTGACCCTGGTTCTGGGTATGGAAGGCCGATAACCTCTTTTTAAGCCTTTTCAGGAGGAGAAAGCACAAAAAGAAGCCAAAGGCGGCACGACCTCTGCTCTACCGGATAATCGGGAACAGTCTCCTGTGATTCTTGGTACTGTTTCGCTCTTAAAAAAAAGAGGGGTTCTCCGAGAGGTGCATGTCCTACGCGGCCACTGTAGTGCACGAGGCAGCGGTATCTGTCGTGATCTATACATGGCGTGAGTTAGCACAGTGCGCGGGATAGTATTTCGTACTTATCGATGACATTCAGACCTCGACCTGGTCGGTTAGACTGCCAAAAAGCGAAGCTTACCATTGCTTCCAGAAACCAGCTTCCACGATGCTTTGAACCTCCTTTCTGGATCTAAAAGTATTCCATCAGGCCATACCCCCGACCAGATCCTGTTTTCGTTCTTGGATCTGTCGGCCGCACAAATACTTTATGCTAGCGAAACAAAGTCGTTCACGACGTTATGCTTCATACAACATAGGCCGGCCTCGCTGCGTTGATCGGTGCCAAGCCCGCGAGCGTAAGAATGGAGTCAACGAGTTTCGCGACGGTGAAGTGAAGTTCGACAAACTTGTCGGAGATGAAAGTAAGAGGCGAGGATCGGTGCAACTTGCCGATTCAAAATCTAACCTGAGTTCAACCTCCCATTGCATCTTCCCTTTACCGTTGTCCCTCTAAAATAGCTGCTGCTAGGCGCGAACGAGGGATATAAATGCTACAGGCACCTGGCAAGCATGTACAATCACCCGAATACTGGATCTGGAACTAATAATACGCATAGCTGGCTCCCCGACGTGTATTTTTTTACCTGAGATCAAGTCACTCAGCCCACTCCACCCACAAGTACTGGCAACCAACTCATCAGGTAGCGTGTGCGTACGAACCTGAATATAGAGCTCCAAAGCTCTCGCAGGATCCGCATAGTCGGTGACATGGGAATCGAAGGCAATCAACGAAGAACGACTTGCTCCCATGATCTTGGACAGTGGTGACGAAGGCCACCAGTTCTTAGCCATTGCACGCATAATTATCAAAGGAATTGCATTCAAATCAACTCAGTAAATGGGAAACATTCTACCTCATGACTCTTGGCAGGCATATAAAATTCCTCTCGTCAAACCAGAAGGCAAACTTGGGTCATCACTTCCTACCGGCCAAAAATGAAGTCACACCTTTCCAGATCGCTATTTACACTGTTCCACTGTATAGCTGTCTTTTCGCAGAATTCCATCCCAAAGAATTTGCCTCCGCAATCCGTTGTGCGTAAATGTCCTGGAGTCACTAATAAATTCACTGATCAAATCACTTCTATAGTTCGTTGACCCTCGTTCCTTCGCAGTGCTAGGGCCAAATGGACCTTTCCGCAACTCTTCTTTCACCCAGTTCTTTAATCCCACAAACACTAAAACACCTTTCTTCCAAATCTTTGACCCTGCGTTTCTGACCATCCTAGGATCGAACCCATCTTTCAATGAAGTTGCGTCGAATGCTACCTTCGCGTTCGCTCACGAAGCACCGATATTCGTTCCAGAGACAGACGAGGTTTTCTTTGCCAGTAATGATGGAGGTGCATTGGGCAACAGCGACCTCAATCACAACAACCAAGTCGGCAAGATCAACCTGCAAGCGGTGGATACTGCTTTGCAAGCTCTGAAAGGAAATAGTGGACAGGCTGTAAACGTTCCAGTAACTGAAGTGAGTATTTTCTGCTGCGCAGCTCTTTGACCTCTCTAATCGCGCGGTTTATTTTTTGTCCAATCTCGTCACATTGCACATTGCATCAAATTTCTCCCATGTCAGCTCACTCTCCCAGACACTATCCAAATGACCAACGGTGGGACGGGCACGTTCAAGTCTTCTCTCGTTCTGATTACGTCTGGTCGCGGGCCGCTCCCACCCTCTATCGCGCTTGTAAACCCCAAAGCGCCTCATAACGCAACGGTCCTGCTAGATAACTTCTTCGGCAGGCAGTTCAACTCTTTGAACGACATCAAAATCCATCCAACTTCAGGCGCATTTTTCTTTACGGACGTTGTGTATGTGCAGCTATATGTGTGTTTTAGTAACACTAACAGATTGGCCCCATAGATATGGGTTCCTCAATCATTTCCGGCCAGCCCCTCTTATGCCAAATCAAGTCTACCGGTTTGACCCTTCGACAGGGGCCGTCCGTGTTGTGGCCACGGACTTTGATAAGTGCAACGGCATTGCATTCTCGCCCAATGGGAAGATAGCTTACATGTATGTTTGGCTTCTTTCTAAAATCTACTACGCCAATTGAAATCAAACAGAGCGGACACTGGAGCCTCTGGTGGATTTTTAGGGAACAATCAAACAGAGCCAGCAACCATGTAAGCTTTTGTCTTCCCCAGTTGTTGACATCCTTACTGACCAACGAAATTGATCAGCTACGCATTTGACGTCGATCCGAAAACTCAAGTATTCCTCAACAGAAGAATCTTTGCCTACATCGATACTGGTGTTCCCGATGGAGTGCAAGTAGATGCGGCAGGGAATGTCTACGCTGGCTGTGGGGATGGAGTGCAAGTGTGGTCATCTGAAGGGACTCTTCTCGGCAAGTTCTTCATTGGAACGACATCGGCCAACATGGTCTTTGCCGGGGATGGGCGGTTAGTTATCCTGGGCGAGACGAAGATTTTCGTTGCCAAAATTGCTGCGAAGGAGGGGAAGGTTGCCTTTGACTGACCTTTTCAAAATGCTCCTTATAATAGGAACAATAATGCTTTTTTTTGCCCGTCCTTCTGAACTCTGCAGGTTCTAATCTCGATTTCAATGGAGACATATGGACATGTTTTGCTGTGAATTTTTCGTGTAGACGTTGGAGGCAAGAGTATTCAAGCAACGTGGAAAATAGGGGTTATACAATCGGACCGTTACTCTCCGCTGTTATGTCATCGTAATTTGTCACCGAGAAAAAAGTACGCACGCTTTTGTGCAGGCCTGCACGCCGTTTCCCTTTCAAACCATTTCACTCCACTTGAACATTTCAGAATTGTGATGCTGCAGCAGTTGGTCCTCTCTGCTTTTTTCTAATAGCCGGCCTTAATCTCGACCTGAATTCCTGACAATGCGTCAGCACAAGACGTGGTTCGATCACTTACAACTCCTTGTCAAACCTTGTCAAGTTCATACGGATGAAAAATCCTGTGGACATCCTGTGGAACTTGCGCCCGTCATAATGTCTGCATACGTTGACACTTAAAGAAATCACCATGGCCCCTCCTTGAACTCGGAAGGCAGTGCTGGAGCCCAGCCAGCGCTCATGCATTGAATGCACCGCCTCGACCACTTTTATAAACTGATTATACAGGTAGTCGGTGTCTCGCAGCACTGGATTGTGGCACCCAGACAAACACTCTCAGGGCTTGTGACTTTTTTTTACCAGGACATTTCCAAAGAGAACGCATCATCAGTCGTTCATGAGAAATACCTTGACTAAACGTAAGTTCAAGTTCAAAATACCTGTGCAAATCTGGACGTAATACTCATATATTGCAATTAAGAGGTGATGATATTCAAGGAACTTCCTGTTGGTTGTGACTCTTTCTGGCTCAGAAAACAACAACCCCTATTGGACTTCCACGTCAGGGTTGTCCATTCCCTCTTACTGCCCCATATCTGGACAGCTCTCCCCTAGTATTTATTAGGAAGGGTCCAAACACAACTCTCGAGGAAAACACAACTCACCCATTACCTGTATTTCTCGGCAGGTCATCATGTCTGCTTTCTTCGGGTGGCTAAATCGTGCTGAAGTCCCAACAACGGAACCCGACCTCCATCTTCAGCTCAACATCCATACCGGAGCTTCTGGTACTCCATACGTCATCAAACCTATGTGGCAAATGTCTGTTGAGGATATATTTGCAGCGATGGTCTTGCCTCCAGAAGAAAGTTCTTCAGCCGGCCCTTCTACTTCATTTTCACGCTCCTCTGCGGCCGAATGTGGGATTTGCGGAGATGATTTGTCGGCGTCTGAAGAGATGAGAATCCCTGTTTGCCAACACACGTTTTGCAGAGAGTGCCTCCGCAGATACACGTCTATGAAACTACGTGACCAGCGGTATCCCATTTCTTGTCCGTCTTGCCTCGCAGACGATGGTGTGAGAGGTCATCTCTACAGTCGTGCGTTCCGTCCAAGTCATAACATCCTGTTCACTAACGGACACCGGCTTTAGGTGTAGAACACGAGATTATCGAGAAGCTCAACCTTCCACCAAAGGACATGAATAGGTTAATAGAACTGCAGATCTCGGTGCATGCTGTTGCGCTAAACTGTCCGAGGTGAGATTGAGCAATCTGAGAAACGAAGGTTCCTAATTTCCTGCCTCACAGCTGCAAGAAATCCATGCACGTCGACAGACAGGACTACATCGCAAATAATATTTTAACGTGCCCACTACCGTCCTGTCAGTATAGGTGGTGCAGGGATTGCGAAATGGAAATCGAACTGTCGAATACGGTGCACCAGTGCAGGAATAAGAAGCTGGACCGACTCATGCGTAGGAAGGGATGGAGATATTGCCCAGGTAAGGGGTTTGCTACAGTTGCTCTTGAAACGCTTTGTCCTAAGATATTGACAGGATGTCGGACACCGATTCAGAAGGAGTCGGGTTGTAATCATATGACAGTAAGTCATCCAAACCCATGTAAGGTGACACTCGATATTTAAAAGGGCTGTAAACTCTAGTGTGGATCTCCTGGCTGCAACGTGTGAGTGAATCTTGTTGTCCAACCATTCGAAACCTCTGCTAATCAAATGTTCCTTGGATGGCGACAGTCACTTTTGCTACAAATGTGGCGATCTGATTATAGATACATCGACCGGAGGAAATTTAGGCGTAGCAATAAACGCACATTACACAAACTGTAAACAGTATGAGCATCGTTTAGTAGCACTGGCACGAGTGTATTGTGCTGTTCAGTAATGTTGTAGAATAAATAAGGTTGAGTATACTTTCTGAACCACAGGCAGGCAATTTGATTATTCAAGTACGTGAAACACAATTACAATTGTAGCGGAAGATAATCGGCATGGCATGATGACTAGTGGCTATTCAAAGCGTAAGCAAATCAAAGACAGTCGTCGCAAAAACCATGACACGATGTAAATTGCCTTCTTATGAAATTACAATCCCTTCACCTTTTCTTCTGCTTCAAACCACTCCTCTGGAAAGACGTCATTTTCAAGTGCATCGCTGATCCTACAAAGCACATAAAATCAGCTATATCTATAGAAATAATGCAGGTTACGACTACTTATTCACAGCTTTCTTTATTCCCTTCGTGCCGGCCTTGCCAGTACCTTTTTTGATAAGCTTCCCCATAGTCTCTGAAGTCTTCGAGAACTCTTCGATGGGTATCTTTTTGACCCATTTAGAAAATTGGCGGGCGGCACCGGTGGCGATCATGGCTTTCAATGTCTCGAAGATGTAGCGGCCAACAGTAGCCTCCTCGAATTCCCCCTGGAGCCCTTCATCTCCTATTTTCTTCCGAATCTCAGCCTCTGCAGCGATGCCAATGGATGTAGCAACACCAGCTCCGATAGCAGCCCCCAAAGGGCCGCCAACGAGTGAGCCGATGGTGACTCCTACGGTCACAAGGGTAGCCCTGGTGGCCACTGCAGCGGCACGTTTGGCCCATTCCTACGATAAGGTTTAGATGACGACGTCATAAATTTCTGAAGACCGCTCACTGTGTTGCCAGCGCTATAATGCGCCAATGCTGCGATGTAGCCTATAACGGGCAAATCCTCTACGAACTTGGTGAGCGCGCCATCACGGCCAAGGTAATCATCGCTTTGAAATGGATGAGAATAATATTCCAATGGTCAACAGCAATCGCCCACGTACTGCTTCTCAAATTTAAAGCGGCCATTATCGTTCTCGATGTTGACGTTCAAGTCGGTTGTTGCATCTTCCTCGCCGCGTCCACCTTGAAGTCTTGCATGAAGGTAGATATTTGCAGAGGTGACTTCAAGCCGAACATTGGAAGACGTGGAAGAAAGGTTTCCTGAGCGTTTGTAGTTGCCTGAATCGAAAGACCCTCCGTCGTTCTTGTAGTAGTAGTCGAGGTCAAGGTCGCTTGCTTCCAATTTGCCATATTTGTTAAGGCATAAACCGTGAAGTTCCCTCCAGCCTTTCTCTGACTCGAGGGTCATGCAAAAGACAGATGAAATGATGCGTTGACGTTGATGCCTATGGGAGTTGAAATATTTAATGCCTGTCATGTGAAGAAGCTAACAAGAGACACACTCGGTTATAAACTCGAACTTTCCGTCCACCACCCTCACGACAAGCGATAGCTCAAGGGAGTCTTCAGAGGGATCACGGCTTCCGTTGTCGAGCTTCACAGTCAGTCTGGTACCTTCCAGTCTGAAATCCGAGGCACTATTGGAGAAGCGGCGTCCATTGAGAACGAAGCGACCCCTGTCGTTGCCAAGATATTCGTTGAGGTTGATCGAGTCGCTGGTCCAAGTGCCATTTTTCTTTTTAGTATCCCCTTGAAGTAGTCCAATTGGAGAGATCCAAAGATTCCTCGAGTCACCAGGAAGGCCCGTCATGGCCTCTACATATACATTAGTTAATTTTTACGACTACAAAAAGAATAGATACCGAGGACTTTCTTCCTGTCCCTGCGTTGGCTTAGGAAACTATGGGAAGTTGAAAAACTTTTAACGCGCATTGAGTGAAGTAGTGAAGCATTCACGTACTCTGAACTGAAGGTGAACCTTCCATCCACAATCTCAAGAATCGCAGCGAGATCGAGGGAGTCTGCTTGGACGCCTCTTCTTTCCGTGTAAAGTTCGGCCCGAAGTCTAGTACCTTCCAGTTTGATTTCTTGAGAGCGGGGAAGAGAAGTTACGACCATCGAAATCGAAGCGACCGTTACGGTTGCCAATGAGTTCATTGAGGTCAAGTGTGGTGCTGTTCCACGACCCATCGTTTTTCTTAGCTTGGCCAGAAAGCAGACCACCCTCGATGCGAAGATTCCTTGAGTTGGCAGTGAAGGGCGTGCCTATGATATACGTATGAGTTCTGCCTGCGACGACGAAGACAGTCATAAATGCGAAGTCTGAACACACCAGAGGCCGAAGACTTTTCGTCATCACTACGATGGCAATAGAAGTTTAAGAAACTCATTAAGTGAAGTGGTAACTTGGACTGAATACACGTACTCTTCCAGTGATTTGAACACGAAACTTCCATCATCAACCTTGACGATTATTCCAAGCTCGAGAAAAGCTTCAACATCCATCCCTCGATTTCGGAGGCGGGATCGAAGTCTGGTGCCTCCCACCACTTTGGTTTCGTACTCTTTCGCACTGTCGGCGAAGTTTTTGCCATCGACCTCGAATTCACCATTGGCATTGCCCAGTTTGAAATTAAGGTCGATCCTGTCACTAGCCCAAGTGTTGTCCTTCCTTTTAGTATCACCAGAAAGCCAGCGGTTATCAACGATACGAAGATTCTTCGAGTTCGCTATGAGGGCTATGGTGGAATCTGCGATGTATGCATGAGTCTCGTTCCGTGGCGAGGGAGATAGTCACAGCTTACCGTGAAGCTTCCTCCCGCCATCCTTGACGTATTCGCGCTCTCGTCTATGAGACGTTGGGTGAGTTCAGAGATATGTCATGTAAAGTAGAGAAAAATGCACGCACTCAGACAGGAAGACAAACTGTCCGTCTCTGACCATAAGGAGGCGTGCGAGGTCGATGGAAGCGTCAACGGGTACGCGTGAACTATTTTGAAGTTTGCCCACAAGCTCAGTAGCTCCTTGTACTTTGAGTCCTTGAGCACTGCCAGAGAAGTTTTGGCCCTTCAGGTCGAATTGACCGTTGGCGTTGCCAAGTCGGGTATGGAGGTCGATCGAGGCGTTGGCCCAAGAGCCATCATCTCGCTTGGCTTGTCCAGAGAGCCGTCCACTATTGTTGATGGTAAGATTCTTTGAGTTGTAAGAGAGTGCCATTTTCACGACGTAGAACCTCTGCTTGAGAAGTGGGCAGTGGTGGGGGGGTTGCTGTTATTCGGTGCTCATTTTAAGCCTCGCATGACCTGTTCAAATTCTAGTAGATGGTTAGAAGAAAAAGTTGAGGTCGTAATGAGAAATGTTTAGCCAATGAGGTAGCATCGATGAAGGTTTGACAGCTGCCGAAATGTCAGCGCTTGTGGTAGAAGTTTGAATAACCAAATATGTAGCAATAGCCAAATTTGGAAGGCTTGAAGTTTGGTCATTCCTGGGTCACCGTTCCACTCTGCAATGCTAACATGTATCCCCCTGCACTTGTCTGGCTATCAGACCGTGCCGGAATTTTGAGCAAATATCAGGTTTCTTCAAAGGAAATTTTCTAGTTTTATCTCTTGTGAGCATGAAGTTTCGGGCGATGAGCCAAGTTCCAACCAATTGCAACCTAAAATAATCCCATCATGATTACAGCGATTTCCTGCGACTCCAAAACAGCTGGAATGACCGCCCAGAGCATGCGGATACCTCATGGAGTGGCGCCGCTTACACCTCACCATGTCACTGTGGCGAGTCAGACGATCAGCTTGTTATGAGGTTTGTTCGAATCAGTGAATAAGCTCTGGGGTTTTAGTAATTCTCGCCATCACAGGTCTGGTCGAGTCTCGACCCTCTCTCTGAGACTTGGCTGGAAATCACTATTCGATAATTCCTTCTCAAGGTTAGTCCTTCATGTGGTGTTGTTCAAGGAACTCGGAACCGAAAAGAAGCAAGGATATCGGATATCGATACAATCAATCTGGCAGCTTGTTACTTATTGACATCAATACGAGTTCATTATGAGGTCAGTAATTCCTGTAATCACTACGGGGAATAGTTCGTACCGGAGGGATATGGCATTGACAAGCACTATGATTCTTAATTATCAATACGTCCTTCAAAGCTTCCATTCATCGCCCTCTTTCATTCTGACGTTATCACAACAGAATCTGAACTCAAATTCTTTGAAATCAATGAAATGGCGCACGCCTTGCGTCTGGTCAACCCTTATTTGTGAAGGAGTTCGGAGACAACTTGTAGTTTCTCGTGAGGGTGAATACCGGTGCTTGCATTTAACCGACTGTGATAGGCAGGCCGAACACTTCAAGCTCCAAGCTCCACCTTTTTGAACAACGCGGATGCGATTGGACCTTCGGACGGTCAAGTCCTTCCGGACCAAGGGGGGTCCGGGATCTGAATACCGGACCGGGGGTTGGGTGGTTGGTTCGGCCGTCAGGCCGCTAAAATTTTTTTGAACCTACCCACTTTTTGGCCTAAAATGGCTCAAAATGTAGTCGCAAAGCGGCAGAAATAATGTATGTTGGTTATTGCCTTGCGCACTTCATGCTAGTGTTGCCGCCGCTCCGCTCCGCTTAGCTCAGCTCGGCTCGTGCCGGCTTCAGGGTGTTTTTGATCTGGCTTGGCTTTCGAGCGGCTCCGAGCCGCCGAGCCAGTGGCTCGTTGCCTAATTGGGAAGACACCTTCAGATCCTTAGAAATATTTGTTATTTTGAGGCGGAGAATCAAGGACACATCACTCTTTGGAGGTTTAAGTTGATTTTGGCTCATTTTTATGTGTTCTAAGAGGTGCCTGGGTGGTTAGTTGAATCGGGGCTGATGTAGGGGGATGTGACAAAGTGACAAACATCACAAATCACAACGTCACACTAGAGTGACAGCTGAGTAACGATCCTCTGAGCCAGGCTCTGAGTTGCTTCGTAGCAAGCGACTGAACTAAAAATTTCGACCAATTTAAGCCCAGACATGCACAGGTAACTGAATGTAGGTTTCTAGTAGATTTTCCACCGAAATGCTTTGTGAAAACGTTGGTGAGTTCATGCTGTTCTATTTTTGGTATGTCTCAAATAGGGGAGCTGGCTTCAGACCGGCTTTAAGCCAGAAGCCGCCCTGAGCCAATGTTTAGCTCAGCTCGGCTCCAGTTCGGCTTAGCTCCACCGGCTCGCGGTTCCTGAGCGGAGCTGCGGCAACACTACTTCATGCAAGGACGGCAAAAAAAGGAACCTTGGGGTTGATCACTGGGAAAATTTTTTGATTAGCCAA
Organism: Galerina sulciceps; assembly: GCA_023014345.1. Classification (NCBI taxonomy): domain Eukaryota; kingdom Fungi; phylum Basidiomycota; class Agaricomycetes; order Agaricales; family Galerinaceae; genus Galerina; species Galerina sulciceps. Next base: position 963,630 of record JAEDXJ010000026.1, read on the forward strand.
CCCTGAAGGAAGATTAGATTTATTTTTTGCCGTAGAGTCTACGGTTGTAACATAACTTGAGCGGATACCCAAAATGTCGGCGTGTTCGGCTTCATGATGCTTTCCAGGACATTTTTCGGAGGATGAACATGGCTAAAAAGCACCGTGATGACATAATATTGCCTAATATAGATATATGCCTGATTACGTTGGCCGGTTGGTTCACCGAAAGTCCACTAAAAAAAATTTGGAACCCCAGGTCCACTTTTCAGATCCCGGACCCCCCTTGTTCCGGACTATAGATGTTCTCCTTCCACTTGAGATTAATATTGTCTGTGCCGAGCTCGGGGATATTGTCGTCCAAATGACGTCGAAGCTTGAGTAATGAAGAAAGAATTCTCAATCCACTTTATAAATTATAACTCATCGTTTTGAAATTTATACCTCACAGTGTTATCTTATCAGAAGAAAGGGGGGCTGTGCAGAGGCTGTGTTAAGGAACTTAGTCCCACGGCCAAAAAAGGCCAATGTACGCCTCAGACTTTATATCTTCCAAAACGACTATCTCTGTAGCATGTCTACCCATTAGCCTGAGCGTCCAATCACTTTTAGTTGGTTTTTTGGAGTAGCGCGCGGCATGCAGAATTATTACCAAACTGACCTAGTAGGTTCAACCCGACCCCTTCCCGTCCCCGCTGGACTTTGTCCTTCAGGCTACAATGTTAATAGCAACTCGGGATGAACCAAGCCATGACTTCCAGAGCCACTCTATACTTAGCTTCTTATCTGAAACGAACAGCAACACCAGTATTGGCCTTGGCCTGCCGCAGTGCCAGCCTGACGGGTAAAATTTCATGCCACATACGAGGCCTTGAGGTCCGTGTAACTCACGGGAAGTTCATTGCATGTCTTTAACTTCTTACAGTGCACCGACATTGTACTTATGTCCATGATAAATATCAGGGCTGAAGCAAGAATACGTACGCTCCTTCATCCTCTTCTCCAATCCTGTGGGTGCCCAGGCAATTGCATATCCAAGAACTCGAACGCTATCAGTAGGAGCGCCATAAATTATCACATGGGAATCTCAAAAAAACACCCCTTGGACGGAGACGACCATGGTCTCAGGCGGGTTTCAAGAAAGGCTGGGAGCTGCTTTTTCCGTCTATTTTTGTGATTTTTATACTCGAAGGAAAAGGTTTCTCAAGGCTTTTTTCGGCGTATCGAAGCCCACCATTTCAACGAATTCTCTACCACCATTTATATGCCTTCCTCTTGCGGAAACGAGGAATCTTCTTTACCATGGTATATACTACAAGATGAAGTCGTACCTTCCTACTGGTTTCAGCATTGCGTTATTGCAAAGTATACTTGCCTCCGCGCAAGATGTAGTACCAACGAATCTGCCGGCCCAATCAGTTGTATGTTTGAATCTTATATCAACGCTCAAGTTATCTAGATTGAACGACTACTGCAGTTCGTCGATCCTCGTTCTTTCTCGGTGCTAGGACCAAATGGCACCTTTCGCAACTCCAGTTTCACCCTATTTAATCCCTCCACAACACAAGCGCCTTTCTTCCAGGTCTTTGACCAGGCTTTCCTGACAATCCTTGGACCGAACCCGTCAATTAATGAAGTTGCATCTAATGCCACTTTCCCTTTTGCTCACGAAGCCGGTTTTTGTTCCGGAGACGGACGAGGTCTTTTTCGCAAGTAGTGCTGGCGGTCCCGTGGCAGGTAGCGGCATATAAATCAAAACAACCAAATTGGAAAGATTAGTATGCAAGCAGTAGAAGCAGCTTTGCAAACTGTTAAAGGGATAGGACAAGCAGTGAACGTCCCCTTCACTAAGGCATGTTTACTTTCAACACTTTTGACCTCTTCCTAAATTTACATCTCTTGGCTTTTCTCTTTTTTTTCCCCTATATTTTACCCTTCTACACAGGTCGATCTTCCGGCTTCCATTCAAATGACAAATGGTGGCACAGGGCCATTCAAGTCTTCTCTCGTCTTTGTCACGTCTGGACGAGGACTCTTGCCGCCTTCTATCGCCTTAGTTGACCCCAAAAATCCTCAAAACACTACGATCATCTTGGACAACTTTTTCGGGCGTCAATTCAACTCGCTGAACGATGTTAAAATTCACCCAAAGTCTGGCGCGTTGTTCTTCACGGATACGGTGTGCGTGTGTTTATTTTCAGTTACTTCTTGGTGGCCATAATCTAGTTTTTGGTACATGTAGATATGGATTCCTTCTCCAGTTCCGCCCGCCTCCTCTTTTGCCGAATCAAGTCTATCGGTTGGACCCTGTGACTGGGGCTGTTCGAGTTGTGGCTACTGATTTTGATAAGTGTAACGGAATCGCCTTTTCGCCTGACGGACAGATTGCATATGTGTAAGGTCTACACACCTAGTGTTCTGACATAAACTTATTCATTATAATTAGGTCAGATACTGGTGCCTTGGGTGGATCCGGCGTTAACCAGACAGAGCCTGCGACAATGTAAACTACCCTTTTATTTTTTTGTTCAACGCAGTCATTGACGAACAATACCAATCTGCCAGATTCGCATACGATGTTGATCCAAAAACCCAAGCATTCCTCAACAGGCGAATCCTCGCGTACACTGATACCGGCGTTCCTGATGGCCTGCAAGTCGATGCACAGGGTAATATTTACGCCGGGTGTGGAGACGGCGTCCCGTCTGGTACCCGACGGAACCTTCTGGGCAAATTTTCATTGGGATTACCTCGGCCAATATGGCGTTCGCTGGCGACGGACGGTTAGTGATCTTGGCAGAGACGAAGATTTTTGTGGCGAAGATTGCAGCGAAGGGAGGAAAGGTCGCATTTCCGTGATATGTTTTGACCATCTTAGTTCTTTCGAGCTGTAGGGAGTTGGTAAGCCTAGAATGAGGATCCGCTGCAAGTGCCGAGTGCGTTTTTTTTAAATTTCGTCTCGTGAGCTCAAATTGAAGTTTGTGACGGAAAGCAGCGAGATCTGTATATGGCACAAGCTGTAAATCCAAGCACCGTATCAATAAGTATGGTAGTGGTTTTCGCTGCAAACGTGAGCCGTTTACCATCGCCCCTATTTTACGGTCCGCGAAATCCGGCAGGTTGAACTACTTTTGTCACGGTCATCGAACTTTTTGGTGTTACACCTCTTTCACTCATTCTGGCCGATACCACTGTGCAGCAGCCAAAGCAAACTCATCTACAACATGGAGGGAACGGTCTCGCTCGATATTGTAACACAGGATCAAGGATAAGCCAATTGGTCGATACCCAAGCCATAGTCCTCATTGCTCAACATTGAACATCTACTGTTGTCCAAGTTGGAAGCTGTTTAGTTTGAGACCAGCATCGGCTGCACAATATTCAGGTAGCATGCGGCGCCTAACTTGATAGTCGATGTAGCGAAGGGAACGAGCCAGGCTATTTCACCTTTCCCCACCACCAGAGACTTCCTAGACTTTCGACCTACGACATGAACGTGCTTCCAACACTAAAATATGCCTGTGAGGAACTTCGAAGGTGGAGAACTCACAGCCTGTCCTTATGCGATAGAGTTGCCCAAACCAAGGTAAGTACAAGTCGACTTACTTCTTCCTGCACTGAGTTACAACAAGAGTCCCATCACACGGTTTTGGAGGCTTCCTGTGAGGATGGCGTAGGTTATGACATGGGAACTCAAAAGAATACTATGGGCGGGAAATTGGCGGACTTCCATAACGATGTGGAAGAATCGCATGTGTGGCTACTTGCGTGAGTTCCGTTATTTTTCGCCCATCCGAATCGCACTCAAAGGAAGATATTTCTCAAGGTTTATTGAAAAAGAAAGCTACGCTCAACCCATGCAAAATTCCCCACAAGCACTACTTTTACAAGGAATCAAGATTTCTGGTTTTTAGGGACGAGATGAAATTATACTGCCTTGAAGGTACCCTTATTTTGCTTTGGCAAGCCTTACTTGCCTCCTCACAAGTTTCGGTGCCTCAAAATCTGCCGCCGCAGTCTGTCGTACGTTTATGTTCCATTCCTACCACTCAACCACCCAGGTTGAACAACTTTTTTAGTTTGTCGACCCTCGTTCTTTCTCAGTTTTAGGACAGAATGCCACCTTCCGCGATTCATCTTTCACCCTGTTCAACCCTTCCTCAACGCAGGCACCTTTCTTTCAGATTTTCGACCCAGCTTTCTTGACAATCCTCGGGCCAAATCCCTCTTTACATGAAGTCGCCTCCAATGCTACTTTTGCTTTTGCGCATGAAGCGCCGGTTTATGTACCAGAGACAGACGAGGTGTTCTTTGCCAGCAATGACGGGGGTGCACTAGGGAATAGCGATGTGGATCATAATAATCAGGTTGGGAAAATTAGTATGCGAGAGGTAGAGGACGCTTTGCGAAGTGTTGGTGGAGGCGAGGTGGTAAATGTTCCTGTCATCAAGGCATGTCCACTGTGCAATTTGCTATTAAACTTTGTTCTCATCAAATAGTAATTTTTTTTCTTTTGTGGCAGATTGATCTCCCAGATACAATTCAAATGACGAACGGTGGGACAGGGCCATTCAAGTCTTCTCTTGTGTTTGTTACTTCTGGACGAGGGTTGCTTCCGCCCTCAGTCGCACTCGTTGACCCCAAGAATCCAAGAAATACGACAATTATTTTGGACAATTTCTTTGGACGCCAGTTTAATTCGTTAAATGACCTCAAGATCCATCCTAAGTCTGGGGCGTTTTTCTTCACGGATACTGTGTATGTGTCGATTATTCTCAACTTTGCTCAACCCATCCCCTCATTGCATGTAGATCTGCGTTCCTTCACCACTTTCGTCCGCCTCCTCTTATGCCGAATCAAGTATATCGTTTTGACTCTTTGACGAGGACTGTTCGCGCTGTGGCTACAGACTTCGATAAGTGCAATGGAATTGCATTTTCACCTGATGGAGAGATTGCATATGTGTACGTCTGTTGTATATGTTATGTCATTTCTACTGACTTACTTTTCGAAATAGTGGAGATACTGGTGCATCTGGCGGTTTTCTGGGTAATAATCAAACGGAGCCCGCCACGATGTAGGTCCTATGCTTCTTTCTAACGGATTTATTAACGAACGAGACCTAGTTTTGCTTACGACGTTGACCCGAAAACCCAAGTTTTCCTTAACAGGCGAGTCTTCGCCTATGCCGACACAGGCATTCCCGATGGGCTGGAAATTGACTCGGATGGCAACGTTTACGCCGGCTGTGGAGATGGCGTAAATGTCTGGTCTCCTGACGGAACGCTTCTTGGCAAGTTTTTCGTCGGGTCTACTTCGGCAAATATGGTGTTTGCTGGGGATGGACGACTGGTGATTTTGGCGGAGACGAAGATTTTTGTGGCAAAAATTGCAGCGAAGGAAGGGAAGGTGGCTTTTCCTTGATATGCTTCGGCCTTTGATGGCTCGTTCGAGCTGCAAGAAGTCGGTTGGTTTAAAGGGTTGTTACAAGTGTACCTCCTTGAGGGTTACCTCTCATTCTATGCAAATCTCTTTTCGCTTGTCCCCACAGCTACAGCCTCAACCAACCCAGCTTCGCCGTCGTTGACCTCCTTAAACCGATAATACGCAAAACACACAGCAATCAATTTTAACTTCGCAATGGAACTGCATTTTTGCATGATGAAAGCATTGGCAAGGTGTGTGTTTATTTCACATCTAACGTCGCTACGAACCCACCGCTAAACTCCAAACAGAAGAGACAATGAATTTTTTTGGGCAATGATTAAGCAGCGCCTCCAACGGTTTAAATACCATACTCGGTCGCTACCCCTTGCTCATTTACCTATACAGCGATTCGATTCCGAAGAATTGGCCACTTGTCTATTCGACAGCCCTGTATTCCTAGGCAGTCCATCTATCAAGTCGACTCGGGGCTCTTGACAAATGACGTGGTTATCTGAGGAGTATCAAATTTCTTTCAGCAGCGACATCAAGAGTCAGTTTGTCCTTTGATTTTGAAGGTAAGTATTGTCTGGGTCAACTGTCATAGGCGAATGTATGTTTACTATTGCTTGCAGATTGGTCAACCAGGCCGGTGGTATGTAGAAAAAGAAACTGATGGCTTTGCCGAAATCAAAGCTACTTCAATCATGACTGTCCAACGTCAACGCGTATCCAACGACTCTGGCACTCGGCATTCACAACAGTGCATTTTCTCATCGACACAGGTTATGACCGTCCTCCTAGACCTTGTGCATAGCCTTTACCTTTTGCTTGTACACACCGCCCCAACTGGAATAGGCATTTGACTCCTGCAATATTTTAACTCACACCAGGTGGCAGCGGATATTGTGTTTGTCCCACGCCGTGTTTACAACATGCTTTCTTCGCACAAACCCAGAACAAGCACTTACGAAATTGCTATATCAGTTGACACGACCGCCAACCTCTGCAATCCATATCACCCTTAAGCCTAGCACTGGCAGTTACTTATCTCCACGGACCCAACTCACAACCTGACTGCCATCCAGAATGGCACTTGCTGGACCCATCGACTTGTCCCCAGCAGCACTCCTGCATTATAAGTTTGAGCAAAAGCGACAGGAACTCCTCGACACTGGGCTGTATCTCGGCGACCCGACGTTCGGTGACTTTGTGGACCAACGTGTAGTTTGGCAGCGTATCGGGGGCTACGAAGATCGGCTCGTCACGAAGGATTCTGCTGATGCGCTTGCAGCTTTTCAAGATACCTTGGCCGCCTGCGAGTTTGTGGGCAATGCAAGACAGCGACAGCGTTTGCCCGAGCTGGTTCCGGCAAAATTATCGGTTGTCGTCTACATCACGCCAGAGGATTATTGGCTTACGTCCTGTGGGATGTGGAAGCAACCGACGAGTGGCTGCCGCTCCTTCGCCGATATGAAGTTGAATTGCACTGGTGCTCCTCCCACTCATGAAGTCTTCCAGCCCGACTTTGGAACTGCTGTTCTGAACCTCCGTGCGCTTTTGCGAAAGGCCGCTGGTACTTCAACTGGACCAGTGAGGGGTGTATTGGTACGGGGTAGTGGAGATGTCGAGAAAATAAAGTTCAGGCATGTTTTATTTGATGTGAGAATCATACATTTATTCTGTATACATTTCTCCTTCTGACCTTTTCCAGCTAATTTCTGACGAAAGTGACGAGGGTAGCAGTCAGAACGTTGCAGGTGAGAGCTCGCTCCCGTCTCGGAAAGTGATGGCGAGGGGCAATCTTTATTTATCCCAGTTCGATGAACTCTCTAACGTTCTATGGGATTAGGTGGTAATGTTCAGCCAGAATTTAATATAGCTGATTGGCCTGTTCATTTTGATGCCGCTAAGGAGGCTCTTCAAACTATGGTTTCGACTCACAGAGTCGTCCCAGTACCCGCATACGACATTCAAGGCAATCTAATCCATCCCGAACAATATAGAAAGCGCCTTGAAAGAGCTACGGCACGTGTAACTTTTTCACTGAAACATTGGTGTATTGGCGCAAATTACAAGGGCAGCGGCGTCCCAGGTGCTGACACATATATCGCGGACATCGAGAGTATTCGTGTACTTGAACCGCCGAGAAGTCCTGCACCAGATACCCCTAGAAAGCGCAAGATTGCGGCGACGGACCCGTTAGACATTGAGATGTCGCCTGCAAGGAGAAATCGTATCGGTTGAGATTTTCTTTGCCGGTGTCCTTTTCTTCTGCAATTTTGTCCCACAAGAACGACAAGAATAAGTCCAAATCCATCCTTCGTCGACCGAAACTCCTCGAAATAATTAAAACCTTTCCCCATCGTCCAATACCAATGTTGCCTGCGCCCATAACTATCTGCACCGCAAACATATCCTCAGAGGAAATGACATGTGATGGAGCCCCCGTCCCTCCAGATCCAGGTACTCGAGCACATGTGAATATTTTCAAGAACTCTAGCTTCGATAGCTCGTCCAGCCTTACTTCCATGTTCTCTGCAGCACGGACCGCATTTCCCATTCCCCTCGAACCTTTCGACTCGATGCCCGGAGCCTCTCACCAGCGTAGATGCAAACTACGTAACATGTGAACTATAGTTGTAGAATACCTATCCTGTAGCATACCTTCACCTCTTGTTATTGTTAGTCATTCTTCTAGCTTGACAGTTCAGTGGCACAGGCTGGTCGTTTCATGAAGCGGGGTAGTCCTGTTTTTACCGCGCCCCCAAAACCGTGTCAGAAGGTTGTTATGTAATCTTCGGAGCTTTAAATATCGTCGCGTCGAGTGGACGCGACGGGTCAGATATTTCGCAAAATTTCATGGACAGAGAGTAATCGATTAGTCTCAAGAACATTGGGTAAAATTTTGATTTTGAACGGTGGAGTTTTCATTCTCAATTTCACTGCTGTGGGACGACAGGTGAAAGTACCTTACATAATCATCAAGATTTCACGGCCAAATGCCTAACTCTTGCACATCAACTCGCATGCTCCTAAAAATCTCCAGGGATAATTCTGGAAAGCTCCTAAGCGCTTATGTCTCCAATTTTTTATCAAAACGCGCTTCCTCGTCGAGAAAATCGCGTACGGCTGAATTTTAAAGTCCGAAGATTACATAACAACATTCTGACACGGTTTGGGGGGCGCGGTAAAAAACAGACTTCATATATCGTGATCCGAAGGGCACATCACATATATCGCAGTCTGGCTAGGAGAGACTAGAAGCGGGGCGACTTGAAGACCTACTAAAAATAGGACACATTCTATGTTCAACAGAATCAACACAACAATATATAAAGTTTCTGCCTATCTCAAGACCCTTCAACTTGTAGCTTGAGTGTTCAGGCTCTTGTGTACACACAGAAACCTTGGTTGAATTTCTTTCCAGCTGTGATTTCCCATTCCGATCAGCATCCACTGTCAACCGGTCGCGTCATCCTTTCTTCCGCACCTCCATCATCCCATTTTACTGGGCACCCATCTTCGACATCATCGATATGAGCACAACGACACCGAGCAACAACGTTCGACATCCAGTTCATATTTCCTAGGTCAGCACGAAGGGATTCATCGTCATCATGTGCAGAGCTCGGGGTATGCAAGGTAGGGCAAGATCACGTTTCTGCTCCGGGTGGTTGTGCTGACGAAAGTCCGTTCAGGTCGTACCTGTTCCGAGGGTCGAGTAAACGCTGAGCGCTGAGTTGCGATGTTTAGAACGACAATGGAATACGAAGTTACATTTCAACCTCCCATCCGTTTGGAGCCGTTGTTCAAGTCCCGAAGGTGCCTTTTGTGGCCAGTGGGCTAGTGTGAGCTACTATCTATCCCATGTAAGTATATCCATTGTCGTCCACACCACTCCTCCTTGACTATTCACCAAGTTCTGGTTCGACGGTCTCAGCCGAAATCCATTGGCAGAAGAGGTATTTTCGGCCGTCGGAAGCCAAACTCAAAAGGGAAACACGATCGGACCTGCATAAAAAGTAGCCATCCTACATTCCTTTGCCAACTCATCGCCGCCTCGTCACCGCGCTCATCGCTAGCCATGGTCCCAACGACCGATGTATACAAGGTCTCTATCCTTGGCAAGGAGTCCATACACTGCGGATTTCACCTCATCCCCTACATCGCCCGCACCGTCCTCACCACATTGCAATCGTCCACCTATGTCCTCATCACAGACACCAATGTCGCAAAATTTCACCTGAAGACGTTCGAACACGAGTTTGCATACATCGCCGAGAGCCTTGACTCTAAGTCTCGCTTTTTGAGTCTAGTTATACCTCCAGGGGAGACCTCCAAGAGCCGTGAGGGCAAAGCACACATTGAAGATTTTTTGTTGGCCAACAAATGCACAAGGGACAGCGTCATTTTAGCTTTGGGCGGGGGCGTTATTGGCGATCTTGTTGGATTTGTCGCTGCTACCTTGTACGTCCCTGCGCGATTAGATTCGGCCCGGGTACTGACTCAGTCAACAGCATGCGCGGCGTTCGTTTTGTCCAGGTGCCAACCACCTTACTCGCCATGGTCGACTCCAGTGTTGGTGGGAAAACAGCCATTGACACTCCGCATGGAAAAAACCTCATTGGCGCGTTCTGGCAGCCGGAATACATCTTCATTGATGCTGCCTTTCTGGAGACCCTTCCATCTCGCGAATTTTCCAATGGAATGGCCGAAGTGGTCAAAGTACGCGTCTACCTTTATCGGTTAGCTTCACACTCATGCTTCTATCTTAGACCGCAGCCATCTGGAACGAAAACGAGTTCATCTCCCTCGAATCACGATCTGCCGAAATCTTTGCAGCCATCCAAACACCGTCTACAAACTTTGCTGGACGGTCAAACTCGACTAGATCGCTTGCTCAGGAGCTGCTCCTCTCCGTCATCGTTGGCTCCATCTCGGTCAAAGCGCATATAGTTACCATCGACGAACGCGAGACGGGCCTGCGCAACCTCGTCAACTTCGGCCACACCATCGGGCACGCGATAGAAGCCGTTCTTACACCTACGATTCTCCATGGCGAGTGTGTTAGCATTGGGATGATCCTCGAGGCGGAAGTCTCGAGGCAGATGGGCGTCCTTTCGCAAGTCGGGGTTGGCCGTCTCAATCGATGCCTGAAGGCGTACAACCTACCTGTCACGCTGGCTGATGCACGGATTGCGAGTCTTCCAGCAGCGAAGCTCCTGACGGTAGACCGCCTGCTTGATATCATGCGCATCGATAAGAAAAATAGCGGCCCAGAAAAGAAGATCGTGATTCTGTCGAGGATTGGAGCGACGTATGAGCCCAAGGCGACCGTCGTGCCGGACTCTACTATCGCGAAAACACTTTCGGAGGCGGTGAAGGTTGTTCCTGCTATTCCGAAGCACCATCCAGTCAAGATGGCCACCCCCGGGTCGAAGAGCATCTCCAATCGCGTTTTGGTGCTGGCTGCTCTTGGAAAGGGCACCTGCAGGTTGAAGAACCTGCTTCATTCAGACGATACTCAGGTTATGATGGCTGCCTTGCACGAACTTAAGGTGAATTGTGAAGCCTATAGGAGTCAGATCAGTATCTAATCATGCTTTGCTTTTCCTTTTTTAGGGAGCCAAGTTTTCCTGGGAAGATGGAGGGGAAACTCTCGTTGTAGAAGGTGGAGAAGGTTCCCTCGTGGTGCCCCCAAAAGGCAAGGAATTATACCTAGGAAATGCTGGGACGGCTGCCCGCTTCCTCACCACTGTCTGTACTCTCGTGCAAACCACTCCAGGAGCAACCGCCGAGACCACCGTAATTACTGGAAATGCACGTATGAAGCAACGACCCATCGGGCCCTTGGTGACAGCTCTCCAAGCCAATGGCAGCAAGATCGCCTTTCTCGAGTCGCAGGGGTGCTTGCCACTTGCCATCGCGCCTCAGGGCTTGAAAGGCGGCCTCATCCAGTTGGCAGCGAGCGTGTCAAGCCAATACGTGTCATCCATCCTACTTTGCGCACCGTATGCCTCGGAGCCTGTCACGCTTGAGCTGACGGGTGGCCAGGTTATCTCCCAGCCGTATATTGACATGACGGTCGCGATGATGGTGACTTTCGGTATCAAGGTCGTGCGTCGCACCGACAAGGCTACTGGAAAGCTCCTTGATATCTACGACATACCCACGGGCACATACCTCAACCCAGCGGAATACAACATCGAGTCCGACGCGAGCAGCGCAACGTATCCTCTCGCCATCGCGGCGATCACCGGCACATCATGCACCATTCAAAATATTGGCTCTGCCTCTCTACAGGGCGATGCGAAGTTTGCGAAGGAGGTCCTGGAGCGGATGGGCTGTGACGTGGTGCAGACTGCCACGGAGACGACTGTGCGCGGCCCAGAGTTGGGTGGGTTGAAGGCGATTGAGGAGGTGGATATGGAGGAGATGACGGACGCGTTTTTGACGGCTAGTGTGCTTGCTGCTGTGGCTGGTGGGAGGACGAGGATTTTGGGAATTGCGAATCAGAGGGTGAAGGAGTGTAATAGGATTAGGGCGATGATTGATGAGCTTGGTAGGTGTTTCTTCTTTTTTTGTCTGAACATTATTTCCTTCTTCGTTTTCTGATTCTTGCTTTTTACAGCCAAGTTTGGTGTGGAGACGGTCGAGCTGGACGATGGGCTGGAAATTGTTGGCAAGCCTGTTAATCAGCTGAAGACTGGCGTCAGTGTGCACTGTTATGACGATCATCGGGTGGCTATGGCGTTTAGTGTTCTCAGCACTATCGTCGGCGATACTGTTATTGAGGAAAAGAGATGTGTTGAGAAGACGTGGCCTAATTGGTGGGATGATCTTGAGAACAAGGTCCGTCTCATTTTTGTGTCAAATTTTTTTTTCTGTTCATTCACGTTTTCTCCAAACTAGATTGGAATCAAAGTCGAAGGCGTGCAGCTTGATACTTCTACGTCAAAAGCCTCTGCCAGTGGAACACATTCCCATGAGCCTAGTGCCTCTGTCATCCTCATTGGCATGCGCGGAACTGGGAAGACGACTATCGGAAACATGGCCGCCACTGCTCTTTCCTGGCCATGCGTCGACGCCGACGCATACTTTGAAGAAACACAGAAGATCGGTGTGCGCGAGTTTGTGCACAAGCACGGCTGGGCCGCCTTCCGCGAAGCCGAGTTCGCCACGCTACAAAAGCTTGTCGAGGCGAAGCCGACGAGCCACGTCCTCAGCCTTGGTGGGGGGGTCGTCGAGACCTCTGCTGCTAGGGAGATGTTGAAGGCATATGCGGCTTCCAAGGGCCCTGTTGTGCATGTCGTTCGTCCATTGGAGGATGTTATTGCCTATCTTGACGCGGAAACTTCTCGACCTGCGTATGGTGAATCAGTCGGAGACGTGTTTCGACGTCGCGAGCCGTGGTTTGAAGAGTGTTGCAATTATATCTTCGACAACACTTTCGTTCCAACGGACAGCACTGAAGAATATGAAGAAGCGAAGAAGGACACTTTCAAGGAGGTGTTGAGATTCTTCCAGCATATTACGGGACAGCAACCCAACCTGGCGGCCAACTTGAACCCCAAAGACCGGTCTTACTTCTTGTCGCTTACTTATCCGGACATCAAACAGGCTCACCCTCACATCGAGGAGCTGACAGAAGGTGTTGATGCTTTGGAGCTGAGGGTTGATTTGCTAAAGTCGCCGAAGGACTACGAGACCTTCGGAGAATCCATCCCTCCGTTGGACTACGTGCAGGCTCAAGTGTCAGCACTCCGCCGGGTGTCATCGTTGCCGATTGTCTTCACTGTTCGGACGAAGTCGCAAGGAGGTGCTTTCCCTGATGCCGCCCACAAAGAAGCATTTGAGCTTCTGCATCTTGCGCTGAAGATGGGCGTAGAATACATCGACGCAGAAATCACCCTGCCAGAGAAGCAGCTCAAGGAACTGAACGCGAAGAAAGGGTTCTCGAAGGTGATCGCATCATGGCACGATTGGAGTGGTGGTCTGAAGTGGGACGGGGCGCCGGTGAAGGAGAAATATGATGCTGCGGCCCAGCTCGGGGATATTGTCAAGATTGTGGGGAAGGCCACGAGTCTGAGGGATAATTTTGCGTTGTACGACTTCGTGGAGGCGGCGAACAAGAAGCCGAATGCGAAGCCTATCATCGCTATCAATATGGGCATTGAAGGGCAGATGTCGCGTGTGCTGAATGCGACTTTCAGCCCGGTGTCGCATCCACTCCAGCCATCCAAGGCCGCACCTGGCCAACTGTCGTTCCGGCAGATTCAGCAGGCATTGCATCTCGTTGGTCTCCTTCCAGCGTGTACTTTCTACCTCTTTGGCAACCCAATCTCGCAGTCGATGTCTCCGACGCTTCATAACAAGGCATACGAGGTATTAGGACTGCCACATCGCTACGAACTACTAGAAACGCACGAGGTCGGGGAAGAGATCAAGTTGGCCATAACGGCGCCTGACTTTGGCGGGGCGTCGGTTACGATTCCTTTTAAGCTTGACGTGATTCCGCTATTGGATCGACTCACACCTGCTGCTGAAGCGATAGGCGCGGTTAATACCATTATCCCACAGGCTTTGGACGGATCTGGCCGCGTATTGGTGGGCGATAACACTGACTGGGTCGGCATCAAGTCGGCTATACAACGCAAGATAGGATCTTCGCCAATTCGCGCGGCGCTGGTCATTGGTGCGGGGGGCACGGCGCGCGCGGCGATTTATGCGTTGCAGGCACTCGGCGCTGATGTTATCTATTTGTATAACAGGACCGCTAGGAAGGCTGAAGAACTGGTTGATGCTTTCCCCGAGGCACGCGTCAAGGTGCTGCACCAGATTGGACAGTGGGGTGATGGTGCCAGTGGGCTCATTCCGCCGAGTGTTATCGTGTCGACTGTGCCTGCGTCCGCGACAGCTGTTGCGGCTGAGAATGGGGGTAGCCAGGACAGTTCGGCGATGGTTCTTCCGAGAGAGTTATTTGCGTACCGTGCTGGACCTGCTGTAGTTGTGGATATGGCATACAGGCCGGCGGAAACCCCGCTGCTTCGGCTGGCGAAGGGGGTGGTTGGGGGCCAATGGATGGCTGTACCTGGCTTGGAGGTGCTTCTTGAGCAAGGGTATGAGCAGTTTAAGCTTTGGACGGGGAGAAGGTGCCCCAGGGGAGTGGTAGCCAAGGAGGTTTGGGAGAGGTATGAGAGCGCTGCGTGATTTCCTTGGGGCTATGGATTTTATCACAGATGTATTGTTGATTAGACCAGTTGAAACGAGAATGTAGGATATAGAGATACAGGAGAGCAGTTGTAATAATAGAAGAGAAGGAGCAATATAGATTATTTTGGTGTACTGTATGTACTATTCCTGGCTGACTTTTAGAGTTCTGAGGGAAGTCATGGCTCATGATATCGTCATGATATAGACATTTTTGTCCCTTCTTGGCCTGGTGACTGAGCTTTCAAAGCACGACTTTTGAGCTCGTTGGCAGTGTAATGCACTTTCTTGTCCATGCCGGACACGGAGTTCCTTCAAACCTAATTTCCACTCTCGTCGGATTATCTTTAAAGCTTGGGTTTGAATGTTCACAACTTTATGTGCTTCGAATAGCCGCCACACGCGGTTGCGGTCATCCTTACCTTGGGCCTACCCCGAACTGGTTTAATATTTTTGGGTTGAGGCGGCTCTCATGGACAGAGAGATTTGGCGATAACCATGGAGTCTACCATTGAAATGAGCAGAACTTGTTTCAAGTATGTAATTCTGAAATGATTTTGAATTTCACGAGGTATGATATCCGCCGCGTCAAAGAGGACCGGGGTCAGTTCAGTCTTGATATTGGCACGATGAAGCAGAGGCGCCGAGCAGGAGTTGAAATCATTTTATGTTGAGTAGTTTTGCTAGTGGTGCACGGTTAGCTTGTATCCTCAATTTATTCAAGATAATTAGCCTCACATGTGGCAATCGACTGTCATTACACACGTACTGTCGTTACTTGTGGGGTAGAACTTCTAGCTTCCATGATTTGGGTAGTGTTCTGAGCTTGTGGTACTTACTCGCATCGCATCAGTAGTTCTGATGATCCCACCGGAGCCTTTATTTTAAGACTGCAGAGAATTGCCTTCCAAGCAATGCTCAAGACAAAGACAAGAGTAGGGAGTCTCCAGAGACGAGTGTGTTACGATGAAGCAGTTCTGAGAGACAATTCAATCAAGATGTCATTGTATTGAGATTAGAGAGAGATTTTTGCCCTGCAGGGGCCATCCTTTCATTTACCGGCAGACAACCCCGGTCCCGACGTTTTCTGTTGTTTGTCATGAGCTTCCGCTGCTTCCCGAGATCTGCGTGGTCCACACAATGCTCTCCGAACATGTCGCCCTATTTCTCACTTGATGTTTCTCCAGATCTGATAACTGGCTTCATTTACGGCTAAAGAGACCATGGGAACTCAAAATGTATTGCTCTTCATCGACCGAACTAGCCAAGGAGATGGACAAAATGACTGCAACAGGATGAATGCTAGGGAGGGGACTCCTGCAGAAGCTCGGTAAGTTCAACTAAATATACCGCATCATGGGAAATCTTACCCCATACATACGTTACTAGCCTTTGCAGAAGTTGCATCTGTTGATGGCATGCTGTCGGCTGGAAGTATTTAAATATTCCAATGAGTTGCCGCCAACCTCTTGAACTTGTTTTTCTGCTATGGATACTCGTGTTTTCCCTCAAGCCGATGGCTCTGTGACTTTGCCAGAGACAATAGACTTCCACAGGAAACACAACCCGTATTCATCCCTCTACATATTTTCCGAGGACGGCAAGCCCGACGTCACCAATGTTACCCAACTAGAGTTCGGACGGGCAGCCGACCGCGTTGCCCATCATGTACGGCCAGCGAGAAGTGGCCCAGATGGCCAAGTCGTAGCCTTTGTCGCGCTCTCCGACACTCTACTCTACCAAGCAGTCACCATCGGCATTATGAGGGCTGGAATGATTGTCAGTCCGCAAATTTCGGTTTCTCTCTATCAGCCTTGATTAACCGAAATTAAATGTAGCCTTACCCGATGTCTCCTCGCAATACCGCTGCAGCCATCATTAAGTTGATGCGAGACACCGATAGCCACAGACTTCTTACAACTCGCGAAACCCTCCGACCTCTTATCGACGAAATTGCCTCAGAATTAGCAGCAGCAAGCTATCCTCTATCTATTGAAGAAGTACCGCCTCTGGCAGAAATATTCCCCAAGCTTGGAAATGAGAAGCTGGAAGACCACTTCGAGCCGTACCCCACCTCTTCACGACCCCCTTTAGACGACACTATGCTCTATCTTCACTCCTCTGGTAGTACAGGTCTTCCGAAGACCATTCGACACACATTCAGGACAATCACGCACTGGGCAAGCTTTCGTACGTATTCTGTATTCACAATTGATTTATGTTTTGCTCATTGGATCTGTTGACAAATCACAGCTCCTGTTACCGAATCCCGAGACCATAAACCGCCACTGAAAATGGGAGGCCAAGCCCTGCCAGCGTTCCATACGTTGGGGATCATCCTTCAGGTTCTGTGTGGACTCTATGGCATGGTGCCAATCGGTTTATACCCACCCATTGCCACGACGCCTACCTCTCAGCCCATGATCCCCACCCCTGGCAACATCTTGGATCACGTCGTCCGTAGCGGGTGCAACTCCGTGATGGTCATTCCCGCCCTTCTTCAAATCTGGGCACAAGACAAGAAAGCTGTCGAAATCCTGGCAGGCCTCCACTTCACTGTGAGTTGACCGTGTGGAGGCCTCTCAACGGGTTGTTCTCACCTTCTGCATTGATTTGGCAGGCATACTCTGGGGGGTCGGTGCCGTCTAAGTTGGGAAACTTCATGACGGAATCAGGGGTGTGCATCACCCCGGTCTACGGGGCCACGGAATTCGGTGCACCGACACACTTTTTCAGAAAAGAAGGCGATGAAAAGGACTGGGAATATTTGGCGTTCTCGGATATAGCACGTATTCGATGGGACCCGCAAGGAGATGGCACTTACGAGACTCAGTTTTTGGTGTGTTCTTTTTTTGCGCTTGGATTCGTGTTGCGTAACATTGAAGGCTGATCTCTTACCTCACTTCCGTAGACTTCTGAGTCCCATCAGGTCTCAGTCGAGAACCTTCCTGATGTGAAAGGCTATGCCACCTCTGATCTATGGGTGCCTCACCCCACAAAGCCTTATTTCTGGAAGATGTGAGTGTGCGTTGGTTTTTCAGTCGGTGTTGTGCTTGATTTCATTTTCGCAGTGTTGGACGGAGGGATGATGTTATCGTTCATACATCTGGCGAGAAGACAGTGCCAGCTCCTATTGAAGATATTCTTATGAGCAACCCTCAGTGCGTTACCCATCGTCGGGCAAGATAACGACTTATACTTATCGTTTTCAGCATTATGGGGGTCGTGATGTTTGGACGCGAGCGTGATCAAGCTGGTGTTCTTATTGAGCTCAAACCACCATACGCCATTGACCCAAAGAATGAAAAGGAGCTTGTTGCGACCAGGAACAGCCTCTGGTCAGTTGTGTCCTGTATGTCCTCAAGTAATTTCTAATAAATCTTCGCAGGCCAATCGTCGAAGAAGCAAACAAAGTCGCTCCAGCATTCAGCCGGATATTCAAAGAGATGATCCTCATTTCGTCTCCTGCTAAGCCCCTTCCTCGAGCTGGAAAAGGAACGATCATGCGGAAGGCCGCCTTGGCTGCGTATAGTGCTGAAATCGATGAAATGTATGTTCCATTTTGGTTCTTAATCCGTCTATGTCCTGACGTTATTGTAGTTATGCCAAGGTCGAGGCCACAGCGAACGTTGACTCGGTTCTTCCTCCTGCTTCTTGGGATAAGGCTGTCACGGAAGCATGGTTGAAAGGACAAGTGGAAGACATACGTTCTGGAAAGTCGTTCACAGTGACAGATGACCTTTTCGAACAGGGGATGGACAGGTGTGCAATTCTCGTTTTCGATGTTTTTTGCCTTTGTGTTGAATTAGACCTGGCTAGCCTTGGTGCAACGATTCTTCGTCGTCGTGTCGTTGGAGCTATGCAGTCTCCAGAAACTAAAGCGGCCGCTCAGCTGGTTTCTCAAACCACAATATACACTCACTCCTCGATCGAAAAGCTCGCTACGTTCCTTGTGGGCATAGTTGCGGACCCTGACAACTTCGTCTTGAGCTCTAGCAGGACTGAAGCTATCGAGCTTCTGATAACAAAATATGCAACAGGTCTGTCTAAACCGATACATCTAGACCAACCTGTTGCTCCTCCAGTTGATGGTGCCGTCGTTTTGCTGACTGGCTCGACCGGAAACCTTGGAGCTCAGCTGCTGGAATCCCTCTTGAAGGATCCTCGAGTCAAGACAGTGTACACCCTTGATCGGCCCAAGTCTGGTTCTAAGTCCATTGCGGAGCGACAAGCTCAACGATTTGCTGACAAGGGATTCAAGCTATCTGCCTTGACTTGTTCGCGTCTTATTCCCTTGGAAGGTGAAACGTCGCACAGGAACCTCGGCCTCAAAACAGCAGTTTATGATGAGGTACGCTGCTTGTTATTTCTGGTTCTATTTCTTGTTAAAGTCTTCCATCAGCTGCGCAACTCTGTGACTACAATCATTCACAACGCTTGGAGATTGGACTTCAACTTGTCCCTTTCGACATTCGAGCCAAACATACAGGGGACACGCAACATCATCGACCTAGCTCGTTCGGCTCACTATGTTGCTCACCTCAAGCTCCTCTTTACTTCCTCCATTTCATCTGCGTTTTCATGGGACAAGACGCAAGGTGCTTACCCTGAGGAAGTCCTCACCAACCCCCTCTATGCTGTAGGAAACGGGTACGGAGAGAGCAAATACGTGTCTGAAAGGGTGGGTGACCTTGAGTCATGTTTCTGGCAGTGATTAGTGCTGACATTTGACTGTTAGATACTCGCTCAAAGTGGTGTCCAAGCAACCTCTTTCAGGATTGGTCAAATCACAGGAGGTTCTCCTAACGGAGCATGGGCAACCACAGACTGGGTGCCAATCCTTGTCAAGTCAAGTATTCGATTGGGCGCTTTGCCATCTGCCGCTGGTGTAAGTCGTCATGTTACTGAAGGGATAATGCACACATTGACTATCCTATCAGCTCGCTTCGTGGCTGCCAATGGACGCTGTTGCACAAACGATACTTGACGTTGCTTGGTCAGCGGAACCATCACCTGCTGCGCTCAACGTTGTTCATCCTCAACCGGTCTCCTGGAACGCTGTCATCTCATCCATTAATGAAGCACTCGTGCAAGAAGGTGTGACACCACTGAAGCTTCCAGTTGTTGACTTCAAGACCTGGTTCGCTCAGTTGGAGACGTACTCAAGCAACCCGTCTGAACAAGTTCTACGAGAGATTGTAAGCAAAGGTTGTCTTCTCCTTAAACAAGGTGCTAATTGTCGCCCTCAGCCTGCAGTCAAACTTCTTGACTTCTTCCGTCACACTGTGCAGATGGATGAGGCCATTCGCGGACAAGGTGTGGATGGTGTTGAAGTGGGTGGTTTGGCCTCGTTCTCTACGGAGAAAGTGAGGGCGGTCAGTCAAACGATGAACAGCCTTCCTCCTATTGCCCAGTCGGATGCTCTAATGTGGGTCAAGTATTGGAAAGGCGCTGAATTCATCTAAGAGTGTCTTCGTCACCCATTGTTGATCTATGTATGTATTCCTGGCGTACTAGTACTTATTTTAGGAGTGTAGATGTGTCAGATATAATACTGTAATTCATAGATATTTCATTCTTCAAAGTGTTAAATGTCACCCATGATCATTCTCAATATTTTTATCTCAGCTAACAAGGATTCATGAGGCAATACATAGAAAGGGTACTAAAGAGATCTTAACGAAGGTACGGTAGATTGAGATATCAAGGTTAAGGAGCGGCGAAGACGTAACGCAGTAGAATTGCTTTGCCTGACTAGGCGGGTATCCACAGGAAGAGAGAAGAAACCAGAACAAAGATACGACAATAAGTGAAGCTGACATAAAGCTAAAGATAATAAGTATTAAGGTAGAACAGTAGCCATCATCCAGTGCGTAAATGTCATGATTAAAAATAAAAAAAGGTTTCGACTGGCTTGGTATCTACGTCTGCAGTGGTAGAAGAAGGGTTTGCAGGCGGAAAGGAGTCGGGAGCAAATACATTTATCACGGACTTCTCCTGATAATATTGTCGTTTCTACGGTTTGGTTCACTTTCTCTGACCAGCCCAAATCAGGCTAAGATGGGCGATAAAGGGACAGTCCTACGTCCTATAGGCGGTGGCCAGGTACAGCCCAAAACAATAACGATAAGGCAGTTGTGAACGCCGTGACCAGAACGCTGACCCAGATGGCACGACCCATCAGAAGTTTCTTGACGTAAGGTTCGCGAATGGTGAGAGTGCGGAATGGCGTGGTTTCAGATTGGCCGAAGAAGACCAGGATGGGGTCAAGCTCGTATTGGTGAGACACGAGGAACAAGATAGCCAGGGAGAAAGGAATAAAGAGCTTAAAACCCGTTTAGCAGATCGAAGAAGAAATTGATGATATATCACTTACGAAAAACCTCTTGCTCTTTGGATGCACATCCAGGAATATCAAGGAGAACGCCACTGCTAGGCCTATCCAAAGGAAAATGAGACCGAGTACGAGACGGACCAAAGCTGATATTGGTGTCAAGTTGCCAAATGCCTTTGCACGGAGGAAGCGAGGAAAAGCGTCCTGCTCCATTGCGCGGAAGCAGTACTCCTTCTGTGCATGGAAAATATCTGGAATTTGGGCCATCAAGGCCAGCTCGGTTTGTGATTTAGGCTCTTGGCTACTACTGAGGGGGAAGCTGTGAATCCGAAGGGCCGGCGGAAGGTAAATCTCGTGGTTCTCAGCCGAGTTCACGACGTTTCCGGCAGGCGAGAGGTAACGATAGAAAATACGCTCTGCGGATGCTATGAGGTCCATCCTCGTGATTGCGGCTGAGCGAGGAATGACGGTGGGAGCACGGGAAGCACGTTTCAGGTTGAACAAGGTAGGCGTGCGACCCGACAGCGAAAAGGGTGTCGAGGAACGCTCCTTGTCCAAGGCATCAACAGGAGATGCGGAAGCGACTCGAGTGTGCTCGGAAGCACCAGCGGTATGCGGTCGAGGACTTGTCGAACGGCCTCCATATCCCGCTTTCTCATCACCAGCGGCGGCCAGGTTACGTTTGTCTTGTTCGGACAACATCTCACCCGTGCTCGCGGTACTCCTTTTCGTTCCTCCCCCATCTGGGTTTAGACCCACAACCGTCCCGTAAATCGAGCCCCTCCTACGAGCATAGTCCCAATACTGCGGCCAATCTTCTTTGATAGTGCGGCCTGACTTGCGAACATCTTTAAAGTACGCTCGACAAAGATTCTCGTGCTGCTGAACGTCCAGCCAGAAGTCTAGAATATCTTCCGCACCCTCTCGCTGTAGAAAGAGACTAGATAAAGCAATATAAATGATTTGAAAACCTTTCCTATCAGAGCACATACTAGAACATGAAAAGATCAACGGGAGGCCTTGTTCTTCTAGACAAGACTTCGGTGAAGGAGGGTAGCCTATTCTTGCGGCTATTAGCCCAGTCATCTTGCTGTCGTTTTTCATCGTCCATCGCGGCGCGGCGGGTCGATAGCGCGTCGTCGTCTGTACTCTTGAAGAAGGCTGCTCGTGTCGTCGATAGCAAACTAGGCGTGGGTTCAAAAACGTTGTTGACGTGCTTGGGTGGCAACTGATTATGTAACAGACAGTTTATGATGTTATTATGCTGGAGCGGATGACCCAGTTCAACATCTCATCCAGAAAACTTAAGCTATGGCTTTCCAATTGCAATAGTAGTGTTTGTTACAAGTCCTATTGACTTTTATCGTTCAGGTCCGCCCGAATTTTGGCTTGCGTTACGCCCCCCTGCCAACCTCGCATGCCAATCATTCTGTGGATGACGACTACTGCCTGCACCAATAGATCCCCAGTGACCTACCTTCGTAATCGCTGGAACCACAACACTGAGAATGACGAGCGGTGACTTGCACTTACCCTGTCATTTTATGACGCAGCCTGCCCGCGTTCCCTGTCACAATGGCGAGCATGCTATGTGTGCCTCCTTCATCATCCTGCCAGCTCAACACTCGGGCTGCAACTGGCTCAAAGCCTGGCGCCACGAACTGCCCCTGCTATGTTACGATGTGCCCGCATACCAGACTGAAGAATGTGTCGGTATTGCACTGTCAGTGGACTTGGGCAATTATGTACGCGCTTTCTGCTCCGTTTATTGTCATGGAAGCGTTGAAGGTTAAGATACTGCTGCTGCTGTCTTGACTTTTTTCCAGTAACACCGGGCTCCTTTCGTCTCCCCATGCTCATTCGCCACACGTCTCCTCCGCGGGCACCGGCACCGAGCAGAAAACGTCCAACCAACACGCTCCAGAATCAACACCCTATATTTACAGAGATAATCCTGCCATTACCTCTATCTCTGACCTTGATGCAAATGACACGGCTCCATATTTGACTACGAGTCCAGGAGCCCTTCGGCAAGGAGTTTCGCAGACGGCGCATAGGGACAGGCTGTTTAATGTGTTGCTGGACCAGGGCGATAATGGAAGGAAGAGGGGGGGAAGTAGTGTTCGAAAGTCCGGTTCGGTCCGGTTTTTTGGCCCCGGGAGCCTTAACCGCAGACCGGGACCGGTCTATCAATATCCAGAAAGTGCAAAAAACCGAACCGAACCGCAGTAGACCGGTTAACTGCGGTTTTTTTGCGGTCCATGAACCGGTTTTGACCAGTTACAGTTAAAACCAGTTCAAGACCGGTCACCTTCCGGTTTTTTCCTCCTTTTACAGTCTGAAGTTAAGATCTATGAATCTAAACAGTAAAATCAATGAAGGCTAACACCATTAGAGTATGTATGAGCTAAGTAGTTAAGATAAAACAATTTTACTCTTCAAAATAAGGTCATAAGCATATATATAATATAATGGCTGACAATTAGTGACATTAGACCTAGATATGGGTGATTTCGATCAATTTCACGAATTCGACTGTAGCTTAATGAGTTTCTTGTCTAAAATTATGATTTTACATTCGTTAGGAAGGTATTTATTGTCGCTACCCTCCTATAAAATTTCAGCCTGAACAACCGGTTGTAACTGGTTCAAACCGGTTTTTGGTCGGTCCTCAGATTTCGAAAATAGGGAAGACCATTTGTTAGAATCAAATCTACAAGCGCGCAATCATCTCAAGATCGGCAGGAGGAAAGCAAGAAAGATTAAATTTCGGTTGTCCTCTTGACGGTAAAGAGGACAAATGGATGGGGACTGAAAAACAAAAGTAGACTACTTATTTACTGTAGACTACAGTGTGATCACCTGATAAAAATCCCGGCATCCTATCAGCACATTTGACGAGAAAAATTGACTGACTTTCTCTTTTCTATCTCATTGTTATCACATCTTCCGATCAGACGTTGTAGACACACAGGGACAAACATTCACGTAGGCTATGTTCATGTTTTTCACCTGGAGTTCTCTAGTATTCTTTCATGAACTCCAGGTACGTATACTTATTTATTCTATGTAGTGTCTACTCTAATATACAGTATTCTCTCATGAACTCCAGTTCCTCGAGTGCTGTCTTTCGGCCTACCCCGCGCTACGTTCTAGGCGTGTCCGGCTGTTAGGTTATGGGCCCCGCACGCGATCCGACAGACATGGCATCTTCGACGACTAACTCAGAGTCGTTCCACTTCCCGAAGCTTAACGGAAGCAACTACACGATCTGGTGTCAGCACATGAAGGCATCACTACAATCAAGGTACCTTTGGCTGGTTGTCAGCGGAGACGAGCTGCAACCGGCAGCACCGCCGACAGATCCTCCGGCCAACAAGGATTTGATGGCATCGTGGAAAGCGGAGAGGAAGGAAAGTCTTGAGTGGATGCAGAAAGATCAAGCGGCTCAAGGTTTGATGAAGGGAGCCTCGGACTCCGTGCAGTGGCCACATGTGTCGAAGTCGAAAACGTCGAAGGAGATGTGGGAGGCATGGGAAAAGCTGTACATCAAGAATCAGCAGGCCATGAACGTGCACTACTGGTTCGAGGATCTCTACACCAGCAAGTACGACGAAACCAAACCCATGGCCGACCACATTGCAGCTATGCTTGACATCGGGGAGAAGATTACTGGGGCGGGCGAAACCTTGCCTGACGCTCACATCGCTCGTGCCCTAGTTCTCTCGCTGCCACGCACCCAAACCTGGGAACTGGTGAAGACCCTGCTTTTCAGCAAGGAAAACCTCATGTCGGACCTTGTTTCTATGGAACTCACGGCCCATGCCAATTGTGCTGAACGTGAAAAGGCAACCGAAACGGTGCTCTTAGCCACGAAGAAGGGGCAGAAGAAAAAGGGCAAGGGCAAGCAGACTAGAGGCAAACCCAAACCCGACGACATCTGCCGCAAGTGTAATGGCAAGGGGCACTGGGCAAAGAATTGTCCAAATGGAACAGAGGAGTCCGAAAAGGAGAAGAACGGTGGAGGCTCGGCCAACCTCACCACGCACAAGCTACAAGATTTGGGATCGCGAGAGATCGGCCAGTTATACGTGGCAACAGGCCCGTCATTGAGGAGAGTAGAAAAGGCATTCATGGCAGGTCGATCATTGGATAAGCCCTTGATTGCAGATACAGGCGCGTCTTCGCATATGTTTTGCGACTGCCACTACTTCATCTCCTATACCAGGCTTTCTGGCTCGGAAACCGTCTCTGTAGGCAACGGCAACGAAATCCCAGTAGTGGGTACTGGTTCCGTTCACTTTTTGGTGAAGCTACCAGGCAACGCGTTTCGTGAAATTATTCTTAAGGATGCCCTCTACATCCCCGATATGGAATGCAACCTCATCAGCATTGGAACTATTCAACGGCTAGGATACGGGTTGGTTGGCTATCGGGATAGACAGGCCACAGGGCTAGCAGTTACAGAGTCGACAGGATCTACGGTGGAACTATTTCGGGCAGAACTCCGTGGCACATTGTACCATATTGATGTTTTAGATGACACAGAGAATGTTGCATACCTTGCCTCGAGTGGGAGTTTACGCCTCTGTAACACACCAAGGGTGAGCTACGTCGAGTTGTGGGGTGTTAATGCCTAAGACTGTCTGGCGGGCGTTGGTGTTTAGACCTAGGAGTAATCCTACGTCCGAGAGCGAAGAGAGAAGCTGAGATCGACCACACAGATAAGTCTTGCTGAAACTAGATCTCTTAGATCTAAGTCTTGGGAAGGCTAGGTCTCTGTATTCAACCTTACACCTGATGCATACACACCCTCTGTGATACCCAGGTAGTAGTGGGTTGACAGGGGTTAGCAAGCACTTAGGCTTATTGGTATGAATGTAAGAAGATAAGATTGGCAAGTGTGACAAGTAACACTATATCTACTCTGAGAGTCACGTAAGGTGACTCTCAGGTAACAGAGGTTACTTTACAGTCCATATATGAAGTAGATAGAGAGGAAGTTCAGTAGACAGCAGGAGGGACTGCTAAGGACTGGAAGCATTCCTTACAGAGCCCCCCCACTCTCTATATGCTGAATAGAAAGGAAATCACAAATCAGGGGGTGTTGGGGTCGGATGGTGGGGTAAAAATTAGAAGATAGAATCAAAGTAGAGACTGGCTCTTGAATGAGAAAAACAAGAAGCAAAAGAACTAGTGCTAAGAGCTCCTAGTTAAAGACACAAATGAACTCCAACAAAGTAGCAAAGCCAGAAAGAGTGATGATAGATAGAAGTTGAGAAATCAGAATGGGAACAACCAGTTGTCAACTTTGTAGGTTGAGAGCACCGACCGGTTGGCAAGGTAGGAGACACAGTCATGACACCCAAGCTAGTTGAAATCAATCTTCCATGTTCTCTTGTGGGTGCCATGTCATCAAATAAGGTTTGGTCCGAACCGTCGAAAGGAAATGAAGGTGGTGGGTGAGTTAGGCCGGGGAGCTTGTGACGAGAACCAAACCCCCAATGCCCTCCATTCATCCATCTTTTCAGTACACTGCACGTCTTGACGATGTTCGATGGTCGCTGATATTGACAGCGGAACGTGGTGGTGTGAGGTGCGAGAGGGAGATGTCGATGGAGGTGACGTAGCTAAATGAATGTCTTGCGGTTTGAATGGGCGAGTGCATAAGGAAAAGAAAAAGCCCAGTGGTGTTAGTTCGAGCGGAGTCCAGGCTTCTCGCTGAAGGTTATCCACAACAACGGTCGGCCTAGCCGTGCTCGCTGTTTTTGTTACCAGGAAGAGAGTAGCGGCGATCAAGGGCATGGAGTCTTGAACGCCCCGATCCTGACGAGATGTGCCGTTGGTTACGATGAAGGATGCGGGGTCAGGACAGAAACAAACGAGAAGTTTGTTCTGCGGGTGAGCAAAATACACACATACCCATTTAGATTCGTTCTCTTCACATATTACCTTGACCTTCCACTGCTCATCCTCCATTGCCAGCTTTTTCTTGACTAGAATCGCTGGGGTAGCACATGACGCCGTTGAAAAGGTCGGAGGATATGCCGCAATGTTGTCGTCCAACTCTGTACACCCACGTCCCACTTGAGCCTTTGTCATGTCGTTGTCGACCGTTACGAGTGTGTTGAGTTGTTGTGGACTGTAGGTTCGAGAGTCCGTTAATGACATTAAGGAGTGTAAGCGAGGTGCATCTGGTAAAGAGAAAAACAAGTCGCAGAATTGCAACTGTACTGGATGAGTGTCTCGGACCATAGTTGGTGGTTGGGGCGACTTGTCAGCTGGAGGCCAGCCTTCTGTCTGAACCTCTCCCTGCTGTTGATTCTCCGCGGAGGGCTTGAATGAGAAGGAGGCAGAGAGCTTGCGGGAATATGGGTCGACAGCAGGGGTTCGAATGAGGGGTGACAGCAGCAACGTTGTTGAAAGGGTCAGAGTACGGGATACGGCCGTGGACGGAGCTCGGAGTGAAATACATCCTCGACTTTGATATGTCTTGAGTCGTTGTTGAACGAGGAAGGTCGTGCTTGAATTTGAATCCCGGAAACTTGTAGAGAACAACAAATAACATACCTCCGCACACACTCTTGTTGCACGGAATCCTTTACCAACCAAAAACCTAACAACCTTGTCATCCCTCGATGTTCTACCCTTCCTGACATTATCCACCCTTGTCCCTTCTGAACCAAAGTTGTCCAAAACAGCTCCGATCACGCTGGGAGGTTCCGAATTGAACTTGACCGGTGGGTGTGACTTGACCGTCGTCTCCGGGCGTCCTGACGGAGAAGAACGTGTGAAGAACAGCCTATGAGGGGTAGAGGATGTGGAAGCAACAGGTAATGATGCCTTAGGAGAAGTTGAAGTAAGGAGGACGAGAGACAATGATGATGACGACGACCTGTATCGAAGTTCAACCGTGGGAACCGCCGTCGTTGACAGTGTTGGCACCTGCCGTGACAACGCCAGGACCTGGTGTTGTGCTGGAACAGTAGAAATTGAGTCGGGCGAAAATAAGGTAGTAGTGAAGTAAGGATGAAGGTCGGATAAGTTGCAAGGAAGCGATTGGGCTGAACTTGATGGAGGTCGAGTAGGTCGTACAGTGGAACTTGACTCTACACATAGAGTCCAATTCAGAGTTAGGGTAACAGAAAGCAAAGAGACGTTCGCTTTCAAATTCCAATAAACAACAGCCACGCCGAGGACCGGTGCCAATTTGTGTGGGAAGTCCTGCTTGTTTAAGTCGGATCTGTAGATCGTGAAGCGGATAAATGATTGCAAGACTGAACGAGGGCCGGAGAGGCTGGACAAACTGCAGAATTGTGGTTGGACAGAGAGAGTGAGCCGTGCTGTCAAAGTTGAAGGCCAATTTGTTTCCGTATAGGGAGTTGACGACCAGACTGTACTGAGTGTCTCTGTTTGCAGAGTTTGAGCCGCAGTGACCGAAGGTGAACCAGGTCTCTGAGGTTTCGCACTTCGGTTCCGGCTAACGAGGGTAGCATTGTCCATGCTTGGAACTGCGATGTAAAAGCCAGGCGAGGGGGTATCCCCATATGACATCCATAGACTTACTCTTGTCTGAAATTTTGCCACCTCAGGATCTCCTTCGGCCTCAACCACGCTCTGTTCTTTCTCCTCTCGCTGTGAGTTGCATCCCCCAGTCTGAATTTGATGTTCTTCGTCAAGGCTCCAAATGACGAATGAGTTCGCAGGTAAGGACGTGGCAAGTGAGGACGAGTTTGGTTGGGTCAGTGGTGTGGAGGAAAGTATTGACTTGTGCTGGCGACGGCAAGGTTCAGTAACACTGAATGGAGCAATAGACAGGAGCTTGAATGAGTGAGGTCCTGGCAGACTGTAGAAAAGTGGTCGGATGGTGGCTAGAATGACCGCGAAGTTGAAACCGTTAAGTGAAGGGCACTGTGGAGGCTGATGACACCTAGCTAGGTCCAAAGAGGAGTAGTGCATATCTGCCCCCCCAGCATCCGCTGTGTCATTGATAACCAACGGACACGTACGGTTTGAGCCCCAATTCCAGCAGTTGATGGCGTTGACGATGGTCTGTAGAGGAATTGAGCACCTGTAGCAGCCAGTTTCATACATGATCAACTGGAATAAGCCAGAGATATGTTATACATCCACAGCACATTTTTGCAGTGACTGCCTTTTGCCAGTCGTGATATATCATGTGTCTATATAGAGCTAGTGGGCTGTCCTGTGGTCGGCTGGTGTTGTGCTATAAATAGAAAACATAGAGACAAACAAATAGACCCTGAATCCATCAAAAGTTTGTTTGTATATATTTCTCCCATGGAGAAAAACACAAAATACCTGAAAAAAGCCGGCGCTAGAAAATTTTAGCTGATGGGAATATTATTGTTTGGTCTATATCTCTATAACGAGAGCCTGTGGGAAGACAATTTAAATTGTCCTATGATCTAAAAATAGGTCTTTGTTTGTTTGTCATTAATTTCCTTTTTGGTAAAATATTTCCGTCAGCCAAATTTTCTCATCGCCAGCTATTTTCGAGTATTTTGCCTTTTTCTCTGTGGGAAAAATAGATACAAATAAACTTTTGACAGATTCAGGGTCTATTTGTTTGTTTCTATGTTTTCTATTTATAGCACGACACCAGCCGACCACAGGACAGCCCACTAGCTCTATATAGACACATGATATATCACGACTGGCAAAAGACAGTCACTGCAAAAACACAGTGGCATGCTATTTTTGGACTTTGCATTTTTGCAGCTCAGTTGCCATTTTGGGAATTCATATTTGTTTGGTTTGTGTGATGGTGGCTGTGGACCCTGAGCCTTTATTTGTATATTTGTTTGGATTTGAGGCCATAAAATGACATGAATCTTCGACAAGCATGTCAATAGAGGCAAATAAAAAGTCACATGACCTTATTTGATCCCATCAATCTCCAAACATATACAAAAGTAAAGTACGTGGCTATCCAGTGTGCTCTGCGCCTTTACTGCCTACAGTGACTGCATTTTGGCAGTACTGCAAAAACGTGCTGTGGATGTATAACATACTTCTGGAAAATTGCAGTGTTTCATATAGAAATATAGCTGACATGGCTGCAAAAATACCACCCAAGGATCAAATTGGTGCATTGTTTGTACATTGTTTGTACATCCCCGCTCCCTTGCGCTTTTCTAGCCATATCCCGCCCCTCCCCCTGGATTTTTGGCATGTCAAACGCCCTACCCGCCCCCCAAGAGGCATCACCAACCTACCCCGGCATTTCCGGCACCCAGCAGGGCTTTTCCTGAGGTGCTTCCTAAAATGGTAGCCAGGCAAACTCCCTGATATTCCATATCAGTGGATCAGGCAACTGCCAGTATTGATATAGAAATGTAGCCACCATGGCTGAGAGATGGATGTACCACCCAAACACGAGCAGCTCTGCAAGCTCAATTGTCGTCCTGCGCCTCTTCGTTGTCATCGTCATTCACGTCAAGTCGCACAGAACCATGGTTCAAGGGCACAGTCGACAAGGAGTCACTCATGGACTACTTGCACCTCAAGTGCCGGTACCGTCAGACTCGCAGGTTTTGGCTGAGGAGGAGGACGAGGAGGACGAGGAGGAAAGGAGGCGGGGATGAGGACGGTGAGGTCGATGAAGAATGGAGAGACTCACCAGCACCTCGAATCATTTGTGCCGCCTCTGTGTGCTTATCCTTGTACCTCTCGTCATTGTGCGGGCTTTCTGCAAGCATGTGCCGAGGTGTTCGTGTTCATGTTTGTGTTTGTCGACGTCCTGGATTCAGGCTCGATGGAAGGAGCGTGAGGCGGTCTTTCGAGACACGAAGGTGGAAAAGACTTACCAGCAGCTCGTGTACCTGCCCTTCTCGTTATCTGCCGCTCTCGTTTCGACCTTGCTGCCTGCGGAACATTATCGACGTGGAAACACGATCATCAAGCCTTCACAACAAACAGGGGAGGTTTAGCACCTTACAACATCAGGAGGGGAACTGGGCAGTACTCACCGAGTTCTGGCCTCCGTAGCCGCCTAGATCCATTTTTACCATGTATCTAATGTAGGAACTAATATCCATAATCTAAATAACTTCTCTAATGGTGGAGCAGGATGTAAGGTGCATTTTTGTTACTTCTGATGACCAACCTCGATCCTCCAAATTAAGGTCACAAAATTTGATATTTCTTTTGACTACATAAACTACAGGGATGCTATTACTGTCTGGAAAGGAGCGGCACCAAGGGGTACTCTAAACTGTGACTTCCGCCTTCCCAACAGCCTGCAACTCAGCTCAAGTTGCAACCAATTTTTCACCCATGACCCGCCATCGACACTCCGCTGTGCCCGCAATAAAGCCTTCTGGAACACCGCCCACTTGTTGTGCAATGGGCATGGTTCAAATCGGACAGACTGAAGGGTACAGCAATGGCCAGGGCAAACCGAAAGACCCTATGCTGCAGCAACGTGTCGGAAAGCGATGAAGGTGTGGCAGCACCCGTCACGTTCATGCTCGTGTTCATGCTCGCATGCACTATGGCAGATGTGGCGAAAGCAGCAGGGGCGGAGGCCAAGAGAAGGCGTCAGAGCTTGCATCATTGGATTTGGATTTGGAGTCTGATCCACAGGTGAGGAGAAGGGGAAGAGTGGTGTGTCAGAGGGCTAGAAAAAATGTGGCCACACCTGTCGTGTTTGTATTCGTGGTTGTGGTCGCATGCACTATGACGGGTGGGGGTGACAGCCGCCACGGCGAAGGCAGAGAGATGGGGGGTGGAACTAGCTTTTGAGTTGAAATTCGGAGTCCAAGCCAAATTCACAGGTAAGAGGGAAGACAAATAGGCGCGTTGGCATCAGCATCACCCCAGCTCACGGGGGGGCAAGACTGTTGCTTTCCGACAGTCGTGCAACTGCTAAAAACTGGCAATGGTAAGCGGGGTTCATAGGACATAACAGCTTGTACGTACCTCACATCTTTCCCAGTTCCTTATCAGCATCGTCACCACCAATTCCAATGAACTAGTTTGAATGCAAGGCCGATAGCATTGTCGCGCTCGTTGGACTTGATTGCAGCGCCCCCATCTCGTGTTCAATCTTTGTGTTCAACATGTAGGAGCACTAATAATTGTTAGTATGGTATTGCGTAGAACAAAGAAAAAGAAACACATACCTAAAATGATCTGACCTGTGCAGCATTTGCTGTCAAAGTAAGCTTGTTTGTGGTTTCAAAGGCATTGAGTGACGAGAATGCGGTTTCAACACCACCGGTGACTGTGGGTAGACTTTGGGAGCCACGCACCATGAGCAGCAGAAAAAGGCTGTGCTACTGTAAGGGAAATGTCAATTAGGATGCAACAAAAAGAAATGATGAGACTCAACATACCAAGGAAGAGGAGAAGCGACAAGTTGGTCGTAATGGGTTGGAAGCAAAAGGAAGGGAGGAGGTAAACGTGTCCCAACAAGGACAGAAAGAGAGGCTGGCATTTGCCGGCCCATTAAGCATTACAAAATTCTGGTGGGACTCATTCTTATTGCTGTTTGCAGAAATGTTGGCGAAGTGGGAAATTTGATGCGAAATCAAAAATTTGAGAAATCCTGACCTCGGGTGCCGTGCGGCCTCTAGAACAATGAATTCTTGAGCTATGAGTACAATTTTAAATGATTCGGAATCGTAAGAAGCTACGCTGTCAGAATATGTAAAAATATTTGAAAATTACAAGGTTTCAATGAAAATGGTCAAACCTTGAGCTGAAACAGTATTTGCCTCACTGATCAATAAAAACGGTAGATTTCGCCACAAATTTTTACATTTCTGATATCAGGTAAACGTTGCAAAGGTGCTCAGCAAAATTCAAGGCAAAATCTTTATTTTTGACGAAGTTAGGAAATCTGGATCTCGCAGATGATGACCTGGCACGGAGTTCAGTGCTCTGGGACTCAAGTTACCTCCCAAAACTTGTAAAAATCATTAGATATACTTCACACAGAGTCACACTAGCAATTTGGGCTTTTGTCTTTGAAAATTTGCAAGGCCTGATATGATGCAACTTACCCCAATTATGACGTCCTTATGTGCCCTCATATGTTGCACTGTCTCTGTTTCAGGGTGGCAGAAAGGGTGGAAACCAATTGTTATCAAGATTAAACACATTATATAAGTCTCTGGACAAAAGCAAAGCTTCGGGAGGTCAAAATCCGTGCCAGGTCATCATCTGCGAGATCCAGATTTCCTAACTTCGTCAAAAATAAAGATTTTGCCTTGAATTTTGCTGAGCACCTTTGCAACGTTTACCTGATATCAGAAATGTAAAAGTTGGGGCGAAATCTACCGTTTTTATTGATCAGTGAGGCAAATACTGTTTCAGCTCAAGGTTTGACAATTTTCATTGAAACCTTGTAATTTTCAAATATTTTTACATATTCTGGCAGTGTAGCTTCTTACAATTCTGAATCACTTAAAATTGTACTCATAGCTCAAGAATTCATTGTTCTAGAGGCCGCGCAGCACCTGAGGTCAGGATTTCTCAAATTTTTGATTTCACATCAAATTTCCCACTTCGCCAACATTTCCGCAAACAGCAATAAAAGAACAAGTCCTATAAATAGGACTCGTAATCAAATCTACAAGTGCGCAATCATCTCAAGATTGGCAGGAGGAAAGCAAGAAAGATTAAATTTTGGTTGTCCTCTTGATGGTAAAGAGGACAAACGGATGGGGACTGAAAAACAAAAGTAGACTACTTATTTACTGTAGACTACGGTGTGATCACCTGATAAAAATCCCAGCATCCTATCAGCACATTGCGCATGCTCGCAATATTCCAACACCGTTAACCAGACTGCAGTTAACGGTCTTCATCGGTCCATGAGATTTGCAGTCCTAATCAGTCTGGGTCCGGTTCAGTTACGGTCTTTTTGCAGTTTTGAAACTGGACTTCCAAACACTAGGGGGAAGGGGGGGTGCAGAAGCCAGCGTTGCAGGCGAAGGGGCAGTTGTGATCGTCACATAGAGTGGGGTTTTGAATATGAGGATGCAGCTGGTGGGCGATGTCAATTCGTACAGTCAGTTTGTACTGTTCAGCTGTATCTAGTGATTGGAAGTCCGGTCCGGTCCGGTCTTTAGGTCTGAAATCCAAAGACCGAGACCGAGACCGGTCTTTTGCGGTTCATTATTGCTGTTTTCAGAAATGTTGGCGAAACGGGATTTTGATCCCAAAACAAAAATTTGAGAATTTCTGACACGGCACGCTGTGCACGATATAACTTGATGAGATTTTAAGCTATGAGTACGAAAATAAGTGCGTTGGAATTGTAAGAAGCTACGCTACCAGAATATGCAAAAAAATCCGTGAAATGTGAGAATAAAATGAAAGTGGTCAAACCATGACCTTGAGAAGCATTTTCTTTGTATTTAGCTCAAAATACAACATTTCAATGAAAAATTTTACATTTCCGTAATTGCACAAGTGTCCCAAAAGTGCTGAAAAAAGAATTGAAGTGAACGAGTCATTTTTAGCGAAGTTAGGGAATGCAGGTTCGGATGCTCGATGACATGGCACTGATTTTGGCGGTGTCAAGCTTTCCTTTCGTTCCAAAAACAATATATCACCCTTATCACCATTTATTCTTTACTCTAGTGACTTTTGAGGACCTTAGGTACGCTGCCATTGCTGGAATGTAATGAATACAGGCCAGAATTTCCACTATATGCTTGCAGGCATTCACAAAAGATGTATTCCTAAAGTTTTGGTGTAAAAACATTTGACATAACTAATCTAGACAAGTCTTTAGAGCAACTGACAGAATTTAAGAGATGAAACAAGCTTCATAGTGCTGAAATTAGTGCCATGTCATCGAGCATCCGAACCTGCATTCCCTAACTTCGCTAAAAATGACTCGTTCGCTTCAATTCTTTTTTCAGCACTTTTGGGACGCTTGTGCAATTACGGAAATGTAAAATTTTTCATTGAAATGTTG
The DNA here is from genome assembly GCA_023014345.1 of Galerina sulciceps. NCBI lineage: Eukaryota > Fungi > Basidiomycota > Agaricomycetes > Agaricales > Galerinaceae > Galerina > Galerina sulciceps. The sequence continues at coordinate 998,534 of JAEDXJ010000026.1, forward strand.
TATTTTGAGCTAAATACAAAGAAAATGCTTCTCAAGGTCATGGTTTGACCACTTTCATTTTATTCTCACATTTCACGGATTTTTTTGCATATTCTGGTAGCGTAGCTTCTTACAATTCCAACGCACTTATTTTTGTACTCATAGCTTAAAATCTCATCAAGTTATATCGCGCACAGCATGCCGTGTCAGAAATTCTCAAATTTTTGATTTGGGATCAAAATCCCGTTTCGCCAACATTTCTGAAAACAGCAATAACTGCAAAAGACCGCCCAAGACCAACCAGGACCGGTTCAAAGCAGTCCTGGTTGGTCTTGGCTGGTCTTTTAACCGGTTTAGACCGGTCTTTTCAGTCCTTAGTAATATATTCTCAAACTAGTAGATAGCCATGTATAATCATGTGTATTCATTGATATGTAAGACTAATTTACACGTATATAGCTGTAAATCAAACTGAATACAATGATAAATAAATTTACCTTGGTACTGACATGAAATATGTGTAATTAAATCAAATTTCTTCAAGGATTAGCTGAGTTATGCCTAAATTCAATAAAATTGACTGATTTAGCCATAACTCTCTTAGTTTGACTTAAAAATATGAAATTAATATCGTTTGAAAGGTATTTAGTAGGTGTATTCTTGTGTAAATTTATACGCGAAAAGACCGGTTGAGACCGGTTTAAACCGGTTTTTCGTCGGTCTTGAGATTTTCGAAATTGACAAAGACCAAAGACCGGACTGCGGTTGCGGTCTTGATTGGTCTTGCAAGTTTCTGGTCTTTTCCAGTCCAGTCCCGGTCCAGTCCCAGTCTTCTTGTAGTCCTTTAACCGGACTTCCAAACACTAGCTGTATTGTTGAACTATCAATCAATTTGGCCCCTTGTGCTTGAACATGACTGGTTAGTCAGGGTGGGGGCAGCTGTGTCATGAACAGCACTTTGCTTGCTATGATTGAACTTTGCCAATTTGTGGGTCTGGTTCTCAGAGACATTGTCCCAACCACCTACAAATGAGGATGGGGGTTGTATCTGTAAGCTTATAGAACATCCTTGCAGATTGGAACTTATTCTAGTTGATATAGAAGCTATCTATATCAACTAGAAGAAGGTCAATGCTACTGCTTTGATGTGTTGTCTAGTGTTTGGAAGTCCGGTTAAAGGACTACGAAAAGACCGGGACTGGACCAGGACTGGACTGGAAAAGACCAGAAACTTGCAAGACCAATCAAGACCGCAACCGCAGTCCAGTCTTTGGTCTTTGTCAATTTCGAAAATCTCAAGACCGACGAAAAACCGGTTTAAACCGGTCTCAACCGGTCTTTTCGCGTATAAATTTACACAAGAATACACCTACTAAATACCTTTCAAATGATATTAATTTCATATTTTTAAGTCAAACTAAGAGAGTTATGGCTAAATCAGTCAATTTTATTGAATTTAGGCATAACTCAGCTAATCCTTGAAGAAATTTGATTTAATTACACATATTTCATGTCAGTACCAAGGTAAATTTATTTATCATTGTATTCAGTTTGATTTACAGCTATATACGTGTAAATTAGTCTTACATATCAATGAATACACATGATTATACATGGCTATCTACTAGTTTGAGAATATATCACTAGGGGCTGAAAAGACCGGTCTAAACCGGTTGAAAGACCGCCCAGGACCGACCAGGACTGCTCTAAACCGGTCCTGGTTGGTCTTGGGCGGTCTTTTGCAGTTAATAAACCGCAAAAGACCGGTCTCGGTCTCAGTCTTTGGATTTCAGACCTAAAGACCGGACCGGACTGGACTTCCAATCACTAGTGTTGTCAAGGTTCCAACAGAGTGTTATTATAAAAACTTTTTACAGATAAACATTTATGGCAACACTTTAGAGTGAAAAAAAATTAAAGGACTCAAAACATGCCATGCTTGCAATGGCCTACAAAACAAGTATGCATGGAGACTAAAATCAGCAACTATAGCATAATGTGAATGTCAAAGGAGGTTTCTCAGTTGGAGGAGACAACCCTAATACACATTTCTAGACTACAGTCATCTGATGGTCCTTGGGACACTGACATTCCTTGGGACAAGTGCAATTGTGGACTCAAATCTCACTTTTTGCATGAAATTTTGCACTCGAATAGAATTAGTATAGATACATGCTCTTGTAAAATTTCAAGCCGATCTGAAAACTCCTTCATCTGCAAGACCAGAAATAGTACGTTAAAAACTTGAGCTATTTTGGGTGGATGCATTTTCTCTCACAAGGTTGTTTCACTCTGACTTACTTGTTGGCATAAAAAATTTCATAGCCAATAAGTGGTGGTCTTTACCCATAAAATGTACCCAAAATAGAGACTTTTGGTTAGGAATTAACAATCGAGGAGCCATTTTTGTGTGCAAATGTGACAAATTGATGAGCTTTTCTGGGTGTCGTGACATTTTTGATGGGAGGACCTCGCATCGTAATGGCTGTGTCACATCTGTCCCAAGGAACGTCAAACATGACATTGGAGGTTTCCCTCTTAATTCACCTCCACTGCCTTCACTTTTGCAAATTTTATTATAAAACTTCACAAACAGGTGTAAAAACAGCTCTTAATTAGCATGGTGTAACAATTTTTCCCCCAAGTTGTCTGAGAGCCACAATATAAAATGTTGTCCCAAGGACTGTCAGATGACTGTAGTATTCAGGATTTCTGCTTCCCTTAGACAGCCAGATGGTCATGAGCTAAATGGAACTAGAGTTTGAAATGTAGACATGACAAAATATGGGCACAGACATACATAGAAGATTGTTGTGTATAATTCTAGAAAGTGGTAAGAGAATTTGGCTTTCTTGAGTAATTTCTGGGAATTCTGGAAATTGGGCTTGAAATTCTTCCTGAATTTGTTCAAAGACATTGTTTGAGGCAGTAGATTTGAGATAGAATTTGGCACTTTGCTTGAGATTCAAAGGAAATTTAGTTTTAGAAAGCCAAAATGAATGTTCTGCTGAAATGGCAAGAGCTGTAGAACCAATATAAGGAGCAATCTGAGAAGCAACAATGTATGCATACAGGAAACAAAATAAAGAGCACACAGAAAATCATTGCCAGTGGCTGGAGCATATAGAATGGGCTTTGACCATGGAAGGCTCTTTGAGATAAAAGAAGAAATTCCAATGGTTGTGTCTTTCTAGAGGACAGAGTAAGAGAAATACATAAAAAGAAAGCACAAACTCACATCCTAGTCAAAGGAGACCAACAAGTTTTAGAAAAGATGGACAAAAGTGAGAGAACAGACCTTACTCCCTACAAAGCATATCAAGAAAATTCAGGAATAGACAAAAAATCAGCTCACAAACTAAAACACAATGGCAAAAAAAACCAGTAGATCAACAGGGACCAAAGAAGGAAGGAGGGTGGACACTCACATACTGGGAGGCAAAGGCCACAAGGCCCAAGGACAGAGGTCAGCAGGAACCAAAGCAGGAGGGTGGGTGGACACTCACAACCTGGGAGGCCGGGCCCAAGGACAGAGGTCAGCAGGGACCAAAGCAGGAGGGAGGGTGGACACTCACAGGCTGGGAGGCAGGGCCCAAGGACAGAGGTCAGCAGGGACCAAAGCAGGAGGGAGGGTGGACACTCACATCCTGGGAGGCAAGGCCCAAGGACAGAGGTCAGCAGGGACCAAAGCAGGAGGGAGGGTGGACACTCACATACTGGGAGGCAAGGCCCGAGGACAGAGATCAGCAGGGACCAAAGCAGGAAGGAGGGTGGACACTCACAGCCTGGGAGGCAAGGCCCAAGGACAGAGGTCAGCAGGGACCAAAGCGGGAGGGAGGGTGGACACTCACAGCCTGGGAGGCAAGGCCCAAGGACAGAGGTCAGCAGGGACCAAAGCAGGAGGGAGGGTGGACACTCACAGGCTGGGAGGCAAGGCCCAAGGACAGAGGTCAGCAGGGACCAAAGCGGGAGGAAGGGTGGACACTCACATCCTGGGAGGCAGGGCCCAAGGACAGAGGTCAGCAGGGACCAAAGCAGGAGGGAGGGTGGACACTCACATACTGGGAGGCAAGGCCCAAGGACAGAGGTCAGCAGGGACCAAAGCAGGAGGGAGGGTGGACACTCACATACTGAGAGGCAGGGCCCAAGGACAGAGGTCAGCAGGGACCAAAGCAGGAGGGAGGGTGGACACTCACAGGCTGGGAGGCAAGGCCCAAGGACAGAGGTCAGCAGGGACCAAAGCAGGAGGGAGGGTGGACACTCACATCCTGGGAGGCAAGGCCCAAGGACAGAGGTCAGCAGGGACCAAAGCAGGAGGGAGGGTGGACACTCACATCCTGGGAGGCAAGGCCCAAGGACAGAGGTCAGCAGGGACCAAAGCAGGAGGGAGGGTGGACACTCACATACTGAGAGGCAGGGCCCAAGGACAGAGGTCAGCAGGGACCAAAGCAGGAGGGGGGTGGACACTCACAGGCTGGGAGGCAAGGCCCAAGGACAGAGGTCAACAGGGACCAAAGCAGGAGGGAGGGTGGACACTCACATCCTGGGAGGCAAGGCCCAAGGACAGAGGTCAGCAGGGACCAAAGCAGGAGGAAGGGTGGACACTCACATCCTGGGAGGCAAGGCCCAAGGACAGAGGTCAGCAGGGACCAAAGCAGGAGGGAGGGTGGACACTCACATACTGAGAGGCAGGGCCCAAGGACAGAGGTCAGCAGGGACCAAAGCAGGAGGGAGGGTGGACACTCACATCCTGAGAGGCAAGGCCCAAGGACAGAGGTCAGCAGGGACCAAAGCAGGAGGGAGGGTGGACACTCACATACTGGGAGGCAAGGCCCAAGGACAGAGGTCAGCAGGGACCAAAGCAGGAGGGAGGGTGGACACTCACAACCTGGGAGGCAAGGCCCAAGGACAGAGGTCAGCAGGGACCAAAGCAGGAGGGAGGATGGACACTCACAGCCTGGGAGGCAAGGCCCAAGGACAGAGGTCAGCAGGGACCAAAGCAGGAGGGAGGGTGGACACTCACAGCCTGGGAGGCAGGGCCCAAGGACAGAGGTCAGCAGGGACCAAAGCAGGAGGGAGGGTGGACACTCACAGGCTGGGAGGCAGGGCCCAAGGACAGAGGTCAGCAGGGACCAAAGCAGGAGGGAGGGTGGACACTCACATCCTGGGAGGCAAGGCCCAAGGACAGAGGTCAGCAGGGATCAAAGCAGGAGGGAGGGTGGACACTCACATCCTGGGAGGCAGGGCCCAAGTAAAGAGGTCAGCATGGACTAAAAGCAAAAGAAAGTTTTGACCAAGAATTATTTTGCTTACTCTGTAAATTAAATGTGGGAACCATATCCAAATTGCTTTTGCCAATTTTTTATGTTCTGAAATTCATTTATCAGTGCTCAAAATCTTGTCAACTTCACCACAATCCCTTCCATACTTTCCTTTTTTTCTATATTTGCTTTGCATTAATTCTAGATTTCTGAATATAAAGTCCCAAACCTACAGTCTGTAATTATTTATGACATTTCCAAGCCTCTTGCTTGTACCCAAGATCAGACAAATATAGCACAGTCATGACTTTGCACCTACCTCTTCAACATTGTCTCTATTCTGCTTCTGATATTAACCTGCTGGACAGTAGCAAGAAGCCACTTCAAGGTATCATTATTCAATGCCTTTGTTGTTAGCTCAATGATCTCAAAGCATTCTGCATTGTCTTTGTCCATGTCTGGAGCACCCTCAATGTTTTGTCAAAATCAAGTGACAAATAAGGAGGCACTTACCCTTAAGATATATGACCTCTTTTGGTGGATATTTTCGAGAAGTGAAACGAGACAAATGCTGTTGCTGAAATTCTTGTTGTGCTTGCTTGGGAGCTTGCAACAGAGCATCATCAGATGAACATGTATCTTGAAGTTTACTAAAGGCTTCAGCCTCCAGGCTCTCAAATTTGGTGAAGATCAGGATCACAGGAACTGACAATTGTCAAGCCCCAGTCATTAAATTGAAAATAGATACATACCACCATTTGGATCAATCTGATCAAAGAATTGTAGCTCTGCAGCTGTCACCAAGCGAGCATTGTCAGTTGGAATGCAGTACCTGCCAGATTCCAAGTTACATGATTGCAGGATGAATTTCAAATTCAACCTTACCAGATTGCATGAAGCTTTTTATCTAATGACCTTGCAGTAGCCCGTTGAGATATGAAGTCCTGAATGGTCTCCATTTCATTTGTAGCACCAGCTTCAATGCCACGCGAGTCATGAAAAACAAATCCCGGATTGCTACTGAAAACTAGTTCCTCTGCAATATCGTGGACGCCGCGCTGGGCGATTATTAGATTAAATTGATGAAGAAATAAAAATACGCACTCCCGTAGACGGGTCGACCTGATTGAATTAATAAACGGGCGAGACATTGGGTGTAAAAAAAATGCTCACCCTTCCGTCTGCGGATTGGGCAATGCGCCTCAGAATGGTCGTCTTCCCAGCATTCGGTCGACCGATTATCAGTGCACGAAATCGGCGAGGTCGTCTTATTTCCTGCGGGGCCATTGCGAAACTTTGCCAAAGGTGATGAAATCCAAAGTAAGACCAGAAAAGAGTAAAGTCGTTCTTGCACGGGTGTCCTATAGCCAACAAGGTCACTGAGAGATTTGGACAAGATGAAGGAGGATCGTTCGGTGAGCGATAGTGCCTACGTTATTGAAACTCCGAAACGGTCAGTGCCAGAACTTGCCCTCAACCACGAAAGGACCAGATGCAATCTGGACTCAATTACATTCGTCGTATTAAGTCCCAAGGCAGCACTATCTGGTTCTCCGAACATGAGTGGTCGTATTTTGTAGGCCATGGCACACCATGGGTCCATTTCTTTTACTCTAAGATGTTCTATGTATTTTACGATATATCTACTTACTACTCGAATGCTAAGCTGGACCAGCTGCTGATGTATGGACCCCACACCAGTACCTTTGCCCCCTACAGATCGCGAGGCATTCGAGGTGCCGTACGCCATGTACAACTCACGATCATCATAAAGTTGCTACAAATGACGGTTCCGCAACTCATCATCGTCATACAAGCTCTCCTCGACGAAAGCGACGTTGACATTGACCCTGCCACTGCGTTGATACACTTGGGCTGCACCGGTTATATTTGCAAGGCAACTGCGATCTATGCGAATTATGTGGGACTATGAAGGTCCTGGGATGCCACAGACGAGAGCCGCTATGCAGAGGTTCGCGGCCGACGGAGCGTAAAAGACATGAGGTCGGGACGCAACTATCAAAGAGGAGTGGTTGCAGGATGGTGGTGACTTTGATCAGCGCTAGTTTGGCGTCTGATGTTGGTTAGGATGACAGCGACGAGGCTGAGAGCGTCGACATCTCGGAACGTTGAGAGAGCCGCAGCATATGTGGTTGCTTGTAACGTCGACTATATCCACTGTGGTCGAAAAGAGCGGACACGGGGATAAGTCAGATACATCGATGCGGGAGGAGCAACAGTGTGATGGTGGTGGTGGTGTAAACAAGAGTCCTGGTAATATAGCCGTGTCATCGACATCGACGTCGTTCCAGATGGTGGAGCAGTGTGACCGCCGCGGGCATGTTGATGAGGTGGAGTATCGTCAACGTAGGTGGAAGCAGCAGCTGTGCAATGATGTTACAGAAGCTTCCTTGTTGGTCTCGTCGCCGCGAGCCTGGCACCTACTACACCGACGGGGACGCGATAAGCTTCTGGGCGGAGGTCTCGTCGCGTGCGGATACGCTCGTGGACAGGTTCCACGTTCCTCAGCGATTTGGGAGAAGATGGCACAAGTCGCAAGGCGACCAGCCTCAGGCTCGCAGAGTGGGTGCAGTTGCCCACCATGGTGCCCTTGCTGCACCATGTTCCATGGCGGCAAATTCGGGGTGTCATGGGTGGCGCCGGGCCAACAAGCGCTGGGGTATGCTCAGTTCTGAGGGGGTAAGTTGCACAGAGGGAAGCCGATTTTGCGAAATACTTACCTGGTCACCTATAAAGTGTATTCCACCCCACCCGAAATCCTTCAATTTCCGGCCCGCATCCGTCATTGGAGGTGCTAGAAGAAGGTTTTCCGATGTATCTCAGCCTGGCCAGAGGATATCCAAGAGAACGACTCTGTTGAACTTTGAAATTTGAGGGTTGCGATCGGGATTACCCTCTTTCATTCTCCGCCTTCATTATCTCTTACCACCATGTTGTCCCTACCGCAGCTAAGCAATACCTCTCCCTTTAATATCGCAACACTACCTGGGATTACCGAACGCGGCCGAGTGTTATCCAGGTGTCACTGCCTCAAGGCCTCAAGCCCAAGTACTTATTTTTAATGCACTGACTCTCTTTGTTCCCACCATGGAGAACCCTAGGCTCGATGACATTTTCAAGGAATGTCCAAGGTAATACATAATTGAATTTTGATCGTACTGGCCTTACCCTTGTAAACGCTTTACAGGTTCCGTATTTTGACATCAGGAAAGGTAAGCGGTCTTGCATCGCATGCATTACTGAATTTCAAAGGTTTTGACAGTCCGGCGTCGGGAAAACTACACTCATCAAAGAAACCTTCAATATTGACCGCCTTCAGGTTTGCGATTACCGACTGTATCTGAGTCGAACTGATGCGGCTATAGGCATCTGATATAGATCCAGGGAAATGCAACATCGAAGATGAAATTTATTCGCCGCAAAACGAGCGATTTGTGTTGCACGATTCGCAAGGGTTTGAGGCAGCCGAAGTTGACAATTTCAACAAGGTGAAAGCTTTCATTAATGAGCGAGCGCGAGAGCCTCTGATCAAGGATCGGTTGCATGCCGTGTGGTATGTCGGTAGTGTTGCACCTGAAAACCTTACTGACCCGTCTGCACCTAGGCTGTGCGTACAAATTCCTCATGTCGGTGGCCGCCTCATAGAAACTGGTGATGAAGAGTTTCTGAAGCTGCCATTTGAGGACCGTACGTGCTCACCCTGTCAATTCATTCCATTAAGTAATAGTTTTCCCTATTCCTCAGTCCCGGTCGTCATCGTCTTCACCCAATACGATCGCTTGTACAAGCAGTTCTCCTACAAACTTGCCCAGTCAGGAGAGCTCAAAAACAAGGACCCCGCGGAACAGAAGCGACTAATCACAGAGGAATCGGACAGGTATTTTCAGGAGAATTGCGTCAACCAGATCGACAAGATCGGTGAACGTCCAAAGAACCTGAAATGGGTTTGGGTATCTAGTATGATTCAACTTCTTTTTCCTATTGTGCCACCTGTTCATTTCGGCATTTCAGACCAGGCAGAGTATCGTCACACCCTTGAAAAACTGGTTCAAGTCACGTTAGATCTGGTCGGTAGTCACGTCCAACAGGCGGCGTGGTTTGCCACCGCTGCCGCTCAGAGGGTCAATGCGGATACAAATGTCCAGAGTTGTATTGCGTGAGATCTTTGTTCAGACGTGTCTATATTTTGACCTGACCTGCTGGCTTTCTTATCACAGTGTTGGGTTGCAAAGTGCTCGTTGTCCTTACTCCTCTCCTACTTAAATCTGACATGTTTCCAAGAGTACTGGCGTGGCCTTGCAGCTGGCACTTACTTTTCTAATCGTCGCCTCGATGCTTGCATCAGCGTCATTCACCAGGATGTTGTAGGAATCTGGAACTTTAGAGACGATGACATGGTATTACTTCATCGTCATTTGCGAAGTTCTTCTCAACTTTGAATTAGATTTTAGGTGGCCAGTCTTTCAAGAATGCTGTTCTCTTGCTTGTCCAAGATTTAGCTGATCCCAATGGCCCAATTCCTGGATCTGACACGTGAGTTGCACTCTTCCCAGATTATTGTAACTTATGCCCCTCTCAGAAAAAAAAATCTGGAAAGTATCAAGGCGGCATTGGATGTAGCTACGCCAATTGCTGGCCCGCTGGCGCCAGTGGTTGCATCAGTCGGTCTTTCTGTGATGTTTGCCAAGTGGCTCTCTGAGATGTATAACAGCACGTACGTAGCACGGTACTCAATTCACTCTTCCGTTGCCTGTTTATCTCATGACACACACAAACAGCCCTGGTGTCCTCCGATGTCTTATGGGATATATCATTGACATCACCATCGTGCTCGAAATTTTGTTCTGGCTTAAAGTCGCTCAGCCTCGGTTACCGTCCCTCTGTGACGATGACATTGTCGCGGCCTTTGGGCTGTACCAAGGGTCTCCAGAGTACCTCGAAGTGCATCAACAAATACGCAAATATGTTGATAATATGACGCTACTCGACCATGTCAACCCAGAGGACAAGACTCACCTTGAGGTTGAGCGATTGATCAACTCTCATCGTCGTGTTTTGCTAGACAACATTTTCGCGGATGCAAGAAGCAAGACTCAACCCAGTGTTCCAACAGATGCACAACCACCACTGGATTTACGGCCAGCTGAAATTCGATCCAGTTTAGGTCCAAGTACATCTGCAACACAACCACAACAGGTTAGTTCTTTGTATCGGCAAGGAGGAGAGAGAGCTAAAGGAGATAATTACAGGAGCTTGCTGACAGTGGAAGTGAAGCTACTACATCTCAGCCTGGAAAGAAGTCAAAGTGGTACAACCGTTTAATCCCTGGCCATAGTATTTCAAGCAAAAATTCACAACGCAAGTCTCCAAGTTAATGCTTTGCTGGACCGTCTTTCGCTACATGTTCTCTTGGTGCTGTTGTGGCTCAGTAATGGAACAAACATCTGTGATTTTATTTGCCCATCGGTCAACATTTGCTCTTTTGCTATGTCTCGTTCATTGTCATTAATCATTCCTATTCATGTATAGTTTACTACAACAAACCTCCAATGTAGAAGATCTATGGACCATTCTGTTCCAATTCAATGAATGTCATGTTTCCAGCAATGTGCATGTATCTACTCTGCAGTGGTGTCTCGATGTTTATTATTCTTCTCTGACTTTCTTTGTACTCATCCCGAGTATTCAACTGTTAGCCCCAGTGCAAGCGAAGCCTAGGCTATCCACCGCTCCACGGATTCCGCCTCTGAGGACGTCAACGTAGAAGCAGAATGATGAACGTTCCTCACCAGCTGCCTATCCTTGCCCACACCACACGCTCCGTGCATATCTCTGCATTGACGTCCTTTCTCTTCTTCATATAAGTCTGTAAGGCCGACAAGCGGCATCGCCCGCTACCTATCTCTTTTATTAAGAAAACATTTTTCGTAGTAGGTACGACGATAAGCACAAATTGTTATAGGTAGGCGAAATCAAAGTGGCCATGTTTCGGTCTTTGATACATATCGCCTTGCTCTATATAAATGGCAAGAAAAGTTGTAAGCTACTTTGGCAGTTCGGACAAGGGATTCAAGTTTGAATATGAGAGCTTTTTTTTTGAATCTAAAATATCATTGTATTTGAGCATGAGAAGCAAGGAGGCACTGCGGCACCAGGAGACATTCGAGTCCAAATCCCACAATGGCTCTAGCATCTAGGCGTGTCCACCATACCGTAATAGCGTACGGCCCTCAATTTGCGGGGACCATATGGCGACGAAACTGCCGTAGTCATACCGTGATGCACAAAGTAGAGTGCTGGAAGGTACGTGGGCAGAAACCCATTGATGATAGCCGTGGATGGTGTGTAGCGCATGCATTACCTATGGTCGCATTCCGACTGCTACAGAGTACTAGATTACGAATAAGTATCTTGCAGAATAGATGCTTGATGCTCACCATTTTGACCATTCTCAAAGAGTCCTACTAACATCAAGAGATCAACCCGCATAAAAGATTGAAGCATCTGCTGAAACTTTAACACATTCCTGTCTTAATCAAGTTCATGGTCTTAAAGCGTTAGCAAGAAGACGAGCCAGTCACTAATCATATCCAAAACGCGGTTAGCCCGCTCAAGGCATGCACAGTCATACAACTCGAGTGAAGATCACGGTAGAAATCCAACGATTGGTGTGTTGAACAAAGCATTATGAGAAAAAAAAAGGAAAGCAGCGGTTATGCATAGCGAGCATCTGCTGACTATTGGTTGAGGATGGGGGACTCATATTGACAGCTGCATGCGAAACCCTAGACTGTAGAAAGTCCAACTTAACGCTGGAGTGAGAGGGTAAGGAGAGAATGTCGCTCCGAGCGGCGTGGCAGTGTATGATGATCCGACCGATCGAAACATGTGATGCAGCTATATACGGATGCAATTTTCACACAGCAAAATGGCCAGCCAAAAGTTGGAACGGGTCCTTCACTCTAAAACCCTCTACCTAAAGGTAGCGGGAACTAGTATAACAACTCTTACCATTTCAGTTGTGTCTTGAAAGTCCATTCGCACTACGTCCTCCAATATCTGCAAGGTCATCTCGTTCATCTCTTTGTCACTCGTAACACTAGGACTTTATACAGAATTTATCATCGAGCCACAGGGTAGCCACAACAAGCACGGCGACACAATAGGGCCTATACGGCGTCGCAGCTCAATGGATCGCTCGTTTTAATTTCGTCGTCAGGGCTCGCTATTATCTTTATGGGCCAGCTGAGACACGGCTGCATGATAGCTCACCGAATTGGTGAAGTTGAGTTGAAGTGTAGTGTTATCGTCATTCGACTAATTAATTGCATGGCATTGTCTGAGACGTTTTACGCAATCATTTCCTGTAACACTTTTCTGAATGACGAGGGCCATGCTAGCAAACAGGCTGGGACGTTGGGTCATGTCGGTCATATTATTGTGGACCCAGTGCTGATGACTGTATCTTCAAGCCTTTGCGAAGTCATACCAAGCACCAATTGGCACCTGTAGGTCTGTTAGATTTAAGTTAGGGATCCCTCCGAGAAATCGGACTCACCATCGTAATGTACACAACCAGACCTCACAAGAAGACCTCAAATATAGGGTTATCTTTAGCCACGGGCTTGTCGAGGAACATGTTCAAGGGTTCTGACAACTTATTATGCAACCTCGAATAGGGATTCGTCGTCTAAGGGAACAGTTGTCGACGATCATGGTTATGTCTTCATCATAAATGAATTGGTCGACGTGGGCACGGTCAATTTCCTTTGATAGTGCCACCTGACTTGCGAACATCTTTGAAAGATGCTCGAGGAAGATGCCTGTGCTGTTGGACGTCCAGCCAGAAGTCTAAGATATCTTCTGCACTTTCTCGTTGTAAAAAGAGGCTAGATGAAATGACTTGGGTCATTTGAAAGACTTTACTACCAGTAGTTCCAGAGCACGCACTTAAACATGGAAAGATCAACCGGAGGCGAAGTTCAAGTTGTTCTTGACAAAACTTTGGTGAAGGAAGGTAACCTGTTCTTGCGACTATTGGCCCAGTCGTCTTTTTCGTTTTCCCGTCCAAGAGGGTCGATAACGCGTCGTCGTCGGTGTTCTTAATTAACGAATAACGACGGAGGCTTGCCCGTTGTCGTCGATGGTCGCACGAAAATGATTACGTAACACGAATTTTCCATTACTCACTTGACCGTGTCCCGCTACACTCCTCTCAGACAACCATGAGTTTTGCTAAGGCTTTCTCGCCAGCTCTAAGAGAGATTCGTATCCTATGCTCCCAAACCGGCGCAGCCTCTGCAGGGACGAGGTGATATCAGTCTCGCGACAATTACTGATTACCGAGTGCTGAAAGAATTACAGGGAATTCATTCTTTCCAAATACCCAACCATCAAGAAACACAACCCAGAACTCCCTGTCCTAATTAGAGAGGCGACCGGAACGCCTGCTAGAGTCTTTGCGAGATTTGGTGAGTCACTATAATCAGGCTAACGGTTTCGACTCTAACCAACCTGACATAGAGCGTGGTGTTGAGAAGCATGTCGAACTTGATAATCTTCCAGTCGCTGAAGTTGAGATAAAAGTCGGGCAACTCCTAAACTCATGATGTCACGAAATGTATGATGCTCTTTGCCGTATCATCCTATGGTCTCCAACCTTCTTTGCACCATGTTGTTTGGGTTGGGACTAAATACCTTCAGCATAGATTTATGGAAATGATTAATGTTAAACCGAAATTGAGCCAGGACAATCCACAACAATAGTATGAAGTTCTTCAAAAGCGCGTCTATTATGATTATAGGATAAGAATACAGATATATTACAGTAAAGCCTTTTATATCCTCTACCCTAACTCCTTGAAGAAGGTCCACTGTTGGCAGGCTGCCTTGCATCCTCCAGGTCTTCGGGTTTATATTCGTCGTGAGTTTCTCGTCCTCGTTCGAAATCAACATGGCCTCCACTGACTATTGTATCAAGAACAACTGCTTGTCGTGTTTCCACTTCCAGCATACTGACTGTTGTATGCACGTCCTTTATGGAATGACCAAGCGCAATTTGCACAATCAGTAAAATGGGCATTATACACTAAAATGAACAGGTCAGAATTAGGTTTCGTTTTGCAGAGAATTACACCAACAACCACGCGAATTGAAATTGCCGCTGCCATAACCTGTGAAAAATTCGTCAGAAACGCGAGTGCCTATTTCTGGGAGATCTCACAATGAAATTCGTTCTTGACAGAACGAACACGAGAACAGCAGACATAGTATAAATCAACCCCGATTCCACCCTAGACATCGTGAGTGAAGTACCTTGTAAGTCAAACGATATTTCACTCACAGAACACCGACGGCAAAATGGTAATGAGAAGCCATTCTTCCTCCCGCAACTCTTTTCACTTCTCTCGCGATCCATAGAATCCGTCCAGCTGTGGCAAAAGTTGTCAATGACCTATTTTTGAATCTAAAATAGAAAGAACCTGCGTACCTGTCAACAGAGTGACCACAATGTTCAGAGCTACGGCTGATACTATGTATGGTCCTACGAGGAACTGCAGAGAGAGTAGTAATGTTCCTTCACTAAGGATACCGAGTACTGCCAACTGGTTCAGGCCCCTGGATCGATACTTTCGCCGTGATCAAAGCTCACCTGTCCCCGCTACCAGGAGCAATCCAGACATGTAGAGAACGATTTTCCTTTTCCCCCAGACCACGAAACAACGAACAATCTGGCGTCAGTTCAATCGACAAAAAAATCTTGCAGAATGAAGAAACCATACCAGTAGAACATCAGCTATGACGCTGTATCATTGTCAGTGTTTCTCAATCTTCGAACTTGGACAGTTTATACTGACTTATTAACCAAATAGAAGAGGAATTTGGGGTGCAGTGCCTTGAACACCGTCGTGCTATTCCCCCGATATAGCCATTGTGTATGTGCGAGGACCAGATTCCAGGAAATGGCGATGTCCACAGTGGCGAGGATAAACATAACAATTACCGCAGCCAACATCATCATTGGGATCCTGCTTCTTCTCCTCCGCAGTAAAATGTGCACACAGATGAAGAAAAGGATGACATGGATTCCTGATACGCCAGTGGTCTGTAAACTTCTTTCAGACTCTGAAAAATCTTGATAAAGACGCACCGTAGAGCAGGGATTCCACCTGCGAGTACGATCATAAGCATTGAGCATTGACTTGGACGCGAGGTTTTGGACTTCGTAGGGTACTCACGGCGAACCCTAGTAATATAGGTGACAGAAAACTGTCTGTGAGCATGAACGACGGGCCCCAGGGGTTTTGAAATCGGGCATGGGGTCGGTGCTGCGCCATACCTCCAGAACTGCAGAGCATCCCTTGCTGTTCTAAGACGCAGTGCAAGGGGAGTTCGGGGTCGGCTCAACTGGAGACCGAGACAAATTTGCCAACGACAGTGAAGTGGTCCAGTTGAAACCTAGAGATATCATTAGCCGCGAAGTAAACGACAGAGGTATGTTCCCACCCATGTTTACCGTTCCAAAAATTGAGCCCGCCAGGGCCGCGATCACATATCGTTTTCTCACAGTCTCCCTAACCTATCGTATCTATGCCTATGACCATTCTCGGCATATTGTTCGAAGAGACACAACTTAGATTAGGACCCTAAGCTTTCTAAAGACTTTTCCAAGAGTTACGGGCTACAATGCTTGAGTTTACAAAAAGGAGTATTAGTGAGAGTAATTCCGTGTGGTGTGATGAACTCTTACTTCAAGCGATTAGGAAGATGGAACATCCGAAAGATTCGGTACTCTTCACAGCATTTTCATGAACAGTGATAGCGCCGTTGAAAAGTTCCATTTTGATGTAGTCAAAGAAGGTTTGCCAGAACTGGATTACATTTGAAGACCTGGGTTGGTAAATAATTATCAATCCCAATTGAACGTACTTCAAATAAAAATGGATTGCACAAACCCAGTATGGTTAATACATCTCGTCTAAGTGATATTATATCTTTGAGTTTGTAAGCTATTAGGGTTACGAATAAATTACAGGAAATGAGCAGCCCTCTGATGAGAAGACGCCGCGATTATTGCGTCGTCCTCTGCTGCCGGGATGACATTTTGGGAAGAGTGACGCCTTCAAGATTTTGAGAAGAAATCAGCCTCTTCAACGAGATAGGGTCGGATAATCGATCTTCTGGGTTCTCCACCATGAGAAGTAGTTACAAGGGTGTCCAGAACGAGAGAAGTTGAACGGCCACCATATTCTGAAATAGTTTCTTCTGTCGGGGAATCTCTCACAACCCGACCGAGACCGACTTGAACAATCAACAGCGTCGGCATGATGGCCTATTGTGACAGTGAGCGCCACTTCTCAAGTAGTCTAACGAACTGCACTCACAACGACTCTCAAACAAATCGTGACGACAATCAGCTGGAACAAACGAGGGTTAGAGATGACACGTTTGGGGCATCACGAAAGATTCACCCTGTTTAGAGAAGTCAATGGAAAGAGGACATAGGTCAAAATGCAAGCCGAATAGACTACACCGGATTCCGAACTGCAAAGCCGACCGATCAAAGTTGTAGAAAGTCAGATGATTCCACGGCTGACACTCACAGGATAGCCATGGCTGTATGATAGTTTTCAATTTGCCGATGTCCAATGAAGACTTTAGCAACCCTAGAAACCCAAAATATCCGACCCACTTCGAAGGTGTCAAAGAACCAACATACTCAAAGAATTGTGACAGTGCACTGACCGGTAACTACCGTCAATATCACGTTGATGCAGAAAATGGACCAGATATACAAAGGAATGAAAGCGTTTTGCGGGAAAGCAATTGCCTCTCCTAGGCCAAGGTATCCCCAAACTGCCATAAGTCTTCAGAGATGGCCTCAGACCAGACCAGGAATCAAGGGCTTCACCTGTGTCGGCCAAAACAAGAAACGATGCGCCAATAAGAATGTACTTCGAGCGACCCCATACCATATAGCAACGATATAGCTTTTGGTAAGTTAGTGGAGATCAAACTTCATCGAATTGGCCGACTAACCAATAATAAGTCTGCGACCAAACTAAAACCAGTGTTCATATTCAAAGCTTCGCAAGAGACAACTCGGCATGTCGCGCAAGACAACTCACTTATTAGAAACAAAGAGGGGATTCTTGACGTAGACTAGCTTTGCGATTTGGCGGGAATGGTTTGGATCCAAGGCATTTACAATGTCATGGGTCAAAAGTCGGATAGTTATTGCAATATCCACAGTCGATAACGCAAACATGACAATTGCCGAAATGAAAATAAACCACTGAGTCGATCGCCTGTTCCGCACGAGTATGAACATGCATATGCAAAAAAGGACAACATGGATCCCTGAAACAAGCTGTTAAGGGCGAAAAAGGATTCCTCAGATATCTTGAATACCGTAGAAAAGAACTTCAACCTTTAGGAATACAAGTCAGTGAAACCCAGATAATAGATTGAGCATGGAACGTACTACTCCTGCTGTATTGACTGCGAGGAAGAAAGATATCTCTTGGTGGAGAACCTCATCCAAAAAGATCTGATTGAGGACAGGAGTGAGGTCCGTCATCTGAATATGGACGACAAAAACGCCCAAGCAACGCGGAGGGAACAAGCAGCCAGCAAAATGACGAAAGAGAGGGAAAGTGACAGGCCGGGAGAGTCCAGGTATTTGATCATCTCAGAATCGGTCTGACATTTCCGACCTGTAGCATTAGGATCACGAGACTGACAATGATGTCAGGCGCCCAGCGCTGCCGAACAGGTTGTAACCACAAACGGGGATGGCGATGGTGAAAGGTGAAAACTTTGCGACCAAATTAGTATTTTTTTTGGATGTCGAGTGTTGTCAATAGCCAGTTGCAGTCGAATCATTCAGCATCTTCATGGGTGAGGCGTAAGTGGGTCCTATCTTAGGTCCTCCAATCGACATTGACCCTTGCACTTGTTCGGTAATAAAGTCCGGAAAATGCCTGTCATGGTGGGGTATCAACTTGATTATAAGATTCAGTCAATGATGAAAGTGCGAATGATGGCTTCCAACGACAAGCCAGGATGAATGCTCCAATACCCTCTGAGTTTAACAGCCCTGCCGTCCACAACTTTGCAAGAGCTTCCCAAGGTCATGAGATCGAGGACATCGAGACAGGTTCTTCCGTTCGTGGAACACTCACAGGGAAAGCAGAACCCGTGAGGCGATGAACCTCCGAATTCTTTGCCAAGATACCTGATTGGTAAAATTGCTTCCCAGTAGCCAAGACGAACGTCTTATTCATTTGAAAGGAGCAAGGTAGGGTTTCAATGAAACCATCTTATTGCATTAGAAATAGACTCCCAGCATTCAAAGTGTCTAAGAAAACTGGAATTAGAACAGTGTTGTCAAGGTTTCCTTGAGGCCAAAAAAAATTGGTAACTTAAATGGTGCTCACCAGTGGCAATGCTAATAAAATGGATAGGTGTTGGTGTGTCTCGAATACTGACCAAACGCACGAAAAGAGTTCAGATACGAACATGCAAAGCAAGACGCCATAGCGTCTGTGGGACCAAAATTCCGAGCACAGGACTCCGACTGAGAAGAATCGCATGTTTGGATGGAGGCTCCCATTCAGAAAATAAACGCGACGAATACCATTCCGCATTACATGTCAGACGCTCGGAACGTCGAGAAAGCTCCAGCGGCTCTTTTCCCCACAGGTTTATGACCCGGTGTCAGTGCCACCGCCCAGGCTGTAAGGAACTCCTGGCGAAAAGGGAAAGGCCGATCAAGTAGGACTTGAAATCTCGAAGGTCACCCATGAGTCGTCTGTGCGCCGATTCGAATTACGCTGTCATCGGCGCCACACCAAGTCCTTCTGCAGCGCTTCAAACCAGAGTGGCGTGACTAATGTGAGCACTTTACATCGAATGCTCCTCATGAACCGACGTGCTCGTATCGGATAGTTTACGCCGATCGAAGAAAGTTGGCTGTCATTGGAAATGTATAGAATTCAATTATGAACAAAACGAATGATAGATAGCTTGCTTTACCTCTACTTACCTGGAGATGAGGCTTGACATTCCGGAGATTGGCAAGAGCTTTATGATGCAGCTGACGATAGGATCGGAAAACTTGATGCAGGATCCTCAAGTCGTGGCATCAGCAGGGTAATAGGATCTGGCACCATTGGTGAAGCGATTCGGGGGATGCAGTTCATGCAAAGATACGTTTGAGGTTCTGCAAATCGCAAATCATCAGCAAATTGACACCGAGATTGAAAGAAATCAATGCCATCACCCATCGACTGTCAACTCTAAATCTTTGAACTTTGCTTCAGTCAATGGAGAACCAGTCTGAGTTTACAACGGTCCCGGTAAAGAGCTGAGTGCGGTTACGTAAACTATCACGTGAGGTATCGCGTCTGCAAAATAGGGGCCGCGAGGTAACTGTCTTGATATCCCATCACTGGATGTCTGATTTTTTGAAAGAACGAGAACATGTATCCAGTGCAGACGTTCAATAAACATTTCATGATTAGGATGTAGGGGGAGGAGTAACGATGCGTGATTTTAGACACTGATGCATGGCTTAGATTCGTAATTTACATGAGTAGTACCGACTGAACATCCTTAGGGCTTCAGGAAGTTGTCATATGAGGCGCTGGCATTAACACCCTAAAGCTTTGTTAGATACAGAACATAGTTCTGAGACATAGAAGCTCACCATCGTAATATATGCAACGAGGCCTTGCGAAACGACACCACCAACAAGGTGGACCTTGAATATAGGATTGTATTTACCCTCAGCCCCAAAACTGTCGTGGAAGATGTTCAACGAGTCCTGCCAGTTCCGTGTGCGACCTCGGATATCTTTTATGGGGTTCGTCACGTAAGGGAACATTTTGTCGACGACCATGTTCATGTCTTCGTCGAAGAAGAATTGCCCGACGTGGGCTAGTCGACCGGCTTTGAAGGTGTTGTTTTCTGCTATTGGGGTCCATTCCGGGAAGACTTTGGTATGGATATGGGTTGCGCGTCCGGTGTAATATCCAGGGTATATAGCTTGAGCTCGGGTTGAGCACCTTAGGTTTAGAAAAGTAAAGGATTGAACATACTGGTAAACTGTGCGACGCCGTTCCTGTCTGTTGGCCAAGCTCCTCGCAGCCAAGTTTCCTCGTGCACAGTCCGAGGGTAAGGTGGCAACAAGCCTCTTCTGATACCCGTCGATGCAGGCGGTTCGTGATTAGGTGAGGGTGATTGAGGGTGGGGAACGGGATGACCTTCATATTATATCAGCCATATTCTACTTTTTGTAAATGTGGGGTAGACAAACCGGCATAATAGCCCGTGGCATTCGCCTGCCAGATATCGACTAAAACATTTGGAAGCGGTTGGCATGTCTCGACGTCCATAACTCCTATATCCAAAAGCTAGAGACAGAATGAGGCTTGATACCCTCATTGCGATTGTAAAACTCACCAGAAGCAACCCATCTTGCATCTCTGCAATATTCTGTCGTATCGGATGGCCCTCTGTGTGATAATAAGGGCCTTCGGTCACCTCTGGAGCAAGCACGCATGTGTTGTTTTGGATATGGGTATCAGATATAGGAGTACATTTCATGAAGGTTTCATCATCTTGCTGGTCGCGAGAGGGCGCCTGTTCGATGCTGTGCGACGAATCTCCCAGGTCTTTGTATGTATCTGCGGAGAATAGTTCTTGATATCCAGGAAGACCTGGGCCACCACCAAGGACTCGTTGTGCCCATGCCTGCTTTCGAGCAGCAGTGAATGACTCGACCGCCGGTGCGCACTACGATACAAGATCAGGATGCATTCGCAGCCAAAATACATCATAAACATACATGGAAAGCGGCAGCTTGCAGAGCGCGTTGAACTTCTATTTCTTGATCCGTCTTTGGCTCACGGTGCGATAGAGCTTGACTAAACAAAGCAAGAAAGACTAAACTTCTTGGGAAAAGCATGTTGGGGAAACTCGAACTCAGAGTCTCCAAAAGCCTGGTGGTGGTTTATGTAGAGTCTGGAATGTTGCTCGGCGCAACATAAAAGTAGTTCATGGGTTCACATGAGAATGCTGAGGAAGGCCCGCCCGACAGGATCGCACGGGTCGGTCGGGGCTAAACCTATCATTCGGGTTAGGGTCACCCGCTGTGCGTTCCTCAAGGACGACTCTAGTGATGCCTTGCTCCTCTCTCAATTATTCTGCGTAAATGGGGGCTAGACTCCATTCAAGGTGTAGAGAACAAAGAGTTATAGTAGAGGAATACATAGGTGGGATGACTCCCGGCCCCTGGTCGAGATTGAAGGACACCGAGTTCCATGAACGACGGTCTAGTCTTCTGTCGGCTTGAGTGAGAGACCTGTTAAACGACGGGTGAGCAGTCGTCTAGATCAGTCTAGCCATATCGCATGGCTTGCCCCGTGAATTTCATTTTCATGACCCTCAGTCGTCGAGGCTGTCGTTGGGGAAGGCCATTCAGAAACAACCCTCACACCACCCTTTCCCCATCCATCCCACTCCAAGACACGTATCGCGCCTCCTCCGGATGGAGAAGCGGTAATTTCATCGTCATCCGTCAGTAATATCCACAAACCGTCGGAACTGTCGCCTTCCATACTCTTTGACCGAATATCGATTGCGTTGGCTTTTCCACCAGATGTAGGCGTTTGGAACCGCTCTGCTTCGACGTCCACAATGTGCTCGTTGTCTCCCCGCGGAACATTCGCAAAATATCCGTCTTCGTCCAGAGGAAAAACACTTAGCCAACCACGGACGTTTGACGTTGATCCACGCGTCGTCGTTATCAATAGTTCAGGACTTGGTTTTGAAGATGCTGAGGGAGGTAGCATGAGTGTGTCGCCACGGAAATGGTCGCGAGAGTCTAGAGGCGATGATACTTCATTGGAGTCCCGTAGTTCCTGCGGCAGCATGGAGCGAGAACCGATATGTTCGAGAGTCGTGGGTAGAATACGGTACGCATCCACAAAATTAGCTAGACAACATCAGAGAGGTGATTCATTGGTGAATGATTGCGACGCTCACTGTGTTCAGTAACGCAGTAGAGGATCTTCCCGTTTGGATGGATTTTAACATGTCGTGGACCATCTTCTGCGTTTTTTCCCCGCGGTGACCCAACCGACGTTATGTGGGACAACTGCCCATTGGCCATATCATGTTTATACATTTCGATGGTATCAGTTCCGAGAACTGGGACGAAGGCATAACGAGAAGACGGCGTAAATTCAATTCCATGAGAGCCATATCGCTGGTGCTGGGTGAATGGTTTAAAATTCAAGAAGGCCACTCCAATTACGTACAAGAGCCACTCTCGTCTTATCTGCCTTCTCCAGTTGGTCCTCGGGTACGAAGAGAAGCTGCTGCAGTTTTTCACCCAGACCTCCGGTTTCGCTATCGATGACATGCGATTCCCCAGTGGGCCCACCAACGGAATAAGAACGGGTAAAAGGCTGAGGAACAGTGATGTATGAAGAAGTAGCCGCTGCAACGCACTCAGCATGAGACAGTTACAAAAAAAAAATACCTGGAGACACACTGATTGGCACGGTGTTGATGTGCGTCACTCTCCATGGATCCGAACGCTCGATATGCCAACTCGAGAGCGACGGGGGAAGGGCCCAACTCGTGGTGTATACACGGTCCATCAGCTGATTGGTCGCCAGATACTGGTGTGGGCCATTTGCAGGGACGGTCTGCAGGTGCAATAACGAGCGAGTAGAAGGCGAGAAGGCAAGCAGGAAGAGGGAAACGGACCGGAATGAGCCAGATAAGATATGGTATAGTGGCGCCTCTGGGACCCCATTTGTGTTGTTCAAGTTGACACTGACAGCCTGCTGGTAGTGGAGAGCGTGTTGTACGTCCATTGACGCGAGACAGGCGAAATCAGAAGAACTCGAAGAAACCTGCTAGAGACCTGCCGGCGGATAGACAGGTGGGTTATACTCCAAAACTGACCGAGGTGAGTAAAAGTGCGGACAAGTTGTGGGATTTTAGGGAGAGCTAAAAGTCCTTATTTCCTTATCTGCGTGATGGGTTCGCAGTACTGTCAGTGTCAAGCCTTGTTCAAGGCGTTTGTAGGGAACGAGTTACACGGAAAGTACTCAATTTGCTTCGGATGAAAGTTTGTTCCAGTGTTGTTTATAGAGTGGCTTGAACGAAAGTAGTCCATTCGGCGGAGACAACTGGAGATTTGCCCGACGGCCGGCGGGCCGAAGCCAGCCCTCTAACTCACAGAAAGCCCCTCACGCGACGTTTACAAAGTTTGGAATCGTGAACGACTAATCCAAATGTAAGTTAGTATTTTACATGGCTTGTATACATTATTCCGTTAGTGCTAGTATCTCTGGGTAAAATTGGGAAGGTATAAATAGGGCCGAATCCAAAAGTCCTTGACCTAAACGAGTGATAAACTGTTCGAGGAGAACGTGAAAATGCCATAACCAGCTCAAAGCTTGTGCTTGATCTGTTTTAAAGCGATTTTACGAAACCGTTCCAGGGGTGTGCCACTGGCGAAGCGTTCCGCTTGAGCTACGCGTCGTTTATCAATATTAGTCAAGAGCGATGTATGGAAGCAACGGACCATAGCTCTCGCGTAAGTTAACTGCATCGGGATCGTTCTTCTCGTGCAAGCCTCGTTGGATGAGGCTTTTCATTAGAAGAACTGCAGTGGGGTCCAGCCCTTGCAGTTCTTGCAGAAGGAGAGAGCGCACTTCTCCGTGGAAAGCTTCCGTGCTTTGCTCCTTGAATATTTTACTGGACAATAAAATAGAGTTGGATAAAAATTTACGGCAGTAAGAAATGTGACCCACTTGATGAATCCAGAGGCAAGAAGCTCCTGCGCATTCTTTTTCTTTCCCCAGATTAAAACCTCATTTGCAAGTCCGAGTCCCACTAAGGAGTTTTAAGTAGAGGTTAAACTTGGAGTGACGCAATACGCACTCCTATTGACGAAGCTTACGCTAGCGCCACCCTCTGCTACGATGCCTATCCAAAGAATGGTCAGTAGAACAAGGGATACTTTACTAATCGAAGCCTACCAAGGAAAGTGAAAGGAACGGACAGCCATACGCTCGGTAGAGCGTAAATAAAGTCAAAGTATCCGAGGAATGCTATTCCTTGATTCAACTATTTTCGACGTTTGGAGCAGTTATTTTATTCACCTGCCGTGATACCTGGACGGGTGTGTTATGACGATGAAAACGAGGTCATGGAAAACACTATACCCATTACAGGCCCATTCAAGGCCGCCACCAGGATTTTTTTATGCGAATAGAGCTATCCGTGTTGTCAGCGTCAGTTAAGGATAGATTGCACGAGAACCAGCCTTACAGCCTTCCCACAATCCATCGTTGTGCTCACGACCTTGTATTTCAGGGAGTTGCGCACGCTGCCCATGGATTCATCAGTGTTCGCATTCGTAACCTTTACATCTGTCCCACTAAACACCATGATCAGAAGAAAGTGTGAAGCAAGTGGACGAGCTTGACGCACGCGCAAAACCATGTCCCCGTTGCTAAACCCAGGCTTCATGAACTGGTCGTTTCGAAAAGTTTGACTGTAAATGCACACCTTGCCAGACAGTCACGAGAACGTCGTCATTCTGGTCGATCGCTCTCAGGGCGTTCGCGAACGCATCATAGTCTGAAGGAGCAGAGTAGATTAGCAGGACTTCGCAGAGCGCTAACCTAATATTAGATGAACAAACCGTCGGCAGTGACAGCGTTTAAGCTCTCTGGTCGGTTGAAGGTGATTGTGGCAATACGGTCTGAGATGTTGACGGTCACTGTGGAGGTCATCGTCGTCTAAGCTTTTGGTGTGGCGTCCGAGCGGGTGGATGGCGCACACAGGGGAATTATCAACTGTCAACCCACAATCGAGGAAGCGAGAATAAAACATGTCGCTATTTTTGTAGCCGGCTCGGTTCCTTTCCTCGCCGGAGATGTTGACCACGCCGCTCACGTGGATACCATTGGACTAATCACCGTTCTAAACTTTCCTCCTTGCCATTTACGTCCTCCAAACTTGTGCAGACGCGCGAGATCGTCTGATGCTTGATGGTAAGAGCTGATGGACTCTAAAGTGAGGGACATAGTTGATCATTTTGATGTGGTATTAAATTCCTCAGGAATTCGGGCACTCATCTCTCGAACCCTAAATTCAAAGTGGACGACTTGAAGCTCGAAGCTGAAGCCTTGAATGAATAAGCCCAAATTCTTATCATGGCAGAAAATGTACACTATTACTATTCTACCACACGGTAAGTACATGTTTTATAATAGTCTGGGAGAATCAAGTCCACTAGGCAGAGTCTGGCTTGAAGGTGACGTTTATGCCAGATCGTCGCTGTGCAAGAGTCCTAAATGTAGAGAATAGGACTTCTTTTTCTCTGCAAGCTTACCGGAGTCAATAGTAGGCAAACTATTTTTCTGTCGTCCAAACTTTCAATTTTCTGGTTTAGCACAATTCGGATTATTTCGTAAAGGTTTTTACATTGATTGTGTCCAGCAGAGGGTCTGGTTCCCCGTCAGACGTCCTCAGGACGTATAATACTGTCCGTTAGGTAGGTATTGATGATATTATAGTTAAACCATTTAGAGCGACCACCTATATCAGGGAAGCTTTTTTTGTTACCAGCATACTTGCATTTCCATAGCCTGACAGCTGTGTTTCTTCTTTCGAACTCAGAGTGTAAAGGGTACCTACCTTGTTTAATACCTTGTATGAAGACGGGTCATGAAGAAATTTATTCTCGTATTCCAGCAATATTCCAGCAACCTTCAGCTAGAATTTTCTATATCTCTACGAATTAGAAAAAAGGATTTACATCCACCTCACGATTTTTTAAGAGTTCGAAGAAGTTCTCTTATTTTTGGAGGTCATGGGTGACCAGATTTCATTAAAGCTCAATAGGAAAGGGATTCAGTTGAACATATCGTTTTGTGCATCTATTCGGAAAAAATGGCGGCTATTTCAAATTTGTATTCTCGGTTTACTGCGCGTATAAATCTGGAGAACTTCGGAGACTTCATCAGGCCAGCTTGTCCGTTTTATTTCGCGACTTGATGGTAGTATGAAGGGCGTAAAAAAACGCTCGGAAGTACTAGCACCAGTACGGAATTTACGACAGAATACGCTGACCTTGCACGACCACCATTTCGGCCTTGAAGAACTTGAGGTGCAAGCGCTATCTTACTCTTGCTCAGTTGCAATTGCCGCCTCGAAATGATGCTGCGCTGATGAACAGCGCACAACCCCATTTAGACTGCGCGACCACAGGCTCCGCCTTCTGGTCAATTTAGAGTGAACATATTTCAGCTCTGGGAGAATACAGGGCTAGAAATAACCTGTAATGAAGTTTTTTTTTTTTTTCAAAAAGGTTGTCGATGAGTAGCTCTTGTCAGGCATCGTTCACGATATGATAAGTAACCACTTTTTGAATAGTAATAACTTTTCAAGCGACCTAACGGGCCTATGTCTCCCTCGTGGGCCGATGAAAGCCGGTCCCATGACACGGGTTTGAAGTGATGGGCCGAGGGCCGAGCGTGGCGGACAGGACGACAGAAAGCTGGCAGCATGGCAGCCATCAATACTTCTCTCTTGCTTCTTGGAGTTTTGTCATGGTGCTTCCTTGCTATTTTTTGCCGATCCGCTTTGCCCCACTTGACCGGGCCTGTTTACTTACTTTAAGGTAATCAGAACTCTGCAAGGCACAATCCTACCAACCTCCTTTGTTACTAGCCTGGATTGTGTACCATTCTCAGTGGAAGGATAGGTTCCACTGCAGCTGCATGCTCGCCCTTGACTAATTATAGAGGCGCCACTTTCTGCTTTATTTAATACCAAACTTCCAGTCCAATCGCCACCGCACGCACAAGACAGAATGTCTTCTCTCGTCGAGAAGATCGTCTCGAACCTTCCCCTCATTTCCTCTGTACACGCTTGCAACTCGTCATAGTGTTGGGCCTCGAGACACCTACAGTCCAAACGACCTCGTTCTTATATGCCTCCACGCTGTCGGATGTCATAAAGAAGCTTGGGATCCAACGATCGACCATTTATTCAACCTTGAACGTAAATCTTCACATCGACATGGCAGGATTCGAGAAGTCTATTCAATAGACTGTCCCAATCATGGAGAGTCTGCAATAGTCAATGCTGATATCTTGAACACGCATTACAAGGATTCTTGTAAGCCTTCATATTAGAGTCAGTTTGCTTCGAACTAAATATCCTCCAGGGACTACTCGAGAATACGCAAGAGCCGTTTACGCCTTCCTCATGGCTGGACCCACTCGAGGAGCAAAGGTCGATTTTCAGAAACGCAGAATCGTCGTAGTTGGCCATTGCCTCGGTGCAGTAGCATCGTAGGTCTATTCATATTTTTTTGATTTACATTCCTGATTTTTTATTTACAGGTTCTTTTTGCACGAACTGAATCCACCTATTCGCCTGGAGGCTGTAATTGCCTTTGACCCAGCTTTTTCACCAGGACTTGATTACCCGGACTACCGCGAGGTATTCCGAAAATTCCAATATTGGACCTGGCTTCGACCGAGCGTATGGCCAAGTCGAAAGGCGGCCTTGCTGGACCTTCGCGAACGTCCTTTGTACAAAACATGGGATCCAGCAGTGCTGAGATCATTTGTGGTGCGTCCTCCCTCTTCAAAAAGGTTGTGCAGACGGAGTAAATGTGGATGCGTTTTGCGTGATAGGAACACGGGTTAAGTGATCATCCTGGATCAAAATATCCTGAGCCGTACAAGTTTAGTGGTGTCGTTGTGTCAACAACGAAAGAGCAAGAAGCGGTTGAGTATTTTTGTTATCTTTGATCATAGTCTAGTTTTATTGACATAATATTTCGCCTTTAGGCAACTTACAGGAGCGACGATTTCGTAGGCGAACCCCTGGAAGCTCTGCGCATGACTGCCAGCAAGACTCCAGTGCACTTAGTCTGGGGGAAAATCGAAGATATTTTGTGAGTGTTCGCACTACTTCGGTCTATCTTGGCCCACCTCTGACCCCTCTGGTCCTCAAGACCTAACCATCTCAAATACACTATATCAAACCATACAAACCTGGCGTCTGTTGAATATATTGAAGAAGCGGGACACTTGGTATGTGCTATCATCTACCTTCAAAGATAGCATAAATATAACTTTTGACATGTAGATCATCCAACAGAAACCACGCCTTGTCGCTGAGAAAATACATGATCGTATACTTCTCCTTAATTCGGCCACAGCGGTTCTATAACCCTTGCTCTTTGACTGACCAACAATAGCAATGACTAAATAATTGTAATACCCATCTTGTGTACTTTACTTTCTTGTGATTATTGACTCTCTTCGAAACGAACAGAATTCCACGTGTGAGCATGATTAGCGGCCTCCTCGACGTGTGAGCACTCTAGCAATAAAAATCTATTTTCAGTATAATTACAGAATTTTTGGAAGCCAATTTGTTGGTAGACCAATGAAATCACGAAGAAAGGAACCACAACCATTATCTCAGGCAAATAGACCCGCGGCCTTCCAATACTTAACCCACAATTCAGCGTCGCGATCGCCGATTGGCGGTAAGTCCTTCAT
This sequence comes from Galerina sulciceps, assembly GCA_023014345.1. Classification (NCBI taxonomy): domain Eukaryota; kingdom Fungi; phylum Basidiomycota; class Agaricomycetes; order Agaricales; family Galerinaceae; genus Galerina; species Galerina sulciceps. The sequence goes on from JAEDXJ010000026.1 coordinate 1,027,407, forward strand.
GGTCTTGCTGAGGTCTTGTGCCTTTTTGGTCGAGAACTCCGCCATACCACCACTTTCGTTGCCTTTCCTCTGGCCCGACCGCAGGGCCGAATCAGCATTCGCAGTGTTTCGGAAGAAGTCAATCAGCTTGATTGCAGGCTATCACAAAGCTTTACTTAGCCCAGTGCGAGGAATTTAACCCAAATGGAGAGACTCACCACATTCTTCAAGTCGTCAGCGTTGCCAGCTGCTGCGCGCGCCTCCAGAAGCGAGAACCACTCCTGGAAAGGAAGTAGCGGGAGTGTGGAGGAGATCCCTTCTTTCACGAGAGCGCCGTTAATCGCCGTGACAAGGTTATTGAAAGGTACCGGCCGAGGATGGACAATGTTGAGAGCAGGTGGGTTCGGAGATTTCAACAAAGCGACGTCGATGATACTCTGGGCAACGCCATGCATTGGCACCCACGATGATACCTGCAGGAAAGCAAGTGGGTCATTATCACACTGGCATGTCAGCTAAAACACTTACCCCGACCATAGACGGAAGGGCGTTCAAGACAATGCTAGATTTTACAAGGATCGGCACCCAGTCAGTGATAGCCCAGGCTCCATTGGGCTGGCCACCCGAAATCTGGCCAATTCTGAACGATGTAGCTTGGATGCCACTTTGAGAGAGAATCTACAACAAATCGTCAACTTATCAATACGACGAATCCTACATTGTGGAAGAAAAGAATTCTCACTCTTTCAGCGACATATTTAGCTTCACCGTAACCACTGCCAACAGCGAACTGGGGGTCGGTAAGAACCTCTTCTGGGTAAGCACCGCGTGTCCTATCCCAGGAAATGGCAGATGCGACAGAAGAAGTGAACAAGAACTTGGTAGAAGCTCCTGCGGCGGTGGCTCTTGCGAGATCGATGAGGTTGCGAGTGCCACGAATATTTGGCTCGAAGGAAGCAAGCTGCAGGTTGAAGTCCAACCTCCACGCGTTGTGGATGATGACGGTCACATTGCTCAGCAGCTGCAAAACCGAATGGGTCAGCCTCTGTAACCTTAGAAGAACGGTGACATAAAACCTCATCATAGACTTCTTTCTGCAACCCAACATTCTTTTGAGTCATATCACCCTCGAGGAAAACCAATCTATCAGTTGACAACAGACCGACTTCGAAGCCTTTGTCTTTGAAACGGTCGGCATGCCTTGCAAAAGCGTCGCCAGATGCACGATTGAGGGCATATATTTTTCGAACTGAAGAGTCACGTAGAAGAGTTTCGAGGATCTGGGATCCCAGATTGCCCGTCGTGCCCGTGAGGAGAGCAACTGTGCCGTTGGCGGTGGTACCAGCCGGAATTGGGTGCTCAAGACCAACTGTGTACCTTGTAATCATCTCTTCAATGGCATCAGTCTTGCTAGCAGTCGCGAGTACACTGTCTGGATCTACGACGAGGGCAACAAGGAAGGTTGAGAGTTTCTCGATAGAAGGGTAGTTGTAGATCGTATTCTGATTCACCAGCTCGGCGGCCTTCTGCGTTTCTTTGTTGGCTTGTAATGCACCAACCATTCGTCGCCGGAGAATAGTCGCACTCAAACTAGGGAAGGTCCCATCAGGATCGGAAAGACAGGAGGACTGAAAATAGATACACCACCTATCCAACCCTTGTTCAAACAAGTCTCCAGCAACATCGAAGGTCTTGCCAGAGTTGATGTCCTCAACTTGTGTCTTCAGCCACGTCTCGGTGTCATCCTTTGACCAGGATGGAGGTGGGTCAACGGCTTCAGCATTGACAGTCGACTCGATGGTTGCATAGCTTCACAGACAGTTAGCAACATCAGGAAAGGATTTTCACGGAAAGCTTACAGTGCTTCAATCTCTTCGTGGTATGCAGCCAAGGCGGCCTTCCGCATGACAGTGCCCTTTCCAGCACGAGGCAGGGGCTTGTTTGGGGATGTAATGAGAATCAATTCCTTGAAGATCCTGCTGAATGACGGCGCAACTCTATTCGCCTCTTCAACAATAGGCCTTAAAACACGTTAGAAACCGGAAAGCAGCCATTGCAATTGCATTTTACCAGACGAGATTTCTGGCTTTGATAAGTTCAGCTTCAATAGAGGGATCCGTGGCGTATGTAGGTTTCAATTCAATGAGGACTCCAGGTTGATCGTGCTCGCGTCCAAAGATAACGACTCCCATCGTACTGTAAGGTCATTACAATAAATTTTGCAGCTTGCCAACTGAAAAGGAAGACGCACAATGGGCTGTTCAGAATGATATTCTCCATCGGCGCAGGAACGGTCTTCTCTCCTGAGGTATGGATGATGACATCATCTTTTCGTCCAACGCTATAACAGTTTCAATACGGAAAATCCAGAAGAGGTTGAGTTGAAATACGGACATCTTCCAGAAGTTCGGTACCGTGGGGTGGGGGATGAACAAGTCAGAGGTGGCATATCCCTTCACATCGGGCATGTTCTCCACTGAAACTTGATGGAACTCGTTTGTCTGGTTGCCGGCATTCAGCTCGAGAAAAAGAACAGAGAAACCCAGTTAACGTACCAGGAATTGACACTCGAAAGTACCATCTCCTTGAGGATCCCATCTGATATTGAGGCGTTCGTCCATTTGAATCCATTCCCAACCATCCTCTCCCCCAGGTCTGCGCACTACGTGTGTTGGCCCACCAAATTCTGTCCCACCATAAATTGGGCTAAGTGTTACACCTGCACTGGCCATGAAGTTTCCAAGCTTGGTCGGAACGGAACCTCCAGAATAACCCTAAATTTCGAAGTGAAATCAGTGGCATACAAAAAACCAGTGCAGGAGACCCACAATCATCTTCAACTTCGCGAGTAAATCGACAGATTGTTTGTCTTGAGCCCAGATTTGCAAAAGGGCTGGGATGGTAATCAGCATTTCGCACTCAGTTCTTCGAAGGTGTTCAAGAATATTGTCTGGAGTAGGCATAACAGGGAGCAATGAAGGCTTCAAAGCAGTGGGAGGATACAAGGCGATGATGCTCAAGGCATACGTCGAATGCAAGAGTTGCGAAATAACTCCTAAGGTGTGGAAAGCAGGAAGTGCCATGCATCCAATGCTGTAGAAACCCATTTCGGGCATAGGCGCTGGAGAAAAATAATCAACTTTCAAGAAACTCTGAAGAACAGCAGGTCGACTAACGGAACGAAGCCCAGTGGCACATAATTCTGAAAGTCTCTGCGATGGATTTAGGGAACCCAGTGCTCCCCGAAGAATGGAGGTAAAGCAGAACATTGTCTAGGGGTGGTCGAACTGCGGGTCTGGGGTACTCTTCGAAAGGATCGTCTTTGGTTTCGTGTCCCATCTTAGGATAAATTTCATGAACTGGAGGCATTTCTTCGACAATTAGTTCAAATCCGGGGCTATCTCTAGCAAGGTCTGTCTTAATCTCTGTAACGAGCGACTTGAGGGTTTCTTGCGTGGTAAGCAGTTTATGGCAGCCTGTTTCCTTCAGCATCTTGATGATGGCAGCAGCCGTATTTCGAGGTGACATAAGGAAAGGCTACAACAAGACTTGAAGCTTATGTCTAAAAAATTATTCTGGACTCACAACCATACCCGCCCTCGTCAATCCCACTGAAACTGCATGATACAGCAGGGTGTCCGATAGAGCAACAACCGCGACCAACTCTCCTTCCGGGCCCAATCTTCCTGGTCGCATTTTGTGCGCGACTCGATCACAGGCACGTCCATATTCAAAGTAAGTTATTTTGGTTATCTCGGATTTCCCGTCTTCATTGAATATGAATATGGGGAAGTCGGGATTGTGTTTGTTGTGAAAGTCGATGACTTCTGGAAGTGTGACGGAGCCATCGGCTGGTGGTACAACGCCTTGGGGAGCCATGAAGTCGAATTCGTGATAAATCCATTGATGCCTTCATCTATAAGTATTAAAAGCCAACAAGAGACTCTGAGTGTGGGAGAGCTGAGCGCGGCTGTATGACAGAGCCTGTCATCAGAGAATCCAACATCGAGTGAAACGCGGGGGTACGCCGATGCGCTAGGCATTCCCACAATTGGAGACGGAGTAAAGCCGTGGATTGGCAATTGTGGATTCGGCCACAAACTGAGCGAAAATCAGCTCAGCCGGCCACAAGGTGGAAAACAAGTCCGAGTCCGTTAAATATGTTGGTAAGAGATCAACAAGCGGACATTCAATTCGCCCGAAAAGGTAGGAAGTTCTATTTTAGGAGCATTTGCATTTTGCTCCCGTCTGTCAACACCTCGAAAGACAACTCAATAACTCGGGCTATCTGTAGTGATATAAAATAATTCAACTAATATGCAAACATGTCCAGACGTTAAATACGGGCTCGGCCTCGGGGACTCGGGCAATCTGAACAGTACGTTTAAAACTCCATAGAGAAGATTAACATAAGTGTAAAGATAATCGATTATCATTGAGAACTCATCTGGAACTCATTAAACTTATTTCATCAAGCAGATCATTTCATCCCGAATTGCTCCCCGCTCCCCGAAATATTGTACTGTCTGATGTTTTGGTCAATGAACATTCTGAGCACTTTCCTCTACAGTCCTTGAATCAAAAGTCGGGCAACTGATAAGCATTTGAGAGCAAAGTAGAGGTGAGGAAACATAGGTTTCCCTTGCTAGGCTGGCTTAATAGAGTCCTGAGCCCGATGTCACTGCTATCAGATGACGAAAGTCTTTTCCCAAGGATGACATCCTGAACACGGATGTCGGTCGGAGGCGATCACTTGACCTTCGGGTCGATTGTGGCAAAGATAAGACCAGAGTACCTTGATAAGATTGGAGTGAATTATATAGTTACTGCTTAACCCAATATGATGTAATAGCCACAGGCACTGGTAGGATGTGCTGTGTGCCATTGATTCAAGCTTAAGCCTATCCTCAATAAAAAGGTTAAAATACAGACAAAGAGGCTTTCGCTATTGTTTCCTTTTTATTCTGGAACTTTGAGCACAGAACCAAACTGTAGAAACGACTGATTAATGCCTCTACCTCTGAGTAGAAGAGCTAATATACTGTAAATGGCCTGTTGACCCCCCAGCCAATATTCCCCGAAAGGATAAGAAAGCGCCTTCTTCTTCTTATCTTGAGGTGCAGTATATGCTACAGCCGTTGATAAACGCCTAGTTTTTAAAAATTCTCGTAGGCACTGTTGCATAAAGAGCAGGCGGCTAATGAACCGTGGATCACCGTACTTGACGTCAACTCGGAAACTTGAACAAATTTAAGAAATAAAGAAATATAAATGCCGGTCTAATCAAACGGTATTCCAACCTGTCGATGATCATATTCTGTTTGGTAGAGCCAACTAACGGCTAAGAAATGGCTCAAGTCTGCGAGTCTCTTCATTATACGGAATCTAATTATAAGTACATACTAGTCGACCTTCTGACTTCCTATTTGCTCAAAGTTAATAAGGTTTCCTTGGATCCGAGAGGCACCTGGGGCCTAGAAACTCCATCCAATGGGAATAAATTCGAAGTGGGGACGAGTAGCTGATCCCATGGAGTGCTGATGCAACCCTAGTCTGGGTTCCTACCTCACTCCTCTCCACGTCCAGGGAGAAGAAATACCCAGTCACCATAGCATAGGAACTAATATACCATATGCATCGAAGTTGACCCAGGAGACTTCAATCGAGTATTTCGCAACCCGGGTAAACAAGTTGGCAGGCACCAGCGACCTACGGAAATACGGGTCATCTCCAAGGCGGAGAAGCTCTACCCCAAAAAACAGTGTCTTCTTTAATTAATTTACATCACCGTCCAGTCTGCAGCCTTAATGCGTCTATATACATGATTAAAAATTCGTCAGGCGCAGCAGGATGTGGCAAGAAAAAGTGTCTCAAGCGGTCTTTCCAGCCCCGTCTAGTCTGTCCTGCTCCTCAGGATTCCATCCCTTCTTCTTGATCTCCTCTACCACTGATTCGTGTAGTTCGCGGACAGCCACACCGTCCTTATTCTTGTAGAAAATGATATCGCCTTCGTCTTCAATAAAGAGACATTGCGTAAACGACCGATATAAGGCGTAGAAGGACGGCTAGAAAGAAACCTCGTAATCAGCATGGACTAGTTTGACATTTAGTCCGAGCATACCGTTGAATCGTAGTTGTAATCATCTTTTAAGACAGACTTGACTGCTTTTGTGATTTCAGGGCCGTTATCTGCACATTCAAATGGAGTTTAATAGAGTGATAAGCACAGCAGTTCGATTTAGCTTACAGAATGGAGCGCGAAGGAAGAAATCTAAGGACGAATTTCAGTGCGAGCGGACGGAAGGATCAAATTCAGGCTTACGATGAGCGACATGGTCATGACTGATGTTATGGAAGAAGAATCGACCCATCCATCCGAGCAAGGGCCTATCAACGGTAGCAACGGCACCACGAAGGAAGGACCATTCTCCCTTTCTGTAATGGGGGATGGAGGGGTCGGAGTGATGCAAGAAAGTGAACATGACGATCCAATGATTCACGAACTTAGAATAAAATGCTTCAGCTTGAGAGATACTCGAATTTTGAGTTCCTTACCAGGTATGGGATAAGGTAGTACCAAAAGAAGAACTCCCTGCCCAGATAGTAGAGAATGGCTGCCATGGAGCCGATGCCAACATTCGACATGAAGATTGAGAAGCCTATAGCACAATTTGGGTAAGAGGTGAATTCGACGTGACAAATGTCAATAAATTACGTTGTTCCTTCTTGAATAATGGCGAGTTCGGGTTGAAATGATTGGTTCCAGGGGGGTACATGGGGGATCCCATGGTGTTTTGTCTGTCGAGGAAATTCAATACGATTTACACGCAGAAAGATCGAGCCAACTCACGCAAGATAAATCCACCAACCGCTGTGAAATTCCGAGTTGAGTCACTCTCTTTGTATTGAACTTTAAAACAGACTCACAAGCCTTGCATAATGAACATTCGGAAGAGGGTGTATAGTGGGGTTTCCTCAAAAATCTCCTCGTAATCTTGTCTTGCCGCTTTCTTCTCGTCAGGTAGGCTGAATTGGCTGCGGGTGTATGGTACGTAGTTTTCATCCCGTTCCATCGAAGCCGTTGCTTTCTGAAAATTAGAAGTCGGTCTCCGAGCGTGAGATGTTATGTTATCAGAGTAACTGCTTACATGGTGAGCATGATGTGTCGAGCGCCAAGAGAAATAAGGGATAAGCAGATACTGTGGAGATTCAGTACTCCCACTTCTCATTTAATCACTAAGAACGCACTGAGTGAAGCAAAAATCCAACCGTGTTGTTGACCTTATTATTCTCGTAGAGTGACGTATGACCTGCATCATGGCCTTTTCCCTCAAATGTTAGCCGGTACAATGATGAGAGATTGTTGGAGAAACGGCTGGCTTACCGAGGCAGAAAATCCCTGCACCAACAAGACCCTGGAACCACCAATAAAATAGCCACATTGATGCTTTCAGCGCTGTCTTCTGCCATCCCTCCGTAACGTAACCCCCAAAGTTGCTCTGGGCGAGTGGTGTAATTGAATAAGCAAACTTATACAGAAGCGAGGCGAAGACAATGTCGCGAATAACGTATAGAGTTGCTTTACCCTGGTTCTCTGGAAGATGAGGGGCAATATGTGAGTCTCGCGAATCAAATGTCAGGCGAACTGGCGTACTCTTGAGAAGGTGTTTGGGTACGGCGTCATGAATCTCCTTCAAGGTTACAGTCGGGGGAGCGAACGGCTTCTTGAGTCTTCAGAATGCATCAGACAAAGTCGGAAAGTCTATGAAAGCCAATGCGCACCGTTCCTCATATTCAGGCCCGTTTCCGAAAAAAACCATCTTGAAAGGGAGAGGGGATAAGGTCAACCAGTAAATGCAGTATCTACTGGGGCCAGAGAGTCAGAAGAGGGGGCTTCTCTCAGGTCTTGCAACGGGCCCAAGTATAAAACGGTCAACGGCGATTCGCGATAACAGGGGATCCACGGGCCAAACCGACGGGCTAGGTCGACTGTAGACACGCGGTAACGCCTGATAAAGGCGCAGATCTCAGAAGCACGGGTTCGAGGTAAACCATTCTCCGCAATTCAAAACGGACCAAATCATAAATGGCACGGAGTGAAGTAAATCCTTTGTTTGTGTCTGGCGTCCCGTCCTCTTGTCGTCGTGAGAAACGTTCGACGAACCCACTGCGTGGCACACGGGGTTTGTCCTATGGAACTACGATTTCCGGTGGATTTCCGGACGATATCGTCGGCGCATTTGGTCCTTCCAAGGAATCCGAGCCCCCAAAGAGCGCCGTGATGATCAAATATACCTCCGACATGAGGCACTCGGCTAGAACTGGCCCCCTCAGTTGGCTCAAAATAACCGCTGGACATGGACAATAATCTGGGGAAAATTCGGTGTCTAACGGAGAACCGCCGGGCCTCCAAGGTGGATAGAACGGTCTGTGAGAGCCAAGCAGCAGTGATTTTCAGAAGTCAAGGACAGGTAACTTGGGGACGCTCGCGGTCAAGTGTCAAAAGCAAACTCGGATCCATCAGGTGCGAGTAAGTGAGAATCCAAAGTTGAATCGACCTGGTCCGCCTTTTGTTTGTACCTGCTGTGACCTATAAAAATGACCCTCAGCAGTGTGGTGACTATTCTACCCGTCTTACCTTCTGGTTTACGAGGAAGACGTTCTCCACCCCTCCCCAGAGTACCAGTTACTCCTTCTCCAGTACTCGGGTTCATTTCGGAAAGCGAGGTTGCGAACTACAGGACACCCCAAGCTGGTGGAACCCTCCTTTCACCCCGATAAGTAGTAGTGGGTTATGACATTATATTTTGGCAGAAGTCTTGCATTTTGCCCCAGCCTCGAGGCCGACTATTCAGTGGAAGGAAGGAAAGAAGTTCGATATACTGAGGTTGTTTACAGTCATTGTTGTCTCTATTGTCTGAGCTATCGAACCAACACGCCGCTCAGCTCGAACGACGTCCAGCTCGAAGGAAGCTCGGTTCTGTTTCCAACTTCCATCTTGATGATCAGAACAACCTAAAAAGTTAGATCTGATTTCAGGAAATTCATTTTTTCACGAGCCACACCAGGCTGCTGATTTTATCGAGTTTGCACCTCACATCAATTTGAATGATGTAGATCAAACCCATAATCAAAACTGGTTTTAGCCTTGAGATGTTGTGAACGATTTTGATTCTACAGTTGAGGTCGCTGCGACCGGTGGACGGTTGACCATGATGCAACGTTTTTATCCATGATCAAGGAAGCACGCAGAGACAAATATGGATAAGCAGAGGCTTGCTGTATATCCATTGAATCACGGTATATCTTTCGATAGCTCATTTCGACAGCAAGTCAGACACCAGCGAGAAAGAGGGAGAGAAATAAAGGAGTATATAAACGATTATAAAACAAGAAGGCAAGCAAACCAAAGCAACGTAGACGGACGCCCAGTCCTCCTTCTACTCCACCCACCAGGATCTATCATCGTTATCTATACCACGCCGCACCTAGACGAGACGAGACAACAACAAAGGGAACAGACAACATACGTCTCGTCCACAGTCGCGTACATCGTCACGCCGCACCACGGTGAATCAGCACCCAGCATGGGGCGAGAAACACACCTTCAGCTCCACACACCAGCCCCAATGTCCATCTTTCGAGTCAGAGTACATACATGCTATACATTCCGTCCGTCCGTTTGCTCTTTCATTAATTCTTTTGTTCCAATGGTCCATTGGTATGGCCTGGGAATGAGAGCACATTATTAGAAAGAGATTTTTAAGCGCTGGCATTAGCCTTTGCCCGAGCAGCCATCTGTTGCCTTGTCAGTATGCGCATGAGTGATATTTTAGGAATCAACCTACCAGGTTGAGAGCAGACCCAGCCTTGAACCACTCGATCTGTCCCTCGTTGAAGGAGTGAGCAAGAGAGATCTCCTACAAAACGAAGGCGATCGTCAGTGGTGATCATAGAAATACAATCGCGAACTCACATCAACACTACCATCCTCATGACGGGCAACAAGCGTCAAGTTCTTTCCAGGGGCAAAGGTCTCAACGCCGAGAATGTCGACCTTATCAGTACCCTTGACCTTATCATAATCAGCAGGGTCCGCAAAAGTCAACGCGAGCATGCCCTGCTTCTTCAAGTTGGTCTCGTGGATACGAGCGAAAGAGCGGACAATGACAGCAGTGCCTCCAAGGAAGCGAGGCTCAAGGGCAGCGTGCTCACGGGAGGAGCCTTCGCCGTAGTTGTGGTCACCAATGACGACCCACTTGCGACCAGCACTGCGGTAGGCAGCGCCGACTTGAGGAACGCCGCCCCACGAGCCATCAAGCTGGTTCAGGACCTTGTTGGCCTCGCCATTCTCGGCGTTGATAGCGCCAATCAGGCAGTTCTCTGCAAATAGATATTCAGTCATCCAGCAGAAGGCAATAAGTGACGAGACTGACGAGAAATGTTTTCGAGATGCCCACGGTATTTCAACCAGGGTCCACCAGCAGAGATATGGTCAGTGGCTATCCAAGGAATTATTAGGAGATGGACTATTTTAAGGATAGACATTGAAAACGTACTGCATTTGCCCTTGACCTTAATCAAGACAGGGAGGTCTTTAGGGTCCTTACCATCCCAAGGGGCGAAAGGTTGCAAGAGTTGGAGACGGTCACTCGTAGGCTCCACCTTGACTTGAACGGAGACACGATCCTCGGGAGGGGGTTGGAAGGTGTCCTGTCCTGGGTCATATCCACGAGGAGGGAGCTCGAAACCGGTTGGAGGAGAGAATTTGAAGGGTTTGCCAGAGGGAGTGGGAAGAGTGTCGGTAAGAGGGTTGAATGAGAGTGAGCCGCCGAATGCAAGGGCGGTGACGAGGTCGGGCGAGGCGACGAAGGCGTGCGTCGCAGGGTTGGCATCATTACGTCCAGTGAAGTTACGGTTGTACGAGGTTACGACTGAAAAAGAGATTGTGAGCATAACGTTTAGACAGAGGCATACCCATACGCACTGGTGTTGGCCTCGCCCTTCTTAACGTCTTTCCTGTCCCATTGACCAATGCAGGGTCCGCAGGCATTGGCGAGAACGATTCCTCCAGCATTTTCAAATGCCTCGATTTGACCGTCACGGGCAATGGTGGCACGAACTTGCTCGCTTCCAGGTGTAATGGTGAACTTGGATTTGAGCTCAAGCCCAGCGCCCTGAGCTTCCTTGACGAGTGAAGCCGAACGGGACATATCTTCGTAGGAAGAGTTGGTGCAGGAACCGATAAGGCTGACCTTGATCTCATCAGGCCAGTTGTTCTTCTTGGCCTCAGCTGCGAGCTTAGAGATCGGGGTGGCGAGATCCGGAGTGAAAGGGCCGTTGATGTGGGGTTCGAGTTCCGAAAGATTAATTTCGACAACCTCATCGTATTCTGCGCCTTCGTCTGCCCTGAGGTTGTGTGCAAATTGCTTGGCGTAGTTGGCAATGTCCGGTCGTTTGGTAGCGTTCAGGTAGTCGACCATGCGGTGGTTAAAGGGGAACAGCGAAGTCGTCGCACCGATCTCAGCACCCATGTTACAGATAGTAGCCATACCGGTGCAGCTGAGAGACTCGACACCAGGGCCCTTATACTCGATGATGGCGCCGGTTCCGCCTTTGACAGTGAGAATGCCGGCAACTTTGAGAATGACATCCTTAGGAGTGGTCCAGCCGCCAATCTTGCCCGTGAGGTTAACACCAATGACCTTGGGACACTTGAGCTCCCAAGGAATACCAGCCATGACGTCAACGGCATCGGCACCACCGACACCGCAAGCAATCATACCGAGACCTCCAGCGTTGGGTGTGTGCGAGTCCGTGCCAATCATGAGACCACCGGGGAATGCATAGTTTTCAAGGATGATTTGGTGAATAATTCCAGAGCCGGGTTTCCAAAAGCCTAAGCCGTACTTGGCTGTGGCGGTAGCCAAAAAGTCGTACACTTCCTTGTTGATAGCGATAGCGCGCTCGAGATCCTTGACACCGCCGACTTGAGCCTCAATCAAATGGTCGCAATGGACGGTGGTGGGCACGGCAGCGGTATCCATTCCAGCCGACATGAATTGAAGGAGAGCCATCTATAAATTACGTCAGAGGTGCAAAGAGATAAGACACTGGAGAGCCAACGCACTTGAGCTGTAGCATCCTGGCAAGCAACTCGCTATATGAAAGCGTTAAAATTGGTGGGTCTGAAGTAGAGAGGAAGAAAACTTGCGTCTGGGCGGAGCTTAAGATAGCTGGTTCCTCGGACAATGTCCTGGTTGGCGGCATCGTCAAGATGACCGTACAGGATTTTCTCGGAGAGCGTTAAGGGGCGTCGAAGCCTGAGACGTACTTGAGCACCGTTGCAACAAAATGTAACGTAAAACGCACCTATCGCGGACGGTAACAAGGTTATCCTCGATGCGCTGGTAGTTGATATATGCGCCTTTTTCGAGGAGAGACATGGGGACTTTGGTGTCGCCAATGCGAGGAGCAGCGGTGGCCATGCCCTTGGCAATATGCCGCAGGGCACGGACCACTTCAGCGGTCTTGTTGGTGATGTTGAGCATCGCTCCAACGACGAAGAGGATGAGGTTGTGGAGAAAGGAGGAGACCGGGAATGAACAATTTTATGTCAATCAACCACGTGAATACACCGCCTACAAAGGCCCGACCAGCCAATCGTAATTCTGCTTTTACTCGACTCGCTGCAACCTTGTTCCCGCTCTTTTGCCGCTCTCTGTGAACCTCTGCGACCTCAGATGCCTTTCTGAAGGCCAATTTGACAGTAATTCTTGCAGTTGTACTGATTTTCTTGTTTTTCGCCAGGTATACGGGTTCAGAGGACGTTCATTCCATCGGATTGTATCCGTTGACATGAGAGGTGGGTGACTCATATAGTTGACCTGCAGACCCATCCACCGGCTAAAAGACCGCGCCTTAGGTCGACCTGCAGACCTGATGAGTAAATGACTTTAAGTTTTAGTTACCCCCTACGAGTACGACGTCGGACTTCTTCGGACACCTGGGATGAATGAATGGTCTCCAGACCACATACCATACCAAACATCCAATTACCGACTCGCTTCAGCCCCACTCCTTAGTAATTTCAACCGTTATCTTCATTTCATACCGGATCTTTCAACGCCCACCGGTATGAATTTACATGCAACGCGCGTCCATTGGCGGAGACCCCGGTTCAATTGTCTCGATGATCGCATACCACTGGCTCCGATTGATATTGCTACACCCCCAGGGTCCATGCGCCTCTGAAGTTGCAACATCCAGATATTCGTTTTAATTTACAGTTTGGTTATACGGCTGAACCATGCTGATGCTCGGTTCAAAATAATATTCCCCTCTGCGTGAGCGAGGAATTTCTGCTCATACAACGTCACCGATTCAACATCGCAACGCCAGCCACGTACTTATCGCCTTGACTAGTGACGAGCAGGAGTGTCACCGACTTTCTGCGAAGCCTACAGATTTTCAGATTATCTCGGAAAGATTGCTTCCGTGGTTCTGTTACAACCAAGATTAAATATTCTAGGTGTGGAGACCAAGCGCCGTAATATGATGTTGGTTTTGGGGGTTCCATTCACCTTTTGAGCAAAGCTTAGGATGTCAACTTGCCAGAGAATCCACATTCGATGGAGGAGTATACTACTTTTTCTTTGACGAATGACAGATGATCCTGGTACTAGTGCTATAACATCGAGCGTAACTATATTAGTACTTCAAATGCTGTTACTATCTAGAACCCGATAAAAAGGGTATGAACCCTCAAGCGCTTTCCTGTTCAACTTCGGTAGTAACTGGAGTAATGATCCGGATATTTTCTTCCACATGAGCGGATACAGGCCGATGAACGACACCTGATGGTGGGGGAATTGTTGTTGTTGACTCTATTCCTTGTGCAACCCGTCGGACAATCATGAGGGGAGATATGGCCTGAAATTTGAATCAAGTCCACCTTGCATCAAGCATCGAAAAATAAGTGCTCACACAGATATGTGGGAGGAGAAACAATGGAATGTATCGTGCGCTATATCCAGTGGCAAATATTATCGTATTGGCTGCAAGTTCGATGACCGAGGCGAAAGATGGCGCTGGCAAGTCTGGATGTGATGCTTCTTAGTTGGCGAGGAAGCAGGGTGTCACATTTTCGCAATAAATACATCTGTACATCGGATTGACGCTCACGGCTCCTTGAGTACTAAATGCGACCGAGATGGAGAGAGTTTATGGCTTCACTGCGATTTTGCATCTGACATGCTGGTCATGATCACACATCGGGGTTGTGGGACTGGAATTTTCATTTCCTGCCAGAAGTGAGAGATGGGTTACAACGACCTTGGCCCTCAGACGACGAGAGAGAGAACCCGTTTGGGACGCTGGCAGAGATTTGTGAGACGAGGAACTTGTCGAAGTTGACGAGTGACGAGGTTCAAATTTGTCCTAGTCCTAGGGTTGAAGACGAAGGTTGTGGTGGGATCAAATTTGAGTGACGAAGGTTGGCGACTGTAACAAAGTAGTTCAACGGTAGTGGGTGCGACGAAGATGAGGCTTGAGGTTAAAAAAAGCCTTTGTCTAGCTGGTTTGCAGAGAAGTTCAGGGTGGAAGGGATTGCGTGTCATAGTTGAAGACGATGCCAATGTTGTCTCGTCGGCGTTGGTAGTACTGGGGGCAGCATAGCCATCGCCTCCTCCAGCTATTATTCACTTTCACTGACGCAATTGTCATGAAGATATGGCCCATCATCATCTATAACATAAAACTATCAAATGGAGTTGCAATTCGATGTTCAAGAAAAAGCTTACTTCAAGGTTTTACAGTGTTCCAACAGCGAAGCTATATCCTTCGCAATTTCGAATCCGTATTCAGCCTTCTCGCCTTTCCGTTCCAGGATCCTCCTATTTCTCTGCATTGACGAGTTCCAATCCTCCGAATATTGATCACCAAACACTTCGTCAACACCTTTCTCTCTTAGTGTCGGATTGATCCTTAGCATTTCTTCAGAAGCCGCCACCTTCTTCACCAAGTCCTCCACGTCCTCACAAACTGACATTTTCGTACTCCCAATTATATTTTTGACCTCTTTTTCGAATCGTTGTCGCCGCTGCTCCTCTACATCGAGGGATGATCGCAAGGTGCTCGCTAGTAGAACATCCACATATCCTGCCACTCTATTTCGCTCATCCTCGACCATTCCGCTCAATGCATTAGCCGTCTCTGCCCGGAATGTAGATATCTAGACAAGATGAAGTAATGAGAGGTTATGATAGAAGTGCATCAGAACATTAACGTTAAGGTCCTTACCAGATCGATATATTCATCACATAACCAGCCAAGTGCAGCTGCTCGATTAAGTTTCTCTTGCACCTGCTTTTGCTTCTCCTCTATCATTCGACGAGCCTCATCCAAGGTTCCTCCACCAACAGTGTCAGTCTTCGGTCGAAAACCAAGTTTAGTATCTGCACGTCGGCGCGCCACGTCCACCAACTTTTGTCTGGCAAAGATATTAGGTATATTCCTAATCCCTCAAAAAAGTAGGACTATGCTCACTTCATTTTGGCAACCCCCGTGTTATCACGTACCCCAAGACGCTTCAAAACCGCCTCCAGTCTCTCATCTACATAGTGCTTGTTTGGAGAGTCGTCATCATGTCCAGCTTGCGCGCGTTTTATATGAAGGGCGTGTAAGTTCTGTACGAATGTGATGTTACTTTATGAAGGAAAGGGCAAGGTTAAAAACCTTACTGCTAACGCTTCTGTGGTATGTCGGTACTTAGCGGCTGAGCCTTTTGATCGTTCTAAAACCGCTCTCCGGTCCAGCGTTGTGCTGCTTGCAAAAGACGCATCCTGAAATATAAACATTTGCGTAGGTCATTGAAGGGGGAAGGGGAACGCACTTTCGTGGGGCTTGGGTCACAGACACGCTGAGACTCTTGCACTGCAACATCTGTTTCTTTCCTACATTGGCCAATTAAAAAAGTTAGCGAAGAATTCTGTCCCACCTTGTATGCCATGCAGACTCACCTCAAATTCCCAATCAAGTTTCCGATTCCCTCGCTTGAACCCAATCTAGCCAACCGCAACACCTCTCTCCTCTCCAGAACGTCCATCAAGAGGGCAATGCGCCTCTTCTCATTCAATTTCAACTCCAACTCCCTTTTTTCGGCGTCTGTGTCACTGTGGTCAGCTAAAAAACAAAAGTCAACGAAAGAAACACAAATACCCAATTTCCCCATCTCTTTTCTAGCGTCGTCGTACTCTTTCCTTAAGCTTGCGGTAAGCACACGATATGCGGTTTCCCTTTTCACCAACGCATTTTTCATCGGATCGCTCAGTATATCGTCATCCATTCTGGACCTCGAACTGGGTGCTTTAATCTTGGAGGCAGGGTGGCTCTTTGCGTTTTCTCGCTCTTCCCTCGCCCTGTTGATGTCATGGGTAAGTAAGAAGCATAGAACCTCAGAAGTTACATACCTGGCAATGATCCCTCTAGTTCTTGATGCCGCCTGCCGCCCAACAAGCCTCTCGCTCAGAAAGAGCAAAGCCTCTTTGACATTCGTGCCATGTTTCATAGAAGGGTCGATAAAAAGTCTCTCAAACACTTCCATCGTAATTTCTACGGGCATACCAAGTGCTTGAAAATGATTGTATAGGGGCCTGATATCCTCCGTGGCTTCCCGTGCATCTGATGACGATTGCAATTGTGGCTTTTGTGTGCCTTTCGGTCCCAGTGGCCATGAAGAGTCCGACTTCGTAGGTTTTTTTGAAGCCATTTTGTAACGCCGAGGTTCCTATCAGTAATGCAAGTGGTTGAGATCGATGTGCAGGGTTGAGTTCAAGTTCCAACCAAAACGCGACCCCACTTTGATGGGTAACACGTGACGTGACGCGTCGCGACTGACCATTCCCCTAATTAATCGAATCGATCGTAATAATAATTTTGTAATTCTTCCTTTTCGACTTTGGAAACTCTGTGGAGATCAATGGATATGTTTACAAGACATTTGGCAAAGATCAAGTTATTTGGGGTGTCAATTGCTCTCCATAATAAAAGGATAGACTTAAGGAGCATGCTGCCGATTCAGTGCTCAGTCAAATCAGCTTTATGAATTGGGTAATATTGTACAATATATAAGTATATGCGCATCCGATACAACACTATACCGATAAATCGCCATCTCCTTGGCTTTCTGTGCTTGTCACAATATTGTGATTCCAGACAATCGTCGTCAGAACGGCCGGCTGTGTTCCAACAGATTGTCCCAGTTTTGGATCACGAAGGTTCAACATCAAACGGGAGACCATCACCGATGAAAGACTTGAAGATGACTCAGCAACACTTCATTTAAAAAGATGAAGAGTCGTACGCATTCCCATATGATGCCGTTATCCCTCGAATATATGGCTGTATGTCAAGTTTATGAAGAGCTGGCCATGCCATGGCATTGATTCAGAACTTACGGAAAATAGCTGAATAAATTTTGGATCAGAAGTATTCGCATTTTAGAAGAGGAAGGGCGAACTCGGAAATCTAAGATCCCCACAATTGCGGCTATTATCATAACTCTGCACACAATTGAGAAATCAGTGATTATTGCATTAGCTGTACGTTACTCACCCGAAATACATGGTGCCTATCAGCAAAGGAAGTTAAAATGCGTACAGACCTCCACAGTTTCTAACTCACCGTCACGAAGAATAACATTAAGAACGCTAGAAACCCCATCGCGGAAGCCAGATAAAGCCTTAAATAAAGTAAGGACAAAGATTAAAACGTCAAAGAGTAGCAGTCCAATCCATAAATGGCCAAGCTCTTTATAAAGTCGGTGAGTACATCGATAGAAAATATACCAGAAGTGGACGACTTGCGTGTGGATCTTTCGAGAGGGAAATAAATCAAGTCAGTCAACAAAATAGAAAAAGAAGGGTCACGTACGAGGGTTCATTCACAGGAAGAAGACAACCTGAGAAACCCGAACCAGGTGGCATAGTGTACGGGCTAGATGTGCCTTTCCACATTTGGTACTAGGGAAATAATTGGACTAGACAAATGTGCACCAGCTGGCTTAACCTACAAGAGTGTATATGATTTCTGCAACGGCTACGGTCCCAAGGACGGCAAGAATTCGCCACGTGCGTCCATATAACGCGTACGTTCTTAATATGAGGCAAACTACTTGCAAATGAACGTTTGAAATAAAAGTGTGTATGGTTAACGTACTCCCGATGACTATATTGCCT
Organism: Galerina sulciceps; assembly: GCA_023014345.1. Lineage (NCBI taxonomy): Eukaryota > Fungi > Basidiomycota > Agaricomycetes > Agaricales > Galerinaceae > Galerina > Galerina sulciceps. The sequence continues at coordinate 1,045,622 of JAEDXJ010000026.1, forward strand.
ATGGATACGAGGTATTTGTGAAACTTGGTCAAGCCCACACAACTAAACAGGAAGATGAGGCCTCCACTTTGGTGGGAAGTCGCGAGCTTACATCTGACTCGGACAATACAATTTCAATTTACAAAAACTTGGGAATATAGACATGGTTTGCCCACCTGAATATGACTTGCATCCGATTCCGCCCAGAAAACTTGCAAAATGACAGGTATGTGCCCAAACAGTGTCAAGTATCTGTTTAAGTAAAACATGATTGACGCAAAGGAAATCTTGCGTTTGGCAGTCCAGTATCGGCTGTATTCCGCCGGAAGCGTCAAGAGATAGTCATAGTAGATGATAGCTTGATGTTACGTTCAACCCTTTTGCGTGGTTGGATCTGAAAAGTGACCCACCAAAATAAGATGCCGATACGCAATGATGGATGAATCTTGAGGTGAAATTTAAGTACGTACTGAATGTGGCTTGCTCAAACTGACACTTACGCTTGCTTGTGCACTGAAACAGCCTGGGAGTTATCCATTTGGGATATAAAAGTTGGGGACCGCAGGTGTAGGGACTGGTCAATCTTGAGACGCGATTGCGACAAAGCTGCTATCTTTTATACATCGAGGATATGATACCGTGCCAGGACAGCTGTTGGCTTTTTGGAAGGCAGATCAGGCGAAGGAGCCCCTTAATAGAGGAGGGAAACCGTGAAACACGAGTAGAGGAGTCGCAAGATAAAACAAGAACATATACCTTCCGCTCCTTCCCCCCATACTGACAGGGAATGACGTTGTCCCGAGGCTTGCCCGATCCAGTACTAGAGTTCTTCATGGTCAAGTAGTTTAGCAGTTGCATTGTGGTTCTATTCAGAATCAGACATGCCCCGTAAACAACTCCAAGAATGGCGATGTACTTCAACTGAGGGTTAATTCGAAGTTTCAAAGCTTTAGGGAGCAAAACGTACCTCCGAAAACTAATGGCGCGTGATCGACAACTGAATTGGAAGCGATTCTCGAGGCTATACTTGTATTGTAGCATCAGTAGTATCTATCAGTATCAAATGATTGGGTTGAACCTGACCGAACTTGCAGGCTGGAAGGACAAACATCGGAGGCAGTGTTATCAATTGATCAAGAAACACCGGTGGAAGGACTATCAGCCACCTTTATAAATTGAAGATACCGACTGTTAAAGAGTGAGGATAGCCCCGAACGAAAGTGTACCGGGGTTGGTTTCGCCAAAATTCATCAACCAGTCAGGACGGGCAAATTCAGATATCAAATTTCCTGAACATACGTACAAGCTTACAGCATCCGCGCGACAAGCCCTACTATACTGCATTCTGTTTTGGATGATAGCCACTGTCCACTTGGAGGTCATTTCACATAGCAGCGGTCCTCCGCTGGACAGAACTATGCACTCTCCAGCCGTCCATTCTGATGCGGATACGATAGAGCCTAGACTCTTTCCGCAGGGTATATCTATTTGCATAGCCAAGTTAAGCGATCTTCAAATTCAACCGACGAGATACAAGCCGCCAACAAAAATCCGAGTCCAATTTGGCAGTGTCAATTTGCAACGGTGTGACAGCAGAGAGTTTTATCGCAGGCCTTGGCCCCTCCTAAGGAAGCATTACGAAAGTTGTTCAAGTCATGGAATGTTTTGGAGACGATGAGTCCATGAGTTGTATGACAAGAAAGTCAGTCAGAAAAACTTAGATGTGGCGGGAGTCAAGCAGGAGTCAACTCAGTCAAGATCAAGTTGAACCCAACACATTTGTTGACCTTTGCTTGGCAAAATTGAAACCGTATCCCTTCCCTTGCTATGAGCCCTTCCTGATGCCCTTCTTGCCTCATTGAAGTCATTCGTCGTCCTAGGGGTCCTGCGCAGAGTTGGTGGCAAAGATGTCGCAGCAATCCCCTAGCGCAGCCCATTCTCCTATTCAGCTCTTTTCCTGATTTGTCATTGTCAACGTCAACATCGATGATTGGAAGCCGTTTATAGCTCGTGTTCGATAATTTCTCGGTGATAACAAACTTGTTACTCGACTAGCTCATGAAGAACGAGCGGGTAAGATCTGTAAACTAAGTTTTCATTTCAAGCTAACAATTCTATTCTAAAGTTGAATGTTAGCAGTTCTCCGTCCCTCTGCGATGTATGTAAAGCGATCGACTTGTCGAAGACAAATAATCGAGAAGCGGCAAATTACCCACTTGGAACTTGGCGAGATGTAAGGCGGAAGGCAAATGAACACCCCCACTGCCCATTTTGTGCTTTGCTGTGCTCCTTCGGCAGAAATTATTCGGACTGGCATCCGGCGTCTATCAAATGGAATGCGAATGGAGGTTTCTTTGTCAACCCTGACAGCGACTCTTTGGCATTCTTGAACGAGGAGACTGCGAAAACGCCTCACGGATGTGCTCGTGCAATGCGATCGGTCATCGACCCCATTCTCATCAGGAAGTGGATTCAGTTGTGCGAAGTCCACCATGAGGAAAGCTGCGCGCCGAAGCGTAACGTTATTAGGACACCAGAAGGCAACCCGGGGGTGAAGGTGCTACGCGTCATCGATACACAAGATCAATGCATTGTTGAAGCTGTCCCGGGTGTTCGATACATTGCCTTAAGCTACGTCTGGGGTCCAGTCGTGCCCTCTGTCCAGTTGCAGCAGCGTACTATCGAGGAATTGAGTACCCCAGGTGTACTACTCAATCTTCGACAACAACTTCCCAAGACGATAGGCGAAGCCATCGATCTGGTACAGCTCATCGGCGAACGGTACCTGTGGGTGGACAGTCTCTGCCTCATTCAAGACGACGACGACGATATGCTCGACGGCATTGCTCATATGGATCTGGTTTACCAGTGTGCAGTGTTAACCATTATCGCGGATCACGGTGTAGACGCCAACGCAGGCTTACCTGGATTGCATCCTGGATCTCGAGATCCGAAGCAGGAGATCGTCGAGGTCCAGCCTGGTATCAAAATGACATTCACAACAAATGTGCACAATGCCATGGAATGTCGGAAATATCAAAAGTGCCTAATCAGGTCCCACGCTGATTAGGCACGATTTTCGCCTAATCAGGGGGCTATTTTTACCTGATCAGCCCCGACTTCCTGATCGGGTTGACCGAGATAAGATCAGGCTGCGTCACAGACCGTCACATCTGTCAGTAATTAGGAATTGTACGAATTCGCAGCCGATACAAGCCACAGGCGCTTTTAGTTACACATATGAGCGTCAAAACCAACTTGCATACATGTTAGCTATACAATGAGCCCAAAAATTTGTTATACGACCAAGAATTGACGGAGATACATCCAAATTCGTGAATTTGGTCGGAATTCGGCGTGTTCCAACCGTTCCAGCGTGTTGTAGGACGATCTCTATTATCATTTTGCCGGGATTTGCTATTGTAAAGGGTAGGCACTTAAATTTATATTGTAATTGACGCAACAGACCAGTTTATCAGTGACTTGAAATCAGAACAACCAGTGGCTCAGAAATGATGGTATTTGGGTAGGACCTGCTAGGATTTAGATATTTCTCTTATGTATTGTATTAAAATCATGTTCTATAGAGATTATTAACAAATCTTGACACAATACTACGTATTTTCTTATGTTTAGCTTTATAAATGGCTAGTGCGTCGCAAGGTCCTAAATTTCGGTGCAGACGGGATTGTGTAATAAAATAGTTATTTATGCTCGTGTAAATACACGCATTCAAAAGCTAATTAAAATACCTACCGAACGCGTCCTTAAACTAGGGAAACTGTCCACTCGACGTTGTGTAATCGTGGATTGACTTGCGGCCGCGCGAGCGTGCACCGGACTTAGAGGAAATTCACTCAGTTACCAAATCGGTTTAGCGCCCTTTATATTAACCTTATTTATGATATCTAATATAAGCTACGTAGTCTAACGGTAAGTGCGTTTGCCTGAGTTGAATTACGTAAGTCTCTTCTGTAAGGGCGGTGGTTCGATTCCAGGTAAGAGCAGGTAATAATAACGATCAGTTAGGTAACATGGGAATTAATTAATCTTTTGGCCACCGTGACCCGACCAGCCTGATCAGACCATTTCCGATGCTGTCACTCTCTGGAATCCAGTCACGCTCAGCCTAATCAGGCTGATCAATTCTCCCTGATCTGGCATGATCATGATCTCGGAGCCTGGGCGGCCTGATCGGCCTGATTAGGCGGTTTTAGGATTTCCGACATGACGGTGCACACAGTTCGCGTGGGTGGACGTACGTCAAATGGTTAACTTATAACCTAACAATATTTTGAAACTGTCTCTAGCATGCAGGAGTTGGTCCTTTCGCATCGTACTCTGATTTTTACGAAGAAACGAGTTTATTTTCGCTGCCGAGCAAACTGCTGGAGCGAGGACACTATTTACGACAATTTTCCTCTGGCCATCAACCAGTCGACATCCAGCCACATTACAGATTTTCTAGCCGATAGCGAAAAAAATCCACTAGACGCTCACAATGCTCAGCTCTTTCGCTATTCATATCGCAAATTCACGAAGGAAACCGATGTAATCCACGGTTTTACCGGAATTCTCCACTTTTTGTCGACGAAAATCAAATCTGGGCTCCTTGAGGGACTCTTCACATCTTGCTTCGACGTCAGTTTGCTTTCTTGGGATAGAGCCCCTCGTGCTTCCGTTCCAGGACGCCGCAGAGCGTTTCCGAGCTGGTCATGGGCAGGATGGCGTGGACTCAATGATGGCTATGGCGGTTTTTGTACCGACGTCAATTCTTGGCTTCAGACGATGACTTACATCGTATGGTATAAGCGTAGTCCAGGAACAGCGAAGCTTGAATTGGTGTGGGATGTTCACTCGCAGCCCAAGTATGACAAGCCAGAAGCGTATCATATAGGTTACAGTCCGAATTCGACCGATTCTTATGGCCGCATCACCGACGGGTCGTTGGAGAACCTGCGAACGAAGCCCGACGAAGAGGATACACTGCGCGCAAAGGTTATCCGTGAAGAGCTGGCGAAGCGCAAGTATCATTTTCTGGATTTTTTTGCCCATGTGGTTTTTGCCCAAGGATTTGCCAATCCGGACAGAGCAACAGATTGGGCGATGGTACACAAGATATTAGGCGCCGGCGGAGAAATATGTGGCGGAATCAAGTTTGATGACCCCTCATTGGTGAAGAATGTCCAAGGACCACATGAACTCGTACTCCTCTCCAAAGTGGATCGATATGATGGATTTTTTGGAGACGAGATTACACACGAACGACCGATTTATTGGGTTATGCTCATTTCGTGGCAGGAAAAACAGGTGATAGCAGAGCGAAGGGGGCTGGGGTTTCTCTTTCAGGACTCTATGGAGCGTCTACTCCCTCCGGGGAAAGTTTGGAAAGAAGTTGTCCTGGCTTAAGTAGTCTTCCTCCATCTTTCCTGCTGCGCTTTCTCTTCGTTAACTCATTTGCATTTGTCCATACCCTGACACGTCCAACTGGATAACTTGGAAAAGAAGTTATCCTAGAAATCTGCCGAGTTGGATTATTTTAAATGTCTATTCTCGCAGTCATGGACCCTTTTCAGATTGAAACAGTTTCCGCTTTGGAGGTAAATTTGGACCCCTCACCGTCCTCAACCCTATTCAGAACCATCTGACAAGATCAATTGGAATTTGGACGCCGCTTATCGACATGATGACTTCCAGTCAAAACGCATCGATAACCAAAGAAAGGGTACAAAATGGATGACCAGGTAAAAGTACCACACCAACATTATTTTTGTTTATCGTGCTGATAATTCTCCAGGTCACTCAGATTGCTCCCCTTTGTGATATCTGTCAATCGCTTGACCTACCGCGCACCAACAACCGTGAACCGGCCAGATATCACCTCGGGACCTGGGGCGACGTAAGGCGAAGGGCAAATGAGCGTCAAGGATGTCCCTTTTGCGCTGTGATGTGCTCGTTCAACAATCGCTTTTATGGTTCGTACGATAGCGCCGAAGCCACCATCGACTGGAAAGCGGGAAGGGGGTTTTTCTTCAACACAGAGGGGGATACTGTAGGATTTATGAACGAGGACACCGCGATATCGCCCATCGGGTGTGCACGTGCAGTCCATTCGCACATCGACCCCAGTCTCATCAAGAAGTGGCTCAAGTTGTGCGAGAATTGTCATAAGGAAACATGTACGCCTAAGGACAGTGTCATAAAGACCGGGGAAGACGAGGTCGGAGTGAAGGTGCTGCACCTTATCGATGCTGAGAGTGAGTGTATAGTAGAAGCCATGCCCGGAGCTCGTTATGTTGCGCTAAGCTACGTCTGGGGCCCGGTCATCCCCTCCGTTCGGCTGCAACGCCAAAATGTCGCGAAATTGAGCACTAAGGGGGCACTGCGTAGCGTTCGAGAGCACCTTCCGAAGACGATCAACGACGCAATCGACCTGGTAAAGCTTATCGGCGAAAGGTACCTCTGGGTCGATGTGCTCTGCCTGATTCAAGACGACGAGGAGAACATGCTGGACGGGATATCGCACATGGATCTGGTGTACCAGTCCGCAATACTCACTATCATTGCCGCGCACGGGGAGGACACGAATGCAGGCTTGCCCGGTTTGCGTCCTGGGTCTCGGGATGTAAATCAAGAGATCATTGAGATTCTACCAGGAATCAAAATGACGACCACGACTGGTGTGTACAACGCGATGAGTCGGGAGAGTTCTGAGAACGCGTATACCACTCGTGGGTGGACGTAAGTGAACCTCCCATTCCTTTCGAGAAATATTTGAACCGAAAAATACCTCTCCTCTCAGCTTGCAGGAGCTCGTCCTCTCGCACCGCACCCTGATCTTCACGCAAGAGGGTATCTACTTCCGCTGCCGCGGGAACTGCTGGAGCGAGGACACGATATACGACAACTTCCCCTCCGCCGAGAACATCGTCCTGCACTCCGGCAGCGGCATAGAATTTCTATCCGACGACGAACCCGCGCCTCTCCCCGCGTTCACCGCCCAGATCTTCCGCTACGCCGACCGCAACCTCACCAAGGAGTCCGACACCATCCACGGGCTCACGGGCATTCTGCGGTTCCTGTCTGTGCAGATGAGATCGGGGCTCCTGGAGGGCCTGTTCACGGCGGCCTTTGATGTGAGCTTGCTCTTCTGGGACAATTTTCAGGGGGTTTGTCCGGCTGGACGCCGGGCAGGGTTCCCGAGCTGGTCGTGGGCGGGGTGGAAGGGGATTAGGGATGGGCATGGGCGGTTTTGTGTGTCTTCTGAAGATGTTAATACCTGGAGAGAATTAGCCCAAGAAGAGGAAAATCTCTTTACTTTTTAATGGGAATTTTTCGAAATAGGCGCTAGCCGAAACCTTCGAGTTTGCCAAAACGAGTAACACGTGTCGATTTTTTTTCTTCTCCCGCGGCGTTCGCCTGTAGAATGATGGCGCCGCCCAAGCGTACAAGACTACAAGTCTTAGCACTGCTAGAGAGAAAGAGACCAAGAAGACAAAGATCCCAGGACCTATTTTTCGAAGAACTTTAGGCGCCAAAAAGATGTCGCGTTACGCTTACTGAGTAACGGCTAGCTTTTTCTTTCCCTAGGAGTTTTCTTGGTGCAGGACAGTTGCACCCACGTGCACGGCACACAAGCCTCGACGTATTCGAACAAAAAGACTCTAAGAAGAGAAGGATTCCAGAACCTCATCCTGGTATATTTCGAAATAGGCGCCCATTTACACAAAAATCCGAGGGATCGCTTGACGCTTACCGCTTATCGATTAACAACCTTTGTTCTCAAAGACGAAAATTTAAAAACAGCATTTAAAAAGCATTCTAAATACAACCAAGATAGAGATAGATATAAGGGTGTTAAAAAAAAAGGAAGCAAGAAAGACGGGGGGCGGTGTAAATGTCCTTTATTTGAAACAGTGAAGTAAATTTCTAGCTCATCGACGTCGACGCAGCGGATGCGGCAGTGGACGAGGATGCGGATGAGGATGAGGATGTAGATGCGGATGCGGACGTCGTCTGACCAGGCGCGATTTGCTCCGCGCGACCATCTTTCCTGCGGATTGGTTCTCTCAAAAGCGAAAGCGCTCACCACCGGCTGTGAAAGTGTGGTGGGTCTTGCACCCTATATAAGTCTCTGTTCACTAGGTTATATTACTTATCTACCCAGCCTTCGTCTTCCTGGGCTATTTTTCTTTCTTCCTTTCTTTTTTTACATGGTTCACTCTCCGTTGGGGTGGTCACCAGAGTTGCATCTATGGTGCACAAGCCTCGGCGCATTGAGAGAATGAGTCCAAGGGACACAGGATTTCATCGTTTAAGGCCAGGACCTATTGCGGCGTCTTTCAAAATAGGCGCCCAACCAACCATTCATGAGAGGGTGCTTACCGCCTACCAAGTAAAACCTTAAATCTCAGAGCCCAATCCAATTCCAAAAAAACATCTAAAATGACTAAATGAAGCAATCTAAATACAACCAAGATACAGCTAGATAGATATCAGATGGAAAAAACAAGCAAGAAAGCGGAGCGAGGTCTGGACATTCTCTATCTAAAAATGAACCCTCGACCGCTGGCGGTGCCATGATTGTGCTTGACGATATGGAATTTTTCTAACTCGTCGACGCCGACGTCGGTGCAGCAGACGAGGATGCAGACGAGGATGCAGACGCCGTTTGCCCAGGCGCAATCTGCTCCGTGCGGCCGTCTTTCCTGCGGATGGTGACTGAGCCGTCCTGAAAACAAGAAAATAAACTAATCAGTACTCGCTGCGACGGGAAAAAAAGGCGGGGGAAGGGAGATTCGAGCAATGGAAGGGCCAAGACCGAGGGAAAGGGGACGGGGATGGGGGAAAGGGAAGGGGAAAAGGGAAAGGAGAGGAGAGGAAAAGAGCGACTCACCGCGTTCCCGAAATACGCCGCGACCGCCATCTTGCAGAACAGCCCGACCTCGACGACGCCTGTGAGCATTTTGATCTGGGCCATGATCTGCGCGTGTTTCGTTTTTCGTGTGCGTTCATGTAGGCGAGGCGCGTAGATTCATTTGTTAGAAAATAGAAAAACAAGAGGTTGGGTTGGGTTGGGGTTGGGTGGGGTGGGGTGGGATGGGGTGGGGTGAAGTCAGCTTCGGCGGAAGGTGGAGAGGATGAAGAGGAGGAAGAGGGAAGAGAGGAGGGACGTACGACATAAGGATCGATCATATGCGCGCGGTCGAACGGCGCGTCGATGATGAAGTTGCCGTTGTCTGTTACCACGGGCCCAGCTGCGAAAAGTTATTCAAATTAGATTGGTGGTCTTTACCAGAAAAAACCAGGGCAGGGTGGAAGGAAGAAAAGGAAAAGACGAGTACCTTTCTTAACAGCCATCCTCAGCGTCGCGCGCGGCGAGCCGAGGATGTGGTGCAGGTTTTGCAGCACCTTTGCGTATGCGAAGGGGACGACTTCGATGGGCACGCCTTGGGTGAACTGTGCAAGGGGATTAAGAGGAGGGAGAGGGATTGGGGGAAGGAGCGAGGAGAGAAAAGGGCAGAGGGCGACGTACATTCGTCCCTAGGTACTGCACGTTCTTCCGGTGGTCCGCGACGAGGACGAAGCTGGGGTGCGATGCGCGTAAGTATTAGCATAAGCATTGGGATACAAGCGGGAATAGTATTTTTTAAAAAAAGAGAGAAAGCAACGCACGTCGACGCCGCCTCGGCGAGCACCTTCTCCCGCAGGTGGCACGCGCCGCCGCCTTTGATGCAGTTTAACGCGTGGTCGACTCTGTGTGTGTGGGTGGGGTAGATAAATTCGATTTAGTCGGGAGGAAGAGTGGAAGGAAGGAAGGAAGGCAACGCACTCGTCCGCGCCGTCCAGCGTGACGTCTATAGTCGGATACTGATCGACGTCGCCAAGGCCTAGGTTGGCGTCTACGATGAGCTGTTTTGATTGAAAGCCTGCGTGCATGCATGGGTGGGTGAGTTTAGCTTCAAACGGGAGAGGAGTAGCAAAGATGAGGGGAAAGACACGCACCGGTGGGGATGAACACCCTCCCCTTGTTCACCTCCGCGCCCTGCTGCACGATGCGCTCGACGACGTAGGGGACTGTTGATCCTGTTTTTGCATGCGTTAGCGGGGTTCCGAAAAGGAGAAAAGGGGATGTAGAGAACGGGTGGCACGGGGGACGTCATGAGGGAGTTAAGGCATACCGGAGCCGATGCCTATGACCTGTGTGGTTGCCGATGGGTGAGTAGAGGGGTGGGTATGTGTATGACGTAGGGTGAGAATAGGGGAAAGGAGGACGCAAGGCAATAAGAGACGCACCCGATGCTCTGGGAGGATGTGGTTATCCACTGCTTGGTACGCTGCGAGCCGTTTGGAGAGCTCGATTGGGTCCATTGGTTTTGGGGGTGCTGTAGGTGCGAGTACGAGTTCAGCTAGTGGTCGTTATGATGCGAGAGAGTGGACATGGATGGGATACACGATCAAGTTCGTGTGGTACAAGGAGAGACATGCATCGAGATCATGATCTCAGACATGTTCGAACTCGCACAATCGTAAGGGGTGGAAAGGTGGGATAGGGAAAGGTGAAAGGAGAAATGAGAAATGGGAAAGGAGAACCCACCTTGGCTGGCGGAGGCGGAGGCGGCGCTGCCTGCTGGGGGTGCAGTTTTGATAGGGGTGCTGAGGCCGACGACGGGGCGGATGCGGGCGGCGACGGGGGTCGTTCTGCGGTGTGCGGGTGGGTAGGGATGACGAAGGGTGGGGTGGTGCGGGAAAGGAGAAGAAGGGATCAGTGACGATGCGGGTTGAGGAGAAGGGTAGGGATTAGATTGCCGGTCGGTCGGTGAGGGGAGGGGAACGAGGTGAGGTCATGCGTGTATCCATGGGTTCCGGGGTAGACGGTATGCCGAGGACGAGAGATGCGATGTGAAGGAGAGGAGAGGAGCGACGAAAGGTAAAGTCAGATAGAGTTAGAGACAGAGAACCTCGCCACATCCAGCGAAACCTCGGACTCACGGGACATCAGAGTGGATCTGCGATGGGAGGGGCATCTTGCGATTGCTGCTGCTGCTGGCGTTCCGTAGGTGTAGGTGGTGGAAGAGGACACGTCGATTGCAATTGCTTGCGAGGGGTAGGCGCATAGATTTAAATAAAATCGCAGTCCAGCCTGGTCACTCGGTCCGTTCCTCACCGATGGCCAACGTTTCTCAATGACCGTGAGACAACAGCTCTTCGTCCCGAACCAACACTGCTATCAAGAGTACGTCCACCTCAGCCTTAGTCTAACCATCCCACAACCCACCTCTATTCTAGGCGTCCTCCTCACCTGGTCAGCACCCACCCTCTGCCTTCTTTGACTTTGCTTTTGACGCCGAACCGACCAAGCGACCCAGCAGTGAAGCAGATCCTCCTCCTTATGAACGAGAAAGAGAGCTTCATCATCGAGGACCTGGACGAGTACCACATCGTCATCAAGGCGGAGGAGGAGTACCGCGTGAGGAGGGAATTGGAGGCTGAGGTGCGTCTGCTGCTCTGGCTTTCCTCGGCCAGAAGACGTGACGCTGATGTCGAATTTTGTTTCTGTTCTAGTTGGAGAAGAACACTTATAGCTTGGAGTCGTGATCGTGCTACGTTTTCCATGTTCCCCTTGGCCACGAGCTCGAGCCTCGAGAAGGGTATGGCGAATATCGTGTTACAAGGCCCCCCTGTCTCTTGCTCGTGCCATATCCATGCACATGAGTGCTTTCCCTCCAATCCAATAACTCTTACAACTCACAAGTTTAAACACCCGCATCTCTGGAGGTGAGACCGGTAAAGTATACGCTCCTTCCGTCGTTGACATTTGGGTCCCACCTGAGAGTCTGCCAATTTGTCTTCCCTTCAGACCGAGCTGACATCTCTGACGGAAGAGTTCAGCCAGTCAAGGTAATCCGTACGTTCCTTTTTTCTAGACTTGAGCTTGCGCCTTTTAACGTTTCCGTACATCGCCCCAACCGGATCGTTCACCCAGCTCTCATTGACATGGAGTATCGCGGGAGGAGGGAATTGGAGGCAAAGGTGCGTCTGCCACAGTTTTTTTAGAGAGAGAGAGACACGGACTGACGGATTTCTTTTTTTTTTTGTTTTGTCAGTTGGAGAAGAACACCTATAGCTTGGAGTCGTGATCGGACTCCCCGGGTCTCAAGTCGCTCTTATGTTAAACGTTGGGTACTCCCCTTCCCTTCCTCGAGCCACATCCATGTATCTACCTGAACGAATACACATAACCCTTGGGCCTCTCCAGCCCATCCCATCTTTCGGGCATCAGTTCGTTCTAACTCTTGGCCAAGCGGCGTCCTTCCAGCTCCATATCATCGGGATCTCAGAGGGATAGATGCGCTCCTCTCGTTATTCACATCGGTCCCAACTCCGAGTACTAGTCTATCCGCTCACCCTAGCCTGAGTGACGCCCTGCCTGTTCGTCTTCCCTTTAGAGATCACTGAAGCCTTAGACCTTAACGCACATGGCCATTCCTCGACATGCTCTCGTCCTCCCCTCAGCTCAGCGCTCATTGCCCACGCCAAGTACCTTAACTTATCCGTGCTGAACAGCGCTCTCGTCTCAGCTAAACACCGACCGTCTGAGTTAATCCACAATCGCGAGTCGCGACGACGTACTCACTGAGTCACACTGTTGCATGACACTTTGAGCGCGACATTGACAGCTGTTAACACTGCTAGCATGGGACTTCTTCATGCGGCCTAAAATATGAGTAAAATAGTATCTAGCTTGTTTAAATTTTAAACGGATTTTATGCCATGGCAAACTTCTTATTGTTATAAACTCTATATTAGGTTAAAATCCATTTAAAATTTTAACAAGCCAGATACTATTTCCGAAGGATTTTAGCTTCCCCTAAATAGTCGCGGGTCACCTAGGGTTATTGTTTTCTATGAAGTTGGCGGGCGACCGAAGCAACCCTAGATGACCCCCTATTATTGTTAGTCGGCTAAAATTTTGCTACAATAGTATCTGGCTTGTTTAAATTTTAAGGAAATTTTAGCTGAGCGTACACATGGGGACAATGACAAAATTCATGGACGATCAAATCTATCTAAAACTTAAACAAGCCAGATACTATTTTACCTACATTTTACTGGGCCTAAGAAACTCTCGTGTCAGCAGTGTAACAAGGTTCCTGCTGTTTTCTGGCCGTGACTATGAAATTGGTGGGTTTCGTTTCTCGTAATGGGCTCCTTTTGTTTTATGGTTGGTTTGGTCTGAACAATCAATTCCGCGGTGAACGCCTACCCCCCCATCTAGGGCTCATCGTGGCTCCGAGTCGTCAAGGCGAAAGGACCTCTCCACCTCCGACTATGTTTTCCCGTCTTGTCATGCCATGCACCTCTCTCGGCCCGCTTCTCTTACTCTTAATCCCAATCAAGCCGCTACCTAGACTAAGACGTGGTTTGGCTGTTTTTTTTTTTTTTTTTCATGCAAGAAACCTTTTTTTCTCAAAGTCCAGCTGTACTACCCACCCAATGTTCCCCTTGGCCACGAGCTCGAGCCTCGAGAAGGATATGTGGCGAATACCGTGACGGTAGTGTGTTACAAGACCCCGTCCCTTGCTCTCCCTTGCTTGAGCCCCATCCATGTATATCTACATGTGCGCTTTCCTTCTAATCCAATAACCCTTACAATTCACGAACACAACCACCCGAATCTCTGGATGGGAGGGTGGTAATGTATACTAGGGACTAGCACGGAAAACTCCGATTTTCGACACTGCTTCGCAAAAATATTCTTGCCAGTGAAAATATACACTTTTCGTTATAATTTTTCCTGTACCTTGTAGACAAGATGTTCTACTTTGTGGTGGTGTACTTTCTGTGTGGGCAACTTATGAATTGAAAGTGAAATTGCGCCTGGACTGAATTAGTACCATATGGTCCAAAACCACGGTCCAAATTGGACCGTTTGAGTTTACACAACCAATTCTTAACCTCATTTTCTGAAACTTATATCAGTGGTAGGTATACAAAAGTCCTACCCATTTCTGAAATTTTATGAATTTACGACCAAAATTGAGGGAGAAATTTTGATTTTATTATTTTTTCCGCGGTTTACCATGCTAGTCCCTAACATTGTATACGCTCCTTCCGTCATTGACATTTGAGTCCCACCTAGAGTCTGCGGTTCGTTTTCCCTTCAGGCAGAATCGATATCTCTGACGGAAGATTTCAGCCAGTAATCGTAATCCATTTTTAGGCTCGAGCTTGCGCTCTTTAACGTTTCCGTACGTCGTCCCAACCGGATCATTCATTTAGCGCCCGTCGACAATGACCGCGCTACTTTAACTTAACCGCACTGAACGGCGCTCGCGTCTCAGCGAAACACAGACTGCTTGAGGTTGCACGCACAATATATATACCGTCCTACTTACCCTTGCCTGCTCGAAGGTCCTGACCTCCCAGCAGTGGCCGTAGTGTTTCGAGCGCAAGTCAAAGCGACACATATGTATTTGATATGTACGAGTTTTTTGATATAGCAAAAACAAAATTGCATTCGTACACTACTTTAAAAGGCGCTCTGGTTAACGGCTGCCAACAATCTGGACCCGACGGGTGTGAGTATTGCTCGAAACTAATATTGAATTCTGAACTGACCATCCTTTCCGCCGCTTCTTTTCTACGACCAGCCTGAATATGACATCTTCTCGGTCCACCTCCCGATAATCATCATCATCATCATCATCTCGGACCACCTGCTGGTAATCACCATCATCATCATCTGGCAGGAGGTTTCAGACTTGGATGTCCCAGTTTTTCTTTCTCGGAACGACATAGCAGTCGTTATCTGGATATACGCACACGCGCCGTCTACACCATATGCTCTGTACATACACGTGCCATCTGTCTCTTTATCCTAGTAAAAAGTCATCTTTTCTTTGGACGCGGGCTTGGAGCGTGCTGTCACCAATGTGAAATCCCCGGGAGAGACTTGTCTCAATCAGTGCGGACGGGAAAGGCGCTTGGTTTGTGCCGAGCAAAGGCGACAAAAATAGAACAAGTCGAGTCCGCAGAGACGCCGGGCAAGACAACTTTCGAATTCTCCTAACGATGGATTTATAAACCCAGTAAAGCTGGAATCGAACACTAATACTCTCCAGTATGTTAGGCGCACGCCAGATACTTCCCAACCCAATTCAACCGGGCCAGCCCCGGGCCAGCGTCATATTCTTCTTGCTCCTCTATCATATCATCCCCATCATCCTCTACATGATTGTTCTACTCCTTACTGGCTCCCCAAACCGCGTTTTGGATGTCGACGCTGCCATCAAATTGCCTTCTCAGGCTTCGGCTTCGGACTGGATTTATGTCGCTCCATTGGTGGGGCTATTTTCGACATTTCTCAGCATAGCGGTTGCTACTCGTCATTACCATCCCAGCCGGACCAATTCGACGCACGGCACATTTTGTGCGATCATGTTCCTCGAGGTTTGGGGGTTCTCAAACCTTGTCGTATTTGCTAGGAGTGAGTGCTTTTGTTCACCTTCTACTTGTATACATAACTGATACGTTCACAGCACCTCTATCAGAGGTTTACTCCGATCCATCATGGACGTTCATTTCCTTCGTGGTTATTGCATTTATTCTTGAATACTACATCTTCTATAAATTGCTCGTCCACTATGCTGGTTTCACCAAGGAGCAACTGGGCTACTTCCGTGTCCTTGCACTTCTATTTTCCGGGTTGATTGATTTGGCCGACGTCTGCAATCGAGCTGAACCACCATCTCCTACACTGCCACCACCCATATCTGATCCAATCAGCATGTCTGCAAGCAGAGCAGAAATCAGTGTATGTCCTCCACCTCCTTATTCTGTGAGTCTGTCATTTTCCTACCTCGAATTTTAGTTGACAGGGACGTCATCTGCCGGCATAGCCTCGTAACGACGTCGACGCTCATCTGTTCAGGAAGGACTGGCGGGCCCTCCCCCCAGTTTGATGTTATTACATCTCTTATATACACTACCTCGGCAAAAAGATTGTCCCACGGAATTTCCGACATGAATTGACCGACAGGGCGAGAACCGCAACACGCGCGGACTCGATTCTGCTGTATAAAATGTAGCTTAGGATCCATAGATTGTACATACCAAGTTTAGAGACAAATGGATAAAATCCTGCGGCATGGTGTGGCGCTGACGGTCGCAACTGCCAAATAAGGCATGTAATTAAATGGGACATTTCGAATGAATCCGACAGAAAGCCAGAACATCAGTAGTTGAAGGGCAGAAAATTAGTATATTGTATTCCCAACGCTTGCTTCGTAAACCGCATAAAATATTGGAATGAGAACTTCATCCAATTCTGCCATACAATTCAACTCAATATTTCCTCCTCCTTCTCTATCTTAAATCGAAAATCTACTTTAAAACAAGGTGGGGAAGATGGAGTTATGTTGGATACTTGGGCGACTATTAATATTTAACAGCTCAAATATTCCAAATGAAATATCGACAGGTAGATGGCCAGTTACAGCTAGCTTAGCTTCGGAAACCACTCCAGTGGGAGCATGTAGGCTGCTCCTGACCCTCAAAATCAGCACTTTCCGAACGATTTTATTGAATTTTATTGATTGTAAGGACGTGTTAGAAGGTGAGACGTTTCCAATTTCTCGGTAGACCCTATATCTTTCTTCCAAGCATCCATATACGCCAAAAGGCCAAACAATTGACTATGCCGTGAGGCACAAATCAGGTTATTGGACGGTGACATTCTCAAACTGGTCTATATTATGTTGTAATGAGTATTTTATCCATTGCGAGTGCTGTGAGGTGCTTTGTACCCGTTTCTATTCTTATTCTGCCAATAAAAACGCGAAGACATGAGTGTTAACAATAGGGGTGTTCATAGTAGCGTTTTTGGGTCGTTTTTGGGCTGTTTTTCGGTTCGTTTTTCGTTCGTTTTTACCGCCAACTTGAAAATCCTGGCGGTAAAAATGAACGAAAAACGAAATGAAAAATGACCGAAAAACAGCTACCGTGAACCTCCAGGTCAGGAAATCCTCCAAAAACGAGTGAAAAATGGATTCAAAAATGGAAAAGACGCTATTCGGCTGTCCGGCTGTGATTAAAGTCCGCTCCCTAGCACTTCCAAGTGCTAATTTCACCAAGTTCCCCGTCTAAGCCTAGCCTTGGAAAGAATCTCAAGTTGTTTTTCCTCTTAGTGTCTGTGTTCAAGTTCAAGGTAATAGGATGTGATCATATTACGGCTATACTATAAGAAATAAGACAACGTGTAGCCTAGTAGTAGAAAGTTCTGTGGTAACAAGGGACGGGCGAAAAAGCCATCGACGTTGCTGCGTCGTTGCCAGATCGGAGACAACAAGGTCATGGCTGTAGATGCAAAGGCAGAAGTGCGGGTGTTATGAAGGTGTAGGAGTGATACTACGAGCATAGACTGAGAACTGAACATACCAATCCCTGCATTCACAGCCTTTCCCACTTCGCTCCAGAGCAGCTTAACACCCATCCATTTTGTAGCCTTGGCCTGCTGCGGGCGAAAGAGGGCGTGTGTTTGAGTAGGTGGTGTCCTTCCTGGTTCAAAGCATCTTCTTGGGATGGAGGTGACCTATCCCCACTCGTCGTGAGTAGTCCACTCGCAGCTTGAGGATGGGCTACGCGACCGTCATTTTCAGCTACGGATAGTACGTGTTACTTGATAATATAGAACTCACAAATGTGTTGCGACCATGGGCGTCGAGGACAATGACGACGCGGAAGACATCAGGTGGAGTGTGGATGGTGGGAGGAAGGACAGCGAGCTGACAGCGAGGCGAATCAGAGGGACCGACACTTTGGAGCGGAGATTGAAATCAGCACAAAAAATGAGAATGAAAAATGAAGAGAAAAATGGAACGGTTCACGAAAAACACCTTCGAGAGGTGTTTTTCGTGTCTTTCTCATTTTTGGACTTGTTTTTGATGTCATTTTTGGAATGGGAAAAACGACCGAAAAATGGAACGAAAAACGTTACCGTGAACCGCCCTATTCACTTGAAATTTTGTTGTTGTTCTTGTGGATGTTGTTTCCTAGCTTATCGCTGCCCAGCCTCTCAACCTGTTCCTCATCTGTCCATTGAATGCCACCATTACCACTTCTATACTGTCGCATGCTCTCGACACATTCTTCCCTCGTGTTGTCTATGCGTCATGATTCAGCTCAATGCGTTTCCTTGTGACGGCGACCAAAAAGGGAAATTTGCGCCACTCCCGGCCCGTTTGATCGGCGACGATTCAAATTCACAAAATTAATCTTCATACTGTTGTATTGAATATAAAGGTCGTGTAAGTACCATTGCTAGCTTTCCTTCTTTCCATGGCCCTTGTGTCGAGTTTCCTTGCAGCTACAGAGTGCCAGAGCTAATTGGCTTAATTTGTCCCATGTCATCTGGCTCCGGGTCGCCGCCTCAAGCATCGTCACGCCAGAAATTGAACTGCTGCACCTCCGTTAACAGCTATTGTGCATAAACTGAAAAAGAGTACAATACTATGGTGCCCAGCACCAAGCAAAAATAATAGAGTCACGATAACTAAGAACATGTTCAACTGAATGAAGCCCTGACCTTACGAGTGATGAAATCACTTTGGAGCACGACCCCCTCGTAACCTCAATACTGGATAGAACCTCAATAAGTCACAAAACAGTTGATACGCTTCGCTCATATCACGTACCCAGGTGAAGCGTACTCCCTTTCTCTATGTTGTAGTCAGAGACAAGTCGATTATCCTCCAACTGTTTTCCTGCGTAAATGAGACGTTGTTTGTCCGGCTCTATACCCGTCGTCTGGTGAACTTCCTCTTTGATCTTGGCGACAGTGTCGCTCCTCCGAATGTTGACCGTTCTCGTTTTCCCATCTAGACCTTTGACAAAGATTTGCATCAAAGCTTGAACTATTCCAAAAAGGCGCGTCAGTGTGTTCAATGAAATTGAACTCGAAAATACACGTACCAAGGAAAATTCGAGGTGCCTTATCCGATTGCAAAGCATGAAAAATTATTTCCGATTCCTCCAGTTCTCGGCCCTTGTAAACAACTGTCTGAGTCGAATTCGAGTCGTCCAGCAACTTTTTCTTGATGTCCTTGACGGAATCACCAACAGCGATATGGATTTCTGTCGGCTTCCTGCTATCCACAAGCCCCGAAATAACAGACACACGAATTGTCTCGGGTACTTCTAGAGGTAGGACGAAATTTGAGGTCGTATATTTGACATGCAGCACTGAACATACTTACCAACATCTACGGGCCCTTTCCCAGTCGCGTCTGGAAGTAGATGGTGGTCATCTGGAAGAGAGCGACCCCCTACTACCAATTCCTGAAGCCCTGTCGATATTCCTTCTACTTCTCGCATGACGACTTTGTCATCAGTGGCTCTAACGCCGACTAATGCCTTGTCCCGAGTCTCGTTTTCGATAAATCCGGTCGTGCTGACCTCTGTCGTTCTAATCCGATTTTGAAAAGACATCCTGGTATGTTCTGTATAAATTAGGTCAGGCAGTCTTAGCAAGAATATCAGTCGATTGCTCACCAGGGAGAATAGCTATCTGCAGAAGTGAATTCGGTAAGTTGAAGGCTCTGAGCGATCGAAATGGGGTCGAGCAGATTCGAGTTCGTCCAAGTTAAAGCTTGACGGGTTTGTTTTAATAACATTTCGTTGTCGTTGACCGAATAGAGAACGTTGCTTAAACTAGAAGGCCACATTGTGCTTCCCGTAGAGAAACGCGGAAATTGGCTTTGACAGGGGAGTTGCGAAGTTTCTCCAGACGGCAGGCAGCAAATAACGGTCGTCAAGTAACTTGGCGCATGTCGATCATTCACGATTTCCATCATTTGCTGCTCGAGGAGCAAATGGGCGCTTCGATCAGTAAGTGGACGTCCGGTGTATCGGAATTTGACTCACAGTTATCCCTATGCGAAACTAGTTCGACGATTTATTTTATTGCGGCTTGAGTTTAGGAACTCTTTCCGATATTCTGGCTGGGCGCCACCCAGATACATTGCCAGCTGCGTTCGTATCTATCCATCCATTGACTCTTACGATGCTTTGAACCAAAGGAGTTGGCAACTTTACGTTAGGCCACGAGTTTTCCTTGAACCTGTTAACACGTTTCATGCCACCTTTTGTCGATAGTTGGACTATTTTTGTCGGGATGCATGTTCTTGGTCGTAAATTAGCCATTCATCCCAATTCAAGCTTGCACGACAAGGCGTGCCCTGTTCTTATTCTGAGGCGGAGTATTGAGTTAGACGAGGCTGAGCCGCGACATTGACAGAACCGTTAGAATAGCGATCACCTACTCCACTGTAGCATCTGTATGAGTACAACCCAGATCCTCGAGGACGAAGGAACGCCGTTTGCCTTGCGATTGTGTTGCATTTTTCGTCGATTGATGCATTCAAGTTGAGCTTATTTGACGACATATAGCTTTGGCCAAGCAGCCTTCCGCGAGGTCTTTACGCAGATGCTGCGGCGAAGCTGGGGGGCAACCTTTATCATCTAGGTCTGAATAGAGAAAGGAAAGGACAACAAACAGGAAGGAGAGCTAGGCCTGCCGATTCGAAGATACGAACATGTGTATGTGTTCTCCATGATCTTAGCCCATTGCGCAGCAACGAAGCTGCAAGGAAACCTAGCAGTCGGATCTGTGGAAAAGAGAATAACATGGTCAATTATAATAAAGAATAACGGTAGTAGAACGTACCGAAATCAACCTAAATATTGCGTGTTATGTATGATGGAAAATGATGGGGAGAGATCTAGGGCTGGTTGATGTCAGCTTAACCAAAAATAGAACATGGCGTTCGCTGGCTGCGGTCTCCTCGAATATCGACACACAATTTCTCCACAACGACATTGGAGTTGTCAAACATCCCGGAAGACTCTTTCTAGTTGGGACGGTGAGCAGCGTAACTTATGGACACCTTTAACAGCCTTGGATGTCATATGCCCATGGACTGGTATGCGCAGAACCACATGTTGACAATGGGCGCTTAAGTGGCATCGAAGATCTTCAAACATTAAAATCCTGTATGATTCCAGCCAGCTGAAGCAAGGTATGCTGTCCTCATTCTGCAGTATTATAAACATTAATTTGCTTGAATGAAGACAGTCTTACCCTCATTTGACCGCACCTTTAATCGCACATCTTCCCAACAGGACACAGGTGAAAGTTGAATGATGAATAGATTTGATCGATACCTCGTGAAGCAAGGCCTACAGGTGTAAAGCGTTCATATTCAGCGTGCGCACCGGCGTGCTCTTGGCACTCTACGATCAGCAACTGAACCCCCTCGAGTCTCCGTCTCTCGTCTTCGATGTGTAGTACCGCAGCACCAACAATGCTGCGAACCAAAACGTTCCTTTCACCTGCGATATAGGCATGGCTTTCAGTGCTTCAACTAGAAATGGAAAGTTCCAGCCCATGCCTCACATAACCGCAGCGCTAGCTCGACACTGGTGGAAACAACCACCTTCACATTTTTCACCGGGTTATTAAGGTCAGGACCACCCGCTTCGCCAGTCGAGATTCATACCTCCAATCTTGTAACCTCCACCTCATACGAGACTCGGAATTTCCGCCAAGGCGGACTCAACCCAGGTCAAGACTCAGCAATTGTATGTGATCTCGAACAGCTTTTATAACTCACCAGTCCAGGGCTGAAACTTCTTTCTGTTATACATTCAGATATAACTCTCATTCGAAAAAAGGTTCCATGACAGGCTCAGCACCCACATTCGCATCCAGGTACTTCTTTCTCCTCACCGCCACCCCTTTCTCTTCGCACTAATGATGGCATTAACATACACAGCTCATCCGAGATGGCGTCGGAAGTACCATGCAACGCATGCAAGAATCCCGTCCAGCTCGGAGACGCAGACCCTCTTGTCCTCCTCCCATGCCAGCACGCCTACGACACCGCCTGCCTCGAGCTGCTCCTCACCCTGTCGATCTTCGGCGACGGACGGCTCCCAACCTGTCCAGGCTGCAGCCCCGGGTCGGGAAGCACCATCGGGCTCGACTCCGTCGCGCCTTTCATCGACGCGGAGACCCTGGCAGGCTTCCGAGACACCTTGCAGGCTTTCACGGATAGAAATTCAAATAGCTCGACTCCAAGCGGTCCAGGCTCAAGCCCCACCGTTGCGGCGCAAGGTGACCTCGACAGAAGCATCCTTGATATGCCCTGGGACAAGGGACTCGCCCAATGCCCAGGCTGCCGGGCACTGGTGGAAAGAACCTCGGGGTGCGATTACATGCGCTGTGTGTGTGGGAAGGGGTTTGACTACAAGCTCAGTCAGAAGTGTGTAAATGGGCCGCGTCTGTGAGGTGTATGTACGTACTTGTAGCACTCAACGGAATGTATTACTTTCTGGAATAGCCTTGCCGTCTCCAAAGGCTCACAGTGATGGCTTGAAGAAGGAACCTTTCTTTCCTTGTTCCGTTTTAACTTTACCCTCTCGTCTATGCCAATCATGGTTAATGCGCAGCACGAGACGAGGCCGCTCGAATGTGACAACGGGGTGATATTATTTAACACAAAGTTTCTCGTAGTGTCACCTAAACCAAAAGGTCAAACGGTTTCATGAAGTTCAAACCAGACTGGACTACTTACCTCACAATCATAGCGAGTCGCGGTATGATCAATAATCCATCCTTTGAAAACGTTGCGAGTTTTGACGCTCTTCCATTTCATCGAGATAGGACTCAATAAGGGCATGGTCAAATCATAGCATTATGACTCAGAGTGGGACAGCAGACGGCAGTAACACAGAATGCCACAATCGATAACTATCCAAGCCCAAACAGTCCACCGTGTTTAAGTAGATCACAGAAGTAGGGTTGTCTGTTCCGAGAAGAGGATCATCGAAGATGGCGCGAGTGTAGGGGTCAGAAGTCGATGGCGTGTTTCCGAAACAGACATATCGCACAATAAGAACATCTGCAAAGAAAGTCGCCATGTCTTTGGTCATGAAGGAAGATCTGCGTCTATCTTTTTGTCCAAAAGCATGAAAGTGCGAGCGGAGAGTTGGACGTAATATAAGTATGAACCGTTTTCACGCAAAACACAAATGCTTATTTTCTATGAGGAAGACATCAGATGATCAGCACACGCGTACTAGACACAGATTACTCTTTCTTCTCGCACCCAAGGGTAAAGTCGAAGAGTATGATCATGACTCCAAGCTGTAAGTGTTCTTTTCCAACTGATAAAAAAGAATGAAATTTGTCGGTCAGGGTTTCTGCCCAAAAACAAGAGGTGCAGACGCACCTCGGCCTCCAATTCCCTTCTCACGCGATACTCTTCCTCCGCCTTGATGACGATGTGGTACTCGTCGAGGTCCTCAATGATGAAGCTCTCTTTCTCGTTCATGAGCAGCAGGATCTGCTTCACCGCTGGGTCGCTGGATCGTGTCGACGTCAAGTGGCAGTCAAGGCTGAGGCCTAGGAAGAATGGGTGCTAACCAGGTGAGAAGAACGCCTACAAGGGAGGCGTGAAATCGTTAGATACTGAGGTGGTAAGAGGTGTTTGGAACGTACTTTTGATGGCTCTCATCTTTGTTCGAGACGAAGAGGCGTTGTCTCACGTGCACGCTCTATTTATTCTTCTTTTCATCAAATCCCTCATGCTCATTCAGATGTGTATTGCCAGAACATCGATATCCTTCTCTATCGCATCTTCCTGTAAGTTTTGTTGACTTCTTGCCTTATTTAATGCCACTGACAGCACTAAAGTTCCGTGCAGTCGTGATAATGCAGCCTCCCACTGCGAGGGACTGCGCCGTTTTCTTCAACAACACTGCCCTACCTCTAGATCTGAAGGTTCTACATTCGTATAGCGGATACTGGTCTCTCTTTCCTGGACCATCCAAGAGAGCGGTCTAGATTGTATCCTCCTGCCTCTGCCAGCCTGCACGTCCCCTTGCGCAATCAGCTTCTCACCCTGAGTTCATGTAATCCGACTTTTAAAACAACCGGGCGTTTACATAAGTCTACCGCTATTGCACCGTCCACGGTTTTCGTCCCCATAGAACCTTCCATGGGCCTCGTCGACAACCTCTGCTGTCCCATGCCTTCAGGCTTCGGTTGTCTCATTGCCTGGCGCAGTGGCGCAGTGACCGACGCGATTTGCTCTGTTGGTTGAGTTCTTTGGAGCAGAATACCCCGATCTCATCCTTCGGGCCTTGATCGTTGACGAACACGATAATAAAACTCGTCTATGCCGACGTGCAAACTTGTCTGCAGATGGGGTTGGCTTTTGCGAAGGACCCTGGACGTCTGATGCATCGCGGCGAACTGGGCTTGCACTTCAGTCTAAGTGTCCGACGTAACCTCAAGTATCGCCCGACCATCGAATTTTACTTCGTAAATAACCCATCGTCGCCTTCGTCGCTTAGCGCTCACCTCCGAAACGCCCATCAAGTTGTCTCGGCGCTTACACGGCTGGGAAGGTGGACAGGTATGACAAATGAATATTATATTGGACATGTAGCCAGGTATATAAGCAGTTATAACTTATAACTAGTCAGTCGAAGGTAAACTTGAACAAGAAACGCAACATCAAACTGGTGGGAGAGCTTGCGAATTTTGTGCAAACTGGGCATCGTTGCCAACAGGCTAATTTGTCGAATGAAGAGGGGTAAAACTATGTCAACTACAATTTAAGGCAAGGAAGTCATGAACCCACCAAATAAGGAGGTGGTGGTCGTACACTGACCGTGACATCAGTTAGAGGAGTTTGAGTTGATGCACTTTGACAAGGTACCAGTGGTGGTAGAATCGGAGGTGGCGGTCGAGCTTTAAAGTTATAATTGTAGAATTTTTTGCCAAATTCAGTCACCTTGTATCCAACAAACTCGAGTATGGAATAGAGGCAGAAAAACGGGATTGTGAGGAGGCCTAAGAGTCCCAGTTGCTCCCAGGTGAAGCCAGCCTCGACGAGCGATTGATAAAATAAGAAGTACTCGAGGACGAATGCAGCGAGCTCAAATGAAATCAAGGTCCTCGATGGATCGGAGAAAACCTCCAAGAGTGATGCTGTGAACGTATCAGCGTGTACAAGCGGAAAGTCAAGGAGAAAACTCACTTTTAAAAAAGACGACAAGGTTGCTGAAGACCCAGAGCTCGGCGAACATTAGTATGAAAATATGAGGATCAGGCTGTGGATGGCGGGTGATGGCGACGGTGCTAAGGATGGTTAACATCAAACACGCGAATGGAAAAACAACGGCCAAGGCGAAACCGGAGGGGTCTGGAGAGAAAATTTTGACGGTCGAGGCATTGAGTGTCTCCAAGTTGTTGAGAGCGGGAAAACGTAGATGTAGGTAATACCCTGCCAGTGTCAGGAATAGCAAAATGACATAGGGGGTGAATGGGAAGATAACGTAGAGCTGTGTATGCACCGCAGATCGTTCGAGTTGACGTAGGCTCAGAGCATCAAACCACTGGTTGAGAGGGCGAGGACCTTCGGCAGTGGGTGAGCAAGTAGCGACCGCGTATACAGGACTGTGAATGGCACGATGGTGACGCGGTGACGCGCCAGGATCGTGGTCGATGTTCTCTTCTTAGAGCTCGAGGCACCAGCGGTGGGTGTCGTCCTCGGTGGCCATGTCTAGAGTAAAGATTTGTATGTATTCCGACCCCCGTTTATTCGAGAACACGTTGAGGTTGAGACAGATGCAGTATCCATGCACTTTTCTCCGAGTGGACGTCAAATCCAGTTGAGCTCTGAGATGACTTGTACTCGGAAAACAGCCAGGTCACGTTCGAGTAGCGGCTAGATCGGGATTGAGAGAAGAAAGCATAGGATGAGAGGCTTCTACGCCTTGACGAAGTTTTCGATGAACTCTGGGTCTGGGCGTTCGTGAGGCCCCGAGAGGTTATTGGATTCGAAAGAAAACGTTCGTGTACATGTACCGTGGATGTGGCTCGAGGAAGGGAAAGAAGAAGGGGGGTACGCAACGTTTAACTCGGGCTTTGGGCGTTGTAAAGCTCTACCGTCATGGAATCCGCAACATATCCTTGGAGTGCGCTCACGCGTTCAACTGATAAAAAAACGAAGAAACTCGTCAGCAAGGTCTCTCCCTGAGAAGTTGAAAAAAAGGACGTAGCAAATGCACCTGGGCCTCCAATTCCCTCCTCACGCGATACTTCTCCGCCGCCTTAATGACGGATGACGAAACGATGCTCATCGAGGTCCTCGACCATAAAACTCTCTTTCTCGTCCTTGAGCAGGAGGATCTGCTTCACCGCGGGCCCGCTGGGTCATTTCGGCGTCAAATGGCAGTCAGGACTGAGGCCCGAGGAAGCAGGGACGCTGATCAGGTGAAATGGAGGCCTGTAGGTGCGACAAAAATTCCTTAGGATGAAGGGCTTTCCTCGGTTGTGTGTGGTTCAAAACGAAGAGACGTTGTCTCACGCTCCTTATTTGTGTCCGCCCTCTTACCTTCAAGTTGCTTACCCGTGCTTATCTTCGAAACGCACATTGTAGACACAGTCCGGACAGTGGTGGAAGCAACAATGAATAAGCGATATTGAACATGTGACAGTGTGTAAGGTACACTAGGGTCGTTCAGAGTAGGCCGGTTGGACTTCATTTGAGATTCATTTGAGTCTCGGTTGGAATTTTAGTTGAGACTCGGCAGGGCGGCATGGTTGCGGTCAATTCCGAACTGGAGAGTTCAACTTTGTGGTTGACCCAGGCTCCTAGAACCAGCACGCTCGTATCGCTCGGGGAGCTTCATCCTACAGCGGGACACGTTATCTTATCTCATCAGAATGTAAACAAGGGTAAATTCATCTAGTAGCTCCAACTCGCGATAGAGCGGCTGGCAAACTTTGGATTCGGTGATCTCGGTAACCAGGGTCTTTCTCCTAGAAAGTCATTTTGTCACGAATTGTCACAAACATGTTTCCACTCGCATGCCCAGCGCCTGCCCATGAAGTCCTTGAATAAATTCTTTGATAGTCCTTTAGCCCATGTATCCTGCCTTTGGGCATGTTGTAGAACACATTCCTTTCCTATAACCGCGACTTTTTTTCATATGCGTCATTGTTTGTTCCAAATTCAAATCCGATCTTGTGCATGTTCAAAAGATTCAGAGTCAAACCAAGGCCACCGTTCGGCAGAAGTATACTCGAGAGGATAGATATTGAACACACGCTAGCCAGAAAACGACTCGGAACACACACGTTGGGTTATTCATTGTTCAGAAAGGCAAAGAAGTGCACGCCTGCCGTGCCGCGGCGCCGCCCTGGCATCCACACCGAAAGAGATTTCATTCCTCAGCAAAAACAACAATGGAAACCAAGTTGAAGGTCTTAAGGGTGCGAGACATACTTATATCGAGCAGTAATACTAAGGTGCTAATTGAGCGTGACAAAGTGTCCTTCCCATTGCGGAAACGGACCCTGGTTACCGAGATCACCGAATCCAAAGTTTGCCAGCCGCTCTGTCGCGAGTAGTGCTGCCGCAGAGTGCAGTACAGTGCCAGTGAAGCGCTTTTGGGTGGAGCTGTGACACGCTTCACTGTGATCACAGTGTGCTGTGAAGGACTGTGAAGTTTGACCGGATCTGCTTATAAATCGTTCTAAATTTAAATCTCTTCGACATTAAATTGCATTTGAAGCATATATTCAGTACCTACAACAAGATAATCATACGGTAATATGGAGAGAGATGCTCTAGTTGTTGAATTTTGATTGAGCCTAAGAGGGAAGCGGGATAACGCGAAGTTGTGGCCAGAGCGCAGATGCGCAGACGACGCGACGCGCAAAGTTACCGACATCGATATACGCACAATGACATCATTGAGGAATGGTCTAGAATTCGGTGGAATTTGTTCCTTGATGTACCGACGTGTAATCAGCCTAACCCATTCTAGGCAACAGTAACCAGCAAAGGGAAAGGGTTCATAGGACGATGACGAAGAGGCGAACTTCACACCGCTTCACATGGCACTTTGTTCCGCTGTGCAGTGTGATGGAGGAGGAAATCTCACAGTGCAGTCACAGTCACCTCACACTGACTGCGATGTGGCGGCAGCACTAGTCGCGAGTTGGAGCTGTTAGATGAATTTACCCTTGTTTACCTTTTGATGAGATAAGATTACGTGTCCCGCTGTAGGATGAAGCTCCTTACGAGCGAACGAGCGTGCTGGTTCTAGGAGCCTGTGGTTGACCAACTGAAAAGTTTGGCATGGGCAGCCGTCGGAGCTTCAACGTTGATTGAGATCGTTTGAATTATTTAATTATTGTTGCCGGTCCCCTCCATCTAGCACGCTCAAAGCATAAGATATACTCTACATATGGCATAGACACATAAATAGGCCAATAAAATGAAATAAATAAAAATAAAAGTAGGAATAAAAAAGTACCCCCTGCCTAGTTCTGTTGAAACTCCGCTGCCTGCCCAAGCCGAACTTTTCAGTTGGTCAACCACGATCAAAGTTGAACTCTCCAGTTCGGAATTGACCGCAACCATGCCGCCCTGCCGAGTCTCAACTAAAATTCCAACCGAGACTCAAATGAATCTCAAATGAAGTCCAACCGGCCTACTCTGAACGACCCTACTACCTCGGCAAAAAGATTGTCCCACGGAATTTCCGACATGAATTGACCGACAGGGCGAGAACCGCAACACGCACGGACTCGATTCTGCTGTATAAAATGTAGCTTAGGATCCATAGATTGTACATACCAAGTTTAGAGACAAATGGATAAAATCCTGCGGCATGGTGTGGCGCTGACGGTCGCAACTGCCAAATAAGGCATGTAATTAAATGGGACATTTCGAATGAATCCGACAGAAAGCCAGAACATCAGTAGGGAAATGCAAGGGTTTGCAAACCCGTGCGGGTCACGGGTAAGGGTACTCGCGGGTACGGGTACGGGTAGCGACTCGCATACCCGCGACGTTGAAAACAAGCCCAAGAACTTGTTTTTTGGTGGAGAATTGACTGAGTTAGAGCTCATTTCGTGAAAATCAGCGAAATTGGGTCTATCTCCTTCATTTCTCTACCGATTTCGACGTTCTTGGAGCCGTTTTGACGGGTAAACCCGCGCGGGTCACGGGTACGGGTACTGGCGGGTACGGGTACGGGTAGGCGCCCAGACACCCGCGGGTTACCCGTGCATTTCCCTAAACATCAGTAGTTGAAGGGCAGAAAATTAGTATATTGTATTCCCAACGCTTGCTTCGTAAACCTCATAAAATATTGGAATGAGAACTTCATCCAATCCTGCCATACAATTCAACTCAATATTTCCTCCTCCTCCTTTATTATACACCGGAAACTTACCTTAGAATATACTAAGGAAATGTGCATACCCTAGTATGCTTAAGTCACATCAAGGTGTATCCGATGATGGTATTTTCAAGACTCCTGTAAATTCAAAGGTGTATATCTGTGCACCTATTCGAAATCTTACCAGATTTTACCGGATCTCCCTTCCTTTGGCTCACTATTCTGTCGGGAAATACTATAAAAGTGTTCTTCTAATTTCTGTAGAAGATTCTCTAGGTGGTATTCCATAGTTGGACAAAATATAGCTCTCTGATAGGTATCTTACCCGAGTACACAGCACAAAAAATACTTCATGACAAGATTGTCTCAGGTATAGCAATAGGGCGGTTCACGGTAACGTTTTTCGTTCCATTTTTCGGTCGTTTTTCCCATTCCAAAAATGACATCAAAAACAAGTCCAAAAATGAGAAAGACACGAAAAACACCTCTCGAAGGTGTTTTTCGTGAACCGTTCCATTTTTCTCTTCATTTTTCATTCTCATTTTTTGTGCTGATTTCAATCTCCGCTCCAAAGTGTCGGTCCCTCTGATTCGCCTTGCTGTCAGCTCGCTGTCCTTCCTCCCACCATCCACACTCCACCTGATGTCTTCCGCGTCGTCGTTGTCCTCGACGCCCATGGTTGCAACACATTTGTGAGTTCTATATTATCAAGTAACACGTACTATCTGTAGCTGAAAATGACGGTCGCGTAGCCCATCCTCAAGCTGCGAGTGGACTACTCACGACGAGTGGGGATAGGTCACCTCCATCCCAAGAAGATGCTTTGAACCAGGAAGGACACCACCTACTCAAACACACGCCCTCTTTCGCCCGCAGCAGGCCAAGGCTACAAAATGGATGGGTGTTAAGCTGCTCTGGAGCAAAGTGGGAAAGGCTGTGAATGCAGGGATTGGTATGTTCAGTTCTCAGTCTATGCTCGTAGTATCACTCCTACACCTTCATAACACCCGCACTTCTGCCTTTGCATCTACAGCCATGACCTTGTTGTCTCCGATCTGGCAACGACGCAGCAACGTCGATGGCTTTTTCGCCCGTCCCTTGTTACCACAGAACTTTCTACTACTAGGCTACACGTTGTCTTATTTCTTATAGTATAGCCGTAATATGATCACATCCTATTACCTTGAACTTGTTAGAATTAGGCCATGTGACCTGGTGCTCACGTGTTTCGTTGTACGAATACGGTAGTTACAAGGGGTTCTCGGGATCTATATAACGCACCAGGGGTTCCAATTTTTTTTTTTGCAGACATTCGCCCAACCAACCAGCCAACGTAATCAGGCACACATCTATATTAGGAAATATGATGTCATCGCCGGGCGGCTTTCCCTCCTCGTCCTCACCTTGACGTCGCACAAGCCTCGCAAACCCAGTTCCTCTGTCCCTGCTAAGTCATTTAATATGAGTTATGAGTAAGTCTACAACAGAAAAACAGTAAAAAGTAAGTCCTCACCCGACAGTCTCACATGGGCTGCGCACCGACGCCGTATTTCCGGTTTACGGCTACCGACATACGGCTACCGTCACCGTACCGTGCACCTTGAGAGAAGGTGAGTTACGGTACGGAAACGGTATGGTCAACCACCGTTTTCACGGTAAAAATACGGTGGTAAACGGCCGTTTACGGCGGTACGGCGAACTTTAGGCCAATGCACTAAATTGCACGGTTTTAGGTCAACATTTGTGAGTCTTTCTCAGATGATATGTCGCAGAAAAGTTACTTACATTATTTTACTTCGAAATTTCGCACAGAAAGTGGTCCAAAGGATCGCCTGCTACATGGTCTGGAGTGTACTGAATACCCAATATTGTAGTCTATATGTTTTCTGGTAAATTTTGACAGTCCTTTGAGCCATTTTTACGCCAAAAAATAGGTAGGTCAAAAAAATTTTTAGCGGCCTGACGGCCGAACCAACCACCCAACCCCCGGTCCGTTATATAGATCCCGAGAACCCCTTGGGTAGTTACATCATGAATACAGCTTGCCGTCGTACCTCGTACTTCTGTTGTGGCCGCTAGGTGTCTGTGTTCGCGTTTTCTCTCCTTTAGGTGTCTCTTTTCTGTCCCACCCCTTTGCCATCCTCTAACAGGTTATGGGCCCCGGTCCCCTACTCTTTTCCACTGCCAGCTCATCAAACTAGGACACTATTATCTTTGAACCATCCCCTTATCATATCATCATCTCAACCTTACCATGGCAAATATATCTTCCTCCATCATCACCATGATCACAGCCAACGCCAAACTGGATGAATCAAACTGGTTCACTTGGGCCAAGAAGATGAAAATGGTCTTCCTGGCAGCAGGGCTTGATGGGATTGCATCTGGGACAAAACCATCTGAAAAAGGCCTCAAGGAGAAATGGGACACTCTAGATCGTCAAATGCTAGCCTATCTCTACATGGCAGTCTCCGAGGATTTCCAGTACCTTGTTGAGGATGAGGAGAAGGCATCAGATGCATGGACAAAATTGAAGGACCATTTCCAGCGGTCAACCCTTGGCGCTCGGATGATAGCTCGGAAGGAGTTTTATGAAGTCACCCATGATCCTAACCGTCCCATGTCCCAGTACATCCACTCGGTTACAGCAGCCAAGACAAAACTTGAATCCCTCAATTGCACCGTCGCTGACTCTGAACTCCTGGACGTCATACTCATGCGTCTTGACCCATCTTTTGAACCTGTTCGCATCACCATCCTTGCTCAGACAAAGGAGCCAACCCTTGCAGAGGTGAAAACCATCCTCACGTCAGCCTCTGCTTCCGACATCAAGATCGAGCCCACCGATATTGTCTTGGCAGCCCGCATGGAGCGTTCGAGGAAGACTGGCCTTGTCGATGATAAAGGTTATCGATGGTGTGAAACTGATCGTGATGGGGTATGTCACAGATGTGGGCGATCTGGGCACATTGCTGCAAGATGTATGTATAACATGCCCCAGTGCATCAAAGATTGGATTATGTCAAGTCGAGCCCCTTCGCCTTCACCGTCATCACAGCCCGAGGAAAATGCTGGATTTGCATATGCCCCACCATATAATCCTAACTCAGGTGTAGGTCCACTTCTCCTTTAGGTTGGGTGGGAGCCATTGGATTGGGTGGGAGCTTTTGGATTGGGTGGGAGCCCTTGGACTAGATATTAGATTTGATTCTGCCCTTAGTTTTACACGTTCGCAGGTGGGAGTGTTAGAATTAGGCCATGTGACCTGGTGCTCACGTGTTTCGTTGTACGAATACGGTAGTTACATCATGAATACAGCTTGCCGTCGTACCTCGTACTTCTGTTGTGGCCGCTAGGTGTCTGTGTTCGCGTTTTCTCTCCTTTAGGTGTCTCTTTTCTGTCCCACCCCTTTGCCATCCTCTAACAGAACTTGAACACAGACACTAAGAGGAAAAACAACTTGAGATTCTTTCCAAGGCTAGGCTTAGACGGGGAACTTGGTGAAATTAGCACTTGGAAGTGCTAGGGAGCGGACTTTAATCACAGCCGGACAGCCGAATAGCGTCTTTTCCATTTTTGAATCCATTTTTCACTCGTTTTTGGAGGATTTCCTGACCTGGAGGTTCACGGTAGCTGTTTTTCGGTCATTTTTCATTTCGTTTTTCGTTCATTTTTACCGCCAGGATTTTCAAGTTGGCGGTAAAAACGAACGAAAAACGAACCGAAAAACAGCCCAAAAACGACCCAAAAACGCTACTATGAACACCCCTAATGTCAGATTGAATTTAGGTGCAATAAATGCAAGGCAAACTGCATTCCAAGCTGAATCATAACCATAAACCAGTACTAGCGGCTCACATAATGGGACACGAATTTGGATTCAGGCCAAGACGATCTCCTTCCAAACTTTCCCTGGATGGAGGACGTGCTCCACACAATCTCTAAAGAGAAACCCGATCCCTCTTCTTTCTGCCACGACCTGTTCCGGTCCCAGCCACGCGATGAGGATAACCCAGTAGAAAGGCCTTGCAAA
Organism: Galerina sulciceps; assembly: GCA_023014345.1. NCBI lineage: Eukaryota > Fungi > Basidiomycota > Agaricomycetes > Agaricales > Galerinaceae > Galerina > Galerina sulciceps. The sequence continues at coordinate 1,078,899 of JAEDXJ010000026.1, forward strand.
TTTGATGCTATCATTGAAGAAGTCTTCCCACCGATCCATTTTCGAGAGGAGGACAAGTTCGTACGGGCCTGGAACCCCCTCCATCGACTTGGGGTCGTCAAAGTTAAACCCGCCACATATCACGCCATTGGCACCTATTAGTTTTACAACCGCACGTGTCTCTTTAGCGCCTGGTCTTGTATCAGCCGGGTCATCGGATGTTATATCATTTTGCTTCGAGTCGCCTATTTCATTGCCCTGCCCATCATCCGCTGTCTGATCATCAGCTTCTTCATCTTCCGAACTGTCCTCGTCTTTTACTGGAGCTTCAATGTCCGGGATAAGAACCGCATGTGCAAAAAAGTGTAGGAAGTGGTAATTGCGCTTGCTCATTTCTTTACGGATAATCTCTGCTCGATGGGGACCCTCTTCGTCGTCGGGCCTCGTCTTGAAGTCCTTGAGCGATCCGTCGGGTATTCGGCCGTATGGATCGTTCAAACACGAAAGATATGCTATGTGGCGCTCCTCCGGCCCACCATACTTTAGTTGTGATTCTAGATCCCACACTAATTCCGAGCGGGACTGACCAGGACTGCGCTTGTACCATACGATGTAGGTCATCGTCTGAAGCCAGGTATTGGCGTCTTCGACAGACCGACAACAGGTGCCATATCCATCTCTGATCCCTTTCCAACCCGCCCACGACCAACTCGGAAATCCTGGCCGTCGTCCAGCAGCAACAACATCGGGGAAATTGTCCCAGCAAAGTAAACTGATGTCGAAGCAAGCTGTGAACAACCCCTCCAGTAGTCCAGATTTAGCTTGCACTGACAAAAATTGGAGAATGCCCGTAAGGCCGTTTATGGTGTCGGATTCCATAGTCAAGTTGCGATCAGCATATCGGAAGATCTGGGCGTTGAAAGCTCGTATGGGAGCCTGTCCATCGTCAGATAGGAATTCTATGCCGCTGCCGGAGTGGAGAACATCGTTCACAGAAGAGGGAAAGTTGTCGTATATCGTGTCCTCGCTCCAGCAATTTCCGCGACAGCGGAAATAAATGCGATCTTGAGTAAAAATAAGGCGCGATGAGACAGGACGAGCTCCTGCAGGCTGGGGGAAAAATCGTTTAAAATATCTTCCAGAAAGGATTGAAGAAATCGCTTACGTCCATCCACGAGTAGAGTGTGCATTTTCTCCCGCGCTTCTATGTGTCATTGCATTATACACACCGGTGGTGGAGGTCATTTCAATACCCGGTAAAACTTTGATGATGTCCTGTCTTACTTCCCGAGACCCAGGGTGCAGACCAGGTAAGCCAGCATTGGCATCCTCACCGTGAGCGGCAATGATGGTGAGTATGGCACACTGGTACACCAAATCCATGTGTGATATCCCGTCCGACATGTGCTCGTCGTCGTCTTGGATTAAGCAGAGCACGTCGACCCACAAGTACCTTTCGCCGATCAGCTCGACTAGATCAATGGCGTCGTTGATTGTCTTCGAAAAGTGTTTTCGTAGGTCGAGCAACGCCCTCTTGGTGCTCAATTCTATGACGTTTTTCTGTTGCAATCGAACGGAGGGAACAAATTGGCCCCAGACATAGCTCAGGGCAACATAACGAACGCCCGCTGTGGCTTCTATGATACACCAGTCTTCCGTATCGATCAGGTACAGGACTTTCACCCCGACCTCATTTTCCCTGGTCTGAATGATGCTGTCCTTCGGTGAACACGTCTTTTTGTGATGCTCTTCGCATAGCTTCAGCCATTTCTTTATGAGACCAGGATCGATGTGCGATCGCACTGCACGCGCGCATCCGTGGGGCGACGTAGCAGTGTCTTCGTTCAAAAATGCCACATTATCGCCTTCAGTACCAAAAAAACCCGCCTTTTGCTTTCCAGTCGGTTGTCGCTTCGCCGGTTTCGTACCAACCATAAAAGCGATCATTGAATGAGCGCAACAAAACACAAAAGGGGCACCCTTGGCGGCCGTTTGCCTTTCGTTTCACGTCACCCCAGGTCCCGAGCTGATATGTGGCTGGCTCGCGGTTGTTCGTACTCAACAAGTCAAGTGATTGGCAAATGTCGCAAAGGGGAGAAATTCGAGTAACCTGGAAGAAATGTCAGTCTACAATGGATATCATCGGTAAATCTCACCTGGTCCTTCATTTTCTACCACTCCCTTGTTGTCGATGCTTTCTTGAACAGGAATATGTCTTCCGACGGGCAGTGTCCAATCGAAGCATCGGCTTTGATCTTCAAGAATTGATGCAAAAATAATCGTGGGTAAAGAACCAAAAACATGCTGCATTCGATGTGAGGATCGGAAGGCCAAATGAACTCGTCAGTTAGAATCCCGCCAACAAACAAGAAAACGAAAGAGACGAACAAGCCAAACGAGTCAAACCAACTACATGCGGTTAAATGGGAGGTAAGGTGGGGGCGCTTTTTCGCCAACTTGGGTGGTTCTACAGGGAATTAGGGAGGCGGCGGTACTGTATGGGCCTGGTTATATCGCGTTGAACGTTACTCGTTGTTTGCGAATAAGCGTTGCTTACCACCAGTTGTCTGCACAGATTGTGAGGGCTGGCGCGAATCCCATGAGAATCTTTTTCTGTTCAAGAGTCAGGAACGAGGCTGGGATGGTCACTGTCCAGCAAAGTTGAGATTGAGCTTGGACTTTAACAGGTCCGGACCTGGTGCCCGCTATTTTACCCTCCGTGCCTTCCTGAGTACTGGCGGTCATTGTGCATCATGAATTTTGTCCCGAGCTGTTCTGAGGGTTAATCTTGATGTAAGAGGACAATGGTTATGCTGTAGTCAATGCTGAGAGCAAGTTCAAGTTGAGAATCCGAGTCGGGAATGAAATAGAAACACGGTCACGTGTTCATGATCTCGCGAATTTTCACCAGTTTTTTCTTCTCAACTAACATACATTAGGTCGCCACGGGTCACCTACAACGCGATTTCATCTGTACGATTTAGCTATCCTTAACAGAAGTTGCTGAAACTTTCAGGTTGAATAAATGTTGCAAACTGCCATTTGCAAATTTGAATGACGCAATTTTGTGAGTGTTTGACAAAGTTCTACACATTTCCATTTCAACTGTTCCTCTATCGCTTACTTTAGCTAATAAATGGACATTGGCGCTGCTTGTATGCCAGCTTTTAAGGCAGTACGCAGATTGTAAGTGACGCAGAATCAAGCTAAGCAATTATACGTCTTCAGCTGTCGATCCGCTCTCGGCCCCACCCTCGGACCGCGCCACGATACACTTCGTCGTCTGGCCTTGCAGGGCGAATGTGTGCCGGTCACACTACGATTCTTCGCCCTTGACTCGGGTTGGGGTTCACCCCTGAAGGTGTACTTCATTCCAGGCTGGACCGTCAAGGTGAGTGCTTCATTGGTGTCGGTCCTGAACACAAAGGCAAGCTGCATAAGAGCCCGCTCGTATTTGCCAATTTCTCTGGGTGGGATATCGAATAAATCTTCGGAGCCGGTATCATTGGTCGCCGTCGATCGCCTGTCACTGCGGGCATTTGCCTATTTCTACATCGATTAAATTGTGAATATATTGTGGATAAGTGAATAATGTATTCAAACTCACGATCTATGTTCAAATTTTGAACAGATTTCAAATATCTTTCTTGAATTGAACATATTTTCTTCTTAGACAAAATTATAGACAAATTTGAAATGATTTTGAGCTTTCAATGGTAAACAAATGGTGGATAAATCCATAATTTCAGCGCAATACCTTCTCAAAATAACCGCGACGGAAATTGTGATCTTATTGAAACACATGACCTCCTGTTCTGGAAAAGAACCGAAGGTGCGAACCATGTGAAGGCTCGACTCGAAATGAACCGCGGGTTAACTTGTGAAAACACCACGCCGCTATTTCCACTTTTTCCACTCAAAAGTTTCACGCAATGTCGGCATGGCACGGGCCCGCCCTCTCCGCCGCTTTTCAAGTTTGTCCTCCAATTTCCTATAGGCTCCCACCAGATTCACCTCGGTCTGCATCAATGCCATCTCGGGGGCTCAGCCCACAAATTTCCTACCGTGACCAATACTTTTTGCCTGCACCTGATATCTCTCCGCCACAAAGAAATCCTAATTCAGTCACCTTAAGCCCAGACTTAGACCCATCACATCCCATGCACGTCGCTTCCCAATCAGTCTCTTGCGCCCATGGTTGAGCTCACCGTTTCTACCAATGAGCTTCAACTTGTAGATTAATAAAGGCGTAGTATTTGGCGCTTCTTACTATTCGTGACTAAAACTTAGTTATAAGTCTTTCCAACACATAATTTTATTGTATTACAATGAAAGAGGAGCCTTAATCACGAGGCGGGGAAGAAGGCGGGATAATGGGTGGGAAACGAGCGGCCAGGAACCGAAGCGGAGTTTGTGATGGCCGAGAGGGTGGCAATTCCCAAATTTGATGGCTTCTAAGTTTGAACCAGCTGAGTAAGCCGAGGTGCCATCAATCCGCCATACCAGAACCGGCGGATGGTTACCGAACAGACTCTAAGTTTCCTCCCTCCCTTGTCTCAAATTCTAGCTGCTGAGCCGAACGAACGAATAGACGACGGGCGTCATGATCAACTATACGAAATAGTTGAGACCGCTGTCTGTGGATCAGCAGGCCGTGTCGTCGACGGTACACGAGAAGAGGAGGAGGAGGAAAGGTGCGGATAGGAAGGACGAAAGGGGCTTAGGGTTAGAAGGCGTGCCAGCTCGTCCTAATTCGTCTTCGAGACAACACCGCACAGTGGGCAGGGTTGGCGGGGTCAAGCTCGAGTGGGATGCGGTGAGTTTCTGCGACTTGGGATGACTTTCTGGGACCGACGCAACTAGGTTTGAGCGCGAAAACATGAGTGAAGGGCACGCGCTCGGGCTCGATGTGCAAGGAGAGAGAGAGATTGGGACGTCAGGATGGAGTCGACGAATGCGAAGGCGGAGGCGATGAGTCCGCGGTGAGTTTCTCATTTTGAATTTGTGCCTCAGATGGTGATCCGTACTCTGACGGTGTGCAGACACGATCAAGTCGACGAGAGGCGGGGTATCATGTATGTGCCACTCGCAACACCTTCGCGCATCTCCTCCCAGAGCTGCTCTATACGTCACCTACGCTCTCCAAACACCTGGTGCACACAAAAATCTAGGGCCAGGGTGGGCTTGGAGAGGTGAGAACAGGTCGGATGAATGGGTTTGAGGACGGTCCGACGAGCCCGCAGTAAGTTCTCCGCCTTGAATTCGCGCCTCGGGAGCTCCTAATTCGCACTCCAACAGTGTGCAGACATGACCGAGTCGACGAGCTGCTCAAAACCTAACCCTTTCTTCGAAGACCCAGTGCGAACGAAATCGAAAGCGACGGGAGCCAGTATTAACAATACAGCTCACCATACCATGGCCCACGACGACTTCGTACGCGCCCATCGCTGCCCCAAAGCTGCTTCTCACACCCCCGAAACCTTCGCAGCGCACACAACGTGGTGAGCAGCGCTGCTGGACTCGAATTTCTGGCGCTAAGTGATGGGGTTGGGGAGCTGGTAAGTCGCCTTCGTCGTCGTCTTCTGGTTCGTTACTGATTCGCGATTGGCTTCACAGGGTGCAGGCAAACGAATTCGAGTCCTCCGCTGCACCCAATCGTCTCTTCTAACACCGCCAGTCATTCCCAAAGCACACGAAGTAGCGGAAAAGGCTGCTCGAAGAAGGTTTGTGGTTGCAGGGTTCGTACGTCCCCTGCTCGTCGTCTTCTGAGTCGTTACCGACTCAGGATCGATTTCTCCGCAGCGTCGATACAGCGGCATACCAAGGTCGGCGGCGCTGTGTGCTGGCACTACGGATGCATTGTTGTCGTGTAGGGGTGGGTAAGAGCTGCAAATATGATAACAAAAGGTAAGTAAGGGAAAAATCATATCACGAAAAACGAAAACTCAACAAGTATCCCAACTTTCTTGCCCGCAGACACCACCGTTCGTCGTTCGTCGTTCGTCGTTCGTGTTCGTCGAAGTTCTCGCGTAAATAAAACAAAGTCGTTGGATCTTGGTGAGTCCGCTGTTTTGACTTGAAGTCGTAATGCTGACTACATCGTCAAGGCAAACCGACTTAAATGCCGCTGCCAGTAAGTAGATCCGTCTTCGTAACGTTGTTCTAGGATTTCTAGGGTTAGAAGGAGGATAGGAGAAGACGGTGACTCGCCTAGTTAATACACATTTGTCAAACAACTAGTAGGGTACCCGTGCTCCGCACGGTGGGAGATGTTAAATAATTTCCTCGGTAGCACTCATTTAATGCAATGATAATGAGCCTGCACCATTCGATAGATAGTGAATGATCATTGTACATACTGACTATCTAGTACATGTGCAAAAAAAAAAAAAAACCCGCTACGCCCTGCTTCCTGCCTCTGGGAGGTTGCTCACGATGCTCGTCATCCTCCCGCTCGCGCTTCGAACTGGAGGCTGCAGGTGTCGGCGTTTCTGGCATGTAGGGCACCTTCGCGACCGCCTTGCCCTTCATTTTCCCAAAAGTGGGGGTCGTCGCCGACTCGTTCTCGGGTGCTGTCAGAAGTGTGAGCAACTGAGGGAGGTGGGAGGGCACAAAAACCCAACTTACAGTCCAACGCGTTTAAAACGACGCTCCCGGACGGAGACAAAGACGAAGTCGGCTCTGCACCCAAAACTCGAGGTTGTCAACGGTGATCTTGAACGCGGCGATGACGGTGTCCGAGTCAGGTTTGTACAGGACGTCCGTTATGAAGGCGTGGACCGCAACGAACCGGTTATTGTACGGGGTGGGCCTTTTCTTTGCCTGTCCGACTGGTTCAGGGTGGTGGCAGAAGAAAGGGGCGCGGGGTCGTGAAGGAGCAGGGTTGACGCCGGGCTCTGGCTTGAAAGTCATACAGTACTTCTACTGCATAATACGCGTCAGGATATAACAGGTTAGCGGATGCGATGAGTTGTCAGTACAATACGTAAATTTGAAGAAGGATCTTACGTGCCTTGAAAGTCCTTGCCAGACCGGCTTCTCCTACCAGAATCAATTTGTCAGTTTTTTGAAAGCTCAAACCTATATCACCAGGCGCGTCAGCGGATCCAGTACAGGAAGACAGAAGAATTCTACAAAGACTTACTGATTGGTCTGTAGTAGCACAAAGTAAGCACCACGACGCAGTCAAGAGTCAAGACCGCAAATTGTCTACCAATTTTGAACTTGTCCACAAAAAGATGACTAAAGAATTTTAGAATACTATATCCTTCAGGAGACAGAGTCGCGATCCTCGATGAATTTGAGTTGATTTAGAGTAGCACATGTTCTGTGAAGCATCGCCTATTGCTCACTGGGGCTCCAATTTTCCTGGTACATTCGACATGTCCCCATGAGTTCCAGTGGACAGTAGCAGGCTATTATTCAGTGCGTGCGGGGAAGAGGCACTGACTGAGATCTAGAGTAGCTTGTCATTGATGCGCGGACAAAAGAGCGTAAGGGCGGCTCACCTTAAATAAGGAATGACGGAAGAGAGGTCAGGCGACGTGTGCCATTTTCATTGTGTTGCGTCGAGTATCTGATCGACAAAACAAAAAATACTTGAAAGGTTGAAATTCATGCTGACCCCGCCAAAAAACCGAAAGCAAATCATTTATATCCTAGTAGATTGAGACCGGCGAAGTATGAAAAGCGGTCAAGCAGTATGGTTCTCGTTCCTGATCCAGTGCCAGTAATCAACAGCCAGACTTGCGTTCTTCTTCGCGAAATCCAGCGAGTAGTGCCGTTGAGTCGTCTCGTTCACAATGGCGAGAGGCAAAGTTCCAAGCCGAGCTGTGAAACGGGACCGTACCACTGGTGCATCTCCTTACCTAATCTACAGCCTGCTGAACGTTCGAGTGCTGAGTTCTATAGCAGCAGACAAAGCAAAATAAGGAATTAGTCTTGAAAAGTTCAAAGTTGGACAGTCAAAATTGTCAGCTAAATGGGCTCCATTGTTGCGAATGTCGGTTGCATTTCCTTATCTACAGCCTACAGCCAGCTGACCACTCGAGTTGGATGATTCCACTGCCGCAAAAGCCAGTCGCATTTCCTTATCTGATCTACAGACTGTCGCGAAAAAGTCGAACTCTATAGCGGCAGACGAAGCAAGGACCCAAAAGGTGTGATTTCTGTTAGGGGACGACATCCAGTAAACGTCGAACGACCTGCGTCCAGAAAGATCTCACGTGAACAAAAATGTCACCTGATGAGGTTCTCGAACTTATGTGCCAGACGGCTTTAAAAGTTGTCCTGGACAAAGTCGAAACCCATGTCGCTTTGTATATATAGATGCGGGAAGTGAGATTGTGAGTCGCCCTTCGTCATACGTCTGGTATCATTCCCGTGTCATATTTAATCCTGCGTTCAAGGTCGAGCCTCGGAGCGATGGGTCGGTGCAGATGCACTGTGGGCTGCGAGCTGCAGCAGGTGGAGGAATGGGCATTTGAGTCAGCGCAGGAGGTGGGAGGACGTACCGACTTGCGAATAGCGAGACCGCTCGTCGCGCGGACGCCGGTCTTGACTATTTCTAGTCATTTCCCCGCTGCCTTCCTTCCTCATGCGTTTCGTACCGCGTATCTAGAGTCCTGCGCTAACCACTGACCATGGGGTGAGCGCCGCTCACGCTGCTCACACCATGGTTCATTTCAAGTCGAGCCTCCACATGGTTCACCTTCAGTTCTCTTCCAGAACAGGAGGTCATGTGTTTCAATATGATCACAATTTCCGCCGTGGTTATTTTGAAAAGGTGTTGCGCTGAAATTATGAATTTATCCACCATTTGTTTACCGTTGAAAGCTCAGAATCATTTCAAATTTGTCTATAATTTTGTCTAAGAAGAAAATATGTTCAATTCAAGAAAGATATTTGAAATCTGTTCAAAATTTGAACATAGATCGTGAGTTTGAACGCATTATTCATTTATCCACAATATATTCACAATTTAATGAATGTAGAAATAGGCAGTTGCCTGCAGTGTGTTCCCTGCATGCAGGCCCAGACATGCAGATTTCGAAGTCGGGTTGAGAAGACATGGGTGAAAAAAAGCTAGACCGAGAAAAGGGCTGTTTGCCTGCAGGGTAATTTTAAGAGTTGTGGACATTAAGTACCACTCTGTCCCTGTATTCTTCCTTCTAACATGCGGAACCTTTCCTCCAGTTTCAGAGTGCCAATAGGCACGTATTGGACATCGTGGAAAGAGCAGATCCCATTTTATGAAACCGCCAACGTTGGTCCACGATTCCCGACGTCTCGAAAACAACAACTCGGTATTTTCAGATTACCGAGCTCCTTGTTGAGATCAGGAGCTGAGGTGTGTCTTCAAGTTCCAGTAATGGATATTGTCTGTCGCGCCTAAGTGAAAGGGGTGTAAAACGTCACGGAGACCTTGACATTGGTCCTGGTTCTGACTTGGGTAAGTTGAAACTTGAAAGCAGGAGAGAAAAGAAATGTACCGAGGCTCCAATCAGAACGGAGGGCATACTTCTTGGCATTAACACTTGAGTATTGTGATCCAAAGGACATATCACAAATCGGAGAGCCAGAAAGAGATGGCAAGACTCCTCGTTCTCTGCGTTATCTTATCAGTTTACGTAAACATTCTATTGATGATTTGATCTATACCCCTAAGTTATCTTTCTCTTCCGAACCACTACAATCGATTACGTGTCTACCCCCGAATTGCGAAGTTATCCTTGCAACGCGAATTCCAAAACTTATATAATTCACGTATTAGCGCTCAAGGCGATTACTGACCCTAAGGATGTCGACCGCCCAGCAGCCTCCTGATGCAGCCTCTCCAACTTTGACGCTAACACCTACTCAAGCCATGGACATCATTCGCGCGCGGTTGAAAGGGCACTCAAAGTCGACCGTAAAACTCCTAACTGAGATAAAGAACAAGAATACAGCTTACAGGTATTGTTCTCGGCAAATCACTGGTTGAATTACTCCTAACGCTTGACCTTTGTCCTGACACTATGCTGTAGTTATACCCCTTCAACACGAACCTACATCGCTGATATCTCAACATACCCACCGCAGCCTAAACCTGTGCCATGCTCGTGCTTCATCACTATCGCCAATCCGCCCCCTGCGACCCAAACCCAAACCCAATATCGCACCAACTCTCTCCTCACAATACATCACCTGATCTCTCAGATACTCGCGCACACCTCTATACCCCTACCACCCCCCATCCTCGACGCCTCCCTTCAGCACCTACCATTCCACGTGCTGATTTCTCCTGCCGCACCGCTTGCGTCGACCTCCATCGTCTCCATGCGCGAGGCGCGGAGAAGGGCGTTGGTTGACGAGAAGGAGCTGATCAGGGTAGAGATGCAGATCGGCGCGTTTCTGGGACAGATGCATAGCGGTGTGCTTGGAGAGTGGTTTGGTCTGCCCCGGCCAGTAGACGAAGTAGGTGAAGCCGCAGATGAGGAGATATCAGCCCCAGCAGTTGAGGCGCCAGCGAGTATCGGTTTGGACGGACCCAGCCCTAAATACCCCTCGGAATCGTACAGCTGGCAAGAAACGTTCACGAACCTTCTAGAGACCCTTTTGTCCGAGTTCGAGGTGGCGAAATCACCCAGCTTTGCGTCCGACTTGCCATACGAAGACATCCGTCGTTACCTCTCCCGTGCCATCGGCTCCTTCCTGTTCGATGACGTCGAGGTGCCATCTCTAGTATGGGTGACGGGGTCTGAGGATGATGTTTACGTTTTTATCTCTCCCTCTCCAGATTCTTCATCGTCTTCCTCCCCGTCGGACTCTTCCGCCTCACCCAATTCAGCAATCCCCACCACAGGGATAGCTGCCATCCTCCCCAACATCGCCCAAGCGCTCTGGGGCGACCCTCTTCTCGAGTCGTTCTTCTCGTTCTCCCCATCCCTCTCTCTCCCCTCCGGCAAACACGAAGGTCAACCTGGCCCTTACCAGGCTCTCCTAGAAGCCTACCTCGCAAGCGGGGGAAGCCCGCCCATCGTCTTCCCAAGACACAAGACAAAGAGGCTGTGGTATGATTTATATATGGGCTTGGTCGTTTTGCGAGAGCGACAATTGGCAGGAGTAGACCCAGTGGATGGCGTGGAGATTGACCAGGAGTGGGCTTTGGAGCTTGTTAGGCGAGCCGTTGAGGGGTTGAGGGACGCACCTTGTTATTGAAATTAGACTGACATCTAGGTAGGGGCGGTAATGTTGTAAATCTTCCCTTTTGTGTGCACCGGTAGACAGGAAAGTCCGTATATACTCTAGAACCGGCGGTGCAGTGACCTGTTCTGTCTGAACTTGACTTCACCCTCACTTGCCTTTATGCCTTCACCTGCAGACCCATCACTGCCTCTGGAACTCGTCCACAATATTATTGACCATGTTGCGGCTGATTCCAGAGATTGGTCAGGGGAGAATCTCCTCCAGTGCGTGCTTGTCAGCAGAGCTTTTTGTCCCCGCTCACAGTTGCATATATTCTCATCTATCGAGATTCGAGGGAATTCCACAACGCGCCAGAGGAGGATTCGAGAATAATACAACACAATCCCGAAATCCCCTATTATATCAAGGAACTCTATCTGGAAAAGACTGGAATGTACCGACGACGAATATTTGTGGATCGCTCAGGACTCTAAATGCACCGCCGTCATGGAGAAGATCTCCTCTGTTGGGTAACAAATAGCGTTCATGGTGCGCTCGAAGATGAAATGAGGAGTCTCCAGGGAAAACCAAATTCTGCTGCAATGCGTTTGATATGACGAACTGGCGTGGATGTACATATTTCTTGTGATCATGTCTCCGTCAGATGCCAGGGAGTCATCAGGACCTCTCGGAATATATCAGATGAACGACCTTCGCAGAAAAGAGCGCCCTGAGCTTGAGTGTGAAAAATCGATTTGCTCGTGAAGGCCTAGAGAAAATCTGGGATGGGTTTAGTCGACGAGCACTCTGAGCGAATCGAGATGAGGGCGGTCCACGTGACAGTCAATGACATCACGCACCCTTTTGCTCCTTCATGACGTTCTGGTCTTGCCTCAGTATAAAGCGAACGACTGCCTCCTCTCCACCTCCACAACATCTACCGAATAACCCATTGACATGTCAGGCTCACCATCCACACGAAAGCGCACCTCTCCCCAATTCCAAACACCATCGAATGCAGCCATGAAAGAAACCTCTGCCAACCTTCCCCCAGAGCGTAAATCACGAAGCATGCGCAAAGTCTCCGCGCCGCTCTCAAAATTGAGATTGGGAACGCTCATTTACATCCTCATAGCGTTGACAGCACTGCTATCGACGTACTATGGCTATCGCGCTGTGCAGTACAAGACCGCCGTTGGCGGGTGGTGGAACGTCGCGCTCGGGAGAAGACCACCAGAGATGAAAGCCGGTTATGATCATTCATCCAGCCCACCGCCAAGCAGCTCGAAAGGCAAACACGGAGAAGGTAGTGTGGAATATCACATCAACGCATTGGCGCTCGCGCTGGGTATGCCGACACACGACTTGGCGAAGGCGATTGCGGGGGCGGTGAGGGCGTACGTCCCGCCTGCGAGCTTGTCCTCGGTGAAGGCGCGGGAGACTGGAGAGGTGGTGGACGTGCTGCTGCAGGAACCAGAGGAGGGTGAGGGCGAGGCAATTTCAAGGCCGACGACAGTGGGTGTGGTTGAGAGTGTGGTCAGTGGTGTGGAGGCGATGGTGGGGATGGATGAACCAGCCCAGTAGCCGTATCGAATGTAGATATTGTTGAAATTAAGCGAGCGGGGGACAAAAGGGATTGCGGGTAATCTCGTGGCAAACGAGTGAAGTATTTACAAGATCGTAGCGACTCTATATACGTAGCTACAAATTAAGTTGCCGGTGGAATTTTTACTAGGGAGGAAATCGAGCGGGAGGAATGAAGCGCGGGGAGGTACCGTCGACGTGACGTTCAATAAGCCAAGCGAGCCGTAATACGCGCCGTAATAAATTCCAACAGATATACCTGTAATATCTTTGTCGTCGTTGTCAACAACGCCGAGCCCCTGTTGCTGACGATCAACGCGATCGAAACATGACCGACGCGTTATTTGGTCTTGTGTGTTCCCAAAGGCGCAGGTCGTCAACCCATACCAACGCGACCCTGCTTCCTCACCGCCGTCCCCCAAAAACATACCAACCACGCCTTGCACAGAACCACGACCACCACAGCATGCTCTTCTCCCTCCTCAAAAGGAGCCCTGCACTCGCTGCAGCAGCGGCAGTGGGAGGGCGCTCCTTTTCCCTGCTCTCCAAAGTCAACCCCGCACTGCGTCACCGTCTCGCCGTCGCACGACCACCCAGCTCGTACTTTGCCCAGGCCGCATCCCGCCGTGCGTTTCTGACAACGTCGCTTGTACGCGCAGCTGCTGCGGACGCCGGAACCACCGTGAAGAAAGCCAGCAAGCCCAAGTCTAAGACCGCGGCCGGAAAGAAAACGACGAAAACCAAAGCTGCTACCAAGAAGGTGGCTAAGAAAAAGGCCGCTGCGAAGAAGCCCAAGCCAAAGAAGAAGAAAGTAGTTGTCAAGAAACGTATTATCTTGAAGAAGAAGCCGGTCAAGCCCAAGACCAAGAAGGGTCAGTGTTTTGTGCTGTATGTCTGTCTGGCGTGGTTGCTGACTTTTTTCTTTTCTTCTTCATTTGCTATTTCTCGTCTCGGCTGCCTTCCCATTGGCTGGTCCAGTCTTCGTCAAGGAGATCAAACCCCCCTTCAAGAGCCCCGGCTCCTCCTGGACCCTCTTCGTCAGGGAGTTCTCCAAGGACCGCAACCCCACCGAGTTCATCAAAAATCACAAGGAGGCCTCGGCCATCTGGCGGACCATGTCGGAAGAGGAGAAGGCGGTATGTCGTGTCCCTATCCCTATCTGTGTCTTTTTGTTGGACGAGAACTAACTAACCCTCTCCCCACAACGCAGAAATACAAACCCGACCGCGCCGAGGTCGACGAGTTCCTCGCCAAGCGCCGCGACTGGGTGAAGCACCTCACTATCCCCCAACGCCGTCTCTACCGCGCACGCCACCGTGCGCCTGCCATGAGAGGTCGTGCGTCAATGTACACCGAGTGCGTGGGCTTCACTTTTGCCTGCCCTTTTCTTTCCTTTCCTTGTCTTTCGTTTGCACAATTGTGCTAAGGAAGATCTTCACTGATTTTGATACGTGTAGATTCGTCAAGGATGTCTGGAAGGACCTCCCGGCTGACGCATCGTTCACGGAGAAGGGCAAGTTGCTCTCGGAGAGATATAGAGAGCTTGGTGACGCTGAGAAGGAGGTGCGTTTGGGTTTTACTTGGCTTTCTCGTGGGCTTGTTTTCTGTCGTGTTTTTTGCCCTTGTTGGCTTGCTCGGCGGCGCGTTTTTTCAGCGCTATCCTCTTTCGTTGCGTCGATGTAGCTATATCTGACTCGTTTTCTTTCTTCTCCTCGACAGGTCCTCCGACAACGCGTTGCCAGGATCAACGAAGAACGGGCTGCTGCTGCTGCATCCAGCCCATCCTCATAGAGCAGAACCTCCCAATCGTTCTCAGGTGTGGGAGCTCGAAGAACTCTGAACTCTGAACCATGAACTGCGTAACTTAAACTACAAACGAACGGCTTGACGCTTAGGTTGATCTTGATACCATCCCCCTCACTTTAACCCAAATTTCCGACGACGGCTTCTACGTCTAGTTCTACTTTATGTTCTATATTGAATGATACAGGTTCTATGCCTTATTGGTGCCTTGCAAGGTCGCAAGGTTGATCAGAGCGTCTGCAAGGTGGAAAAGCTGATGTGACATCACATCCACATCGGAGTGACGTCAGCACTGCGGCCGGCGCTAAAATTCTTCTTTGCGAGCAAACGGCTCTTTCATTTCGTTTCTCTCCGAATTCAAACTAACTTCATACTGACTACCCTTTAGCTCATATGTGCAACTACAGTACCTGGAAAGCCCCCAATGCCCTGTCCCCGAAATCTGCAACTGTCCACTCTTCGGGCCGCCCTTCGTGAGCTTCCCCACCATAGTGAAGCCAGTGTCATGCATCTGCAACGAGAACCTGCCCAGCCCCATCGTGCACCCGAACTTGCGCGCCGTGCCGCTCAGGTCCTCCTCTCTTGGGTAGTGCATCAACAGACCTTTATCGGTTCTGGCACTTGGATCCAGGGATGAGCAGAAAACTCGAACAATCGGGTATCGTGTTGGACAATTTCTTGGTACTTTTTGGTAACATGAACGTGGTCTTGCAACCCCAGGAGCCAGTGTTTTTAGGACCTGAATCATCAAAGCTAAATCTCTTGTCTGTAAGTCACCTCAAAGGGTAAATTATTCTAACGTTGCGCACCTAAATAGCAATATAGATACGGTTTTCGCCGACCAAAACAGATCCTTCTAGAGGCAGTAGTTCCATCCCGCACTCAAGCTTTCAACTTCAACCGCCTCCGTCGACCTAGGATCGTCCTCCCTTATTTCTACAGAAATACTTACTAGGACTCGACTGTGGCCTGAAGGAATCGGCAAAGCCAGACTTCATCTCAGGTGGTATCCCAGCGCGAAGTCGCACCACTCTTCCGCAGTTATCTTGTTCTGTACCCCCGGTAGCAATATTCTGCATGCTTTATAGTTACGCTCTAGGGAAATAATGTTTTGGTTAAGTTGTCGGATGTTGCTTTCACCGCTGCGTTCCAGGTCGCGTGAGATTCGAGAGAGGTGCACCTCCGTGTGAACGACGGTGATGAAGATATTATACTTATAGATTGGGTGGTGGCGAAGAGTCAAAGAGGTTGAAATTTTGAAAATTTGGAAGCAAAGTACTGTGATGTCATGAAACACTTGTCAGTTGACGAACCAGGAAATGTTTTCTTTTTATGGACTACATATTTTTATTTCTCCTCCTTCAGCGACTTGGAGCTTTCGAAAGCGGTATGAGCGCGTAATACTTACCGACCTCAGATAAATAATAGGCCATTCAAGTACTGCTCAGCTCCACAATGGAAGCAGTACTTTATTCAGACTCTGAGTCCCAGGTCCCAGTGAGTGCTGTTGATTTGTTTGATCTGAAAGATCTAAACGCCCGCCCAGCTCGCATCGGACGAAATCCTGCTCGAGCCTTCCCCACCGCGCGAGTCTTTGGCTGAATTGCCCTCGGAGATCTTGCACCTTATCTTCGAGCGCACAATACCACCCTGCTTCATGCTCGACCCCTCCGCCTCTTTCTGCCTTCGGCCTCTCTTCCTCCAGGTGTTGCGTCAAAAAAAGTCGCTCACAAACGTCTGTTGGGCGTGGTACCACGCCGCACTTCCTTTTCTTTATGAGAACGTATCCATCCGGCGTGTTTATAACCTCACAGCACTACTGCGGACCCTCATAGATATACCCCAGCTGAGGGGGATGATCAAGACCGTTGATGTCTATTGTCATATACCCGAGGCATACGGGCAGCATTTCCAGCATCAGATTGAAGCCCTTTTTTTTCTCTGCCCAAGTATATCGTCTTGCAAGCTTCAATCTCGCCTGCCCGAAACAATCTCTCTTTACAGCGCCGTGACCAACATCACTCATCTCTCCCTCCCAGACTGCATCCCCTTCCACACTCTCCTGACAGTCCTCTCCCAGATCTCTCGACACATCGTCTCTCTCGGGTTCCACATACCTTCACCACCCTTCGTAACGGTGGAGAACACTCCGCCCCCACCGTTACCCTTCCCTGCCCTCCAAAGCCTCTCAGTCTTCCTCACTCCATACACCGCACACGAGACTTTTGACGGGCTCCTGCGGAGCCACCCATGGGCCCTGCCCGCCCTCATACACCTTACCCTCCACGTCTGTGCACTGCCCATCGACGCCGTCCCGATCCCGATCCTCACAAAGTTCTGCGCTGCGCACGGCACGCGCGTCTGCTTCCTACACCTATTGCTTCCCTGGCACACCGCCTCGCAGATCGACATCCAGCCTCTGCTCAACGCCTGTCCGGCGCTCGAGCACCTCGCACTATCCTCACGCAACTTCGCGCCCATGAGGCACGCGCGGGTGCGGTGGGTCGATGTATGGGTCGGCGAGGTCGGTTGGCGCGCAGCGCGAAACGGCATGGAACGACGGGTTAAGGGCGGCATGAGCGCGTTGGAGCGTGTCCGTGTACTGCCGCTTTATTTGGGCCACGACGTCGATGTGAACGCGACAGAAATGCCGCTGCTTGTGCCCCCTTGGATGGTAAGACATAACAAGGATGCGTTTGAGTGTATATTTATGGGTGCTGGTGTGAGGCACCAGGTGGGCAAGCTGCGGTATGTCCAACCTGAGTGGTGGATTGACGGGGGCGAAGATACGGATGAAGACGAAGATGATGAGGACTATGTTCCGAGTTCATCTGACTCGGGATCAGAAAGCGAGAGCGTCTCTGGAAGCGACGAAGATGGGAACCGGGACCGCGATACGGACTGGGATTTGTCTGAACAACTAGGAGACCAGAACGACATTGACGCTCTGGAGACCGACTTCTCCTGGCTGGCATGGCCTTTGTAAGCAGTTAATGGTGAGCCCGTAGGCCTTTCCAGGCATGAAGCTTTTCGCTGGGGTCTTTGTACTATGAAGTTCAAACTTTGCTCACTGGTCATAATCCCAACAGTACCGACTACATATTTGATCTTGCAGAATGACCTGACGATTTCAGCCCATAGCGATGACCTCGCCCCACTGTACGCAGAAGAACGGTGTAACTACCGACTCTGAATCCCTTCTTTCATAGGCGTTATTCCCATGGCCGCCAGAATTTGCTCATTTAGCTTGGAAGCTTGGGTGAAGCGTATGGCTTGAGGTAGAAAACTTACCTGGATTTACGAATTTGATTTTCTCTCAAGAGAAGGTTGGATATATAATACACCTATACTTTCTGCATAGATTGTAGGGCATACTCTTTGAAATGAGGAAATACATTGGATCGCAGTGTGCAGACGTTGATGTAAATCTTTGAAACGCGTCGCGCATCACGTGACTGAACGTCTGAATGAGTCTTGGAGGCGACGCCTCGACGTTGACAATTTCACCATCCTACACACTAGTCGAACTTCACATAAGCAAGGACTATTGGTAACCAGCCTCGCTTGGTTTCCGTGAGGACCAGACGCCATGGAGAACTTATGTACGGACAATTCAATCAAGGTAGAAAGTTGTGCAAAGGTTAGCAATTCGGAAAATTCAGGTCGGTTATAGTTAACACGTTCTAACTCGCGTCTTCAGGTGAGTTGTTTCTGTAATCTACGATTCTATCTGGGCTGAACGTTTGACTTATACTTTAAAATGAACTGATCCTGGTCAGCCTGCATTGAACACTTCAAACTCGACTGAAGATATGCCGGAATTTAAAACACCTCCCCCGGAGGATATTATACTTCTAGATTGGGCGGTGAAAAGTCAAAGAGGTGGAAAATTTGGAAGCAACCTCGCTCTGAACATGGGTCACGTGGCTAACATGTGAACGAACCAGGAAATTTTTTCTTTTTATGGAGTCTGGACTACATATTTTTAATCCTCCTCCTTCAACGACGTGGAGAACTCGAAAACAGTATGAGCGCGTAATACTCACCAACAACGCATAAATAATAGGTCATCCAATTACTGCTTCGCTCCACAATGAAATCAGTGCTTGATTCAGATTCTGAGTCCTAGTGAGTTCTATTCATTTCTTTTTTCTGAAAGATCTGAACGCTTGGCCAGCCCTCATCGGACCAAAGCCTGATCGAGCCTCCACCACCGCGATGTCCAGTCGCAGAATTGCCCTCGGAGATCTTGTACCTTATCTTCGAACGCACAATACCACCCTACTTCATGCTCGACCCTTCCGCCTCTTTCTGCCTCCGGTCTCTCTTCCTCCAAGTGTTGCGCCAAAAAAAGTCGCTTATAAACGTCTGTTGGGCGTGGCACCACGCCGCTCTTCCTTTTCTTTACGAGAAGGTGTCCATCCGGCGTGTCTATAACCTCACAGCGCTGCTTCGGACTCTCATAGATATACCCCTGTCCAGAGGGATGATCAAGGCCGTTGATGTCTATTGTCATATTCCCGAGGCATACGGGCAGCATTTCCAGCATCAGTTTGAAGCTCTCTTTTTCCTCTGCCCAAGTATATCATCTTGCAAGCTTCAATCCCACCTTCCCCATACAACCTCTGTTTACGGCATCGTGGTCAACATTACCCATCTCTCCCTCCCAGACTGCATCCCCCTCCATATTCTCCTAGAAATCCTCTCCAAGATCTCTCCACACATCGTCTCTCTCGCGCTCTACGTTCCTCTACCCTCCGTAACAGTAGTGCAAGATACGGCCTCACCATTAGCCTTCCCTGCCCTCCAAAGCCTCTCAGTCTTCCTCACCTCAGACACTGCACACGAGGCTTTTGATAGGCTCATGCGGTGCCATCCTTGGGTCCTGCCCGCTCTCGCACACCTCACCTTACACGTCCGCATCCTGCCCCCCGACCGCGTCCCGGTCCGCACCCTGGCAAAGTTCTGCAATGCACACGGCGCGCACGTCCGCTTTCTCCACCTCCTGCTTGCCTGTGGCACACGCTCGCCGCTCAACATCCAGCCTCTGCTCGACGCGTGCCCGGCGCTCGAGCACCTTGCGCTGTCCCCACGCAAATTTATGCCCATGAGGCATGCGCGGGTGCGGTGGGTCGATGTATGGACCCACGATATCGACTGGCGCGTGAAGCGGGAAGAGATGGAGCGTCTAGTCAGGAAGGGGCTGAGCGCGTTAAAGCGTGTCCGCGTGCTACCACTTTATTTGGGCCACGACACCGATGCGCAGGCGACAGAAATACCGCTCCTTGTGCCGCCGTGGATGGTACAATACAAAAAGGATGCGTTTGAGTGTGTATTTGAAGGCGTTGGGGTGAGGCATCGGGTGGGAAGGATGCGGTATGTCCAGCCTGGGTGGGAGACTGACCAAGAGGAAGATACGGAATCAGATGAGGACGAAGACGATGGAGACTATGTGACAAGTTCAGATGAGGACGAATGCGATGAGGACTATGTTACGACTTCAGATGAGGATGAAGATGATGAAGACTACCTTCCGAGTTCATCTGACTCCGATTCGGGATCAGAAAGCGAGGGTGGGTCTGGGACCGATGAGGATGGAGACCGAGACCACGATCCAAACTGGGATTTGTCTGAAGAACTTGGAGACCAGAACGACATTGACACTCTGGAGACCAATTTCTCTTGGCTGGCATGGCCTTTGTAAGCAGTTAATGGTGAGCCCGTAGGCCTTTCCAGGCAAAAAGCTTTTCGCTGGGATCTTTCAACTGTTAAGTTCAAACTTTACTCACTGCTCATAATCCCAACAGTACCCACCGCATATCAGATCTTGCAGAATACCCTAACAATTTCAGCCCATGGCAATGATCCCGCCCCAAGAACAGTGTAACTCCGACTTCGAATCCTCTATGTCATAGGCGTTATTCCCATTGCTGCCAGAATTTGCTAATTTAGCTTGGTGAAGCGTATTGCTTGGGATCGAAAAACTTACCTGAATTTATGAATTTGGTTTGCTCCCAAGAGAAGATTGGTTATATGATACACCTATACTTTCGGCGTCGATTTTTGGCCATACTCTTTGAAATGAGGAACAAACTGGATTGCAGTGTGCAGACGTTGATCGAAACATTTTCTAGACGCGTCGAACATCACGTGACTGAACGTTGAATGAGTTTTCGAGCCAAACGCCGGAAAATTGGTCATTGCAAGGGCTTTCGGAAGCAAATCTGTTTGTTTTGGAGCCCAGGGATTTCCCTCCAAAAGTTGAGAAATCTGTCCAGGGATTCCTAAACTCGGAGAGTATTTCCCAGGCTCACTAGATTTTGATTCACTCCTTCCGGGTGCCTTGTACTTAATTTAGTTTGTAACTTCCTCCATGTAACAATAAAGTGATTGAAGGAAATAAACCTTGTTTTCTGGTACATCTCAAGGTCTCTGACTTCAAAAATGAAGCAACAGCCATAATTTAGTTAACTAAGGATGAATTTTGTTAGGGAATGAGTGTAGATTTAAGAGTTCGTACGGAACCTCTCGTCTTACGTAGCTTCGATGTTTAGTTAATAAATGCGATACGAGTTCCCAACTAGAGTACCTAAAGGTATCCACCCAAGATATCAGTTAGAAACACCTTTACTTAACGATCTAATCGTTAATAAAGGGGTCAGATCTCACTATGAACTTAAGCTAGGTATCCACCAAGCTGATCACACGAAGTTTCGGGGAAGAAAGGATGTAAATTTGATGTAGACTACGACATTTCTAGCTATATTTATACTTACAAACACAGCCTTGATAACTCGAATGCGGGGTGTTCACTCCGCATAGGGATCATGCTAGAATGTTCGGTGCTATTCTTGCATGTCCTGTAACCTCGAATGTGTGAGGTTCCGGCTCTTTCGAGAGCGCGCGAGCATGTCCTTGCTCGAATGCACTTACGGAGAACTCCTTAAGTCGTGTGAAACCCAGCGCTAACTCGAGTACCGAAGACTCTTGATAGCTATTCTAGTGTGCATAGCTACAAATAGCTTACAGTAATACACAAAGCAATAAATACCATAACATAGCCCCCCCAGTCTTCGTGTACTCGAGAAACTAGGTGGACTTGTTACTTAGTAAATAAATACGCAGATCAGTATCTAAATAACAGTGTCCGTTGTGAAATGAAATGACAAGGGTAAACAAAATGATAAAAAGGAAAAGGTCACGTCCTTGGGTACTACATAATAAACGGATCAATTACAGAGTATTCGGGGAGAGGTTCGAAGGGAATATTATCGCGTTCAATCATACCACAAGCTGCCATTGCCTCAGTAAGATTGTCCATCTCATCCGGTGCAGCATGTCCGTTTGATGCACGTACCAAGGCGTCCCGCAAAACCAACGTCGCAGTGGGGCGAATAACGATAGCAAGGGAGTTTTCGATGGCGTTTTCGTCGTATTCCTGGAACAAAGTTTTTACGCGAAGCCAATCCCGATTCTCTGTGATTGGGCCGACAAGACGAAGGAAGTTGCACCAATCCATTCCTACGATGGATCCCCAATTCCACATTGAAGAGAGCCCATGACGAATAGAACGTTTGATAGCTTCTGCGATCCAACTCACGTAGTAGTTAGCGACGTGCCGCATTGTTGCTACCATGAGGAGGACATCTTCGCGGCTTTCGAAACGACGACATAGAACATTTTCGTCCCGACAGGTGAGAGCGAGCGCAATGATGGGATACCTAAGCTCGATGTCGCGAAGTGCAATGGTGGGAATGGATAGAGGGATTGGTCGAGTAGGATTGTCTCGGGGATTGAATTGGTTGCCTGCGCATACGATGAACGTCGCGATATCGACAATAGACTGCCAGATGGCGTGGGCAATGCCGGGTCGTAGAGAGTATAGGTGTACGCCGAACTCGACGTCCACGCGCATGTGATAGGTTTGGGGAAGGAAGGTCAAAGCGAATTGCCCTAATAGAGGAAGTATGGCGGCTCGAAGGTAGCAGTTTTGGAGAACGGATTCGATACGCCTGAGCCCATTGTGTTGTTGATGTAGTAGATGCTGGTGGTCCAAGGTGTGCATCCGCGAGAGCGACATTAAATAGGCGAGTTCGGAGAAGGGTGATTGAAGGGTTTCGACTTGCGAGGATAATAGTGGAGGAAATTGGGTCAAGAGAGAGTTTTCGAAGGTTGGATTTCTGAATAGAGGAAGACAGTTTGAGAGAGATAGTTGGAGGTTGGTTGGAGAGAACGTCGGGGTTAGCTGGAGAACGAGATAGGCCAAGACGGGGGTTAAATATCCGATTGAAAGACAAAAATTTCTTTCGGCGAGAATTATTTGCGCGTACTGTTCTCCCATTCCAACAAAATAAGCGGTGCATTCTTGAGACCTTGGCGAGTGAGCCATTCGTCATCTTCTGGTCCAAAACCCGTCCATCGAACCTTGTACTCCCGAATGCGACGTCCACCACGGACCTTGCGCAAGCGTTCTGCGATTATTCTATCAATGCTGACTTCTGGTAAGTCTTCAAAATCAGCCCGATTCATGTGGCGCGTTGGTCTCTCGCCGAACTCTTGAGGTGATTGCGTGTACGGTTCGAGATGGGCTATGTTGATGATCGGGTGAATTCCATAGGAAGCTGGCATGCGAAGTTGATAGGTAACTGGACTCAGTTTTCGTAGGATCTCAAAGGGGCCGTCATATCGCATTAAAAGTTTCTGTCCTCTACCCTTTTCGGAGCGCAATAACTCCAAGGAATGTGGATTAAGAACGACTAAATTTCCTTCTTCAAATTCACGAATCAATCTTCCTTGATTATAAGCTCTCTGTTGGTGAAGCTGAGCTAGTAAAAGCGATTCCTTAGCGCGTGAACGGTCCGCTTCAAATTGTTCCGCCATTTCCTCTGACTTTGCATGCAATATTTCCGTTTGATCGCTATCCGAGGGTCGCGGAATTGGATCTCCAGGGTAAATAAAATTTGAAATGGTTACTGGGGTATAGCCACGAAGAAGATATGCTGGAGCGAATCCTGTGGAGGTGTGAGGGGTAGAATTGTATGATAACATGAGTCCGTCCAAGTGACGACTCCAATCGTCGCGCGAAGGTCCAATATATGCTCGTAAAGCGATTTCAAGGTATTGATTCAAAACCTCTGTTTGTCCGTCAGCTTGCGGATGATGGGACGTAGTAAGGGCGCGTTTAATATTCATAATACGGCATAACTCCCCCCAAAAAATATTCTTCCATCGCACATCACGGTCCGTGATTATTTGAGCTGGTAAACCGTAATGTGCGACGACGTGATGGAAGAATAATGCAGCGGTTTCGTCTTCCGTGATGGTAGTCTTGCAAGGAATAAAAATTCCGTACTTTGTTAGCTTATCAACTATTACTAGCACGTTATCATACCCATCCGAAGACGGAAGTTCTGGGATAAAATCCATTGTAACGACTTCGAAAGGACGAGTAGGGATAGGAATAGGTTGCAGCAATCCCACAGGACCATGTCTTCGCGGTTTTGACTTCTGGCAAATGTCGCATGTCGAGACATATAACTTGATGTCTCTGGACATACGGGGCCAATAGAAAGTAGAAGCGATGCGGTTGTAAGTCTTATGATAACCAGAATGAGCTCCTTCGGTTAATTCGTTGTGAACTTCTCCCATCAATTCAAGGCGCTTCGATTCTGGAACGCACAACCTATTATTACCATGCCAGTCCTCGAAAAACAATAAGCCTTCGTCGGAATAGTGATAATTTGGATCCTTTGGGAGAAGTGGATTTGTCTCCGCTTTCTTATTTGCAATTATGTCTTGGAAAAATGGATCCGTCAAATAACCGTTAATCCATTCTGCCTTCTCATTCTCCTTGAGTTCAATCAGAAGCGAGTACGACTCAGCTGATAAGTATGCGGAGGTTGCTGATGGCACTCCATAATCCACTTCTGTGCCTGTGAAGTATCCAGGGTCGACGACTTCTTCGATCGAAGCCATATGTCCTGTCGCTATTTTTAGTAGACGCTCTTCGAAGCGATCACCGAGATCGTCGAACATCTCTTTAAGCGGGTCTGATGTCATAGGTGTTAAATCGACGGCCTTCGTCTTGTCGACGGCGGGTCCGTTATCTTCGGGGACTCGTCGTCGTAATCTTGAAATTGGGTCTACATTTGAATGCACTCTGCCTGCACGGTGTACAATAACCAAGTCAGGGTAAGCAGAAAAGACAGTTCCCCACGTGAGTAGTCGGCGGTTGACATTCTGAAAAGTTTTGCTCCAGGTGAGGGCTGCGTGATCCGTGATTGCTAAGGTTCTTGTTCCTTCGATAAGCGGTTGAAATTTGATTAAAGCTTCCTTCAACGCAAGGGCTTCCCGTTCTGTCGGTGAATAATTCCGTTCTGCTGATTTCAAAACGCGAGACCAGTAACAGATTACTCGCTCAACATGGACGGTAGTGGCTTCAAAAGTTTCAGCCCATGCTCCTGGCTCGGGAACGTCTTTGATGTCTTTGGATAACGACGCAACTAATTGAGGTACAGCTTCTCCGGCCTTGTATGCCTTTTCTAACCGATCATAGACCTTGGTCCCTCTAAGATCTCGAATTAAGATGGGCTGTACTTGTTGCAAAATTCCAGCGAGACCAAAATCGCAAGCATCGGTGTAAAGTCGGTAAGGAAGATCCGGAATAGCATATGCACGAACTGGTGCGTTGGTAAGGACTTGCTTGCATAAGTCGAAGGCTTCTTGATGCACGTCGGTCCAGTTCCATTCAATGTCCTTCTTTAGTAACTGGAAGAACGGATGTGCAATCCAAGCGTAAAACGGAATGTAAGCTGAAAAGTAGACCATCATGCCAAGAAAGGTTTGTAGTTCGGACGCGTTTCGCGGTTCGGCTAACTGAACAATTGCGTCGACCTTCTCTTTATGAGTTGATAGTCCTAATCTAGAAACCTTTTGGCCAAGTAGTAATAAAGATTGGTACCCGAAATTGCATTTAGCAGGCGAAAGCGTGATATTGGACTCCTCAATGGCGGTAAGAACCTTGTCAAGATGGTTAATGTGATCCTCGAAGGTCAAGGAGAACACAATAATATCATCTATATATACCAAGGCAAAAATCCAAAGGAATGGAGCAAGAACATTTTGCATTACCCGCTGAAATACACTCGGACCATTGCGATATCCGAAAGGCATTCTTCGAAATTGCCATAATCCGCGGTGTGTCCGAAATGCTAATTTCTCTGAGGCGCTATCTGTCAAAGTTAGTTGAGTAAACCCTGACAAGGCGTCTAAAGTGGTCAGCCATTGAGCGCCTGTTAGTGCTTGAAGAATATCATCCTGCCGAGGCAAAGGAAATTCATCCGGAATGACATTTTCATTGAATTTCCTTAAGTCAATAACCATCCGCGGCTTATTATTCCGATAAACAATGAAAACCGGAGCTGCCCAAGGACTTTTCGAAGGTTCAATTACTCCTAGCTGGATCCAAGCATCCATTTGCTTGTCAATAACCTCACGCTTCGCTGGGGAAGCTGGGTATGGCGGAAGCGAAATCGGAGTCGTATCAGGCTTCATAGCAATATCGACCTTCTCGTCATAATGACCCAAACGACCATCAAGACTAAAAGCCTTTTCATGCTTAAGGAGAAGTTCTTCGATCATTTTCCTCTGCTCTGGCGTCAAGTCAGGCGAAATATTGACCGCATCAAGTAAATTCTGACGTGGAACGTCTTCCGGAGGCGATTCACTAGTCTTAGGACCGCCTTCCAATGGTTCCTCTGCCAGGGGATCGTCTTCTTCGGTTGCATTTTTGTGAGCCTTCGAAGAAATGTTAGTTTCACATGTAGAAAGTGTGGACTTTACCGAATTTGTAGCACTCTCGTTGTGTTCAATCAAAGAGCGAATCAGACTTGCGTGAGCTTCAGCCTTCTTGAGCTCATGAGCAGACATCTTTTCCTTCGTGTCAAGCCAAGTTTTCGGATTTCGTGCCGTTCCTAAATTTTCTCCTTTCGAAATTACCACCGGATTGGCTGAGAAATTAGAGATATGGATCTTTGGATCTGCTCGACTGATCAAGACATCTGGAGAACCGTAAATCTCAGTGCTATTAGCACCAAGTTTTATATTTCTCTCCACAAAGACTGTATCTCCCTTCCCTGGATGATAAATCTGGACTGGAACAGCACGACTGGTGAAGGGAGCAATTACTACTCTTTCGGTGGATTTAATAGTCCCTTGGCGCTCTCGTCGGACGATACGGCGTCTTAATTTTTGGTTCCGTCTGTGGTTCCGTAATTTAGGCGCCGGGCGTGTGAGGCCTGGTAGGGTTTGTACACGAAACGCCTTCCCTTCGGAGTCGACGAAAGACTCTCCAACCGCATTTTCCACCTCTAAGGTTCGTCCTGAATCACCAAATTCAAGGTAAGACTTCCCTTCTTTGCGAATTACTGAAATAGAATATTGATCCGCAAAGTCATTTCCGAGAATGAATGGTGTGGTCATTCCTTTCACAACATAAGCCTCGACGTTCATCTTTACTGGTCCATCTTTCGTTTCAAAGGTAAGATCAACGTCAACATATCCAGATATTGAACTCTTTCCAGTGACCTGAATCAAGTTAATTTTCTGTCCAGCTTTCAGCTTTGGTCTAGGACTAAGGCTGTTGAGAAAGCTTTCAGAAATCAAGGTGATGTCTGAACCAGAGTCAATAATGATCTTGATATCTTCGGCAGAGAGACCAATCGTTGCTAAAGCCTGTGTTGCCTTTGACCCTAAGAAAGAACAACCGGGAGGTCTGGCCATATACTTCCTAAGTTCAATCAATCCACCTTTAATTGCGGTTGCTTTACTCGCAACGGCATGCTTGATTTTCCCGACGATCTCTTTAGCTAGACGCCTACGAGAACGTCGATTCAAAGGCGGTTTGGGCTTCGGACTTGGAATAGTCTCGGCTGTCGAAGCCTTTTCGTCAGAGATGTCTTCTGATATTTCCACAGGGACTTCGGTAACCTCTTCAATAGAAACACGGTATGTGCGGATGTTATTCTCAGATGGTAATTCGTCTGAGGATTCGTCCTCGTCATCAGAAGCAAGACCGAAGTAAATATCTTCGTATTCCTGTTGCGCGACTCTCTCCTCCGAGCTGGTATTAACAAGATTGGCTCGGGCGAACTTCCTGGCTTTGAAAGAATGCTTGCATTCGTCATCCCAGTGATTGTGACTCCCGCAATGTCTGCAGGGGCGAGCTCCTTTGTCTTTCGGAGTGGCTTTCCTCTTAGAAACATTAGCATCATCCTTCGGGAACTTAGGAGGTAACATATTCGGATAAGCGCCCACAAGATGCGCTCGTGGAGTATAAGCGCTTCGTTCTCGGTCATCCCGATCGTAGCGTTCTCGCCTCACAGATGCATCTAACCGCATGAGTGTGTCCTCATGGAAACGAATTGCCGATTGGAATTCCATAACCGTAACGTAGAGTTGAGTAGTCAAAATGGTATTCCAATTTGCAGGAGCACCCTCCATTACCTCGAGGATCATTTCTGAATCTTCAAGGTTGTATACCGTGCTGAGAAGCTCGCTTTTACGAATATAATATTCGCTAGGAGTTTCTCGGCCATGTCCGGACTCACGATAGTATGCTCGTGTTGCTCGCGCCTTCTGCTTATCAAGCCATTTGCGATTCATGTAATAATCGGAAATTGCTTTCTTCAAGGTATCCCAACTGACTTCAACCTTGTCTCGGTAATTACCAGGGAGAGACCAATACCAAACCTCTGCTGCACCCACTAGTCTTCGGGGAACAATAGTACCCAATTGCTTCAAGATGACAGGTGACATCCGAGCTATATTATTGACCTTAGTGATCCAGCGAACAATGGTATCAGTATTGCCATCCCAAGTAGGTACATTCTCAAATTTTAGTTTATAATCAAAGTGCGGAACCTGCGCAAATTTAGTCACCTCACCAGATTCCACGACATTACCACTATCACCACTATTATTATTCCTTTTGGGATTTTTCGGTGGGATCGGTGGCGGTGGTCCTCTTGGGTCTGGTTCGTCGTCTCCAGGGTCACTAGGCGAGCCTCCTGCAGGTGTTCTTCCTCGCAGGTTCGATCTCTGCTCGCGTTCGCGCCTGTCGTCCCTCGGAATTTCCTCAAATGGCGAATTGGTCCGTCCAAGAAGTTCTTGTAAACGACCTGTCGCTGGCGGAGCCGATGCTCGGTTCTGCTGCAATCGCTGAGTTGTGGAACTTCCGAAATTGTACAGATTCGAAGGTGTTCGTGATTTTCTTTGCCCACCTGTTTCCGTGTGAGAGGGAGAATGATTTCTGTCTCGGATACTTCTTCACGAAACTCCTTGCGAGATCCAGGGGTTTTCCTGATCTGGCGAAGAGTTTCCTCCGCAGCGGCTAGAATATCTGAGTTCCTGGGTGTGTCCGTTAAGAAATTGAAGTGTTGGTCGATGGTGCACCAAAAACTTTCAACCTCACTACGAAATAAAATTCCCAGCATCTCAAATTCATTGTGTAGATAGTATTTAGACAGATCTCCATTGATACCCCAGAAAGGAATGGTTGGAACTGGCGTTCCGGAGGCTAATATAAGATCTCCAAATTCCTTTCGAGCAGTTATCATAATTGCGACGAGTTCCGAGTACAAATTCCTTCGAAGCGTATAAGCGCGATCCCGAGGAGTATTTACCGCTTCGACGAAGCTAAACAAATCGTCTAGTCTTTTAGTCATAGCGGGATAAACTTCCCTCAAAAGCCTTCGAGAGAAAACAGAGCCAGTAAAATGATCACGTCCCAAGCCTTCCGCTACGTACTGTAAAGCATCGTTTCTCCGATCCACTAATTCCTTATCCGTGTGAAAGAGAAACGGTGCTTGTAGTGAGAGTACTCTAATGATAACATCAAATGGCGCAGACGTAATATCTTTCGGTGCCACTGATCCTCGATAATCAAACAAGACCGTCATTTCTTCGGTATCTTGGTTGTTATCTCCGTGGGCAGAATGAGATTCGGTATCATCAAGTCGAAAATTACCCTCCGCAGCGCGAGATGGAGAACCGGGAATGGAAGGGGGATGATTTCCGTGTCCACCAGGGATGGAAGGGGGAGGATTTCCCTCCGGGGGAATCGTCTGAGTATTACTCATGCTTCTGATGATTTGGTTGTAACTTGGTTTAACGAAGTAGGGCAGATTAATTAAGAACTAGAGGTTCCCAATGTGTCCACCAGTGTTAGGGAATGAGTGTAGATTTAAGAGTTCGTACGGAACCTCTCGTCTTACGTAGCTTCGATGTTTAGTTAATAAATGCGATACGAGTTCCCAACTAGAGTACCTAAAGGTATCCACCCAAGATATCAGTTAGAAACACCTTTACTTAACGATCTAATCGTTAATAAAGGGGTCAGATCTCACTATGAACTTAAGCTAGGTATCCACCAAGCTGATCACACGAAGTTTCGGGGAAGAAAGGATGTAAATTCGATGTAGACTACGACATTTCTAGCTATATTTATACTTACAAACACAGCCTTGATAACTCGAATGCGGGGTGTTCACTCCGCATAGGGATCATGCTAGAATGTTCGGTGCTATTCTTGCATGTCCTGTAACCTCGAATGTGTGAGGTTCCGGCTCTTTCGAGAGCGCGCGAGCATGTCCTTGCTCGAATGCACTTACGGAGAACTCCTTAAGTCGTGTGAAACCCAGCGCTAACTCGAGTACCGAAGACTCTTGATAGCTATTCTAGTGTGCGTAGCTACAAATAGCTTACAGTAATACACAAAGCAATAAATACCATAACAAATTTTCTAGCTGAAAAAGCGATAAAATCGTCGTTTTTAATACTTAAAACTCAAGCGAGCCCTGTCGTCTGTTGGGGTTTAATTTGAGCGTATTTTTAACCGCACAACGCAAAAAAAATGAAGTGATTTGGGCAAGAATTGGTGTAGTTATTCCCTGTTCTTCCTTGAGTTCTCTCCTTGAACCTGCATAAATCCGCGGTTTCAGGTACTTAAAAATTGGCGCAGCCCTGTCGTCTTTAGAGATTTAAATTATAACTATTTATGCGCATAGGAAGCAAAGAGAATCAAGTGATTTGAGTAAGAATTGGTGTAGCTATGCTTCATTTTGTCCCCCTGATCTGGTACAAATTTCGAAAAAATCTGTTCATTTCTGCATTCCATGAGTGCATTTGCTCCCTTGATCTTTGGTAGCACTCAGAAAATACATTTATAGATCCATTTTTGAAACATTTGAAAGATATCAATTGAATCTGGCTTCACTACACCTGCCATGGTGTGTTTCTTGAGCAGTGCTTCTGCAAAATTTGACCATTACAGCTGATAGCTGTCCAGTATCTCAATATATTTTCCAACAAACTTACTTGAGACTTAATTACACACGTTCTGGCAAAGTTTCAGAATTTTAGGAGCAAAACTGAACTTCCTGCGCATCGCGGAAGCCCGTTTTCTACAGAACTCCCGACGCGTGAATTTGGACGCGTTCGGTCACGTGCTTTAAATCGGTCCTTCGGATTTTCAATCGGTCTGCTCGGTCAAATTCGGTCCTTGATCGAAATTCGTCCGCTTTCGGAAATCCCTTGACATGGCGAAGCTGCCCAAACGCCGAACGACGTCGTTACGACCAACTTTGACAATTTGACCATCCTACACACTAAATCGAACGTCACATAAGCAAGGACTATTGGTAGCCAGCCTCGCTTGGTTTTTCGCAAGAACCAGATGCTATGGAGAATTCATGTCCGAACGATTCAACCAAGGTAGAAAATTGTGCAAAGGTTGGCGATTTGGAAGATTCAGGTCGTTCTGGATCGCGGCTTCAGGTGAGTTGTTTCTGTAAGTTATGACTCTGGCTCATTGTGTGATCCTGGTCAGCCTGCATTAAACACTTCAAGCTCGACTGAAGATATGCTAGAATTTGAACTGCCTTCCCCCCGCAAACCATTTTTAAATCCACCTCCAGAAATTTTGCACCTGATATTCGAGCGCACGATACCTATGGACCTTCTGCTCGACTCCTCTTTATCGTTTTCTTATGACTCCCTATTTTGCCAAGTGATACGGCAAAAAAGGGCGATCATCAATGTTTGTTGGGCTTGGTACCGAGCTGGCCTCCCATTTCTCTACCGATGCGTCCATATCCGCCGTGTTTACCAGCTCCTATGGCTCCTTAGGACGCTCGTGCATTCACCTCTCAACACAGAACTTAAGAAAATGCTCAAAACCCTTGACATTTATTGTCACGTTCCGAATGCATACGGGCCTTACTTCGAGCGCCAACTTCGAGCGCTCTTCTATCTGTGTCCTCAAATTTCTTCCGTCAATTTTCGGTCACCGTTGCCTGTTTCAATTTGGGCATCACATGTAGTAACCAATATCACTCATCTTTCCCTTCCTGAAGGCATTGGATTCCCCTCACTAGAAAGTACCCTATCCTTAATTTCTCCTTGCATTGTGTCCCTCTCCTTCTATGCTCCCGAGCTCGCTCTGAATTCTCCACAAACACAGATTCACCCTCAACCAGTGCACTTTCCCGCTCTCCGAAGTGTCTCAATTGTGCTTTCCCTACCTACTGTGCGGTTCCTTGATACAATCTCCCACTCATGGAGCATCCCCCTGCTTGAAAACCTCACATTCCACGTGCGCGTCTTTCTGAATGAACCCTTCCCTACCCCAACTATAGCAAACTTCTGCAAATCTCACGGTATACGCGTCAGGTATCTTCACCTGGTAGTTCCCTTGTCCACCAGCTCGATAATCAATATCCAGCCCGTTCTCGACGCCTGCCCGTTGCTTGAACACATTGCACTTTCGCCACGAGATTGGCTGCCACTGGCACATGCGCGTGTGCGGTGGTTGGACGTGTGGGATGACGAGGCTGGCCCGGAGGGAGTAAAGAGGAAGATGATGGCAAAGGTGGACGGGCTGCGTGCGCTCGAGCGGGTGCGTTACCTGCCATGCTATCTGCGAGGCGACAACACACTTTCGATGAACATCCCGCTCCTTGTGCCCCCTGGGATGGTGGTGGATACGGAGGATACGTTTGAGTGCCTGTTTTTGGGTGTTGGAATACGGCACGGGGTTGGAGAAATCAAGTATATTCAATCTGGGTGGTGTGGTGGTGGTGGGCTTAATTTGCCATCTGAGGATGAGAAGGATGAGGCTTCAAGTGATTCCGAGTACGAAGGGTCTGAATCTGGAAGCGACAGTGGGAGTGAGAGCGAGAGCGAGAGCAACTCTACTGAAGGTGACGAGGATGAAATTTGGGGCTGGGAAGGTGGGGCCTGGAGTCATGGGTTACGGTACCAGATCGATGCCGATAGCCTTGACACAAACTACCCTTGGCTGGATTCCATCTGTTTGTCAGCTGGGATTGATATGCAAACATAGGTTGTGGATGAGGCTCATTCGCATAAATATAAACAGTAACAGGTTGTCCCCTATACCACATTAGAAAGTATACTTTGGACTACATACTTCTAGAACTTGTTTGTGCAACAAGTGATATCGGTTCTCTCTATTTTTCCAATTCTTGGGATTAAGAAAGCAATTTTACAGTACCTAATAAACTCACTCCCTAACTTGGTCATTCAAGGCACTGTATTATATCAACTCGACAGATATTTGAATCTACATGGTGTCATTGCCTTCACTCTCCAGGATGATTGAATTTGACTCCGTCGCAAACAAGGTAGCCAGCCTGACGGTCGACGGGCCTCTGATTGTTTTGAGGAAAAACCTCGTCCTCCAACGGGGGAACTCCATCAATCATCCCATTGCACCGAGCAACTGAGGTAAAAATACCGGCTTACGAGGAATCTTCTACTTTTCGGACCCAGAAAAGGTTTCCACCTTCCCATCTTGATAAACCACAATGACCCTTTTTTTCACCTTGGTATTCTGGTTAGATAAAATTTTCCGAGCCCAGTTCAACCAGTGAGCGACCAGCGCCGTTGTTACAACTTGCCGCGTGCTTTCAGACCCTTGGAACAGGTAGGAGAGGGTGACATCCATCCTGATCCTGATGGTATCGAGGTGTGGCAAACGTGATAGAGGTGTCAGGTGTTCCTAAGACGAGAAGTTAGCTTGAATATCAATCGAAAGGATGAGCTCAAACCTCATGTTTTACCAAAAATGATGAATCTACAGAGAGATCGCGTAAATTTTGCAGTTGAGATGCAATGCCTATATTCACATAATCAAAGCAGCTCGAGGAAGAGAATACACAAACAAACGCTCAGCCGTTCCCAGAAGATAAAAGGGCGATCCAAGGACCTCCACCTCTGGACACTTCCGAATAACAGTCTCTAGGAAGTCCGACCTAGGGCGGTTCTTGTATGATGACACGTTGCGGGCATTAGGACACGAGGAAAGGAAACAATAGGCGGACTGTGACAGGCAGACCGTCCGGATTTGAGGATATCGATATGCCCCGAACACAGTTTTAGCCGTGTTGTAAGAGGGGATGGAGATCCGAAGGTCAAGCTGAGCAGTGTGGAGGTTAGGAAAGAGAGCAATGCAACGCGCCAACTCGGTCAGAATTGCCTCCGTAGAATGATCAACGACCATTACATTGAGCACGCTGACAGTCTTTTTCAGAGAAATGGCAGTTGGGCACAGAAAATATGACAAACTTCACATACTGTGCGAGACTTGGGTCTCGTATTGTCACAATCTCCAATTGCCTTAAGAGTTCCTCTGCGTACAACTTGTTCTTCACGGCAGAGACATTCCTTACCGAGTCTGGGGCCGGAAGGTATCCTCTTGCGGTCTCCATTCCACTAAAAACCTCGATGCGGTGCCACAGGTACGGCAAATAGAAAGACCGCAACGCACGACATGTTTGAGACAACGTGAACAAAACAAGATGCCGTTCGCGAAGAACTCTGGAGTCAACCCGTGTATTTTGTGTTGGAACGGGCATGGACGGAAAGTAGGAGAGGATTTCAAGGTGCATGTCATCCGGTAGAGCTGGAAAACCTTTGTCATTGAAGGCGCGTCCACTGGCAAGCAGCTGTTGCATTTCGAGCCGTGCACCTCGATTTGAACGCGTCCGAGGGGCCATTTGTACGCGTAGATTTATGGAATAAGCAGTTCCTACTGCGCAACAAAGGTCAAGATGAAGGTCCGAAGTTTGAACTGTCACATAGAAAATTCAACACTTACATAAGGAACATTTGATGACTCAATTTGTCTGCAGTCTTCCCACGACGTCGCTGACACCAGCCCAGCCCAGCCCAGCCCAGTCGCATCATTGGGTATAGGCATACTCTCTTGGAATGGCGAAAGTTTTCCTCTAGAACGTGATTAAACAGCTTGAAACTTTCAGTGATTTCTCGTGACATTACCAGATAGTCTTAGTCAGTCATAACCACTCTATGGAAATTGAAACTTGCGAATTTCCGCGACCGATTCTGCAGGCGCCCACCGTAGACGCCCACCGACGACACGCCAAATGTTTACGGTTCCCGTGAAAATATAATAAATTTGGGCAACTCAGTTTATTTCCAAGATAAAAAGGAGCAACCTTTTTATGCATCGTACACTTCTGGTGCCTCTCCGACAATGCGCGTGATTTTTCTTCAGCTCTGCTGCCAAATATCACGGAAGTTGATGGAAGAAGGTCATAATTTCCCCGGCTTTTCTCAGATAATTTGCAGACGACGATTGACCAATGTCCTAGATGTCATTGATAAGATAAAAATGGCCACAAAAAAGGATCATAAGTATCAATAAGAGTATAGTGATATCCTAAGCCGTTTCTAATCCAGAATTCGTTCCTTGTCCAATAAATCTACAACAACCCTCCTTGCTGATTACCATGCCCCGGCATCACTTGCGTCCCAAGCTGAGCATTAGGCTGGAGTACAGCCTGCCTTGCCCGCAGTTCGTCGCGGCTCTGAATTAATTAGGTGAATCAGTCGTCATTCACTACTCAAAAGGTGGGGTGCTACTCACAGCAGGGGCAGGCAGGTTGTTCTTGATATCGTCACTGGGCACGTAGGGGTCGCGCGCATGGAACGCGTCCATCGCCCCGCCATGGCGGAGGCCCTGTGGTTGATCAAGATCGGCGGGGTCGTTGGTTTTCTTTGTAAAGTGGTCACGGTGAGCTTCTACCCGAGAAAAAATTGTGATAGAATACGCACAGCAGGGTGAGGAAGGATGCCATAGGTAGGCTCGGTCTCCTTGTCTTTGCCTTTGACATTATCATGCACCGGGTTGGTGTGCAGGTCGTGAGTGGCGTCGTCGGTGGACTGCTCGTGAGCAGACGAGTGGTCACCGTGGTGGGTGAGCTTTTCTTTGATGTTATGGATGATATTCGACATGGTGAGGATGAAGTGGGTATGATTTTTTTGAGCGCAGTCGCGACAGGCTCTTTTATAGCGAAGTCCTGGCCAAGCCCAAGTCTGGATGACGGGTCTGGAGCCGATGACGTCTCTATGGCTGCGCGACAATGACATCATATTCATCCCAGCACGTGGACCGCGTCAGCAGGAAAACTCAAAAAGAAAATACCTAAGTGTACACCAATAAGAATTAAGCAGGCGTAGCCTTTAGCTTGTAACAGATCACTAAGACACTCTAAATCTGATAGAAGATTCATCCTTCCAGCCTCCAGACCAGCCTGAGCAAAGCACATCAAATTTACTTGGATATTCCTCCAACCATCTGACCGTGACGAAAAAATTGTACGCGATTAGGGCAGGCGGGGAAAGATTGGGACACAAACGTACTTTCTTGAACTCTGTAATGCCATAACAAAAAAAATGAATTGCAGGAATATTCGGTCGTAAAGGAAACCATTCGTAAAAGGCAGCAGGGAAGAAAGGAACGTGCGTTGACGAAATGAAGCATCAGCAAGGAGAAACATGTGGTCTTTCGGACTTCCGTACCTGCGAAACTAATCTCATGATCGCCGTCCAAGTCTGCCTCATTTATCATGATTTGCAGCTCTTCTTCCGTCAATCGTTCGCCTGGAGTATATATATCCGTCAGAAATTAGAATCCTTATTGGAAAGGAGATAAAGGATCTCGCAAGCGTCAGACGCATTACACCACCGCTGCATCGTCTGCCCGAGAAACGAAAGAAATTTGACTTGTAAATAGGAGGCGAGGACTCACCCAAACTAGCCATCACTAGCCCCAACTCGGTGATAGTAATATTGCCATTGCCGTCCTTATCAAACACGCTGAACGCCTGCCTTAGCTCGTCCGTCTCCTGGTCCTCGGCTCCCCACGGTGCGCTCCCCGCACCGAGCCCTGGCGTCAAGGTGGAAGGATTGCGACCCATAAGCTCGACGAACTCGGAGAACTCGATGGTGCCGTTGTGATCTTTGTCGATCTGGTTGAGAATGCCTTGGATCTCAGCGTCGGTCGGACTACGCCCGAGGGACCGCATAACGAGGCCTAGCTCGGATGCAGTGATTGTACCATCGCTATCTGGAGGTCCGTGAATTGGCGTGTTGATATCTTAGGCGGAGAAGGGTACCTTTATCGAATGAGGAAAAGGCATCTTTGTACGCTGTGTGCAAAGATTGAACAGGTCGTCAGCAAAAGACAGGTGTTGATCCAGTGGATGGGTGAGTGTGGAGAGGGATCGGCTGTGAAGATGATCGGGGAATCGTCACTCACAAGCGAGTTGTTCTGCGAAAAAGGATCAAGATCAACCTTTTATCAACTCGCGATGCTCTGCTGTCTCATAGGACGCGG
The DNA here is from genome assembly GCA_023014345.1 of Galerina sulciceps. Lineage (NCBI taxonomy): Eukaryota > Fungi > Basidiomycota > Agaricomycetes > Agaricales > Galerinaceae > Galerina > Galerina sulciceps. The sequence continues at coordinate 1,116,151 of JAEDXJ010000026.1, forward strand.
ACGGAAAAGCACCTTCTGTCAGTGACTGCAGGATGCGAGTCGATCTTGTTAATCAGTAATCCTTTGCGGCTCGAAACTAGGGAATAGGCGCGCACTGGAGCTGAGGCCATAGTAGTTGGACGGTTGTGGCTTTGATTCGCTTGCAAGTCTGGCAATAGGGGTGGATAGTAGAACAATCAGAGATGGTGGTGGTTGAAGGAAGAAGAGTAAGATAGCGAGACAACGGCCGTCCGCTATTGACAATGAGCTTGACTTCAGGATAAATATAGACGTTACGTTAAGGCGTCACTCCAGCGCTCACTGACCACTGACACACACGACTTCAGTATGATTAGATATTTAGACGGAATAACAGGATGACTATGGGTGATTGAGAAGATCAAGATAACGCGATCGCCATCAATCAACTCAGAATTGGAGTCGGCCAATGCCCTGAAGCACTTTCCGGTGTCCTTTCATAGAATCACGATACAATACAAAGGCAGATTGAGGCTTTGACTTTGTGCACCGAACTTCACGCGAGAATCGAACGAGCGCTAAGAGTTTTAAATAGAACAGTGGAAATTGCCGATGGCTATTGGAAGAGAAAATGTTGGATGAGACTGGCATGATGGCATTTTTCCAAGATGTAAATGCAAAATATGACCTAGTTCTCTTCCCAAGGCAAGTCAAATCACCTGTCCACCAACGTGGATGGATATAGTTTTTTTTTGAACGTGTAAGGTGCACATGCTGTCGAGGGAGAAAGTTTTACAGAATACAGAGAAGTCAAATAAAAACAAAATACAGACAGACATGACAGACTTCTTCAGTAAATTTACTTCTAACCCGAGGCGAACCCGCCACTTTCCAAAGACGCGGGCAGTGAGCCCGAGGATGACCCACACCCGTCTGGTCTGGGATTTGGCCCGACGTCAATGACAATCTCTCCGCCGCCGACGATATCCTCCCATCTTACCCAGCACACACCTTCGTTCTGCACACCATTTATCGTCACGCTCTGCACATGCACGCGGCTGCCCGATGGTGGCGTTTGAGCAAGTGTACTTGGATCGAAGCCTTGGACGGTGACTGTTGTGTCTGTTCCGAAGAGCCCGTTGTGAAGAGTGTAGGAAGAGAGAAATGGCGTGGAAATCAGCAGCTGGTGTGAAGCGGGCACTGGGTACAGGCCGAGGAGGTGGAAGGTGAGAAGGGAGGCCATGGCGCCTGAGTCATCGTTTCCGGGGATGCTGGGAAGATAATCGAATTTCGAAATATGCAGTAGAAAGAGAAAAAGGATCAGAGTAAATTTGTGGGCGAGCGTCAGTGAATTTGCACTGGAAATGAAAAGAAAAGAATTCACCCTCTGATGCAGGTGTTGAAGTTCTCATACACAACCTGTCTTACACGGAGCGCCGTGAGATCTGGCCTATTGCGTAGTGGTAGACCCAAGGAATCTGAAAAGATGGCTCATTCCCTGCTTGGAAGTAGCCCTTCGAGAAGTAATGGTCACTGAAAAAGAAATGAATAAGAATCGTCCTCGTTTCTCATTAAAAATAAGGTAAGCTAACGTCCGGTTGATGAACGTTGCATTTCCTCCCATGAGCCGGATGATAGAAGACATGGAATGTGGAGCAAAGAAGCTCATCTCCCATGAAGAAGCTGGTTTTCATGAAAATCAGAGTGTTAAGGCTCGAATTTGACACAGAAGGCTAGTCATTCACTTACACTCATAGAATCCGACGTCGTTGTCGGTACCTCTAGCACAAGAATGAGGGGTTGGGTCGATGGGAGAACATGCGTCAGGTGGACTGAAGGCAAAGCTACCGTTCTGGACAAGATCATGCAGCATTTAGCGAATGCGAAACAGGTGGAATCTCAACTCACAGGGTACCGCCTCTGCGCGAATCCAACGAATCCGTCGCTTGAGACACTAGGATCCCAGTGATTCACGAAATTCATAGAACGATTTGTGTACTTTGCGATGTCTGCCGCGGATTTGTCAAGTGCAACACCCGCCTGCCGAACAGCGAAGTCACCGACTGCATACTGTTCATACGCGGGGTTAGGTGTATAGCATTTAGGGAAGTTTAATCCGAGAGAAGGGTCCTCACCTCAAACGCACGAGACGCTTCACGAGTTGGCAGGCCAGTTGAACCAGAAGGGTCTACCCAGTCGGTGGGAATATACCCGAAGGTCTTCCATGCAGTGTTTTGTCGGCCAACTTGAACAAGACCGGGATTTTCAACTCCGAGCTGACGAGGCGGGTTACTCGTAAATCACTTACCTCGATACCAATCAGGAGGCTAAAACGAAGCAGGGAGCTGAGATCAGAAAAAATACGCGGAGAGGATCGGCGGACTCACAGTATTTTCGGCTGTATCCACCAGGGCTTGATACAAATCGTCCACGGGCACCCCGAGTTGAGAAGCGAGTTTTCCGTATTTTACGGCGAAGTCCCCGAGAATGGGCATGCCATCCGACCCTCCTTGGACATATCCACTGAGTAGAGAGAATGATTATGAACGAACCACGGGATGACTGAAATTGTAGAGGGACTCCAACTCACGCTTTGGTATTTGATCGACATTCAGGAATATAACCTGTGCTTCCATGTTGACCAACCCGAGATAATTGACACAGACATAACATACCTGTGTTGCGCCATCCGTCGATATAAGCATTGACTATCTCTGCCCATTCAAATGGTGAAAGCAAAGAGAGAAGTGGGTGGACAGTGCGGAATGTGTCCCAAGAGCTGGAAGCACCACGGATTAAGAGCAATAAAAAAGCAGAAAAATGGGGCAACATACCAGAACAGGGCGTCGTAGAATGGGTATGACGATGACCAGTAGGGATTTTCGTCAGTGGGTTTGCAGGGACCAACGAGGCACGGTAGAGCTAGGTACATTGATGTTTAGAACAAGCATACAGTGTTGGATCGTAGCGAGGCAATGGACCTACGGAGGAGTATAAAAGTTCCACAACTGTAGAATCCTCTGACTCTGTATTTATCGCCACTCTACTTAAAACATCCTCCCACTTTGATTGAGACGCCGCTCGGATACCGTCCCAATCCCAGTCTGGCACCTCGGTTTCTGCGTTGGAGCAAGCCTGGTCGGCACTTATGAAAGATACTCCAAAGCGTGCCGTCACAGACGACGAGTTGAAAGCGAAAAGTGCACCGGCTTGAATGGGCGAGGTGTCAGCAGTGAAGGCATAGTTCAGCGAAGTATTGCTCGATAAAATGGTGATGGTGTCTGGGGAATTGCTACTTTTGGATTGATAGGTTCCGAATTGGGTAAGAGGGGCGTTGTGTGAGGGGTTGGCAAAGTCATAACAACCAAAAACAGTATAGTTATCGGTACCATAGCTCTATTTTTTGTAAGATGACCAAGGCTACAAGAAAGAGGATAAGACATGCCTGTAAAAAAGTACCGCCAAGCTTGACACGTGCGCTAGGCGAAATCGATATGAAGCCACCATGGAAAGACCGTTGTAAATCGTTTGTAAGGTCCACAACTACATGATTGACAGAAGGGGATTTCGACGGAAAAGTGAATCGTATCAAACCAGCCCTCCTTGTTGATGTGGTTTCAATTTGAATTCCATTGGTGAAAGTGGTCGTGAAGTAACCGGGGGATGCGGCTATGCGATTCAGTCAGAGAAAACTATGAAGCTGAAAACATTGATCCAGACCATCTTTTCCAGCGGCACGAAGCGTACTCCGGGCTTGAATGCCAACGGGACACGATGTAAAGGAACAACTTGGAAGAGGAAACAAAGGAAAAATTCCATATCCGCCAGCTGTGTTCCCTCCAGTGCCTTCGTCGTGCATCAAAGAGATTCCAGTGATCGAAGAATTGTCTGAAATATAGCCTGCCTGCCTGGGAGTTGTGCTGACATCAATGCCAACCTTTAGAAACAGGTTAGGGCACGATAGAATCAAAATTTAGACGTCAACTTTAGCCATTGCATGCGGAACAGCGGCGCCTGAAGTAGTTTATTATATTCTTTCTGGTTGGAAACGAGATGAACATACCAGGAAAGGCATTTCCACCACTTGCGCCTCCTGCTCCTGATGCTGTTCCGATAAATAAATTCACCAGCGAGGTCAGGTTGGTCGCCGTAATTGCATTCGCCAGTCCGCAAAGCAAGAAAAGGACGAACGACAAGGAGAAAATCATCGTTGTAAAATCAAGGTGCGTCCACGTAAATTAACATAGAAAAGTGGGAATCCGCTCTTTTGTAGCCTTCTCCGTGCTCTCACAGTAAACTTCGCCATCTAGAATGCGTCAGAGCATCCATCGCCAGCAGGACCGTTTGACGTTCTTCTCCTTTGCCTGGCGAACGTGGGTGGCGGCAAGGCATGGCGCGGGAGATGAGGGCCGCCCTAGAAGACAGGCAATCCCGTAATTAGGGCTATAAATCATTTTAGATTGCAAAAATCTTGTGCATTGAGGAAGAGAAGGTGAAGAAAGGCATATGGAACCCTGTTCACGTGTTGAGCGAGAAGCTAAATCAGCGTTGTCTCGCGATTAAAACTGGCCAAAAGCTTCAAAAGTCAAAATAAGCAGTTGTCGTATCTCAAAATATACGGATAATGACGCGGCAGTGACAAGAAAAAACGGTAAAGGGGAAATGTGGAGACTGCTCAAAGAGTCTGCTTTGACTGTCATGTGAAAGTTTTTAGTGTTGCGGGAAATAGCCTGCCGACCTGCTTCGCTGGGCAAATTTGCCGGACCAGGACGGCGGTCCAAATTCGCAGGGGTGAATTTCGGCTAATTTGCATGCCGGGCCCGGAGGCGCAGCCCCCGACAGCTCAGGCTAATTTGCGCAAATTAGCCCTGCAAAATAGCAAAAAATCCTTCTTTGCATGCGAAATAGCTCAACGGTTTGGCCAAAGTTTGCCATGGCTTCGGATACAGGTAAATTTGGCAGTAAGCGCGACGTTCACTCAACTTTTCAATTTTTTTTTGGCAACCATTTTGCATTCCTCACTGAAAAATTCGGAGGTACCGGTCAGCTATACCTTGGAAAGGTCGGCGTTCGAGGGTCTATATGAGGGGGCAAATTTGCCCTAATTCACACCCCCTCCCCCAGCGATCCGGTCGGACCTGCAAATTAGCCGCAAATTAGCAGGGCTAATTTGCAGGTGCAATTTTCACAGCTCTATTTCCCGCAACACTAGTCTTGATCTTCTTGTCGTCGTCAACAAAGTTTCGAGACTTTATATCATGCTCGTAGCGGAGCTTCGTCCTGAGAAACCAGCCCCAGGGCCCGAGGTTCAATGCTCTGCCTACCTGGCCCATTGATGCATTGAGTATTGACATGGCTAGCAAGATTCGACCACTGGGACCAAAACTGCACTGTCTGCATCTTCTGGTTCAACATGCGCGTAGAAGCCAAACACCCGGAATAATCTGGAGAACGGGTCAACTATACTTTCAGACGGGTTATCTTCTGGGAGGTATCTTCGGACAAGCAAAGATAGCCAAGTACTAGCCTTTGTCTGCAATTCACCATTCATGCTAGTACACTCAGGCTGTTGGAAGACACGGTGCCAGTGCATTCGATGACACCATACCTTCAAGACCTGAAAGACAGGCCTGCCAAAGTATTGACCTTCTCGCATAAACAACTACCCTTTTCATCAAGCGGCTGTGCTCTTCTCCGCGTCTAAGTTGAGCGTACTTCCTAAATTGTCCTCAAAGTACTTAATCCTTTCTTCGTCATGTTTACATAGCTTTCCAGATCCACTTTTTGGCCTTCTATGACTTGCTGTGAGCCTGTACAACTAACCAGTTCTCTTCAGACCACGCTGCTCCGAATATTTAGCCCAAGAGTGGCATTCCTTTAAATATCGCTGTATTCCCGTACTTATTGGATGTCAGATTGTGAGTGGCGTGTTCGTGCACGGAGATTGTCAGAATAACCCCCACACCCAACTTAGCCTTCCTGCATTAACTTTCTTCCGCTTCAGCTTCATCTGCAGTAACCTCGGATCGACAGTGTTTCTTCCGCGTTTTTGATCCTATAATGAGTGCTTCATTGCACGAAAGTATTGTGCTCGGTGTCATAAGACCACCATTCAAATACGTCTTGGGGCGGGCATTATCCTATTTCTAGGAGAAAGATCTTCCTTACGCCCTGGAGACTTGGTGCGATGGCTTCATTTTGCGCTCCTGACAATGCCCAATGACTCCGCGTCCTCCGTTTCTCTGTCTCGTTTACTATCCGGCCCGTATGGCATCCTACGAGTCCTGGTTCAGCTATCAGGCCCAAACGCTTCTCACTTTCTTTATTCTTACCAGCTGACAAGGCTGCTATTCCGAGATTTTGGACATGAAGGAGTTCACAAAAGATTTTTATGATTTTCCATGCCGCCAGTTGTATAAGAACCCATGTTTTAGACCAAAGTTGTCACTTGAAGATTTTTCACCCCCTTATCGCTATGCTCTCCTTGCGACTCTTCGCCTTGGGCTTTCTTATTCCAGTCATTGCCGCAGCACCTGCCAAAGAAGCTGCCTCGATCGACACGTCGTCGCACTGCGGCATGCAACCTCCTTTTTGAATATTATTCGTACTCATATCGTGAATTACTGTTATCAGGTCAATGGGATACCGTCACAGCTGGACCATACTCACTTCTCCTTGACCAGTGGGGTATAAGTGGAGCTACCGGCTCTGACTGTGCCTCACTCACTTCCCTCAATGGCAATACCGTTGCTTGGAAGACTACATGGAAATGGTCAGGCGGAAATGGCGTGAAAACCTTTACGAACATCCAGCTCAATAACGGTTTGAACAAGCAACTATCTGCAATTAAGAGCATACCCGTAAGTTCTAACCATCCTCACCAACTACCATTGTTCTCACTCCAATGTGTTACGTTCAAGGCTGTATGGACCTGGTCGCAAACTACCTCTGGCACAATTGTTGCAGATGTTGCGTACGATTTATTCACCTCAACACCTCTGGAGGCAGTAACGTCAACGAAATCATGATCTGGCTTGCCAACATCAATGCGGGTCCGATTTCGGCTCAATATAATTCAGACGGTACCCCTAAGCCTGTGGCTAGTAACATCTCACTCGCTGGCCATACCTGGTATGCGTTGACTGTTCATGTAGAAATATTTTATTAACGGTAATCGCTATATAGGAACCTTTACTCTGGCTCCAATGGAGCAAATAACGTCTTCTCATTCCTCCCATCCAACGGTGCCTCAGTGACAAGTTTCAATGGCGATTTGAATGTGTTCCTCAAGGTAATTCGGTGCTTTTTTCGTCAAGGAAAAACTACTCATTTCAATTTCAACAGTATTTGACTTCCAACCAAGGTGTTAGCACCTCTCAATACTTGAAGACTGCCCAAGGCGGAACCGAAGCCACGTCAGGAAGCGCAACGCTGACCTCGTACCATCAATTTTTTTCTTTGTAACATCGATCACTGACTTATTTGAGCAGCTCGACCTTTAGCTTGATTATCAACTGATTTTCAAGTACTCCGACGTCGATGAAATTCTTTTCTGCTTTCTAAGTAACCCATTTGTTTAAATCATTTATCAACTGCAATCCATTCTTGGAAGCCATCCAAGTATCGCCCCCATTCGCCTCCATCCCATGAGATGATCCTTGGCCAGATCTCCTCTGGACTTGCGCTTTTAATCATGGTAAGGAAACCGAACAAGGCAAAATCGCAAAAGCAAACTCGGCGTCCCATTAAGAAGTTCCCATCTTCGTTTTTACTGAAGGCAAATTTCAGCATGGTGAAAACTTGTTCGAGTGCTTTGAAAGAAGCTTCGCGTTCAGCGCCTTGTTTCTCGATGGTGTCTATTGGTTTGCCGAATCTAGCTTCCATTCTTCTCTTGAAGTCAAGTTGTTCATCGGGAGATTTGGAACGGTACAGTGCCATAATTGCAAGCTCTGGCATGAAGGCTGTCAATCGTCCCATGACGAATTGAATAAAAACTGCTTGAAGAGGCAGGGTATCGCTTGGAAATAGCTCCGTACCAGGGGCCGGGGGGTAGGTTTTCTCTAAATATTCAACAATAGGCATTGAATCAGCTAGGAAGACGGGATGAGAAGGATCTGTGCGGTCAATGATGGCTGGCAGAGTGTAATGTGGGCTTCCGTTGGGCTTGACGCCAGTCGGGGCGATACCAAGAGGCTTGCATACTGACTCGATGGCTGATGTAGAGACCCATTGTGTTCGATAACTGAGTTTCTTATAGTTGAGGGCAAGCCTGATTGTATGATGGCCTCAGTGCGATGGAAGCAAACTTAATGGTGCTCAACATGCCTAACTTTCCAAGTGTTGGGAGAGGTCGGGAGCGGCTTCGGACTGGGAATATCCAGCAAGACGATATCGGTTTGCATGATTGTAGAAGACGAAAGAAGGCTGCACTTGCTTCGGGAGGGTCTTCGTAGTTATTATTTATATGTGGACCCGGCCATGTGCCCACCGAACAGCCTGAGGCTAAAATCCTTAGGCGTTGTGTTGTGGCTTGGAAAAGCAGAGATGATTAGAATCGTCATATCAAGTTTCCCGCTTCAATCCTGAAGCTTACTTCGCATTACCGCGCAGTTCCCGCGCTACATGAGAGATTCCAGCAACTCTGGTACTGCTTCCTTCTTTCAGGATAACAGACGATAACCCGAGTCATCTGGTTTACTAATTATGTCAACATCTGCGCAACTCACCAAATTTTGAAGCCGTGAGACCCCGGAGCAAGAGACTTGCCCGAGACAGACGGAGCCGTGCATGTGTCCAGACAAGGTTGATCAGATTCATTGATCAGCAATTTATCGCCAATTATCGACCTATTGGCGATCTGAAAGCAAAGTAACCGATACCTCCTTCGCGCTTCCCGTCCTTGCACAAATTTACTTCAAGGGATCATGGAAAACTCAAGTTCTGCTCAGGATGATGATAGTACGGTCCGCGCCGCAGATCTTCTGCAACACGAAATATTAGCCCTCAAGACGGAAAACGAAAATCTCAAGGATGAAATCATAGATTTGAGGGCAAGTTGCTTCGTCATCAGTGTCTTTCATCGACCGATTAACCTGAATTAATGACCTCACAACACCAGGGCGAATTGGATTCATATAAAAACACTCTCCGTGAGATATCTGCACTGCGCAAACCATTCTCGCAGCCGCCGTCAGAGGTCATTCACCTGATCTTCGAGCGAACAATACCTCCGCATTTTCTGCTCGACAGCTCTGCCTCCTTCTGTCTTAATTCCTTGTTTTGTAAGGTTTTAAGACAGAAATTGTCGCTTGTGAATGTTTGCCGGGCATGGTACAGTGTAGGCCTGCCCTTTATGAAAATATTTCGATACGGCGTGTTCACCAGTTGCTGAACCTTCTTCGAAGTCTCGCGATGAACTCAAACTTGAAGGAGATGATCAAGACCGTCGACATCTATTGTCTGGTTCCTCAATGGTACGGGCAACAATTTCAGAAACAACTGGAAGTCCTTTTCGAAATCTGCCCACTCCTAAGCTCCTGTGCATTTAGATCACCATATATCCCTCTTCCTTCATCCTCACTTGCCGCTGTAGGACAGCAACTAACAACCCTTGTACTAAGTGGTGGCATCAAACTCGCGATGCTCCAAGTCGTTCTGCAGTTGGTATCACCTCATATCGTCTCTCTCTCATTTCATATTCCAAAAGACGAGGAAACGTCGTATTCTCCAATGGAACAGCATTTTCCACATCTTGAAGATATTTCAATATGGGTGACGAAAACATCGACTCGTATTCTGGGAGAACTCAGTCCAGTTTGGAGAATGCCTCACCTTAAAAACCTGACATTTCACCTTCAAAAAAATGGCCAAGCAAATTACCCTACGGACATTTTGAAACTTTTCTGTGACACTCATGGATCAAGCCTGCGATATTTGCACATTATTGATCTCTCATTTCTAACCTGTTGTCAGCGCTCGAATAATGGGTACGATATAAGCATTCCAGACCTCTCAAAATCATGTCCCGCCCTTGAACACATTGTTCTGTCCCCGATGATCATTTTACCTATAGCGCATGGACGCCTCCAATGGGTGGATATTTGGGCACCAGCGGCAATTGGGTTTTGCCCGAAAACCCTACGAAAGAAGATAAGCAAGGCAGACTTACCTGCACTCAAAGGAGTCCGAATTCTTCCATTTTATTTGCTTGATGCCTATTCGTGCAATCTCCCAAAATTCATTCCCCCAAGCTCTGTGTCCAGTCCGGCAGATGCCTTTGAATGTACATTCTTGGGGTTCGGAATACGGCACAACATCGGAGAGATCATTTATCTTCAGCCTCAATGGCTAGTAGACGGAATCTCAAAAGACGGCGAAAATGGCAGCGACTCTGATTCAGATGAAAATCAAGGTTCCCATGAAAGTTACGAAGAGTCAACTGATGGTGCCAGTAGTTCAGATGAAGAAACCGACAACGACGATCGAGACTATGTCCCAGATACCTCGGATTCGGATAGCGACAGTGATTATTCGGGAAGTGACACAGATTTTGTATTAGGTTCAGATGAAGATAGCCCCGCAGAAGATGCTGATGTTGAGATGGACGACCTGGACACCGATTTTCCGTGGCTTGAAAATATTGAGTAGCCGCTTTAGTGACAGTGTTTTTGGGCTAGAATTAAATGCGAAATTCCATTACCTTTTTCGTCCCTCCAACTACTAAGAGACTTGAGCAAAAGAGCCCCCTGTACTTTTTAGTACTTGCCTAATGTGGACAAACTCATCCCAAAAAAGATAGCGTGGGAGTAAAAGCGATGATTCAAAGTCCGATTCTTCTGAGTCACTGCAAGAAAACCAGATTTTACTTCATCTCTTGAGAAATTGTCTGCAATCCGTTTACGCGACCGTCTCCGAGGGTTTTCACATAGTATTCGAGTACTTCGACTTTGCCGCGACGTTGGACACACTCCTTCCTAGCCTAATCCTGCTCTAAAATAAGTCAATCGCGAATGCGTTTTTGGCAAGGCACGTCCCAAACTTCTCGTCCACAAGCTACTACTACTACTCTCCGGCCTCATCTTTGTAAATAAGAATGGTTGATCGTGTTGGTTGACATGATCAGTAAAGACGGCCTCCCTGGTTCAATCTTACCGTTTCTACCAAGGCCAAATACCAGCCAGCTCTATGGCGGCGAAACTGGACTCGGAAGACTGAAGGCGATCAGCACTCAAGTCCCACCCACCCCTCTCGAATCAAGAGGAGACTGCACAGTGACATGTTCCTGACACTTGGACAGAGTACCCTATGTGATTCAACATCTGCGTACTTAAGCCGACCGCTAAATATGACGAAAGACTTTTCAAGTGGCATGTATGTTCAGATATCAGTGTATCAATATATCAGTCAGTCCCTTGACAGACCTTCTTTGTTACTTGATTTTGATCTTTTGACATGGCTTGTTAATTTCTTCATGGGCCTGACGGATGCATGCCTCTAATTTCTTCCTGCGTGGGTACCTGATTATAAAACAGTACTAAAATATATACTTACTTGATGAATGGTAACGCAGAAATGAGAAAAATTCACACAAGCAATCCATGCCCTGAGGTACTATTTGACAACGAGTGGGTGATTTACATTTACGTAAAGGAAGAAGATGCTTTCATTGCACGTTGGCTGACGACGATAGATACCACGTAGCGTTTTTTAGGCCGTAAGCTCTTATAAACTTTGTTATTCTCTACAATGATCCCCAGGATATATTTGGGTGATGGTGAGTAACTCTCAGGCTTGTCCGTGTCGACTGAAAAATACAAGTACCGTGCTCCCATTCTCAATTGCTTGGAATCCCTACCATCCAATGTACGGACCTTATTGGATGCAAAGAAGGAAGAAATACGCTAATCCATTCCTGATGCGAACGCATTGTCTATTGGTGGAAAAAAATTCTCTTGTACGTGGTCAAGTTATAATTGATTTTAGGTCGAGATGCTGAAATGCTACCTAGGTGCAAGAGTTAATTTTCCTGTTCCCAGGATTCCAGTTCGAACAAATCAGTAAAATGTCTGTCTAGCCCTCAAGTCATGCAATGCACTCAACGACGATTTCTTTCATGACGGCTTGATATTTCTCTGGACGCTGTGACCGAGGACACGTTGTGATCTATCCTCTAACACCATCCTTAGCGACGTCCCTATCGGCTTAATGTATCGCACTCCAGTTACATGTGGTGTAAAATACTGGACAACGGCGTTAGTGTTGAGAACGGGCCACCTTACATTTTGACCAAATGACAGATAGAGGGATATTGCGGATATCACGACGGAGGTACGGTGGCTGACTATGACTTTCATTTAGAATTAGAACAGCCACAGCACTGTGAACTGGGTGCCAGGTACGCTTCAAGGATCTTTTATTATTGCGGAAAGGGATATTTTTGCAACTTAACTGTGGTCGTAGTCCTCAAAATAGCAATCGAGGACACAATTTTCCCGGTTTGAAACTTATAGTTTCATTATTTGTTCGATATCTTCACGAACAATCCCACAGGTCGGTGATGTCGATCACACGCCCGACCGCAGCGCTGATCAAAATGTCTTTTGAACTTGAATTTAGATTGGCCAAAAGGAAATAATTTCATGTTGGAACTCGAAAATTGAAAATGCGACGCCCGCTGGGCATCTGAACGACGGGCGCACTAGACTTGGCACAATTTCACGCTTGAGTCATTGTATAGTTCGGACTTCGAGTTGCAATTCGGAATACGTGGTATTTTCCCGAGCGTGACTGGCAGCAGCTCCCACCCACCAATCGTCCTTTGTCAGGCGAGTGAACATCAGAGTCTATCTTTGGCTACCTCGTGTCATTGTGCAGCCAAGTCAAGACTGATTGTGATTCAAGTGCTATTATTGCAACGGATAAGTGAGGTCTTCTTGATATCTTGATGGATTTCTGTTAACTGCCAATAGCAGACACCGCGCATCTACTACGCCCATCATCACGCGGAGAGGGGCGCCGAACGGCGAAAGCCCAGCAAATCACCATTTTAGAAACTATATTACCCGCGGACTCTCCCCACTACCTTGATCCTGACCTGATCACACCCTTTCTTTATTTCTTGGACTTTTGGCTGCCAATCGTCTCTGCAGAGTCGACTGGAGGTTGAAACTTTGAGGACGGCGCCATGGACTTATCCTCCGATCCTGCCCACGGAAACCAAGCCTCATTCGATGGGTTGATGTTGTCGTCCTTGGCTTACGGTGAGAATTCTTTACTCGTTCTCAGCCAACAACCTTTGATGTTGATGACCAGGTGCCATGGTCATGCTGTACATCCAAGTCACTCAGGTGCTCGTGCGCCGTCCAAAGCGCGGGCGCATGTTCTGGCTCATTGTTTTCTATTCGACTCTACTCTTTCCGCTAACCACAATCGCTTTCGTCGGGAAATTTAAATTTGTGGAAAACATGTATGTCTTCCACAGTGACACGCTGGGAGAGGGCACAAGAGACTACATGATTGAACATTCCGGGGAATGGTCAAATGTCATGAGCCAGATAGCGTACGTTTTGACGTTGAAAGAAATACCGAAGGTATCTCAATTTTGGCAGAACAACATTGGTCCCTTGGATTGGCGACCTATTGGTGGTGAGACAATTGCTTTTGGCTTTAAAACCGGACAGGTATTGAACGAGGTCCAGCTTTACCGACTAATGGTCGTTTGGAACGGTAAATTGATTCTGCTCGTATTCCCGGGTACTATCTACCTAGCTCGTGTCGGTGAGTCCAATGTCTCCCCATCCTTTCCGTGTTTGATTCCGGAAATTTCAGCAATGTCCATTCCGGTTCTCATTTCTCAAATTCGAAATTCTGCTCAACCTCACGCGAATGCATACGGCCACGTGTACTATATTCTCTGTGTTGTTCTCAACCTTACGGCGACATCGCTCATCTCTGTTCGGCTCTTTATGATGAGACATAAGGCGGAAAGAGTTCTGGGTAGCCTTCAAGCCTCGCTCTACAATTCCTCGATCACAATATTTGTGGAAAGCGGGGCGCTTTTCACCTGTTGGGGCCTTACGTATCTCATTATGAGAATACGGGGAAGCTGGGCCCAGGACATATTCCTTCAGCCATATTCTTACGTGATTGTGAGGGTCATGTAAATTTATAGGTCAAACATACCCTCACCATTCACTTTCTAGGCTCTCACAAGAATGCTCATCATCCTCCGAATGGCGCAGGACCGTGCGTGGTCAAGAGAGATCATCACAGCCGCTGATACCGGTGTGCTTGACTGGGAAGTATCTTCAATGAACAGCCTGTCTATCAATATCAAACCGGCTGGAGGATTGGAACAAAAACTCCCAAGGAAATTTACGGAGGATTCACTGACATCGCGAAGTACTGAGTAACACGTCATGTATTTCGAGAGGTCAAATACTGTTCGATCTTCGACAATTACAAACTATACACTTATAATAATGGGCATTTAGTCGTACATGTTTCCATTGGAGGATCCAATACACCACTGAGAAAACGGCCTTTCTTAACATATTTTCAGACTTACGGTCATCGTTCTCCACGAACGAAGCAGCTAAATCCGAATGTTTGATTTTGGTTACATTGACACTCCCTACTAGTATAAGTTTTTGCCGAGTTGTCCGCATCTTTTTTAATTTATTGGCTCTTCTACGTGTAGAATTTCATCGTTTCTTGACGAAACGGATGTAAGAGGAAGCTATATCTGTTTTTTAATGTTCTTTTTTGGTAAAATATCCTGATCTATCTAAGTAGTAGCCCAGTATTTTCACTGGGCATTTTCGAATAGATATAGATTTAGTGTACCCGTTGGCAGCCAATAGGAAAGGTCAGAGTGGACGGTCCAAGGAACGTTTCAGCTTTCGGTTCAGAGTCGGTTTTTGATCAGAATCGTTTTCGCCAGAACCGTGGGAAGGGTCAGAACCAGAACCGTCGTAAAACCGCCTCCAGAGGCGGTTTCACGCTCAGAAACGGGTTCACTGAAGCTCGGTTCTGCCATGTCCTCCTTTTATTTAGACCTTTTTGACCTGTATGCCTCCCTTAAGTAAACTATTTATCCATTTTTCTGCATGAAAACATTCATAAATGGCACAAAATGTTTGCTGAACCGATGTCAAAACCGTCTTCAGAACCGACTCAGAATTAAACCGCCTTGAATTGTCCACTCTGACCTCCCCTAATGCCTGGACAAGCTGTGAAGGCTTCACAGTCCAGGGGTCTACAAGTATTTAACATTTAACTTCTCAGTTAACCTGGTAAATCCTGGGGTATAAAACCTGTTGGCACTGGCATGCCATCACAGACCACGTATATTTTCTATATTCCTAAATAGGCAGGTCGATGCCTTATTCCGGAGATGTACTTGCTCAGTCTTTGCTGGTTCGTCACGTTCGCTGCAGTATTCCAGTCTTGAATTAAGAAGTTGAAGGTCAGATTTAGCGACTGAATTCTTGACCACAGGGGCATTATCGTGGTTGTATTAGTCGCACCATTATTTTATAGCAACATCTCGTGCCAGGGTGATCATGAAACGACATACCAGGGTTGAAATCCATAATCATGTTCAAAGATAAATAGTGTTGGGATCCAGGGGCCCTTAGTATGTACTACTGTAAAAGCTCAATTAGAGGTATTGGAGTCTAGTCTGTACAAAACATAAGCTTAATAAGATGAAATTGGATACAAACATTGTCCATTTCAGGCCACTGCTAATCCCACTCGTCATCATCATCCTCGTCATCATCGTCGCTATCACCCAGACGCTTGTTCCTTTCCAATAACGCCGCCGCTAAAGCAGATGTTAGGTCACCACCGCCTGCGGCGGCACCAGCAGCAGCGACGCCTGCCGTGTCTGGTGGGGGAGAAGCCACGCGATTTGGCTGTGAACTTGGGTCCGTCTTGCGCAAAGAGTGAATGCCCTTTCCTTGTATAGAAGACAATAAGTCACTTCGACCAGGTTGGGCAGGAGGTAAGATAGACTTGATAGAAGGAGGAGGTTCGCCAGATGGCGGAGGTGGCGGCGGAGGTGGCGGTGGTGGTGAACCAGCACTGGCAGCCTGCGGCGGTGGAGGCGGCGGTGGGGGGAGGCGGGGGGGGGTGGGGGGTGGGGGGGCGGCGGTGGAGGCGTGGAGGCGGCGGTGGAGGAGGCGGTGGTGGAGGGGGAGGGGGAGGTGCTCCTGAATTATTTACTTGTGTAAGAGTGGGTTGGGCCGCCCTTGCGGGTGGCGGCGGAGGTTTTGAAGGCCCGGTCGACGGACGAGGAGGGGGAGGAGGGGGAGGAGCGCCATTCGTATGAGGAACAGGCCGTTGAGGTGGAGGCGGAGGAGAGATAGATTCTTCTGCATGGGCAGCACCCCGAGAAGGCGGTTGCGGTCGAACAGGTGGTGCTGGGGGTCGGGTTGGCGGAGGTGGAGGCCCAGCCTGCGACCGGGCTGGTGGCGGAGGTGGAGCTTGCGGTGTAGGAGATATTTGGGACGATGCACTTCCATTGGCAGCATGGCGCCTTGCTGGAGGTGGTGGGGGCTTCGACTTTTTGGGTTCTTTAGGCGCAGGCGCCGCGGCCTGAGGTTCTGGAAAGTCGCGAACGAACTTTTTGATGTACTCCATTTCGCGGGCAACGACATCCTTCCCTACAGTGCTCTCCAAGTTACCCAAGAGAGCCGTCCACGAAGGGTCTACACCCTTTGACGTGAACCCCGAATCTGCGTCGTATCCCATGTGGGCAACATGAATGAAAGACCCGGACTGAGGACCAGAGATCATAGACTTGTCAATCCTTCCACCCTTGGATACTTTCTTCGGTTTTCCCGACTTTTGTTTCGCTGACGAGGTTATGAGACCTAGGCACATCCTTAAACCTGCAAGGGACTCACAAGTTTTGGTGGCTTTCCTATTCCTAGTCTTTTTCCAAAAGACCTTTGCTTCGGCTTCGTCTGCGAAGACAAAACCGATCATGCATTTCTAAATAGCCTGAGTTGACAGCAAATGGAGACACAGGGCAGCCACGCACATCACTCGCAAATGAAAGGAAGAAGTTCCTGTCTTGATGAAGTTCCAAGCCTTCATACAACTCATGCTCCCAAATAACACCTCGCGTGCCGTCCAGATCGACCATCTTGAAGTGATGAGCATTGCCGTTGCTGCCGGTTTCATTTGACAATACGAGGGCACCTTGCAAACCTGCATACGACCATTTGTTGGGCTGCGGATAGGCGTAGTAGATTCTGCCCAACGCAGCAAAGTGAATCTTGTTCGAAGACACAGGGATGGCACTTTTAACTTTCGCTTTCTCATCAGCATCGAGTGTTGTCTGAGAGGGCATTTATAGCGGTGCAATAACCAAGTTCAAATCGTTAGACCTTGGTGGTTGAAAGAAAGGAGAGAAAATGATTGTGGCCACTGTCCGCTGCGGTGATGGACGTGGTCCCCTTGTCACAAATATGTCACAGTTGTTGTGACGGTGAGGCTATCTTATCTTATCAGTTATCCGTTATGCTCCTCTGGCTGGTGTCTTTTGATCGTGTCACTGACCTGGGGGGAGACTGGGCGCTAAAATGTGCATTTTAACACCCTGTGCCTCCGGCCGCACTCATATAGTTTTAGCCTGAAAGGAAAATTCCATTGCCAGGTGGTTCAGTTTTGTACGAAAATAAAAACCTAAACTTAACCTTGACTTAACCTGACGTTGCGAGGACTTTACAGGAATAATGTCATAAACACTCCTCTCTTCCATGAGCCATAGGCTTCGGGCACGCAGAGGGTGCAGATATCATATAAGTAGTCTCTCGATTAACTTCGAAAGTCGAAAGTAGACAGATACATAGCAGCAGTATCTGTTTTGTCGCTCCGCCGACGGTGATTCCATTGTCGTTTGCGGGTCCTGATCTTTGAATTGCACAAAAAATGAGTGAATGAAACACGCCTTCATCTATAGAGACCCAAAAAGGCATGAACAACGTTTGTTCTTTCTCAGTTTCTCACCACATTGCCTCAAGGAAGAATGCCTCAAGGTAAACTGCGAATACCCAAGTACTGGAACGAAATCAAATCGAAATATGAGTTCATTTCCACTCAACTGGATCAGAACCAATCAACTTGCACTAAAAACAAACGTATTGGGATTTCAATCCAGAACGAGGCTGAGAAAAACATGGGATTCATATGCAATACAATGGTTTGTGTGAGCCCGAACCTTTAGAAAGCAGCCTGAGCAGCGGCTCTCTCAGCGATGGAGCCACGAGGTTCCCAGGCCGTAATGTGGTCCTGAAGTGACTTCATTGTGCCTTCCGGTGCACCCCAAGCCCCACCGCCAGGGGTTTCGATCACTAAACGATCGCCTTTTCCCATCCACACAGTAGCCTTTCCACCGATGTTAATGTCTCGCGTGCGAAGGTTGCTTTCCTCGTCGAAGTCTCCATCTTCCTGTCGACATTTTTTGATCCAAGTATTTCGACCGAGTGCACCAGGACCTCCGCCTTCCAAGCCATAGGGTTGGCGTGTACGTCGCTGTGTGTCAAGAATCGATAAGACCAGAACGAAGGAAATGAAAAGTAAACAACTACATACCTCAGACAAAATAGATACCTGCATTGGCTCCAAGATTTCTATGTCACGAACGACCCCCTCTCCACCATGCCACTTCCCAACCCCGCCTGAGCCCGAGCGAAGGCCGAACTCGTGAAGCATGACGGGGTATCTTCTTTCTAATATCTCTACGTCACCGATACGCGTATTCGTAATATGTGTATGGACTCCATCTGTGCCATGCCAGTTGGGGCCAGCGCCAGATCCACCAGCGATAGTCTTTTCGATGCATGAGCGGCCATGAGACATAAAAGTCTAAAGAATAAGATACCTCGTAATAACCCCAACCCGCGATGCTGTTTCCGTTTTTATCCTTACCGCCGGCTCCGAATGTCAAGTTGCTTATGTTTTTTTCAGAGAAAACCCAATATTATTCGTTTCTAATGCTTACTTTGTGCATCCCTGACTCGCAGCAGCAGCATGGAAGGCTTTAAGGACCACGTCTACAATGCGTTGGGAGGTCAGGACGTTTCCTCCACAGACCGCAGCAGTCCGAGACGGTGCCAAGAGAGATTTCTGAGGGATTTTGACTAAAATGGAATTTAGTTTGAAAAGGGGGCACGACGTCACATTCACTTTACAAGTGGAACGAGACATCCAGCATTTAGCGGTATGTCAAGGTCAAGCATAGCACGCATGCAATATATCACAGCGGAATGGACCACTGAGATGGGCGAATTAAGGTTACCACGGACTTCACATCCTGTCCCTGCAAAATCCAATATTGCAGACCCTTTCACCTCGTCAATTTCGACCTTAAGTTGGATCTGGGAAAATGATCTGAATATAGAGCCCCTTCGAAGCCCAGAAGCACCAAGACACCCACAGGAGAACCATCGTCAAGGTAGTCAATCGCCGTGAGGACATTGGTGCCGGCACGCTTCGCAACATCTTTTAATAAGTCGCGGACGGACATTTCAGCGTTATTTCGGATGTGGTACATGTATTCCTGCACGACTTCGAGTCCATAATCGTCGACAACTGTTACAGACGTGAGCGCTGATCGTCAGTCCAAAGTAAGGGAAAATTCTCACTTGCGTGAATGAGTTGAATGCCTTTGATTCGCTGCTATTTGCTGAAGTGGAAAGAGTAAGTATAGGAGGTCGGCACAGAAAACAGACACCGAGTGCTTACAGCTTTAAGATCGCTTTCGACATCTCGAATGTTACGGCACCCCGAACTTCCTGGGTACTGACTCGGCTTGTTGACCATGTATTCAACCAAACCCTCTCGATCGAAGACTCCTCCATTGACTATCTTGAAACTGACAATTTCGGCCCCTTCTTCAAATATGTTGACAGACGTGGGTGGCATTGACCCGGGTAGAATTCCACCTATATCTGCATGATGCCCTCGTGATGCAGTGAAAAATGATATCTTTCGTTTTAGAGTCAAAAACTGGCGTGATGATAGTTATATCTGGCAAGTGGCTAAAAATCGCAGTCAATTGAAACAGACTTTGTCTAGATGTGGATTTAATATCACATACGATCCACCTGCGTGAGGAGAGTTCGTCATCAGAACGTCGCCTTCCTTGAGGGTGTCTCCGTAAAGATTCATTTGATACTTTACAGCACTTGTCAAAAGTTTTTAGATCAGAACAGACAGGGGTCGTACAGAAACAGACTTACAAGCTCATGGAACCAAGGTGTATGGGAATGAATGGTGCATTTGCGACCAAGTCCCCGTCTGGGGCGAAAAGAGCACAGGAAAAGTCTAGACGCTCCTTGATGTTTGTGCTGATCGAAGTCTGCTGCAACGAGCGACCCATTGCTTCCGCTACGCTCATGAAACGATTTGCGAAGAGTGTAAGCAAAATTGGATCAGACCCATTACTGGGAGTTTTGACTCTGGAGCTAGATGCCTCAGACATTGTGATGAGTGTTGAGGACAGAGCGTTCAATAAACGAGATTGTGGAGATCTCCCGCGTTTTATAAACAATTCTGCAAATTCCGCATGCGTTCCGGACCTTTATGGCTTATCTGGTCTCCCCGATGCGGTGGTACTGCAAAAATGAAGCGTTCATTTCTTGAGAGACCACTAAGGTCAATTTCGCCCAGAAGGATGGGGCATGACACTGTTGACTGGAAAACAAACGGTCATGAAGAAGGAGCGGTGTTGAGACGGTCGGATTGGCGGTCCGGTGGCTGATCGCTGCTCAACCGCCAGCAACAGGTTGAACTCCTACTTTCAACATCGCCACCGCGATTAAGGTCGATTCCTTCATCACTAGGGTGTTTCCCTACATGGATCCCTCAGTAACCTCTACGTTATCGGAATATCTGAACTCCCAGGATGAATTAGTCAGAGAGGCAGCACTTGCTCTCCCACATCAGTTTTCACAGTGTACTTACTCTCTGGGACCGCTACGGTATGGATAACTGTCATATTCCTATATTCGGGCCGTTTTATTTACAACATTTCCAAAGCCAGGCTGTGTATCTCTGCACTACCTGCCCAGAGGCTCGCGGACTATGTTCTGCCTGTTCTATAGCCTGCCACACTGATCATGAACAAATTGAGCTGTTAGTTCCGGA
The DNA here is from genome assembly GCA_023014345.1 of Galerina sulciceps. Classification (NCBI taxonomy): domain Eukaryota; kingdom Fungi; phylum Basidiomycota; class Agaricomycetes; order Agaricales; family Galerinaceae; genus Galerina; species Galerina sulciceps. Next base: position 1,137,268 of record JAEDXJ010000026.1, read on the forward strand.
TTCCACTCTCTCAGCTATCTATAGCTTATTCCGACAATATTCCGCATGTACATCCAGGTTTCCAAAAAGAAACTTTCGTTGCGATTGCCCGACAGAATCGATTGCACACCAATGCACCCTCCACCCCAAACGGGAGGAAGCGAACACACAAAATCAGTATGGTCATAACTTCTTAGGCGTGTTTTGCAGGTGTCGACGGCCATACGACCCAAAAACGGAGCGAGAGACCATGATTCAGTGTCTTGCTTGCGAAGTTCGTTCGTGCCTGGTTCAAAAACAGATCGAAGACCCTTCTTGCTAACACTGTCTTTTAAAACCCAGGACTGGTTTCATGAATCGTGCTGCAACCTCCGAGAAAAACCGAGTTCTCGAGAAAACACCCCCCATATCCAGCAGGACGAACCAATCACAGACCAGTCCACCGGTAATGAGACGGGCGAAGATGCAGCTTCGGAAGTCTCGTCCTCGGGTCTTCCTCCACCTCTCATCTCCGGTGATGAGTATGAGAGTTTTGTATGTGGGGCTTGCGTCTCCCGAAATCCCACCCTAGTTCGCTGGGCGGGCACTTACGGAGCGATGATGGTTGTTCGTGACAGCCCAACCGAACCTTGGCGTCGTCTGAATGGATCAGGGCAGGAAGCTGAAGAGCTTATACAAATAGATGACCCTCAACTCGCTTCCAAACTGGGAATCAAACGGCCTTTATCTCCTTCTGCTGTGGATAGACCGGAGGCAAAGCGCGTAAAGGCATCCTCCGATGAACAATTCTCATCCTCTACCTCATGCCTCGCTCCTCTCCAAGAAGTCCTTGCCCAAAGGGTTTTGTCATCCTTGGATAGTGCGGATGCAAAATCCTATTTAGGCGCTGGTGACGTCTTCTTGACTCTGGGTTTCAAGGAAAGATGGTGCCAATGTGGTTCTGTAAGTTGTTCTAGTTCTAGACAATGAAGTTTGCCGAATGTTCTCTTCAGTGCTTTGAGCCATTAAAGAAGGAGCCTTACCTTTTACAAGACGAGGAAACTTATGAACCCCCAGATGATCCAGATTCAGGTATAATACAACCTCTATTTCTCATACCGATCTCATTGCCCTAAACAACCTTAATAGGATTGTCCCTCGAGGAGCTCGGAATGCGTGCATTAGCACGATTACCACGCGACAAGGCAATAGATGGCATACACGCCTTCAACGAAATGAGGTACGTTCTCAAGAATTTAACAGAAGACGAAATCTCATGTGCTTTAGGAATGACTTGGTCAAATTTTTGCGACCCTTCGCCCAAGACGACAAGGTGGTCAACGAGTCTGATGTCCGAGATTTCTTTGCTTCTTTAACTGAGGAAGCAAAAAAGGGCCGCAAATGATCCACTCCGCACCTTTTCCATCAACAACCCTCACATAAATGTTGGTGTGTTGCATCGTTGTTGGAGCAATCGGTACATACCGTCCAATATATCTTGACGCCATTCTTTGAGACCCAGCTATGACTGCGCTCTCCACGCGCTCAGGGGTAATCCTGTTCTTATCATTCTCATGAGACGCTTATTTCCAGTCCTACTGCCCAATAATCCGTTGGACCCTTTTTCTTTCCGTTCGAATGATCCAATGTACAACTTAATATCCGTGTTGGGTGCGAAGTTTGATGAAACCACATACTTGCGAGAGGTTTGAGCGGATGTTACAGTCTATGTCTGTGAGTATTGTCAGTCAGTTCAGAGTTCCGCAGTTCTGCGCTCAAAGAAACCTTGCGATTTGAGACCAACTGAGTAGAATTGGGCCAATTCGTACCAGTGCCATGGTCCGGTCATAATATTATGTATTTGCCATTTACTTGGTGTGTGGCTCTCATCATACCTTTCCTGCAAATCGGACTGCGGATGCTTCTTCAAAATCGGCGAAACCGGAAACGGGTCGCCGTAGCTCCTTGTACTCGCGTTGACTCTTGGATTCATGGTGCTTTCAAAACTCAGACTCCTTCGCGTGGGTCTCGCTGAGAGAAATCAACGCGCTAATGTCGGTTGCTCCGCCAAATATTCTGGTCCTAGGTTTATTTCCTGTGGCACCAGGGTGCTACAGGCTTCAAGATGAAGCGGATGAAAACAGCGTGCACCACAGGCTTATGCCCCATCGGTCCCGTATTCTTGGATATACTTTGAGCCAGTCTTTCATTGACGAAGAAGACTGGGGAAGTAGGGTGGACGAGACATTGTACCGCCTTCATTGACGTAGATTTCCCAATCTGTTCGATTCGCGTGGGATGTCTTCGAGGGAGTATCTTGCTCACGCAAAAAATGATAAGTCTGCCAGTCTCACAGGTAACTGATGTTCTCAGAGTTTGTGCTATATCCGAATCTCAAGGACCTTCAAGGACCTCAGTAATGCAGCAAGAGCGCCCAAAACCTTGCTATCTTTATGTCAGATACATATGTAAAAGTAATGTCATCTTCTTAGATGTCACGACAGTCGTCCATAATTTTGACTTGAGAATGGATTTAAGAACCAGAGAAGTAGGAAGCGATGTACGAGTAAAAGAGCCGCCAATTGCGAGTGAGCGTCTGGGCCTTGAGACGTTTTTTGAAAAAGATCTTGCTGTCCTGCCAGCCTAAAAGTTGCCCTCTCAGGCATTGATATTTTTATTCTTATTTTCTCAAGCCGGCTGGGGCGGACAACGACGATCTGTCGTTCGTCATACCCAAAATGTGCAATTCTAGAATTCAGGTGTTGTATTGTGGACGCTTCGTACGAGTTTTTTTGGCTACTGCAGAAACAAAGACCGTAACATATCTAGCACCAAGATCTAACCTTGGAAGAAGAGATGACTGCTCGGAAATCCTAATCTGTGTACACTTCTAACTGTAGAGTAGATAAGAATAAATAACACGTAAGTCATGGTATCATAGGAAGGGACTGGTGTCATGCCCCGGCGTAAATCGTGCATGGCATAAGAATCTGAAGCGGGAGGATCGACAGCGAGAAGTTACAGAACAGCCTGGAACGGCTCCACCTGAGGAACGCTACTTCCTGAAAACGTCGTTAGACTTTCCAAATAGTCTTTCCATGACTTGTCAGAGACAATCGGGGCAGATACGTATTTCTCGATGTCAAGTTGGTCAAGGAACTCGTCCAGGTGGGCCATGAAGGAGGAAACGGCCGCGTCTTCTCGAATGCGTTGCTCCATTCGACCGATGCTTGCTTGTTCTGAATACCAAGCAGGATCTTGCCGGATGACCGCAGTCTCGTACACGTCGAGTATCGGCTGGGGAAGTCCTGCTTTGACCGCGGCCGAGTATGCGAGTGCATGGCCAAGAGCTTCGATGACATTTTGTGACTGGGGTAAAACGAGGGAGTTGAAGGCGTCACTGCGATGTTCGTAATTTAGGGAGGCAAAGAGGTCATGGTTCTCCTGTAGAAGCGAAGCAGCATGTTGAGCAAGAAGCGATTCTGATGGATCGGGAAGTGGCAGTTCAAAGTGTCTCTGGAGTAACTCCGAGAATAAGCGTATGCAGAGAGTCAGCACATCGCCTTCGGCAATGATCACTCCTTTACCATCGTTCTAAACGAGATCTTCATTAGATCCAATTGCGTTAGCCAGAAAGGAATTCTAACCTCGATTTTCGCCATATAGTTTTGTTCAAACGTCCCTTGCGCACCACAACGTTCAGCGACTTCGGGAACGCAACGTTGGAAGTGTCGACAGACAGTGGTTTTTATGACAACAGACATGGCATGGCGGATACGGTGATCGCGAGTGTCCTCCATGGCCTGTCGCACTGCAATTGGGAACCAATTCGACAACACCATTCCGACCGCGGTAGCATGAGCTATGGGCCATTGCTGCGTGCGAAAGGTAATGATCGGTGTCGGGTCGTTCTGTTTGCCGAGGATACACCGATGTGCAGAATATCGGCCTCCAATGTAAGCGACGGCTTTGATAGCTGAAATCCACGGGGCGGGAACGGCCATGGTGCCCAGTTGAATTCTCCAGATTTCGTTCCACCATGCTTCGAGGGGCCGAGCGGGTTTTGAGATATTAAGTATATCAGAGGCGACGAGGGCTGTTAATGGCAAATGAACATTGTCGAAAGTTGTGATGGCGAAATCAAGAGGATTTGTCCCGCTTCGATTAGGAAGACGGGTAGAGTGGACTCCGGCGTACATTTCTCGCTCGTCACAGATTGGCACCATGAAAAACCGACATCCGCGGTCCTCGTTGTCTACGATCAGTCGCGCCATAACAAGAGCTATCTTGGGTATTTTGAATGAAGGCGTTGAAGCCGGCATGAACCTTGCCAATCAAAGTTCAGCGCAGCAATAAAAACTAGGACTGCTAACTTACTTGGCTGCTTCCTCGCGTGGAGTGTGCAAGATATAGCCATCGGATGTCTTCGTTGCAGTGGTTTCGATGTTAAAAGAGTCCAACCCGTGGCCGCGTTCAGTCAGGAGATACAAACCGACTGTTTCAAAGCGGAGGAGTCGTTGTACCAGAGGCCTGAAATCGGGTCGACTTCTGAGGTGTCGCGACAAGGTGCCGATTGCCAAACCGATGTGGGCCGCCAATATTGTGAACATGGCAATATCCAACGAGAGGATCGGATCGCACATCAACGCCCAGAACCTAGAGGAGCAAAACTGGACATCTTGTGCAGTCAAGCCTGAAGAAGCATGCATAAAGACTATGGTCCAAAGATAAGATGAAAGGGTGACGATAGGTTTGCATAACGAGCTTGGCCCTTTGGTACGACAAAGAAACTTGTTCGTCACGGCCTAATAGTTCTGACTTGGTGTTGAAGAGCGGGTGAAGGTATAGTTGATTGTCCATAATTGCAAGGTGTGTATTTCCGGGAGGATTAACGATCCAGTGGCCCTTTTAAAGATTTCAGAGATGGAGGTTCCACGAACTTGCGATCTTGGAACATTCGTTATCTTCTATGAGAGTGCCTGACATGCCTAGTTGCATAATCCAGAAGTGAGCAATACGAATAGGGTAAAGTAAACAATGGTCTGGAGCTCAGATCATGTAGCCGGACATGTTTTGTGGCATAAAAAACTAAAAATAGTAATTCGTGAATGTAGAAAGCGGACGAATTTCCGGATAATATATGTTGGCAGCTGCAATGGCGTGTATAGTTCCAGTCGCCGAAAATACAAGTCGATCCAGAAAGAATTGACGTTCATGCGAAAGAGGCGATCGGACTGGAGTCGTCAAAATGTGGAACGTAAGCCGAGAAAGCGTCATGCTCGGTATGAGCAAGGTGGAAGATGTTTCCGCTTATTTCGGTGGGGACTCCCCTAGAGCCGCCGTTCTCACCTCGAAGTCGCAAAACAGGCCACGTTAAACCGTCATCAGCGATACCGTAAAACTGGATTCGGGTCCTTCCACAAATACGATCTGCGGATTGTCGTATCTTTGGATTCAGTGGTCCCTCGACCTTCCGGGATTCCAGTAGCTTTCAAAAGAACCGAGAAACTCTGTAGAACGTGAGGCCAAGTCAAAATTTAAATAATATGATCCCAAGATCATGTTTGCCGAACCGCGCCCGAGGTCCAAGAGCAGATGGTATGATGACCTCCTGGTAAGAATTGGCCCGTTCAGTGAGTTGAGAACACTACCCAGGAGCCTTCAGACGACAACACTGTACTCTGGAACCTGGAGGTAGAAGTTCAGGTTGAAGGGACCACCACACGTGTCATGGAGAGCTTATTACTAAGGCCAATCACCGAGCCAAACAGAGCCTTGGCCGATGCCTACAATCTTGCCTCTCAGTATTATCAATACTCACAGACACATTGGGCACGTTCCTTCTCTGCGTCTCTTCTGAAATTATCTTTGTGGAGCTCATGTGAAGTGAGTTTCTACTCGACGCCTAAATTACTGCAGCTGAGAGATCCTGTCTACTCTCAGTGATACCCCGCGCTTTCTGCTCTTTCCCTCCTGCCCAGAGTACTAGGAATGACTGTACTTGTCGTCTGCACGAGACCAGGTTTCCAAAGACCGCGAACTGATCACGGTGGGGGCTGTCCGATGAATCATTCACTTGACTTCAAGGTGTCTGTGCGGCGCGTGGAAAATGCACACGCCCAAACGTTCTTTGAGATCTTTTCACAGCGTTATCATCCTGTGTCTATCCAGCTTCATACCGGAGCTTTTGCATATATATATGGGTTTCCCATGCATACAGTTCTAATCCTGGAGGCAACTCGTGTTCGGCGAGCGATTTTCATTTACTTCCGTCTTGGAAAACGCTTTTCAAGCCGCACCTTCGGCCAGGCCTTGCTTTGAATCCTGGAAGTTGTTCTGTAGCTCTTGTGTTGGAGGCTTCGTGGTGTGGAATCGGGTTAGCCCCATTTGCCACACCAATTACCTGGTGACTTTGCTTCGCCAATGTGAAGTCGTAGCCCAAAAATAGTCCGAGAACAGACGTCAATCTATTCATCAATTATAGAACACCGGCTAGTCGTACGTAGTTGGCCCACTATGCAGACATGGGAAAGTGCCCAGGTATGTATCCAACATGCTCAGGTTGTTTCTCTAAGTGTATTGCTCACGCTGCTCCCTTCCCCTCATCCTACCATGGAAGACCTACATCGACCAAGGGGGAATTCAGCCCCTCCGAGACCTCAAGTACGGGCAGCTGTAGCATTCATACTCCTCCAGGGCTTGGTTCCTCCAAAGAGCATGTTGTCGACATCGAAACGAGACCCGCAGAAGTAATGGACGCAGAAAGGAACCGAGACGCGGTACAACTTCCCCCCTTCCCAGAGGGCGGTCTGCGGGCCTGGTTGACTGTACTCGGAGGGTAAATACCTAAATCTCCTCGCCGTGTCGCTTTTAACGATCGATGGACAGAACGATGGTGACATTTTGCACATTTGGAGTCGTCCAGTCGTTTGGTGTATATCAAGACTACTATAGCGTTAGTCCGATTGTATATCTGCCCAAAAATCAGGCTGAACAACGAGAACACAGCGAACAACTTTGAGCGAACACGCTCCGTCAGAAATTAGCCTGATTGGGTCGATGCAGGTTTTCTTTGTGTTTGCCGTTGGATTACCTGCGGGTCGATTGTTCGATGCTGGATACTTTCATCATTGTCTGTTAACGGGCTCAACGATCTACATTTTTTCGTAAGAAAGAATACTGTGCTTTCGGAGTTCCGACCTCATGATTCACTTCACCAGGATTTTCATGCTATCACTCGCAGAACCTCATCACTACTATCAAAATTTATTATCGCAAGGCGTCGGGATGGGTATTGGGATGGGCATGATGTTTCTCCCATGTCTAACCATAACGTCACATTACTTCAGGGTAAAGAGGTCCCTGGCTATGGGAATCGTAATTGCAGGTAAAAAAACGTGGACAAGCGCTAAAAATCCTGCTTAAATTGTTCCTGCAGGGTCAAGTCTCGGAGGCGTGGTCTACCCAGTGCTACTAAACAATATTTTCCAACGGAGTTCTGGGTTCCAATGGGGAGTGAGGTCTGTGATTTCTCTGTAACTTTATCCTGCGTATCCTTGAATTTTCTTTGCTCAAAGGGGAGTCGCATTTATGGACCTGGGTTTCCTCGTCATCGCAAATTCGATCATGCGAACCAGATTGCCCCCCAAAAAGGCGCAGGCTGACGGAAGCGGCGCCACTTTCAAAGGCGTTTTATCAGATGTTCCATTCCTCGTATATATCTTTGGCGCATTTTTGGTAGTTTCAGTCACAAAATTTTATCCACGTTCGCTGATCCTTTGCTAGGTGTTCTGGGGAATCTTCGTGCCATGTTAGTCAATCGCTCTTCGGTGCTTAACTCCGCCTGATGGTTTTTCTCTCTTACTAGTCTTCTATCTCCAACTGTATTCCGCATTGCACGGCGTCGATCCTCTGTTTACTAAATATGCGGTGCGTCTGTTTTGACATGAGACTTATCTACTGTTTTGACATGCCATATTTTATAGATCACAATTATGAACGCCTCCTCTTTATTTGGACGAACAGTGCCAAATTTCCTGGCTGATTACTACGGACCACTGAACAGTATGTGCAATGACTTGGCTTTGAAGCAAGTCTGATTTTTTTTTCTGTCGACCTACAGTAATGATTCCATCGGCCCTAATTTCCGCTGGATTGATCTTCGGTATGTTCGGAGCGTCAAGTATCGTAGGCGTAACGCTTTTTGCCATCTTCTATGGTTTCTTCTCGGGAGGCTGTAAGTCTTCCGATATTTACCCTTAATCCTTGTCTGACCCATCTAACCTATCGATTGCTATGTTTAGTGGTATCTCTGGCCGCACCAGCAGTCGCGTCCTTCGTAACACATCGCGATCTTTCAGATCTTGGGTGTGTTAACTTACCCTATTATTCGGTTCGGCCTTGCTAATTTTTCTAGGATTCGAATCGGCATGCTTTCATTTTCGCTGGCGTTCGCATTGCTCACTGGAAACCCGATTGCTGGTGCCCTTTTAACTCCTCACCATATTTGGCATCGACCGTTCATCTTCGCTGCTGTGAGTGCTGAGTTTCTTAACCCACCTTGACCTTTGCTCATTTGTGTTCTCAGGTCGCCGTATTCATGGGGGCCGTTTCTCACATACTAATATGGAGGTCGATCAAAAAAAGAAGAGGGTCAACGAAAATATGAGGGTCAATTTATAGAGGTCCTCTACGAACGACAGATGACTAGATTGATTCATGGCATGGACTTGTTCAGTAAATCGTTATGATGTGGGACGTCATCACGACATCTACTTGTACAATATATGTATTATTATGATGTATTTTGTTACCAAAACTAACAGATGGGTGAATGCACCGACAGTCCTTAATATTATTGTTTTAACGTATTGCATATATTCTATATGTTCGATCGACCTTGTCCAGTGCAAGCACTGCGCGTGCGAAATATATTACAAGGTATCTACGTATGTATGTTACGTTGCCCTCGGACGAAGGATTGTATAGGCAGTACGGTGAACAAATTTTTTCGCCTATCAAACGCGAAGAAAACGAGCGCCTCGAGGGTGTGATAATCCGCTCATTCCATGTGGTTGGGCATTGATTACGAGGGGCACCAATGATCCAACGCGATTTGAGGCCATTTTCCAAGATTCGGATTGCAGTCCAAGCCCGACGCACCATAGATGAGATATCCGGGATTCCAACAAAAGTACTCGTGGAGTGCCGGTGAATGTCTTCTGATTAAGAAGAAGGCAAAACGAGTTGATCAAATTACGCCCGACTGCTGAACGTTCGCTAAAAGCCGCTCAGTAAAGGGCTGGAAAAATCGGCCACTCCTGCAGCAGTGGTGATAGAGAGGGAGCAGCGTATCTCCGGGAAAGGCGGTGAGATATTTGCGCAGAACAACGCTATGTAGAACGAATCGATGGTTCGCACGAGAACACTCTCGACTGCATGGGCCGGTCACCGCACGTAAAACCATACGACAAAGTCCGTTCAGAACGATTGAATTCAGGCTTCGAAGAAGCTATTTGCATTTAAGGAGTATTTAAGCCTTATTTTCAAGCCCAAGACGGACCGGCTGACCTGTTCGGAGTGGTTTTCGGTGAAAAGGAGAACACATAGGATTTGTCAGCAAGGGCGACACTTTGCACCTGTTTACGATGACATCAGCAGCCTTGATACGCGATCACGTGAATTGTTGATGAGACGCGACTGGAAGTTGAATTTGGCCCTCTTCATCTCGTTCAACGTTCACAATGCCTCCATCGTCATCGTCGACGGCTACGACGCTAACCTCTCTGCTCAACTCATTGCATACACATCTGCAGTCTCAGACACAACTTCTTCCAACCCTCCATGCCCAGCTCGGTTTGCCTCCATCTGCCTTGGAAGATGAACTCAGAACCCTTCAGGAACAACTTGTTCAGAGCGTGGAGGCTCAAATAGATTGCAGAAGGAAGGAAGTTGAGTTGTGGATGGGAAATGCAGTGACCTCGAAAATCATTGCCTACGATATACTAAGGCTTTGGGGGGGAACATTAAGGCGACGGGTACCAGTCTGGGCGAGTTAAGGAAGGAGCAGGCTCTTCCAAGGCGGTGTGACATGATATCTGAGCATCAAGAAAAACTTCGCCAGGTGAGTCAAAGGGCATATCTACCGTGATCCGGAGTGTTCATTACGGTTATTAGGTCTACCACACCAAGCTTGAACAGCTCAATACCCTTACGAACCGGTTAAACGCCTTAGCCCGTACTCTTGGCCTAAATTTTTTTGCTGAAGATATCCTTCAGCAATCTGTAGCGCCAGGAGAAAACGCAGAGGAACCCACTGCAAATAGGGATGTTACTCCCGAAAGATTCATGAAGCTTGAAAAAGAACTTGTTCGAGGGAAAGCCGAAGTTGTGAGAGAGACCCTTTTTTATTGCTCCCAGCCATCTGTTGACTTTTTTCTTTCCAGAATAAACGCTTGAACCAACTTTCAGCTACTTTCGTCCAAATAGATTGGCTGTACACGGAGTTAGGAATTCTGCCTCCTTCTGTCGACTGCCCCTCTTCCCCAGCATTCGGAATCTCGAGTTCTCTCGTACAATCCACGGCCTCATCGTCTCACATCACCTCAACTAATGATCCATTCTTGGCCTCGACTCCAACACCGATTTCTAGATCTAGTTCAACTACAATGCTTTTCCATGACGACGTTATGGTCGCCCCAGAGTATGAGTATCAACAAATATTCTCCGCTTTTGTTTCCAAAGTCGAGGAAGCAGATTCCGGAAAAGCACCACAGAACCAACTCGTCCCCGTTGGATTGGAAGGCGTCGATCCAACTCCTGGCCTTCTTAGTTGGGCTTCGTCTCTGCAAGCGTCTCTGGAAGACACGAAACGCAAACGCGAAGCTCATATTCAGGCGATGTACGACCAACTTGAATGTCTTTGGAAGCGGCTGGGTGTTGCAGAGTCTGATATGGATGCCTTTGTTGAAACACATCGCGGGAGCACTGAAGAGACTGTCCAGGAATACGAGGAAGAATTGGAGAGGATGCTGGAACTAAAGAGAGAGCGTATGAGTACATTCGTCGAAAGTGCCAGAGAAGAAATTGTGAAACTATGGAATGATTTGATGGTTGGAGAGGAGGAAAGAGCGGATTTCGCCCCTTTTGCTGATGGTGCGCCTTTTTTTATTTCCCAGTTTTGAACTGACACGCCTCGTAGACGAATTTACGGAAGAACTGTTGACTATCCACGAGGATGAGATTAAGCGCCTCAAGGACGAACGCAGGATCAAGGCTCCACTACTGGCAGGCATTAAGAAGTACTTCGAAATATGCGAAGAGGAGAGAGAGCTGGCTGCTGCTGCCTCTGATCAATCTCGACTAACAGGTCGTGGGCCACGCGATCCTGGTCGCCTTCTGCGTGAAGAGAAGATGAGAAAGAGAGTGTCAAAAGAAAAGCCTCGGGTATGAACTCCAAGTTTATTTCCTTCACGTATTAGCTGACAGGTTTGTAGCTTGAACAAGATCTATTAGTTTCGATACCGGCTTGGGAGGATGATGCCGGCAGGCCGTTCCTCGTTCACGGAGAGAGCTTCCTGCAAATGCTCATGGAGACAGTTAGCCACCGATCAGGAAAACAAGAGAAAGCCACCTCGAGCAGGCTCAGTACCTCCCCGTGCGACGACACCTGTTAATTCATCAAGTGGGTATGTTCCAGGGATCAAGACTGGTGTGGTGACACCTGCTTTCCGAACAAGCTCCCAGGTGTCATCTCAATCTGTTCCTAACAAGCGACAACGGTTGGGAGAGAATTCGTCTGGGTATTCAACTGGTGCACGAGCCCCACTTGGGGCGCACCGAGGAGAAAATACGGGTGGAATCGCCAGGGCATCGTCACCTACCAAGATACCAACCAAAACACTTGGAGGATCATCTTTGCCTCGTCCAGCAACCTTAGCAATGGTCGTGCCTAAAATCGGGACACAACACCATTCACTAGGCCATGGGAGGGTGCCGACTACAGTTATCTATGGTGCCGGGGTGGCTGGCGTCAACACATACGCACCTGGTGCTCGAAGCACTTCGTCGTCCGCTGTTCATGGATATGGTCGAGCTCCAAGTGCGGGATACACAAAAGGAACGAGAGTCTCTGGGCCAGCTGACACCAAGAAGGCGGCGCGTGCTCGAAGAGAAAGCTTTAAGCCTCGGCCAAGTGTGGATACTTTAGATCTAGGCGTCAGCGTTGCCGTCGGTGGCTCAACATGGGGCGGAGGATTTACTTTGAAGGAGGAAGATGAGTATTAAGTTGTGTCGGGCCTGACATTATTGTTTTGTCTATTTTATTGTCGTTTTGTATTTTTACTATATGATTTTATACGATCTAAGTCTGTGGCTCCCGTGAGCTATGGATACGAATTCAATATCGATGTACAGCGTACTACTTTGTATTCAACAAGAGTTTAATGAAGGCTGGAGGTGGGACCGTAAGTGTGACCAAGCTCATGTTCATTGTGACCCGACGCGTTGAGTGACCATTCACATTTTGGTTCCTGACACGACCAATGGCAAGAGGCCAGGGATCCTTCGGACTGTCCTCAGCGCGTGGAAGAGGAGGACGTGGTTTATTTCGTGCTGGTGGGTACAGGGGTGGCAGTTCCTGGCGTGGAGCTCGAGGTAGAGGCCGTGGTCGAGGTGGAAAGACAGGCGGCGACACGGCACCTGTCCGCGAAGATGATGGAACTCAACTGGCCGAGAGGTTCGAACGGACTGCTCAGAACGATGAGGTCGACGAAAAGCTAGGGTTTGCGAGGGTGGATCAGGGTGTGAAGAAAGAAGGTTGGTTGATTAACATGCACCCAGTACGTCGAATCCCGTTGTGTCGTTCAATTACATGCTGAAGTACTCGGATAGACTCTTGTCAAAGACCCAGACTGGCCATCTGGAAAGGCTGCAGTTGATTTCTACTTCATTCAGGACGATGGTGGTATGTTTAAATGCACATTTCAGTACGATCCATATTTCCACATTGCATGCAAAGTATGTTCAGTTTTTGAGCATTCAATTTGTAAAACTCATTTTATTCAGGCGGGTACAGAGACAATGATCGAGGAATGGCTAAATAAGAAGTACGAAGGCCTCATTTGTCGCATCGTGCGGGAAAGAAAGGAAGACCTCAAGTTGCCTAACCATCTCATGGGTCACCGTCGACTATATCTCCAGCTTTGCTTTCGCAATATTTCCGACCTTTTGACGGTTCGACGCGATATCGTGCCCCTCGCTTTGGCAAACAGCGCCAAGAGAGATGCCGTCGATGCTTACGCCGAGGTTATTCGCGCGACTACCGACGCAAGCATGGACATTGACTTTGAAGACGGAACGGGTATGGGTATGGGCATGGGAAGCCGGTCAGAAAAACTCGCTGCTCATCGGGATCAGGACCCTCGAGAGTGTATAGTTGATGTGCGGGAATATGACGTACCCTACTACCTGCGCGTCGCTATCGATAACGATCTTCGGGTTGGTCTCTGGTACACCGTGACTTTTACTGAGGGTCGACCTTCGTTCAACCAAATTGTCGAACGAGTCAAGCGTGCCGACCCCGTGGTTATGGCTTTTGATATCGAAACTACCAAAGCGCCTCTCAAATTTCCTGACCAAGCCATTGACCAGGTCATGATGATTTCTTATATGGTGGACGGTCAAGGGTACTTGATCACGAATCGGGAAATAGTCAGCGAAGATATCGACGATTTTGAATACACTCCCAAGGAAGGATATGAGGGGCCTTTTATTATATTCAACGAGCCAGACGAGGTAAGCATGGCCTATATCTATCTGTCTCGTTCTCATTACCTCTAAGGCTGCTACTATCAAAAGGTTCTTCTCCCACATACAAGAAGTCAAACCAACTGTAATGGCAACATATAATGGAGATTTCTTTGATTTCCCGTTCCTCGACGCCCGTTCCCAGGTTAATGGTATTGATATGTTTTTGGAGACGGGCTTTTCAAAGGATGCTGAAGACGAGTACAAGAGCAGAACGTGCGCACATATGGACTGCTTCCGCTGGGTTAAACGCGACTCCTACCTTCCGCAGGGAAGTCAAGGTTTGAAAGCTGTTACGACTGCAAAACTCGGGTACAATCCCATTGAATTAGATCCCGAGTTGATGACGCCGTATGTTTCATTTTAATTGGTAAAGCATAGTCCCTAAATTTCTTCTAGTTATGCAATGGAACAACCTCAAGTGCTTGCACAATATTCCGTTTCCGATGCTGTGGCAACATATTACTTGTATATGAAATATGTGCATCCTTTCGTCTTTTCGTTGTGTAACATCATTCCACTCAACCCAGACGAGGTCTTGCGAAAGGGAAGCGGCACTCTTTGCGAGACACTTCTCATGGTATGACTCTGTTTCAATTTTATGACAAGTCATTCTTACAACGCATGTTCAGGTCGAGGCTTACCGGGGTCATATTATTATGCCGAATAGGCATGAAGACGCTCACGGAAATATGTATGATGGGCATCTTCTTGCCTCGGAAACGTACGTTGGCGGACATGTAGAAGCACTGGAAGCCGGTGTTTTCAGGAGTGACATCGCAACAGACTTCAAGATTGTTCCTTCCGCGTGCCAACAGGTAATGCACAAGAATTCTCCTACTCTCATAACACTGACTGTTTTTAAGCTTATCGACGACCTTGATGCAGCTCTCAAGTTCTGTATTACCGAGGAGTCAAAATCTTCCTTGGATGATATTACGAATTATGAAGAAGTCAAAGCCCAGATTGTCGAAGCTCTGGAACTCATGCGAGACAATCCGAAGCGCACCGACGAACCACTGATTTACCATCTGGATGTTGCGGCCATGTATCCCAATATCATGTTGTCTAATCGCTTGCAGCCTGATTCCATGGTCGATGAATCCGTCTGTGCTGTTTGCGACTACAACCGACCTGGCAAGACGTGTGATCGGCGATTGGAATGGGCGTGGAGAGGCGAATTCTTCCCTGCCCACCGGGATGAATACAATATGATCAAGCATGCATTGAACCAGGAGTCTTTCCCTGCCAAGCGTCCAGGCATGCCAGAGAGACGTTTTGCCGACTTGACGGCTGCGGAACAGACAGCTCTCTTGCACAAACGCCTTGGCGACTATTCTCGGAAGGTCTACAAGAAGACAAAGGACACCAAGGTTGAGACAAGAGAGTCAATTGTCTGTCAGCGGGAGAACCCTTTCTATGTCGATACTGTGCGGCGGTTCAGAGACCGGAGATACGAATACAAAGGACTTCTCAAGACCTGGAAGAAAAACTTGGACACATTCACAAGCGAAGGGCGATCCATTGCGGAGGTCGACGAGGCCAAGAAGATGATCGTTTTGTACGATTCTCTTCAACTTGCGCATAAATGTATTCTCAATTCCTTCTACGGCTATGTCATGCGGAAAGGTGCTCGTTGGCACTCTATGGAAATGGCCGGCATAACCTGCTTGACCGGTGCTACAATCATTCAGATGGCACGAGCATTGGTGGAACAGATTGGCCGACCTCTGGAGTTAGATACCGATGGTATTTGGTGCATGTTACCTGGTGTGTTCCCAGAAAACTTCAAGTTCAAACTGAAAAATGGCAAATCGATCGGCTTCTCTTATCCCTGCACGATGCTGAATCACCTCGTTTACGCCAAATTCACTAACCACCAATACCACGATCTTGACCTCAAGACAGGCGAATACATTGTTCACAGTGAAAACTCGATCTTCTTCGAGCTGGATGGTCCTTACAAGGCGATGATTCTCCCTTCATCAAAGGAAGAGGACAAACTCCTCAAGAAACGATATGCCGTTTTCAACGACGACGGCTCCTTGGCCGAGCTGAAAGGATTTGAAGTAAAGCGACGAGGAGAATTACAGCTTATCAAAATCTTCCAGTCGCAAATATTCGAGAAGTTCCTGCTCGGCACAACCACGCAAGAGTGCTACGCTGCCGTAGCTGAGGTCGCCGACCAGTGGCTGGACGTCCTCTTTAGCAAAGCTGAGAACTTGAGCGACGACGAATTAGTCGAGCTCATTGCCGAGAACAGGAGCATGTCGAGGACCTTAGCAGAGTATGGCGGTCAGAAGTCGACCTCCATTAGTACCGCAAAACGACTTGCAGAGTTTTTGGGCGACCAGATGGTGAAGGACAAGGGCCTGGCCTGCAAATTCATTATTTCTGCGAAGCCCATAGGTGCCCCTGTAACGGAGAGAGCCGTCCCAGTTGCCATATTCTCTGCAGAAGAGAGTGTCAAACGGACGTACCTTCGTCGTTGGCTGAAGGACAGTGGTCTTGTTACTTTTGATCTTCGGTCCATTCTTGATTGGGAATATTATATTGAACGCCTGGGCTCTGTCATACAAAAGTTGATCACTATCCCAGCAGCCATGCAAAAGGTTTCAAATCCTGTGCCTCGTATACGCCATCCAGATTGGCTGCACCGACGTGTTGCTGGTGCTGTCGACAAGTTCAAGCAAAACAAAGTCACCGACTTCTTCAAAGCCAAAGGAGATGCCGACGAGGAGGAGACCCAGCCGATGGATATTGAAGATATTGGCACATCGTCTATGCAGCCAAAACGCAAACGTATCACGGTCACTGAGCGCTCTTTCGTTCGTCAAGCAACACCTGAACCGACTGGGGACGATGGACCCTTGCCCGACCCATCGATCGATTATTCTGCCTGGGTACGAGCGATGAGACCTCGCTGGAAGAAAAAAGTCCAGGCTCGCTGGGGAGGCTCGTCGGCGGCCGTCATACCGTCCATATTCAACAAGGCCACCCGAATACGCACAAATCACCGTTGGGACATCGTGCAAGTTCGAGAGAGCAAAATACCTGGGCGGTTCATTTTGTGGATGTCAATTGACTCCGAACTAATTTCAGTGCCTCTGCGAATATCGCGAGAGTTCTACATTCACTTGAAGAAACCGACGGAGGGCCTCTTTCGGCCAGAGTTCTATTCAGTTACAAAAGTGACGAGGAACCTGCCTCGTGATATTCCGTGCACCAATTTGTTCAAGATCGTGGTCAAGGAGGATGTTTATCAAGAAATCCAAGAGCACTTTATTGATATCACCAACGATCCTAATGTGGACGGTGTGTATGAGCTTCAAGTTTGTCATGTTTTTGAATTGTAAGAATTTTCTGATATTCATTCTCGCTTCAGGTTCCTCTGGTATTGCGTAGTCTTCTTCGACTCGGAAAGACGTGCAGCCTCGAGGACAACACATTGACACTAAGCAGCTCAACAAGTTGGATTCGACCTCAACCAGCTCGACCGATGCACGACGTCTTCCTCTCGCCAGCCCTACTTGAGTGGTGGCAAATCCAGTCGATACATACTCTTGTACCACGCCTGCGCTGCCAACGGCTCTTTACACCTGTTTGCCCTCTTCCTCCCTAATGGCGTCGCCAGGATTTTCCTAGTTGACCCCGCCAGCCGCCGTCAGCCTGTTTCCCGTTTGTCGGAGCTCTATCACACCCTCTTGCAGAAGAAGCAGCAATTGTGGAAAAGCACGTCAATTGACTATCCGACGTCAGTAGAGTTTGCGCAAACATACCATTCTTCCGAGGTTACTGCCTTGAAAGCGGTCTCGCGAGAGCTCGGGTTGCTGGAAGATAAATCTTTCATAGTTGCTATCTCATCGAGCAAGGATAGGTCCTATTTCGAGAGGCTAACACCGAGATTGACGATGTTCCCATTTTGACAATGTCGCAAGCCAAGGGCCCGCACTCATTAGATGTCTTCCCTGGCAATCCCATGTCGGGCAGAAAATGCTGAGTCGGTATTTGTCCCTCGGCACATGGGTGGACAGGATGGTGTCTCTAGCAGATTACTATGATGTGCCGATTGGACATATCGACGGGGACCAGCCTCTTATTTTGGCGGATATCAGTTTCGCGAGGCGGCTTGTCCAGCAGGATATGGTGCTTTGGTGGTCGCCCGGGGATTGGCCTGATTTGGGTGGCATCGAAAACGACAGGAGGCAAACGGAGCCTTTCCCCAAGACGGACTTCCAGTCGTCGGGCGTATTTTCGAACGTCTGCCTGGAAGTTACAGTCCGCAACCTTGCAGTCAACTCAGTGCTGCAATCGGTGCTGATTAACGAACTGGAAGGCAGTGGAGGAGCGACCTCGTTCGATTCTGTGTCCCATACTATCAACGAGTACTCCAGTGGTGAGGCTCAACGGGACCTTACGTTGGGTGAATCACAGCTGTCGGCGCAGACGTTTGGGGTTCTGAAAGGCATGGTGAAGACCTGGTTGTTGGACAAATTCAGGAAAATTCTAACAGTCCGGCGACCCTCGCGATCGACCATTTCTGGAGGTGGATCAGCTCAACAGCTTCACAGATGTATGACCCAAGCATACACCGTTTTGTGCATGGGCTCATGCGGAAGACGTTCATCCAGCTCCTGGCTGAATTCAAGAGGCTGGGATCTCATGTCGTCCACGCCGACTTTGGTTCTATTTTACTCTCGACATCCAAGCCTCCTGGGACGGCTCACGCCTATGCCACATACATCACGACGGCTGTCACAAGCCATGAGTTATTTCAACACATTTATTTACATACCGAACGATTCTACGACTTTTTGGTCTTTATGGATTCGGCGAATATGGGAGGGATTGTTTGCGAAGACCCATTGGCCATCGACCCCCCGGAAGAACTATGCATGGAGATGAGGTGGAATATCCAAAAGTTCTTGCCGCCTGCGATTCAAGAGGATTTTGCGGCTGTTATTCAATTTTATATCGTACATCTGTTCCAAATCAGACAGAAGCTGAACGCCGTCTCAAGAGTTCCTCTGCGGCCTTTACAGAATGGAGAGCCTGATGGTACACAGCGCGATGCTGCCAAAGCAGATGAGTCGGAGGCCACGTTGGAGTTCATCGCGCGACGTTTGACAAGGAAGCTTTTGAGGACCGTTGAAAGCATTCAGGACCGGGTTCACGACTTTGGGAAGGACGAGGAGTTTAGGTTCCCCACACTCCCGGGCTCTTATCTTCACCTCAACAACCCATCTCTAGAATTTATCAAGTTTGCATGCGCGGTGTTCGGGCTGGCGAAGGAATATCAGGTCGAGATTGGTCTAATGAAACGCAACCTATTAGACCTGATTGGGATACGAGAATTTGCGAGCGAGGCAACATTCCGCAATCCATGCGAGCCGCTCAAGCTGTCAAATGTGCCCTGTCGACACTGCGATGTTCTACGGGACTTTGACTTTTGCCGTGACCCCGAACTGCTTCCCAACAACTTGGAGGTGAATCCGAAGTGGCTCTGCAACAATTGCGGCGGCGAGTATGATCGAACGGCGATTGAATTCGCGTTAATTGACATGACGCGCACACTGGAGAGGGCATTTGCGCAGCAGGATTTGCGATGCTCGAAGTGCCAGCAAATCCAATCAGACAATGTGTCACGGTGGTGCAAATGTTCTGGTTCGTATCAGTTTACGATGAACAAGGCGGACGCTAGAAGAAAGTTGCGAACAATTGTGAACGTTGCGCGGGAATACAACCTGCCTAGACTGCGGGTGAGTGTATTTGATGGTTTCGAGTAGATCACCTTTGCTGATATTATTTTAGGAATGCGGACAAACGCTGCTTGCCAGCTGGTGAATGTGTAATGTGTATGTATAAACTAGATGTAGAGTAATAATATAACTTTTGTTGATGAGCCACGTGTGAATGTTATCAATCTCTTTACAAGCTACTACTACAAGGTCTCCGCACCGCTGCCCCTCCTTTTCTCTACTTAATCTTCAGTACATGCTGCTATGCCCCCAAAGCTCGGCCACAAACAAACCCCTTCGCTCAGCCAGAACCACAAAGCCCAACTAGCTAATGCCTATAATGAATTGGGGAGGGAGCTCTCCTCGTCCAAGATTCGCGTCGTCGGGAACTATACCCTGGGCAAAGTTATTGGCGAAGGTGCGGGCTTTCTGCGTTATTATTTGTCTTCATGCTCTCAGTCCTCGTCCCAACAGGTGCCTACGGCAAAGTCAGAATTGGCACCCACCGATTGACCTCGACCCGTGTCGCCATCAAGCAGATTCCAAAGGCCATGTCGGCGTCCCTCACTCGCGAAATCCACCACCACCGCCAGCTCCACCATCCCCACATCACACAAATGTACGAGGTCATTGCCACAGAATCCCACATCTGGATCGTCACCGAACTCTGCTGCGGCGGAGAACTGTTCGACTATCTCGTCGAGAAGGGCCGATTGTCTGAAGACGAGACGAGAGTCCTGTTCGGCCAGTTGTGTCTGGCTGTCGCGCATCTTCACGACAACAGCATCGTCCACCGGGACCTCAAGCTAGAAAATGTCCTTCTCGATGAACGATGTAGAGTCAAGCTTGGCGATTTTGGGTTCACTAGAGAATTCGACCGCGGAAATTTAATGGAGACCTTCTGCGGAACGACGGGTTATGCTTCTCCGGAAATGCTGCAAGGACAAAAGTACCAGGGCCCAGGTCGGTTGCTTCTCAATCATTCTGCCCTTCAAAATGCTTATACACCCTCGCAGAGGTCGACGTCTGGTCCTTGGGAATCATTCTATATTGCTTGCTAACCGGAACATTGCCTTTTGACGATGACGATGAAGATGCCATGCGCGCCAAAATCATTCAGGGAGATTTCGAGGACCCTCTTTGGTTATCCATAGGTACGAGGTCATTGGCAGTTCAATGGATACCTTCTTAGCCGTCTACAGAGTCTCGAGATCTGATCAAAGACATCCTCACAAAGGATGTTACGAAACGTATAACGATCCCCCAAATTCTTTCGCATGCATGGTTCACCGCCCGTAAACTCTCATATGAACCCGAGTCTCCCATGTCTACCATGCCCTCCTTCCCTTCGAACCGACCATCAACACCGGGAGAAGAGCCCCGGCGTAACTCGCAAGGCACCGCGCCCGACTCCTCAGAAGCTTCAACCCAAGAATCCATATCCCCTCTGATCAGACAGCCAGACCTTGGATCTTCTACACCGACCACACCAGACGAGTCCATGGTAGATCCGTTTGAAAGCAGCGACAACCTCCTCTCCCTCGAACCTTCCATTCACCGCCATCCTAGTACTTCCACCATCCGCAAATCATCTACAGATCTAGAGTCCCTGTCTTCAAGACTGGCGAAAACCGGTGATAGACAACCTGCAACGGTGATGGAGGAAGACCGCGACGAGCAAGTTAAATCCCATTCTCACTCTCCTTCTCCTTTGTTGTGGTCTGGGTCTGGTCCACCCAGCTCCAAAGCCCCTCCGTCATACCCTGTTCGAACACCCGCCCGTACTAAACGACGCTCTGTGTCGTCGATCATGTCGGATTCAGCGTCGCCGACTGCTGACAAGACGCTGACACCTTTACCTATCCCCTCTGCTCGCGATTTAGACTTCTCGTCCTTACTCAGTGCCCGCACTCCCGTGATATTTTCTACCCCGCCAGAACGCCAGTTGTTGAATTCCCTTGCATTACTAGGGTTTGACACGGCGCAGATTGTCCACTCAGTGTTATCAAATGCCTGCGATGCCTCTGGTTCTCTGTGGTGGATGCTTCGCAAAAAAGAAGAGAAACCAACACTGGAAGATGGCGAAGCGAGCGCCTTGGTTGCCTCTCCAGGAGATATCGACTCTTCCTCAATGGAGAAAGAAGCCGGTAGATCTAAAGACGACCTTCATCACCACAAATCAAACAAGAAGAGGAGGCACAAATCCTCAGTCGGCGTCCAAACAGATGCTGGTGTACAAGTTATTCATTTGCCTATGAATGCACCTCAATTTGCACTTGTGCCACCGACCCCGACTTTTAGTGGACGGCCTTCTACCCCTCCACGGCCTGTATCCCCCACGCGGTCGCCACTGCTGTCGCCATCTTCTTCAACCATCACAGGAGACATGTCCTCGGCTCGGTCCCATCCATCGACTCCCAGTGGAAGCCTGAAAGACAAGGAAGCAAGTTCGAAAGGGCGCAAGGCGAGATCCGGAAGTGTCAGCATCATGCAGCGCGCAACTACTGCTTTAGAGGCAGCAGGCCTAGTGAGGAAGAAATCTTCTGAAGCTGTCAGGGAAGAAAAGGAGCGCGATCGGGAGAGGTCCAGGGACATGGACCGACGAGGGGCCAGCGGAGACGAGCCGAGGTCTTCGCATGGTAGTGGTTCTTCAAAGCTCACGAAATCCCCACCACCGAAAGCGACCAAGGAGCCGTCAACGCCTCCCCCCGTTGAACAGGCACACGGCCCTGCGCTTATGGGCTCTCCTTGGGTGCTGGCAGAGGCGCGGGAGTCGGTATCTCAACCTCAGCACCCCGCACCACCAGCTGCAGTTTCTGCTGTACCTGTGCGTGGGGAAATGCTGCATTCCCATAGCACACCTAATTTTACTGAGACGGGGTCCGCTGCTGCTACTGCAACGAAGCCTCCTGGGCCGCCGAACAGGAATAGAGCAAATTTGTTGACCGCCTTTCGACTGTGGTTCAATGAGGATAGGAGAGGGAAGCGAAAGGAGGCCAATGCCACTCCCGCTGTTGGGAATCCTGCCAATGCTCCTGGGGCTACACGAACGCTGGGATCAGGCAGCAGGAGGGGAAGTGTTTCAAATGGAAAGTTTGGAAGAGGAGCTCATCGGAATCAACGGCCGTCGATGTCCTCTCGCCGTTCGAGTTCTGTCAATTCACGACGATCGTCTGGCACCTCTGTCCAGATGATTGCACTCGATTCACCGCAACTTCCAGCTCGGAGGTCCTTTGGGGCGCATACACCCAATTCCGAACGAGGGGAGCACTCTTCCCGGCCTTCGTCGATTCGCAGTGTCTCTATGCAGCCGCGACACCGCAAGTCTCCATCTCAGAGTTCTGCTGGATCCATCCATTTACGTACCTCGTCACCAATGCAGAAATACCACCGGCGTGCGGGGTCGGGGTCATCGACACGCGTCGTCAGGCAGATGACCCCCGTTTCACGTCCCCTACATGCCCGTTCGAACTCGGCGACATCTTCAATGCACTCGCCGCCCTCGTCTCGGCCAACGTCGTTCTACGAGCAGTCTGAGAATGAGGGCGGTACACGGACATCTTCGCCTTTGAAGATGCGTTCGAGAAGGTCGACTGATGAGAGTTCTCGTCGGTCAGGGAGTAGTGGGACAACGACCTTTGTTGCGCAGAAACGGCAGGGTCCATTTATGAGCCCATCTACTGGTGGTGGGACAATAGGCAGGTCAAGCTGGAAGAAGTCATGGGGTATCGAGCCTCCTGGGTGGTCGTCACGGACTGCCCACCTGCCAGTAGAGGTGCTCGCCATTTCGCCAGCGAACGAGCCGACGTCGCTCAGGGATGTGTTTTCTGGGAAGCAGCCGTATGCGGCAGGAGATGATAGCGACTGGATAGACGAGGACGATGATATCCCAGCTCTTGCTGGGGGTCTCGGGCAGACGGGGGCTTCTGGGTTGGCAGGGGAGTCGTCGAGCATGGGGGCGCTATCGCGCGCGACTCAAATGGAGCCGCAGCCCGTTACGCTGTCACCTGCTCCGAGGGGCCACCGGGCATCCAAAAGGGCGAACCGGAGTGCAAATTCGTCGAGCGGTGCGTCCGGGATTAGGCAGAAGGCAGGCCATTCTCCTGCGGAAAGGTCATCTCCATTGCCTCCTGATACGGGGTACGATTCGTCAGAGACGAGGACGGGGAGGAGGCAGCTTCCGGCTACGCGTGGAGGGCCTGCGCTGGGCTTCAAGCATCCTATTCAGGAGGAGGATGAGGGCGAGGAGGAGTAGATGGGTATGCCTTCGTATTTTGAATATTGCGATCATTATAGGTTTAATGCTGTACCACCTTTTCTTTTTTAACCCATTTGACACTAAGATTTATTCATTTTGTTCTTGCTTCCTTTTGATTTAGTTTGTACATCTCTACTACCTATTATTCAGGCTTGTATATCACCCAGGTTTTTTTTTGCCGTATACCCTATTGGCACCTACAGTACCCACTATCATCTACTCTTTTCAACTCATTCCTGTATAGTTGTCTCCCTGAATGGTATGGTGTATTTCCAGATTCGTTATATCCTTGATATTTTGAACTTCAAGTTCAACCCTCATAATTTGAAGATCATCCTCCTGGAGCGGAGGTGGGTAGTTTAATTTTATTAAAAAAAATTCACTCAGGGAAGGCAACACAATGACTGGGGGATTATACCATGCAGAACATCTGGCCCGAATGCTGTGCTGTACTATTTCCGAGCTCAGTTGGGCGACCTCGGGCTTTGAGTCCGCAGTTGCGGAGTGAGTGTGTCACACATGCGTCACAGCCGTGCTGCGTGGGGAAATCAAGAGGGATCCTTGCCGTAGCCGCTTGCCAACGACTCTGCCAACGACCACCACCTCCGTCCCCTTTTTTTGTTTGATACAGTGAGTATACCCTTTTTATTATGTTCTAATGACCTTTCGCTGACTTTGCGACCACCGCAGATCCATATTCCTTGATAATGTCGGTCTTTCTGGCACCAGTTTGTCAGACTTGTTCGCTGAATACACCACTCTTAGGTCTGAACCTTACGACCCATATCTTCCCCGAAATGGAGCCCCCTCAGGCCCAGCTGCTGGCCCCAGCCAGGGAAACGCAAAAACCGCCGCTATTCAGGCTCAGATTGACGACACCGTTGGCATTATGAGGGAGAACATCACAAAGGTCGCTGAGCGCGGTGAAAGGTTGGACTCGCTACAGGATAAGACAGGTACGTCGTGTGTTTCCTAGGCGGTGTGTTCTCGTGCCGCTCGCGAGGGTAGGTGGCTGAACGTTGCTGTTCTGCTTGTAGATAACCTTGCGGTCTCAGCACAAGGGTTCCGTCGTGGCGCGAATCGTGTACGCAAGGTATGTTGGGCTGCGCTTTTCGATCTGTCTTTGGTCTTTGATCTAATTTTTTATTCTTTAGAACATGTGGTAAGGTTCAATCTCACTGACAACTCTTTGCTTTTGCTCAATTTTTGCTTTTTCGCAGGTGGAAGGATATGAAGGTCGGTTCTATTGTACTTTACTGTCGGACAACATTTGACGTTCGTCCTTGTAGATGCGCATCATCATTGGTGTTGCCATCGTTGTGATTCTGGTCATCATCATCGTTTCGATTGTGAGGGCGACAAAATAAAAGAGCTCCTCTATCTTCAGCACATCACTTTCACCGAGTTGAATACCTTTGCCTGTTACACCCTTTGCTGTGTTGTTGTATCTATGCCTCATTATTAATTCCTCCACTTTTTTCCTACTGATGACATCGCTGCCACCGACGACGACGATGCCCTCGACCGACTTTTTCCCCTGACTGGCGGAGGGATGTGGTGGTTCTTGGTAATATATATAGATATATCATCCAGGACCTGAGGCGTGCATGCGATGACAGAGCCTCATAGACTTTTTAGTTACTATCCTCCCTTCTCCAGTTCGCCTTTGATATGGTTTTGCATGTAAATTTCTGGCTCTAGATTTATGCGAGTCCCTTTGGTGCTCATATTCGGGTATGACCAAGTTTAGAGTGCTCCAACCTCCAGCCATATTCCCAGATATTGGCCAATGGTACCTTCACTCTTGGAACATAGCAAATAAGTAAGAATGTCCTTTGGAGGTTGAAAATTATGTGTACAACCACGCCATTATGCAAACTGACAATTCATGTAATGTCCACACTTGCGGGTCGAAGCCATGGAAAAACTGAGGTGTAAAGCAGCGTAGATGAAAATAATGCAAGTGGGCATAAGTCATGGTGACGAGATGCAAGCGAGCTTGAAATGCATACTACATAGCATAAAGGTGGTGTGTAAGCTCAGATTTCTAACCGATAGTTCATCGTCCTCCCTTGCCACCCTTCATCTGTTGCTTCGACACCTTGGGACCTGAAGCAGCGGTTGGGCGAGCAGGCTACATTAAACAAGCATGCTAAATATTATAAAAATGACACGCCAAAATGACAGAGACTGACCTTGGCTTTCTCCTTCTTGGTTTCCTTCTCCTTCTTCTCTGTCTTTGCCTTGGTGATAGCAGCCAGTCGTTGTTGTGTACGGATGGCAGTGGTCTGGTTGCGCCTGGCGGCGATGGTGGCCAGGTCAGCACCGACGATGCCACGCTGATGTTTGACGGTTTTGCGGGAACGCTTCTTGGCGACCTCCTCGGTGATTCCCTTCTTGTGCATCCTGCGGTAGACTACTGTCCAGGCGATCTTACGAGGATTCTTGCGTTGGAGGAAGAGAGAGGAATTTTTCGAACTTGCAAAGCGGAAGACCTGAATTGAAATAAATGAGCCTTTGGGATGTAGATGTTGGTGTTTGGATGGCGTACTTTGCTGTCGCCACGGACAAAGAGTTTGCCCTTGCTGGGGTAGATGCGGTACCCAGAGAAGGAGTCGATTTCGAGCTTCTAAACTCGAGAATATTATGGTCAGAACGGGCATTCTTACAGGTATTATCAAAGAAGACGCACCATCTGTGAATGAACAAACAAGAAAGAAAGACAAGGTCAGCCGTATGTTCTGATACACTCCCCCGGCGTCATCTACAACGACAATGATCCATCCACCCACAAATCCCATCGAAAGTTGGACAACATGGGTTCATACGAATGCCAGTCTTCATGCGAACACGACGCAGCGGTCCTCTAGACCTGGAAACCGGGGGAAATGCTCACCTTGATGAGTTTTGTCGGGCAGTCGTTGTTGAGCCTATCGACTGCCAGCCAGAGCAGAGAAATCCGGCAAACTCCGACGGCAAGCACGTGGCCTGCCAGGATTAGTCGTCTGATTTTGGAGGTGTGGCTCATTTCTGCGTGAATCAGACATGTTTTCTGGTCTACTAAATTATTTTCTCGTGTAAACGTGTTTTTGATTCAAGAAATTTATTGGCGATTTTTTTGTGGTGAATTTGAGGAAAATAGTTGAGACAGGGTCGGTTGGACCTCCAGACCAATATATCCAAAGAGAAAACTTGGTATTTGGCTCGTCGCGCTGTCAGTCGGTTCTTTCTCAAAGACCAACATGTCCTCCTCTTCTGTGCGGGTCACCAACTATCCCGCTATAAAAAATGCCCCGTTGATAGGTCTTGCTGAGGGAAATGGTTCCTTCAACAACTATCACTTGGCTGCTCTCCTCGTCGTCGTTCCTTACCTCCTGAAGACCTTTCTCCCAATCGTGAAATACGGAGGGTTTAAGACATACTTGTTCATGTTCGTTCTTGCTGGTGCACCCACGGCTATCGGCTACTGGGCTTTCGTCAGTATCTATGGCGCGCGCAGAAACGAAAAGGTTGTTCTGCCTGGCAAGGACATCGAGACGTATATCACCATTAAGGACCACGAGTTGAAGCAGTTGTACAAGGGCAAGGAGAAGATTCCCATGCAGGTCTTCCACGACGCGTATTTCGACGGCAAAATTGATTTTAACGGTATGTCTTTACCCCTGAGTGGCTCATTGTCGCGTGCTGAGTTCGTCGTCATTCTAGGTGATGTTCTTGACATTATGGAAGAACGTCACGACTGGGCAAAGATGAACTTTACTCTCGAGCTCTTCAAATACGTCTTCACCGTGTTGATTCCTGAGGTCGTTGTTCACTCTCAGAGCCAAGACGAGGAGCAAGTCCGTGGTCACTACGATCGTGAGTCTTTTGAGGGCCTGATGCTATCACACCGGTTCTAATATGTGGCGCAGGTGGTGATGACTTCTATGAATGGTAATACCCGCTCGTTGTGTGCGTTGTCTGCTCTTTGCTTATCTAGCCTACAAGGTTCCTTGGTCCCCGTATGGTCTATACTTCTGGTGTCGTTCTCAACCCCGACGTCGAAGAAACTCTGGAACAACTACAGGATAACAAGCTTGCTGTCGTTTGCAGCAAATTGGACCTCAAGCCGACTGACAAGTAATTGTATTATCCTTCTCAATACTATAATATTTCTGACCGACATATTAGGTTGCTGGATAGGTTGTGGTTGGGGAACCCTCGTTGCTTACGCGGCAAAAAACTTTGGATGCGATGCTACTGGTGTCACCCTCGCCAGGAATCAGACCAAGTTTGGAACTGAAAGGATTGCAAAGAACGGTGTGAGTACCTTCCTCTAATCAGGTTTCAGGGATTGCTGATCTTACTTCATGATCCAGGTACCTTCGGACAAAGCTCGCATCTTGTGCTGCGACTATCGTGAAATCCCGACGGGC
Organism: Galerina sulciceps; assembly: GCA_023014345.1. Lineage (NCBI taxonomy): Eukaryota > Fungi > Basidiomycota > Agaricomycetes > Agaricales > Galerinaceae > Galerina > Galerina sulciceps. Next base: position 1,165,443 of record JAEDXJ010000026.1, read on the forward strand.
ACCAAGTATAACAAGATCGTCAGTTTAGAGATGGCCGAGGTACGCGCGTCAGTTCCGTATCACCGCCTGTCTAAAACTCAACACGTTCGTCACTGCACTAGCACGTTGGTATCCGTCGCTACTCCCAGTTCTTGTCAGAGGTCTACGATCTTTTGGACGACGATGGTATTTTCGTATTCCAGGTAGCTGGCATCCGCCCCAGTTGGCAATTCGAGGACCTCATCTGGTGAGCACATGAATCAATTTTCTCGCTATTAGTCTTTTTAAACCTCACCTAGGGGCCTTTTCATGAACAAGTACATCTTCCCTGGTGCCGATGCCTCGTGCTCGCTCGGTTGGGTCATTAACAAGGTGCTTATCCCTCTTGCTCTTGGCATTACATGCATATTAATTAACTTGCGGCTGGATCTAGCTTGAAGGTGCTGGCTTTGAAATCAAGAACATTGATGTCCTCGGTGTCCACTACTCTGCTACTATCTATCGCTGGTACAAAAATTGGGTCAGCAACAAGGAGAAGGTGATCGCCAAGTATGGCGATCGCTGGTACAGACTTTGGGTATTCTTCCTGGCTTACAGTGTGATCACCAGCCGGTAAGGATGACCATAGTGTTTCAAATGGCTGCGATGCTGATATGTCGACTTTTTCTAGACAAGGAGGTGCTTCAGTCTTCCAGATCACTATGCACAAAAACTTGAACGCCTACCACCGCATTGCGGGTGTGCCCAACCATGCCTCTATCCACGTCAAGCTTGACAAGGAGCCGTCGTGAGTGTCTTCTCCCCATTTTGAAATGTCCTATATTCATATGTTCTGGAAGATTGATCGAGTAGAGTGTTTCACATTGGTGCGTTTGCGGGGTAATATTGGGTTGTGGACATTACTTTATTGCCGTACCTTCACTCGTATAATGCTCTATCTAGATTTTTCCTATATACCAGACTCTCTTTTGGAACTCTCAGTTGAAGACGACTGCAAGTTTGACTAGCACCGCCGATTTTGGGTTTTATAACATGGCTAGGATTGGGGATGCCAGCATGAATAGGTCAGGCTGCCCCTTGACATATGTCCATTGCTTCTCTTATCCATTCTCGTACTTAAGATTCACTAGTGAATGGCTGGCATCAAGTTGGCTATGTCCTGGCCCCAAAAACTGTTTAAAGCTGTCAAGACACGACATTAGTTCTACTCTGTTCTCTAGACTGCGCATCCCAAGACTCTGGCGCCTGGGGAGAACAGGAACATATTTGAGAACCTCTGTTTGAGTCGCAGGATACGTTCCTTGCTGGACGGCGGCGCACAGTTCGGCCGTAACGGTAATCTTGTAGAATCTGAGGTTGGTGCCGACCATGGTAATGGCGGGGAAAGTGATAGAAGCGACAGGGGGGAGTCTGAGGGAGTCTTGCCGAACTTTGTTGTTCATGGAGTAGGCAGCAATGGCAATGATTTGGGGCTCCGGGTCGTTGAAACTTATCAGGCTTTTGTCCCCTTGCACCAAGAGGAGAATCTCGTTCTCGTCCATAACGCAGACGTCTATCTGTGCGGAAGAGTTTACTCGGCAGATGACGAAGGGGAGGGCACGCCGAATAAAAACGATCCTACGACCAGCATCGTATCCAAGTTTTTCCAAAAGCTTCGCCGCGAAGTTGTCAGCTGCTGCCTCCTGGCCAACCTTGGGATCCAGTGCCAAATCCAGGTAATGCAAGAGCTTGCTCGTCTCATCATCCCGTGCATTCACTCGATCCTCCGTCGTCATGAAAGCAACAAGTGCAGGCTGAGTCGGCGCCGCGAGATCGTTTGTGCCAAAGAATTCGTGTTTTGTTTGAGAAACGACAGTGATATTGTATGCAGCCAGTTCGTTTAAAGTCCAATCGCTGCTAGATTTTGCAGATCGTATCAAGTTGGCCATTTGTAATGTTGCAGTGTCAGAAAGATGTGGCTAAACTGCAAAATGTGTATGGTTACAAAGAATGATGTAGCCTTCAGTCTCCGGTCAGCGGGTCTATTCCATCGTTTTCGTTCATACTTATCATGAATCTATACCTGTCAGTACGAGTGTTTGACATTTATCAAAACCCTCCTTCTGGTTTAGTTACACAGGGCGTTCACAAAGGTGAGGGCAAGGTGATGCTGTCTGAGTTGCCTGTCATTTCATGTAGGATAATAGGACTCTTCTACCTCAAATATACATCCAGGTTTCTGAGGCCACTCTTGTACGAGCGCCTCAGAAACTCTGTATTATTCCTTCTGATCTTAATTGAACTTCTCAACGTTGCTAATTGATAATCAATTGCTGATTTAGACCCAGGTCGTGGGCATTACTTACTCACCCCGGAACTTTTACCCACAACATCAAGGCGCTTCTGTCAAAAACCACCTTATGGACAGCCTCAACGACGACCAGCGACGGGCGGTTGGGCAGCTCAGAGAGATCACGAACGGCGCGGACGATGAAGTGGCAGTGAGCGTTCTGGATAGCGTTGGATGGGACGTTCAGGCACGTCGGTTTGCTTCCAGCCTCAAAGTTTGCTAACACAAGGATAGAGGGCCGCAGAACTCATTTTCGGCACTGGGGCAGGCGTCCCACCTCCGACGTCGATAGAGACGTTCGACTTAGATGATTCACAGCAAGGAGAACCTCCTCGCCAGCGGGTGCGTTCTCCGCCCTTCTCGTCTTCTCCACGTGCTGATATGCGCTTGCCAGCATACCCCGTCGTCCTCTGCTCTTACCCGCCCTTTGTTCTCTTTCCTATCCTTCCCTTTCCATGTCATCTCTAGCCTATTCCGGTTCATCTTTGGCATTCTTCGCATCCCTATACCACAGTTTCGATTTATGGGCCTCAACTTCTACCGCCCCTTGCGCCCTCGCCCAACGTCACGGGGGGGACCAGACCGATGGTTGCGAGACCTGGAGGAGGAGACTGGAGCAATTTCCATCGGCCGCTCAAAAATACCCCGAGGTACAACATCCTCGCTGAATCTCGACGCAGGTCAGTCACCCTTGACTTCAAGATTGCCCGGCACGAACGGACGGGCTGAGGACGGAAGGAAACATCTACCGGATTTTACTAGCTCTTCATACGAAGACATGCTGCGGATGTGCCAGCGTGAGGCCAAGATAGGGTGTGTAATCCTCGTGAGCGACGAACACGACGACGTTCCAGAATTTAAGCGGTATGTGTTTTTTTTATACAGCCTTGAATTTGACATCTCCTAAGCGGATGCGCCTAGCTCAACGTTGACCGATCCAACCTTTGTTAAAACTCTTTTCGACAACGACATCATTGTGTGGGGCGGGGACGTCAGGGACCGCGATCCTTGGAGCGGTCAGTTTATCATCCTCTATCCTTCTAATTGTCAACCAACAGCGAATAACAGCTGCTGAAAAGTTACAAGCCACAACATATCCCTTCGTCGCTTTCCTAGCCTTACAACCCCGTCGGAACCCCGTGTCATCGTCCTCGAGCAGCGTCTCTACCCCTTCTCTTACAGTCCTATCCCGGCACCAAGGCAAGAGCTTCCCCGCCTCCAGCCCAACATCCGCACAAACCCTCGTTGGCCACCTCGAACAACAACTACTACCCCGAGTCAAACCCTTCCTGGACAGCATCACTGCCGAACAACGAGAGCGCGAGCGCGACCGCCACATCCGAGAGGAGCAAGACCGTGCATTCCAGAACACTGCCAGACGCGACAAGGAGCGCATCGAGGCCAAAATGGCTGCAGAGAGAGCCGAGCGCGAGGCACGGAGGATGGCGGAAGCCGAAGCGCACCTAGCTGAGCAGAGGAGGGCGAGGGAAGCGGAACTGGCGCGACAGAAGGAAAGCAACAGGATGGACTGGCGGAGGTGGACACGGCGCGCGATCATCAACGCTCAACCTACGCGTTCTGTGACAGGCTCTCTACGTATCGCCATCCGACTTCCAAATGGTGCACGAGTGGTCCACTCTTTCCCCCAGTCGGCCTCGTTGACTACTCTTTATGCATTTGTGGATTCACAGTTTATCCCACCACAACTTTCATCCTCAGATGACCCCGTCTCACTTCCAGGACTGAATGGCGACGATGAAGGAGCATTGGAAAGCTACGTGTTGACACACCAAGACCAATACTGGGGTTTTCGTGTTGCTTCGGCATACCCAAGGGTAGAAATTCCCTGGAAACCAGCCGCCAAGCTCTCTGATATAGACCAGTTGAAGGGAGGTGGGCAAGTTGTTGTCGAACTCGTCCAGGGAGGACGCGGCTCCGCAGGACGGCTGGATGGGGAGGGTGATGACGATGGATACCATACAGAAGATAGTGAATAGATGTCGGGGTCCATGTAGCCTTAATTTATCACTTGCATGATTCTTCTCGTCTCGTGTAGACTAGCCAACACTTTGTCATTACTATCTTACCTCTGCACATATATTATTGTTGCTACCCGTAGATAAATAACAGGAACTGAGCATATGGTATACACCGGCTTCACTGGCTAAGAATGGTGCGCACGAAGGACTCGTAGTTCACGTTGCCGTCCCTGGAAGAAGGTGACGCTGTGAGCACTGATCATGCAACATGCCGAACCACTCACGCTCCAATCTGCACACCCTTCAGCAGCTCATCGACCTCCTCGTCCGTCATTTTTTCGCCAAGTTGTGTGAGGACGTATCTTAACTCTCCAGCCCCAATAAAACCATTCCCTTCTTTGTCAAAAACTTGGAAGCCGCGAATGAACTCCTCTGGGCATTCATGTAAATCAGACACATCCAGTCGATCCAGTAAAGAGTGGCGACATACCAGGTGTTCCAGCGGGCTTGAATCCATCTGGTCGATTCAGGATCGCCAAAAATGTTTTGTAATCAACTGAAGGAAGAGGACCAGTAAAAGGGGATTCAAAGATGTTCCAATACAGGCCACAAGAAAGCATACCATCGCGTGGAGCGGAGGCCACAATCTCCGAGACCTCAGCCTGAGTGGGGTTCTGTCCCAGAGCGCGTAGCAGGTCGCCTAGAGTCTCCCTTGGGACCGCGCCAGTTCCCCGTTTATCAAAAAGTGCGAAGGCTTCTTTGTATTCTGCCGATTGAACAGTGTTCAGTGCCCGAAAAGCGATACCAATAATAAAGCAGCTGCAGACCTGCGTTGTCACTCTACCAGAAAAGAGTAAGAATAGGAGAAAATATAACAGATAGAAGGCTCACCATGATGGGCGGTCGATGAGTTGTTGAGAGTCGAAAGCTTGCCAATCAGGGCAACTTATTTGTGTCTGTTAGGATCTACCGCTTCAGGGTCGACACGTCTCTCTCCTAATTACCATGGTACGTCCCACTTGCTTTTATTCCCAGCAATATCTGTCAAAAACTACCGTGTGCGCAGGATGTTGACCCCCTTCAAGACGCCGTTCCTCCTCGCTATGCCATCGAATCCGATGAGGAGGAGGACGAAATAAACCCTCTTCGCCAAACCGCTGCAAAGGAAGACACTCAAGTTGACATTAAAATCAGCGGCAACCTTTCCCCTGGAAACTCTTTGGTTATAGCCTCTGGAAAGGTGGGCGCATTCTGGGCCAAGGGTGCTGACCTAGGCGAGCAGGCAGGCGCCGTCTTCGTCAACGATGTTCAGGTAGTCCCGTTTGCCCTTACCATGCTTTAGACCAGAAGTGCTCATTATTTTAGGTCGGACTAACTTTCAGTCCTAAATGGACGAAATCCACTGTGATTGTTTCTGAGGCACTGTCTAGATTGCCCCTCTATGCCATGTACCCCTACGCAAAGGGCATTCTGGAGGCTCTAAACCCAAAAAGTGTCTCTCTTCTTGAAACCTACCCCACCCCAACATATGCAACTGATAGACCCATACCATTCCACGAAGCTCCCCTTCGTTACCTTTCTACTTCCGAACAAGTAAACATACCTGTGAGCGCTGACTTTAACTTGAGACTATTTGAAAGCTGACATTGAGCCGTTATATAGAACACGGACGCAGAGCTTTTCGCGCCCCCGAACCTCATTCAATCCACCTCGGCCTCTTTCCTATCAATCCTCGCCGTGGGGGATGTTGAAGCAACCCTCATCCTCGTCCCATCGCCTCACATCCCTCATTCACCCCCCAAGGAAATCTCGCCCTCCAACTTATCCCATCTTGCGCAAGACAGCGCAAAATGGTCTACTCAGCAGATAAACCTTGCCCAGAAACTTGTATTCCAGACCCTCGGTGAAAAGGTTGACCAGACTTGGAAGCCATCGCACAACGAGCACAAAGAGAAGCCAATCAAACGAAGCACTGAGATTGGGGAGGGCGGCATGTATATTTAAATGGCCCAGACAATGTTCAAGAAAGGATAGCAAATGTATACTAACAAACTTTGAGAATTAAAAACATACTGTATGTGATAAATGAAGGGGTATGCATGGAAAGTGGTAACAAAACAATCAAGTAACAAATACCAATACCTCATTCTCATCTCGCTGGGAATGAGCCCGGAATCGTCTGCCGTCTCCTCTCCGGATGGTGGAAATATGTCCCATACCTCGACAGCCGCGCCATTGGCTGGCCAGCGGGGCTCGCTGACACAGGCGACGCTGCCCCATGCTCACTGATCATCGACTCCGTAATCGACTGCTCCAGCCCGTGCTCCGTCCCATAATCCACGTCCACTTCGTCGCTGTCCACGTCCTCCTCCAGCCAGTCCCCGTCCTCCGGCAGCATGATCACACCGGACGCGTGGTCATAGCTCAAGCGGTGGTTCAGCGTCTGTGCCCTGCGTGTGGTCGGGCTCGTGCTCGCGTCCTGCCATGGGTCGATCACCGCCGTAGGGTCAATAGGCGGGCTAGGCCCATCGGCATTCGAGGGGCCCGCGAGGTTGACAGTGCTCTCCCTGCGGCTGTCCTGCGAGGTCTGCCGACCGCTGCGGCTGCGGGCCATGCTGTAGCGCTTGCGCAACGTCAGCACTACAGCCTGGTCGCCGTGATCCCTGTGTGGGCGTTGGCTGCCGTTCCTGTCGCTGTTGATGAGAGTCTGGCCTTTCTTCAATGGTAACCATGGTTCAGGGAGAACACCGTTTAGAGCTGGGTGTCCGTATCGCCGTTTTCCGGTGCTGAGAAAAAACATGAACCATCTATTTCGAAAAGACATAATAAATGCCTACTTCAAAACTCCGCTGTACCAGTTTGCCATGGGTGGTTGTGACTAGGACATGGTCAGAATAAGAAATTTTCGCACAAGAAAAGAATGACACACGTAGTCCGTCCGCTCATCTTCTGGTGCTACGTAAAGAGTATCATCATTCTGCGCGTATCTTCTCCTATTAAGATTGCTGGTTTGACAAAAGAAATCAGCCTTCCCTTTATCAAAACAAATAAATTCGACTGACCTCTGCGACCACGTAACCGGATGTCCCGCCCTCAAACGCAGCACATCCGCCGTCTCTTCCCCTCGCTGCACCTCAAATACCGAGCTCGACGCTACATACTTGCTCAGCGGCTTGAGCTCCTTATCCACATACCACGACCAGATGACTGTACCAACGAGCAAGGGCCCAAGGAGGATGGCAAGCGAGTACGATTTGCGCAGATGAAGATGCCGATCATAAAAAGAAGGAAAATGACCACGCCCCAGATGAGGCGGATAAAAGTGATCGGCCAGGCTTGACCTTGAGATTCGTACGGTTTGTAAAACACTGGAAATGGAATGAGCACATATCTTAGACGAGGGCGGAGAGCAACACACCGAACAAGAGCTTGTACTTGTACACAACATACCCGACTCCAAAGTAAATCGCGCCGAATATGACAATCAAAGGCTGCACAACACTGTACAGCATCGTAATCACAAACATCAAAATTGCTTGCGGATACACGACGCCATAATTAATCATTGGAGGGGCATTGAGCTCTGCGAAATCTGTTGGTTGGGAGTATTCAGCTACCTATAAACTCGTTTTAGGGAATGAGAGCCAGTACCTCTCGGCGTTCGCGTCAAGAACATGCGGTACAAGACGCGGGGTATGATCACACCCAAGTTGAGGAGCTGGAGAGGCATGATGCCGATGCCTAACAAAATAAACTTAGAATTGCCCCACCCCTCAAAAAAAAGGATGACTTACCTTGGAGGATGACATAAGAAAGGAAGAAGTGTCGAGCCCGACCAGCTTGAAGAGACTGAGCCAATTTCTCAGGGACCTTTGCTGGTGAATTCGCAAGATCTTGGACTAATTGCCAATAAGTTGTAGCAAGAAGGAAGATAAATACGACGTTGACAAGCAGGAACAGGAAGTATCTTGTTGGAATATTAGCACTCTTTTTTTTGGAAGCGATTGTACCGACAGCGTACTTTTTGAGCAACGAATACTCGACCCAGCTTCTAGCTCTATACCCCTGAACATATGTCAGACCTGCGAACAGAGCATGATCACCACAAACAACATGAAAAGGAGCACGAAATCTAACCTTCCAGAACAAACGGCAACAGCGCATTGAGCGTAATCATGGCCACACTGGGTAACGAGTTCTGCACGATCGCTCTAACCTGGTCATTTGAATCAATGAGCCGTCCCAGCCATGGCATCGTCTTCTTGATCTCTTTGTAGCTGAGTAGACCCGCGAGGGCAGTGATGGGGAAGAACCAGAAGAAGAACAACAGTGCCATGGTGGCGAGGACGAATACGTCACGGAACTGGATGGCCGCTGGGGAGGGGGACATGTTGGACCATACGATATCGCGGGGCTCAGGAGCTTGGTATGTCTTGATTGAGTTGGGACTTGGTGCGTGGGCTACCTGCACTGCAATTTGCTGTGACAGACATTAGCAACACGAGTGAAAGAATGACGGGGTGAAACTCACTGCACTGGACATTTTTTCAAATGTTACGAAGGCTGCTCCAGTCGGCCGGAATTTGCCCACCCTTCTCTTTTTCTTGACAACCTCATCCGCTTCCTTAAAACGGGCTTCTAGGTACTCGAGTGCATCAACCTTGGGCTTAAACCAACCAGGTCGGAGGGTTGGCCGTTGGCGATGGGGAACGACCAGTCGATTCTGAGCCGGTTGCCCGCCTTCTATATCCGTGTCTACAAGAAGCGGAACACCATTCCCTTCCGGGTCATACTCTTCCACTGTGCTTGGATTGCCAACATAGGTGACCCAGGCTTTTTCCAGTGCAAGCAGAGCCTCCGTCCTTCGATCTAGTAGGTCCTTGAGACTCCCTACGTCGCGGCAAACCGTGACGCTCTCAACCGCCATCTCCATATTTTCAAAATACTCCGCCAACGTCCGCTCACTGCGCAGGTGATTCGGGAGGTTGGTTACCAAGACCGTGCGGGCCGGAATGGAATGGACGAGCTCCAAGGAAAAGAGCTGGCGTGAGCGGATGAAGCGGCGGTAGTTCTTGTAGATGAAGTAGAGCGCGAGGAGGGTGAAAAGGTAGGTGAACATGAGGTGGACGGAGAGGTAGGTATTCGCGTCACTAATAAGATCTAGCCAGTCGGGAGGGGCGGTGTGGTTAGCTGGTGGGTCAACAAAACTTCTACGGAGGAGATTGGGCCAGTCATCTGGATCTTCAGGTGTATCTCCAGGCCAGTCGTCGTCGTCGTCAAGCCCTTTGTTTTGCTAAGAGAAGATAAGCTGTGATGTTTGATAGAATAGAGCCTGGCCCGTACCTTCCAGTTGATCGGCATCAAGATTCCTATTGCAAACATAGAGCACACCGAGAAAGATAAAAGGACATTTTGAAGAAATTCAAGAGCTATGACGCGTTTGAATGCGGATGCTGTGTGATTAACAGGAGGCGCTTACCACGGCAGCATCTAAACCAACGATCTGAAGGACGGTAAACTCGGATGTGCGTATTGTGGGCATGATCCATCCAAAGAATGCCTGGTGGGCATGGGCTTCGTGGGGAGAGAAACCTGTAGACTCCCATGAGCAGCATGAATGAACGGGTGGGACGAGCACGTACCCTTGAGTTTGGTACGAGGCGCAAAGAGCAATGGCCACCTCGTTCTGCAGTACGAGAAGAGAAAGAAGGAAACCAGCCCGATGACGAGGGAGATCGTCAGCTGCGTCTGGAACCATGGCCCTTCAAATTTGACTGTGGCACGGCATGAGCAATTAATAAATCAACACAAGAGCAGAACGCACGGGTAGGGGGAGACCCTGGGGCAGTTTGTTCCCGCCATCGTCGTCCTCGTCTCCGAGGAATGCGAGAAAGAAGGCGGCAAAGTCATTGCTCGCCATGTGCCGCGGTGAGGAAGACTGTCTGCTCGTTGACAGGAGAAGAAAAGCGCGTGATGTTTGGTAAATGCGTCGGGGCCAAACAACGCCTCTTGCTTCATGTTCACGTTCTTCTGGGCGGCGCGGTCGCTGCGACTCCACCGCCGCACTTTCTCGTCGCTCGCAGACATCGAACGCTCCAATTCCAGTCTTCTGCGCGTCGTCCAGAGCCGCGTCGACGAGCGTAAGACTCTTCTCGATAAAGTGCGTCTTGTCACAATGCCTCGGTGTCAGCTAATTATTCCTCAGATCTCAAAAGACCCCACAGCCTTGGACGACAGAGTCGTGCTCAGGCGCTTCAAAGAGCTAGAACCCCTCGAGGATGCCTGGAATCGCTGGATGGGCACTCGAAAGGTCCGCTTCTTATTTCTCCAGCTCATCCAATGACCTACCAACATCTCAGTAGGAGTTGGAAGAGGCTGTCTCGTTCCTCAGCGACTCGGACGAGGCCATGTCACAGCTAGCTCTTGAGGAAGTTGGGTCTCTCACCACCACCCTCGAATCTCTCGTCCAGAAAACGTTTCCGTCTCTCCTCATCCCACCGTCAACCACTAAACACCTCTCAGCCCTCATGGAGCTCAAGTCCGGCGTCGGGGGCTCAGAGGCGAGCTTGTTTCTTGCCGATCTTCTACGGATGTACCAGCGTCTTGCGAACGTCACAGGCTGGATGGCCACCGTCATCGCCAAGAACGACGCAGACAGCGGCGGGATAAAAGACGCCACCGTCGAGTTCAAGGGCGACGGCGCCTACGATGCCTTGCGCTGGGAAAGCGGCGTTCATCGCGTACAACGCGTGCCTGCGACTGAGACGAGTGGGAGAACACACACTAGTACCGTGGCCATCGTCGTATGTTTTCCCGTGTATTTTACTTTTTATAACCAAATTACATGCCTCTCAAGGTTCTTCCGCTGGCAGAAGAGACGGAATCATCCCACGACGACGAGCTTTTCTCCATGGACGACATAAAATTAGAGGTTATGCGTGCTCGAGGTGCCGGTGGCCAGGTGTTTCCTCTCGCCTTATCATCGTCCTTTCGCTGACCCTCCCCCCAAGCACGTCAACAAAACAGAATCAGCAGTCCGACTAACCCACATACCCACCGGAATAACAGTATCGATGCAGGACGAAAGAAGTCAGCATCAGGTAACATTGCGTTCGTATCGTCCATTCTGACATCCCTGACGACTTTCATTAGAATCGACGCCGAGCATTCCAGGTCCTCCGCTCCCGCCTTCTCGACCAAAAACTTACACGCGAAATGGAAGAGCGGCGCTCGACACGCAGAAACCTCGTCCGAGGCGCTGACCGAAGCGAAAAAATCAGGACGTACAACTTTGCCCAGGTCTTCATTTCTCCTTTTTATGAGGTGTGGCTAATATCACAGCGATAGGGCCGCGTCACGGACCACCGCATAGGGCTTACCCTAAAATACCTCAACTCTGTCCTTGAAGGAGACGGTCTGCAAACCTTTATAGACGCCATCGTTAAACACCACGAAGAGTCCGTCATGGCCGACATGCTCGACGAAAAGCTATAGACAGGGCGCGTATACAGTAATGGTATTGCTATTTACCTCCAAGATTAATGTACATCCCTTAAGTAAGTAATATGATAATCATGCAGCCTAAGGTATCATGGGTATGCATACCCAGTACCCCCACCAAAAAAAAACACCCCTCAACTGACTCATGCAGATTGCATATGCGTACTGTTCACATAACCACACAACTCTGGTTCGGATCAAGTCCCAACTCGCGCATCTCCTCCTCCGTTGCCTCCTTCTCATTGCTCTTCAGCTTCTCCTTCGACTCAATCGGGAACCAATCCTGCATAAAATTGAGCAATGCCCAATCCACGTTACCTATGGTGAACAAGACATCAGCATCACTCACTCATCCAAAACAGAAGGGGAGAAACAGCTCACTCCTATTGGCCACCAAAACAGAAGGTGTCCGACACATCGGACAGTCTCCCTGATTGCGCTTCTGCATCTTCACCAGGCAGCGCACGCAGAACAGGTGCCCGCAGCTTAGCCTGATCGGCTTGAACGCAATGCTCGTGCATATCAGACACGAATAGTCATCCACGGACGGGATGATCGGCAGCAACGTCTCGCCGACCGCCTGCACCAGCATCCGCGGGAAGGAGAAAGGCGTCGAGTGTGGCACGAGCGCGAGGAGTGGTTGATTTGCTGGTGTCGCGCCGCTGACCTGGAGGCCCGGGAAAAAGAGTGCGGTGCGCTTGGCGTGCTTTTTCAAGATTTTGCGAGTCGCTTCTGAGTTTGCATATGAGAACTATAAAGAAGTCAATAAACCAGAAGAACATCCGCAACAAAGACACAGAACGCACCTTTTTAACATTTAATATGAATAAATTAAGATTCAAAAACGTCTCAAGCGCGTCCCGACTCTGCTGCATCTTGAACTTGTTGTGATCGCCATGCCCTAGTTGATGGGCCCGCTGGGCAAAAAGTTGTAGCCGCTTCTCGCTCTCCTCCACCGTCCTTTCTCCTCTCGTAGTCTCGCCTACGCTCTCGAATACCTCTGCCTCAAGGTATAACTGGAATTTTCTCGCCAGAAATATAAATCGTTCTAAGCGGAATAAAAATAAGAACCTCTTTAAACCGTCGAAGTAATGTTAGATAGACACACCTTCAACACCCCAGTCTTAACTCGAACGGCCCCAGCATGACCATTAATACTCGATAGTGGATGAAAATGAGCAGCAATAGACGCAGGATGCGCCGTGTCCGAGATCGTCTTAGACAGCTCTTGAAGTGCCTCCACAAAGTCCGCGTAGACCTTCGTCAGATGCGCTGAGATAGCTTCCAAAGTCGTCGACAAGACTCCATAAAACTCAGTATCATGACGAAGATGGATGACTTCTTCGAACTCCGTGCCCGACGATTCACCGCTGCAAGCGCAGTTACCAAACGCACAGCACAGCCACACCGACCCCAGCGTAAAAATTAGCGAAATGTCCCCCGACGTCAGAGGAACAGGAAAGGCTCACCCAAAATCTGGTACATATTTAACAACAGCCTCGACCTCCACAGCCGCCCGCTCTCCGACCCGTCGGACCCAAAGTCAAGATCCTTGAACGACTGCAATAAAGTCGTGTGACCACTTGCACCGACGCTCTCCTGACGGTTGGTGCGCTCTGCATCCAAATCGGCCACATCCGACGACTGAGAGGCGTCGAGCACTTCGTAGATGATAGGAGACTGCTTTGGCACAGGCACGACGCCCGTTGGAGGGATGTTGTAAATATGCAATAGGGGCACGATCTTGCCGGACGTGCTGTCGAGCTCGTAGACGGCCCTGGGATAGGTATGGGCGAACCCAGGCGTGCTAGAACGTTCGTCTTCACTTGAATGGGTAGAAGAAGCTGACGGATCGTTGTTCAGAGCACCGGCATGATGCTCAGCCCCTGCTTTGGATGACTCGATGAGCTCATGCAGAAACTCGGGTTTTAACCCATAGGAAGCAAGCTCGTCAACGATCTGGTTGATGATCTTCTTGAGCTATATAATAGAGTGTACCATTATAAGAAAAATCGGGCTTTTAGTGGAGGAAGAACGCACCTGACGATATTGGATGGCATTATCCCGCAGCTCTGGTGGTAGACCCTGCAGAAGCTGGGCATAAGTCTTTGAATAATGCATAGCAGCTGCTATGCGAGTAGGTAAAAGGGTAGAGAAAGAGAGTCCGATGTGGAGGGTATAGTGGACGCTGGCGACATATAAAAGGGGTGGAAGAAGTTGACCACCGAGATCCTGTTTTTGACCAACCTCCGGTCCTAGCGCCCAACAATTCTAATTTAGGAAAACTATTTTGGCTCTCTCTCCCAAACCATCATCATCAAACCCCTTTACACAGCCAGCGCGACAACCACGTCGATTTGTTCACATCCACAACACTGATCTAGCGGTTTACCGTCCATAAGGGTCGTTCAGAGTAGGCCGGTTGGATCTCATTTGAGGTTCATTTGAGGCTCGGTTGGAATTTCAGTTGAGATTCGGCAGGCGCGGCAGGCGTGACCAGCTGAAAAGTTCGGCATCAACGGCCGTCGGAGGTTCAACGGACTGATTGAGATAACCAAAATCCCGCTGTTGCAACGTCTTGCACACTCCAAATACCTGATGGGCCCAACTAAGTCAAAATGGTTATTTAACAGTAGAGAAACTGAATAAAACCGAAGCAACATACTGAACAGCAGGCGCCCTCTTTGCCTCTTTGCCCCTTTTGACTGTTTGCTCCCCAGGTTTTGCAGGCTTGACGGTTTTCTTGTCTCTCGTATTTACTGTGTATGATAGCATGATTTCTTACATATATTACACCTAGCCATGTTAACAAGAATTTATTTTCACTAGATTAGTTTTAACAGGCTACAAGGAGCCAACCGAAGCTTGACAGCTTTCGCAGGTGGGTTCTCCTTCCCCTTTGATCTCGGGGTAGGTGGGTTTTTGGCCCGGCTTCCTGCCTTCGCCTTGATGGCCTCGTTGAGGTGGTCCTTCAGAATTTGCTTCTGAGTGGGCATGACAGCAGGATGGGATGAGCAATGCGACGACTGAAGGGGAAAAGGTGGTCCAAACATGACTCAGCACACGTCTCACAACAGTTGCGTTGAAACTCCGACGGCTGCTCATGCCAAACTTTCCAGTTGGTTAACCACAATCAAAGTTGAACTTGCCCATTTGGAATTGGCCCACGCCTGCCGCCCTGCCGAGTCTCAACTGAAATTCCAACCGAGACTCAAATGAAACTCAAATGAAGTCCAACCAGCCTACTCTGAACGACCCTATAGTGCTGGGTATGTTATCTGCCCGGCAAAGCCCAAAATGGGCTTCGTCGAGGTAATGCTGCTGCTCTCCTGAAGTCAAATTGTAATGGTTACCTACAAATTTTTGCAGAGCCATAGCCATACATAAAATAAAGCCTTTTGTCTCTTCGGGATTTTTTAATAAGGTGTTGACACGCAGTGAAGTCGGGTTATGTTATCTGCCACTGCCAATGTTATCTGCTCTCCTGGGCTCAATTTTTGCATGAAATCTACAAAAATTGGCAGGCGTTTGCGCGCATGTAAATTAAACAAAATTGTCTCTTCAGAATTTTCTCTTCATTGCGAGAAATGTTACAAAAAATTGGGATGTTATCTGCCATAGCTGTTGGGGGTAACAATACTGTGCAACATGGGGAAACGAACCACCTAAGGGTATTTGATGAGCTACTATATGAATTGACAATTTTTTGTTCCAAACCTTCAATCATTGTGTTCTCAGCTATCTTGACCATTGATTCATAGCTTTTTGTGGGTGTTGGAGTGCATCTTCGACCGTGGTAACCAGTTTCCTGGAATGGTTGCCATTTTCAGCGAAACCAGGAAACAAACCACTCGTGCATTATTAGCAATTTACGACTTCCAGAAATGATAAAAAGAGCTCATACAGTGAGTAGTACTAGTAAATATACTATAACCACCATAAAAACCACAATCTAGTGACTGTTTTTATTTCTGAGCCCTCATCTCTGTCCGCACCCCCTGGTTCTTTGTATTTGGCATTGTTTGGCAAAACACCAAACTTCACATGCCCTCCCACCTAATCTACAAAGCTCACAGACCCGAAAAGTTGTTCATACCATCTCTGGACTCTCTTCTTCCAGGAGGAATTAAAATATTTTAGCTAGGTACGCAAATTATCAGTATAAAACAGAAATGGTTCGTTTCCCAGGGTGGTTCGTTACCTGATCCTGCACAGTACAAAATTTTATCTTGTCTCATGAGCTCAATTCTTACATTCGTGCTACGAAATTTTGCAGGTATGTAACAACACATAAATGTATTTAAACTGTCTACTCAGAATATTTTAGAAGTGGGCAGAAGCAACAGCAGATGTGAAAATGTTATCTACCATAGGGCAATGGCAGATAACATTGGGTTGCAGGGGTAAGGGTACCGGTAGCACCGGAATACCCTAGGGTTACCTGTGACAATCCCTAGAAATGAGCTGCCAAAGTTCAAGTTCATCATCAGATTGCAGTCAAGCCACTGAGCGACGTCGAGTTCATGCTTGCATATGCACAAAAATTCGGTCATTCTATCGCTGTCGGCAGACTGAATACCCTGGTAACAGTGATATTTTATAGTTCCCTGTGCCTTGCACAGTTCCATGTAAGAAATATCTAAAGACTGATCAGCTGAGGGCTGCCGTGGTGTAGATGGTGGTAGGCGCTGTACTTTGTGGATACTCAATACTCGGGGTGCACAAAAGTAACCGGACACACGTGACCGCGACACCGATTGCGTTGAGTGATGTTTATTTTGTACCGTAATTACTCCCTCCAAAACCCATCTCTCCTCGTCTAATGTCGCATAACAAGACATCACGTACTCAGATCTCTGAAACCGTCAAAAACCAGTTCATTGGAGCCATGAAAGTGTCAGGAAAACTGCGACAATCTGCCGAGTTGGTTGGGATCAAAAGGTCAACTGCATCCGACATTTGGAAACACTATAAAAAGACAGGTTCAATGGAAAACCTCCATCGCTCTGGGTGTCCACCGAAGCTCGACGAGCGTGGCAAGCGTGCAGTAATGTGAGACGTACTAAAAGACCACAAGAAACCATTCCCACAGATTGCCAAAGACGCGCCTGAAGATATCAGCGTGTCGATTGTGAGGAAGGTTGCTGACAGCGAGGGTTACCACCGACGAGTCGTGTGCAAGGTACCATTTCTCACCGCCCTTCAGAAGAAGAAACAGTTTGAATGGGCAAAAGATTTTGATGGCATTGACGCAAAAGAATGGGATAATCTCTTACCAACTGATGAGTGCTACATCCAACTTGATGACACCAATGGTTGCATTTTCATTACACGCCGCGCAGATGAAGAATATGACGAAAACTGCCTTGTACCCAATTTCAAGCAGTCTTCTGTGCGGGTTATGATCTGGGGGTGCTTCATGCGAGGTGTCAAAGGACCACTTGTTGTGTTAGAGTATCCTGGAGGGAAAGGTGGGGGAATGAATACTGATCGGTATATTTCTCAAGTCCTTGAAGCACACCTTGCCCCGTTTTACCATAGAATGGAGAAGGAACGACCCGGAATTGTCTTTCAGCAAGATGGTGCACCGAGTCACACTGCAAAAAAGACGAAGAAATGGCTCGCAGATCACAATATTGATCTGTTCCCACATCCACCAAACTCACCCAACCTGAATCCCATCGAGCCGTTGTGGCATGACCTCAAGAATGTTATACGCTCTTCTCCACACCTCCCAAATACTGTTCCCAAACTTATCAAAGCTGTTCACAATGCATGGGAGCAGCTACCCATCTCTGACTTTGACAAGCACATAAATTCCATGCCAGATCGTGTTCAGGCTGTCTTAGCTGCAAAAGGGGGGCATACCAGGTTTTAATTACAGAAAACTATGTTTAGCTTATATGTTTTCCACTGTGCAAAATATAAGAAGCCTAGAGTGCCTATGTAGTACGATATGAACAAATTTTGTCGAGCACAGAGAGCGATCAGACGCGTTTGTCACGTGGTGTCCAGTTACTTTCGTGCACCCTGAGTATAATTGTGCTAGTTGACAAATAAATTCTCTCTTTTTCCGTCTTTTTTTCTTCTTTTTCCCAATTTGGTTACCCAGTACTATGGGGGGAAAACCAAGGGGGTGTCCAAAAAAAAATTATTGCTGTTTGCAAAATAGTTGGCCACAACTGCCTTTTTGAGAAATCAAACAATTTGCGTGTCTGTAAGGGGAACTCCGTTCCGACCCCTTACTCCGGCCAATACGTCGGCCGTAACTCCGGCTGCTAACCCAGACGTTGCGTCGGCCACTATGTCCGCCACCACGCCAGCCTTGCACCCAACACCTCCGGATGCAAACTCCCTTTACGTCCCGCCGCACCGACGCAGACTACAATTTTTTTTTTTTTTTTTTTTTTTTTTTTTGAGTTAGTTTTATAGCCTGTCGGTTCCTCTGCAGGATCCATAGCGGCTTTGTACATGTGGACTGCTACGCTACGCTCTTGGCCCCCTGTGCCATTTACCGCCTGACCCCGGCGGTCGTCCCTAGCGCCTCCTGGGGCGCACTCCGTGTGCTCGCTCCCCAGTCCGAAGGCCCGACTGAGAGTCCTGCCCAGCCGTTTTGGGGACCTGTCACAACGAGACGGCGTGTGGCGTAGCACGTCTTTCTTCCTCTTGTCACCTCTCTTCTTCTCTTGGTTGCTATCTTGTACGTACCTGATCGCTACAAGAGCTGATAGGCACAATGATTCAGGATGGTCGCTGCGTGCTGTGCTGTCGCTCTTTTTGCCTCTGCGAAGCGGCTGCTTTGCTTTGTTCCGATTCAGTGTGGTGCGGGCTGAAGTTTGTGTATGTGAGTTTTGTTTTGGGGGTTTTTCTAGTGTACATTGGCCGCGTTATCGTTGTTCTCGTTCTGAGGGTTGAGTAGAAGCACGTCACCTTTGAATGTTTTGAACCTTTTTGAGTGGCTTATGTATTGCAGTAGAGCACGTATTCCCTTCTTGTTGTCCAGTAGCATGCCTAGTGTGAGTTCTGACACGTTCCGTATTCCGACTTTCCTCGTCAGGTCTGTCCTTATGCGTCTGTACTTTTGGCATTTGAACAGGAAGTGATTGACCGTTTTCACTTCCCAAGGGCAGTGTGTGCACTGGGGTGAGTCTCGTTGTCCGAACCTATGTAGGTACCCATTTAGGGGGATGTGACCTGTTTGCAGTTGGGACAGCAGACTGGCCTGTGTCCTGTTGAGACTGTCGCAGAGCCGGCAGAATCTCCTGAATGGGAAGTCCGGGTCTATTTCTTCGAACCTGGCTTTTCGGGGGGGACTGCTCCCATGTTTGAGCCCAAGTCTCCTTGAGCATATTGTGATATGTTTGCTTCTCGGCTGATGCGCTGATTGGGAGTTTGCATTGTAGGATGGGTGGTAGGTCGGCTTGCGGGCTGGAGCCTTCTGAGGCTGCTCTCTTTGCCTCCCGGTCTGCTGCTTCGTTGCCAGGGACATTGGTGTGTCCAGATATCCATTTGACTGTGATCCTTCCCGGTATCTTGGCGGCGCGGGTGTTGAAGTCCTGGATCAGGTGCAGTCCTGACTTTGCTCGCGGTTTAGCTGAGGCTTGGATGAACGCCTGATTATCGGTGAATATGCTGATGAGGTGGTTGCAGTGCACTGGGTGGTTTGTGTAAGGGCAACCGCGAGCCGGAGCACCGGGGACGGAGAGTCGGGCGGAGCAGGCAGACTAGCAGGGGATCCGAAGGTTTAGTTTATTAGGTAATCAACTAAACTACCAACTAACTCACCTAGCAGGGGATCCGAAGAGGAAAGGATGCGGACCCCACTGCGGGTGAGAGCTATAAGTACTGACATGTGGTACGACATGAATAATAAATAAATGAGTATGGTACAATGGGAAAATGAATGGCGTGGTGTTTCCAGCGGAGTCCAGAAGGGATGGAGCGGACGGAAAGAGCACAGCGGATAGAAAGGGTGCGGCGGACGTGGTGACCGGCGGACGCAGCAGCCGGCGGGCAGATGGAAATCGGATGCATGCAGGCTACAAACTATTGTAGTCTGCGTCGGTGCGGCGGAACGTACAGGGAACTTGCATCCGAAGATGTTAGCGGCTGGGCTGGCGTAGCGGCAGACGTAGTGGCCGACGCAATGACCGGATTAGCGGCCGACGTATCGGCCGGAGTAAGGGGCCGGAACGGGGTTCCCCTTACAATTACCCCCCCTCCAGAATCGCAGCGCCTCGATGCAGATGCTAATTGAGGAATCGGACAGAAGGGAATTGAGCCGAAGGTGATTACACGTATTGGCCGAGGGGCTCCCAGGTTTTGGGCGTGGAAATCTGTGACCAAGTCTGGGGAATTTATATTGTTCTTGTCCTCCCAGGAATTGTGTTCCGGACCGTAACCTTCCCATTTGACAAGGTACTGTAGTTTCCGTCGGAACATCCGGCTGTTAAGTACCTCTTCGACCACATAATGTTCTTCGCCGTTGATAAGCTCAGGAGGAGGCGGTGGAGGAGCTTGACGTCCAGGAATTGGGTCATCTGGAGCTGGGGTCAATTTGATCACATTAAAAACCGGGTGGAGGCGTTTCAGAGACACCAGAAGACAAAGTTGGTAAGCATTGACTCCAATTCGTCTTTCCACAAGGTAAGGCCCGAGCCGGCAGTGCGCGAACTTCTTGGAAGGGCGGGTAGTCTGGACATCACTGGCATCTAAGTAAACCTTGTCTCCGGGCTTATAGATCGGAGCCGGGGTGCGGCATTGGTTGTAATACCTGGCCATGTCGTCTTTAGCTTTAGAGAGTGCAGCCCTTGCTTCTTCCAATGTGTCCTTCATCCGGCGGGTGAATTCATTGACTGCCTCCAGCCGGGAGGGCGGCTGGTGCGGTTCAAAACCCATCTGGGGGTGAGGTCCAGTGTCCAGGAGGAATGGAGTGTGTTGCGTTCCAGAGTGGACGTGGTTGTTGTATGCAAACTCGGCGAGTGGTAGGAGCCCATGCCAGTCGTCCTGTCGTTCACCAACAAATACCCGGATGTACTGCTCCAATTCCTGGTTGACGCGTTCCGTCTGTCCGTCAGTCTGCGGATGATAGGAGGTGGACGGAACGGCTTGGATTCCGAGCAGCCGGTACAGCTCCTTCATGAATTCTGCAATGAACTGTGACCCGCGGTCAGAAATAACCTTCCGGGGGAGTCCGTGCAGCTTCCAGACGTGTTTAAGGAACAGTTGTGTGGCTCCGGCGGCTGTGATTGTTGTGGTTGTTTCAATGAAGTGACCTCGTTTCCCGGCCGAGTCTACAACTACCATGATGGCGTCGTAACCGGCCGAGTCTGGAAGTTCCACAATGAAGTCCACGCTGATAGTGTGCCACCTTTCTTCTGGAATTGGAAGCGGTACCAGCTCTCTGGAGGGCAAGCAGTGCTGAACTTTGGTCTGGAGGCACATATCGCAAGTGGAAACATATCGTCCGACGTAGCAAGACATGTTCGGCCACCAGTAATTCCGTGAGACCAACTCCAGGGTTTTAAACCGTCCTGCGTGCCCAGCAACCCGCGTATTGTGGCAGAGGGATACAATCCGTCGGCAGAGGTCTGAAGTTGGGGGAACATATATTCGGCCTCGGAAGTAAAGTAGGCTGTCCCGTTCTGACCATTCGCCGGACCGGAGGGATCGATTGGATGACTTCCGGAGCTCTTGAACTGCTTTTGCAACTGGTTCCTCAACAGCCGGGTCCTTTACGCCTTTACGGATGTCCCGGAGAGTGTCAGCCTCTGGTCCAGTGGTCTCCACAGCTTCCATAGCGCGAACCGCAAAGAACTTGGAGGTCAGGAGCATTACGTCCGAGTTATCACTAGAACCTGTTCCGTGGTCGGACCGGCGGGATAATGCGTCCGGTTTACCCATGGTACGGCCGGGTTTATGACGCATAAGAAAATCAAACCGGGCTAGCACCAATGACCAACGGGCTTGCCTGTGGTTGAGTTGCTTTGCGGTCATAAAATACTCCAGGTTCTTGTGATCGGTCCAGACCTCAAACTGATGTTCTGCGCCTTCAAGGAAGTGCCGCCACTCTTGTAAGGAACGGATGATGGCTAGCATTTCCTTGTCATGGATTTCGTAGTTCCATTTGACAGATGAGAGGGACTTGGAGTAGAACGCAACTGGATGCCATTTGTCGTCCTCTGGA
Source organism: Galerina sulciceps (assembly GCA_023014345.1). Taxonomy (NCBI): domain Eukaryota; kingdom Fungi; phylum Basidiomycota; class Agaricomycetes; order Agaricales; family Galerinaceae; genus Galerina; species Galerina sulciceps. The sequence goes on from JAEDXJ010000026.1 coordinate 1,187,416, forward strand.
GACACTTGGGACAGTACAGCTCCGGTCGCAAAGTCTGAGCTGTCCGCTTCCACACGGAATGCGCGCGTAGAGTCCGGAGAGAGCAGGACCGGAGCGGACATAACTGCGCCTTTCAGCCAGTCGAAAGATTCTTGCTCCTCTGAGCCCCAGTGCCATTTGGAATCGTTCCGGGTGAGATCAAAAAGCGGCCGGGCGTGTTTGGAGAAATCGCGGATGAACCTTCGGTAGAAGTTGGTAAAGCCCAAGAAGGAGGACTTATCACTCCCCCACCTTTTTCCGTGTACATCCATGGACTCCACAACAATCCACATGGAATCCATGGAATCCATGTCAGTCCATCGTCATTTTAGTTTGCAGAGAACACAGCCAAATTGAGATTTTTTTCCATGGATTATCCATGGAAATGTCCACAGATTTTTTCAATTTGTTTGTTTCCATGGACTATCCTCATGGACATTCATGGAATGTCCACAGAAATTGTCCATGGAATTCCATAGACTACATATGAATTTATCCATGTCAATTTCCACAGTAGTGCACGTATTTTCCATGGATTTATCCACGGAATCCACACACAATTAATTATTTAGTGACCCGAAAAAAAATGCACATAGGGGGAATTGAACCCACAACCGTGGGACAAAAGTAGTCATCTAAACCACTGAGCCACAAAGCCAACAAGAGTGGGAGGAATTATGGCTTATACATATGCATTTTGATCACGTGACGTTTCCCGCGCTGACAATCAACAAACGCATACGCTTTTGGTTGATTTCTTTTCGTTCCCACCTCCACAATCACCACCCGTCGTCACCCCGTCGCCCTAGCCCCCTCCTGCAACCCGCTTCCTGCTCTGTGCCCCCGACACAAGCACAAACGACACCGCGGGACCCCGTCACAACACCGACATGAAGGCCGACACCGCTCGCTCGGCTTCGCGAGTGTGAGGTAGGGAGGACCGCGACCCACCATATGGTGAGTGCCCATTGCCCACCCCTGCCCCCGCTAACCCATCTCGACAGCGAATACCCCCCGAGTTGGAGCACGAAGCACCGCCAGCGCCACGTCACGGCGCAACGACGGTGAGTACGCCCCCACCTTGCCTCCCAACTACCCTGCTAACCACCACCCCATCCTTAGATACACCCAGAAAGCGAAAACGACCGCATGACAACGCCGCGGGACCAAACGAAACCGCCGACCGTGCTACCCCCTCTCTTCCGGTGCCCCGTCACGCGGGCAGGACGGTGAGTACAACCCCACCGGCAGCCTATGATGCTCGTACAAGACATGAAATAGGTTAGTTGACCAGAAATCAGTTTATATTATATAGCTTAGTTGACCATGGTCAACTAACCTGGTGGTTAATTGACCACAAACTGAATTTACCATTAAACTAGCTAAAGTGTAATATTAGTAGTGGAATCTAAATGAAGGGTTAGTCAATTGAGCTGTTGGTCAATTGACCATGTAGGTAAACTGACCAACATCCATTGATAGGCCTACAATACTGTCCTTCTAGGTATTTATTTGTTTGGAAATTGATGCCATCAATTTAAATCACATGACTTTGAATTTGCCTCTATTTACATGCTTGTTGTACATTTATGTAATTTTATGGCCTCAAATACAAACAAATACAAATATAAGAGCTCACAGCCACTGTATGCACTCCATAAATAGAAACAAAGATGACACTTCCCAATATGGCAGTGTTTTGTCAGCTGCTAAGTTTGGACTTAATGGTATTTTGTGTTAAGTGTTTTATTTAATAATTAATACTAAAATGCATATATCTCAATGAGGAAGCTATTTAGTCATGTGATTTAAATTGTAATAATAGCTAAAAATAGATTACGTTCTTTTGAGATCCTCTTTCCTTTTTGGGAAATTTTCCCATCTGCCAAAAATCTTCACCACCAGCTATTTTTCAGTTTTTCCTGTTTTTCTCTGTGGGCAAAAAAGCTAGGAACAAAATTTTTATGGATACAGGGTCAGAAAAGATTCCCGCAGGTTTTTATCAGTAGCACAGCCACATTCACACACATCTGAAAATTGCTTGGTCAACTTACCAAAGTCATGTTGAATATTGGTCAATTGACCATGGTCAACTAAGCTATATAATATAAACTGACTCTTGGTCAATTCACCTAATTTCATGTCTCATATGAACTGTAACTTGTGGCTTGGCCTGAATGAATAGAAGGATCCACTGATCGATGCGCAGAGGACATCGAGTCAGTGAATACACAAATGATCCCAATATCTGGCCGGATGGCGGCACAGATACCGTATCGGATAGCAGCGAGTTCTGCGTCATTTGCAGTAACATCGCCTGCGGCACGACGAGACCTTTCGATCTCATTGCCGCTGCGGAAGAGGATCACGGCCGAGGTGGCCTGAAGTGCTCCTCCAAGGGGGCGGCTGCCGTCAACCACCACCACGATGGTGCCAAGTTCTGAGCGATCACCCAGGACCTTGTCCAGATATTGACGACGAGCCTCCAAGGAAGCCTCATCATCTTCCTTGTCGCGCTTAAAGTCGTCGAACAGGACTTGGCTTGCAAACCGGTCCATAAGGCGGTCTCCTGGACGGGAGGCCGGGTCCATAGGGGGTTCAGGTTGAAATGCAAAGGCGAGAGGGTTCGCCTTTAGCCAGTTGTATAGTTGCCAGATACGCCGAGGCGCATCAAGGACACCTACGATCTTGTTCGGGTGCCAAGGGCAGCCGTTGAAGATGTGCTCGCGGGTTTCCCGAGGGAATCCGCACGGGCAGGCGGCTGAATCAGCCAGGTTGAACCGGTGAAGGTATTCACCGATGGGTGCGTGTCCAGTTATGCACTGGGCAGCACGCGCAAAGAGCTGGGGGCTCTGTCCTTGCGCAATTTCAAGCCAAGACCCGCTATGCGCGGCATGTTTTGGCTTGAGGGGCGTACCGTCGTAGCCCAGGAGGTCGTAAAAACGAGCACCCCTATCGTTGGCCCGGAACTGGTGAGTCCAGGTATCCGTCCGTAATTTGTCGGCGAGAGACTGCATCCGATCGATGGAATTCTTGGGTCTGATCCCAAGAGGAATGCACAATTCCCTTGCATAGTCATGCGCTTCACCTGTTGCTGCTACCTTGATGTATGAATAATGGTAAGTTGACCAAAGTACTCGATGCATCAAACAGGTAAATGGTCCAAGTTGGTAAGTTGACTATCCTTGGTCAACTTACCAAGGTCCTGTCAGTTTACCAAAAACAAATATTTGGCTCATATCTCAATGAGGAAAGGAGGTACAGCCACGATTTTGATGGATTCAGGGTCGTATAGCAGATTACAACATCTTTCATCAGTACCGTGAGAGAATTCGGGCATGTCTTACCTAAGAAATAAGCCTATATGACGTCTACCAAAAAATATGGTTATGTAAAATGTTCTTGGATTGTCTCGTACCTCTGATGAAAAATGATGTGATCATCAAGGCGACCCTGAATACACTTGAATCGTCCCTCTATCTCTATTTCCCACGCCTCTAAAGCACAAACATGGTCCAGTAGTATGTGAGAAATTATTTCCCAAAAAGAAAATAGTCACCTAAATGAAAGCACCCTATTTTTAGATATTTATAGTGTTTAAATGATGCCATCAAATATATTTCCCATAGAGATATAAGCCAATCAAATATTATGTAATAAGGAACTTTGGTCCAATAAATCACAAAGTCCAGCAGCTGACTAAACATTGGCCAAATCAGGAATTTGCATATTTGTTTGCATTTGTAGAGTAAAGCAGTGACCCTGAGGCGCTATATTTATATTTGTTTGGATTTGAGGCCATAAAATCACATGAATGTGCGACAACCATGTCAATAGAGGCAAATTCAAAGTCATGTGATCTAAATTGATAGCATCAATTGCCAAACAAATAAGGTCTTTTACCCTTATACGATAATGATGTCATAGACCACTTGATATGCACTTGGCCAGAGGCCATTGCTGCGCATGGCAAAAACAAGTTCTTACTTTGGTCCAACCTTTTAAATAATAAAAACAGTAAATAATGCACAGTCCGCTCAAATCTGAACCAATTTGGATGATCAGGGGCTTGAAAAATCGAGAAAAATCAGGGCTTTCTAACGGTTCTAAATGTGCCTGGTCACGTGACCAGGAAGGCCCTGATTTTTACGAATTTTTTGATACCAAAATCATAAAAATCGGCCTAGAAATGGCTGAGATACAGAAACCATGCAGGGTCACTATAGCAGTGGGAGAATTTCCATCGTTCACCTTAGGAGCATTGATGCCTGCTTCGCAGGCCAGAAAACAAGTTCTTTTACTACGTAAGAACTTGAAACCTTGTTGGTAAACTGACCAAGGTCAACTTACCAGTTTGATGCATCGTAATCTTTGGACAGTTTACCAAAATGATACATAAAGCCAGCAGCATAGGCTGTGCGCTTGCTTGTGTATGCCCCACTTCAGACGAGAAGGGACATACACGAATAATAATTGCCACTCGGGGTCCTCCTCGAACCACGGCATCAGAGACTTGCAGACCGCGAGCGAATGCGCTTGGCCTGAATGAATGGAAGGATCCACTGATCGACGAGCTCACATCCGTTCTTTGTCTCGTACTGTCACAGTGCAACCGTGGGAACTTCATTGCTCACTGTCTACCTTGTCCTACAACCACAACAGCACTCTTGATCTCGAATCAACACAGTACCCCGGCTCCATAGAGCACCCACCACTATGCCACCCAAAGCGCCTAGCGTGGAAGGCGGCGGATCTTCCAGATCTGCCGCAGCAAACATTGAGCGACAAGCTCTCAGTTCAGCTCGCCCTTCAGGGCAGCAAGCTCCTCTCTCTGGCCCATCTCGTGCCAGAAGTACTCATTCGCAAGGCCCTACACCTGCACTACTAGTGTTTGGAAGTCCGGTTGCGGAACTGCAAAAAGACCGTAACCGAACCGGACCCAGACCGACGAGGACCGCAAAACTCGAGGACCGATGAAGACCGTTAACCGCGGTCCGGTTAACGGTCTACCATATGCTCGAAAATCTAAGGACCGACGCAAAACCGGTTTTAACCGGTCCTAACCGGTCGTTCGCGCTGTAATTTTACACGTAGATAGCGCCAATAAATACCTTTCCGACGATTCCAAAATCATAATTTTAAACAAAAATCTGATAAAGTTACAGTCAATTTTGTAAAATTACTCAAATTCAAATACATTTATGTTTAACTTCTTTAATTGTCAGTCAATATTCGTGTTTTTGGCCTCATTTTGGAGAGTAAAATAGTTGTGTTTTAATTAGCTAGCTTAAATCTATTCTAGTGGTGTTAATGCTCACTAATTTCACTGGTTAAAATGCCTAAATACTAATCTGGGGCTGTAAATAGAGGAAAAAACCGGGTTTTAACCAGTCCTGAACCGGTTTTGACCATAACTGGTCAAGACCGGTTCATAGACCGCTAAAAACCCGTCCTTAACCGGTCTACTGCAGTCCGGTTCGGTTTTTTGCACTTTCCGAATTTTGATAGACCGGTCCCGGTCTGCGGTTAAGGCTCTCGAGGCCAAAAAAACCGGACCGGACCGGACTTTCAAACACTATGCACTACAGCAGGAGTCTAGGGATTCCACCCCTGAATCGGCAGGACGACTTTCAACGCCCATGCCGCTCCCACCCCAACCTTCTACCCCCTCGGTTGCCCCCTCCGCTTCGGATGTGGTGATGCAAGGAGGAGAAGATACCTCCATTGTTGGGGAGCCTAGCGCTCCGAAGCACCCTCTATTCACATCGCTGGGAGACGCCAACACTCTGAAGCTCACCTTCGGAGACAATTGGGATTGGGACGGAACTGCCGTCTGGTCAGCGATGGACCAACTCGCGGATTGGATTGATTACAAGACGTCCACTACCGACCCCTCTGCCCAACTCGATGTAGACGAGTGGGATCGCATTGCTGATAGAGGCGCCAGGCTTGCCTGGAGCTTCATCAGGAAAAACACTTTTGTCTCAAGTTGCCCTAAGTTGCCCTGACATAATTTGTTTGTACCTCAGCACTATACTAGAATCCTATGGCGTCCTGGGTGCCCCAGGACATCCCATGAAGCTCCTGGGTCCCCCAGGACGTTTCTGGGTGGTATAGGTGCCCCTAATGATAATTTGAAATATTATATGATGTATCTGGAAGGCCTAGATGACTTAATTGTGCACTTGAAAGTAATTTTTATATTTAAAAGATTAATTAATTGAAAAGTCTGAATTAGTAAAGTGTTTGGTACGAATAAAGGCTCTGCCAGTTATTTAGAAGAAAAGTAGACGCTTTATCCAAAACAGTGTCTGATGTCCAGGTGGACTTCCAAATCTGCTCATCTCCACTGGCATCATAATCAAACCGAGGAATAAGCATACAACTCTGCCGTATAGAAACAACTGGGATGATTGCATTTCTGTGGATTGGTTTTCTTGACAAATACATTCCCGATGCTTGCTCAGGAGTGCTTTTGAGTGTTTTGTACCATTCTATGTAAGCCAGAGGTTCAGTTGGCCAGTGCTGGGCATTGCCTGCTTGCCATATCCAGCGTCAAAATGGGTTGGTAACTTGAAAATTACGCGAACTCTCCCAATTCTAACACCTATTACAAGAAATCAACTGTGCACAAAATATAAAGCAATTAAAATACTGGCCTTCAACTCCTGTTGACTCTGCAGTGTCTTTATATAGGACCACAACCGTGTCCATCCTTCCATTGGGGTTTTTAATCGAACGTGGGACAGCTTTGACTGTATCGTTTTCTTGGACATCATAACCTTCTTCCTGGAGACTGTGAGGATGGAATTTAAATTGCGTATACACATCCAATCTTTCAAATGGAAGACTGTATAACTGTGCAATGCTGTTGGAAGTGCGGTGGCCAGGAGGAAGGAATTTATTTAAATATTCTTTGAGGTGCTGGGAGAGCAGCGGAGCATTGTGAGATTGCTCAATTGCTGAAATTGGACGACCAGGATATGGTGGATATTTGGCAATATGGATTAGAGGTTTTTTAGAGAGCAATGTCGGTGGAGGCTCCGTGCTTTTAGACTCGACATCAAGCCAGTCCAAGTAGTTATCGAATGCAGATACTTTTTCCTGCCGTGAAAGCCAAGTAACCATCTGTGGAAATTCATCCCTTTTGTTCGATGCTCGCCAGCCTTCTTTTGCAAAATCTATGTGAAAGCGCTCAAAAGCTTCGGTGTTGTAGTTGTCTGTAGTTCCGTAAAGCTTGATGGATTCGATATAATGGTGGAGTGAATGAAACTTTGGAATATTCAGATGTTTACGAATGTTCATTTGAACAAAGTAATCTTTGTTTTTGTGAAATTCATCAAGAGCGTCCTGGAGGTATCCAAGAGTGAAGCTGTCATGAGTACGATACTGAGCAAGGGCAATAAAATCCAACACAGCCTTAATTGCCATGATTCCTGCCTTGGGGATTTTTCCAACCAAACATCCAAGAAGAACTCGTGCCATATGCTTTCGCTCAGGCCCTGAGATTTGACTGAGTGCCGACCAGCCGTTATTGAAGTGGCGAACACCATAAGCTGGAGGAAGAGTACGCAAACGAAGATCTAGCTCTTTTTCACTTGGCAAGACCTGTTGGCACCATCCAATGACATGTTTGAGCACTCCTTGGTAGAGTTGATGAAGGACGTCTGGTGTGATTGTCTTGTGAATATCGCATAGAGGAAAGTCCTTCCAAAATGGATCGTAAACGCTTCCGGATACATCCTGAGCCATACAGCGATTATAAAAATGACTATTCCTGGTTGCTTCTGTCTTTGCGTCGTTGATGACTCCCAAAGTCCATTGTTGTGTCCGCGGCTCTCCAGGTTTGGCATCACCAAGATTCTTTGCTGGTGTTCGGCATTTGGGGCAGGTGCCATACTTTGTAGATGCCACAATGCATTGTTCTGGATAATCGGCAGCATAGCAAGCCAAAATAGGATGAACATTGCGTACTTCTCCATTGCCACTGGTCATTTCTACTCCATCTTTTCCAGCTTGAATTAGTGGTGAGAGGACAAGACGCATTGCTTCATGGAAAAGCCTATGATTTCTAATCTTGACGTTATCTTCTGACAGGCCAGAGCCCTTCAGTTTTGCAGATTCAACAGGAAGATAAGCAATGAGAATACAGGCATTTTTGGTAGGCTTTCGACGAAGGCTTTTGGGAATATTTCCTATGGTCAAGTAGACAGGATAGGCACTTTTTCCACCAGAGAAATGTGTGAGCTGGGTTTTGTCGGTAGCAATAATAATTGGTGCAACAGTTGCGCCAGTTGGAAGTTTACTCTTTGGAGATGTCTTACAGCAAAAATAAAGAATAACTTGAGAGCGTTGAGCTGAAAGTTACCTGTACGGCATGCCACCATTGTCCTGTCCATAGTTCTGTATAGATGCGATTATCTCTGTTACGGTTTGAAAAGACTTTCTTTGGACGATATACAAGATGTGGTGATAGTGCTGGATCCTTCCAAATACTTCGAATCGCTTCTATTGGATCCCTGTAGCGAATGGTATGCGTTGTGTCTGGCATATCCTTGAATATAAGATGTTCTGTTTTCCATTCTCCTGCACGCTCTGAAATATCATTGTCGATAATTTGATGAAGACCTCGAGTATTGTGAAAGGATAGTCCCAGTTTTTCTTTCAGCTAAACAACATCATGCAAGTTAAGACACTATCAATTGTCGAAAAGTAAACGTACTCCAGGAATTTCCAATAATCTGTTAAAGGAGCTATGCCCAATGCCATCCTTGACCATCCATCTTGCAATCCGCCAATCCATTTCAGATGCAAATGGAGCATATGGGTTTGTTTGCTCTTCGCCTGGATTTGAAGGTAATATGGAATCTGGATCTTCATTAAATAGCAGGCGCCATCGAACATGAAGCTTAGGATCCATCCGAATAACACGCCCAGCCTCTAGATTCTCCATTGTTATGCGTTCATCTTCATCTTCATCTAGAACACGGGGTCCCTGACGCTGCTGCTGCTGATGACGAACTGATGAAGGTCCTGGGCCTGCTTGACCTATATCCAGGATGGTGTCCTCTTCAACGAAATGGAAAGGCTCTCCATCTTCATTGTCCCAATAAGTAACGAGCTTGGAAAAAACCGCAGCAGGCTCTGCTGAGACACGAGGAGAAGGTGGAATCTGGAATTCATCCTCATTGTCCTCATTGTCCTCACTTCTGTTTTCGTTGTTGCCACCTTCATCATCATTATTCTCGTCGTCTCCGGTAAAAAGGTTCGCAGCAATTTCACGATTTTTGCCTTTTCCCCAATGTCGACATAACTGTGCGCTCTTAAGATGAGAATTCACTCCCTGGACAGTGCGAAAAACACTGTGGCAAACAGGACATTCAGTAGGTAGGAGTTCTTCAAAAGGCATTGTTATCTGTAATTAAGATGTACAGTTGAGCGATGCAATATCAGGAGGATTGGTAAACGTTCCGAGCAGGACTGATTAAGGAAATGTTTGACGATAATGATTTACTATCAAAAGTCTACAACTTTGCATAGATTATCAGCCAAAAATATATCATAACTGGGAAATCACGCACAGCAATATGATACGCCATGTCATACTAAGTTTATCCCTTCATAATGTCCATCAAACATCCATCATCTTCATTTCACCACGTTCTAGAACTTTCTGCAACGTCTTTAGCAGCTTCGCATGGTGGTGAGAAAGTACTCTCAGCTCTTTTGTCAAAACCTCTATACGCTTCATCATCCTACACCGCCTCCTGATACAACATGTATGTGAGGTTTTCATCTGACGGTGATTAAAAGATCTTTGGGAAGGTCTTTGGATTTTTTCTAGAAATTTTGCATATTTTGATTGTGCCCTAAGTTTGGGTAATGTGGAGTGGAATTCCCCAGAATCAGTGTTCCCAGGTGACTAGATAAATTTGAGTCAATGATATGACAGTACAGTAAAAAATCAGGAACAGACATTCACAATTTGACTGGGGCCCAGAGGCACTCTCTTTGTACTACTGGAGTTGTAGCTCGGAGTCGCTTCTCTAGGTCTGAACTTCAGCCCCTGTCCAGTTTGAAACGAGGATTCAACAAGAACCCCTGTCCACACGTCGTCATTTTGCTGGATTAAATTATATAAATAAACTTTTATATAAAAAGGAGCGGCAGCTCACCCGTTTTGGCCTGGGCCATAGGGCCATGCGATGATTCTTGGAAGAAGCCACTGTGACTTCTCCGTTTATGGCTCGCTGAGGGCGGCTAGGGGTGGTAGGACTTAGATGTGCATTCTATACATATCAGGCCGAACTTTAGCACTTGAATAAATAGCTTGCCGGGAGAAACAACCTTACTATATTACTACCCCTGGTTCCCGTAATTGGAGTCCGTATAGAAAACGGCGATGACACAGTTGGCAATGAGCAGGGCAGAGAGTACTGTGAGGGGCGGAATGAATGCTCAGAAAGATGGGCAGGAGAACTGGCCTCCTGGTTCATGTTCGACCAGGAGCGGTGGGTCAACCTCCACGCAGCTATGACTGTGAACTTCCCATGCGTCTAAATCTGGTGTGACTATTTTAAGCCTGAGAAGGCTATGCAGCGAACAGCCACTATTTCCGAGGAGAGACGCGACCCCACGAGCATAATGAAAGCAAGAAAACATGTTTCCAACCAAGGTATGTCCTCATCTGGCTCAACTTAACAGTGCTAATTCCTTTAAATATCAGGCTAGTGACATCATAATTTTTTCTAGGCCGATGAAAAGTTCAAGGAGAGATTTATTCAAGGGAACGCCTTAAAATTAGACAACAGCCATCACTCTGAGCCACCTTTCAAATGCAGTGTTTCCATGTTTGTCTGGACGCCTCCTCTTCCAAACCACCATGATCAAAACGGGATACGAAAGCTCCTCCCGTCGCAACACTCGGACGCTGCTCTCCCCAACGGTCTTCCATGTCTCTCAAGGGTCACAAGCTGTGGCTAGGTCTTCCTCCACGTCTAATATCATGAAACAAACACCACCGCCCTCGATCTCCCTATCGGTATCGCAACCACCTACTACTGAGGCACACGCTGTCGTCTATCCTCCTAGTGCTCCCAGTGTTACTCTGGGCTACATTATCAACAAAATAAAAAGTCTGGAAACCGAGAACAAACTTGAAATCTCAGTACCTGGTGTCTCGGAAGAATTGATGTCCAACATCGAAAAAGCTGGCCAGGCCGGTTTGATCCCCCGGTATTCCAAACTAAGGTGAGTATACCGTATTATATGTGAATTTATGTTCTTCAATTGAGAATCCAAATATTTATTAGACTGGATTTTACGGGGGGTACCTTTAGAGTTCGCAAGGCACCTGGCATGGTGCACGAGATAACAGGCCCTCTCCTCAGTTTGTTGAGTCAAAAAGGATTCATGAAAGGCATATCCTTTAATGTCCCCCCCACAATGGAAGGGATGCCTAGGTTCAACCAACACGGCTCCACAACGTTCACCTTGGATAGCGGCGCACGTAAGGAATCCGATGAAAGCCTGATGTTGGAGGGAAGCACATCAATCTATCCCTCCTTTTCGAGGTAGCCGTAAGCGAATCTCGTACCGACTTAGCAAAAGACGCCGTCCAATGGCTGGCAGATTCAGGAGGTGTTGTCAAAACCGTCGTCGCCATAAATATTGATTTAGGCACACAATCTACAGCGGTAAATGGCACCCGGGAACATCCCCCATTCTTTTTTGATAAACGATTCCTTCGCAACTTAGATGTAGCTCTGTGGAGGATATCGGACGCCGTCACCAATAAGTCATGGGTCGTCAGGGATACGCTGCAAAACGCAGTCAGTCAACCACACCCAAACTATCAACCCCGATACCCTGTCACATATGCATGGGTGACTAGTGACAATCCAAGTGGACCACCGTCTCAAGTATGTATTTACATGGTCTCCAGGGTGGAGAATCACGAAGTAGGACATTGATGTTGGTTTCATCATTTCCAGTGCTGATACCCCTCTGTAGATAATCGCTAACGGGGTGAAACCGGTCTCGGAAATCGACAAGATTGAGATATCTTACAGCCATTTATTTGGTGCCAAGCCCCCCAATGCGTTCACCGAACTGGATCTAGGCTCGACGGCGATGATCATACCGTACAAAGAACTCTTAGGTCTTGTTCTTGAAAAACTCGCATCCCACAACAATTCGCTGGAATCTTTGCAGCGGGAGGCAGCTGTCAGACTCGGAGCTCAGAGGAAGCGGCCTGGAGAGCAAAATGACACCGCATTCTCCAAGAGGGCCAGGCTTCTAAAGGAGGAGGCACAAGCTAGAGACCAATTTGACCAAAAGCCCTGAGTTCGGCGTCTGTGCCTTCATACGATTCATGTCAACGATATTTGGTGGGTCCAGCTTTGTTCTACTATGTCAAATTTCAAAATTTAAACATTCTCTCCTGTAATGTCATTCAGTTTCTTCTGCGTTCTGTTGCTGGCCGCGGGGCAGGACCGTGTACTCCCTATGCTGTTCGCCCCACCTCATTGGAATATGCTGCGTATGTCGGATTGTGACTAGACGGGATGTTGGGCCATCGTTTTTTTTTTTCATTATATTTTACACCGTATCTTGTGTTTACCCGTCAATATGATTTTATATGTTGTACTTTGGCCGAGATAATTCTTAAATTTTCTCCAAGCTAGCCATAATTTTCCCAATGAAGTATGGCTATCTCATTTAATTTTCATTATACGCGTGTTGAGAGCCGTGGGAAATTGGTAGCCATGACTGAGCAAAGCTTCGGGCTAACATCCCTTTGTTCCTTCTCTACCAAACCCACCTAACCTATAGATGATGACAATGCTATCGTCTATCTTGGAAACTCCAGTCAAATTTCGACCACTGGAATTTTCGTTCCCTCAGTTGTATACCCACTCCCCGCCATGACCAAAAAAAATCAAGACTACCACGTTTACTACTCGCTACATCTCCTTCCACCAGTGTTGCTCGGAAATGTAGGGGATCTTTACATTATGAAAGCTGGTCGGAGAATTTATTGGAAGACTGCTGGGTTGAAAGATCGGCCGCCGTCATGGGAAGAATACGTTGACCCGGATTACAGGCTGAAACACCCCAGGCATCGCACTGTATTTCTGGTGTTCACTGTTGCAGGGCCAAGATGGGCCACCCATGCCGAAAACCCTCAGAAAATCCCCCTTCCCATCTCAATTTTGCGCTTTTTCTATCATCAGGAGCAATCCAAGGAGCGACAAGTGGAGGTGATTGACCTGACCTAGGTGAGTTTTTTTTCTTTTTGACTTTGAATAGCCCATTCATCTGAATATTCCAGAAATTTTCTCTACTGGGTTACCAGGAAACTAGTGGAATCAACTGGAATTTGTGGCAGTCAATGCAATTAGACTACGGGATTTGGCGATTCGTTATTGCTCTGTACCCCTCAACGATTAATTCAAATTTTGAAACAGCCCATCTTTATACCCCTCAAACGGCAACCACATCTGCTCCATGTCCTGGCCTGACACAAATCACGTTCTCTTCTTAGATGTTGTTGTCCGTAATCTCCGCCGCTTTAACCCTGAATGAGGGAGATCCAAGGGAGATCTGCAACGTTTCAAGTTAACGCATTCCCCTGCTAATTGGCAGACTTGATCAACCGTTTGTCGGTTAGTTTCTCGTCAAATTGGACAAAGTAGGACTGACAAAGAGAAATTCGTAGTAAAACGAGGAAGACAACGAACCTACTAACGACGACCCCGATGAACGTGAAGAATGGATCAAAGAAGCCTTGAATAAGATGACCGACGTGGAATGGCTAGTCCTGAACACGAACATTTGTCCTGTCAGCCATGTCCTTGTCGAGGTATGCGAGAATACCCAACTACACACCTTAAGCTTGCTAACAAAAGCATAGCTTTGCAATCTGGCGGCTGGCCTTCGCCCTTGCCAGCTTAACTACCCTCCTTCTCCCTGCATGGAAGTTGTGTCTTGAAGAGTTGAAGCTGATGATTCACGCCACGGGATGCGACGACTCATTGGAATTCGACGTATGACACGGTTAGCCATGCTATTAGTATAGGATTTCATGGGTATGATGATCGAACTATACAATGACTCAGCTATTTCTTTTTCACCAGCTTTGCAAGGCCACATTCACTATCAAAAACTCAACAACAATAATCCTTCCATGACGGTTCTTGATACTCGAAGACCCTGAGGTTGCTGCCCGAATGATGCCCCGAGATGTCCACACCCATTGGAACTCGACATTCAACATGCTTGACTTCGCTGTTGAGCATCCCATGGCCCTCAACTTGAACACGATTATGGGCGATCGGGAGATGAAACTAAGGCAGTATGAGCTGAGTGAGGAGGATTGAAGGGTCCCTGGGCAGCTGCGTGACGTCTTGAAGGTGAGTACTCCTTTACTTAAATTGTAAACCATCTCCTTATTTTTTTTCAGATCTTTAAGCATGCAACACTGTTACGAGTCCTATTCTATTATTGATCTGGACTGGTCAAAAATCGGTCAAGTGTAATGCTCAACGAGCCGGCAAACATCGGTTTCTATTTTTAGGTCTCCGCAGTCTTCGGTACCTCAAAACCAACGTCTGAATTGCTCTTCACATCGTCCAATGAGTCATCTACTCTTGCTCCTTTCATTGACCCTCGTCGTTTCCAATCGTGTCGTGCTTCTGTCCCTCACAGGCCGGTATGTTATTTCACTCTTCCTTATGTAACCCTCTTCTTTACCCGCTTTGTTTCTCCCTAGCCCAACCGCTGCTCAGTGCTGCCTTTCCTCTGGGGCGCAGACGCATTTCGCTCATATCTTTGGCCCCTCAAAACTCTTTCTTGGATGGACCCTTTGTCCTTGCAGGCCTCCTGTGCCATGGCCGCGTCTGCATCTCCAATCACAACCTCCACACTACTTGCCATTTCTCCCCTTCCTGATCTCAGTTAACACCGTCAATAGTGCTCGATGAAGGCGTCGAAGGAGGACACGCGAGTATGCCGAGTGACCTGCTTGCCGCCTGATTAACAAGACAAACGAATGCGCAAGGCTTGCGAGAGGTGTAGTAGAAGTAGATGACTTGGCGCAGGTGGGTCTTATTTCACGCTCTTCTTCACGTTCATTACATCTGTTCTAGCGTCTCCACATGCTGTGGCCACTGGAGAAGACTCAAGCTGTTATCGGTTACATCAAGCTCCCAAAATCTGCCCTCAACAAAGGATGTAGCCCGCATACGGACCTTCAAATGTGTGACTCGTGCTTGTAGTCGGATTCATGGATACACGACGCTTGGGATGCAGATCATGACCAAGCCTGAATCGCAATTTGGCTTGACTTTTAGGTGCGTTTAGAGTTTTTGTTTGTTTGAATGCTTATCCACCCAACCCTTCACGATTAGCCATTCGATGACATTTCAGCTGGCATCGATGACCTCACACATCCCACACTGCCATCGATGAATATCGATGCCGGATTAGCCACCCTCACAAGGGCACGAATCACGCTTGTCGGCTGCTCGATAGGGTCAACGCTTGAGGGGGGAAATCACCAAGTCCGAACTCCAGTTTGGTAAAACTCTTTGGTGTGTTCAAGTTTTTCATTCACGTTGGTTGCTAATGCATCTTCTAGCATCCGAACATTCCTGCCTAACTTTCTGCCAGTGCAAAGGTATTTTTCTTGTTCTAACGCCACTGTCTCAAATCTTATGGGTTTTATTTTCAGCCAAAGGCCACAGGCTCATCAAAAAACATCTCGACAACCTTCCGGTGCTCCAACCCCTAGAAACTCCGGCATTGCAAGTTGAGCTCGAGAAGTACTCAAGCACCGAACCCGAACACATCGACAATGCTTTGCTTTGGCGGTACAAGCGTAAACATGTATTCCTCTGCCTTCGCTGCATGGCGCTTGACTATCTATCCATCCCTGGTACGTATACCTGTCTTTTGTTTTCACAATCGATATTACATTGTACTCACTATACTTATTTTAGCAACATCAGTTGACATTGAGCAAACGTTTAGCCAGCGACGTCTTCTATTGTCCGCAGTCTGTAGTCGGCTTTTGGTTGAACATGCACGCATTAGCGTCTTGGAGTCTGGAGCCTTCGTATGTTAAGGGCAAGGATGTCAAAGCCATGGCTGTTCTCCCTGACGTAGAGGGCGATGAGGAGGAACTACCTCGATGATTGGGATGCTATTTAGGAATGTAGAATGCATATTTACTATTGACCCATGAACCAGACCTGCGTGGGTTTTTATACTCCTACCCCTACCCACCAAAACCCGTACCCAACTTAAGTACAGAAAGGCAATCGAATACCATACCTCGGACCTTAAGAATGGCCTTTGCAAGTACAAATTAATGGATGCAGAGTGGCACGTCTCACGCAAGGGCTTTCGATGTCACTTTCTGACGCAACATGGCAAGATATAAAGTTATTTAAGACTAGCTAATTCTATGTTCTGGACGCGTACTTGTTTACCCATGCTTTCATTGCAAAGGATCAGCATCAATTTTTGCGAAAGCGTTTGCATTAGGTGTTGAATATCCAGTCAAGGCCCAGTCATCGGTAGTCCAACCCCCACCAGCCGCCCGCATGTAAATTCTTTTGATACCCAGGACAAAAGGATCACAAACATCAGCTTCCTCATCGAAACTGTGCATAAGGTAGACACGCTCCAGTTTTTGAAGGGGGCCACTCCAACTTTTCACCCAATTTAACTCTGCAGCCTCATCATCGGGAACAAGCACCAGCGGCGTTTCAATTGAAACCACATGTAGATTTGGAAATTCTTGTATACACTCCATCCATCGGGGACCAATCCAAGGATTATTTATACCAGACTTTTTGAACTAGGAGAACCAACAAAAAAGAAGAGTAAGAACACATAAAACTTGAGTATTTTTGCACCTTACCTGCTGGATCCACCACCAATACGTGATTCTCAGTACACGAAGCTTCTGGAGTAATGGGGCCCAATTCGCGAGAACCGACATAAAGGTGCAGTCAGAACGAGAATCGCGGTCACAGCGAATATTCAATTGCTGAAGGTTCAGCAACCGAAATATGTCTTTGAGTTTCCTCCGATCCTCTTTTTGGTGGGGAATTCCAGTTTCGATGATTTGTAGATTACCAAATGTAACCCCGAATTTTCTCGTGATGATGTGGCCGTATTCCGTGACAGCACTGTGGAGGCGATTCAGGTCATCCTCGGTTTCAATTTCAAATGCCAGATCAAGTTTTACGACGCTGAGCATTATCGAGTTCAGGAGACGAGAGAATAAATATCAGCGCGGGATGGATCCTGGTTTACGTAGAACTTGATGATAGCATTCAAGATTTCAAGGGGAACTACATGAAAACGGTTGAGTTAACAGGGTTTAATAGACTGACACAACATACCACGCATTATAGAAATCTGAATCCAATCACTGGAGAGTGAACCTATATGCTTGATGAACGTGCGACGACCCCGAGAACAAGGACAATGGGTTTGGGGTAAGTCTTAACAACGGCCGCGACGAGGAGACGCGGTCCGTGGACACGGTGAAAGCAGGAAATATACCAGCAATTCAGGATTGGAAATTTATGGAAGGCACAGCTTTCTGGAGGGAAGAGAGATAAGATTACGAGTCCGACGAAGGAGGACTCGTTTACATAATCTCCAGACCAGGCCAAATTTTGGCGAGGGGAACGTTTAAGATGCCGGTAACTCCCGTGATGGGATTACATAAGCGTCGCAACTTCTTTCCGACCTCGCCGGCTCTGGACCTCTGGTTGATCTCACTCCTCCTCCGTCAACTACCCTTTGTTCTGCTTCGGTTGAGCGAACGGCTGGCAAGTACCAAGAAGATATTCACATCAACACCAAGCAGCACCGTTTTTCATGCCACATCTGGCGTAGGGGGCAAGGAATTGGGAGCGGGTAAGGAACAGTCGGTCAGAAAGTCTACAGCAGTGGGTATTTACTATCTACTCGAGTACACCCACACCATCATTAACAGGACTGCAGACTGTATTGCTACAATGGCAGCAACAAGCAGCAAGTAACTCGCGCGCCATTTCTCGCATGCCATCACGGTGCAGGGAGCCCACTACCGACCATCCCCCCCCACTTCGACCGGGCAGCCCTGTCGTTGTTGACGGCCCCGGCCAGTGCCCTGCGACTTCCATGGCTGCACTCGTGATCATGGCACCAGTAACAGCCACCGCCTGCGCCTGGACCTCCTGCGGCCTCCCCTTCCAAACGCCGGAAGCCGGGTTGAGGATGACGATGGCCGGGAACGTCTCCTCCCCTCGTCATTTTGTGCAGCGGCATTGCCCACGTCCTCTGCTAAGTTACATCAAGCAAACCGCGTTATTTACCGCGACGGTGTTGTGCCATTCGCACCTGCTGGGACCACGACGCATTCTGGGACGCAACGAGTCCCACAACCTCGCTTTCTTGTCCTTTCCTACTGCAAGGCGCGATCACTATGCCCACACCTGCATTGCCAAGATCCAATGACCTCCTAGTTGCATTCGCAATCCCCTGACTGTGTTTTGGCCCTCCCACAGCACCTATTCGCAACTGCAGGCATCTGCGAGGATCTTTTCCTCATGCATACTGTCGAGCGTGTGGTTTCTGGTGTTGTTACACGACGGTATGAACACTGAATATCATCTATCTTACTTTATAGGCATCTATGTAAGTATGTACGAAAATATTATCAACTATATCATTTATCTCTACTCCGGTTTGTCAACCACCTTACTTGCACAATTAGGACTCGTCCCTGCCATGCAAATAGCACTGGCTTACACTAGCCAAGTAAGATAAGAGAACGAACCAGAGTGTGGCTTCACGCGAACGCACAGCATTGACTACTAACAAGGCAAGTACATACCTTTCTCTTGACTCGACATTTTTGATTCACTATCTGTGTGGCCCAAAAGTTAACGTCTCGAGAGAAAGAGAAATGGCGCTATGGCACCCCTCGAAAGTAAGCTCTAATGCTATCATGTCCAATATTTACAGCCGTTTACTCCGTGAACCAGGCTCAGTGGATCGTCCTGTTTCTGCCGTGTCTCTGTAGCAATGCTCACTCCCTGCCACCAGACCTCCTGCTCGGTTCCTCAACATCCGTGGGTCGCTATTCGCCTGCT
Organism: Galerina sulciceps; assembly: GCA_023014345.1. Classification (NCBI taxonomy): domain Eukaryota; kingdom Fungi; phylum Basidiomycota; class Agaricomycetes; order Agaricales; family Galerinaceae; genus Galerina; species Galerina sulciceps. Next base: position 1,206,591 of record JAEDXJ010000026.1, read on the forward strand.
TCGGCTTTCGCCTGCTTCGGCTTTCGCCTGCTTCGGCTATGACCTACATGATGACGGCGACACAGATGGGATACGCCGCTATACTGCAACCCCGCACCAGCGTCTTCTATCCTGTTGGAACTTGAATCTTTGAGCATAGTGCATCGAATGCACTGCAGGGGCACTGGGTATATTGTTCTTCTCTTTGCTGGGAACGTGACGCTGCTGATATCCACACAGTTTGTAGACCTCTGTTCTTGCACCCAACATTCCACATCTGTGTGCGTTATATTTTGTGCCCTCTCATGGAATCGCTGATGCATTTTTTTACCCTCTCTATCTCTTTGACTCTCAACTTGGCTTCTGCAACGGCAAGTGATGTAGCAGCAACACATGCAAAGGTGTTGCGCCTTGGTATGTCCTTTCTGCGCTGCCCCTTCCGCATCCCTAACCTCAATCTCTCGCAGCCTCTCTCCTCGACGCATCGATCACGATGACGACGGCAATGTTCTTCCACAGGAATTTTGTCCTGGATGATTTAGCTGCTCCTCATACAACAAACGCTGCTTCGACCCCAGCAACAGGATCTTCTCATGTACGATTTGTTCATTTACTCCTTTTATGGCTAGAGATCGTTGAGGATGACCTTTCCCCCAAAAAAACCTTCCGCTATAGAGGCAACGATGATGACCCAGGAAACAAAGTAAGCTGCAAGTTATCTATGCGACAATTATTCTGACATATACTTTACTTTACATAGAATGCAGCTGGATCTGTATCAAAAAAATCCTCGTCGCTGTCTAGTGCGTATATGGCCGTGGATTTGAATTGACTTAAAGTCTTATAATCTTGCATAGGTCCTGCGACAGTGTCTCGTCTCGAAAACAAGAGCTTGGAACTCAATCAGTGAACGATGCCACAGGATGTTTCGACACACTGGAACTCATCTCACAACACGCTGGAGTTTTCCATCAAGTATCGCACTGCCATCATGATCGACGCCATCGCAGGAAATCAGTCAATGACGATGCACGAAACGTAGCTATAATGCAGCTACATGATACGTTGATGGCACTCTGTTCTATTTCATACTTTTTTGGCAAGTGATGCAGCAGCAGTGCATGCAATGACGTTGCACTTTGGTATGTCCTCTCAATTTTTTCTGCGCTGCCCCATCTGTATCCCTAACTTCAACTACTTGCAGCCTCGTTCTTTAAAACACCAATCACGATGACGATAGCAACGCTCTTTCAAGGGAACGTCGAAAAGCTCCTCGATATGTGTGCAAACCGCACTTCCCTACCGTATTTCACCTGCCTCATAAGTCATCCCTGGATCTCTACCATTTCACAAAACCGGCTTTTCATTTGAGTCTTCGGTCCTCCCTCAATGCAAAGACTCCAGCAACCACCCATCAGACAAACGAAGAATCCATCCAAGTTATCTTGGACCTCAAACTCTTGTACGCAGTAAACCATGGGGGCCTTTTACATTCTGGATATCATTTTGATTGGCCTATTTTGGACTCCCTTCATCAATATCTCATGGTCAATTTTTGCCTGTAATCTGATAAGTAAGCTGGTGTAGTTTTAATAAAGCTAAAGGAATGAAGTATTGTGGGTTTACTTGACCACAGGTTTACGATGCGATGAATTCAAAGTCAAACCTCTCATAAATCATATGGGTGCGTAACCCATTATCTGGCCAACCAACGCGCCCAAATTTACACAGAAATCTACCCTCTCGTAATGCATAACTCCTCTTAATGCATGGTGCGGAACGTCTGACGAGGGGTATGTGTATGAATTGTGAACGAAGAGCCGTGGGAAAAGGACAGTCAAGGCTGCAGCATGAATTATCCCTACACATACGTGTTCCCTACCCAAATTCGCCAGGAATTGTCTGATTACTAGGACGACTTTGCAATGGATGCAGATAATTCCTCTATTCAACTCTTTGTTACCCGGGAGGAGCTCGAAGTTCTACAGTTGGCCACGTACTACTACCAGAATCAACCTAATGTCCCCAACCCACATGTCGTGCACTCCCTCTCCAACTCGCTCTCTAGTTCACTCTCCAACTACACCAGAGTATCCACAGGGTCACCCAACTCAAAGGATGGTGGCTGCACAGTCCTTGATGGGTCTATGTCTCAAGTAAACCGGGAAGTCTTATTAACTGGACTGGATGACAACTCCAGGGGACTCACCCAGCAAGAGATACTGACTACAAATTGTACAGAGGGGGATTCATATACGAGGGGTATGTAACTTCGGTGATAGACCGAAGGCAAAACTCAATCTTCACCTTTAGACGTTGGTGTTGTTGATCAAAATGAACAACCTACCAATTTCCTGCAAGGACAAGAATGCGAACGCGAATGCGAACGTGAATGCGAATTCGAACGCAAATGCGAATTCGAACGCGAATGCAAATTCGAACACGAATGCAAATTCGAACACGAATGCAAATTCGAACACGAATGCGAATTCGAACGCGAATGCGAATTCGAACGCGAATATGAAAACGAATGCGAATTCGAACGCGAATGTGAACACGAATGCGAATCTTGTGAATGCAACTTCCAACACGAATGCGAATGTGAATGCAAGTGCAAATGCAATCGGTCAGGTCCAGATTCATGTAAGTCCATTCAATCTTCCACTATCCAATGAAACCAACATTTTACAATTAGACGTTGGCGGTGTTGATCGAAATGAAGGGCTTGATTTCCAGCAAGGACAAGAACACGAATGCGAATGCAATCGGTCAGGTCTAGATCCATGTAAGTCCGTTTATCTTTCCACTATCCAATGAAAGTAACATTTTGCACTACTAAGGTTCTAGCAAAATTTGTCGTCTTGGAGTGGCCCCGAATACATCTCGTCCACTGGTGGCCACGAGTACCTTGAAAATTCGAATACCTGTTTTGAAGATGAAGTCATTACCTGGAGAACAGGTTTACATGGGATCCCATATAAGCTCGTCAAGTGAAAGCCCTTCAAGTGCGTATTTTTATATTTCTGATCATTATAATCCGCTAAGGGCCAGACAAAGGTTCCTCCAACTCAGAACTGGATTCTTCAGACTGGAATAGTAGCACCGTTACTCCGCTGGCTTCTACTTCCCTGACAATCCGCCTTCCCCCTCCAAAATCAAAGGAACCCTCTGCACAACGTGGTGGACGTGTACTTAAGAACCACGAAAAGACTTGGGTCATGGGCACATCTACATCTTCCAGCGGTCTCTCTCCAGCAACGGCGACTAGTTTCGCTCGTATAATCACCGCCGAAAACGTCAATAAGGTCATATCTGGCCCATTGGTTTATGTGTTCGATACATTTATCAAGGGTCAAGGCTGGGCTGCCCAAGAAGTTACATTTCACAATGACTCCCTTGCCTGTCTGGCTGAAAGGTGTAGCCGTTCAGAAAGTCTCGGGTATGGAATCAACTTTATATCCATGATTAACTTGATTCAATTTGAAGCCAAATTCAAGAGGTCTGTCAAACTCTTTTTCAGCCATCAAAAAATTCTAATCAATTGTAAAAGCATCCTCGCTATGAATCCATCCTTTAGACCTAGTGATGTCGTGGATAAATTTTTGAACGTATCTTCTTCAAGTTCCAGTCACTATATGAATTGGAGAAGGGGGGGAACAACTTTTGCGAAGCTTGCAGAGGCTGGTAAGTTTAATCTTTGTGGAAGTCGATGTCTGCTGCTTATAGTGGATAGGTTCCATCTATTTTCTGTTACTCATAGCAGTAGCTGAAGAAAAAACAGCAATGTTTCGGTCTTCCGAAACTAACATTGATTCCATTTGTGCTATTCTTCTTCGTCCGAATCCAAGTTTGTCTTTCTTTCTGAGACCCTTGACAACAAAATCATTCTCATTGATTCTAGATCATCCCCTAGGAAAGCTTGTAATAGAGAATGTTATTCCAGGAGTTGATGTCCTGCGGAAAAGGTGGCCTTTATCCTCAGCCTCTCTATTTAGCCCTTCCCTTGTAGAATTCTACAACCTTCCGCAAAGGATTCTTTTCTCTAACCTTGAAGCAAGTACTGCCTTTTTAAGGACCTTGAGAAAACTGTACGTCGAGTCCTGTTTTACTAGTCTAATCCCTCTGATCTTTGATTAGTTCTTTTTCTTCAGAAAGAGATTTTGAGATCTGGGCAGCGTGTCTAACACCGCTTGTCGACAACAAACTTGAAGAATCATTTCCCATCCATGTTCTCAATAGAACTTTGCTTTCTGGGCCTTCTAGGATTCCTTTGAATGGAAACTCACCTCCACCTTCTCCGTGCACGGATTATGATTCTGACTCATCTGTTGAAATACCACTCCAGTTGAAATCAAGGTTTTGGGAGAAAATCAATGCTGGTTCAGGACTCCTCCTCCCTGAATTGTACACCATCGACACCAATTTTGACCCTGAACTCAGAGAGAATATCAGATTTATTGCTCCTAAGGGTAGCCGCCAAGAGATAGTTGAATTCACAGACCAGGAGCGAAGAAAAGTAGAAGAGGCTCCGATGGTGCAGAGCTTACAAGAGTTTGAGGCGTTGGTAAGCTCTATCCTATGTTTCTCCGACAAAATTTTAATTTTTACCTGAGTATAGGTTAAAAATCTCCTTAAAACTGGGAAAAGAGAATCCGAGAATGGGTTTATTCGTATAAATCCTTCAATATTGGGCAAGTTCGTGATGTTTTTTCCTCCCCAAATCTGATTTCTGAATCTTTTATTTAGTAGAGTCTTGAGGATCAACGACAAACATGGAAATCTACTTCTTCTTCTTATTCCCACAATGCTAGATAACTTGCGAAAAAACTTGATATCAAATCTTCAGATTATTTGGCCTAATCACCTCAAAGACATGGACACTTCAGAAGAAGGCTTTCGTCATCTATTTGACTGCCTGCATTTCACCTTCTATAATCGTTTTTCAACCCAGGTCTGTACTTTCTCTTGCTAATTTGACTTGTTCTACAAACTAATCTTTGAAGCGTCAGGGAGGAGAAGCGCCTAATGATGTACAACCATCTGAGCTTCGACGAGTTGGAGCCAAGAGATTGCCTAACAGTCATTCATATATTCCACGGGCATCCAAGGAATTAATTGATAACAATGAAAGTTATAATCTGCTTCAATGTTTATTTCAAGACGTTTTCGACTGGGTTAAAAACATGGTACCTACTTTCCTGCTTTCTATTTGATTTTTCACTGACTCATTGATTGCTCATGGCCTCAGATGGAGCGATACCTTCCTGAAAAGGCTGCCAAACTACAAAAATACATTGACGATCTTCCAGACAATGAAATTTCTCCAATGGCTCCTTTCAGAAGTCTTGTCGTAAATCTAAATGTTGCGACTACAATGCATCATGATTGGAAAGACTGGGATATTTGTGGGGTCCTGGTAGCGTCTGATTGTCAAGGAGGAGATGCTGTTTATCATGAACTGGGTGTTTCGGTTCAGGCTAACAATGGTGATTTTACGCTTTTTCCGTCTATTCAATTAAGCCACTATAATCTTCACTATCAAGGGAAGCGTGCTTCTCTGGTATTTCATACTGATCGGTCAGCTACTAAGTGGCTTTTAGATAGAAATGGATGGCAAAAGAATAACTACTTTGTTCAAGATCGCTAGGTAGTAATTTATCAATTATTCACAAGTTTTAAAATCGTGAGAAAAGAATTGAGGATGAGAAAAAGAGTATTTGACGTGGCGTTTGTTCTTCAGTTCATATCTTAACCTCATTCTTTGTAACTTCCAAATGGCAAACACTAGGAGCTCCTCCACTACAAAATCCACTGCCGCCGCCGCCACCACCACCAAGAAAAAAAAAGACAAGGGAAATAGCAATTCAAAGGCAGCTCCTTCCAATAGCTCTGCGTCTACAACGCGGTCTGCTGCTAACTCGAACTCTAAAAAGCCATTATCTCCTGCCGAGGCAAAACTGCTACAAAAATTAATCGAACGTTCTCAGCAAAGTGAAAAAGCGGCGAGAGAGGAGGCCAGCGCTGGTGCAATACATTTTTGTTCATAGCTCCTTTTGTATTGACAGAATCTGTCTAGATATCCGTAAAAGGAATGCAGATGAATTAGATCTGGAAATGTCAGATTCTGGTTCTGATACCGATGACAATAGCCCGAGGTCAAAATCCGCACCCCAAAAACGTTCTCGGCTCGGACGCAATGCTGAACTGGATGCAGATGAGATAGACTTTGCAAATAGTCTAGGTCCTGCTGTTGGAAAAGATTCTGACTCTCGCGATAACGACGCTCAGGCTGATACTGAAGGATTAGGGCCAGCTATCGAAGAAGAAGAAGAAGAAGAATTTCAACGCAACAGTGATGAAGAGGAAGAGGAAGACATTGGTCAGGAGATTGAGGAGGACGAAGATGTTCCAGGAAACAATATGGAGGAAAATGAGATGTTCACGAATGGGGTTTGACATTTTATTCCTTTTTTTTGAAAAAAAATTTAGTCTCAATTTAATACTTCTTATTAGATCCTTGTAAGACCTGTTGCGTCCAGAAAAAAAACCTCCAAGCACCGCAAGAGGTCCCGGTCTAGCCAGTCTGATGGTGAACGGTCGAGCTCTAAAATCTGTCAAGGAGACTTTACTCCTCGAACTCAGAAATTAGCCGTTACAAGCAAGCACTTTTTTCGTGAGCGTGCGGCTTTTGGAGATGGGGCATTTCTTCCTAAGGCACCTGAAGAGCGAGCTGCCTTCCAGCTCAACCTCATCAAGCAAGCTGCAGCTACTGACTCCTCTGGTAAACTAACGAAAACATTGCGTCGAATTACCGAACCTGATAAGGAAAAGGTCTTAGATGATCTTGTGACATTTGTCAGTGCTTTTTTGTCTTCTTTGTTCAGTATTCAATTTCTATTAGAGCGGATATGGTCGTGGGGGACTCACAAACACTTTAGCTTCCAAAACCACGACTCTTATCGGAGGGCATTACCACATACCAGGTTCTTACGATAAAACTCAGATTGAGACTAAAGTTAAATGGTTGTTGGCTTGTGGGTGCTTCAAGTTTGGAGGCATTGATATGGATGTATGGTTTTAGTATTGTTCTCAATGCTTTTTACTCAGGCTAATTGGTGTATTTACTTTTAGGCACAAACATTTGACCAGCGTCTTCCTTTTGGAAGCGCCATCTTTGTCGATGCTATCCGGTCAACGTGGTTTAGCAAAGGAAAACTTGATCAAGCGGCGATGCAAGTCATGATTCAGGAGAAGAGGGTAAAAGGAAAGACAATTTGTCTAGTTGCAGCTGCGGTTTATAATCTTGCCAACTTTCTTAACATTCATCTAATTTCTTTCTATTCTCAGGTTGAAAACAGTCTAAAACGCTGGTCTGATGAAAAACACTTTAGCCCTAAGAAACTATCATCTAAGAAACTATCATAGACTCCTAGGTTGACCTAGGAGTCACAGGACACACAGAGTTCTCATACCTCCACAAGGACTCACAGGGGTCAGTCTTGGAATTCCCAAGCTATCGGGGCAATTTAGGCTAACCTGGGATGAACCTAGGCTACCCTAAACAAACCTGAATGCTTTCCCAAGTTTTGTTTTATTTCAAACAGGTTGTCTTGGAGTGAAAACTTTTTTAGTTAGGGTCCCTTAGGATTTAACAAATAGATCAGTTCTCATGGGCTTACCAGGTATATGTCAATTTGGTGCATAGTTTTAAGAGTAACTCAGGTTTTTATATCTCAGAATCAGCTCCTGGGATGTCCTTAAAACACTTGGGAAGATAGAAATATATCTCAACATGTGAGAATGCATTGCACAATATGATGATAATAGCTATATACAAAATATGATGATAGTGTGACTAGGAGAAAAAGGAGTAGAAATTGCAGACGACAATACTCTAGACCACTCAAGCATAATTTACCATTATTTGCGACAGTTGTGACAGCTAATGCTTGCTGGTCAAGAGTAGCAAAGTCAACACCAGCAAAGTCATCATCAACGTCAGCGCCATCGATAACAAGGCTGGTTTGTCCCCTAGAAATCATATCAGCAACATAGACTGATACCAATAAAGAAGTATTCAAACATGATTTTTTCAAACATTTGTCGCTCCGAAGATCCACATAGTTTGGAGCCTCAGTTTGAGCTTTTCCCAGCACCTCAAATGGTGTTCTAACTAGGTAATAGAGATTCTATAAGTAAAACCGTTGTCAAAATAAATGACTCACCGAGGGGAACAGTTGTCATCGCTAAAGGGTATAGAGATAGAATCCCAGAGGACCAGCGTTTTAGACTGTTTTCAACCTGAGAATAGAAAGAAATTAGATGAATGTTAAGAAAGTTGGCAAGATATAAACCGCAGCTGCAACTAGGACAAATTGTCTTTCCTTTTACCCTCTTCTCCTGAATCATGACTTGCATCGCCGCTTGATCAAGTTTTCCTTTGCTAAACCACGTTGACCGGATAGCATCGACAAAAGATGGCGCTTCCAAAAGGAAGACGCTGGTCAAATGTTTGTGCCTAAAAGTAAATACACCAATTAGCCTGAGTAAAAAGCATTGAGAACAATACTAAACCATACATCCATATCAATGCCTCCAAACTTGAAGCACCCACAAGCCAAAACCATTTAACTTTAGTCTCAATCTGAGTTTTATCGTAAGAACCTGGTATGTGGTAATGCCTCCGATAAGGTCGTGGTTTTGGAAGCTAAAGTGTTTGTGAGTCCCCCACGACCATATCCGCTCTAATAGAAATTGAATACTGAACAAAGAAGACAAAAAAGCACTGACAAATGTCACAAGATCATCTAAGACCTTTTCCTTATCAGGTTCGGTAATTCGACGCAATGTTTTCGTTAGTTTACCAGAGGAGTCAGTAGCTGCAGCTTGCTTGATGAGGTGAGCTGGAAGGCAGCTCGCTCTTCAGGTGCCTTAGGAAGAAATGCCCCATCTCCAAAAGCCGCACGCTCACGAAAAAAGTGCTTGCTTGTAACGGCTAATTTCTGAGTTCGAGAGAGTAAAGTCTCCTTGACAGATTTTAGAGCTCGACGTTCACCATCAGACTGGCTAGACCGGGACCCTCTTGCGGTGCTTGGAGGTTTTTTTTCTGGACGCAACAGGTCTTACAAGATCTAATAAGAAGTATTAAATTGAGACTAATTTTTTTTCAAAAAAAAGGAATAAAATGTCAAACCCCATTCGTGAACATCTCATTTTCCTCCATATTGTTTCCTGGAACATCTCGTCCTCCTCAATCTGACCAATGTCTTCCCTTCCTCTTCATCACTGTTGCGTTGAAATTCTTCTTTTTTCTTCTTCGATAGCTGGCCCTAATCCTTCAGTATCAGCCTGAGCGTCGTTATCGCGAGAGTCAGAATCTTTTCCAACAGCAGGACCTAGACTATTTGCAAAGCTATCTCATCTGATCCAGTTCAGCATTGCGTCCGAGCCGAGAACGTTTTTGGGGTGCGGATTTGACCTCGGGCTATTGTCATCGGTATCAGAACCAGAATCTGACATTTCCAGATCTAATTCATCTGCATTCCTTTTACGGATATCTAGACAGATTCTGTCAATACAAAAGGAGCTATGAACAAAAATGTATTGCACCAGCGCTGGCCTCCTCTCTCGCCGCTTTTTCACTTTGCTGAGAACGTTCGATTAATTTTTGTAGCAGTTTTGCCTCGGCAGGAGATAATGGCTTTTTAGAGTTCGAGTTAGCAGCAGACCGCGTTGTAGACGCAGAGCTATTGGAAGGAGCTGCCTTTGAATTGCTATTTCCCTTGTCTTTTTTTTTCTTGGTGGTGGTGGCGGCGGCGGCAGTGGATTTTGTAGTGGAGGAGCTCCTAGTGTTTGCCATTTGGAAGTTACAAAGAATGAGGTTAAGATATGAACTGAAGAACAAACGCCACGTCAAATACTCTTTTTCTCATCCTCAATTCTTTTCTCACGATTTTAAAACTTGTGAATAATTGATAAATTACTACCTAGCGATCTTGAACAAAGTAGTTATTCTTTTGCCATCCATTTCTATCTAAAAGCCACTTAGTAGCTGACCGATCATAGAAACCAGAGAAGCACGCTTCCCTTGATAGTGAAGATTATAGTGGCTTAATTGAATAGACGGAAAAAGCGTAAAATCACCATTGTTAGCCTGAACCGAAACACCCAGTTCATGATAAACAGCATCTCCTCCTTGACAATCAGACGCTACCAGGACCCCACAAATATCCCAGTCTTTCCAATCATGATGCATTGTAGTCGCAACATTTAGATTTACGACAAGACTTCTGAAAGGAGCCATTGGAGAAATTCATTGTCTGGAAGATCGTCAATGTATTTTTGTAGTTTGGCAGCCTTTTCAGGAAGGTATCGCTCCATCTGAGGCCATGAGCAATCAATGAGTCAGTGAAAAATCAAATAGAAAGCAGGAAAGTAGGTACCATGTTTTTAACCCAGTCGAAAACGTCTTGAAATAAACATTGAAGCAGATTATAACTTTCATTGTTATCAATTAATTCCTTGGATGCCCGTGGAATATATGAATGACTGTTAGGCAATCTCTTGGCTCCAACTCGTCGAAGCTCAGATGGTTGTACATCATTAGGCGCTTCTCCTCCCTGACGCTTCAAAGATTAGTTTGTAGAACAAGTCAAATTAGCAAGAGAAAGTACAGACCTGGGTTGAAAAACGATTATAGAAGGTGAAATGCAGGCAGTCAAATAGATGACGAAAGCCTTCTTCTGAAGTGTCCATGTCTTTGAGGTGATTAGGCCAAATAATCTGAAGATTTGATATCAAGTTTTTTCGCAAGTTATCTAGCATTGTGGGAATAAGAAGAAGAAGTAGATTTCCATGTTTGTCGTTGATCCTCAAGACTCTACTAAATAAAGATTCAGAAATCAGATTTGGGGAGGAAAAAACATCACGAACTTGCCCAATATTGAAGGATTTATACGAATAAACCCATTCTCGGATTCTCTTTTCCCAGTTTTAAGGAGATTTTTAACCTATACTCAGGTAAAAATTAAAATTTTGTCGGAGAAACATAGGATAGAGCTTACCAACGCCTCAAACTCTTGTAAGCTCTGCACCATCGGAGCCTCTTCTACTTTTCTTCGCTCCTGGTCTGTGAATTCAACTATCTCTTGGCGGCTACCCTTAGGAGCAATAAATCTGATATTCTCTCTGAGTTCAGGGTCAAAATTGGTGTCGATGGTGTACAATTCAGGGAGGAGGAGTCCTGAACCAGCATTGATTTTCTCCCAAAACCTTGATTTCAACTGGAGTGGTATTTCAACAGATGAGTCAGAATCATAATCCGTGCACGGAGAAGGTGGAGGTGAGTTTCCATTCAAAGGAATCCTAGAAGGCCCAGAAAGCAAAGTTCTATTGAGAACATGGATGGGAAATGATTCTTCAAGTTTGTTGTCGACAAGCGGTGTTAGACACGCTGCCCAGATCTCAAAATCTCTTTCTGAAGAAAAAGAACTAATCAAAGATCAGAGGGATTAGACTAGTAAAACAGGACTCGACGTACAGTTTCTCAAGGTCCTTAAAAAGGCAGTACTTGCTTCAAGGTTAGAGAAAAGAATCCTTTGCGGAAGGTTGTAGAATTCTACAAGGGAAGGGCTAAATAGAGAGGCTGAGGATAAAGGCCACCTTTTCCGCAGGACATCAACTCCTGGAATAACATTCTCTATTACAAGCTTTCCTAGGGGATGATCTAGAATCAATGAGAATGATTTTGTTGTCAAGGGTCTCAGAAAGAAAGACAAACTTGGATTCGGACGAAGAAGAATAGCACAAATGGAATCAATGTTAGTTTCGGAAGACCGAAACATTGCTGTTTTTTCTTCAGCTACTGCTATGAGTAACAGAAAATAGATGGAACCTATCCACTATAAGCAGCAGACATCGACTTCCACAAAGATTAAACTTACCAGCCTCTGCAAGCTTCGCAAAAGTTGTTCCCCCCTTCTCCAATTCATATAGTGACTGGAACTTGAAGAAGATACGTTCAAAAATTTATCCACGACATCACTAGGTCTAAAGGATGGATTCATAGCGAGGATGCTTTTACAATTGATTAGAATTTTTTGATGGCTGAAAAAGAGTTTGACAGACCTCTTGAATTTGGCTTCAAATTGAATCAAGTTAATCATGGATATAAAGTTGATTCCATACCCGAGACTTTCTGAACGGCTACACCTTTCAGCCAGACAGGCAAGGGAGTCATTGTGAAATGTAACTTCTTGGGCAGCCCAGCCTTGACCCTTGATAAATGTATCGAACACATAAACCAATGGGCCAGATATGACCTTATTGACGTTTTCGGCGGTGATTATACGAGCGAAACTAGTCGCCGTTTGCTGGAGAGAGACCGCTGGAAGATGTAGATGTGCCCATGACCCAAGTCTTTTCGTGGTTCTTAAGTACACGTCCACCACGTTGTGCAGAGGGTTCCTTTGATTTTGGAGGGGGAAGGCGGATTGTCAGGGAAGTAGAAGCCAGCGGAGTAACGGTGCTACTATTCCAGTCTGAAGAATCCAGTTCTGAGTTGGAGGAACCTTTGTCTGGCCCTTAGCGGATTATAATGATCAGAAATATAAAAATACGCACTTGAAGGGCTTTCACTTGACGAGCTTATATGGGATCCCATGTAAACCTGTTCTCCAGGTAATGACTTCATCTTCAAAACAGGTATTCGAATTTTCAAGGTACTCGTGGCCACCAGTGGACGAGATGTATTCGGGGCCACTCCAAGACGACAAATTTTGCTAGAACCTTAGTAGTGCAAAATGTTACTTTCATTGGATAGTGGAAAGATAAACGGACTTACATGGATCTAGACCTGACCGATTGCATTCGCATTCGTGTTCTTGTCCTTGCTGGAAATCAAGCCCTTCATTTCGATCAACACCGCCAACGTCTAATTGTAAAATGTTGGTTTCATTGGATAGTGGAAAGATGAATGGACTTACATGAATCTGGACCTGACCGATTGCATTTGCACTTGCATTCACATTCGCATTCGTGTTGGAAGTTGCATTCACAAGATTCGCATTCGTGTTCACATTCGCGTTCGAATTCGCATTCGTTTTCATATTCGCGTTCGAATTCGCATTCGCGTTCGAATTCGCATTCGTGTTCGAATTTGCATTCGTGTTCGAATTTGCATTCGTGTTCGAATTTGCATTCGCGTTCGAATTCGCATTTGCGTTCGAATTCGCATTCACGTTCGCATTCGCGTTCGCATTCTTGTCCTTGCAGGAAATTGGTAGGTTGTTCATTTTGATCAACAACACCAACGTCTAAAGGTGAAGATTGAGTTTTGCCTTCGGTCTATCACCGAAGTTACATACCCCTCGTATATGAATCCCCCTCTGTACAATTTGTAGTCAGTATCTCTTGCTGGGTGAGTCCCTGGAGTTGTCATCCAGTCCAGTTAATAAGACTTCCCGGTTTACTTGAGACATAGACCCATCAAGGACTGTGCAGCCACCATCCTTTGAGTTGGGTGACCCTGTGGATACTCTGGTGTAGTTGGAGAGTGAACTAGAGAGCGAGTTGGAGAGGGAGTGCACGACATGTGGGTTGGGGACATTAGGTTGATTCTGGTAGTAGTACGTGGCCAACTGTAGAACTTCGAGCTCCTCCCGGGTAACAAAGAGTTGAATAGAGGAATTATCTGCATCCATTGCAAAGTCGTCCTAGTAATCAGACAATTCCTGGCGAATTTGGGTAGGGAACACGTATGTGTAGTAGGGATAATTCATGCTGCAGCCTTGACTGTCCTTTTCCCACGGCTCTTCGTTCACAATTCATACACATACCCCTCGTCAGACGTTCCGCACCATGCATTAAGAGGAGTTATGCATTACGAGAGGGTAGATTTCTGTGTAAATTTGGGCGCGTTGGTTGGCCAGATAATGGGTTACGCACCCATATGATTTATGAGAGGTTTGACTTTGAATTCATCGCATCGTAAACCTGTGGTCAAGTAAACCCACAATACTTCATTCCTTTAGCTTTATTAAAACTACACCAGCTTACTTATCAGATTACAGGCAAAAATTGACCATGAGATATTGATGAAGGGAGTCCAAAATAGGCCAATCAAAATGATATCCAGAATGTAAAAGGCCCCCATGGTTTACTGCGTACAAGAGTTTGAGGTCCAAGATAACTTGGATGGATTCTTCGTTTGTCTGATGGGTGGTTGCTGGAGTCTTTGCATTGAGGGAGGACCGAAGACTCAAATGAAAAGCCGGTTTTGTGAAATGGTAGAGATCCAGGGATGACTTATGAGGCAGGTGAAATACGGTAGGGAAGTGCGGTTTGCACACATATCGAGGAGCTTTTCGACGTTCCCTTGAAAGAGCGTTGCTATCGTCATCGTGATTGGTGTTTTAAAGAACGAGGCTGCAAGTAGTTGAAGTTAGGGATACAGATGGGGCAGCGCAGAAAAAATTGAGAGGACATACCAAAGTGCAACGTCATTGCATGCACTGCTGCATCACTTGCCAAAAAAGTATGAAATAGAACAGAGTGCCATCAACGTATCATGTAGCTGCATTATAGCTACGTTTCGTGCATCGTCATTGACTGATTTCCTGCGATGGCGTCGATCATGATGGCAGTGCGATACTTGATGGAAAACTCCAGCGTGTTGTGAGATGAGTTCCAGTGTGTCGAAACATCCTGTGGCATCGTTCACTGATTGAGTTCCAAGCTCTTGTTTTCGAGACGAGACACTGTCGCAGGACCTATGCAAGATTATAAGACTTTAAGTCAATTCAAATCCACGGCCATATACGCACTAGACAGCGACGAGGATTTTTTTGATACAGATCCAGCTGCATTCTATGTAAAGTAAAGTATATGTCAGAATAATTGTCGCATAGATAACTTGCAGCTTACTTTGTTTCCTGGGTCATCATCGTTGCCTCTATAGCGGAAGGTTTTTTTGGGGGAAAGGTCATCCTCAACGATCTCTAGCCATAAAAGGAGTAAATGAACAAATCGTACATGAGAAGATCCTGTTGCTGGGGTCGAAGCAGCGTTTGTTGTATGAGGAGCAGCTAAATCATCCAGGACAAAATTCCTGTGGAAGAACATTGCCGTCGTCATCGTGATCGATGCGTCGAGGAGAGAGGCTGCGAGAGATTGAGGTTAGGGATGCGGAAGGGGCAGCGCAGAAAGGACATACCAAGGCGCAACACCTTTGCATGTGTTGCTGCTACATCACTTGCCGTTGCAGAAGCCAAGTTGAGAGTCAAAGAGATAGAGAGGGTAAAAAAATGCATCAGCGATTCCATGAGAGGGCACAAAATATAACGCACACAGATGTGGAATGTTGGGTGCAAGAACAGAGGTCTACAAACTGTGTGGATATCAGCAGCGTCACGTTCCCAGCAAAGAGAAGAACAATATACCCAGTGCCCCTGCAGTGCATTCGATGCACTATGCTCAAAGATTCAAGTTCCAACAGGATAGAAGACGCTGGTGCGGGGTTGCAGTATAGCGGCGTATCCCATCTGTGTCGCCGTCATCATGTAGGTCATAGCCGAAGCAGGCGAAAGCCGAAGCAGGCGAAAGCCGAAGCAGGCGAATAGCGACCCACGGATGTTGAGGAACCGAGCAGGAGGTCTGGTGGCAGGGAGTGAGCATTGCTACAGAGACACGGCAGAAACAGGACGATCCACTGAGCCTGGTTCACGGAGTAAACGGCTGTAAATATTGGACATGATAGCATTAGAGCTTACTTTCGAGGGGTGCCATAGCGCCATTTCTCTTTCTCTCGAGACGTTAACTTTTGGGCCACACAGATAGTGAATCAAAAATGTCGAGTCAAGAGAAAGGTATGTACTTGCCTTGTTAGTAGTCAATGCTGTGCGTTCGCGTGAAGCCACACTCTGGTTCGTTCTCTTATCTTACTTGGCTAGTGTAAGCCAGTGCTATTTGCATGGCAGGGACGAGTCCTAATTGTGCAAGTAAGGTGGTTGACAAACCGGAGTAGAGATAAATGATATAGTTGATAATATTTTCGTACATACTTACATAGATGCCTATAAAGTAAGATAGATGATATTCAGTGTTCATACCGTCGTGTAACAACACCAGAAACCACACGCTCGACAGTATGCATGAGGAAAAGATCCTCGCAGATGCCTGCAGTTGCGAATAGGTGCTGTGGGAGGGCCAAAACACAGTCAGGGGATTGCGAATGCAACTAGGAGGTCATTGGATCTTGGCAATGCAGGTGTGGGCATAGTGATCGCGCCTTGCAGTAGGAAAGGACAAGAAAGCGAGGTTGTGGGACTCGTTGCGTCCCAGAATGCGTCGTGGTCCCAGCAGGTGCGAATGGCACAACACCGTCGCGGTAAATAACGCGGTTTGCTTGATGTAACTTAGCAGAGGACGTGGGCAATGCCGCTGCACAAAATGACGAGGGGAGGAGACGTTCCCGGCCATCGTCATCCTCAACCCGGCTTCCGGCGTTTGGAAGGGGAGGCCGCAGGAGGTCCAGGCGCAGGCGGTGGCTGTTACTGGTGCCATGATCACGAGTGCAGCCATGGAAGTCGCAGGGCACTGGCCGGGGCCGTCAACAACGACAGGGCTGCCCGGTCGAAGGGGGGGGATGGTCGGTAGTGGGCTCCCTGCACCGTGATGGCATGCGAGAAATGGCGCGCGAGTTACTTGCTGCTTGTTGCTGCCATTGTAGCAATACAGTCTGCAGTCCTGTTAATGATGGTGTGGGTGTACTCGAGTAGATAGTAAATACCCACTGCTGTAGACTTTCTGACCGACTGTTCCTTACCCGCTCCCAATTCCTTGCCCCCTACGCCAGATGTGGCATGAAAAACGGTGCTGCTTGGTGTTGATGTGAATATCTTCTTGGTACTTGCCAGCCGTTCGCTCAACCGAAGCAGAACAAAGGGTAGTTGACGGAGGAGGAGTGAGATCAACCAGAGGTCCAGAGCCGGCGAGGTCGGAAAGAAGTTGCGACGCTTATGTAATCCCATCACGGGAGTTACCGGCATCTTAAACGTTCCCCTCGCCAAAATTTGGCCTGGTCTGGAGATTATGTAAACGAGTCCTCCTTCGTCGGACTCGTAATCTTATCTCTCTTCCCTCCAGAAAGCTGTGCCTTCCATAAATTTCCAATCCTGAATTGCTGGTATATTTCCTGCTTTCACCGTGTCCACGGACCGCGTCTCCTCGTCGCGGCCGTTGTTAAGACTTACCCCAAACCCATTGTCCTTGTTCTCGGGGTCGTCGCACGTTCATCAAGCATATAGGTTCACTCTCCAGTGATTGGATTCAGATTTCTATAATGCGTGGTATGTTGTGTCAGTCTATTAAACCCTGTTAACTCAACCGTTTTCATGTAGTTCCCCTTGAAATCTTGAATGCTATCATCAAGTTCTACGTAAACCAGGATCCATCCCGCGCTGATATTTATTCTCTTCGTCTCCTGAACTCGATAATGCTCAGCGTCGTAAAACTTGATCTGGCATTTGAAATTGAAACCGAGGATGACCTGAATCGCCTCCACAGTGCTGTCACGGAATACGGCCACATCATCACGAGAAAATTCGGGGTTACATTTGGTAATCTACAAATCATCGAAACTGGAATTCCCCACCAAAAAGAGGATCGGAGGAAACTCAAAGACATATTTCGGTTGCTGAACCTTCAGCAATTGAATATTCGCTGTGACCGCGATTCTCGTTCTGACTGCACCTTTATGTCGGTTCTCGCGAATTGGGCCCCATTACTCCAGAAGCTTCGTGTACTGAGAATCACGTATTGGTGGTGGATCCAGCAGGTAAGGTGCAAAAATACTCAAGTTTTATGTGTTCTTACTCTTCTTTTTTGTTGGTTCTCCTAGTTCAAAAAGTCTGGTATAAATAATCCTTGGATTGGTCCCCGATGGATGGAGTGTATACAAGAATTTCCAAATCTACATGTGGTTTCAATTGAAACGCCGCTGGTGCTTGTTCCCGATGATGAGGCTGCAGAGTTAAATTGGGTGAAAAGTTGGAGTGGCCCCCTTCAAAAACTGGAGCGTGTCTACCTTATGCACAGTTTCGATGAGGAAGCTGATGTTGTGATCCTTTTGTCCTGGGTATCAAAAGAATTTACATGCGGGCGGCTGGTGGGGGTTGGACTACCGATGACTGGGCCTTGACTGGATATTCAACACCTAATGCAAACGCTTTCGCAAAAATTGATGCTGATCCTTTGCAATGAAAGCATGGGTAAACAAGTACGCGTCCAGAACATAGAATTAGCTAGTCTTAAATAACTTTATATCTTGCCATGTTGCGTCAGAAAGTGACATCGAAAGCCCTTGCGTGAGACGTGCCACTCTGCATCCATTAATTTGTACTTGCAAAGGCCATTCTTAAGGTCCGAGGTATGGTATTCGATTGCCTTTCTGTACTTAAGTTGGGTACGGGTTTTGGTGGGTAGGGGTAGGAGTATAAAAACCCACGCAGGTCTGGTTCATGGGTCAATAGTAAATATGCATTCTACATTCCTAAATAGCATCCCAATCATCGAGGTAGTTCCTCCTCATCGCCCTCTACGTCAGGGAGAACAGCCATGGCTTTGACATCCTTGCCCTTAACATACGAAGGCTCCAGACTCCAAGACGCTAATGCGTGCATGTTCAACCAAAAGCCGACTACAGACTGCGGACAATAGAAGACGTCGCTGGCTAAACGTTTGCTCAATGTCAACTGATGTTGCTAAAATAAGTATAGTGAGTACAATGTAATATCGATTGTGAAAACAAAAGACAGGTATACGTACCAGGGATGGATAGATAGTCAAGCGCCATGCAGCGAAGGCAGAGGAATACATGTTTACGCTTGTACCGCCAAAGCAAAGCATTGTCGATGTGTTCGGGTTCGGTGCTTGAGTACTTCTCGAGCTCAACTTGCAATGCCGGAGTTTCTAGGGGTTGGAGCACCGGAAGGTTGTCGAGATGTTTTTTGATGAGCCTGTGGCCTTTGGCTGAAAATAAAACCCATAAGATTTGAGACAGTGGCGTTAGAACAAGAAAAATACCTTTGCACTGGCAGAAAGTTAGGCAGGAATGTTCGGATGCTAGAAGATGCATTAGCAACCAACGTGAATGAAAAACTTGAACACACCAAAGAGTTTTACCAAACTGGAGTTCGGACTTGGTGATTTCCCCCCTCAAGCGTTGACCCTATCGAGCAGCCGACAAGCGTGATTCGTGCCCTTGTGAGGGTGGCTAATCCGGCATCGATATTCATCGATGGCAGTGTGGGATGTGTGAGGTCATCGATGCCAGCTGAAATGTCATCGAATGGCTAATCGTGAAGGGTTGGGTGGATAAGCATTCAAACAAACAAAAACTCTAAACGCACCTAAAAGTCAAGCCAAATTGCGATTCAGGCTTGGTCATGATCTGCATCCCAAGCGTCGTGTATCCATGAATCCGACTACAAGCACGAGTCACACATTTGAAGGTCCGTATGCGGGCTACATCCTTTGTTGAGGGCAGATTTTGGGAGCTTGATGTAACCGATAACAGCTTGAGTCTTCTCCAGTGGCCACAGCATGTGGAGACGCTAGAACAGATGTAATGAACGTGAAGAAGAGCGTGAAATAAGACCCACCTGCGCCAAGTCATCTACTTCTACTACACCTCTCGCAAGCCTTGCGCATTCGTTTGTCTTGTTAATCAGGCGGCAAGCAGGTCACTCGGCATACTCGCGTGTCCTCCTTCGACGCCTTCATCGAGCACTATTGACGGTGTTAACTGAGATCAGGAAGGGGAGAAATGGCAAGTAGTGTGGAGGTTGTGATTGGAGATGACGCGGCCATGGCACAGGAGGCCTGCAAGGACAAAGGGTCCATCCAAGAAAGAGTTTTGAGGGGCCAAAGATATGAGCGAAATGCGTCTGCGCCCCAGAGGAAAGGCAGCACTGAGCAGCGGTTGGGCTAGGGAGAAACAAAGCGGGTAAAGAAGAGGGTTACATAAGGAAGAGTGAAATAACATACCGGCCTGTGAGGGACAGAAGCACGACACGATTGGAAACGACGAGGGTCAATGAAAGGAGCAAGAGTAGATGACTCATTGGACGATGTGAAGAGCAATTCAGACGTTGGTTTTGAGGTACCGAAGACTGCGGAGACCTAAAAATAGAAACCGATGTTTGCCGGCTCGTTGAGCATTACACTTGACCGATTTTTGACCAGTCCAGATCAATAATAGAATAGGACTCGTAACAGTGTTGCATGCTTAAAGATCTGAAAAAAAATAAGGAGATGGTTTACAATTTAAGTAAAGGAGTACTCACCTTCAAGACGTCACGCAGCTGCCCAGGGACCCTTCAATCCTCCTCACTCAGCTCATACTGCCTTAGTTTCATCTCCCGATCGCCCATAATCGTGTTCAAGTTGAGGGCCATGGGATGCTCAACAGCGAAGTCAAGCATGTTGAATGTCGAGTTCCAATGGGTGTGGACATCTCGGGGCATCATTCGGGCAGCAACCTCAGGGTCTTCGAGTATCAAGAACCGTCATGGAAGGATTATTGTTGTTGAGTTTTTGATAGTGAATGTGGCCTTGCAAAGCTGGTGAAAAAGAAATAGCTGAGTCATTGTATAGTTCGATCATCATACCCATGAAATCCTATACTAATAGCATGGCTAACCGTGTCATACGTCGAATTCCAATGAGTCGTCGCATCCCGTGGCGTGAATCATCAGCTTCAACTCTTCAAGACACAACTTCCATGCAGGGAGAAGGAGGGTAGTTAAGCTGGCAAGGGCGAAGGCCAGCCGCCAGATTGCAAAGCTATGCTTTTGTTAGCAAGCTTAAGGTGTGTAGTTGGGTATTCTCGCATACCTCGACAAGGACATGGCTGACAGGACAAATGTTCGTGTTCAGGACTAGCCATTCCACGTCGGTCATCTTATTCAAGGCTTCTTTGATCCATTCTTCACGTTCATCGGGGTCGTCGTTAGGTTCGTTGTCTTCCTCGTTTTACTACGAATTTCTCTTTGTCAGTCCTACTTTGTCCAATTTGACGAGAAACTAACCGACAAACGGTTGATCAAGTCTGCCAATTAGCAGGGGAATGCGTTAACTTGAAACGTTGCAGATCTCCCTTGGATCTCCCCTCATTCAGGGTTAAAGCGGCGGAGATTACGGACAACAACATCTAAGAAGAGAACGTGATTTGTGTCAGGCCAGGACATGGAGCAGATGTGGTTGCCGTTTGAGGGGTATAAAGATGGGCTGTTTCAAAATTTGAATTAATCGTTGAGGGGTACAGAGCAATAACGAATCGCCAAATCCCGTAGTCTAATTGCATTGACTGCCACAAATTCCAGTTGATTCCACTAGTTTCCTGGTAACCCAGTAGAGAAAATTTCTGGAATATTCAGATGAATGGGCTATTCAAAGTCAAAAAGAAAAAAAACTCACCTAGGTCAGGTCAATCACCTCCACTTGTCGCTCCTTGGATTGCTCCTGATGATAGAAAAAGCGCAAAATTGAGATGGGAAGGGGGATTTTCTGAGGGTTTTCGGCATGGGTGGCCCATCTTGGCCCTGCAACAGTGAACACCAGAAATACAGTGCGATGCCTGGGGTGTTTCAGCCTGTAATCCGGGTCAACGTATTCTTCCCATGACGGCGGCCGATCTTTCAACCCAGCAGTCTTCCAATAAATTCTCCGACCAGCTTTCATAATGTAAAGATCCCCTACATTTCCGAGCAACACTGGTGGAAGGAGATGTAGCGAGTAGTAAACGTGGTAGTCTTGATTTTTTTTGGTCATGGCGGGGAGTGGGTATACAACTGAGGGAACGAAAATTCCAGTGGTCGAAATTTGACTGGAGTTTCCAAGATAGACGATAGCATTGTCATCATCATATAGGTTAGGTGGGTTTGGTAGAGAAGGAACAAAGGGATGTTAGCCCGAAGCTTTGCTCAGTCATGGCTACCAATTTCCCACGGCTCTCAACACGCGTATAATGAAAATTAAATGAGATAGCCATACTTCATTGGGAAAATTATGGCTAGCTTGGAGAAAATTTAAGAATTATCTCGGCCAAAGTACAACATATAAAATCATATTGACGGGTAAACACAAGATACGGTGTAAAATATAATGTACAAAAAAAAAACGATGGCCCAACATCCCGTCTAGTCACAATCCGACATACGCAGCATATTCCAATGAGGTGGGGCGAACAGCATAGGGAGTACACGGTCCTGCCCCGCGGCCAGCAACAGAACGCAGAAGAAACTGAATGACATTACAGGAGAGAATGTTTAAATTTTGAAATTTGACATAGTAGAACAAAGCTGGACCCACCAAATATCGTTGACATGAATCGTATGAAGGCACAGACGCCGAACTCAGGGCTTTTGGTCAAATTGGTCTCTAGCTTGTGCCTCCTCCTTTAGAAGCCTGGCCCTCTTGGAGAATGCGGTGTCATTTTGCTCTCCAGGCCGCTTCCTCTGAGCTCCGAGTCTGACAGCTGCCTCCCGCTGCAAAGATTCCAGCGAATTGTTGTGGGATGCGAGTTTTTCAAGAACAAGACCTAAGAGTTC
This sequence comes from Galerina sulciceps, assembly GCA_023014345.1. Taxonomy (NCBI): domain Eukaryota; kingdom Fungi; phylum Basidiomycota; class Agaricomycetes; order Agaricales; family Galerinaceae; genus Galerina; species Galerina sulciceps. The sequence continues at coordinate 1,229,177 of JAEDXJ010000026.1, forward strand.
TTTGTACGGTATGATCATCGCCGTCGAGCCTAGATCCAGTTCGGTGAACGCATTGGGGGGCTTGGCACCAAATAAATGGCTGTAAGATATCTCAATCTTGTCGATTTCCGAGACCGGTTTCACCCCGTTAGCGATTATCTACAGAGGGGTATCAGCACTGGAAATGATGAAACCAACATCAATGTCCTACTTCGTGATCTCCACCCTGGAGACCATGTAAATACATACTTGAGACGGTGGTCCACTTGGATTGTCACTAGTCACCCATGCATATGTGACAGGGTATCGGGGTTGATAGTTTGGGTGTGGTTGACTGACTGCGTTTTGCAGCGTATCCCTGACGACCCATGACTTATTGGTGACGGCGTCCGATATCCTCCACAGAGCTACATCTAAGTTGCGAAGGAATCGTTTATCAAAAAAGAATGGGGGATGTTCCCGGGTGCCATTTACCGCTGTAGATTGTGTGCCTAAATCAATATTTATGGCGACGACGGTTTTGACAACACCTCCTGAATCTGCCAGCCATTGGACGGCGTCTTTTGCTAAGTCGGTACGAGATTCGCTTACGGCTACCTCGAAAAGGAGGGCAGGATAGATTGATGTGCTTCCCTCCAACATCAGGCTTTCATCGGATTCCTTACGTGCGCCGCTATCCAAGGTGAACGTTGTGGAGCCGTGTTGGTTGAACCTAGGCATCCCTTCCATTGTGGGGGGGACATTAAAGGATATGCCTTTCATGAATCCTTTTTGACTCAACAAACTGAGGGAGGGCCTGTTATCTCGTGCACCATGCCAGGTGCCTTGCGAACTCTAAAGGTACCCCCCGTAAAATCCAGTCTAATAAATATTTGGATTCTCAATTGAAGAACATAAATTCACATATAATACGGTATACTCACCTTAGTTTGGAATACCGGGGGATCAAACCGGCCTGGCCAGCTTTTTCGATGTTGGACATCAATTCTTCCGAGACACCAGGTACTGAGATTTCAAGTTTGTTCTCGGTTTCCAGACTTTTTATTTTGTTGATAATGTAGCCCAGAGTAACACTGGGAGCACTAGGAGGATAGACGACAGCGTGTGCCTCAGTAGTAGGTGGTTGCGATACCGATAGGGAGATCGAGGGCGGTGGTGTTTGTTTCATGATATTAGACGTGGAGGAAGACCTAGCCACAGCTTGTGACCCTTGAGAGACATGGAAGACCGTTGGGGAGAGCAGCGTCCGAGTGTTGCGACGGGAGGAGCTTTCGTATCCCGTTTTGATCATGGTGGTTTGGAAGAGGAGGCGTCCAGACAAACATGGAAACACTGCATTTGAAAGGTGGCTCAGAGTGATGGCTGTTGTCTAATTTTAAGGCGTTCCCTTGAATAAATCTCTCCTTGAACTTTTCATCGGCCTAGAAAAAATTATGGTCACTAGCCTGATATTTAAAGGAATTAGCACTGTTAAGTTGAGCCAGATGAGGACATACCTTGGTTGGAAACATGTTTTCTTGCTTTATTATCTCGTGGTCGCGTCTCTCCTCGGAAATAGTGGCTGTTCGCTGCATAGCCTTCTCAGGCTTAAAATAGTCACACCAGATTTAGACGCATGGGAAGTTCACAGTCATAGCTGCGTGGAGGTTGACCCACCGCTCCTGGTGAACATGAACCAGGAGGCCAGTTCTCCTGCCCATCTTTCTGAGCATTCATTCCGCCCCTCACAGTACTCTCTGCCCTGCTCATTGCCAACTGTGTCATCGCCGTTTTCTATACGGACTCCAATTACGGGAACCAGGGGTAGTAATATAGTAAGGTTGTTTCTCCCGGCAAGCTATTTATTCAAGTGCTAAAGTTCGGCCTGATATGTATAGAATGCACATCTAAGTCCTACACCCCTACGCCCTCAGCGAGCCATAAACGGAGAAGTCACAGTGGCTTCTTCCAAGAATCATCGCATGGCCCTATGGCCCAGGCCAAAACGGGTGAGCTGCCGCTCCTTTTTATATAAAAGTTTATTTATATAATTTAATCCAGCAAAATGACGACGTGTGGACAGGGGTTCTTGTTGAATCCTCGTTTCAAACTGGACAGGGGCTGAAGTTCAGACTAGAGAAGCGACTCCGAGCTACAACTCCAGTAGTACAAAGAGAGTGCCTCTGGGCCCCAGTCAAATTGTGAATGTCTGTTCCTGATTTTTTACTGTACTGTCATATCATTGACCAATTTATCTAGTCACCTGGGAACACTGATTCTGGGGAATTCCACTCCACATTACCCAAACTTAGGGCACAATCAAAATATGCAAAATTTCTAGAAAAAATCCAAAGACCTTCCAAAGATCTTTTAATCACCGTCAGATGAAAACCTCACATACATGTTGTATCAGGAGGCGGTGTAGGATGATGAAGCGTATAGAGGTTTGACAAAAGAGCTGAGAGTACTTTCTCACCACATGCGAAGCTGCTAAAGACGTTGCAGAAAGTTCTAGAACGTGGTGTGTGAAAGAAGATGATGGATGTTTGATGGACATTATGAAGGGATAAACTTAGTATGACATGGCGTATCATATTGCTGTGCGTGATTTCCCCAGTTATGATATATTTTTGGTGATAATCTATGCAAAGTTGTAGACTTTTGATAGTAAATCATTATCGTCAAACATTTCCTTAATCAGTCCTGCTCGGAACGTTTACCAATCCTCCTGATATTGCATCGCTCAACTGTACATCTTAATTACAGATAACAATGCCTTTTGAAGAACTCCTACCTACTGAATGTCCTGTTTGCCACAGTGTTTTTCGCACTGTCCAGGGAGTGAATTCTCATCTTAAGAGCGCACAGTTATGTCGACATTGGGGAAAAGGCAAAAATCGTGAAATTGCTGCGAACCTTTTTACCGGAGACGACGAGAATAATGATGATGAAGGTGGCAACAACGAAAACAGAAGTGAGGACAATGAGGACAATGAGGATGAATTCCAGATTCCACCTTCTCCTCGTGTCTCAGCAGAGCCTGCTGCGGTTTTTTCCAAGCTCGTTACTTATTGGGACAATGAAGATGGAGAGCCTTTCCATTTCGTTGAAGAGGACACCATCCTGGATATAGGTCAAGCAGGCCCAGGACCTTCATCAGTTCGTCATCAGCAGCAGCAGCGTCAGGGACCCCGTGTTCTAGATGAAGATGAAGATGAACGCATAACAATGGAGAATCTAGAGGCTGGGCGTGTTATTCGGATGGATCCTAAGCTTCATGTTCGATGGCGCCTGCTATTTAATGAAGATCCAGATTCCATATTACCTTCAAATCCAGGCGAAGAGCAAACAAACCCATATGCTCCATTTGCATCTGAAATGGATTGGCGGATTGCAAGATGGATGGTCAAGGATGGCATTGGGCATAGCTCCTTTAACAGATTATTGGAAATTCCTGGAGTACGTTTACTTTTCGACAATTGATAGTGTCTTAACTTGCATGATGTTGTTTAGCTGAAAGAAAAACTGGGACTATCCTTTCACAATACTCGAGGTCTTCATCAAATTATCGACAATGATATTTCAGAGCGTGCAGGAGAATGGAAAACAGAACATCTTATATTCAAGGATATGCCAGACACAACGCATACCATTCGCTACAGGGATCCAATAGAAGCGATTCGAAGTATTTGGAAGGATCCAGCACTATCACCACATCTTGTATATCGTCCAAAGAAAGTCTTTTCAAACCGTAACAGAGATAATCGCATCTATACAGAACTATGGACAGGACAATGGTGGCATGCCGTACAGGTAACTTTCAGCTCAACGCTCTCAAGTTATTCTTTATTTTTTGCTAAGACATCTCCAAAGAGTAAACTTCCAACTGGCGCAACTGTTGCACCAATTATTATTGCTACCGACAAAACCCAGCTCACACATTTCTCTGGTGGAAAAAGTGCCTATCCTGTCTACTTGACCATAGGAAATATTCCCAAAAGCCTTCGTCGAAAGCCTACCAAAAATGCCTGTATTCTCATTGCTTATCTTCCTGTTGAATCTGCAAAACTGAAGGGCTCTGGCCTGTCAGAAGATAACGTCAAGATTAGAAATCATAGGCTTTTCCATGAAGCAATGCGTCTTGTCCTCTCACCACTAATTCAAGCTGGAAAAGATGGAGTAGAAATGACCAGTGGCAATGGAGAAGTACGCAATGTTCATCCTATTTTGGCTTGCTATGCTGCCGATTATCCAGAACAATGCATTGTGGCATCTACAAAGTATGGCACCTGCCCCAAATGCCGAACACCAGCAAAGAATCTTGGTGATGCCAAACCTGGAGAGCCGCGGACACAACAATGGACTTTGGGAGTCATCAACGACGCAAAGACAGAAGCAACCAGGAATAGTCATTTTTATAATCGCTGTATGGCTCAGGATGTATCCGGAAGCGTTTACGATCCATTTTGGAAGGACTTTCCTCTATGCGATATTCACAAGACAATCACACCAGACGTCCTTCATCAACTCTACCAAGGAGTGCTCAAACATGTCATTGGATGGTGCCAACAGGTCTTGCCAAGTGAAAAAGAGCTAGATCTTCGTTTGCGTACTCTTCCTCCAGCTTATGGTGTTCGCCACTTCAATAACGGCTGGTCGGCACTCAGTCAAATCTCAGGGCCTGAGCGAAAGCATATGGCACGAGTTCTTCTTGGATGTTTGGTTGGAAAAATCCCCAAGGCAGGAATCATGGCAATTAAGGCTGTGTTGGATTTTATTGCCCTTGCTCAGTATCGTGCTCATGACAGCTTCACTCTTGGATACCTCCAGGACGCTCTTGATGAATTTCACAAAAACAAAGATTACTTTGTTCGAATGAACATTCGTAAACATCTGAATATTCCAAAGTTTCATTCACTCCACCATTATATCGAATCCATCAAGCTTTACGGAACTACAGACAACTACAACACCGAAGCTTTTGAGCGCTTTCACATAGATTTTGCAAAAGAAGGCTGGCGAGCATCGAACAAAAGGGATGAATTTCCACAGATGGTTACTTGGCTTTCACGGCAGGAAAAAGTATCTGCATTCGATAACTACTTGGACTGGCTTGATGTCGAGTCTAAAAGCACGGAGCCTCCACCGACATTGCTCTCTAAAAAACCTCTAATCCATATTGCCAAATATCCACCATATCCTGGTCGTCCAATTTCAGCAATTGAGCAATCTCACAATGCTCCGCTGCTCTCCCAGCACCTCAAAGAATATTTAAATAAATTCCTTCCTCCTGGCCACCGCACTTCCAACAGCATTGCACAGTTATACAGTCTTCCATTTGAAAGATTGGATGTGTATACGCAATTTAAATTCCATCCTCACAGTCTCCAGGAAGAAGGTTATGATGTCCAAGAAAACGATACAGTCAAAGCTGTCCCACGTTCGATTAAAAACCCCAATGGAAGGATGGACACGGTTGTGGTCCTATATAAAGACACTGCAGAGTCAACAGGAGTTGAAGGCCAGTATTTTAATTGCTTTATATTTTGTGCACAGTTGATTTCTTGTAATAGGTGTTAGAATTGGGAGAGTTCGCGTAATTTTCAAGTTACCAACCCATTTTGACGCTGGATATGGCAAGCAGGCAATGCCCCAGCACTGGCCAACTGAACCTCTGGCTTACATAGAATGGTACAAAACACTCAAAAGCACTCCTGAGCAAGCATCGGGAATGTATGTTGTCAAGAAAACCAATCCCACAGAAAATGCAATCATCCCAGTTGTTTCTATACGGCAGAGTTGTATGCTTATTCCTCGGTTTGATTATGATGCCAGTGGAGATGAGCAGATTTGGAAGTCCACCTGGACATCAGACACTGTTTTGGATAAAGCGTCTACTTTTCTTCTAAATAACTGGCAGAGCCTTTATTCGTACCAAACACTTTACTAATTCAGACTTTTCAATTAATTAATCTTTTAAATATAAAAATTACTTTCAAGTGCACAATTAAGTCATCTAGGCCTTCCAGATACATCATATAATATTTCAAATTATCATTAGGGGCACCTATACCACCCAGAAATGTCCTGGGGGACCCAGGAGCTTCATGGGATGTCCTGGGGCACCCAGGACGCCATAGGATTCTAGTATAGTGCTGAGGTACAAACAAATTATGTCAGGGCAACTTAGGGCAACTTGAGACAAAAGTGTTTTTCCTGATGTCCCGCCAACGAGGTAAAGCCCAGGCCCCCGCCCCCCCCTCTGGACCGCCCGACGTTCCGCCAGCGCCGCCCACAGGGGGTAGGCCCTCATCAAAGCCGAAGTGGATGGCACCTGGGGTAGGAATGGGTCCTCCCAGGGTCGATCGACCCATCCCGAACACGGCTATTGCCCCCCGATCCCAGCCTAATAAGCCAGTGGTTACCTTCCAGAGGATGCAGGCCAGGCCTCCTCCTCCACTCAACATGAAGACCAAGCCGGGTCAGAAGAGGAGCTACTCCTCTATGGCGGCTTGGCCCTCATCTATCCCCTCCGCCCGCGCTCAGACGCCGGCACCACCCTCTCGCGCGGCTACTCCTGCTCCCAAGAAGCAGAAGAGGTCTGTGCCATCCTATACCGCTCGTGGTCCCAACCACAAGCAGGTACTATGCACGTGGTCAGACGGTCATCCCCCAGCGGGACTGGACTGCCACACCGTATACGAGGGTGTCAACCGCCTTCTTCAAGAGAAGAAGATGCGCGCCTCGTTCCGCGTCCTGTCCGTGAGCTTGGCTTACGACGGGATTGCTCTCCGGGCGACTGACGTTGCCAATGCGCAGGAGATAGCCTACATCCAGGGCTATCTCCTTCATCACTACCCCACCCAGGAGAATCTCTGGGTAGGGCTGCCGCAGTCAAAGTCCTTCATGAGGGCTATCGACGTGCCCTTGTACGACGGGGTTGACGAGGAAGGTCACCCCAAGCTGATCACTCCCCAGACCATCGAGGCAGCCATCCAGGCCAGCCCAGCGTGGTCCGACTTCATGTCCTTTACGGGACCTGCGCGCATCGTGAAGCAGTCCCCTGCGGCTGTCTTTGCAACTGCATATTTCGACATTTGGGACACCAGCACAGGGCGCAATTATGAGTCTTTGATTTATCAAAACTCATTCTTTATAAACCCAGGACTTAGGCCGAAAATTGATTCATTGATTCATTCATTCATTGATTCATCCATCAACACCGCGGTAAAAACCTTCCTATTAGAAACATTTGCCAATATCTCAGCCAGTTCTTGGCCAAATTTCTTCATCCTGCCACCCATAAATCCCATTTTTTGCTCTCTACACGATTATGTGATCAGGGGAACATGATGGCATCAACTCTGTGGGAAAATTGGCCTAAACATGTCAATTTAATCTTAAAAAGCACATAACTCAGCTGTTTCAAGTCAGATTCAGGTGATTCAACTTGTTCCCAGAGATATTATGTAATCACAATGCTCCTGGGAAATTTCCAAAACAGTCCAATATCATATATCATATCACCTCTGACTCTGACTTGGAGCAATTGGCCAAAATTGCATTGTTGGGCACATGTCACAGGGACAAACAAAGTGTTGCAAACATTGCCAAATATTCTAAAAATATCAATATTTAAATTCCCCAAGTTATTACATGTCCGAAACATATACAAACATGGTATTTCTTTTGAATTTATAAACCCAGGACTTAGGCCGAAAATTGATTCATTGATTCATTCATTCATTGATTCATCCATCAACACCGCGGTAAAAACCTTCCTATTAGAAACATTTGCCAATATCTCAGCCAGTTCTTGGCCAAATTTCTTCATCCTGCCACCCATAAATCTCATTTTTCGCCCCCTGCACGTCACGTGACAGGGTCATTTTGGGCTTAAAATGACCGTGTTTAAAATCCCTACAAAACGAGGATAATATTATGTGTTTTGGCCCAGAATTGAGCGTGCTATGCACTATTCTTTGTATTTTTATTATATTCTAAGTCGGACTCCTAGCAAAAAAGACTCATACATGCCATGCGCAGCAATGGCCCACTACGCCAAGTCTCACAGACTGGTGAAGTACAGACCATCTATGCGACACGATATCATCAATCATCGCGACATACTAGTACTCAGCCTCTTCGCTACCGAGGGAGCCGTCCATCTCATGAACATTTACTCAGACGATCAACACACCACTATCAATTATATTGAGAAGCATATTGAGAGCCTTCCCCCCTTTATTTACATGGGAGGGGATTTCAATTCACACTTGAGGGAGTGGGACCCGGATGCTCAAGGGCACCCGGGCCACGCCTCGTCCCTTCTTGACTCGGCGGCGGAGCTGGGCCTAGGGCTCGCATTATTTGTGAACCCGGGTCCAACTCATGTTCCGCGCATCGAGGGCTTTAGACCTACGGTCATAGACCTCGTGTTTGTCCCTCTGGACCGGACGATCTCTTCAGACGTCACACGCAGAGAGGATCTCATCGGGGATGCAGATCACTATCCGATCTCATCCCTTGTCTTGGTCCCATCGGCAATTCCCATTGAGAGTCGCCGGTCGATCAAATCGGACATCGAAGACCAACAGGCCTTCGCCTTCCACATCATGAGTTTGATCCGGCAATTAGACGTGCCGGCGGAACTTGATTCCGTTGACAGCATCAACGAGACGGCGTCGGCTGTCGCGCGGGTGTTCTCTGCAGCATGGGATAAGTGCTCCAGAGAGGTCAAAGTCACTAAACGCTTGAAGCGGTGGTGGTCCGATTTGTGCAGTGAAGCCCTGGCCAGTTACCGGAAGGAGAGATCCCCTGAGAACTGGAAAACATTTCGTAAAGCCTGTAAACAGGCAAAGCAAACCTTCTTCGATCATCGTATTGGAGAAATTGCGAGCAAAAACAAGCGCGCTTGGGATCTCATGGCTTGGATCCAACCGCGCAAGCTCCCACCCTGTGAAGCAATTCAATATAAGGGGAATCCGTGTCACGACATGGACGACCTCTGGGATGCGCTTCATGGCACTTATAACGCAGCGTCGGACAGGCCGTTTGACCTCTCTCCTCTTGACGAACTGCCAGACCTTCCTGCTAGGTCTTGGCAGCCGTTCTCCCGACTGGAACTTTGAGACGCCCTCAAGTCCTGTTCGAACACCTCAAGTCCGGGACCCGACCACGTCGGGTGGAGGCACTTGAAGATTATTTGTAAGGAAGACGACATTGTCGACTTCTTCCTCTCGATTGCCAATGGCTGCCTATTGGTGGGCCACTGGCCTTCTCACTTTAAGGAATCCAGGTCGGTTATCATACCAAAACCGGCAAAGCCTTCCTATTCTGCCCCCAAAGCGTTTAGGCCCATAGTATTATTAAATACTATTGGAAAACTTATCGAGAAAATGCTCTCGAATTGCATACAGTTTGACGGCGTCGCCGTTGATGTATTTCATCCAAATCAAATTGGGGGAGTGCGACAGCGCTCCACCGAGGACGCGGGGCTCATCCTGGTGCACATGGTGCGGGCAGGGTGGGCCAAGGGGCTCAAGACTAGTGTCGTCGCCTTCGACCTTGCTCAGTTCTTCCCCTCTCTTAACCATGAGGTCCTCGTGGCAATACTTCGGAAGCTAGGATTTCCGGACAACGTAGTCCGCTTCTTTTCTTCCTACCTTGTTGGTAGATCCACAAAGTATTCGTGGAACTCCTTCACCTCAGGGTCACATAGCGCGGACGTAGGCGTCGGACAGGGCTCTGCATTGTCCCCTGTCCTCTCTGCTCTCTACTTGGCCCCCATTATGCACCTATTCGAAAAACATTTCTTCGCAATAGGCGTGTTTCTTCTCTCATACGTGGACGATGGAACGTTAATATTCCAGTCCAAATCCCTCATCCGTAATTGCAATGCCCTCACCAATGCATACGGAGTCATATTTGATTTATTCAAGAAATTTGCACTCGTTCTCGAACACGACAAGATGGAGCTCTTTCACTTCGATCGATCATGCTTGGACAAGAACCCCTCCATCGATTTGGGTTACGCGCCCTACACCGGTGACACCCCTCTGAAACCCAAGCTATTCTGGCGGTACTTGGGGTTCTATTTTGATCGCAAGCTCACTTTCCATGAGCATGTGAGATATTACTCCACCAAAGCAATCTCCTCGCTTAAGGCGATGAAAATGCTTGGGTCCTCTACCAGGGGCTTGCAACCATTAGACAAGCGCCTTTTGTATCGCTCGTGTGTGATTCCTATAGTCACATATGGGTACTCCATGTGGTATTTTAAAGGCGCGCGCAACAAAGGCGTCCTTAAAATCCTCAACTCTATGGCTGAGGTACCCTGAAGTGCTCCTCCAAGGGGACGGCTGCTGTCAACCGCCACCACGATGGTGCCAAGTTCTGAGCGATTGCCCAGGACCTTGTCCAGATATTGACGACGAGCCTCCAAGGAAGCCTCGTCATCTTCCTTGTCGCGCTTAAAGTCGTCGAACAGGACCTGGCTTGCAAACCGGTCCATAAGGCGGTCTCCTGGGCGGGAGGCCGGGTCCATAGGGTGCATTTCCTCGCGGAATTCATCGGGGAGAGCGAGATCAGCCTCCTGTAGGGCAGTATGAACCATACTACGCCTTGCAGGGGACAGCTTTTCGACTGACAACTCGTGGGGAGTCATCCGTCCAAGGTTTGATCCAGACATGAAGGCCCTGGGTGAGTGGGCGTAAGGGTGCCAACCCGCATCCTCCCTCGAGTGGAGAGACGGTGCAGCAGAATTGGGAACGGGACGAGGCCGGCAAGGGCCTCAGCCGCCGCATTTGGAGTGGTGCGGAATGCACCAGTGATCCATAAAGCAGCCTTACGCTGCATAGAGTTGAGGATTTTAAGGACGCCTTTGTTACGAGCGCCTTTAAAATACCACATGGAATACCCATATGTGACGATAGGAATCACACACGAGCGATAGAGGAGGCGCTTGTCTAATGGTTGCAAGCCCCTGGTAGAAGACCCAAGCATTTTCATCGCCTTAAGCGAGGAGATTGCCTTGGTGGAGTAATATCTCACATGCTCATGGAAAGTGAGCTTGCAATCAAAGTAGAAACCCAAGTATCGCCAGAACAGCTTGGGTTTCAGAGGGGTATCACCGGTGTAGGGCGCATAGCCCAAATCGATGGAGGGGTTCTCGTCCGAGCGCGAACAATCGAAGTGGAAAAACTCCGTCTTGTTGTGCTCGAGGACAAGTGCGAATTTCTTAAACAGGTCAAATATGACTCCGTATGCATTGGCGAGCACGTTGCAATTACGGATGAGTGATTTGGACTGGAATATTAAAGTTCCATCGTCCACATATGAGAGAAGAAACACACCTATTGCAAAGAAATGCTTCTCGAATAGGCGCATGATGGGGGCAAAGTATAGAGCAGAGAGGACAGGGGACAAGGCAGAGCCCTGACCGACGCCTATGTCCGCGCTATGTGATCCCAAAGTGAAGGAGTTCCATGAGTATTTTGTGGAGCGTCCGACCAGGTAGGAAGAAAAGAATCGGACTACATTGTCCGGGAATTACAAGTTCTTACGTAGTAAAAGAACTTGTTTTCCGGGGGAAAACGCACTACAAAATTGACCAAACCACTTCCTAACGGTAACGATGGAAATTCTCCCACTGCTATAGTGACCCTGCACGGTTTCTGTATCTCAGCCAATACTGGGCCGATTTCTATGATTTTGGTATCAAAAAATTCGTAAAAATCAGGGCTTTCATGTGGCATGGGTATCCAGGCACGATCAGGTCATGTGACTCGCTCACACGGCCCAAAAGCGCGAATTTGTGCGAATTTAGCCTTGAAACTGATTTCCATGAGCTAGATATGGTGAAGTATGTTGCCCAGACCAGTCTAGGATAATGTCCAAATATTTACATTTGTTTTGCAATGATGTCATGGTGTCCAAATCTGGCAAACAGCCAGCCAAACTTGATCGGATGGTGCCAAACTGGATAAGGCTTGAAAGGCACACCAAACATTGCCAAACATGACCAAATGTCTTGAAAATGATGTAAGAGATGCTTACATAATCAATCTCACAGCCAAACTTTGTGCAATTGCCTTGAAATTGGTGATGCACCAAGTTGGACCAAGAATATTCTCTATGATATGTCATGTGATAAGTGTGCACAGACCACCTGTTAGGTAAAATAAACATTATTAGTCATTTATTCCAGTTTATTTATTTCAAAAATCTCTCAATACGGATTATTTAGTGTGTATTTCAAACATTCTACCGCATTTGGTAGTAACATAACGGTGTGACTATACCTATGTGACACCATTTTAAAGCCCCGATTTTTCTGAGAATTACGCAATTTATTTCAAGGAATCCAATAAAAACTGAGCCACGTAGCAAATTATCATGTTACAAGTTCTTACGTAGTAAAAGAACTTGTTTTCCGGGGGAAAACGCACTACAAAATTGACCAAACCACTTCCTAACGGTAACGATGGAAATTCTCCCACTGCTATAGTGACCCTGCACGGTTTCTGTATCTCAGCCAATACTGGGCCGATTTCTATGATTTTGGTATCAAAAAATTCGTAAAAATCAGGGCTTTCATGTGGCATGGGTATCCAGGCACGATCAGGTCATGTGACTCGCTCACACGGCCCAAAAGCGCGAATTTGTGCGAATTTAGCCTTGAAACTGATTTCCATGAGCTAGATATGGTGAAGTATGTTGCCCAGACCAGTCTAGGATAATGTCCAAATATTTACATTTGTTTTGCAATGATGTCATGGTGTCCAAATCTGGCAAACAGCCAGCCAAACTTGATCGGATGGTGCCAAACTGGCTGGATAAGGCTTGAAAGGCACACCAAACATTGCCAAACATGACCAAATGTCTTGAAAATGATGTAAGAGATGCTTACATAATCAATCTCACAGCCAAACTTTGTGCAATTGCCTTGAAATTGGTGATGCACCAAGTTGGACCAAGAATATTCTCTATGATATGTCATGTGATAAGTGTGCACAGACCACCTGTTAGGTAAAATAAACATTATTAGTCATTTATTCCAGTTTATTTATTTCAAAAATCTCTCAATACGGATTATTTAGTGTGTATTTCAAACATTCTACCGCATTTGGTAGTAACATAACGGTGTGACTATACCTATGTGACACCATTTTAAAGCCCCGATTTTTCTGAGAATTACGCAATTTATTTCAAGGAAATCCAATAAAAACTGAGCCACGTAGCAAATTATCATGTTACAAGTTCTTACGTAGTAAAAGAACTTGTTTTCCGGGGGAAAACGCACTACAAAATTGACCAAACCACTTCCTAACGGTAACGATGGAAATTCTCCCACTGCTATAGTGACCCTGCACGGTTTCTGTATCTCAGCCAATACTGGGCCGATTTCTATGATTTTGGTATCAAAAAATTCGTAAAAATCAGGGCTTTCATGTGGCATGGGTATCCAGGCACGATCAGGTCATGTGACTCGCTCACACGGCCCAAAAGCGCGAATTTGTGCGAATTTAGCCTTGAAACTGATTTCCATGAGCTAGATATGGTGAAGTATGTTGCCCAGACCAGTCTAGGATAATGTCCAAATATTTACATTTGTTTTGCAATGATGTCATGGTGTCCAAATCTGGCAAACAGCCAGCCAAACTTGATCGGATGGTGCCAAACTGGCTGGATAAGGCTTGAAAGGCACACCAAACATTGCCAAACATGACCAAATGTCTTGAAAATGATGTAAGAGATGCTTACATAATCAATCTCACAGCCAAACTTTGTGCAATTGCCTTGAAATTGGTGATGCACCAAGTTGGACCAAGAATATTCTCTATGATATGTCATGTGATAAGTGTGCACAGACCACCTGTTAGGTAAAATAAACATTATTAGTCATTTATTCCAGTTTATTTATTTCAAAAATCTCTCAATACGGATTATTTAGTGTGTATTTCAAACATTCTACCGCATTTGGTAGGTAACATAACGGTGTGACTATACCTATGTGACACCATTTTAAAGCCCCGATTTTTCTGAGAATTACGCAATTTATTTCAAGGAATCCAATAAAAACTGAGCCACGTAGCAAATTATCATGTTACAAGTTCTTACGTAGTAAAAGAACTTGTTTTCCGGGGGAAAACGCACTACAAAATTGACCAAACCACTTCCTAACGGTAACGATGGAAATTCTCCCACTGCTATAGTGACCCTGCACGGTTTCTGTATCTCAGCCAATACTGGGCCGATTTCTATGATTTTGGTATCAAAAAATTCGTAAAAATCAGGGCTTTCATGTGGCATGGGTATCCAGGCACGATCAGGTCATGTGACTCGCTCACACGGCCCAAAAGCGCGAATTTGTGCGAATTTAGCCTTGAAACTGATTTCCATGAGCTAGATATGGTGAAGTATGTTGCCCAGACCAGTCTAGGATAATGTCCAAATATTTACATTTGTTTTGCAATGATGTCATGGTGTCCAAATCTGGCAAACAGCCAGCCAAACTTGATCGGATGGTGCCAAACTGGCTGGATAAGGCTTGAAAGGCACACCAAACATTGCCAAACATGACCAAATGTCTTGAAAATGATGTAAGAGATGCTTACATAATCTCACAGCCAAACTTTGTGCAATTGCCTTGAAATTGGTGATGCACCAAGTTGGACCAAGAATATTCTCTATGATATGTCATGTGATAAGTGTGCACAGACCACCTGTTAGGTAAAATAAACATTATTAGTCATTTATTCCAGTTTATTTATTTCAAAAATCTCTCAATACGGATTATTTAGTGTGTATTTCAAACATTCTACCGCATTTGGTAGTAACATAACGGTGTGACTATACCTATGTGACACCATTTTAAAGCCCCGATTTTTCTGAGAATTACGCAATTTATTTCAAGGAAATCCAATAAAAACTGAGCCACGTAGCAAATTATCATGTTACAAGTTCTTACGTAGTAAAAGAACTTGTTTTCCGGGGAAAACGCACTACAAAATTGACCAAACCACTTCCTAACGGTAACGATGGAAATTCTCCCACTGCTATAGTGACCCTGCACGGTTTCTGTATCTCAGCCAATACTGGGCCGATTTCTATGATTTTGGTATCAAAAATTCGTAAAAATCAGGGCTTTCATGTGGCATGGGTATCCAGGCACGATCAGGTCATGTGACTCGCTCACACGGCCCAAAAGCGCGAATTTGTGCGAATTTAGCCTTGAAACTGATTTCCATGAGCTAGATATGGTGAAGTATGTTGCCCAGACCAGTCTAGGATAATGTCCAAATATTTACATTTGTTTTGCAATGATGTCATGGTGTCCAAATCTGGCAAACAGCCAGCCAAACTTGATCGGATGGTGCCAAACTGGCTGGATAAGGCTTGAAAGGCACACCAAACATTGCCAAACATGACCAAATGTCTTGAAAATGATGTAAGAGATGCTTACATAATCAATCTCACAGCCAAACTTTGTGCAATTGCCTTGAAATTGGTGATGCACCAAGTTGGACCAAGAATATTCTCTATGATATGTCATGTGATAAGTGTGCACAGACCACCTGTTAGGTAAAATAAACATTATTAGTCATTTATTCCAGTTTATTTATTTCAAAAATCTCTCAATACGGATTATTTAGTGTGTATTTCAAACATTCTACCGCATTTGGTAGTAACATAACGGTGTGACTATACCTATGTGACACCATTTTAAAGCCCCGATTTTTCTGAGAATTACGCAATTTATTTCAAGGAATCCAATAAAAACTGAGCCACGTAGCAAATTATCATGTTACAAGTTCTTACGTAGTAAAAGAACTTGTTTTCCGGGGGAAAACGCACTACAAAATTGACCAAACCACTTCCTAACGGTAACGATGGAAATTCTCCCACTGCTATAGTGACCCTGCACGGTTTCTGTATCTCAGCCAATACTGGGCCGATTTCTATGATTTTGGTATCAAAAAATTCGTAAAAATCAGGGCTTTCATGTGGCATGGGTATCCAGGCACGATCAGGTCATGTGACTCGCTCACACGGCCCAAAAGCGCGAATTTGTGCGAATTTAGCCTTGAAACTGATTTCCATGAGCTAGATATGGTGAAGTATGTTGCCCAGACCAGTCTAGGATAATGTCCAAATATTTACATTTGTTTTGCAATGATGTCATGGTGTCCAAATCTGGCAAACAGCCAGCCAAACTTGATCGGATGGTGCCAAACTGGCTGGATAAGGCTTGAAAGGCACACCAAACATTGCCAAACATGACCAAATGTCTTGAAAATGATGTAAGAGATGCTTACATAATCAATCTCACAGCCAAACTTTGTGCAATTGCCTTGAAATTGGTGATGCACCAAGTTGGACCAAGAATATTCTCTATGATATGTCATGTGATAAGTGTGCACAGACCACCTGTTAGGTAAAATAAACATTATTAGTCATTTATTCCAGTTTATTTATTTCAAAAATCTCTCAATACGGATTATTTAGTGTGTATTTCAAACATTCTACCGCATTTGGTAGTAACATAACGGTGTGACTATACCTATGTGACACCATTTTAAAGCCCCGATTTTTCTGAGAATTACGCAATTTATTTCAAGGAATCCAATAAAAACTGAGCCACGTAGCAAATTATCATGTTACAAGTTCTTACGTAGTAAAAGAACTTGTTTTCCGGGGGAAAACGCACTACAAAATTGACCAAACCACTTCCTAACGGTAACGATGGAAATTCTCCCACTGCTATAGTGACCCTGCACGGTTTCTGTATCTCAGCCAATACTGGGCCGATTTCTATGATTTTGGTATCAAAAAATTCGTAAAAATCAGGGCTTTCATGTGGCATGGGTATCCAGGCACGATCAGGTCATGTGACTCGCTCACACGGCCCAAAAGCGCGAATTTGTGCGAATTTAGCCTTGAAACTGATTTCCATGAGCTAGATATGGTGAAGTATGTTGCCCAGACCAGTCTAGGATAATGTCCAAATATTTACATTTGTTTTGCAATGATGTCATGGTGTCCAAATCTGGCAAACAGCCAGCCAAACTTGATCGGATGGTGCCAAACTGGCTGGATAAGGCTTGAAAGGCACACCAAACATTGCCAAACATGACCAAATGTCTTGAAAATGATGTAAGAGATGCTTACATAATCAATCTCACAGCCAAACTTTGTGCAATTGCCTTGAAATTGGTGATGCACCAAGTTGGACCAAGAATATTCTCTATGATATGTCATGTGATAAGTGTGCACAGACCACCTGTTAGGTAAAATAAACATTATTAGTCATTTATTCCAGTTTATTTATTTCAAAAATCTCTCAATACGGATTATTTAGTGTGTATTTCAAACATTCTACCGCATTTGGTAGGTAACATAACGGTGTGACTATACCTATGTGACACCATTTTAAAGCCCCGATTTTTCTGAGAATTACGCAATTTATTTCAAGGAAATCCAATAAAAACTGAGCCACGTAGCAAATTATCATGTTACAAGTTCTTACGTAGTAAAAGAACTTGTTTTCCGGGGGAAAACGCACTACAAAATTGACCAAACCACTTCCTAACGGTAACGATGGAAATTCTCCCACTGCTATAGTGACCCTGCACGGTTTCTGTATCTCAGCCAATACTGGGCCGATTTCTATGATTTTGGTATCAAAAAATTCGTAAAAATCAGGGCTTTCATGTGGCATGGGTATCCAGGCACGATCAGGTCATGTGACTCGCTCACACGGCCCAAAAGCGCGAATTTGTGCGAATTTAGCCTTGAAACTGATTTCCATGAGCTAGATATGGTGAAGTATGTTGCCCAGACCAGTCTAGGATAATGTCCAAATATTTACATTTGTTTTGCAATGATGTCATGGTGTCCAAATCTGGCAAACAGCCAGCCAAACTTGATCGGATGGTGCCAAACTGGCTGGATAAGGCTTGAAAGGCACACCAAACATTGCCAAACATGACCAAATGTCTTGAAAATGATGTAAGAGATGCTTACATAATCAATCTCACAGCCAAACTTTGTGCAATTGCCTTGAAATTGGTGATGCACCAAGTTGGACCAAGAATATTCTCTATGATATGTCATGTGATAAGTGTGCACAGACCACCTGTTAGGTAAAATAAACATTATTAGTCATTTATTCCAGTTTATTTATTTCAAAAATCTCTCAATACGGATTATTTAGTGTGTATTTCAAACATTCTACCGCATTTGGTAGTAACATAACGGTGTGACTATACCTATGTGACACCATTTTAAAGCCCCGATTTTTCTGAGAATTACGCAATTTATTTCAAGGAATCCAATAAAAACTGAGCCACGTAGCAAATTATCATGTTACAAGTTCTTACGTAGTAAAAGAACTTGTTTTCCGGGGGAAAACGCACTACAAAATTGACCAAACCACTTCCTAACGGTAACGATGGAAATTCTCCCACTGCTATAGTGACCCTGCACGGTTTCTGTATCTCAGCCAATACTGGGCCGATTTCTATGATTTTGGTATCAAAAAATTCGTAAAAATCAGGGCTTTCATGTGGCATGGGTATCCAGGCACGATCAGGTCATGTGACTCGCTCACACGGCCCAAAAGCGCGAATTTGTGCGAATTTAGCCTTGAAACTGATTTCCATGAGCTAGATATGGTGAAGTATGTTGCCCAGACCAGTCTAGGATAATGTCCAAATATTTACATTTGTTTTGCAATGATGTCATGGTGTCCAAATCTGGCAAACAGCCAGCCAAACTTGATCGGATGGTGCCAAACTGGCTGGATAAGGCTTGAAAGGCACACCAAACATTGCCAAACATGACCAAATGTCTTGAAAATGATGTAAGAGATGCTTACATAATCAATCTCACAGCCAAACTTTGTGCAATTGCCTTGAAATTGGTGATGCACCAAGTTGGACCAAGAATATTCTCTATGATATGTCATGTGATAAGTGTGCACAGACCACCTGTTAGGTAAAATAAACATTATTAGTCATTTATTCCAGTTTATTTATTTCAAAAATCTCTCAATACGGATTATTTAGTGTGTATTTCAAACATTCTACCGCATTTGGTAGTAACATAACGGTGTGACTATACCTATGTGACACCATTTTAAAGCCCCGATTTTTCTGAGAATTACGCAATTTATTTCAAGGAAATCCAATAAAAACTGAGCCACGTAGCAAATTATCATGTTACAAGTTCTTACGTAGTAAAAGAACTTGTTTTCCGGGGGAAAACGCACTACAAAATTGACCAAACCACTTCCTAACGGTAACGATGGAAATTCTCCCACTGCTATAGTGACCCTGCACGGTTTCTGTATCTCAGCCAATACTGGGCCGATTTCTATGATTTTGGTATCAAAAAATTCGTAAAAATCAGGGCTTTCATGTGGCATGGGTATCCAGGCACGATCAGGTCATGTGACTCGCTCACACGGCCCAAAAGCGCGAATTTGTGCGAATTTAGCCTTGAAACTGATTTCCATGAGCTAGATATGGTGAAGTATGTTGCCCAGACCAGTCTAGGATAATGTCCAAATATTTACATTTGTTTTGCAATGATGTCATGGTGTCCAAATCTGGCAAACAGCCAGCCAAACTTGATCGGATGGTGCCAAACTGGCTGGATAAGGCTTGAAAGGCACACCAAACATTGCCAAACATGACCAAATGTCTTGAAAATGATGTAAGAGATGCTTACATAATCAATCTCACAGCCAAACTTTGTGCAATTGCCTTGAAATTGGTGATGCACCAAGTTGGACCAAGAATATTCTCTATGATATGTCATGTGATAAGTGTGCACAGACCACCTGTTAGGTAAAATAAACATTATTAGTCATTTATTCCAGTTTATTTATTTCAAAAATCTCTCAATACGGATTATTTAGTGTGTATTTCAAACATTCTACCGCATTTGGTAGGTAACATAACGGTGTGACTATACCTATGTGACACCATTTTAAAGCCCCGATTTTTCTGAGAATTACGCAATTTATTTCAAGGAAATCCAATAAAAACTGAGCCACGTAGCAAATTATCATGTTACAAGTTCTTACGTAGTAAAAGAACTTGTTTTCCGGGGGAAAACGCACTACAAAATTGACCAAACCACTTCCTAACGGTAACGATGGAAATTCTCCCACTGCTATAGTGACCCTGCACGGTTTCTGTATCTCAGCCAATACTGGGCCGATTTCTATGATTTTGGTATCAAAAAATTCGTAAAAATCAGGGCTTTCATGTGGCATGGGTATCCAGGCACGATCAGGTCATGTGACTCGCTCACACGGCCCAAAAGCGCGAATTTGTGCGAATTTAGCCTTGAAACTGATTTCCATGAGCTAGATATGGTGAAGTATGTTGCCCAGACCAGTCTAGGATAATGTCCAAATATTTACATTTGTTTTGCAATGATGTCATGGTGTCCAAATCTGGCAAACAGCCAGCCAAACTTGATCGGATGGTGCCAAACTGGCTGGATAAGGCTTGAAAGGCACACCAAACATTGCCAAACATGACCAAATGTCTTGAAAATGATGTAAGAGATGCTTACATAATCAATCTCACAGCCAAACTTTGTGCAATTGCCTTGAAATTGGTGATGCACCAAGTTGGACCAAGAATATTCTCTATGATATGTCATGTGATAAGTGTGCACAGACCACCTGTTAGGTAAAATAAACATTATTAGTCATTTATTCCAGTTTATTTATTTCAAAAATCTCTCAATACGGATTATTTAGTGTGTATTTCAAACATTCTACCGCATTTGGTAGGTAACATAACGGTGTGACTATACCTATGTGACACCATTTTAAAGCCCCGATTTTTCTGAGAATTACGCAATTTATTTCAAGGAAATCCAATAAAAACTGAGCCACGTAGCAAATTATCATGTTACAAGTTCTTACGTAGTAAAAGAACTTGTTTTCCGGGGGAAAACGCACTACAAAATTGACCAAACCACTTCCTAACGGTAACGATGGAAATTCTCCCACTGCTATAGTGACCCTGCACGGTTTCTGTATCTCAGCCAATACTGGGCCGATTTCTATGATTTTGGTATCAAAAATTCGTAAAAATCAGGGCTTTCATGTGGCATGGGTATCCAGGCACGATCAGGTCATGTGACTCGCTCACACGGCCCAAAAGCGCGAATTTGTGCGAATTTAGCCTTGAAACTGATTTCCATGAGCTAGATATGGTGAAGTATGTTGCCCAGACCAGTCTAGGATAATGTCCAAATATTTACATTTGTTTTGCAATGATGTCATGGTGTCCAAATCTGGCAAACAGCCAGCCAAACTTGATCGGATGGTGCCAAACTGGCTGGATAAGGCTTGAAAGGCACACCAAACATTGCCAAACATGACCAAATGTCTTGAAAATGATGTAAGAGATGCTTACATAATCAATCTCACAGCCAAACTTTGTGCAATTGCCTTGAAATTGGTGATGCACCAAGTTGGACCAAGAATATTCTCTATGATATGTCATGTGATAAGTGTGCACAGACCACCTGTTAGGTAAAATAAACATTATTAGTCATTTATTCCAGTTTATTTATTTCAAAAATCTCTCAATACGGATTATTTAGTGTGTATTTCAAACATTCTACCGCATTTGGTAGGTAACATAACGGTGTGACTATACCTATGTGACACCATTTTAAAGCCCCGATTTTTCTGAGAATTACGCAATTTATTTCAAGGAAATCCAATAAAAACTGAGCCACGTAGCAAATTATCATGTTACAAGTTCTTACGTAGTAAAAGAACTTGTTTTCCGGGGGAAAACGCACTACAAAATTGACCAAACCACTTCCTAACGGTAACGATGGAAATTCTCCCACTGCTATAGTGACCCTGCACGGTTTCTGTATCTCAGCCAATACTGGGCCGATTTCTATGATTTTGGTATCAAAAAATTCGTAAAAATCAGGGCTTTCCTGGTCACGTGACCAGGCACATTTAATACCGTTAGAAAGCCCTGATTTTTCTCGATTTTTTGAGCCCCTGATCATCTAAATTGGTCCAGAATTGAGCGGACTGTGAATTATTCACTGTATTTATTATTTAAAAGGTCGGAGCAAAGTAAGAACTTGTTTTTGCCATGCGCAGCAATGGCTTCTGGCCAAGTTAAGAGAGGGGAAGAACTGAGCGAGGTCGAATGCGACGACACTAGTCTTAAGTCCCTTGGCCCATCCTGCACGCACCATGTGTACCAGGATGAGTCCTGCGTCCTCGGTGGAGCGCTGTCGCACTCCCCCAATTTGGTTAGGATGAAATACATCAACGGCGACGCCGTCAAACTGTATGCAATTCGAGAGCATTTTCTCGATAAGCTTTCCAATAGTATTTAATAATACTATGGGCCTAAACGCTTTAGGGGCAGAATAGGAAGGCTTTCCTGGTTTCGGTATGATAACCAACCGGGATTCCTTAACTTGTTTAGAGGCCATTGCTTTGCATGGCAGTAAACGAGTTCTTCGTAATAGGGCTTGCATGTCTTTGAGTAGGTTATAATGGGCTATGACAGGTTAGTGCAGGTATAGATATCTCACATGTAATATGTTAAAAAGGCAACATGTGGTAGTAAATGACATAATATGAACTCTACTCAGCTACTACAAGCTATGTCTTCCCAAGCACCTTTCTAAGTTTGTCAAGCTCAAGCTTGATGGCCACCTTATTGAGCATAGCCACAGTCTTAATATTTCTATTTTTCACTAAACCTGCAAGACTGCAAGATCCTGTAAGGGCAACTGCAAGCCAGAGCAGTTTGCATGTAGTGGCCGACACAATGGAATACCTAAGAAAATACTAATTTACAGGGTATGTTCATGATATTCTTTCACCGTCACAGTGTTGACATAGATGAAATGTAATATGGAAAACATGAATTTTAGCAACTTTTTTAATATTATTTGTGTGGGATTTAGCCAAAAAATAGCTGAAATATCCGAAAAATATTCAATTATGGTGGCTGTGCAATGCTTTTTGTGGTAAACTCTTTGTATACAATTTGAAATATAAAAATATGAATTTTTGTGATTTTTTAAATATTATTTAAGGGGGAATTAGCCAAGTAATTGCTGAAATATATAGAAAATGTGCAATTTGTGTGGCTGTACAGATTTTTCTGTGGCTGTACATACCCTCATCTGGAAGCCCCGATTTTTTTAAAATTTTCGATATATTTTTCATAATATTTGATGCAGTATCAAGGGAAATATACTAATTCCGATGTTTATGGTGGCTGTGCAAGGTCTGGTGCAGCACTGACTCAGTGCAGCCACAAAGAAAAAGAAAAATCAGCTTTTAGTCTAATACTGGATCAAATTTCACAAAAAATATATCCAAAAATTTAGAAAAATCAGGGCTTCAAGATGGGGAGGTGTACAGCCACATAGCATGATGTACAGCCACCTCAAATGCGCATTTTCTATGTATTTTAGCAATTACTTTGTTAATTCCCACTTAAATATTATTTAAAAAATCATAAAATTTATATTTTTTATATTTAACCTTATTTGTACATGCACAGCCACATTATCCTCTGTATAGCAGTCTTAAAATGCCACTTTGGCCGTTTTCTACATCAAAATTCGACTTTACTTGTGGCTGTGAAAGTATTATGTAACCGTGCATGTACAAATAAGGTTAAATATAAAAAATACGAATTTTCAAGATTTTTTTATATTATTTGAGTGAGAATTAATAAAGTAATTGTTGAAATACATAGAAAATGCGCACTTTGGGTGGCTGTACAGAATTCTCTGTGGCTGTGCATACCCTTACCTGAAAGCCCCGATTTTTCTGAAATTTTCAATATATTTTTTGTAATATTTAAGGCTGTAACAAGTGAACTACACCAATTCCGACATTTTTGGTGGCTGTGCAAGGAGTACCGACGCGCAGTGTTGTGCCACTCGACGACTAAAACAGGTAGTCTCCGGCTAGACTTTTCACGACTTGATGGCAGGTCGTCGACTATTCCCTAAAAAGGAAGCAAAGTCGGCGACTTCTGGCGGCTGATATCACGTTTTCTTGACGTTCGGGCGTTACCGACGATAAACATGTGATCTGCTTGACATCACTGACTTTCGTGGATGTATTGACGGAAGGTCGGGATTTTGATCTCATCAGTGCGCTTTGGGAAGTTGATGCCTTTTCAGGCCCAGGGTTTACTTTAGTCTTAGTCGAAAGTCGCATTTCAGACTAATAACGCTAAACCGACTTAGCGACCGACTAAACCCGCATATTCGGCGACCCGCACAACACTGCCGACGCGTCGGTACTCTGGTGGCAGCACCAAACTATGCAGCCACAAAGAAAAAGAAAAATCAGTTTGTCCACTAATACATAGTCAAATCTCACAAAAAATATATTAAAAAATTCAGAAAAATCAGGGCTTTAAGTTGAGGAGGTGCACAGCCACATATAACTATGTACAGCCACTTTAAATTCGTGTTTTCTGTGTATTTTGGCTACTACTAAGTCAATTCGCACTTAAATAAAATCAAAAAATCACAAAAAATCATATTTTTATGTTTAATCCTATTTGTACATGCACAGCCACATAATATATTCACAGACACAGTCAAGTCAGATTTTGACTTAGGTGTGGTTGGCTGTACAGTGTCCAATGCACACTCTCTGAATGGCTTTGCACAGCCACTTAATCATTTTCTTTACCTTATAAACATAGTTTTACACTTTTGTGTTTTGGTGGCAGTGCCAGAGTACCGACATGTTGGTACTCTTGTTGCTGCAATATGTAATCTCATCTTATCTTGCTTATATAATGTGTGACTTGTAACAGTGTTATAAACTGCCAGGTCATTGCTTCTTTCTTTCTTCTTGACCAGCATGCTCTGTGCACTTGGATTAGTCTATAGTGTAAACCAGGTAGCCCTCCACCCATGTGTGTTGTGCACTTGGATTTACCAAGACAGCTGGTCATTCAAGTCATCTAGGTTCAATCACAAGGTAGGTGAGGCAGATTATGCTTTGCTGGCGCTTTTTTGGTGCTTTTTTTACTCTCTTTTTCATGTAGATAGACTGTTTTCATTATGTAGGAGTCATCTTAACATGGTAGTCTACTATTCTAGGCTAGAAAAGTGCTTTGCTGGCGCTTTTTTTGCTTTTTTTGTGCTCTTTTTTCTTGTAGATAGGCCTTTCTTCTAGCATAGGTCATGTCAGTTGACTGTCCTAGTGCTTTGCTGGCACTTTTTTTGCCATTTTTTCTTGTAGATAGGCTATTTCTTCAGCATGGGTCATGTCAGTGACTGTCTTAGTGCTTTGCTGGCGCTTTTTTTGCCTTTTTTTTCAGTCTTTTCTTATAGGTAGGCCTTTCCCTCAGCATAGATCATGTCAGTTGACTGTTCTATTGCTTTGCTGGCGCTTTTTTTGTTTTTGTTTTTTTTTTTGTTTGTAGAATTTTCTATCAGCAGAGTACCGAGTACCGACACGTCAGTACTCTGCTGATAGAAGTGGCTGTGCAAAGAGTACCGACGCATCGGTACTCTGCTAATAGAAGTAGCTGTACAAAGAGTACCGATGCATTCGGTACTCTTTGTACAGCTACAGACTCTTCTGTACTAGTCCTTTGCTGGCGCTTTTTTTGCTTTTTTCTGCTCAATTTTCTTGCAGATAGGCCTTTCTCCTAGCATAGGTCATGTCACTTGACTGTTCTAGTGCTTTGCTGGCGCTTTTTTTGCTCTTTTTTCTTGTAGTTAGGTCTTTTTTTCAGCATAAGTCATGTCAGCTGACTTTTCTAGTGCTTTGCTGGAGCTTTTTTCCTTTTTTTTGGCAGTCTTTTTATTGGAGATAGGCTTTTTTCTAACTATAGATCATGTAGTCTATGCTTTGGTGGCACTTTTTTTTTTTTACTCTACTTTTTTTGGTAGGCTTGTCTCTCAGTGGAGTACCGACGTGTCGGTACTCTTTGCACAGCCACAGAAATAAAATTGATCAACTTTGCTTTTAAATTCACATTTCAGTATTATACTTACGCATAAGGTACATGTCTAAGAAATTCAATTGAAGTTCAAACATATTAAATCATAATGTCTCTCTATATACTGAAAACAAGTGCGTCCAAGAGAATTTAGCCAGCTTACAAATAAACCTAACCCCGGTTTAGGTTTTGTTAGATTTATAGGCACAAAGTCTAAAAATAGTCCATAGCAATGCATATCAGAAAAATATTCCCATGGTCAGTACAAAAGTTTCCACATTACAATAGATTGTAGTCTTTTAATTCAGGGTCGTCTACAAATTATGAAGCAGTGGGAGAATTTCCATCGTTACTGTTAGGAAGTGATTTGGTCAAAAATTTACTGCTTCTGTGGGTGGAAAACGAGTTCTTTTACTACGTAAGAACTCGTAAAATGGGATGGCCAGTGGCCGACCGTAAGGCAGCCATTGGCAATTGAGAGGAAGAAGTCGACAATGTCATCTTCTTTACAGATACTCTTCAAGTGTCTCCACCCGACATGGTCGGGTCCAGGGCTTGAAGTGTTTGAGCAGGACTTGAGGGCATCTCGAAGTTCCAGTAGAGAGAATGGCTGCCAAGACCTAGTAAGAAGGTCCGGAAGTTCGTCGAGCGGAGAGAGGTCAAACGGCCTGTCCGACGCTGCATTATAAGTGCCATGAAGCGCATCCCAGAGGTCGTCCATGTCGTGACACGGGTTCCCCTTGTAGTGGATTGCTTCACAGGGTGGGAGCTTGCGCGGTTGGATCCAAGCCATGAGATCCCAAGCGCGCTTGTTTTTGCTCGCAATTTCTCCAATACGATGATCGAAGAAGGTTTGCTTTGCCTGTTTACAGGCTTTACGAAATGTTTTCCAGTTCTCAGGGGATCTCTCCTTCCGGTAACTGGCCAGGGCTTCACTGCACAAATCGGACCACCACCGCTTCAAGCGTTTAGTGACTTTGACCTCTCTGGAGCACTTATCCCATGCTGCAGAGAACACCCGCGCGACAGCCGACGCCGTCTCGTTGATGCTGTCAACGGAATCAAGTTCCGCCGGCACGTCTAATTGCCGGATCAAACTCATGATGTGGAAGGCGAAGGCCTGTTGGTCTTCGATGTCCGATTTGATCGACCGGCGACTCTCAATGGGAATTGCCGATGGGACCAAGACAAGGGATGAGATCGGATAGTGATCTGCATCCCCGATGAGATCCTCTCTGCGTGTGACGTCTGAAGAGATCGTCCGGTCCAGAGGGACAAACACGAGGTCTATGACCGTAGGTCTAAAGCCCTCGATGCGCGGAACATGAGTTGGACCCGGGTTCACAAATAATGCGAGCCCTAGGCCCAGCTCCGCCGCCGAGTCAAGAAGGGACGAGGCGTGGCCCGGGTGCCCTTGAGCATCCGGGTCCCACTCCCTCAAGTGTGAATTGAAATCCCCTCCCATGTAAATAAAGGGGGGAAGGCTCTCAATATGCTTCTCAATATAATTGATAGTGGTGTGTTGATCGTCTGAGTAAATGTTCATGAGATGGACGGCTCCCTCGGTAGCGAAGAGGCTGAGTACTAGTATGTCGCGATGATTGATGATATCTGATGGAGTGGCGCGCCTACGACGTCCTCTCCCTCTGGATTAAAGGTGGAGGGGGCTTGTCTTATAATCCACCAAGGCGGTTCTTGAATGAAAAGAATATCAAAAGAATCAATATATTTTTCGAGTATAATTTCTACGCTAGTCGCCGACTTTGCGCAGTTAAAAGATAACACCCTAATCTCCCTGCTCTCCAAAAGTTACGAGTTCTTACGTAGTAAAAGAACTCGTTTTCCGCCCAGGAAAGCAGTAAATTTTTGACCAAATCACTTCCTAACGGTAACGATGGAAATTCTCCCACTGCTTCATAATTTGTAGGCGACCCTGAATTAAAAGACTACAACCTTTTGTAGTGTTGAAACTTTTATATTGACCATGGGAACTACTGTCTGATATCCGTTGCTATGGTCTATATTTAGACTTTGTGCCTGTAAACCTAACAAACCCTATGCTGGGGTTAGGTTTTATTACTAATCATGTTCTTTTGATCCTTCGTGTAACGCCATACTTTTCTAATAGATTAAAGTTACACTTTGCTTGAAGACTTCTAGTTTTCACTTTTAAACATATTTACATGCATATTAACCAGGCTTGACTTTTTTTATCTAGGTTACATATTATCAACATGAATAGATTATTTGGCTGTATATAAGCTCTTGGGGGCCCCCCTGAGCTTTAGCGAAGGTGGGGAGGCTATATACAGCCAAATAATCTATTCATGTTGATAATATGTGCCTCAGATGCATGACAAGCTAGTATTATGTACTATATATTTTAAAAGTAGATTTCATAGTTGTCTCATGTCAAATTTAACTTAAATCTATTAGAAAAGTACATTATATCAAAGTACGGCTTGAAGATCACTCAGAGTTGTGGCTGTGCAGGGAGTACCGACGCGTCGGTACTCCCCAAAATTCTATTATCTTTGAAAAAGATTTTTTTTTTTAGTTGTGGCTGTGCAAAGAGTACCGACGCGTCGGTACTCTGGACTTTGGACACTTCAAATAACTCTATTAAGCCATATATGTTTGTAATACACGATATTCTATATACATACAGAATAAACACTATATAAAAAAATGCTATTTGTGAATTGCTGCAAAAATCTATCGATAGCAAGTTTGCTTGGCTCTTAATTATAAAAACAACGCTGATAACTTACTAAGCCAGAGGGTCTTGCTGACTTTGGTGGTGCTCCGCATATGCTAGCACCATTTGTCCAGTAGATGTTATCAAGCTGTGGCCGGATATTACTAAAGTCAATCCCAGGCATCAGATACCTTGTTCCATCTTCCGCTGCTGGTAAGTTTGCGCTTGAAAAAGCGGCCAAAGAATACATCCACGATCACCAACAGCACGAGGGGTCAAGGGACAGACTGGATCAATGCGACAGCGATGAATAAACTCCTTGGTGTCTCCACTGGTCTCGATCTTGCGAAGATTGCAAGTGGATAAAAAACCTCGATCAGCATATTTTCTTTGCAATTCTGTTGAAATCTCATCTGCTTGCTCCTTTCCAAGATAGGGGTTATTGCGGTTGTTCTCGAAAGCAATCCAGGGGTTGTGTAGGGAGATGCGTAGTGAAGAAGGGCTGGATAAGCTGAGAATACACCAGTTGGCGTGATCGCATTCATCATCACAGTGGTTGGTTCATAGAAGATGGATTCCAGTGGTGAGTGCCCGCTTTTGACAATAAGGATTTGGATAGTGTGGTGGGTGATTTTGTGTGCAAAAACAATGCGATCGCAAATGACAGGGTTATAGGAGTGGAATTTGGCGTCAGAGAAGTGAAGACCATAGTTGTTTTGGAGGAGGTTCTGGAATGTATGAAGAAATTCGACAGACATGACGATATTGATGTTGTTGGGCCTGAAGCGCTGATCTTTTGGAAGAAGAGGCTGAAGTGCAAAAGAGCCAGTGATGATGGCCTGACAATTCGTCAAAGCAGACATGAAGGTCTCCAGCGCAAATCCAAAATCTTGCAGCATGTCCCCAATAGTGCGGCAGAGGTACAGATTCAAAGAAAGCAAATGATCTTTGCTGGTTTCAGCAAAAGACTGAAGCTCCAAGGCGCTAAGGTTGTCCAGTATCTTTGCTTGTATTCCAAGTGGAAGCAAAGATATTTTGCTGCACTGTATAGCATAGGTCACATCATTGACTATATGTGAATCACAATCAGATAACAATATTCAGATAGATCAAGAGAAAACGTACTGATGTTGCAGTTCAAGATTCCCACAGATTTGGCGAGAATCAAGAGAAATGCGTGAACGTCAGGTAGCAAAATCTCTTCTTGTGCAAAGGCAACAATGTCGATAAGATTTTTGGTAGTACCCCATTTGTCCCATAGAGGTTTTGATGCTGCTTTCAACTCTTCAGGAAGAGGAGGGATTGACTGCTTGACTTGCAGGATGTTAGGCCTACGGATCATTTTATCATCGCCAACTGGAATAGGTATAGTCGCCTCCAAGTTGATTTCTAGACATTTGGCGGCTTGGCGAACCACACAAATGGCATGGCGACGAGATTCTGGATTCTTCATGGATTCGTCAACAATATTTTGAATGGTACCATTCCACAAGGATTTGAGGGCTTTCAAATCATAGTTTCCAAGCGGGAGATTGTGAGAAATGAAGGACTGGAGATCAAGATCTTCTGATGCTGTATTGTAATAGTTAGAATCAATTAGAATTATCTGAAGTTAAATTTAAGTACTTACAATCTGAATTTTCAACTGTAACGTCGTCCTTGGATGGTCCTGTAGAATAACAGTCAAATAAACCCAGTGATACGCTTATCCAACAAGTATGTCATACCTTTTGTTAAACGGAGAGAGCGACGAAGGTAAGGAGCTTCTATTATAGTTAACTTCAGCTTTGAATGACTTCAGATTCAAACATAACTCACGGGCATGAGAGCTTTTCTTTTGAGACTTGCTTCTTCCCATAGCGATGATAGGGAAAGGTTAGTAGTAGTAGGGAAAAGAGCAGTCAGTGAGAGAGCAGTCAGTGAGAAAGCGCAATAGATAGCCAAGGGGGGGAATTGGATAAAATCATCGCAGTTCAAGCCCTTTATATATTATTTCGGCTAAGCTCTGAGGTAATGACAGAGTCTCTGGCGGTAAGCTCCATAGTTTTTGCAAGATCCGTAACCTCAATTCAATGTGTAAGATCCGCATGCCTATTCAAAACAAGCTTTGGAAAGTTGCACGTGATCTATTAGCCACAGGATCCATGCGTTCTTTTCTATGTCTTTCTGCATTATTTGCTCTCTATGCCAAGTACCTTTCAAAGCATCTATTGGTTTACTTAATAAAGTGACTACATTATATTGCCGTGTAATACGACTTGAGTGTAATAGATGACTTTATTAAGCAATTCTCATCCTACTTAATCGGTCGCGCGTTTCAACAACTTCATCCGTAGAATATCCCACCTTTCTCTTCAAAGACACCTGTCTCACAGTCTGATTTTTAGATCTGTTGCGTGCTATGCTGGCTTCCTGAATATTAAACTATGTTAGAATTCAGAAATAAGGTCAAAATATCAATACATACCCTTAATGGTGAGGTGTCCAAGATAGTGATTGCCCGAAGAACAGTCAGCATTCGATATCTTTCATTCTTCATTTGAATACAGGTAAATGAAAGCTGTGCTTCAATGATATCCCCACAGCGAAACTTGATGGGATTGATTTCTTGATACCTTTTGACGATTTCAATACTTTTATAAGATCTGAGCAGTATTAAAACTTACTTGATATCTTGTTCATGTTCATTAATAAGCTCATAATACTCAACTTCATTTTCTGATGTGTGAACAAAATGATCATCAAGACCCATTGCTGCGGTTAAGACTCCATGTGGATCAACCTCTTTGGAGAAGGGAAGAATTTCATCCGTGATTGCTTGTTTGCGAAGTGTAAAAAACCGATTGTTCATGTCAATAGCAAGATGACCTTCAAATGTAGCAGGATTCCAGTCCTCAAGAGCGTCTTGCGGGAAGGTGCGTGAAAAGATCTGGTGGATGTCTTGAATACTTTGTATGGCTTGATCAAAGTGCATGCTGCTCAGTCCAGTAAGCGTGACAGACTGGCGCATAAAATGGCGTTGTTTTGGCTCTCTGCACAATATATTCAATATCAGATTTATCAATCAATAAGAATTAACATACATATTAAAGTTTGGAGCTATAGGAGGAAGGGACTTTTGACTTAATACGCCTTGGACACGGAGAACAACTTCTTCTGCATCTTCATTACTCATGTTTCGGATGAGCTTCCAGGTTTTGTTTATTTCCATTGGAGCGACCTGAACATGTTCTTTGATTCCGTCGTTCTAATATGATATTAGCTATAGCAGATTGTTCAAAATAAAATCTAACGCACTGAGCTGAAATGACAGAGTTGTTTCCTTTTGTGGACTTGGATTTGAGCAAGCGCTTCAACTTTGCTTTCTGGAACTTTATCAGTTAAAGATACAAATAATTAATATGCAACTAACCAGTGGATTTCATATCGTAGAATTGATCCATAATAAATCCTTGATACGTTGGGGAAAGATGAAGGATTTTAACAAAGTTCTTCTCTGCCTTTTAATGCTCTCTGGCTTGCATGATCGATCAATAAATTTCTCCTGTGTTGGCTAAAAAAGCCTTGTTCTTACCTTTTTTGGTTATAGGGGCTGTTTTTGTAGATCGAAGCCGTACCTTTGGGGATGGAGCTAGTTTTTTCCTTTGATATGGAAGTAAAATTTAGTCGCTAGGGTGTTGAGAGTTCGGACCGAAAAGATATTGGGTCTGCTGACTGGAAAAGGATCCAGAAGAGGATCCGGAACCTTGATTCTGGCTCTTGGCTTATTCCACATGACCCAACTAAAGAGACGGTGATCAGTTTCTATTGCCTGTCAAGAACCTTAAATTTAAATTTTGTTTGTTCCTGGCTTTTTTGATCAGCTAGAAGCGCCGTTGGATAGGAGCTCAATATAGTCGTGTGTAGAACAAGTGATTATACCTCCTTTTTGACTTCAAGTTTACGGATCTTCTGCTTGATCCGAGTTTCAAAGAGAAATTAGCAAAGGTATAAAAAGCTCTCTTTCATTTATCTCGTCCTTCAGCTTCCTATCCTCTCAACTTCTTCTACAAACAAGCTCCACTATGGCTAAAAGAAAGGTCAAAGCCGTCTCTTCTTCTGAGGAGAGCGATCACAATGCCAGGTTTATATCTGTGCTCTGGTTTTGTTAATTTATACTAAAATCCTTGCTGATATAGCGTCAAGGAAGACGATGTCTCTGACGATGGAGCTTTGTGTGTTCCATCCTTTATATTTTTGTATCTCAATATTAAATTCTATTGCAGATCTGAACATTCGCCACCACCGTATTTATACTTTCTTGCAGTCATATCAGTTCATATTATTGATAATTTGCTAGAGTTACTCCAAGGCGTTCCAAAAGGGTTGTCCAACCCCAGGTGCCTAAGGGAAAATGTGAGTAATGATTAAACTTCTTTAGAATATTTTCTTATCTCTTTGGTTAAAATAGATCCAAGATAAAGGTCAAAGGTTCCAAGATTGCCTCCTTCAGCCCAAGGTATGTTTAAATTTGGTTTACAAGAGCTTTTTATATGGATTATGGATTTCTTTTGTCAGTCCTGAGCAGAAGTCACCAAAAAAGCAACGTCAAGTTTCAAAGCTCAAGCCTCCTAGCACTCCCACCTCTGGCAAAAAATCAGCACTGAGATCTCCCATTGTTTTGATTCAAACCAAACCAAAGGTTTCCAAGGTCAAGGAAGAAACTGACTCTGAATCAAACAATAGCAGTGAAGAGGAGCAAGATACAGCAGAAGATAGCGATGAGGAGCAAGAAGAAGAGAAAGAAGCTGAAGAGGAGGAGGAGGAGGAAGAGGAGGAGGAAGAAGAAGGCTCCATTGCCGATTTTATAGATGATGAGGCGTGCGTGGTTTCTTTTTCTTCTTCTATTCTTTTTCAATCCTATCTTTTTAGCGAAGAGGAGGACAGTGCTGATGAATCTGATCCTGCTCCAAAGAAGTCCAAGGGGAAAACCAAAAAAATGTATGTTTGATCTCTTTTAAGCATATAATCTAACAGAATTCTTTGTTGTAGCAACCTTGACCGTCAAAAAGTGGTGGATACAGCTATGTACTGTGCTTTACTTTTTTATCTATTACCTCTCTGATCAAGTCTAACTTGTAGAAAAAAGTCTAAGGAGTCAAAGAAGGTTGAAAGAAGTTCTTTTGACAAGAAAAAGGATCTTCTGAAGGATACCGGAGTCTATCTGGAGGATTTAATTACCAAAGATCCTGTTCAAAGGTGTGTATCAGATTTGATTTGTAGCTCTAATCAGATTATACTAACCATCTTTTTGTAGTCGTCGCATGTTGAAAAAATGCCAGGTCTTTGACAAAGACCTGGTGGATATTTTCCTTTCCAAGA
Organism: Galerina sulciceps; assembly: GCA_023014345.1. Lineage (NCBI taxonomy): Eukaryota > Fungi > Basidiomycota > Agaricomycetes > Agaricales > Galerinaceae > Galerina > Galerina sulciceps. Next base: position 1,263,191 of record JAEDXJ010000026.1, read on the forward strand.
CTTATAAAGATCTTCCCAAGTTGCCCAGGTATATATATATCTGGGTATTGAAATTTTCCAAATCTAACTTTTTATTTAGCGGATTCACCAACAACCGCTTCCTTCCTAAAGGAGAGGCTCCAGAGCCTATGATGTACGTTTCAGAACTTCTGCCAAATCTGACCAAGATCAATAAGAAGTGAGTGTTGCCTTCCCTTGATACTAAACTTTGTTCAATTTCTTACTGTATCAGGTACTTGCTGGAACTGTTCACCTTTGTTTCCGATAAAGGCACTAGCACTGTCAACTTGTCGAGGATTGAGCCTTGTGATCTCATAGCCAAAAAACCCGAAACTGGTTCTGCTTATCCTTTGGTCACCCTTCGTCATCAGAAAACCCCGGCGCTTTGTCTTACTATTATTTCGGTTGATGAAGACTACACTCGGCAGACCAAGGATATTGGCGGTTCACCCTATAAGATCTTGACTGGTGTTATTCAGACTATGGAGTATGAGAGGTTGATCGCGACACTCTCCTTGGTTTGGTGTTCCTGGCATCAAAACCATGATGTCTAACAATCGCTGGTCTTTCTCCTCTCGCCCTGGAAGCTCCAACAATCGTCAGCAAAGTACGTCCCTTTATTTGCTTTATATATATTTATCTTAATGGTTTTATCAATAGCTTCTTATATGCGCGCTTCTTCTTCTCGCTCCACAGGCTCCAAGAAGTTAAGTCCTGCAAATGCACAACAAGGCCAGTTCAAGAACTCCAAGTGGAAGCTTGGATATACCTACGATGAAGCCAGTGAGTATTGGCTTATTGTGCTTTGTTCTTCAATTGAAGCTGATTATAACCAGTTCCGATTCTTGATGGCCGCTTTCTTCAGATCGAACTTCCAAAAGGTCTACGCAAGGTGGCTGAAACCCTCCCAGCCTTTTCAGAAGACATTCCTCCTGGTTCTTTGGTTCTTGTTGGCTATACTACCTTAGGTTATAACTCTCAGAAATACCCTGATGAGCTTAGCATTGGTACCAACATTTGCTGGGCAGTTGTATTGGCTACACCCAAGGCGTAAGTGCACTCATCTGTTTATTATCCAATTAAATTCCTTGATTGTTAATCTTTTACCAGGTAGAAAGGTTAAAGACTTCCCTCGGTCTATGTGGTATGATGACCCTTTGTTTCGTATGTTAGATCAAAGGTTGTCATCTCTTTGTTAAAATCGGAAGTCTTTATCTTGTTGTTATTCAACTAACAACAATCTACCTGCCTATATCATCTATCCACTGCTTTGTATTGTTTATATTTTTGATTTGAATATTATCTGTCAGCCAGTTTGTTGAATTATGCATAATATTAAAGAACCAGTCAAATCTTTTCTAGAGTATTAGGTGAAACTTTTAATAAATCTTGGGGAGATTTACTAAATTTCCCATGAAGTTTACTAAATCTAGTACATGAGGCTTTGTTTCTTACTTGGATATATTTTTGCACTTCTTTCACTTGAAATACAGTACCATTACAATGGACTCTTCACATCACATATCACAGAGACCTATGAAGTGAAGAGATCTACTGAAATGTCATGATCACAAAGCTGCTTTTGTCCCAGTACTTGAGTGCTGATTGCTCGAAACATTAGTGCAGAAGCCATATTATTAGATTTGGAGAATAATACCCTCACTTAAATTATTTGAATTGAACCTCATTCAAGTTTATTGTTGGCCCAGTTAGGGAAGAGATCTTGGAAAATGTCATGCTGGTCTTGGAACCTTGAAGAGATGAAGAGATGCACAAAATAGTTTGCTTTTGAGGCGCCAAAGACTTGATCATTTGTACCTGTATATTCTTAAGAGAAACAATAGCTCACTCTGTTTTGTTAGAATACCAAAGCAAGCCTGTCAGAGTACCGACGCAGGGAAATAAATATTCTTATAACTATACATTTAAAAAACAATTATTTCATATGGCTGTGCGTCAGAGTACCGACGCGTCGGTACTCTGATGCACAGCCACCTGAAATAAAAAAACTTATTATTAATATATTTATTGCTTCAGAGTACCGACGCGTCGTACTCTGACGCACAGCCACATGAAATAATTGTTTTTTAAAACTATTTAGGATAAGTCTTTATTTCATGTGGCTGTGCGTCAGAGTACCGACAGATATCAGTTTGTCATCTTGGTTGTCATGACCATAACATACAAGACACAAATCTGTTTGGGCACATGCAGTGGATACGCAATAGAAATGTGGGTGTAGAAAACTTAAATACCAAAATCAAAAGGTTAGAGAGCTAAAGCAAAACATGAAAATAGAAAGGGACTTGTATACTTCGGCCTGACAAAGCGTACTTGTTCAGCCTATTATGGCCAGGGTTCCTAATTGAAGGTAAGAGCAGGAGATGGAAAGGAGGACAGGAAGTACATACCTGGAGGTTGGAAAAACTTCCCCTTCCTGTCCACCAGACAACAGAGAGAGGGTAGCAGTGAGATGGCGGTTGTGGGTGGCAGGACTGCTGAACATCATTTGACAGTTAAACCATGAGATGGATGCGAGGACAGCAGAGGTAGTGGTAAACCCAAGCACTGAAAGTTGAAAAGTTGAACTTCAGATTTCAGGCAGAGAATAAAGGGGTACATACATGAAGAATTGGACACTGGCACGTTCCCTCCCTGTCTGCCAGACAATGGAGAGACAACAGCAGCGAGACAGCAGTGGGTGGATGACACAAGCTCAATACCATTTGACAGGACAGAGCAGCAGAGAGGGAGTAGTCAATATCCAACATCATTCAATAGATGCCATAGACTCGGAATAGAGGTGAGGGCAGGATGGTGGTGGTGGTAGTGGTGGATGAGCATTGAACGTTGAATTTCGAGTTCTGAAAGTTCAACATTCACGTGTCTGCTGATCATATGATTTGCGGGCCGCTGAACACGCTGCTGAACGCGTGAACGCGTGAACACATGAACACATGAACACATGAACACATGAACACGTGAATGCACCATTCGTTTTGAACCTCAAACATTCACAAACTTCAACTCACTGCAACTTCAAACATCTTGGCTTCTGCACCAGAGAGATCATGAGTCACATGAATATGATGATAAGATAAAATGATAATAAAAGTTCATCTGGTAAGGCTGGCGGCCAGACTTACATCGTTCCAGTTCAAAGAAGATCATAAAATAGTATTTAAATATCTACAATTTTACTTCCAGTAGTTAGAAATTTGTCGGTGGCAAAGTCGAACAGTTTGATATTTTTGTGCAGCTGCTTTGTTTCTTTTGGTCTCAGTCCTGTGAGGGCCATTTGAAACCCTAGGCGGTTCATGATCACCTTCATCACCACCTTCTTCTCTTATCCCAAATACAGGAAGTCCACTATCTTGCTCACTTGAAATGGTGATATCTTCTTGCCGTAATGGTAGTGTAGAAGGCAACATAGTTCCATGCATATTGTTTCCACTAAATGACCTAATAAATGAATGTTAGTCAAAGAAATTCAACTGTCTAAAGTCAATTACCATAATGAATTTGGTCTGGACACCACATATTTCCGGTAATCACCATATGTAAAGGAATATTCTTTCAGATCCTTTCTCGCTTGCAGCTGGTATTGTGCGCAAATACCAGGAGCTGTGTCGTTGTCTCGATGAAGTGGCTGTGTAATTATTGCACAAATAGGTGGTGGCTCCAGAGGTGCCAAGTCTGTCGCCTTCAGTGGTGGCTTGGTCAAGAGCTCTAAAATGATCAAAAGAAAATATTCTGGCGACTTCTGAGAGCATCATTGAAGTCTGTTGAGAATATATTAAATCAAATTTAGATTAATAAATAAAAATGAACAAAAATACCTCTGCATCGTTAAATAACACTTCAATACCCTCACAGTCCAGCGCATCCATTCCTGGATACATAACATAAGCATCACCAGGAAGTCCTCCCATGGCGACACGTGAACCGCGAGGAATCATAGTACCTTGAGAGTAAAACTGAAATTGGGATCCGCGCTGTACACTTTTAAGATTGAGTTTTGCAAGAGCCTTGTGATGTTCCAAGAGACGGTAGAATATATGTGGAGGAAAAGGGTTATAAACCCAGAAGTCTAACTGTAAAATCATGAGAAGAGTCCTTACAGACCAAATAAGAGACCATACCAATTTTTCTCTATCTTTAGCATCATAAAACCCAAACAGTTGGAACCCACACCTTCCAATGACTTCTTCATCATACATAATTTCCTCAAGCTGGAGTTCATGTGGATGATAAATTTTAGGTTTCTGATTAGATTTAAGTTTATTTCCCTATATAAAATTTGTTATTGAAGTCCAATAAAACAAATAAAACCTACTGGTATTGCTGCAATCCGATCCTTTACCTCCGCAAATGAAACACCACATCCAGCCAACGAAGGGTCTAACTTGTTGTCAGTTGAGACAAAAATCTTTCTTCTGCATTGCTTGTTTTCTTCCAAATTTTTACATTTTGGACAAGGTGAATTGAGACTCTGGTAATATTATCAGTCTTTTAATACCTGCTAAAGACTAAACAGTACATACTGGCTTGTTATGAAGGATTTTGTTGCCAAGTTTATCCCTAAGTTGATGAAAGTCCAGTGTTCGGATAAGTATGGTGCGGAGTTCAGCATCCTTGTAAGAAGCCAGCTGGCCAGCATCTTGTTGTTGGGTGAGTAGACGTATAATGTTGGCATATAGCTCGTGAATCTTGTTCTCTTCTCTTAAAATATTGAGCTAAAAGCCTAATGAGTATACTATAGAAAGATTAAAACCATGAATACTCACATTGAATATATTCTCCTTTTTCCTTTGTGATTCATTATATTGGTTGAAAACATGTCCTAGCCACTCTTTGTAAGCTATGGTGAAGTTATTTTTGTTTAAGAGAAAGTAGACAGAGGGCGGATAACTTTGTCGCGGAATAATGTTAGGATTGTTCTTTAAGTATCGCAGAAAGAATACTTCATCTAAAGTGCGCTCTCCATTGAGCTATACTTTATTAGATGTTGCCAATTGTAGTAAAAAAAAAAACAATAACTTACAGTGAACTCTGGGATTTTATCTTCCGCTGTCCAGGTACCACTTTCCTCTTCAGGTATCCATGTGTATAATACCAAGGCTAATGATTCAATAATTCGGTTCTTTCTGATTAAAGAAACTGAAAACGGAGCTTTGCAATGAAGGAACATGATCCGTTGACTCCAAAGTCCTACACTTTTTGCCAATTCTGAATCCTATATAAAGGGTGTAAATCCAAGTTTATCTTCAAAATATTACTTTACCTTTACTGCTTTCACCCAGCCTACTTGTGAAGAGACTAGGTTTAACCGATCGCATTTCCCTCAGTACGCTAAGCACTTTTTGATAATGCTGCTCATTGACCTCTTTGGTTAAAGTGGTTTTCTATTTTTACTGTAGTAAGTAGTGATTTTTCTCTTCAATATGGTATCCTTACCCGTCTAAGTTTATAAGCTTGATCCAAGGAGTTCTTCCAGCTCAGGCATTTTTGAATCCAAAAGCTAGGATTCTCCAGCAGAAGGCTATTCCATGCTCCCTGCTTTCTTGAGAGGACAGGCATATTATTGAAAGCCTCAAAGGTAATAGAAGATACAGTAGAGCTGCCAGTGCCAGAAAACACCAGTTTGATTGGACTGGGGTTGGATTGGGGTTTTGCCCGCTTTCTAGGAGGTGACTGAGGATCAAAGGAAACAGAACCAGGTTCAAGGTCTTCATAGTCAGAATCATTATCACTATCATCTCCAGAGGAATCCTCATCAATGAAAAAGTCCTGCTTAGTGATATCCTCCATGAAATTGAGCTGATGATGTTGTGGTTGATTGCTGCCAAACTGACAGAAGTTAGCCTTATAATAGGAACCAGAGTACAGTGACTTCATACCTCCATCTTGTCCAATATTGTTTGAAGCTGCTCCAAGTACTTTATAGCACCCTCAGGATCATACTTTTGCATAAGTTGATTCCCAATGAAAAATTGCAATATGTCAGGGTCTGAAAGTTTCTTCACACTCATAGATATGCTATGCTGCAGCCAGGTTCTGACAGGGCCAATCTTTGATACATAAGAAGCCTCCTTCAGCCTAGAGTCTAGCAACATGCTCACAAATCTAGGTTGATCAGTGATCTTTGACAGAATATCCTTCTCCCATTGAGCACTGTTGACTTTATCAACTGATCTCTTATCTAGCTCTATAAAGGAGGAAGCCAAGAGGGTACTGAGCTCCAGAGAGAAAGAAGCAATAGGCAAGAGAACAGGAGCATAGCTAGACATGGTGATGGTAGGATATCAAAAGTGATCAGACTTGGTGTGACAAAGCGTCACTTTACTTCAAGAAAAGACATTAAACATCAATAAAGGCTTTACATTGGTTCATACAATTCAGGTTAAATATCTAGACTTCAATAAAATCTAGGAGATCACCAGACAAGGACAGGGTGGTGTGAAGAGGTACTTGATGATCCATGACAAAGAAGGCAGACACAAGGGACAATGGAAGAGGAAGGCAGGGATGAGTGAGGTCAGGGGAGAAGATCTCTGTGACACCAAGGGCACGCTGTGAATAGAAATGCAAGGTGGAAGAGAAGTGCCTCTGCAACCTGCAGAGAGTGGGTGAGGGTGCGAGGTGAAGGACATAGTGGAGCCCACAAAGTAAAGGTCATGGAGTGATGGGCAGCGAGCTTGGCGAGCCTGACGACTGGGGTCTCCCCGACCTTCAAGTCACAGCTCTGCGACATGAAGATCTCCGAGCGGGTGGAAGGGAGGCGGAGGCGTCGGTGATGTTGAAAGGTGATGGAGAGGGTGGGACTTGACAAAGATCTGCCTGCCTATGACAAAACGAAAGCAAGCTCAACGCGATGTTGACGAGAAGATCAACGAGCAAGATGACATACCTGAGGGTTCGGGAGCTCGCTGCTGCCGGCATTTCATACCAGAAGGAGGTATGAGGAACTGAGAGAAGGGTTAGCGTTATTGAAAGGTATGTTGAGCTCGGTTTGCTTACCCTAATGTTCGTTGATCCCTTGGTTTCGTTGACCCAGGCGCGATCTAAAAGACCTTCACCGCTGCACAAAGATCAGCCGAAATCTCCAAGGCAAAATTCAAAGCAAGAAACTCACCGCGACACGAAGGGCGGGCAGGCCACCTCAGTGACACCACCCACACCTCCCGCTCCCTCGCTATCTCACAGCCCCATCGTCTTCGCGGGCCGCTGTTAACCCCCACGGACCCTTTCATTTCTTCGATGGACGGTTTCACAGCCGCGGGAGGCTTGGCATGCATGTGCGGGTTGTAGGTCGAGCACGGAGGTTCAAGGGAGGAGGACCTATGGTTCGACGACCCAGTCGTCATCGGTGTCCTTGCTGCCCGTCGTTACACCTGCCTCCTCCTCTCGTTCCTTCATGCGTTGATTTATTTGTTCGTGCAACAAAGCTGTGGGAGGCGGGCTGCGGGTTGATGTGGGCTTGAAGCAGGTGCTGCAAAGCGGGCAGGCGTCAGCTACACAACCCACGCCAGAACGCCAGAAGTCGAGGAAAAGGACATACCGACATGTATACCCTCCGCGTGCGACGATCGCGTCGTGATCGTACTCCTCTCATGAAGATCGCTGAGTCTGTCCCAAGTCGGTGGAAGTGCAAGGTAGGTGTGGAGGTGGAGGTGTGGATGGAGAGGAGTGAATGGAGATGAAGAGGTCGCGACTTAAAAGTCGCGAATGGATGGAGAGGCAAGGTTGTGAGGTGGAGGTGAGGTGGAGAACGATGCGAATGCCACTTGCGACCTGGGTCTCGCGTAGCATCTAGGGGGTGATGAGAGGTGGATGGATAGGTGGGCGGAGATGAAGGTCACTGCGAGATGAACGTCGCAGAGGGCTGCATGTGAGAGATGAGGGGAAATGGCGAGAGGTCATCAAGATCATGGTCGGGGTGCAGCTAGAGTTGGCTGGGAAGATGAAGATGGAGTGTGAGGTGTGGCGTGTAGGTAGATAAAGTCGCGCGCCCTGCTTGAATCGTCAGCGAGCTCAGCCAATGTAGAAAATAAAAAACTTACCTAGCGCGAGGTGGACCATGAAGAGGCCAGGGTTTCGTTGCAGAGAAGAAGGTGGTTAAGAGTACCGACGCGTCGGTACTCCTACTACACAGCCACCAGTCAAGGCACACTTGGGTGGTTCAGGTTGCGCGGATTAAAGAGGAGGCGGGCAGACGAAGAGCTCTGCGACGAAGGTCGCGAAGCCAGTGGAAGTGAGGGAGGGGAGGCGGGCGAGACAAAGTCGGGTGACCCAGTAACATGGGACTGGGTGCATAGAGAGCACAGGCACATGCGGTGAATGCAGCAACTGAGAAAAATAAAACAAAAAACAAAAAAAAAAACATATTGGAATATATATGGAAAAGGAGGGGGGTTCGTACCGCATGCCACCAAGGCCAGCTCTTTCAACCTTTCAAGGTTGAATTTACTAAGTAAAGGTGAGAGCAGGAAAAAGAAGGAGGAAAAGGAGATAACTTACCCAGTGGACCGGGGACCTGTTCTGTTGGACGGCGGCGTCAGTGGGGCGGCAGTGGTGAGCAGTGTGACAGCGCCAAATTTTGTTCAACGTCGCAGCGCAGATATGGTGGGAGCTCTATGCCATTGAGTGGGCAGAGCGGCAGCAGGGTGTCATTGACATCCGATGCTATTCGTTGGGTGGAGGCGAGGGTGGATGAGGGTGGTGGTGAGCGAAGTTCAACATTCACGTGATCAGCGGACCGCCGGATCGCGCGTGCGGAACTTTGAAATTTTGCAAAGTGACGAAGTCCAACTGACCTCTAACCGCATCGCCATCCCTCTCCCTTCGTCGATCAAGGGATGTAGGTTACTTGTGAATTGTAAGTTTTTATTGCTTTTCTTCTTTCATTTTCTACTCACCTCCACTTCTTAGGTTCAACAAGCCGCGAATGACTTCGCGCACGACGTTGTGAGCCCCCCCTCCAATTGAGGGTTGTGGGCCGGCGTTCAAGTGTTCATAGGTTGGGGTGGGGATACGGAGCGGAAAGGGGAGACCCCAGGGGGGGAGGCCCACCCGGTGCGTCGCAGAACAAGTCGATTTATTCGACTTGTTCTGCTGGTCCCATTCCCTACCTGTCCACCACTCACCAGAGCCTTCCTAGCTGCACCGATTTCGCCTTCAGGCGCCCGTCGACGCCCCCCTCTACCTCCTCAACGCCCCGTCCCTCACACCTGTTCGCGATGACCCAGGGTACTGCTCGAGCGTAGGGTGGAGGCGGCAAAGCTGAGCGACAGCAGTAGCACCAACGTTACTGCTGCTGCTCGAACGCAAGGCAGGGGCGACAGCGACTCGCGGCAGCTGCAGCATCGATGTTGCTCGAACCCAGAAGGGGCGACCCGTACGGTGCGTCGCGGAACGAGTCGATAGTTTTGACTCGTTCTGCTGGTCTCATCCCCAGACCACCTACCGACTCATGTTGGCCTCACCACCGCCTCCACACCTCTCTTCCCCCTTGTGTGGAAGACCCGTACGGTACGTCGCAGAACGAGTCGAAAATGTCGACTCGTTCTGCTTTTCTTGTTTCTCCCTTGTTTATCACTCACCAAACCCTTTCCAGCCCCTCCACCCTGCGGTGCTCGCGCCCGTCAAGACCTCTGTCCTCACCCTAAACCCCGATGATGCGGACAGCAGCACCAGTGCCGCTGCCGCTGCTCAAACACATGCGCCGACGCGAACGACCGTCAACATCAGCAGCAGCACGCCGTTGTCATCGCTCGAACGCCATGTAACCGAGACAGCGGAGAGAGCGGGAGCAGCAGTATCAGTACTGATACCGCTGTTGCTCGAACACCGTGCGACGACGACGACGACGACGCGGAGGAGCAGCAGCATCAACGTTGCTGCTGCTCGAATGCAGGGCGGGTGCGATGCGCAGCAGAAGCAGCAGCGACCCTACTGCTGCCTCGAACGCGGGGTGGGGCAGGTCGACTCATATGGTGCGTCGCGGGACATGTCATATCGACCCGTTCTGCTAGTCTCACCTCTTCCTTCCCTCAGCGCCGCTCTCCCTTTTAAACCCCCTCTCTCTACCCCTCAACTTGCCCCTTAACTGCCCTTCCTCCAACTGCCCTTCCCTCCGCTTCTTGTCCCTCAGCTCCCCCCCTCAACTCCTTTCCTCTCACCCTGGAACTCTTGCTGCTCGACCGCGGCGGTAAAGATGACGCACGGCAGCAGCAGCAACTCAGGCGCTGGCGCTGCTCGATCGGGGGGCGACGACATGTAGCAGTATCATCAGCATCATCACCGATGTTGCTGCTGCTGTTGCTCGAACAAGAGGGCGGGAGCGACAATGCGCAGCCGCAGTGCCAGGACGAGGGAAGACAGCAGCAGCACCGTCGGCGTTGCTGCTATTCGAATGTGTGCCCACCATGCCGTTGTTGCCCAAGCTTCATCCCTCGCTGGTTCTCTTATGTAGTAGGGCTGTTATTATTGCATAGTCACTGAATAATATATATTCCTAATAGGCCTGAACAGTCTTCTATTAAGTTGTATACAAATGCATCCCTGAAGAAATATTGAACTGCACTGGAAGGCACCCAGGTAATTATAATAATGCCAGAGACTACTAGAGAGACCTATGCAAGATGGAGGAGAGATGGTGTTGTGGAGGTGGAGGCGAAAACCTCCTCGGCCTTTGTGTCTGCAAGGGTGAAAATGGAGGTGGATGTAGGGAAGAGATCTCAGTCAAGCAGCAAGCTCTTCATCAACTCTGAGAGGTTGGGATAATAAGCAAACCCCCGCGGTACGAAATTCGCAGAGAATACGAAGATGACGGACGTGAGGTGGCGGGAATAGACTTGCGACATGAAGAGGTCGTGGAAGGGGTGGAAGAAACATAGAGGCAAAAGACTCTGCGACCTTTGTCGCAGAGTCTGTCGCAAAGTCGGTGGAAGTGAGGTAGAGGAGTGGATGGATGGAGGAGTGGATGAAGCAGAGTTCAACGACTTGAAAGTCGCGAAGCGGGAGAAGGGGCAAGGTTGCGGGGGTGGAGGTGAGGTGGGGCAGGAGGCGAGAGCCTCCACGACCTGTGTCTCAGGAGGTGTCCAATCCTTCTTCCTGACCCTCCTTCGCCGTCTTCAATCCCTGTTCGCATCCTGTGCCGACACCCTCAACCTCGCCTGCACCTCCAATCCTCCGCGCTGCTAGTTCCAGCTCCAGCTCCAGCTCCAGCTGAAGAACAAATGAATGAACCAACGACGAAGAGTGGAAATCGTCGAGACCTCCAGAGTCGGTGCAGAAGGACAAAAGATGTGTGAGGTGGCGAGGGAGGAGAGATGCAGAACTCCGCGTCTCAAAAGACGCGGAGTTGGTGCAGCAGGAGGGGAGGATGAGGCCAGTGCGAGGTTGACAGGAGGACTATGACGAAGAGGGTGGGTAGTGCTGGCAGGTGAACAGTGAGTCTTCGTGCTCGGTTCGAGCTTGAATCGTCTTCCTAACATTCATGTCTTGGGTGTTCTGCTTGATGACGGTGAACACACCCCTCTCGAGAGGGAGACAGCTTCAAGGGCGAGTGCGAAGGGTTGGGGTTGGGTTGACAATGATGAGAAGGGCAGGAGGTAAGTGCGTCTACCGAATCAACGAACGGTGGAGCCTGTGGAAACCCTCGAAACCTCGCAGAGTCAGCACAGCAGGAGGAGGGAAGATTTGAGGTTGATGGCAAAGATGGAAAGGGAGGAGAATGGGCGTGCAAGGTGGAATGGGTAAGGTTGGAGTGGGTAACGGATCAGCAAGGGCGGAGGCAAGGACGGCGGACGTGCTAGGTAGAGGGGGAGGAGAGAGACAGGACAGTCGCGGAGAGGGCAAAGGAGATGGTGGAGGGGCCGGAAGTGGGCCTTCCACAACTTTCGAGTTGGCAAAGGTGGAGAGCGAGGATGACGTGGATGTGCGACATGGAGGAGGGAAACAGCACTCCGCGATCGACAGTCGCGGAGTCGGCGCAGAAGGAGGCATAAGAGGTCGGCCCTGGAAGATGGGTGCATCAGCCAACGTAGAGGTAAGCATAACGTCCTCGACATACCTATTGATACCTAACCTTTCTCCTCAGTTACGGGAGCAGGAGGAGGGAGGATGGGGCAGGTGCAGGATTGATGAGGAGGAGTGGAAGTGTGAGGTGGAGGCAGAATGCGAGGTGAAGGAAAGGTGGAGGAGAAGGCGACACGAAGGTCACAGTTTGGATGGAGGCACAAGGCGGAGGAGGGGTGCAAAGACCACCAGCTCAGGCGAGCCGCGCCAGGGTGAAGCAAACCTCTGCGATCTTCATGTCGAGCTTCGTTGGGTCGAACAACAGAGGCAGACTAATGGTCGAAGAGGTAAGCGCATAGTTTTGACTATCGAAGATAAGCACTTACCCATTCTCGACGACCTCTGTAGGTCATTCGCTGTCGTTCCTTTGTGTATTATCACGGTGGTGGGTGTTCGTTCGTTGCACTCGTTTGCTTTCGTTCGCTGACCACCTTTTAGATCTCGTCTGGGCTAACGAAACGAAGGTATTAGTGAAGGTAACGGTGAGTACAACGACCTCGACATACCTTACAATGACGCTTACCCTTTTCCCCAGATTCCAATCCTGCCTTCTAGTGCGAAATGAGGGCCTTTGGGCTCCCAGGTAAGTTGTGTTTATCGTCTGTCTTCATATCGACATCGCGTTAACCAGCGTCCAGGTGTTGATAAGAGACTGAAATTCAACGAGGTAAGTGCACAATTTCCGAACATTGGACGAAACGAAAACTTACCAAGCTTGACATAGCCCACAGTTTAGTTCCTTCAGGTGCAGCCGCAGCTGCAACGACACGTACGGGAGGGTGGAAGAAGGGTTGAGTCAGGGACGACGCGACGAGCGAGCCAACCTCAATGTCGGCGGCGCGGGGAGCTGACCCGTTCTTCCTCTCCTCCTCCCCCACCTCCACGATTACGGTCTGACTTTGGGCGAGACCAGCGATGGTGCGCGTCACACAAGGGGTACGAGCACGACCCAGTCGGTCACAGTCGAAGCCGGTACGTGTTGTCCTGCTCTCATTGCCCGCGCAGGTTCTGACAACCCCCTCCTCTTCTCTCCTCCTGCGACTTCCCTTTCGGTCTTGTCTCTTGTCTGCACACCCATTCCGTCTCGCTGGCACCCTGACTTCGCTTTTCCTCCTGCCCCTTCGCCTTCGCCCTTATCTCCCGTCCCAGTCCCTTCATCCCCGCTCTCCCTCCCGCTCTCCCTCTCCATGCCCACGTCACTTCGCGAAACAAACGAACGAACGACTGTGACGACGGCGGCGATGACTGGTGTCCTCCCCGTCCCCTCCTCGAGCGAGGGTTGTGTAGGCAACGCCTGAGGACCCGTCTTGCAGTGCTCCTTTTCGAGCCTACACCCTCACTCCTCCCGCAGCGCCGAACTGAACCACAAAACAAACGAATGAACAAGAGGTGGGGGCGGGGGTAAAGACGAGCGGCGAGGGCTGCAAAGACTTGCTGGGATGCTGTCGGCGTCGCATGGGGGTATCTGCCTCGAGCCAGAGCCAGGGTGCGGTGAATACGAGAAGAGAGGGGGAGGAATGGGAATACGATGACGAATGGGTCGTCGCACGAGGGGGTATACACGCCGGTATGTCCTCCCATTTCCCTCTAACGAAACTTGGGTAGCTAACGCCAGCCGACCCATCTTGCAGCAAAGCTCGGATTCGAGCCCACACCAACCCCTCCCGCGGCTCTGAACCGACCGAACGAATGAACAAACGAGAGGTGGGGGCAGGGGTGAGACGAGCAGCAGGGGCTGCAACGTTGAGGGCGACCCCGGCTGGTTGGCTGTGAGTTTCGCTGTGAGCTTTTTTTGCTCTGTTTTCGTTTTGGGTGTGGTAAGTTGATTCGATTTCACGCAGTGTGGGCGTACACTGCGGCATGGGGGAAGGTGGGTCCAGGCGTTCAACACGAAAAGGATTGATGTGCTAGCAGGTGCTGCAAGGCGATGATCGAGTCGTGATGTTGTTGGTATCAAGGTCATGGTCGGAGTGCGACTGTGTATCCTGCTCGAACTGTCAGCAAGTTCAGCGAAGGTAGAAAATATAAAAACTTACCTTCCACGACTTGAAAGTCGCGAAGCGGGCGAAGGGGCAAGGGTGAGGTGGAGGAGGAGGCAAGAGCCTCCACAACCTGGGTCGCGGAATGGGGCTTGAAGTGGGGATGGATGAGAGTGGTGGGGGACAAGGGCTCGGCGACACAACCGTCGCGGAATGCCTAGATGTGAGTTGTGGCAGATGAAGAGCTCCACGAGGTCGACCGACAATCGACCAAGGTCGCGATCGGGGTGCGAGCGACTGCAGTTGGCTGGGATGAAGAAGACGTGGTGTGAGGGGGTGGTGTGTAGATAGGTGTAGGTAAACAAATTCGCGTATTCTGCTTGAATTGTCAGTGAATTCAGCGAATGTGGAAAATAAAAAAAAACTTACCTAGCGCGATGTGTACCACAAAAAGACCAGGATTTCCATGGAGAGAAGAATTTAGGTGGTGACATTGAATGTCCTGAGCTTGCAGTGGTACCCCAAGAGCTCTATGCACTGTAGTGCACTTAGCGATTTTGGCGTACACTGCGGACCCATCCAGGTGAACCCACAAGCTCAGGTGGGGGAGAACAAGAGGAGGGTGAGGACCTTATAACCAGACGCGGTACGTCAACGAGTCGCGTCGCCGTGACAGGTGTTGTTTAGATCAGGTGATCACAACTCACCTGATTTTCAAAGTCATTCGATGAAGCTTTGAAGACCCATCCCTGCTCTTCGCATCTGACATCGCTCGATGCTTGTTTTCCTACCTTCGTTCAAGATCTACGACGACGCGATGTGGTGCGTCCTCATGGATGGTTTGTTTATCACATCTGACACCCTTCTTTCTAGGTAATTCATCAACGTTCACCTCTGACATCGCTCGACGCTCATTGCTCGTGTTTCCTACATTTGTTCAAGATCTGCGACGACGCAGTGTGGTGTGTCCTCATTGCTGGTTTTTTTGTCACATCTGACGTCCTTCCTTCTAGATAATTTATTAACTCTTTCCAATCTCTTTTCTGCTCCCTCATCCCATCTTTTCTTGGTCAACTTCTCCACACGCATGTATCTAACGTTTTTATATCGATGCTTTCTTGTAACTTACCTTACCTTCCAGGAATGCTCCCCACCGTCCGCTTCAAGCGCCACGTCTTTGCCTGTCGTCTGTTTGAGCCCTTTTGACAAGGACATTATCTTGGTTAAAGGCCCCACCTGCGTTGTCAGTCAGGTATGTCTCTCCACAACTGACACTTCTGCTGTCCTAATCTACTCCAAAGCTTCTTGATGAGGAAACTGTGGTGCTCGTCGTGAACCAGCTATCCCATGTCTCTCCTTCAGCTTGAGGGCTCAACGTGGATTATCAGCAAGGCATCCGTTTTGTTGCACGTCATCCCCAATATCTCCTCGCTCCTATGTTAGCTGCCATCCCTGTCCACGATAATTTGCAATTCCTTTACCCCTTGCTAAATACCACATCATCAGGCCCAAATCTAGTGACGAAGTCAGCATGTCCCATCCTTCACTCTGTCCCCTTGCCTAGTCCTCTGTTTAGTTTTTTTATTTGATTGCGGTGATCTGGCCAGACTGACCAGCTAAATACATGTCTAGCTAGAAGTAATACACTAAATCTATAGGTGTAGATTAGTTAGAATGACCTGTATTGGAGAGATTAGACAAAAAATCGGGATAACTAAAGGTCTTTAAGAGTACCGACGCGTCGGTACTCTTACTACACAGCCACCAGCCTTCGCGCAACCCAAAGGATGAGGGATCAAGTTAAAACTTCAAGAAATAGAAGCTACAAATCAATCCTCAATTAAAGACTTGCAATACAGAGCATCTATCTAGACTTTGAACAAATCTCCAAGGTCACTACCTGGCCTAGATGAGGGCAAGCAAGTAAATAGAGTGTACCTGAGGCAAGGCACAGGAGGGAGAGTGAAAGGATAGGTGAAAGTCCAGCAGAAAGATACCATGGTAAATCTATTTCACTCAGTGTAAAAAAAGGTTTTAAGTAGAGAATTTCCTAAAAATTTTGGTCTTTGTATTAAAACTAAGGTTAGACAAAAAATTTGATCATTCTACAACCTGAGATTTGAAAGCCCATGCACCAAAAACATCTCCTTGTAACTCTCTTACAAAAAGGGCCACTGCAGAGATACTGGCACCAGCCAAATACCTGAAATATCTTAGCCCAATCTGCTCAACCCTTGACTCGGATGCCATTGCCTTTACCAATTCAACCTCGTCTGCTCTGGAGTATATCTTGAGGTCCATGTGAGTAGTCAGGTTCAGAGCATGAAGCTCAGGGAACTGTTGAAGGCCACTGGACCACAAAGCTGTCCTCCAAGGCAAAGGATGAATGGAACTGCGGTTGTCGTCATCGTCGTCATCGTCTTCATCGTCGTCGTCGTCTTCATCGTCTTCGTCGTCATCATCATCATCATGGTCATCGTCAAATTGCTTTGTATAAAAATAAGTAAGCAGAATGTTGGATGAAAAAGAAAAAAAAAAAAAAAAACACCTACCCCATCACCATATATGATTGTTAGAACCTGAACAGTATACATGGGTTCCCATGTTGAAACTGTAGCAAGGAAATCAGGTCCAGGCAAACAATTAAGGACAAGATGATCAAGTCTTGTGAAGGGAAGGGCTTGTTGGCACAGGCTTTTCAATAGTGTCATCTCCAGGGGGCACAGGTATTTCAAGAGTCGTCAGATTTCCAAACAGTACATGGTGACCATGTCGGCCAAAGAAAGAGGATACACGTGAAGACCGGAGTGCAGCATGAGAGCAAAGACCTGTTCGAAGATCAACAGATCTTTCATCAAGTGCTCTAACGCAACTAAGTCGGGAACGATGATGGATCGAGTTTGCTGAAAAGTCTCCAGAAAACGTATATGACAAGATTCGTTGAGTTTCTTTAGTGTTTGATGATGGTTTTTGGAGATCTGGGAGGAGATGGTACGCAAGATTCTTTCTTGCACATCAGGGGCACTGCAACAGAATTGAATATCAGATCAAAGCTTGTTCGAAGAATGTACTCACATTTTGCCATACTATTTATCAAACTGAGCTCCATATTTTGATGTGCTCGTTCAAACTTCAGGGAGGTTCATCGCAAGCGAGGTCACTGTTCTGCTTGTCCTTGTTTGGATCCCCAAGCCTCACCACTACGTCTTTAATTTGCATCACCCCTCGATGAGAGAGACCATGAATAAATAGTTATTCGTGTTATACTACGTAATACACTGAAATGTAGTATTCAAGCAGCTAAAACAAAAATGGAGTCATCTATAAGGTATTCAAAAAGAGAGGAAGAAAAGGCGAACCTCATTTAATACAGCATGTAGTAGGCGCAGACACCATGCGCTGTGGCCAAGCCGAAGGGTAGCGACGAATTCGCACAGCAGAGGGAGTGGCCAAAATATTGGCGTTGTGGCAGAGCAAAGGGAGTGCAGTGGTCGTGTGGATTGCGGTTGTCAGTCGTTGGAGGCTATGAACATCGAACATGATAGATTAGTGATAATGGACGAAAAGGATGCAAACCAAGTCGACAATCGACTCATTTCGCGACATACCAGGCCGATTTCACATTCAAGCTGTGATTTTGTACCCCCATGGTAGTGGTGGTCTTGCTGCTGCTGGCTTTGCTCGTCGAAATGGAGTGAGTGGCGCGAGGAGCAGGCGAATGTCAAAAGGGATCGTGAGGATACGGCAATGACTACCGGTGTCCATTGGTCGTATCAAGGAGATAGCCGTGAACCTAATACATTATAAATTAGTGAACGGGAAAATAAAAAGTTGCAAAGCGAGTCGCGATTGACTCGCTTTCGCAACGTACTAGGTGGGTTTAATAACCGTAGAGAAGCCATGATGTGGCACTTGCATTCCAAGCTGCGTGCTCAGCATACAACATTGATCGACGTGGCATAGAAGATCAAAGGGGAAAGGGACGGGGGGGTACAACGAGCTCGATGCCGTTTGACGAAGCAGAGCCAAGGTGCAAACAGGTAGCTCCGGCAAGGCAAGGAGGAGATGAGTTTTCTGGGCAAAAGGGAGAGGGAAGAGGTGGTTAATTGGGGGTCTGGGTGGTCGGTGGTCGCATACCTACTGTCCTTCCTGCTGACCGTCGGTCGATAGATCAAGACGCGCCGCCTCCTTGATGCCATTCGAGAGGCGTCGAGCCAGGGGTGTCAACGGCTGAAGGCGCCGTTCGTGACCGTGGCGGTACAGCGACTAAAACATCGACGGCCGGGGCATAATCGACTAGGGGAGGGAGGTGGACGAAGGGAGGTGGACACAGAAGGGAGGTGAATGAAGTCAAGCGGAGCCTGGATTTAACATTCATGTAATCAGCGACCCACCCAATTCTACTCCAGAGATACTCCACTTCCTTCGTACCTTCTTCCTGGTATCTTTCCTTGTCAGCTCATGCGCACATATCTGGGTCGGACCTCTCCCGTCATAGGCAGATCAAGCGGTTTGTAAGTATCTTATTACTATTATTTTTTCTGCTTACCTCTGGGTGTAGGTCCAACAGACCGCGAATGAATTCGCCCCACCTCGCGAGCCCCCTTCACGTTGAAGTTTGTGGGCCGATACTATTCTAGAGGTTATTTGTCGGGTGGGACGCGGAGTGGCAAAGGGAAATCCCAGAGGTGGAGGCCCACGAGGTGCATCGCCGAACGAGTCGATATTTTCGACTCGTTCAATCCCCGCTCATGCGCAACTCACCAACCCCTCGCTCTAGTCTGCTACACTGTCGCTTTCGCCTCCAACCAACCGTTCAACATCCCTGTCAACACGCTCCCCTCGTACCCGGACCAACACGCAGTGAGAGGAGCAACATCAGGAGCAACATCGATGCTGCTGTTGCTCGAGCGGCGAGAATGCGGAGCGGTATTAGCAGCACCGACACCTGCCCAAACACGGACGATGACCCAGCAGCAGCAGAAGCAGCATCGACGTTGCTGCTGCTAACCCGGGGCCCGTAGAGCGCTGAGAGACTTGGTATGTCTGCCTCTCCCTCTCTTTTTGTCCTCCGATATCTAACCGCTCCTTTTTAAAAAAACCTTTAGGCTCGCGCTGCACCGGTCGTCTATCCCTTGTGCAAGTCACACATGTTATACCCCCTACCATGTCGACAACTTCAATTTCCACCATGACCCGTCCTAAACAGACCTTGCCTCAATAACATGGCGACGACGACCGGACATCACGGCTCCGACAGCATCGATGACGGAGCACGAAGGGAATCCGCTAAACGCGATTCGGGAGGCAAACGACTAGGGTCCTAAAAGGCAGGCTATCATCATCTTGTTGGTCTCCCCTCCCAACCTTGCTGATGCAACGATGTGAAGTAGGTATGCCATGTATCATAGGATGTCAGTGGCCGTCACGTTCACGTCTTTGAATGCTGCGAAACCCTGCAAGGGCCGCGGAGGTCGTCGTGTTTGTTGATACCCCGATACTGGTGATGCAAAGTCTACGGGGAAACTTCAAAAGCACGCCAAGACTTGCTGGGGGAGAGGATGCCGTAGCCGCAGCCGACAATACCAAGGATGTGAAGGCTGCTCGTGAGGCACTATCGTCAATGAAGAACGCGAGTGGTTCAATCACGACTGCATTTGAGCGTATCGGGAAGGACAAGGTTACTTACAGCCACCACCAGCACACAAAGACTGAAGCTTGGTATGGTTTTCTTTTTTCTGAGAGGTAATTTCTTACATTTTGAGCAGTGCTGAAATCGTTCGCTGGGTCGCAGAGAGCAAGCGTCCATTCCAAATTGTGAACAACAGTGGTTTCCGTTCGTTGATGAATACCGGGCGCCCAGACCCGGTAGTTCAACCTGTGGGTATGGAGGAAATGGGTATGTGTAGGCCTCAAGACACCTGAGGGTTATCCATGCGTTTGCCTAGTTGTAATATGGATGAATTCATAAATATCTAGAACAAAATACAAGATATAGTACATAATCAAAACAACAAGAAAGATGACGACTTCATGTAATTTACAGCAAAAAGAAGACGATGGCCAAAATCTATACACAAGGCCAAAAATCAGCATTTAAATATTCAAAATTTTGTAAACAAAGGTGGACTTACCAAGTAAACTCTAGTGCCGCCTTTGTACACGCACGTTTGATGTTTGATTAGACTTCGGGACACTGCGACTTGCAGTAAGCCTCATTCTCTTCATAAACGCAGTTTCTGAGCCCGAATCTGGCTCAGATGCTCGAAAGCGCTTGGGCGCTTTGCTGAGAGCTAAATCGCGGGCCGTCTGCTGTCTAATGCTGTTCAAATGACGCAGCCTGTCGTGTACCAACTCTCTGAGCTCCGAGTACGGAAGTTCAATGACGGTCCCTTCCGGATCCATCTCACGATTGGGCTCGAAAAAGTGCTTGTTCTTGAGTGGTATGAACAAAGAATCGTCGCCTATCTTCTTCTTTTTGGATAGGAGCTAAAAATGGTATTAGTAGAAGAAATTATAAAATGAAAATACTGATGTCTTACAGGATACCATCCGGTCCTTTCAACCACAAGGGCAAACATGTCGAGTGGACCTGTCTTCTCTGGAGAAAGCGCCCTTTCTTCTGGCTTCTCCTCCACCACCCACCAATATACAGTAGGAGGTTGCTCGTTAAGATGGCCCGGAGCAACAAGGGCCTCTTCTCTTGGTATTTCTGACGTGACTTGTGGGGGATTCCAGAGAGTGCCAGAAGAATTCCAAATCGAGAATTCAATATTTGAAACCACTCGTTTCTTGAACTTGTATTCAGGACAGGTAGAGGTGGCCGGTATAATGACATGTTCGTTAGTGAGATCGATGTTGATCCCAAATACGGTCTTGACCTCCCCATCTGAACCACCGATCCACTCGCACGCATCAAGGCCAAGAGACGAGTTTGTTTGCGAGAGAGCAACTTCGAAAACGACATTGGGATATTGAGAATTTGTGCCAAATTCCACCAAAGTTTCATCGGCTTCTTTACGATTCCCATTGTTTAGAATGTAGGTTGATGACCCATACATGTCAACTCTAGGTTTAGAAGAAGTGCCGTCCATGTTCAGTGAGCATCCTGGGACCTTTTTTAAGGCGACTAGCTTTTGGAGAAGAGGGCCCACGACTTCATGGGCAAAGCCGGGTCTCTCTCTCACAGCCAAAGTTTTTTTCGAATATCTGATTCTAACAGTACTCAGATCAGCTGAAGAATTTATTTTATGAATTAGAGTAGACTCACCGGAGATCTTCATAACCTGGTATTTTTCCATCTTCACCCGCTTCTTCAATTTCTTGCATGGTTTCCTTCGATATATTGGACAACGTGAGGCCACCTGGCCTTGGTGATTCAATGTATTGTCTGATAGCTTGGATAGCATGCTCAAGATTTGCTGAAGTTGCTGGTTGCGCAACAGCAGCTGGGGGCGCCGGAGCAGCTGGGGGCGCCGGGAACACCGGGAACACCGGAGTGGCGACCTGCTTGAATAGGGCATCCTTTTCAACGCCCGAGGCTGGCCGTGTTGGTCTTGCCATGCCTAAGGCCTCAGTGGGAGCACTCTTACTAGCATATAAGGCTGGGCGGAATGATATGCCCGGGCTTGACCTGCGAGCGTTATCATAGGTCGTCATCATGGTGGTTTGGAGCAAAAGGCGTTTAGACAAACTTAGAAACGCTGCTGTGAACAAAGTGTCAGTCATCTAAATTTAACATGTTTACAATAATCACTCACAAAGTTCTACATTGAGAATGGCGTAAAAAACCACAATAAATAGCCTGATTTCACAAGCTAGATTACCACCAGTACTGAGACAGATGTTCAGAATAGACACCAATACTTTTGTTTTGCACGCGGTAAAGAAAAGTAACAACTGTGTCATGTGGCGCCGATGCTCCGCGGAAATACATCAGGAAAACAGTTTTTGGCTATAGATCCCATTTGCTTATCTGCAAAAAAAGGTTGAGAAGAGCATCAGTCAAGGTCCACATGTTTCAAATTGGTACTTTTGTATTTGGAGACATTCTTAAGAATATTTGTGTACCGATAAATCTTCTAATAACAGGGAGTTCTAAAGTAATTAAATACAAGGACATAGGGGCGGTATCGACTAGGGTGCAGAACACGCACCACGGTGACTCGGCTGTAGGACTCGGCTGTAGGACACGCACCACGGCAGTCGTGACGACAGACGAACTCTGGAAAGGAGGTAGGCAGTGACTTGTTCATGGTGTCACAGGTGCTGCCAACGAGTGCTGCGTTAGACACGACAGAAAAGCGGTGGTTACAATCGAGTCGAAGATACTTGTGTATTTACACGTATGCAAGTCACAGAGCAAGCGGCTGCAAAAGAAAGGTAGACAGGGTGGACCGCAACATATCAGGGGTCAGGCGGTATAAGGATAACTAGGACAAGAAGTCCTACATAAAATGTCAGCGGGTTCACCGAAAGGAACATGCGAAGTCAAAAAAAGACTTACCTAGGGTGAGCCAACTTTCATGTTATGAAGATCGCTCGATGCTCGTGTTTCCTACATTTGTTTGCTAAATACATGTCTAGCTAGAAGTAATACACCAAATATATGGATGTAGATTAGTTAGAATGACCTGTATTAGACAAAAAATTGGGACATAGCGGTCTTTAAGTCGGTACTCTTACTACACAGCCACCAGCCTCGGCCCAATCCATCCGTGAGTGATGAGTTCCCTGCTTGCCGGGTTTTGTTCGCTATGCTCCTTGTCTTCGTTAGCCGACCGCCTTGTTGGATTATAACTTCTGGAACAAAACTGAGGCATCAGCCAGCATAGAGGTAAGCACAACATCCTCGACTTACCTCTCGATAACTAACCCTTCTCCTCCGTTCCTGGGCCTGTCGTCTACCACGAAATCATGAAAGGACGGCAACAGCATGCCGGAAAGGTTGAGAGCTGCAAGGAAACGAGAGGTAAGCCTGAAATTTCAACGATGAAAATACAAGATAGACCTACTCGGGAGGCTGGGACGCACGAGTCGATGACGATGAGGATGCATCGAGCTAGGTAAGCCCGACCCTTGTCTCTGACATCGGCGCCACGGAAAGCTGATCACTCCCCTCTTCTTCTCCTCCGACTCGGTGCCTGTCCCTTTGCCGTTGCCCTCTTCCAACCATAGCACCTCACCCCCGCACCCGTCCTGCGGCTCCAAACCAAGCGAATGCCAAACGAACGACCAGTGAAAACCATGGAGACCTTGTGGTGTCAGTGCAGCAGGAGGTGGGACGACGGTGGATATGCAAGAGGAAAGGGAAGAAGAGACGCTGTGCGCTGCAATTCGACAATCGCAGAGGCGGAAAAGGAGGAGGGAGAAGAGGTGGGGACACCACGACACAGGTGGAAGAGTGGAGGTAGGGAGGTAGTCGTAGAGGTGAGACAAGAGTACCGACGCGTCGGTACTCTTGCTACACAGCCACCAGCCTTGGCACATCTCCATCGAGTGGGGTTCAGGTTAAATCTACGCTGCCAAACTGGCAGGCGTTAGCCTTACGGTAGACTTGATGTGACTGAGTATCTGTCAAGGTTGAATACACTAAGTAAGGGTGAGAGCAGGAAATAAAAGGAGGATAAGGAAATAGCTTACCCAGTGGACTGCGGACATGTTCCCCTGGAGGGCGGCATTGGTGGGGCGGCAGTGGTGGGCAGTGTGACAGCGCCGAATGTTGTCCAACGTCGCAGCGCGGATATGGTGCTATTCGTTGGGTGGAGGCGAGGATGGATGAGGGTGGTTGTGAGCAAAGTTCAAAAGTTGGTCTTCCGCACGAAGTTTAACATTCACGTGATCAGCGGACCGCTGTGCTGAACTTCGAAATTTCGCAAAGTCCAACTTCACAATTCGGTAAGAGTGTAGTTCACGACAGCATCTCCTCTTCTCCTCCTCCTCTCCTCTCTCCTCTCATTTCAACCTCATTGCCCTCAATCTCCTGCTCCCGCTTTCTCCTCTAGCCCGAACATCTCAATCTCGATGACAACGCGGTATCCGCTATCTGGTATGTCCTGCCCATTCACTGCATGCTCGCCCTTTGCTGACATTGGCGTCGATACATCTAGTTGCTTGGTCTTCTGCGCGTTCGTATACGGCATGTTTCTTCGTCCTCTCGGCCTTACTGGCTTGCTGATGTCCCTACAGTTCGGTGCCGATCTACAACTAACACAAACGCATTATCAAACAACCAGGTAAGTGATTGCGATCTCAATGTACCTGGCAGTAACACTGATTGTCTTCCACCTCTCCTAGCTCCATTATCTAGCCTGAAGACGACGACGGGACGCGTCGAGCTCTCAGGTAAGATGTTTTCCCACCTGTAGCAGCCCTACTCATGTATGAAACACTGTGTTTAGCCAGACATGCCTCATACATCCAGACTGTGAAAATACAGTCTGTCTTTTGGCAGTCCCTATGTATTATGCTGCTCTAGGGTGGTTGGGCATGCCAGGGATGCATATATGGGTACACTAGGGCGGCGGGGGCATGTAAATAAATGTAAACAATGTCCCCCATGGTGTTGGGCACTGTATAATAGGTGCTGCTCGTTGTTTGGGCGCTTTGGGGCGGCTTTAGGCGCGGGAATAAATCAATAAGCCCATCAAAATCATATATTTTACTGCTGCTCGTTGTTCGGGGCGGCTTTCGGGGCGGAAAAAGCGCCAGGGGGTATGTTTGTTGGTACTGACATCCCATCTGGGATGTCGGTCACCCCGTCGGGGCGGCGGGATGGGCTGTAGAAGAAATATGACCCCTCCCAGATGTCCCGCCGGGGTCCTAGTTCCATTTCCGGAAGCGTCGCGCCTTTTCGGCTATTTTTGGATGTATGATAAAAATAGATTGGTTCAGTTTACCTGCGATATTCCCCCCATTTCTTCCGTCCCCTCACTTCTCAATGCATATTCTTAATGTACTCGTAAATGCGAACCCAATGATATAATTTTTATTGATAAATGTGCTCTGGAAGGGTAGAACAACGGATGCTACTTCAGGATGTGTGCTAAAAATAGAATTCAGCAAAACCCGCCTTTGGGAGTGGAATGAAATACCGTACATTGACCACTGCGTGACTTCATGTGGCAGTATAAAAGTATATTACTAAATTTCTACCTATGCACATGTAAACGACTAGATAGACAAGAAAGGTCTGCGTTCGAAACAGCATTCTCGAACGCAGACCGTCGGGATGGGACCCAAGCCTCCTCCCTCTTCCCCAGCTCGCCGCACCAGACGAATGGTGGAGGATGAAGACGGCAGATGTCCATGCCGTCTTCCCAGTCATCCCGATGCCCATATTACCCGTTATCGTGACAGTAGTCCATCCCGCGGCGTCTTCGATAGCCTTTGGTACGTCGATGGCCAATGTCTGCACGGGTGGACTTGGGCTGCGAGCTCCGGGCTGCAAGGGGCGAAGAAGAGAGCGTTAGATACGGTGTGAGAGGTAGGAGGCTAGGAAAGAGGCGGGACCTACAAGCTCGCGAATAGCGAGACCGTTCGTCGTACAGACAACCGTCTCGACTACTTCTGCTCGTTGTTGTCGTAGTGGATGCCTTCATGTCGTGTCGTAGCTGCCGTTTGTTCGGCAGCTGGGGTTGGCGTGCAGAGGACCCAAGATGGTGGGATGCGGGCTGAGTACGGGGCAGACTCGAAGAAGAGGGCAGCGAGGAGGGGGGCGGAGTCGTAGTGCCAAAGTGACGAGCTGCGAACGCGATGGGAAGGTATAGGGTCACCGTCACCCCCTCGCTATCCCGTCGTCGTCAAGGTGGGCTGTAAACCCGGGAGCAAAAGTGCGTAGCGAGCCCAAACGAATGCGAATGTTGTCGTATTCGCGTTCGTCCTTCGCGGTCCGCATCTTCGTTCACAGGGGGGCGAATAAACCGGGGATGTCAGGGGTAACGAATGGTTACGACGTCGCGGTACGAGGAGAGGGAGAGGGGTTGAATGAGCGAGTGACGAGGGTAGCCACGAAGGCGAAGGGGAGACAACGAATGTTGTCACCACCTAGCTATCCCGTCCTCGTCACCTTGGCAAAAGAGCAGCGGTAGCAATGCCGCTGCTCAGCCCCAAGCAATCGGGCTGCCGGTCGCTGTGCTGGAAGGGCGGGGGCACCTGTGTTGAAGGAGCAACAGCAGTCGTGCTGCTGCTCTGCTGCACCGGGTGCTGTGTGGGAGGAGAAGGCGAGGGTGGTATTGGGAGATGGTGGTGTGGACGGGGTCGGCATTGCCATTGGCAGCGGGGATACCTGTCAACACGCGAATGAGCTGTGGGCGACGGAGGTAGGAAAACAAGCAAGGCGAGTCGTATTTCGACTCGCCTTGCGACGTACCGAGCGGGTCTCCCTTTCCAGGGTCTCCCCTCGTTGTCCTTCCCCCAATCCCCACCCGAATTCGTTTGAACGTCGGCCCACGGCCCTCGACGTGAGGGGGGGCTCGCGACGCACGACACGACATCGTTCGTGTCATAGAATAGCTACTGAGATGGAAAAAGTAAGTAATATAACAATTAAACGTCGAAAAAACACTTACAAACGTGTTCTTGAGGTCTTGAGGGTGGGACGCGCGAAGAGGGGGAGAAGAGAGGTCAAGGTGGTGGTGCGAGGCAAGGATCAACAGGTGTTGATGGCGTTGATCGTGAGCTCGGCGTTTTCGGCAGTCAATCTGATTGGCTGCCTCGAACGGACCGGGATCTGCTCATCGTCGAGGACGTCCCGGACGGCTGTAACACAAGCTCGACATCCAGGAATAGTATCGGAATACATTTGAAATTGAATGGAAAACGTACTTTTGTTTGTCCGACGGCCAATCTGACTGCTTAATAGTATGTTCAGAACTTTCAAACTCTGAGAGTGGTGATTTTCGTCTCAAACTGGATACGAACGAATGTTATTCCGTCGCATAAGATATCGTTAGTTTCAAAAAAATTACTGGGAAATGTAATATGTACTAATTTAAAGCTTTCTAGATACTTCAGAGGGCTAGATTACAATTTGAGCTTGTCCAACCTCATCTTTACGACTTTTAAGCACGAATGATGAAAGAAATTGCTCGTCATTTTCAAACAGTTCACATACACTTAGTTTAACTAGTGGTGTTCTTTATTTTTAATATATTTCCTTCTAAATTCATTTCTAAACTACATATGAAGCCTTTATCGACGATTGGTAGACTACAGGAGCCTGTTGGGATGGCTGCGCGGAAGGTTCAAAACGGTGATGACGAGTCGGAATCCTCCCGGCCCGACCGCATCAGCCAATCACAAACCTTCCCGAAAGCCGATCAACATGGTTGATGTCGATCTCTGCTTCTCCCCACACCACCACCACTCTCCACCTCACTCCCTCGACGCTTCGAGAGTGCGCTCGCGTTCCACACGCCTCTGGAACGTGAAATGGCGCTCTCGAGGCACGTTCCCATCACATACGAACGCCAGCCTCACCCATCCATAAGCCACCACCGCCGTCCCATCCATCCTACATGGCCCGTTCCACCCCTCGACGTCTCACGGACATATTTCGTGAGTATTCCTGTTGCTTACTCGTTATGTCCCTCATTTCTATCACTACAGGTCTTTTATGCGCGAACAACATCGTGCGACGGGCGACGCGAGCCCCTTCGCGTGGATGGCTGTTTGGCCAACAACGTGGCAGTTGATTTGGGTGGGATTCGGGTGAGGGACCGTGAGGGTACACCCCGGAGAAGGAGTCTCGCCTGGTACGTCGCAAGACGAGTCGTATTGACTCGTCTCGCTCTTCCCCTCCGCACACCCAATACCCGCTCACGCCGCGATAGACCACCCCTCGCACACCAACTCTCGAGCCTGTGCCCTCTCCTTTAGCTCGTACGAAGCACTCGCGACCTGCAGAAGCAGCAGCAGCAGCACGACCGCTGCTGCTCGTCCGTCCCTCAAACTTCGGGATATCATCTTGTGAGTTAGTTTTATGCTATTTTATCGATACATTACTTATTTTTATTACTCCTACAGTCACTCTGCACACGAAAACTGTCGTGTCCCTCGTCGCAACACCCACCTCTGCTGTCGCGGGCAGTCGGCAGACGCTCGAGCAGATTCAGATAGGAAGCGGGTGACGGATCGCGAGGGGAGACCCTGGAGAGGGAGACCCGCCCGGTACGCCACGAGAGGAGTCGAATACGACTCCTCTCGTAGGTCTTCCTTCCCATATGCCCGCTCATTCGCACTGCAATAGGTGGTTTCTGAGCCCCCACGGTCAGCAAGGAGGAGCAGTAACGGACGTGCTGCTCCTACAACACCAACGTTCCGCGGGTCGGCAGCAGCAGCAGCAGCAGCAATGTTCATGCTGCTGCTCTGCTAAGGTGATGGGGACGGCATGGTGTGCAGGCAACGGTATTCGTTGCCCCTTCATGCCTACCTTTCGAGCCACCCCTGCTCCGTCCTCGTGTTTGTGGTGGAACCGCCACTAGCGCTCGGCCTCGTATCGCCTGCATTGCCGCCGTGACCACCGCCTTCGCCCACTTCGTCAGCCCACTCGCCGTTTGCTCCGCTTACGACTGCCCAACAAGTGGGCATCACCAATTTGAAGGACCAACCCAAGCGCATATGGACGCCAACACAACATACGCGACGGTGTTCGCATGCATTCTGCTACGGGCTGGAGTGCTTTGCGGACGAGGGGGAGACGAGGGTGTACAGCAGTGGCAGGGCTGCTTCGGGTACTTTGGCAGCGGCATGTGCTCACGCACTCGCAGCCTTTGCACTCGATACCGCCTGCTCGCTGGGCCTACCATATGGGAGAGCGAGGGAGGTGGGCGTCGTCTGAAGGTTCGCGTTCGAGTAGCATCTCGAACGTGTAAGCTTTTTATTTACTTTAAATGTACATTTTTTAAAGTTTGTTATAATACATCTGTGTTCCAATCCATAAGATGTACGACGAGCGAATACCTACAGTGGGCACGAATGGTGGGCCAAAAAATGGCGGAGCCGTCATGGATCTATTTTTAGCATTCTTCCAAAAGTACCCGTAGATTACATTCGTTGTTTCTTCCCTTCCACAGCGCATTTTGCAATAAAAATTGTATCATTGGGTTTGTGCATACAAGGAGATTGTGAATATGCATTGAGAAGCGAGGGGACGAAAGAAGCGAGGGCAATATCCCAGGTAAACTGTGCCAATCTATTTTTATTGCTCATCTAAAAATAGCTAAAGGCGCGGAATGCTTCCGAATATGGAACTAGGACCCCGGCGGGACATCTGGGAGGGGTCATATTTCTTCTACAGCCCATCCCGCCGCCCCGACGGGGTGACCGACATCCCAGATGGGATGTAGGTACCAACAAATATACTCCCTGGCGCTTTTTCCGCCCCGAAAACCGCCCCCGACGACGAGCAGCAGCAAATATTATGAATTTGCAGGGCTTTTTGATTTATTCCCACGCCTAAACCCGCCCAAAAGCGCCCCAACGATGAGCAGGACCTATTATACAGTGCCCGACACCATGGGGTACATTGTTTACATTTGTTTACAAGCCCCCGCCACCCTAGGGCACCCATACGCCCATCCCCGGCATGCCCAACCACCCTACAGGTGCATAATACGTAGGGACTGCCAAAAGACAGACTGTGTTTTTACAGTCTGGATGTATGAGGCATGTCTGGCTAAACACAGTGTTTCATGTATAAATCTAGCTGACATGGCTGGTTTTCCCGCTCATCCCTTCTGCTTGTGCAGATATCATGTTCATTCGTCATAAATTCAGCCTACGAATGGGAACAATGGTAAGTACCGTTCTTCAACGACCGAATATACCGACTATCACTCACCTAATTCTTCACAGGAGAGTGTCCTGAGGGCCTTCGAGTCGTTAACAAGCGAGGTAAGCCCATTCTGCACATGGGTATCGTCGACACCTTAAATGACGACAGTTTCGGTAACTGGGCCGTTCAAAGATGTTTAGAGGCTGCCTCTACCGCCGACGAAAGACGAAAAATTGTCCCTTGCCTGAGGTTCGTTTCTCGATGACCTTGACTTGCCAAAGCTAATTTATACCAGAGGTCGCATCATGGATCTCGCCACTAACTGTTATGTTTGCCATGTATTACAGAAAGCTCTAGACTGCGAGGAAGATATCCGTTTGTTGATCGTCTCGGAGCTGCTGCTGGGTGACCCTGCCCAGACGCTTGTCAACAAGCACGCGTCGCATGTCTGGAGTAAAGTAAGGGGCATTTTCAAGCTGCACACATCATATTGATCTCGGAGTAGATCATGGAGCTTTCTTGGACACCACCTGCCCCGCCCATCTTCACCTAGTACGTCATTCTCTTAGGTCGTATTCTACATTATGCCTGATGGTTGTATTTTCTAGTGTCAACAAGTCTTTGAAGGGGAAATGGGCATCGCTTGCTTGTCACGAAACTGGTTCGCTTGTCGTCCAGGTCTGTTCTCCTGCACCTTGGGTATCTTCCTCCCTCTCGTATGTTTCTAGCATGCTTTCGAAGGTCTCGAGGCGGAGGCCAAGGACGGTATTGTCGACGAGCTGCTCAACCATGGCTTCCCTATCTTCTGCGAAGTGGCGAAGAGTCAGTGGGGATCATACTGTATCCAACACAGTGAGGTCTTTCCTCTTTTTTTTTCCACCTTTGTTACTCACTGCCTCTTCAGTTTTGGAACACGGGTCTGATAAGCACCGAAGGATGGCTCTTGACCATCTTCTTGATGGGCTGCTTGAATTTGCGACGAACGAACAAGGCGCCAAGTCCGTCACAAAAGCCCTGAAGGAAGGAGGTGTGGATACTCTCGATAAGGTGGTTAGGCGCATGTGCGAACCTGCAAAAGGGTCAGTGTCTATCCTTCTTCAAATTCACGTTAACCTGATGTCTCTTATCATTAGAGCCCGTCGTGCCATGATCATTGACTTGGCCTTGTCTGTCACTGGTAGTCAATTGACTGCAAGTGTCTTACCGACAGTGAGTGCTCAAGCCTCTCTTCAACGTGGGCCGAGGATCTGACTGTTTGAGCAGGCCGACACGGACCAACGTGCACTTCTTTACGAATGTATTAGAGGCCATATCGTGACACTGAAGGGTTGCAAAACAGGATCTAAAGTTATCTGGCTTTTGTAAGTCGGTTTCTTGTCCAGTTGCATAGGCTAACAGCTAATTTACCTACCACCTTCACTAGCGACAGAATGGTACGTTGCCCTTTTTTTCGTTCTACTTCGGCCTGACTGACGGCTGTCCTATCAGCGCACATACTATGGCTATTAGACAAACCTCGTGGCAATCGTCATTGGACTCTCGCCTCGCGTGTTGAGTCAATCCCAAAAGCTTCGAATCTCAACACTCTGTCTTGGAATCCTCTCATTTCATATCGACTTCCAACAAAATATCTTATTCACACCAGGAAGGCATAATCTTTAGATGCGATCATCATCACTGTCATCGTTCCACTGCAAATCTTCGCTATTCACATTCAGCATCAAAAAGTCACGTCCATCGCAAACCGGATTATCACATCCTTCATTGAACAAAAACTCATCAATGTCAGCAATGTTTCTGTCAACTTTCAAGTCAAGCAAGTATCCATTGATTTTCTGCAGCATCGTCATTGTCATCGTTTTCGCTTTTTTCCTCTACTCATTCTATGCTTTTTTGTACAGCCGATTGTCATTCGATTTTATCTTCTCAATAACCCTCGATCCAACTGTTTTAAACATCATCGTCGACATCCTTTTTTTGCCTGCATTGTTATCCCATCATTGTTTTCATTTGTCTTCCAACGACACTTCGAGTTTTGCACCATCCATATCGCATTCAAATCACATTCATACAAACAATTGCAAGAAGTACACGCATATACATCCCTACCTCACAGTCGTTTTTGCATAACAAGATAATTTATACATTTGCATTTGAATCTCGCGATTTTTTCAACGTTGAGGAGCAAGGCATTGAAGAGAAGACGATGCGGCGGAGCAAAATCAAGGAAGCTCACGGATATGGTCCTTCAATAATAAAGCGCGATCGTTGGCACTGGCAGTTTCCCAAGTCTCTGGAGCCCTGAAACACCCAGCCCCACATAATCGCCTCCATTGGCCCATCACCTCGTTCTGGATCCACCGAAGGCCTTGAAGAACACTTCCACGCGGCGATGACGAAGCGAATGCCTGAGCAACAAGGATAAGCATGTCAGTTCTCGAGACGTTGAGTGTTTGCTGATCCACGCGCTTGTTTCAGTTCCAGAGTCGGTGCTAACGCCGCGGTAAGTGGTAAGTTTCCCGGTTCGAATACACACCCATACGAATGACTTACCTATGCACAGAGTATTGCGAATGTCGAGCTCGCCGACGGTCGATGGTTCCAATGAGGCTGTGAACCTGCAGCACCTCCAACAACGCCTCCATCCCCAGGAAAACTCCCGGCCTCACTTTTTCGACTCGTCAGCTGAATCCTCCTCAAGCTACCCGCGAGATGAGAGGCCTGACGCTCAAATGGTGGTGTAACTGGTTGTGGTAAGTCTGTAATCGGACTCTTGAACTTTGCTGATCCTGTGCCCGGTCCAGACATATCGAGGGCGAATGCTGCGATGCTGGGTGAGATTTATCCTTCAAATTAATAGAGATTCGAGTTACTTACCAATGACAGGTCGTCATGACCCCAAGTCCTGAAACAACCGCCTCGCGTACTTGCCCTCCTCAACCCCTCTCCGCCTCGTTTGAGCCCTGTTTGTCGACTTCGAAGAGGAAGATTGCCCGACGACGAGTCGGTGTATGCTCCAGCGGCGAGGTAAGCGGTTCGCGATGGGCCTCGGGAAGTTGGACGCAGGCTGATGATTGAATTCAATTCGACTCCAGTAGGCTCGATGCTCAGACTGCGATATCCGGTAAGTTTTCCTATTTGAATTCACAGGTAAGTGTACGAATTACTTATCTATGCACAAGAGATAGCAAAAGTCGAGGTCGCTGACGGTTGACGATTTCGATCACACCGCAAACCTGTAGCGCCTCCAACAATGCCTCCAACCCCCGAAACTCCCTGCTTCACCTACTCGCCTCGTCGACCAAACTCTATCTTCTTCAACAGGCCGCCATTCGTGTGAGTGGTGTTGGCTGTTTGTCGTGCTCTTGCTGATCTTTGGCGCGATTTGGGTGTTTCGGGGGCGGTGCTGCGGTCAACGGTGAGTTTTTCGTTCACTTTGGCGGATGCCTGAACGACTTACCAAAGACTTGAAACACCATTCTTATCCCAGATCACGCCTGACTCCATCTCCCTTTCGTTCTGATTTCTTCATCACCTTCAAAGAGGATGTTCGCGGACGTTCGCGGACATTCGCGTGAAGACAATGGCGCGAATGCCCCAGCACCAACGTAAGTGTTGTACACGGTCTTTGAGATGTTGGGTTGTTGCTGATCCACGAGCTCGTTCCAGTTTCTGAGGTCGCAGTGCTGACGCTGCAATATCCAGTGAGTTTCGAGGTTCAGATACACGCCCGTACGAACTACTTACAGATTCAAAGGAAATGAAGGTCGGGCTCGTTCGATGAGAATGTATACCCGCAGCGTCAACTACAGCACCACCTCCTGAAACTCACAACCACACGTAGTCACCCCGTCATCCGAATCCTCGTCATACCACGTGTAAGTGGCAAGGCTGTCGTTGAGTTCTTGAATTCTCGCTGACACTGTACCTGATCCAGCTATATCAATTCTGCGACGAAAGGTGAGTCCTCATGAGATTGATAGATATTTGTTTAACTTACCGAAAGTAGCGGAGTGGGCAGCCCAGGTGAAAGGGGCGAGGAGACAAAGGTGGGGGACGCGGACGACGATGGATGCCGACGAGGATAGACGAAGCCGACACGGACGATGACGACCTAACCCTTGTTATCCGTTGCTAACTTGACTTACAGGAGGGTTACTTCTAACTCCTCTTCCCAAAGTCATATATGTAGTGTCTCTACCTTCAACTACTCCTTCCCTCCCTTCAATTAGGTAGTTGTTGTATCATTAGGTTCCTACATTATATGAATAAATTTTATTTCAAGGCTATCAGCAGTGTGTATTACAAGCAAACTAAGATGTCTTGACACAAAAAGCCCGAGTCTTATCCTGCCTGTAATGTTTTAAAACCAAACCTAAGACATCCCAACTACATTGAATTGTAACCTGAGGATGTTGAAGGTGGAGGAGAGACACCAGACTCAACAGTCGCAGAGTGAATGAGATGAAAGAGGGTAGAAGGGTAAGGCAAAGATGGAGGTGAGATGTAGGGCTCTGCGAACGTCGACGGTCACGGAGAGGGCGAGGCGGAGGAGAGTCGAAGAGGTGGAGGAGAGGGGACTGGCGAGGTGAAGGGAGAGGAAAGTCAGAGGTTGAGTCGCAGACTGGGCGAAGTGGAGGAGGGCGGACGGACGTGCGAGGTGGAAGGGGAGGAACAACGCAAGACTCCGCGACAGCTGAGTTGCGGAGTAGGTGAGGTGAAGGAGGGCGGGTGTGCGAGACGGACGGGAAGGAATGAGTGGAAGAGGAAGAGGGTCATAGGACCTTGTCACAGGGAAGGCGCAGCTGGCAAGGGATGTGGAAGGGTGGAGGGGAGAAGGAATGGTAACTCGGCAACTAGTTCGAGTCGCCGAGTCCGGTGCATCAGAGCGTGAATGATGGAGGAAGTGCGAGGAGGGCGAACAGAACTCTATGACTTGAGAGTCATAGAGTTCGTGAAGAGGAGGACGGCGAGAGAGCAAGGTGGAGGTGAGATCTAGGGCTCCGCGAACATCGACCAATGCGAAGAGGGCGAAGTCAAGGAGGGCAGATGTGCGAGTTGAATTGATGACGAAGAGCAGGGAGGATGTGCAAGGTGGAGGTGGAGGATAGATCTAAGACTCTGCGACCGTCGAAAGTCACGAAGTCAGCAGCTAGAGGGGCAGGAGAAGATGAAAGACTCCGTAGCTCAAAGGTTACGGAGTCAGCGAAGACGGAGGGGGAAGAGAGGCGTGTCCCCGTGACTCTGTATGTCCCTCCCGCGGCGCCTTCGATCCTACAGCGAAGTCGATGGGTCGGCGCGGATGGGTTGGCGTGGATGTGGAGTCCGAGTGAGGGTGTGAATGCTACAAAAAGCTAGAAGAGGGACGTCAATGTCGGTGGCAAGAGGCCAACGAGCGAGTTGACTTACCTGGGGTTAGGGAGCTTGCTGCTGCCGAAGGTGGTGGAGGGTATGACGAACCCGCGCAGCAGGAGAGGAGGGTGGACCTGTAAGGTGACAGTGGGCGAAGACGTGGAGGAGAGACCAGGTCGTGGAGGGGGGCAAAGTAGAAGAGGAGCAAGGTGGACGTGCGAGGTGGAGAGGGAGGAAGACGCAGGAAGGGAAGGACGGTGGAAGGGTGAGGTGGGCGCAGCAGGAAAGGGAGTGGTCTCCGTGGAGGATGGGGAGGATGTGCCAGATGGATGTGACCAAAGGTAGGGAGAAGACAGAAAGTGGATGAGGTCTCCGTGACATGAAAGTCGCAGAGTGAGCACAGGTGAGAGGGGTGAGACAAATGTGGGGGAGGAAGGGGAGGCCAAGGGGCGAGGAGATAGAGGCGGAGCAGTGGAGGGTGGGAGGTGAAGTCTCCGCAATGTGAAAGTCGTGGAGTGGGAGCCTTGAAGGTGGGCGAACGTGAGAGGTGTGAGGAGACAGAGGTAGCGGGGCAGGGATGACAGTCTCCGCGACACGAACGTCGCGGAGTGGTCCAAGGGATGAGGGGCAATGAGACAAGACAGAGGGTGAGGGCGGGCATCAAGGTACGTAGATAAAATGAATCGGCAGAAAAACTGAGTTTGAAGGGATAAGGTGAGCTGAAAGTCGTTTTGATGGCGAACGCTTGCTTACCTCCTTGTAGCACCCATCCGCCTTCCACCGTACACGTCTACGTTCCCGGTGCATCGTCGCCATCGACGTTGATGCGGTCTCCGACCAGCACCATCCGCGTGCTCATGCCCCCTCTGCACAGAGGACCTGCACCTATCGACCCCGCTTACGACCCCGCTGCATGTCGCAGGGTCTTCGTCGTCGTCGTCGTCGCCGTCCAACGTTCATGCCCTCGTTCATTTGTTCGGTCGGCTGGGCTTGGTATCGGCTGCAGAGCTGGTCAGCGGATCCGGGAAATAGGACATCAAATTAAAAAAACCTACCTAAGGCTGATGCAGAGCAGAGACGGTGTGAAACGGAAAGACTGGGGTCTCCTCGACCTTCGAGTCACAGCTCTGCGACATGAAGATCTCCAAGCGGGTGGAAGGGAGGCGGAGGCGTCGGTGATGTTGAAAGGTGATGGAGAGGGACGGTGGGACTTGACGAAGATATCAACACCATAACCCTAACCCTCGCTCATCTCACAGGTCCAACTTCAAGCCTTTCACATCCTGCGCCCATTCCTCCGCGCTACTAACCCCTGCTTCAGCGACCGAAAGAATGAACAACGACCGGTTGAAACCATCGAGATCTCGCGGTGTCGGCGCAGCAGGATGGAGGACGGGTGGAGAGACGTTCCGACCGACGGAGGTAGGAGGCTGTAGGTGCTGTAGGTGCTGTTCCGATGGGTAAGTTCTCGTTCTATTCTCAATGTTCGAGTTCTAGCTTACCTTTTTCTTCTTTTCAGCTCTCGACATTCCAGACATCTTGACATTCCGGATGTTTCAATCTGCCTGCCTATGACAAAATGAAAGCAAGCTCAACATGATGTCGACAAGAAGATCAACGAGCAAAATGACATACCTGAGGGTTCGGGAGCTCGCTGCTGCCGGCATTTCATACTAGAAGGAGGTATGAGGAACTGAGAGAAGGGTTAGCATTATTGAAAGGTATGTTAAGCTCGGTTTGCTTACCGTAATGTTCGCTGATCCCTCGGTTTTGTTGACCCAGGCGCGATCTAAAAGACCTTCACCGCTGCACAAAGATCAGCCAAAACCTCCAAGGCGAAATTCAAAGCAAGAAACTCACCGCGACACGAAGGGCGGGCAAGCCACCTCAGTGACACCACCCACACCTCCCGCTCCCTCGCTATCTCACAGCCCCATCGTCTTCGCGGGCTGCTGTTAACCCCCACGGACCCTCGTTTGTTTCTTCGATGGATGGTTTGCATGTGCGGGTTGTAGGTCGAGCACATGAAGGTCGCTGAGTCTGTCCAAGGTAGGTGTGGATGGAGAGGAGTGAATGGAGATGAAGAGTTCGCAACTTTTAAGTCGCGAATGCATAGAGGAGCAAGGTGGTGAGGTGGAGGTGAGGTGGATAACAAGGGAGGACGGGTGAACCATATGGTAGATAAGTTATGTCCTGAAAGTCAACATGATCAGTAGAAAAATAAAGGAAAAAGACTACAACCTACCTGGCACGATGTCGAATGCGAAAGGGGGGACAGCGCTGCGCCAGCAAGTCGAGCATGAATTGCGAGAAAGGAAGAGCAGGAGGTGGAGGAGGGGTGGAGAAAGGGAAAGCCTTGGAGGAGATGAGAGACAAGAGGTCGCGGAAGGGGTGGAAGAGACATGGAGGCAAAAGACTCTGCTACAAAGGTCGCGGAGTCTGTCGTGAAGTCGGTGGAAGTGTGAGGTAGAGGAGTGGATGGAGGAGTGGATGCCCCGCCCTTTGCTCAGTGCAGCTCGCAGTCCACCACCCACATCTGAGCCGGCCCATCGACCACGAAGCTGAATACAGGATCGAGGATCGAGGACGCCGCGGGAATGACAGCGCATACATGACGAAGGGGAAAAGGAAGCAGAGGGACGACTGGGAAGTCAAGACCGCTGTCCGCTTCAACGGATGGCAGTGTATTGACTGGGTAAGCTGTTCCTGACTCAGCCTCCTCGTAGTCTTCAAACTCATCCCTAGAGCGGGGCCGTATAACGTACACCCGCTCTCTTCTTCAAAATCCCTATCCCAGCTCCAGCCGCCGAACGAACAACAGAACCCGCGATATCGAGGTCCGGCGAAGATGGCGACGACTCGCAGGCGCCGTGCCTCGAGAATTCGAAGTCGATTTCGGAGGCGCAAACGCAGGGACGAAGAGAACTGGCGAGCAGGAAGGGAGGGGTAATACCGCCTGCCTTCCTCACAGCTCTGCTCCTCCTTCTCTTCCCCGAGCCTTCCCGTACCTGCCACATCCCAACACCCGCACCCGCGCCCATAGGGGATGACGACGACGCTGCGGAGACGACGAGATCACGGAAATCGTCGACGGTGCGGCAGACGATCTATGCAGGCGGTGACGACGGCGACAATGAGGCGTCGGGATCGCGGGTGTCCTTGCCGGTGTGACCTGGAGGGTTGGAATCGGGGTTGGAGGGCCAGGTACGGGCGCAGCGCTGGCTGCGATTCCTGGTAAGTTCTATGCTGTAATCCTCTGCAGGTCTTGACTCGTCTTTCTGCAGCAGGCCCGTACGTCGCGGCTTAGAGGGCGGGTGTGCAGGCGCATTACACGCAGGATGGGGGTGGAGTTGGCGGGTGTAGGTGCATGCGGCAAGGAGAATGGAAGGGCAGGAGGGGAGTGTGTGATGTTGGCGACCCTGCTGCGATTCCTATGGTGAGTTCATCTTCGCTGTGCTCCTCTGCAAGACAAGACTGGGACGGCATCACTGCGAAAGATTGGGGGAGATGGCGTGGGTCGGTGCGACTGCGGTTGGCTGAGATGACGAAGCGGTGTGACGTCGGCGTGGTGTGCAGACATGGAGGTGAATAAATTCACATATCCTGCTTATTTAAATTCACCTGTATATGCTAGGTACATGTATCATGTAATGGTAGTTGCCCAAGAAGCTGATATGTCCACAGGGCAGTTTGCCCAACTGCTATTTTAGGAAGAACCTCAGAAATCTACCTGTAGGGTGCCGGAAATGCCGGGGTGGGTTGGGGATGCCTTTGGGTTAGTGGGTAGGGTGCTTTGGATGCCGAAAATTCCAGGGGAGAGGGCGGGATATGGGTAGAAAAGCCTGCAGGGGGGCGGGGATACAAACAATGTACAAACAAATCACCAGAATCAAGCAATAGCGGTATTTTTGTCCCTGGGCGGGAATTGGTTGGTTTCGAACCGGGAAAAGTTGTGCAATTGGTTGGAATATATTCTTGGTACACTATTCACCCTTTAGCGCGCGTCAAACGAGGCGGGAATGGGTGGATTAGAGAATGTGCATCTGGATGACCTCTATTTTTAGTTCACCAATATTCCGAATGCAGATTTTATCTCCGGAATGGTTTGATGGCCTCGTTTTTGCTCTTCCGTCGCCCTGCCTTTGCTGTCCCCTGTAGTTAAAGTATCTAGTAATACTCTCCTTGAAAATACAAATCCAATGATACCCATTTTGTCACCAAAACCAATCTGAATTTGATACATTGCTTCAGATAACACCTTCTGTACCTTGATTGTGGCTTTGCTTCACTGTTCGTGACTCCGGCTCGATGTAGATGGCAACAAATAATATATTTATAATTTCATAGAGGAGATACTACCAACAAAGCAGAAAGAAAGGGGGGAGAGAGAAAGGAGAGACGAGAGACGGCGGTCGAACCTCGCCGCCTCACGTCCTCGACGCACACCCTAACGCCGATTAAACTCGCACAAAACGACCACTGCGTAAGGAACGTGTGCGCAGGTAGCAGATGACATGATCGGTGCTGCAGATAGCGGCGGCACCGTCCCAAACGAACACAAACGCTGTCAGAAGACGGGCATCTGCGCTCCCTCCGCCCCCGCCCTGCCTACATTCACCTTCTCTGCACCTCCCTCCACCCATTACCCTCTCCGCACCTCCCTTCAAACCATCGCCTCGCGCGTATCTTGGCCCATGTGTGACGTGGACCACGAGGTGCGAGAGGTTGACTGGTGGGAGTGGATACGTTTGGTGGAAGGCCAATAAGATGAACAACGTTCATGAACGTCATTCGTCGCCACCTCGGTTCACGTCGTTGGTAGTCGGCGGTTGATTTGCTGGCCGATGTCTTGACCTTCCGGGTTGGCGCGCTGGTGGAGCTGAGAGGTGGGGTGGATGGATGAAGGCGACGGCGGCTTGGGACGGGGACATTTGAATGGGCTACAAAAGTGTTTGATCGTTACAGGCAGTCGAGGACCGGCAGCGGCGGCGGCAGACTGGGAAGTTCGAGGTCGAGAAACTCGCGTTGGGGAGGTTGGGGTGATACCGTGAGCGGTGGCCAACGGCAGCACGGACGTGTGCTGTTAATCGCAACGGCTGCGGAAACTGGGAGAAAGGGTGAGCAGTGGGAGACCTTGTATCTCGACTCACTTTCGGCCATACCCAGCCGTGACGATCCAGCTCAACCTTCTCGCCGTAGCTCGCGGGTCGTATCCGAACACGTCGAGGGCCGGCTCGACAAGGCAACGTGCCGACAGGGAGAGTGGGTCGGTTCGTGTGAGGCCATAACGTCTATGTAGATAGCGGATACGTCAGTGTACTGGATAAAACATATGGAAATACTTACAGAACACCTCCTGGGGCAGAGAGGGCAAGGGAGAGGGCTGGAGGAGGCGGTGGTGGTGGTTGTCAAGTTGCAAGATCTCATGTTGGGGGTTCGTTGATCGCATGTAAGCTGAGTTTCAAACTCACAGGACGCGCGATCACTGGTGCGCGCGCATCATCTGGGTCGACGCTGACTGCTTTTGAGACAGTAAATAAATTATTTTGGTCTTTAAACTAGTTTATTAGATCCTGTAGAACAATAATATCAAGTTTCTACCGGGTCCAGGCATCTGGAAGAACGAAATGTCGACACTTGACTCTGAGAGGTGACTTCCGTGTCATTTTCTCCCGCTCCTTGGGCCATACCAGACGAATCTGAGTATATAATCCGAAATTGAAATGCTTTCTGAACTCTCTTAACCTTCATCTTTCGAAGTAGATACTTCGGAAGATATATCAAGCACTTTTTTTGAGGCTTACAATTAGGGTAAATGAGACATTTTAGACGAAGTAAATATTTAAACTTCTACTCAAGTACATAGGATGGTATATTTTGGTTTTTTATACTTTAATCTTCCCTAATTTTATATTTCAATTAAATGTGGAAAGGTAGAGGCCCAAAAAACCTTCAAAACAAACCTGTATTACACTTCAAGTTTCATCTCTGAATAGCCTCATTGAGATATACCTAAGGCGAACCTACGAGCTACTGGTCCATTCCTCTGTGGACAGCTGTAGAAATTAAAGTTACAGCCATTCTCATCTATCCTACATCTTTTTCATCTTTTCCCGGGTCCTACGATGAATATCTTTCGTGAAGTAGCGATTTGGAATATGAGGTTTGGTGAGATGGGGATCGAATTTTGAAGATATATATTCACGGATCTACTCGATTAACGTATAATTTTTCCATAGAGTAGTATAATGTAGTTATAATACATCCCAACGTTATTTAGGACCTCGGATATCTCGAGGACTGCCCCGGAGACGTTCCAAGTGTTGAGAACGGATCGGAGGCTGCCCGGTCCGAGCTTGCCAGCCAATCGGGTTTGTCTCGGAAACAACCGGACAACACATCAACAACAGTTCGACGCCGTTGATCTTTGTCCTCAACCACAACCACTGTCGCCGCCTGCCACTCCTTCGCCCGTCCCGACCCAAATGACCTCAAGAAATCAGGTAAGTAATGGTTTGTCGATTCAATAGCAACATTTCTAACAAACTTGCTCTATGTAGGTTCTTTATAGTTCTATCCGCCCTCCCCGTCGCGTGCCCCTCCCTTGCTGAGGAATGTGGGCCGACTCAGGGTGAATTCAAGCTGGAGCCAACGGTCGGGTCGCACGAGGAACGGATATTGCAGGGAATGACCCGCATGGTACGTGGCAAATCGAATCGCGAGACTCATTTTACTCCCATCATCGTTCTTATTCACCGCCCATTGTAGTGAACCACTGCTCAACTCAGGTCCAGGCATGCTCGGGCGCGTCGTTATCTCCCACCCCAAGCCGTAGCCCCTCGCGCTGTTACGACCGACGCAATGCGAAACAAGCAGGCGAATGCGAACGTCTTCACGGCCGCACCCAGTCACCGCCTGCCACCTACTGACGATTCCCAGCTCGTCGTTCTCGTCACCCGTCAGCCATGGCCCAAGGTACGACAGCTTTGATGGTATGAGTGAGTGGAGTGAGGTGATGCAGAGGCAGAGGCAGACGGTATGAACAGGAGACGGTACGAACGGCATTCGTACCCTCCCCTTGCATCTGAGTGTATACCAGCTTGAGCCCAGCCTGCCTCCATACCCTCACCTCGACACCCCGCCGCCACCTTCTCGTCGGGGGCACGACTAGGAAACCCCTTGCTCCACTCCACGGCCATGCGAACCGACAAGGCGCAACCACCGTCCAGCCTCTACCCGTCGAGACCCGACGCTTCCCAAGTCATGGCTCAATGCCTCCCACCACATCCAGCACCGTGGTGACCCCATTGAAATCCCTGTGACACCACGTCGCAACGCCATCGCCTTCGCTTGGTCTCGATGTATCCGCAACGGCCGATGCTCGCTGCCCGTTCAAGTGACCGCTGACATTGCTGCTGGTGCCACTGCCCTCGTCGCCCGCCGCCGCCATAATTTTGAGGAACTCGCGATGACAGCCCATCATGGAAGACTGTTTTTGGTGGAGCTCGTCGCATGATATGTGGGTCTCGCCAGCCGTTAGAGTACTACAGGACACGGCGACGGCGATGCTGGGATGCATCGTGTCTCGTCATTGTTTGTCTCTTCCCTCGTAACTTCGTACATCAATTCTAGTAGGATGCCCATCGTGTATTATAGTTGTTAATACATTATTATCTTTCTATCATGTTCCTATTTTATAAAAGCTAGAACGACAAACACGAGAACTAAACTGAGACTTGCAGACATTGGTTGTTGGTTGAACTTGAATGAAAGCCTGCCAGTGGGCTTAAGCATAGGAGTATGGTATCATTCTGTTCGCATTTTTAAGGAGAATTGAACTAGGCATTTTATTTGGAGGGGACAGCAACGAGAGCGGCAGGAGGGACGAAAAACGAGCCCATCAAACCGTTCCGGAGCTAAAATCCGCTTTGAGAATATTTGTGAACTAAAAATAGAGTGTCATCCAGATACTCATTCTCTAATCCACCCATTCCCGCGTCGTTTGACGCGCGCTAAAGGGTGGATAGGGTACTAATAATATATTCCGACCTATTGCATAACTTTCCCCGCCTCGAAAGCGCCCATTTCGCGCCCAGGAGCAAAAATACCAGTTTTATTTCATTCTGGTGATTTGTTTGTACATTGTTTGTATCCCCGCCCCCTGCAGGCTTTTCTACCCATATCCCGCCCTCTCCCCTGGAATTTTCGGCATCCAGAGCACCCTACCCGCCAACCCAAAGCATCACCAGCCTACCCCGGCATTTCCGGCACCCTAGAGCAAAATTTCTGAGGTCCTTCCTAAATTAGCAGTTGGGCAAACTGCCCTGTGGACATATCAGCTTCTTGGGCAACTACCCTTAGTTGATATAGAATTATAGCACACATGGCTGTTAAATTGTCAGCGAGTTCAGCGGAAGTGAAAGGAAAAAAATACTTACCTAGCATGACATGGACCACAAAAAAAGAAGTTTCTGAGCAGAAAAGAGCAGATAAGGTGCCTTACACCTTGTCGGGCTTGTGCGCAGGGAACCGGAACAGCAAGACGTCGACCGTTAGGCGATCAAAGTCGTGGTCGGGGTGTCACTGCAGTTGGTTGGGATGACGAAGAGATGGTGTGAGGAGGGCGTGGTGAA
Source organism: Galerina sulciceps (assembly GCA_023014345.1). NCBI lineage: Eukaryota > Fungi > Basidiomycota > Agaricomycetes > Agaricales > Galerinaceae > Galerina > Galerina sulciceps. Next base: position 1,307,011 of record JAEDXJ010000026.1, read on the forward strand.
TAGATACGTGTAGGTATATGATTTTGTGTATCCTGCTTGAATTGTCAGTGAATTCAGCCAAGGTAGAAAATAAAAATACTTACCTAGCACGACGTGGATCACGAAAAGACCAGGGTTTCATGAAGAGAAGAAACCAGGAGGTGACATTGGAGAACCTCCACGTCCTGAGCTTGCAATGTGGTACCCCAAGAGCTCTATGCACTGTTGTGCACTTAGCGATTTTGGCGTACACTGCGGACCCGTCCAGGTGAACCCACAAGCTCAGGTAGGGTAGAACAAGAGGAAGGTGCTTATAACCAAAAAGCGCGACGCGTCGCGATGTGATGTGACACCCTTTGTTTAATCAGGTGAGTTGTAATCACCTGATTACAACTCACCTGATTTTCAAACTCGTTCGATTTCGGTTTCTAAGACCTCCTTTCCCTCCTGCTCTTCACCTCCAACATCGTTTGGAGTTCTGTTCCAATTTCCTGTGTTTGTTCAAAATACATGACAACGACAATGTGGTGCGTACTCGTCACTGGTTTGCTAGTCGCACCTGATGCCCCTCATTTTAGACTTTTGCTAGTTTGTGAATGCTTTCCAACGCCTTTTCCTCACCGTCTTTCCCTCTTCTCCTGGTCAATGTTTCTGCGTGTGTGGTATCTATCATTTTTTTATCCATGCTTTCTTATAACTTACCCTATTCTCCAGGAAGATTGCTTTGATGGCTACCTCTTCCTCAACATGCTCTCCACCATCCTCAGGCTCCATGCCTCCGCTCCATGCCTCCACTCCATCACCTGTGTTGTCATTCACGTACGTCTCCCCAACAACCTACACCTTTGCTGCCCTAATCTACTCTGCAGTTTCTTCATGGTGCATGTTAACCCCAATCCCCCATCATCCATCTCTCTATTGACTGTCCTCCCATCCATGACAATTTGCAACTTGTTTACCCCATCCCTGCTGAATGTTACATCATCACATCCAAACCTGGTGACGAAGCCTGTGAGTCCTGTAGCCCTATCCTGAGCTGCAGCCTACCTAACCCGCTTGCAGGGCCACTGCCACCGCTACCATCTACCAGAGCTCCACAGTGTCTTCCCTCTCTCTGCCTACTGTTCTTGTGCTCCTCCTTTGCTCAATCTTGGCAAACTGACCAGCTACATAAATGAATACATGTTTAGCTAGAAGTAGTGTGCTAGATAGAATAGAGCTTAATAGAAATCTGTAGACCGCCTTGTATTGTCAAAGTTATTTGGTTGTACTTTGTACTCTAAATTGATTCAGAGTACCGACGCGTCGGTACTCTGACTACACAGCCACCAGCCTTGGACCTTGAACACGTGGGTGGTTCATGTTCATTATTGCGTCTCTTCACCCTTTCAACTCTCTCAACTTGAAAGCTACTTGCTTGTCCCTACTTGTCCTCTTCTTGAAACATGTCTACTGAATCCACTTCTGAGTCTACTTCCCAGTTAATCAGTAATGGTATTTTAAGAATTTTGATACACAAGTTGGCTCTTAATTTGACGGCTTCTTAGATCAATCAAACACTGTCTACTCTCCCAGAACTGACTCTTTGCTTCTGGCGTCTTTTCCCTGGCTTACTGATTGTTTGACGGTGCCTGCTCTTGTAGATCTTTTTGAAGGATCTGGGCCGTTCAAAGAGACCTTGAGGGTATGATGCATTGTAAAGAAGCTAATTTGGTTATTCTGACACGCCTTTCAAATTTAGAAATTCGCGCTAAAAGTGGATCTTTTTGAGAAAGACTTGGGAGCTGGGGTTATCAAAGGGGATAGCCTTCGCGAGCACCTCCTAATAAATGGAGAACCTTCTACCAACACTGCCGCTAGTCAGGCTGTGGTTCAGACAAATAATAAACGCAGGAGTCGCAAGGATAGGGAACGCACCACCGTTAGCATTTACAACAACATCACTCTCTTGCTTTGCCTATACCGGATTTTGGATGTAGGGGCTATGCTAGTGGGCAGACCTTCTATTCCGGTGCCAGTGCATCAAAAACAAACTCTATCACAGTTACATTCAAGGAGTCTCTTTCCATGAAATTTACAATAGTTTATACTGAGTATTTTGCAGGAAACGATGCTCCGCAATTGCAAATCAATTCTCCTTGCTGCGCGCAAAAACTTTCAGAGTCAAGCAGAGCTGGATCGTGCATATTCTTCAGACACCTCCATTTGAGCTCAATACGTTTCTTGTGGGGCTTAGCAACACCGTTCGCGGCTTTGATAGCTTGTGGAATATACAGCTCGCCGCCATGCACCTGCGTCATCTTCTCACTGCTGATCGCATATCTGAAAAGAAATACCAGATATTCCTAAATTGAAGGATTTTTCTTCCCTCTGACCAGTATGTAACTTTTTCTATAATTTTATATTTTAAATGATCTTCAACTTTGCTTATGTATGTAGACAAGATACAGGCCTGACTGAAGCTGACAAGGCGGTCTTTAGTAAACTTATTGATACCTATGGCCGTGCTGGCTTTCGCTTCGCACTTCAGTTGGCAGGGTTGATTTCCCCTATTTTCTTACTCAGCCAACACAAGATTTATTCAAAGACTTGGGACAAAGAGGAGATGATAAGGGTGTGTATTCACTTTGAATTTGCTTTTAAAGTTATCTTATTACTAAAAATACCAAGTTCACTAAGGCTTTGGGCAACCAAAAGCCTGACCTTATCCTTCGCATTGAGAAGCTGATTTGGGAAATGCTGTTTAACATTGCAGAAGGTACTACACAGCCTTTTGTTGCTGTGAGAGAGTTAGTCAATCAGATACCCTGGACTGAGGTGGAAGGGATGAGCACAGCGGAAATCGAGTGGTTCAAGCCAAGTATTATCAATTTCTTCTATTGACTTTTTTTTTTTTTTCTGGTCTAATGTTTCATCTTTAGATCAACAACTACTTGCTCCTTTACCTTTGACCAGTGATGTGGCTGCTATAGGCCCAATTGCATCAAATTGGCCCATGGCTCTGGTTATGCAGCCTCCACCAGTTGCTCCATCTATCACTCTACCTGCAGAGGGAGATGAGAATCAACCTAAGGCTGGGCCTAGTGGACTTCATGATGCGGATGCAGATGGGGATGCAGATGGGGATGCAGATGCAGAAGGGGATGCGGACATGGAAGCAGATGTGGATGCAGATGCAAGGGCAAAAGCAAACACGGACGCGGATGCAGACATGGGTGCAGGTGCAGATGCAGATGGATGGAGAGCAAGATATGGATGTTGATCCCCCAGAGACATCTGATTCTGCGGGTGAGTTCAAAGCTTATTATAGGATCATAGAATTTCATTTAACACATATTTTCCCAATTTAGATATCAAAAAGAGGGCGCAAGAGAGTGGTAAACGCCGACGTGAACCCAGCCCAGCTTCCAGTAGCGAATCCGAGCCCGAATCCGCCCGAAACTCCTGTCAAAAAGGGAAAGAAGGAAAGAAGGGAAAGGGAAAGAAGGGAAAAGGAAAGTCAATAGCTTCCAATTCAAAAGGCAAGAACAAGGCTACCAACAATCTCTTCACAAATCAGCAAATCCAGCTTTTCAGTCAAGAAGAGGATTCAAAGACCTATGTCCCTTTCAGGGACTTTGAAATGGATTTCCCATCTGAACGGCTCAACCTTCACAGAGATATCTCAGAGGTGATAATTCTTCTATGTTTGAAATATCCTTACTGAATTAAATTGTCTGAGGTAGAAAGTCACCACGTATGAAAAGAAAAGCTCTGCAGTTCTTTACGACACCTTTGGAAATCCAATAACGGTTCACCCCTCCTTTCATGTAAGTTTTTATCTATCTTTGTACATTCAAACTGACTCTTTTTTTGAATTAGACGGAAACAGACGCGGCAAACTTCTACAAGCTTATTGATGCGGTGGAAAGTTTTTATATCAACAAGAAACCGCGTCATGCCACACCTGGAGCTTTCAGCACTTTTGCAATTATGGATGAGGCTGACTTCAAAGCCAAAGACCCAGCTGAAATCCAGAATCTTCTTCGGACAAAGCAAATTGTTCTCACCAACTGCACATATTCTAATATTGAGTTTACACCCCATGATCTCAGTTTGAATCTTTGTTCCCTGTCTTCTTCACTCTCAATCCAAGGTTAGTTTGAGTATTCAAGATTTTTATGATCTTATTAATTCTTTATTAGACTATTCTGTTGTAGGCAAGAAGCCAAATGATCGCCATCGTGAAGGTAACCTTCAACAAATTCTTGACTGCATCAAGGAGGATAAAGGGAGGATTCTCAATGTCCTCGACATTCCCAACTCCACCCCTCTTCCTATCACGCAGTATTCTTCAGAGCGCTTTGCTTGGACCGCTGCTGCTGGCGAACGATTCTGTCATCGTAAAGAACTATACCCCCACGGCGACATGTCCTGGTATCTTGTGGCTCTGCGCAACTCATTACACCTTGGCCACATCGACTCTGATGGGCAGGGGACAGTTATCCAAGTTCGCAACAAGGATGGAAACAAATATTGGGTCGTAGCTGTACGCGTGGAACACTCAATGAACCAGAAAGATCCAGAGGCTGCCCGAGCTGCTGCTCTGAAAGAGCTGGCGGACATCAATGTGTTCCTTCAGTTTTCATTGGAGCTTCCTGATCTCAAACATTGGGTTCTTGAAGGTATTTCCCTTACTAACAAGACACAATTGTAAGTTTTGTTTCTTTTGCAATTATACCTTTCATATTAACACTGAAGTATCTAGCGTCATGGGTCCTAACTCCCCCCATTGGGTCTATACAGCAAAGGATACAATATGTTCTGGAGGACATTTCATGGCGACTGCAACCATGCAAGAGACGATGATTGGCATAGTTCATGCCTTCATACTCAGCGACTACATCACCAACACAAGTCACTATGCTACCCGCCATGTACTTTGTCGCATGATGTCCTTCTATTACTATGGACTGGTTCATGGGAAATACAGTCCAGAAGGTTTGTTTTCTATTTTGTTTTTCATGCTGCTTTTCTATTTGCTAATATTACTATGTTTATAGAAGCTGCCTTTGCCCATCTTTTCAAGAAACCGGAAAATTTTGCTGACTTCCTCGAAATCATGACCTTTTGCAACCTCATTATCCTCATCAACGTATTGGACTTTGAAACCTATATCTACGACGAGGAGCACACTATCAACAGCAAAGGTCTCTCTCGCGAACGCCGTGTAAACATCGAAAAATTTGATTACAACTCTGTCAAGCCTCTTGAGCGGAAACGCTACGTGAATGCCAGAGGTCAGGCATACGGGCTTATCGATTGGCTAGTAAAGGTTACAGCAGTCACGGACACCCTCTCTGGCAATGTTCTTCCCCATCCCGGACACTCTTTGTGGATTCCTTACTTGGCCCAGCAAGCTTCTGCCATCTTGTTCTACAAAGCCAAAGCAGAAAAGGCAGGTTATAAGGGGGCTGAAGGCTGTACTTATGCTACCTTGAAGCGCCAGATCATCCTTTGTTTTCAAGGTTCAATTTGTCAAGAGCAAGTCCTTCAAGCTCTTGAAAAAGAACATGAGAGTTTGGTCTTCTCAAATCCTCAGAGGTATACAGCAAAAATGTGGGAGGCTTGTCCATTTGAATTGAGTGTGTTTATTTCATTTTTATCTTGGTGATAATTTGATCATATATATTTTTCATTTTAGCGGATAAAGATATAGAGACAATGGGTAAGACTGAAGGCGATAAGAGGTATGAGCTTGGACGTATCAAGGGAAACTCTGTTTCTTTGGAAGTCTTTGAAGAGCTACTTGTCTGTTGTTGATGCAGAACCGCCACGCCTTGACGATGAAGAATTTCAAGCAAGTCATGATGAAGAGGAGACTCCTAGGGCTAGACCAACCAAGTGTCGTCGCATGACCACTGTACTGTCTCCTTCTGCATCACCTCCTCCTTCATCACCATCTGCTCCTTCCTCGCCTTCACCCTCAGTTTAAAATAGGTCTTATATAGTCTATTTTGTATTTTTACATACACGCATGCATAGATCATTGAGTTTAATGTGGTCATTGTGGCTAGAGAATCTGCTTATCCACACCAGCACCTAGGGATTGTCACGGGTACGACAACCCGTGTGGGTAGGGGTGCGGGTTTTGCTGGGATATGGGTAAGGGTAGGCGATTTCGTACCCCAGACAAACCCGTATTCCCAACGCGGGTTGGTGGGTTGGTGGGTCAAGCACTGAGTTCAAATACAGCGCTTGTTGACCATTCCACACAAAGATTTCATTACCAGAGGCTTTTTTTAAAATGCCTCCATCAGCAAACTCCCGATTTTCAGCCATAGCCGGCTATATCTTCACAGTAAATTCACACAGTATGCCATAGGTCCATAGCATCCATAGCGCCGTGTCGGACTGCACAGTTTGTCGTGGCTGGTCTGTAGCGCCTCTCAGCTCCCTACACCAACTGCATAGCCCTCCGTCCCCTCCCATCTCGCTTGTCTACGTGACATTTGTTGTTACAAGTCCGTCGTACCCACCCTAAACTATCATGTGACGTGTTCAACATCTCGAAACAGTAATTTCTTTCATTCCTCCACATCCAGTTTGGTCGTTCGCAGCTTTACTTCCTTCCTTTACCACCACCAACAACGAGCTCCGTTTTGTTGTCGCTCCCCCTTGTCGCTGTCCCTCCCATTCACAACATGCTTACTCGGCTATCTGCTCACAGGTGTGCCCCATCTTGAGATTTGGCCCATATTTACGCACACCGCAGAAGGTCGAACCCCCGACAAAGGTAGTTCTCCACTGTCGGCGAAGGTGGGCACGAGGAAGCCGAAGCCACGCAGGAACTTACAGGTGAGTGATCAGTCACCACCCCGACCCCTTTACCCTTTCCCTCTCAATATACCCAGCTATACGAGCCGACGTACACTCTCCCTGCGACGGTTTAGTCCAAAGCCCACCGTCCAGCTCTTTGGCCCCATCGTTTCGTCACACGCCCACTCTCAATGCCGCACACACGGGGGGTCTACTCCTTGCGCAATCGGTAACCCTTTCGTGCCCTACGACCCATTGTTCGCATTGCTAACTTCTTTCCTTTGTCCCAGTTGAACTTTATACCAGCACTTTGCTCCGTTTCAACGCAGGTACCCCCGCCGCCAACGCCGCCCCACCAGCTCCAGTACCTTCCGTCAAATAAGTTCTCGAACATCGCAAGTGGGCCTTGCACGTGCAGCCTAGGTCTCCAGCTTCGCGCTCGCCCCAACGCCGCCCGTTTATTACCTCAACCACGTCTTGCCGCTGCCCTCCGCTCTCGCGCCTCAACCGTCGCCCATTCATTGGCCACAGCTACACACCGTCCGGCTTGTTTATGCTCACCATCGATACGCCCACGCGGACCCAGTCGACGGCCTTGGTTGCCAATTTTGACCTAACCACCCTGATGACAGACCCCAGCCCATAATGTCTTCCAGACGCAATTCGGGCCACAGAATGTGCGTACGATAGCTAGTGTCTACCCCTGCCCACCTACTAACCCATTCAACAGCACGAGTGGACGTGAATGTGCCGACAACCCCCCGGTTTCACCCAATGTCCACCAACTGCAACCGCCACCGCCCCCAGTTTCATCTAGCAACCTGTGGCTCCCTCGCTATGCTGAGCGCCCACCCTCGATTCTGCATATGCCGCTTTGCGAACACCGTATTCCCATGCGTGTCGAGTCCGGTCGTGTATCGTTTCGCTTTCGGCACCCAACCCCGCCAGTTTAGACGCTGCGGCGTGCTATGGAATGACAGTGTGGGTCTATGCGGCACTGCACAGGGTGCGTGGGAAGCTGTAAAGTTAGTACCCCTCGCTATGACGCTATGGGGCTGTACAGTCCTGTCATCAGCTGCATAGCTCACCCCGGATTTGCTGATGTCAACAGCTTAAAACAAGGTAGACATAGTTTAAACATCATAAAAAAATATATTTAATGCACTTTCTCCTCGCATTAATGGGTTTTAAGCACATAGAATCAAATAAAATGCTATTTACTCTGTAAAGTACAAAATTTACCGCCGAATTGTTGACTCTACGCATGCACCCACCTGACCCACCTTGACCAGCACCTGTACTCGCCAAATACCCTTGAGTGCGGGTACAAGTTTCGAGGGGGGGGGGTAAGGGTACGGGTAGCCCTGGAATACCCCCAGGGTTACCCATGACAATCTCTACCAGCACTTGTGATGAGCTTGACAGATACTTGTTTTTTCTTAATTGTGGCCAAACTTCGGATCTAATCTGACTTCCAGGTACTAGTGATTAGCTTGGCTTGACCAAATAAATATCAACATATACAATGTTGAAATTGAACTTTTGATGTCAAACCGCTCTTTCCTCTTTACCACCACCTACAATGAAGATACTCCTTCTCTTGCTAGGCTTTCTTCACCTCCTATCAGCAAAGCTCAGTCCAACAAACTCTCTATCTCAACCACTGCAAAGAACAATCTTACGTATGAGTTTTTAAAGTATCTCAAAGTCTTAAATCTGACTTTTCCTATCTTAGAAGCTGATACAATATTCTTACAAAACACTACTCATATTTGCAATATTTATAAGCCATCTGGCATTCTTGACACTGGCATTTGGCATCCTTTTGATATTTCTGGCATTGACATTGACATTGAATGTACTTGTAACATTTCTGACATCAATGCTCAACATCCACATGATTTCTTTGACAAGAACCTTTGGTATAAATTTAATAACAATATAGATTATAACCATGGCCCAAGCCTCTTAGTTATCAATCTTGATAAATTTAAAGCTTACAATTTTGCTGCACTTATATTCAAGTCTTTTGTAGAGTATATTTTTTTGATGAGTTCTTTTTTAAGCAAGCAGATTTCTTTTATATTCATAGCCTTATTAGATACAGATGTCTCTTATAAAGTGCGTAAAGCATATCTACAAATTATAAGAAACTTTTTGCTGTGTCATGAGTATTCAAACCTTATGCGTCTCAACACCAAGTCATCTCAGTTGGCTTTCTACCAGCTGGCTATATTTTCCTATGAAGTATCTCCTGTATTAGTATATTCTATGATTCAAATATTTGGTTTAGTCACTGTTTCAACATCTTGTGTATCCACTGAAATAGTATCTATGCAAAAATGGTATGATTACCAGCAGCCGCTATCTAATCTATGTACTACTAATTCATGTTCAGATATGTTTATAAACAGAATAAAGTGTTCAGTAATACATACTGTTTGTCATCAGGTACTCGGTCACAAAAGCCTATTTCGGGCGTATCTCAATGAGTTCTTCACCTCCCGTGGAGAAATTAGTACCTACAGGTGTCATAGCATCGTAAGAATCTCAAACTAAAAAAAATATATGCACCAAGTGAGAGTTTTGCAGTCCTAGAACAATATTTTCGGGCAGGGTCATTTTTCCGGATTTAGCAGGAAGTCGGTCACCACCGATATTTCTCAAAAACGTCTGATACCCTTGAGCTGAAAATTCCAAATTTTAATGTACCTTTAATTTTCATCAGAAAGCAATTTAAATTAAAGAAAAAGACCAGCAGGTTGTTGAGCTATGGTTGCTTACATTTTAGGATCCTTGAAAATAAGCAAATTGACCGGTTTGTGCATATGTGATGTCATTACAAAGGCAGTTTTGAGTATCTACAAACCATCTATATTTTATGTGATAGTGGCTATTTCCTGCTTTCCAATGAGTCCAACACCGTGTTGATACACTTAGTCGTTGCCGAGAAATCTCTCATTGACCGAGTAGCCAGTGTGACCGAGTACCTGATTACGTACAGTAGCTGGGATGGCAGTGATTGTAATATTCTACCTAACAATTCCTCTTTTTTTGGAGCTGGTAAAGGAAAGACTCTGAAGTACGCTGTTATTTCAAATTATCTTCTTTCTGAAAGTACTGCAGTTGCTAAAGATAGTTTGACTCTAAAATTCAGTGGTCATATGCTACTTAAAGAAGCTATAGACAAATATACTGATAAAAAGGATACATTTTGACCCATGTACCTTTAGAATTGTTATGTGATTATATTACCATAAGCCAAGCTCGGGCAATTGCAAAATGTCATGACATTGGAAAAGTAAGCAAGCACAGTTTACCAGCTTTAATGGCTGTATTGTCTACTCATCAGTGTGTTGGAACCTGTGCTGGCTTTTGTACTGTTTTTTCAGCCTCAGCTCCATTAACCAATGTTGAGCGTCAAAATACTTGGTATAACAAGCTTGATAAAACTGAAAGAGCTAACTTGTTTGCTAGTAAAATGGTCCAACAAAGCTTAAAGAAACAAAATGATCCATCCAAGCCCAAAGAAACAAATAAGAGTTTTCCTCCCCAGCCACCATCTAAAAGCTTGCTTCATAGGATTATTTCAGGCTTTGTAAAAGATACCAGTCCTTCTCAATTTGTTGAAGCAGGCTGTGCGGTTTGTGGAAAATTAACTCCGTTCAATAATCTCATTCCCTTATGCGATATCAAAGACAAGCTAAAAATATTAGTAAATCCAGGCCTTACTCGAAAGGAAAGAAAAACCACAAAAGATCCCATTTCAGATATTACAGGTCCAATTATTGATTCAAAGTGTACCCATGCTTGTAAAGTCTGCTGTAAGAGCCTAAAGAAGAATAAAGTACCACCTTTTGCTTTAGCTTCAGGTTTTTGGATTGGTGAAGTGCCTGAAGTACTTAAAAATCTGACTTATGTTGAAAAGCTTTTAATAGCCCGAGTTAGACACAACAGATGTATAGTTAAAGTTGCTTCTGGCAGATACAAAATGAGAGCTAATGCTATTACCTTTCAGAATCCAGTGCCAAAAATATATGACATTTTACCACCTCCAGTCAAGGAACTTGATGAAGTTCTTGCTTTTATATTCACTGGACCTTGCAGACCTACTAAGGAAGATATTAAAAGAACACCTTTGCTTGTACGCCGCAACCATGTAGCCAATGCTTTGAATTGGCTCAAATTAAACCATGCAGATTATGCAGATGTTGGTATTTCAAAAGAAAATCTAATGCAATATCCTGATTATGATTGTCCAGTGGTTATCGATTACAGAGAGTCTATTATAAACAAAGATGCTGAAGCCACAAGTGTTCATGACAATGAGGAAGAGGATGGTGTAGAATCTGGTCCTTGCTCATTTACAGTACAAGGTCTTACAGGTCAAGAATTTTCAGAGCTTTCTATTGATTCAATAAAGGCTAAAGCCTTAGAACATCTTATGAGCAATGGCAAAATTTTATTTGCTGGCCATTCTGAAAAACCATGTTCAATATTCAAAAATCCCCAATTGTTTCCTTCTATGCTTCCATGGTTATTTCCATATGGTCTTGGTGGTATTGGTCAACAGATAATGAACAAAATTCATTCACCATTAACACAGAAGAGACATTTATTAATGTATCATGACAAGAGATTTCAAACTGATCCAAACTTTCCATTAATTGCATTCAATCATGAACAGATTTCTCAAAGTACAACCCGAGGTCGCCTAGTAGTCCAGAGATCTTATTTTTCTGAAATGGCTAATCGTCTACTGAATCTTAACCATGCAGTGTTAGCCAACATTAGCAGGCGCCTCTGCTGGTGAACATGTTAAACCTGAAACTGAAGAAAAACTATGCTACAAGGTTATTCAAGATTTGGATGCAATCGGTGGTCATGTTGAAGGTTCTCTAGCAGGTAAAAAGAGTATGCGAAATGAGATCTGGTCTTTGATATCCTATATTGGTGCACCTTCTTGGTTTATCACTCTATCACCTGCAGATAGTAAACATCCAATCTGTCTTTACTTTGCAGACAAAGATATCCAATTCAAACCTGAAATTTGTTTACCTGATGAAGCTTATCGCCTTGTGGCTCAAAATCCAGTTGCTGCAGCCAGATTCTTTCATTTCATGTGTGAAAACTTTATTAAACATGTATTAGGTGTTGATAACCACTCAAGAGGCTTGTATGGTAAAACAAGTGCCTACTATGGAACAGTTGAACAACAAGGCCGCTTAACTTTGCATCTTCATCTTTTATTATGGATTAAAAATTCACTTTCACCTCAAGAAATTAGAGATCGCATCATGGATAAGTCTTCTGATTTTCAAAAGAAAATGGTAGAATACTTGGAAAGTGTTCATCAAGGTGAATTGTTGAATGGAAAGTCTTTACCTGATATGCTGGCATCTTTCAAATCTAAACAAGATGATACTAGTTATTGTGATCCAACCAAAACAATGCCTAAACCTCCAACTGAACTATGTAAAGCAAAAAACTGCATAGATTGTTCAAAATGCAAAAAATTAAATGAATGGTGGAGCCAATTTGAAGAAGAAACAAATGATTTACTTGCTCGATCTAATCGCCATGACTGCAGAACTAATGTTGAAACAAAAGATGGTAGATCTGTAAGAAAAGGTTGCAAAAATAGCAAAGGTGAATGCAAGGCAAGATTTCCTAGAGATATTGTTGAAAATACAATGGTTGAACCTCTTACTGGTGCTCTTAAGTTGAAAAAAGGTGAACCTTGGATGAATACTTTTACACCAGTTCTGTCTTATCTTATTAGAGCCAATACAGATGTTACTAGTCTTTTGTCTGGAACTTCAGTTAAAGCAGTTGTTGCATATGTTACAGATTATGTTACTAAACCAGGTCTGACAACATATTCTATATTTGATACTGTTCGTCAAGTCTTTTCTAAAAACTCAGAGTTGTTGGGTGGCAGTAGTAGTCGGCAGGAAACTGCAAGAGCTTTGATGACTAAGATGGTCAATTCACTTACTTCTAAGATGGAAATAGGAAGTCCAATGGCCTCTTTATATCTATTGGGCAATCCAGATCATTATACTCAACACAAATTTGTTAAATTTTATTGGAGACTGTATGTTCGCAAAGTCAGAGATGCTTGGGGAGATAACAATAGAGAAGAAAGCCCAGAGAAAGTGGTTTTAGACAAGAATCTTGGAGACTATGTTGGACTTTCCAAAGTAGATGATTATATTTATAGACCTGATATATACAAAAAGATTACTTTATATGAATGGATCCGTAGATCAGAATCTACAAGACGTTCTAAAAAGAATTTGAAAAAATTTGATTCCTTATTAAATATACTCAATGATAATGATGAAGATGATAATAGAGGGACAGAAGATGAATTGAATACTTCAGTTAAAACAAGTCTCAACAGAAAGCAGAACTTTTTACCTGATCATCCTCAATATAGAACACATGAAATAGTTTATAAAGCTAATAATCCTTTGGTGGTTCCTGTGTTTCTAGGTGGCATTCTTCCAAGAAGTGATCAAGGAGACAGAGAGTACTACTGTTCAACCATGTTGACTCTTTTCAGACCATGGAGAACTGGCAAAGATCTAAAACTTGAAGGTCGGGATGATTATTCAGCCAAGTTAAAGAAAGGTTCAAGTCAGAAAAATAGTATAATTGGATCTTGGGTTGATAATGAGCCAACACTAAGTAATTTAGATCAAACATTACAAGACTATACAGATGATGGTCCATTGGCTGCTGAAAATAACCAGGACATAACAGATCTTCTTCTAAATGACCCAGCCAAAGCAGAAGAAATGGTTCAGATTGAAAGAGTGGTTAAAAATATAGGGTGGCTGGATAGTTGTATAGATACTAACAGAAAACCTGACAATAACTTTAAACCTACTGAGAATTTCAATAGCAGTGAGTGGAATGCTATTGTTGATGCTGCTAAAAAAGATGTTATCTCTCAAAGAATAAAAGATCTTCCATCAGGAGGTAAACAATTTTAATAACAATCATGATGAGTCCCACAATGAAGTTGTTGTGTCAGATATCTTACATCAACAAGACTTTCCAAGCAGAGAAATTAAATGAACAAAAATTCATTGATGATACTGTTATTAAGTTTAGTTTAAATACAGACAAGAGCGCGCATTCCGCATTGTTGCCAATCATGCAACTCTTCACAAAACTGAACCACTTAAAATGTATTTGGGTGGTATGGGTGGAACTGGCAAGTCTCAAGTTATCAAAGCCTTGATTTCTTTTTTGAACTTAGAAAAGAAAAGCACCGCATCATGATTCTAGCACCCACTGGTTCAGCAGCTGCTTTGCTCAAAGGATCTACATATCATTCAGCTCTAGGCATTCAAACTGAGGCTATGAAAAAAAATGAACATACTAATTTGGCACAAGTTTATTCAAGACTTGAAGGTGTTGAATATATTTTTCTTGATGAAGTATCAATGCTATCTTGTCTTGATCTTTATAAAATAAGTGCTCAGCTTGCTAAACTTAAAAATGTTGTTGATAATCCTTTTGGTGGAATGAATATGATTTTTGCTGGAGATTTTGCTCATTAGCACCTGTTAAAGGTGCTTCTCTACAGTGGATCAGTTGGCACTACAGTCAATGCTGCTATGACTGAACCAGGCCAGCAAACTGCAATTGGCAAGGCTTTATGGCATCAAATAACTAGTTGTGATTTTGCGCCAAAACATGAGACAGAAATCCCAATCTCCTGCTGATGCTAAACTCCGCACTGCTTTAGAAAATATGCGATATGCTGCTTGTACACCTTCTGATATCCAATTTCTTAGAACAAGATAGCTGGAAGAAGAAAAGATCAGCCAAATATTAGCAGCTCAGTATTCCGCAATGTCTCTATTATTTTGGGTTTAAATTCTGAAAAAAACAAGATCAATGATCTAGGGAGTCAGAGATTTGCACAAGACACTGGTCAAACCTTGACTGACTTTTATTCAGTGGATACTATTGGTGAAAGCATTCCACCTGAAACACTGAGCTTCTAAAAAGAAAAAACCCTCATGCAAAAACAATCAGAAAGAAACAAATTTCTCTTCCTTCAAAACTTCAAAATATTCTTTGGAATATGAGGCATTCAATGACTGAAACTGTTCCTGGAAAGCTATCATTGTGTATTGGAATGCCAGTTATGATCCGCAACAATGATGCTACTGAGTTATGTATACCAGAGGTCAAGAAGGTCATGTTGTAGGCTGGCAAGCTTCAATAGGTGCTGAAAATCATTTGGTTCTTGATGTTCTATTTGTTAAACTTGATAAGCCAGCCAAAACAATTAAACTTACAGGACTTCCTGAAAATGTTGTGCCTTTGACCCGCTCAAGCAAAAGTGTTCTTTGTACAGGCTTGAAATCTCCAATTTCAATCAATAGATCACAAGTTTCTGTGCTTCCAAACTTTGCAATGACTGATTATGCTTCACAAGGTAAAACCAGAGAGTTTAATGTGGTGAACTTGAACAGCTGTCGCAGTCATATGGCATATTACACTGCTTTATCTAGAGGCTCAACTGCAGAAGGAACTGTTATTCTTCAAGGCTTTGATGATCACAAGATCAAATGTGGTATATCAGGTTATCTAAGACAAGAGTTCAGAGAACTTGAATTGCTAGATGAAATTACCAAACTTAGATATCTTGGCCAACTTCCTACTTCTATTACTGGAAAACTTAGAAATACTATTATTAGACAATATCAACAGGTCAAAGGTACAGGTTATTGTCCACCTTGGATAGATAAAGCACTTCAATGGTCTAAAGAAAAGCCAATGGAAACACTGACAGCAATAAAAGACAGTCCATGGAAAATTGTAAACAAGAAGCCTGTGGTTTCAAAAGCTAAATCTTTTGTTTCAGAACATTTTCAACCTGCAAAAGGTTCAATTCCAGTTAAAGTTAACAAATTAAAAAGGAAAATAGAAGACACTGAAATACCTATAGTTCCTTTAGAAGCCAAAAAAGTAATCAAAACCAAAAAAACAAAAGTCAGCTTTGATATAGAGTTTCAAGGTCTGAAATGGGACTCTGTTAACTATAGCTGTGCTTATGACTCGTTATTCACAATATTATTTAACTTATGGACTCAAAACAAAGAACAATGGACCCAGGAGCTTAGTCAATATGGTGAATTTACACAATCTTTGGTCAATGGATATCAGAATGTTCAAACTGGAGCTCAAACACTAATAGCTGTCAGAGATTTGGTTAGACATAGATTAAAAACATCTCAACCAGACAAATTTCCAACAGGTCACATAGGAACTGATATTCGGGATCTTCTACAATCAATGTTTCAAGTCTCTAATCATACAAACACTAGTTATGAAAAGTGTACCAATTGTGACTATGAAGCAAATACTCAAGTTCAATACCAGTCTTTAGTATATATTACATCTTCTTCCCATAAATCTGTACAGTCAAACTTTAAACACTGGCAGAAACAGAAAAAAGTTTGTGGACTATGTAGTAAAAAAGTGAATGTAACAAGATATTTCATCACTCCTCCTAAGTTTATCTGTTGTAGTTTAGAGGTTAATAGAGTTATAAGCAAATACATTAAGATTGAAAATCAAGATGAAAGTATAACAAAACTGTCATTGAAGGGCATTATATATAGTGGAAATAATCACTTTACATGTAGGTTTATAGTTAATGATGAAATTTGGTATCATGATGGCATTGCTACTGGGATGAGATGTATAAAGGAAGGAAAATTGGATGATTTTGAAGGAGATTTGTTGTCAAAGTGTAAAAAAAGAGAAGCAGTTGTTGTTATATATGGAATTTAAGTTATTGATATAAATTATTGATATAAGTTATTGCTATTTATTGCAAAAATATTAATACAACTCTATTACTCAAGTTGAGAAGAAATTAAAAAAGAAAAAGAACTCGTTTTTGCCATGCGCAGCAATGGCCTCTAACCAAGTCCTGCGTCCGGAGACTCAATCATTTCTTCTGAGGGGGGGGTTAGAGCGTGAAAGACGACTTGGCCAGAGGCCATTGCTGCGCATGGCAAAAACAAGTTCTTATTTCTGCATGAAGTCCGACCTTTTAAAATAATGAATACAGTAAATAATACATAGCACGCTCAATTCTGAACCAATTTAGATGATCAGAGGCTTGAAAAATCGAGAAAAATCAGGGCTTTCTAATGATACCAAAATGATACCAAATGGGCTTGGTCACGTGACCAGATCATGTTTGGCAATGTTTGGCATGCCTTTCAAACCTTTTCCAGCCAGTTTGGCACCATCCGATCAAGTTTGGCTGGCTGTTTGCCAGATTTGGACACCATGACATCATTGCAAAACAAATGTAAATATTTGGACATTATCCTAGATTGGTCTGGGCAACATATTTTACCATATCCGGCTTACATAAATCCATTTAAGTGTGAATTCACACAAATCTGCGCTTTTTGGCTTGTTTGAGCAGGTCACATGACCTGATGGTGCCTGGATACCCATGCCACATGAAAGCCCTGATTTTTACAAATTTTTTGATACCAAAATCATAAGAATCGGCCCAGAAATGGCTGAGATACAGAAACTGTGCAGGGTCACTATAGCAGTGGGAGAATTTCCATTGTTACCGTTAGGAAGTGGTTTGGTCAATTTTGTAGTGCGTTTTCCCCCGGAAAACAAGTTTTTTTACTACGTAAGAACTTGTAACAAGACTTGAAAGCTTGTACCTTCCGATACTCCTCGACAGCCCAAGCCGGCTCAAAGCGGTGGCTCCAATACTTGCATTTCTTGGAGTCCACCTGGTGCTCAAGACCACAGTTAGGGCAACGAGGGGGGTGGGGGCATTCCTCTCCTGCAGGGGTACCGACTTTGGGGGGGTTAGCCTTAGAATTGGGGGCGCAGCACGGCACCGTGTCCCTATGCTGTTCCAGACGGTGAGGTCCGGAGCAGTGAGTGTTAAAGTTTGACTTCCCACTCTCCATAACACTCCATTTCATGCTATTATCTTATCAGATTAGATTAGATCTTTATCAGTTTACACCTGTTTTGCATAGTTCTCTTCATCTGATGTTTATCAGATTCTTATCACTTTATCCCCATTTGGGTATATTGCTCCTTTTCATATATAAAGAGCTAGCTAGTTGCCAGAAGTCCCCAGTTACTCACTCTGGACTTCAGGCAAGTATATAGTCATTTGATCTTTATCAGTTTACACTTGTATTGCATAGCTCTCTTCATTCTCTCCATCTGATGTCTATCAGATTCTTATCACTTATCCCCATTTGGGTATATTGCTCCTTTTCATATATAAAGAGCTAGCTAGTTGCCAGAAGTCCCCAGTTACTCACTCCGGACTTCAGGCAAGTATATAGTCATTTTGCAATGTCATTAGTTACTCACTCCGGACTTCAGCTCACTGTAGCTCCTTTGTCCCTCGCACTGAGTTTCTCATATTTGGCACTCTGCTGCCTCATCTGTTCCCACGCTCGCCTGCCTCATCTGTTCCCACGCTCGCCTGCTTTAACAGGTTATGGGCCCCGCGCTCTAAGCGCTCCAATTAAGTGTTTTGCGAACTTGGTCTTTTTGCACCTTTTGCAACATACGGTCAATTTAGCTCTTTTTGTTGTACAACTCTTATCAGGCCCAGCCTTACATTGCCGCTGCTAATAGGGAGGAACGTGCACACTTTTAGAGCTGTGTTACACTCGGATCTGCCTACCCGGTTGCCGAGTTACGTACACTTTTCTATTTTTAACTAGTTTACTCAGTTTAGCTTTTCTTACCTTTCTTGAGTTCGCAAAGCACCAAGAGCTCGGAACACGGTATAACTCAGTCTGACAAGTCCATACACGTCCATACACGTCCTCACAAACATACATCAACACACATCACTTTCCCATCACTCTATCACACCATGTCTTCCCACACTCCCAATTTCACCAAATTGTCTTCGTCTAACTACAACACTTGGTCTGGCAAAATGCAAGCCTGGCTTCAAGCTCAAGGTGTCTGGCGCATTGTTGCTGGCACCAAGACCAAACCCACGCTCACTGCGGCTCCTACTCCTGCCGAGCACACTGCGCTTGAAGACTGGTTAGACAAAGCAGATAAGGCTTCTGGCCAAATCTACCTCATGGTGGAACCGGATCAACGATTCCATTTCAAAGGAATTACGGATGATCCTGTGAAGATGTGGACTGCACTCCAAGATGTTCACCTTCAGAAGCGTCCTGGCAACAGGTTCAACGCTTATGACGACTTGTTCTCCATTAGAAAGGAAGAGGAAGAGAATCTTCAAACTCTGATGAACAGAGTTGATGAAGCCATCCGTCGCATTCAGGATCTTCGTCCTGACAAGTTTGATCTTGCCATGCTTGACGAAGAGCTCGGATCTATGGCTCTTATCAGATCTCTTCCCGAAGAGTACAATACCTTTGCCTCTTCCCTTCTTCTTTTGGACAAACTTGACAAGGCTACAATCAAACAGGCCTTTGTCACTGAGGACACTCAATGTTGTTGTCGTGCTTCTGATATGCCTGCAGTTGGCTCTGCACTCAAAGCATCGTCTCCTTCTACCTCCAAGCTTATGGAAATCCTCCTTTGCTATTTCTGTGGCATGACTGGTCATACCATTGACAAATGTCATGCATATGCTGCTGCTTCCAAAGCAGCAAAGGAGAAGATAGAGAATCGTTGTAAAGGCAACAAAAACAACAAGGACAAGGCCAATCAGGCCCAGGACAACTCTAGTGAGAAGAGCAACCAAGCCAAGGATGCTGTCATTGAATATGCTGGAAATGCAAGTGTTCTTTCCACTTCTGATCCTTCTGATCCTACCACCCCTTTGGTTAATGATGCTAATCATGATTGGAATGCAGACACAGGGGCCACTTCTAATATGACCCCTCATCGTCACTGGCTTCGCAATTATAAGCCCCTCCGCGTTCCAATCAAGTTGGCAGATGACACCATTATTTATTCTGCAGGGGTGGGCACTGTGGTTTTCAACCCAGTTGTAAAGGAAAAGAAATTAAGATCAGTGGAATTTACCAGAGTCTTGCATGTACCACTACTTCGAAACAATTTACTTGCTTGTTTATATTTAACTAAACACAAGAGGATTGAGATTCACATTGATTCATCCAAGATGAATTTCTCCCTTAACAAGCAACTTCTGTTCACTGCCTCCATTGATGCCAACAATGTTGCACTCTTGGATGGTGTGACTGAACCAATTTCGGAGTATGCCAACGTAGCAGCTAAATCCACTCTTCCTCTTGATCTCAATCTCTGGCATCGCAGACTTGCACATTATAGCTATGCTGATGTCCAAAAGATGATTTCAAAGGAGATGGTTACTGGACTTGTGTTAAACTCAAAGCAAAAGCCAGACCCTATCTGTGAACCACTTGGTTTAGTGGGCCATTGCTTTGCATGGCATGTATGAGTCCTTTTCAGTTTCAAAAGTTGTTTTTTTTTTTTTTCAAATCAATTTTTTTCTACTTGATGTAAGTTATGAACTGTTTTTAATTAAGCCAACCCACCCACCCAATTACTAAGTTAATTTTATGCATAGACTGCAAGTACAAGATTTTGATCTTTGCAATTTCTCAAGTCTTTATCAACTATTGTTGATAAATGACCATCTTCAATAAATTTTTTACCAGTTTCTATTCCATCATTATACCAAATTGTTCTATTTGAATCTATAAATCTAGATGTAAAATGATTGTGTCCATGATAAATTATACCTTTCAACTGAAGACAAGTAATTTCATTATCGATTGTTATTTTGATCTGATGACTTGACTTTATATTTGTAAATGGATACTCAAGTACTAAAATCTTAGGAGCTTCTGTATAGTCAATTTGATGTGTAAATATTCAAGAACATTCAGGACATTTTTCAATACAAGGTTGATTCAAAGTTGATATCCATTTTTGTGTTGAAGTTGCTTTACTAGCAGACAAGTCAAAAATAAATCCAAGTTGATCTGAATATTCAGCATGAATAAAATCACAATTATTACAAAATATCTGAGACAAAGCATTATTAGAATCAGACTTTATAATTTCAAATGCAAGTTCAGCCACACTAGCATTATTTTTACCCATTGGAAATTTTTCTGGATCATTGACATGCAAAATCTCTCTAATATTATCTCTAACATTTTCAAGTGTTGACTTTTTTTGTAAAACATCTTTAAATCCATTGGCTAGCTTACTCATATATTCAGTATTTATATTTTCAAAAATCTCAGACCATTCATCTGGATTTGACTTCCAAATATTATATAAAATGCCAAATAGACTATCATATGCACAGCTATAATTTTTACTATTCCATTTAAGTCCAAGTAGTTCATTGGAATTTGAAGTTGATAAATTTTTTCCAATTTTTTTCACTCTAGACTTATCACTAAGATCATCAAGTTTATGTTTCAAAGGATTAGTCCCTTTAGCTGGAATATAAGATGTGGAAATTGCTGGATTGACATTATTTTTATCTTTTGACTTGATAATAATTTGCCAAGGACTATCAGTTACTACTGGAAGAGTATCAAATGGATCTTTGGCTGACCATCTTAGAGGTTGATCAACTTTTTCTGGTACAAAGTCAGCACCTTTCCAATTTTGAAATGCTCTAATCAAAGTATTTCTTGTAATTCCTTGAATATGATCTGGTAATTTACCTTCATATCTAAGTCTAGTGATTTCATCAAGCAGCTCATGTTCTCTAAATTCCTGTCTAAGATATCCAGAACATCCCATAGTAATAACTCTAGGATCAAATCCTTGTATAATAATAGTACCAGCTGCAGTTGAACTTCTAGAAAGACAAGTATAATATGACATATGTGAATAACAACTATTCAAATGGACCACATTAAAAGGTCTGGTTTTTCCTTGACTTACATAATCTGTCATGGCAAAATTAGGCAGAACATTAACTTGTTGACGTTCAATGCTTTCTTTGTTATCACTTGGTAAAATACATTCAATGGTTCTAGAATTTTTTACCAAAGGTACTACATTTTTAGGCAGACCAGGAATTCTAATAGTCTTTGCAGGTTTATGAAGTTTAACAAATAATGTATCCAATACTTGTTTTCCATGTGGACCTCTTTCAGATTGCCAGCCAACTACAAATCCTTCTTGACCTTTTGTAATACAAAGTTCAGTTGCATCATTATTTCTGATCATTACAGGCATCCCAAGACACAAAGATAATTTTCCAGCAAAGTTATCAGTTGATCCATGTCTAAGTTTCCAAATTTCAAGTTGTTCATCAAATGGAATTTCATTGGACTTGTGTTTTGACTTGGATGCAGACTTGGATTTTCCCCACTTGGATTTAGAAGCTGGATCTTTTTCTTTACCCCACTTATCAATTGAATAAAAATGTGTTAATTTTTGTCCAGTTTCATCTGCAAATCTTTGACATCCAAGTGTATTAATTTCATCTTTTTGAGTATGTCTTCCACAAATAATTGCAATGTTTCTAAATTCTTTTGCAGAGACTTTGGGTTGATTTTCTCTTTTGCCAGCCTGAAGAGTTCTTAAAAATTTAATGTCTTCAGGTGTACATTTTCCATATCTCATATTTACAAGTGCTTTTCTTAAAGCTGCATCTTCTTGACTTTGAGATTTTTGGCGCATATTTTCTCTAAGGATTACTACAGTTGTAACTTGATGCCATAATGCTTTTCCAAGAGTGGCTTCTTGACCACTTGGTTTAAGACCTGAATGAAGTTGTGTACCAACATATCCACTGAATAATGATTGACCGCCAACTGGTGGTAATTGTGCAAAATCACCAGCAAAAATTATATTCATTCCACCAAATGCCTGATCAAAATTATTTAAAGCCTTTCCAAGCTGAGCTGAAATTTTATATTGATCATTACAAGACAGCATTGAAACTTCATCAATAAAAATATAATCAACACCTTCAAGTCTGCCATTAAGTTGTGCAATTTTACTAACAGTATTGCCAGCTGAATTTATACCAAGGAATGAATGATAAGTTGAGCCATTAATTAATGCTGCTGAAGTTCCAGTTGGACCAAGAACAACTATGCGATGAGATTCATTTTTCTTCTTAAAAAATTTAATTAAAGCTTTAATGACTTGTGATTTTCCAGTTCCACCCATACCACCCAAGTACATTTTTAGCTGTTCAGATTGAGGTTCAACTGAGTGATTTGCAATAATTCTAAAAGCTCTTTCTTGTTCAGCATTAAGTGAAAAATCATTTACAATTTTTGTAATTAATATTCTATCAGCTTTTAACTTTGCTTTAAAATTTTTCTGCAAATATGATCTATCAATAACTTGAACATTGTTTTCATTTGGATCAGAAATATTTTTCTTTGACTTGGGTGGAATATTTTTTGCCTTTTGAGATAAAAATTTCTGTCTTTCTTCATCAACAGTAGCTCTCCACTTTGAACCTTGTTGAATAATATCTGGTTGAATAGGATTTTTGTCAATTATTTCCAGACCATTAGGTGAATTATCAAGCCAACCAGCTTCAGTTACACTAATTCTAGTAGCTTCCATTTCTGCCAAGTTATGTTTTCCAGTTCTTCCAAGTTCAAAATATTTATTTGCAATATGTTCTTCATTGTCTGGTTCATCATCACCAAATTCAGCACCTTCAAAGTCATGATCACTATCAATATCATCAAGAGCATCAGTATTCATCCACTGAGGTAATAATTCTTGATTATTGTTTTTCTTAAGTTGAGCAGAAAAATCATCTCTTGCATCATTGCATTCATATCTTACATTAAAGTGTTTCATGTAAGTTTTTTGCTGCTCAGTAAAATTATAATCATTAAAAGTTTCATCCCAAGAATAATTTTCCAGTTTCAAGTCTTTTCCAGATCTCCAAGGTTTAAATAAAGTCAACATAGTTGCACAATAATATTCTCTATCACCGCGGTCACATCTTGGCAATGAACCACCAACAAAATTAGGAACAATATTTTTTTTTTTATCATCAAAGTGAGCTCTGTGTGTTTTATACAAAGGATGATCTTTTAAAAACAAATATGAATTTTTATTTGTCTCATTTTCAACTTCTGACTCTGTATCTGTTTCATTATCTGATAAAAATTCTTCATCAACAAATTCATCACCAGAATGAATATTAAGTTCATCTTCATCTTCACAGTATTCAATAGCAGTTTTATCAAAGTTGGAATTAGTAACTTCAAATTTATCAGACTCTTGATTAAAAAGATCCAATTCATCATCAGATGTAATTTTATCATGTTTGACTGAACTTGAAGCTTTAAATCTTGAACTTTTTTGAATCCATTCATATAAAGTTGTATTTTCAAATACTTTTGGTCTGTAGATATAATCATGAACTGTGGAAAATCCAACATATTTACCATCTTTATTTTTCTGAATCACAAGTTTTTCTTTAACTGTTTCTTCCAGGTCTTCTTCAGATCTCCAAGATTTTAGAACTTCTCTAACAAAATTTTTCCAGTATACTGGTACAAATTTATGGCTGGTATAGTGGTCTGGATTTCCTAATAAATAAAGTGCAGCCATTGGACCACCAATTTCCATTTTTCCTGTCAAACTATTAACTGTCTGTGTAATAAGTCTTCTAGCTTTTTCTTTCTGATCCAATGAACCACCAAGCATTTCAGTATTTCTAGTAAACACACTTTTGATGGTGTCAAAAATACTATAAGTCTTTAATCCAGGCTTAGTCACATAGTCAGAAATATATGCAACAATAGCTTTTACAGCAGTACCAGATAAAAGACTTGTTACATCAGTATTGCATCTTAATAAATATGTCAGAGCAGGAGTTAAAGTATTAATCCAAGCTTCACCCTTCTTTATATTCAATGCTCCAGTCTTAGGATCAACTTCAGTTTGGTCTACTATTTTTCTAGGAAATCTAGCTTTACAGTTTCCATGTTTATTAATGCATCCAGGTCTATCCTTTTTGTCTGATTTTTTGTCTGACTGTTTTCTACAAGTATGAACATTAGATTTGAAAATCAAATCATCTGTGATTTTTCTGAATTTTTCCCACCAAGATTTCACAGCTTCACAATCTGAACAATTATTACAAGTCTTGTCAGTACAAAGTGGTGGTGGTGCATCAGGCAAAGTTTGAGTAGGATCTCGGTATTTTTTATTTTTAGATTTTTCAAAATTAATTTGATCTTCAACTTCATCTTTTGAGCCTGT
Organism: Galerina sulciceps; assembly: GCA_023014345.1. NCBI lineage: Eukaryota > Fungi > Basidiomycota > Agaricomycetes > Agaricales > Galerinaceae > Galerina > Galerina sulciceps. The sequence goes on from JAEDXJ010000026.1 coordinate 1,332,010, forward strand.
TAAAAATTCACCAATATGTACACTTTCAAGATATTCCACAATTTGACGTTGAAATTCTGAAGTTGGATCCATAATTTTGTCTCTAATTTCTTGTGGAGATAAAGCACCTTTTAACCAGAGTAACATATGCATATGTAAAGTTACACGGCCTTGTTGTTCAACAGCACCATAAAATGCATTGGTATTTCCATAAATACCAGGATGATTTTGACCAACACCAAGTACATGTTTAATAAACATCTCACACATAAAGTGAAAAAATCTAGCACCAGCCACTGGATTATGTGCAATTAGTCTAAATCTTTCATTTTCATCTCTAAGCAGTGGACTAAATTTTATATTTTGATCTGCAAAATTAAGACAGATTGGATGTTTAATATCTGCAGGTGCAAAGGTAATAAACCATGAAGGTGCTCCAAAATATGAAATCAATGCCCAAATTTCATTTCTCATATATTTCTTTGAAGTTATTGAACCTTTAACACCCTGACCAACATGATCCAAGTCTTTAATCAACTGAAAGCAAAGTTTTTCTTCATCTGACTCTGGATTAACTCTTTCACCATCTTCCATTCTCTTGATTAGCTTGGTAAGAACATTAATATCAATGTCTTAAAGCCTTTTAGAAATATTATCAAACTTGGGTTTGGCAGCAAGCAGATATCCAGCTGAAGTACTTTCTTTAATTTGTTCATGATTAAATGCTATAAGTGGAAAATGTGGATCAAGTTGAAATCGTTTATCATAATACATAAGCAAATGTTTTTTATGTGCAATATCTGAAATATGTTTTCCTTGTTGAAGGCTATTGCCAATTCCACCAAGTCCATATGGAAAAAGCCAAGGCAACATTTGAGGAAATAGCTGAGGATTATTAAAAATTGACACTGGATTTTTAGCATGTCCAACTGCAAGTATTTTTTTATTATCAGTAAGATGTTTTAAGGCAATAGCTTTTAATGCTTTTAGACTCTTAGTTGAATATTCTTCACCAGTCAAGCCATGAACAATAAATGGACAAGGACCAGTTTCAGTTCCAATTTCATCTTCCATGTCATTGACTGCAGTTGATTCTGGATTTTTATTTGAAGTTGATTTTTTATAATCAATTACAACTGGAGGAGCATCTTCTGGGTATTTTTCAAGATTTTCATATGAAATTTCTAGGTCAAAATAATCAGAGTGATTTAATTTTAACCATTCAAGTGCAGCTGCTACTTTTTTATGGCGAACCAGCAATGGAATTCTTTCAAAGTCTGATTTTGTAGGCTTACATGGTCCAGTATATATAAATGCTAAAATTTCATCTATTTCTTCAACTGGAGGTGGAAGGATATTATATATTTTTGGGGTTGGATTTGCAAAAGAAATAGCATTAGCTCTCATTTTATGCATTCCAGATGAAACTCGGACAAGACATCTATTATGGCGAACACGTGCAACTAGTAATTGCTCAGCATATGATAAGTTTTGAAGTTCAGGTGGTACTTTTCCTAACCATTTTCCATTTGCCAATGCAAATGCAGGAACTTTTCCTTTTGAAATAGACTTATAGCAAGTTTGACAAATACTATCCAAGTCATTTTCAAGTACAGGACCTTGAATTTCTTCAAGTGGATCATCTGAGGATTTTCTTTCGACTTGAGTTACACCATGTTGATTTAAAATATCAAGATTCAAATTTAAATTGACTAGTTTCTTTAATTCTGTCAGCAAAGTTAGTTTTCCACAGACTGCACATCCAGCTTCTTCAAATTTACCAGGATTAATATCATTACAAAAATCAGATATGATAGTATGTTGAAGTTTTTCTGTCAAAGGCTGAGGTGGAAATTGGGTTGCCAATTTTATTTGATATTTTTTTACTGCATGTAAATTATCAGATTTATATTTTTCAATATTAGCTGCTTGATTTTTTTTTACTGCTACTAAATGATCAGATTTATATTTTTCAATATTAGCTGCTTGATAATTTTTTACTGCATTTAAATTATCAGATTTATATTTTTCAATATTAGCTGCTTGATTTTTTTTGACTGCTATCAAATGATCAGATTTATATTTTTCAGGACTTGACATTTGATGCTTTTTTACTGCTTTTAAATGGCTAGTCTTTTTCTTTTCAGATTTTTCTATTTGATTTTTACATTTGAAAATACATGTATATAGAGCACAGGAATAGCAAATATGTGAGTTAATCATAGTTTGAATTTCCTGATTTTTCATTTTTGAATGAACTTTCAATTCATGGGCATTTGCAATTGTTTTCAGGCTAGAAATACTTAAATGACAAAGAATTTTATTCAAAGGTACACCTGAAATAAAAACAAAATCTGACAAGTCAGCTGCAAAAGATATTTTTTCTGCTTCAAGCATATATGCTTCAAATAAGTATTTTTCTCCTGGCTTGATTTCTAATGAATATAACTCAAGATCATTAGAGCTAAATTCATAGGCAGGTCCACCACCTAAAATTCTATCTTTGAAATTTTCATCTTTTTCTGTTTCTAAAAATGAGTTTATAATTTGGAGTTTTGTATCAGAAATCAATAATTTTATAGGTTCAGATATGCAGTATAATACTTTTAAAATTGGTTTTAGAAGGAGTTTATAAATCAAGTTCAAAGTAAATAACTGTGGAAAGATAATAGCTCCTAAAACTGGCAATGGATAAATAGTGATTACATGGCCTCCGAGTTTACTCATTTTAGCTTTATAATCATGTTTGTAAAGACAATTTTTTTGAAATTTCAAATTTAATATTTGACACTGAATATAAGGTAAATATTTTTTGGGTATTATATCAAATATTTGCAAAATTGAAATCATAAATCTGACATAAAATTCAAGAATAAAAGAGTTATAAAGACGCAATATTTTTTTTTCAAAGGCTGACAAGATTTTTTGCCAATAAAAAATCCATGGATTTTGATGTTGAATATTATTTATTTTGCATTGAATATTAAATGTTTTGCATTGAATATCAAATGTTTCACAATGAGTGTTAAATGATTGGCGTTGAATATTAAATGATTGGTGTTGAATATTAAATGATTGGCGTTGAATATTAAATGATTGGTGTTGAATGCTAACGTTGGAAGTTTTATGCAAATGCCAATATTTTTTTTTGACTTCAAAGTCAACACTTCAGTGGCCCCCTACCTCATACCACTTAGGTAGGGGAATTTTAGGGTAATGGTGTACCTAAGGGGTACCCAGAACAAAAAAAAAAAACATCATACATATAAAAAAAATTGTTGAAAATTTTTTAAAAAGTTTTTAAACATTTCCAAAACTTTTAATACATTTGTTTACATTTGTTAAACAATTATTTTTTAAGGAGTGTCAGGGGTCTTTTTTACAAAATATTAAAAGTGCTCTAGCAGGTCAACCAGAATAAATAACTAGAATCTGTAAGGAAATCTTGAAAGGCACAGGCTTCTACTATATAGCACAAGAATAACAAAGAAATTAAAGGATATCAATTCTTCTACATTGTAAATATATTCTGAAAATTTTCCTGGCTAGCTGGAAAGGATGAACCCTATGACTCTTTGAATTCAGGCTGGTAGAATATATGTACTTAGTAGGTATAGTAATCAGGCTGTCCTTTTTGGCTCTTGCACTTCATTGTCCACCTCAGAATACTATATATGGTTGGGACATGCAACGGAACCAGACATGCAAAATTTGCTCTGCAGCCTTTTCCACTTACTCCTGAGCTTCTCAAAAATTCATCCATATAGATAGACTATATTCATGACGGATCGCGTATTTAGAATGGTAATTTTTATCATATGAGGCGAGGGAGATGCAAAAAAGTGTGTTTTTTGGGTGGTGTAAACAATTGATGGCTCCAGGAACAATGGTACCACGCCAAATTACAAACAAAAATTTTGCATGAATGCATTAGAGTAATCAATGAGAGCTTGTGTTAAAAATTTCAGACGTGGTGGTTGAGGCTAAGCCCATAAACACAGCGTTTTGCAAAACTGTGTGACAAAAATGGCAGAGAATGTGGTCGTCACGACGTCCGAAATCCCACAGTGACACGCGCGTGACCACGTTTTGCATCTCTAGTTCTTTGACCTCAAAATTTTGTCCTTGCCTAGTATTGTGAGTCCCCATTCAAAAAATTTGAGATTTTCAGAAAAGGTGTGGATTGCACATTAGAATATACTCCTGAAATATCATAGCGAAATATTGGATCTGTGGCTCAGGAAAAAAGATCCATCAAAATTTTGCATGTCCCAACTATATATAGTAGGTCTTATGCAATAGGTACCACTGACTAGAATTGAACCCATGAGCTTTGGGATATTACCACTGAGCTGCTGGGTTTACTTTGTATAGAAACTAGCGCGGTCGCGTGCTTCGCACGCTCCTTTGCTGAGATGCGGAGTCAACAGGTTTTCTTTGAGATTATCCTTCTGGGTTGCGCATGGAATTTACCAAACTTTTTTAGAGAATATGATTAAAAATATGTAGCTATAGCTATGAAAACTGTTTTTTTGTGAAAAGAAGGACATTTGTCTTGTTAGTGTAGGAAATGATTTCGACTGTAGAGGATTATTGCCACAATGATGCCATCAATTCTCCGAGGTGTCATACCTTCAGTGGTGATAACGTGCTTTCTTTCGACTACATTCTCCATCTTCATTTGCATCTGCAGGTCGCTTGACAGTACAGTTTTCATCATCGGCATCCTTCTTCAAGAATTCAATAATGTGAATGTGAGGCGCTCCTCGTCTCTGGAATTCTATAGTGGAGATATAATAGGAAGCAATCTAGAATGCTCAACGGGTAAGTAGTTTACAAGTTCTTATGTAGTAAAAGAACTTGTTTTCCGGGGGAAAACGCACTACAAAATTGACCAAACCACTTCCTAACGGTAACAATGGAAATTCTCCCACTGCTATAGTGACCCTGCATGGTTTCTGTATCTCAGCCATTTCTGGGCCGATTTTTATGATTTTGGTATCAAAAAATTCGTGAAAATCAGGGCTTTCATGTGGCATGGGTATCCAGGCACCATCAGGTCATGTGACCTGCTCAAACAAGCCAAAAAGCGCAGATTTGTGTGAATTCACACTTAAATGGATTTATGTAAGCCGGATATGGTAAAATATGTTGCCCAGACCAATCCAGGATAATGTCCAAATATTTACATTTGTTTTGCAATGATGTCATGGTGTCCAAATCTGGCAAACAGCCAGCCAAACTTGATCGGATGGTGCCAAACTGGCTGGATATGGCTTGAAAGACATGCCAAACATTGCCAAACATGACCAAATGTCTTGAAAATGATGTAAGAGATGCTTACATAATCAATCTCACAGCCAAACTTTGTGCAATTGCCTTGAAATTGGTGATGCACCAACTCGGACCAATAATATTCTCTATGATATGTCATGTGATGAGTGTGCACAGACCACCTGTTAGGTAAAAGAAACATTATTAGTCATTTATTCCAGTTTATTTATTTCAAAAATCTCTCAATACGGATTATTTAGTGTGTATTTCAAACATTCTACCGCATTTGGTAAGTCACATCACGGCGTGACTATACCCATTTGACACCATTTTAAAGCCCCGATTTTTCTGAGAATTACGCAATTTATTTCAAGGCAATCCGATAAAAACTGAGCCGCGTAGCAAATTATCATGTTACAAGTTCTTACGTAGTAAAAGAACTTGTTTTCCGGGGGAAAACGCACTACAAAATTGACCAAACCACTTCCTAACGGTAACAATGGAAATTCTCCCACTGCTATAGTGACCCTGCATGGTTTCTGTATCTCAGCCATTTCTGGGCCGATTTTTATGATTTTGGTATCAAAAAATTCGTGAAAATCAGGGCTTTCATGTGGCATGGGTATCCAGGCACCATCAGGTCATGTGACCTGCTCAAACAAGCCAAAAAGCGCAGATTTGTGTGAATTCACACTTAAATGGATTTATGTAAGCCGGATATGGTAAAATATGTTGCCCAGACCAATCCAGGATAATGTCCAAATATTTACATTTGTTTTGCAATGATGTCATGGTGTCCAAATCTGGCAAACAGCCAGCCAAACTTGATCGGATGGTGCCAAACTGGCTGGATATGGCTTGAAAGACATGCCAAACATTGCCAAACATGACCAAATGTCTTGAAAATGATGTAGGAGATGCTTACATAATCAATCTCACAGCCAAACTTTGTGCAATTGCCTTGAAATTGGTGATGCACCAACTCGGACCAATAATATTCTCTATGATATGTCATGTGATGAGTGTGCACAGACCACCTGTTAGGTAAAAGAAACATTATTAGTCATTTATTCCAGTTTATTTATTTCAAAAATCTCTCAATACGGATTATTTAGTGTGTATTTCAAACATTCTACCGCATTTGGTAAGTCACATCACGGCGTGACTATACCCATTTGACACCATTTTAAAGCCCCGATTTTTCTGAGAATTACGCAATTTATTTCAAGGCAATCCGATAAAAACTGAGCCGCGTAGCAAATTATCATGTTACAAGTTCTTACGTAGTAAAAGAACTTGTTTTCCGGGGGAAAACGCACTACAAAATTGACCAAACCACTTCCTAACGGTAACAATGGAAATTCTCCCACTGCTATAGTGACCCTGCATGGTTTCTGTATCTCAGCCATTTCTGGGCCGATTTTTATGATTTTGGTATCAAAAAATTCGTGAAAATCAGGGCTTTCATGTGGCATGGGTATCCAGGCACCATCAGGTCATGTGACCTGCTCAAACAAGCCAAAAAGCGCAGATTTGTGTGAATTCACACTTAAATGGATTTATGTAAGCCGGATATGGTAAAATATGTTGCCCAGACCAATCCAGGATAATGTCCAAATATTTACATTTGTTTTGCAATGATGTCATGGTGTCCAAATCTGGCAAACAGCCAGCCAAACTTGATCGGATGGTGCCAAACTGGCTGGATATGGCTTGAAAGACATGCCAAACATTGCCAAACATGACCAAATGTCTTGAAAATGATGTAGGAGATGCTTACATAATCAATCTCACAGCCAAACTTTGTGCAATTGCCTTGAAATTGGTGATGCACCAACTCGGACCAATAATATTCTCTATGATATGTCATGTGATGAGTGTGCACAGACCACCTGTTAGGTAAAAGAAACATTATTAGTCATTTATTCCAGTTTATTTATTTCAAAAATCTCTCAATACGGATTATTTAGTGTGTATTTCAAACATTCTACCGCATTTGGTAAGTCACATCACGGCGTGACTATACCCATTTGACACCATTTTAAAGCCCCGATTTTTCTGAGAATTACGCAATTTATTTCAAGGCAATCCGATAAAAACTGAGCCGCGTAGCAAATTATCATGTTACAAGTTCTTACGTAGTAAAAGAACTTGTTTTCGGGGGAAAACGCACTACAAAATTGACCAAACCACTTCCTAACGGTAACAATGGAAATTCTCCCACTGCTATAGTGACCCTGCATGGTTTCTGTATCTCAGCCATTTCTGGGCCGATTTTTATGATTTTGGTATCAAAAAATTCGTGAAAATCAGGGCTTTCATGTGGCATGGGTATCCAGGCACCATCAGGTCATGTGACCTGCTCAAACAAGCCAAAAAGCGCAGATTTGTGTGAATTCACACTTAAATGGATTTATGTAAGCCGGATATGGTAAAATATGTTGCCCAGACCAATCCAGGATAATGTCCAAATATTTACATTTGTTTTGCAATGATGTCATGGTGTCCAAATCTGGCAAACAGCCAGCCAAACTTGATCGGATGGTGCCAAACTGGCTGGATATGGCTTGAAAGACATGCCAAACATTGCCAAACATGACCAAATGTCTTGAAAATGATGTAGGAGATGCTTACATAATCAATCTCACAGCCAAACTTTGTGCAATTGCCTTGAAATTGGTGATGCACCAACTCGGACCAATAATATTCTCTATGATATGTCATGTGATGAGTGTGCACAGACCACCTGTTAGGTAAAAGAAACATTATTAGTCATTTATTCCAGTTTATTTATTTCAAAAATCTCTCAATACGGATTATTTAGTGTGTATTTCAAACATTCTACCGCATTTGGTAAGTCACATCACGGCGTGACTATACCCATTTGACACCATTTTAAAGCCCCGATTTTTCTGAGAATTACGCAATTTATTTCAAGGCAATCCGATAAAAACTGAGCCGCGTAGCAAATTATCATGTTACAAGTTCTTACGTAGTAAAAGAACTTGTTTTCCGGGGGAAAACGCACTACAAAATTGACCAAACCACTTCCTAACGGTAACAATGGAAATTCTCCCACTGCTATAGTGACCCTGCATGGTTTCTGTATCTCAGCCATTTCTGGGCCGATTTTTATGATTTTGGTATCAAAAAATTCGTGAAAATCAGGGCCTTCCTGGTCACGTGACCAGGCAGATTTGGTATTATTAGAAAGCCCTGATTTTTCTCGATTTTTCAAGCCTCTGATCATCTAAATTGGTTCAGAATTGAGCGTGCTATGTATTATTTACTGTATTCATTATTTTAAAAGGTCGGACTTTGTGCAGAAATAAAAACTTGTTTTTGCCATGCGCAGCAATGGCCTCTGGCCAAGTATAAGATTTTGGTGACATAACATACTTGATTATTTTGAGTAGACATGTTATCGATTTGTTGTGGGTGTAGCGGTTAGAGAGTGGTTCGTCATTTTGTTTCAGATTGGTCGATTCATTCATACTCTTCCATCACGTTACAGGTGACAGAAATATTATGCTTCCTATTTGCATTCAGAATGCAGAGGCAGTAAAGGATATCTACAATGCAACAGAGATGCTGGAAATGATTGTCGAGACGTCGTCATGGTCAACCTTGATGGCTCTTGGAGGAAGCAGTGCATGGTTCCGAGTCATTGTTCGGAGGACTATTGAACGGAGGATATTAAAAGCATTCAAACGATTTATCCCAGAAGACAATCTTGAAGAATTTCAGAGTTTAATTGCTGATACTGGAGCAGGAATAGTCGGAGGGGTGGTACGCAGTATCATGTCTGCTTGGTTGTGGCTTTATCAGTACGTGCAGCCAATGCATATGAATGTGGTCATTCCCCTAGACAACGACAATCAATTTTTCTCTCGTTGGCGACATTTTCTGTATCGAGCAGGATATCGCATCACTTCATTCAATAATGCCAATTATTGGCGTTTTGATTCGACTATCAAGAGGACCTGTGTCATGCAAACCGAAAATGTGAGTAGTTGGAGATGTGTTAATGGAAATTGTATTATTGACAATCACTATTAGGAACCTAAATTTACTATCCGTATCATCGAATCAGCCAGTGAACGTATCCTACCAGTCGTACTCAGTGGACCGCAGACATCATCTTTCAACCTGTTGACAATGTCGGCGATTTATTGCTTTTATCCACAGATGTTTGCCAGGCAGGAGAATGCTATTGCACGAGATAGGCTATATGGAGAGCTTTTAGATGCCTTCAGTTTCGGATTGACAACTTATCCTCATACGGCAGTAATGAAGAAGGCATGTGGGGAAGTATATCCTGCAGTTTGGCGCAAAACCGAGAATTTAGAGGGAATTGGTGTTTTTCACTGGCAAGATTTCAGAGAAGACGGTTTTGAGGCGCAAAGATTTTTATGGCGGATTCATGGTGCTGGTAGATGCAATACCTTTGTATGCTGCAACACACTATGCCCGAATGTAGGTCGAGGAGATGCCCTTGTACAATCACATGACGTCAGTAGGTATTAAATTTTTCGATGTATTTCTCTTTTTATTGGATAGACTCTTGTCATGACATCTCAGAAAGAGAAAGTGAACTTGCAAGAAGGTACGGTTACACCTGATTTATGAAATATGAATTAATCATTCAATATCTATCTAGAGCTCCATAAGAAATGTCAAGTTTCACCCTATTCTATTGCAAGAAAAGAAGTGCTTGCAGAGACAACATGGAGTCAAGATGAAAACAATCTTGCCATCCTTTGCAATTCAGGAGGGTTGAAACATCATCCCATGATGGTCATTGGCATGGTTGATTCTGAGAAATCATACCTCACTCTTCATGGTGATTTCCATTCGAGCTACAATTACGACAATTTAGGCGATGCGCATATGCGCATTTCCATTGTACCTGTGGAACCATCCTTGCAGTGTCTTCGAGATGATTTTAAAATGGCAGTCAGTCATTTAAAGTTGGTTGAAGGTTTGGCCCCATATGTTGGCGACGGAGAAGAACAACTGGTCAGTAAACATGAAGAGACAGATTCAGAGTCACTCAATTTCAAACATCGCCTTTTTGTTGGTCAAGTAAGTATTTATTGATGTCATTGAGATAAGACTGAGATCATTTTTAGGAAGAATGGGATGAAGAAGAGGAAGATCCGAGACTGCCAGGTCTTAAATCGTATGATATCGGTGCTGAGTATCAAAAGAATTTAGAGAAGCTGTATTCAACGCATCGGATCCAAGCTCCATTCGAAGTCTTCAATGTTCACAGAGAAAGATGCTCACTCGATGCTTTCCAGGAAGTGTTGGCAGGTGCAGTGGTTGAGATTACATTCAGTGTACATTCATCTGTAGGGAAAGGATCATGGGGAGATCCGATTATGGTGAAAGTACTTTATTATTGATTATCGAATGGTATTGTCTCCAATTGCCCTGGAATGATTATCAATTGAGATCGAGGGATTGATATTCGAAAACATACATAGCAAGGATTTTTAAAACATCATTGAAGTCTTCTGATGTAATGTCGTTAATTTTGTCCCGTTTTGTTTTGACCACTAATACGTCGCCTTTCCATTCACGATAAGGGAAGTCGGTCAGTGTGTTGCTGATGAGATTGTTGATTGGCAAAAAATCATGAATATTCTGTTAGTGATGTTGGAAAAAGAGGTTACAGCAATTTTTTGAACCACGTACTTGGTCATAATAGATGAATGTATAGTAGAAATTACCTGATTTGAGTCGCCTTCGGTTCCAATCCAAGTTTACGACTGAAGCACTGTAGCCCTTGAGTATTGGCAACCAAAGAAAAATATCTAAGTCATCTGGTGTTAGATGCTCAGGTAACGTCCCAGTGGACTGCGCAATGAGGGGAACATCAACAATATGGATGGATGTTGCTTCAGTGCCAAGCAGAGCACATTTACAAAAGACCGTCTTATTTTCTGATAAGCGATGGCGTAGACAGTTTTCAAGTCTGAAAATAGTGTGGTCATCCAAAGTATGGGACATCAATCAACTGAATACAGTTAGAAAAGCAGGTTATGCGGTCAGTGAGCGAGGCCCGATTTTTGAAAACGGGCCTCTTAGCATGAAGAGTGGTCACATGACAGTGTGAATTGAGAACCATATAGGGAGATCCGGTTTGGCCTGACCATTGAGGCATTTCTCGAAAATGCCTGATGGGCCATACCAAAATGTATTTCGTCAGAATAACAATTTAAACATTATAATTTACTTTTAGTAAGAGAGCTTGATGATTACAAGGTTTTGAAATACAAATTTACGTCATATAAGGGGAAAAAAGAAAGAAGGAAGGAAGGAAAGATACGTATATTAGAGACCTGAGAAATCAATTTTTGTTGTCGTTCTCATCATCGGTGTGGGCTCGTTTAGCCTTGTGATCTTCTTCGTCTTCGCCGTCGATGGTAGAGTCACCATCACCTGTATCCTTCCTTTTGCCTGATACAGAAGATGATGGTGACGTAGAAAGGGCGTTGTCATAGTCAAACCTATTGCTAGACGTTGGAAGAGAGGAAGGAGAATCTGAAAGAAAAATCTGAATCATAGAATTGATAGATAGATTTGATAAATGACATACAATCTTGGTTGTAGGAATGAGAGGTCACTTGTCGACCTAAATAAGCAATATTTTCAAGTTCGATTTCAAATGTTGCATTTTTGTCTGCGTCTCGTTTGACTCTATCCAGGAAACCTCCAATAGATATAGTCGAGCCAGTCATTGGTACAGGTTTTTTATTTTTCCATTTTTTGGATTCTAGATCAATATGGCAGGCCATAGGAACTGTACTTTACTGTGCCCCACCTGGAATGGGCGGAATGACCGGAATCCACTGGAATCTACAGAAATCCGGTGGATTCCGGTGGAAACCACACCAAAAACAAGGAAATTCCAGTGGATTCCAGTGGAATGGCAGACCGGAATCCACCGGAATCCACTGGAATGTTTCTAGTGGAGTGGAATAACTATATAGAATACCAACTGCAGTATATTCCAGTGGAATGAATAGACAGGAATGCTATAAAATACACCAATTATATTAGTCAATTATTTAAATATAAATATTCAAAGAAATAATTTCATAATCTATCCTAGTATATAATATTGTAAATGATTAATAAAAAATATCTATTAAATGGCTAGAATTAGTTTTAAAATTAGTTCTAAAAATAGAACCATAAATAGAAGTAATCACATTAGTTTTATTTATTTCTTCAGATTATCTATTTATAGTTCCAAAATAGAATTTATCCAATAAGTTCTATTTAAGTTCAGAGATAAGTTAATCAGATAAATTCTATTTGAGTTCTATTTATAGTTCTACAATAGAACTTATGCAGATAAAAATAGTTCTAACTTATCTGATAGGTTCTAAAAATAGAACTTATTGGTTCTAGGTCTATTTATAATTTTAAAAATAGAATGTATCTAATTAGTTCTATCTATAGTTCTAAAAATAGAACTCATCTGATTAATATTGTCTATACTTCTAGAAATAGATCTTGTTGAATTACTTCTATTTTTAGAACAATTTAATCTCAAAATAGAATTAATCCTATTAGTTCTATTTTTAGAACAATCTGATCTCAAAATAGAACTAATCTGAAGAACTCTATTTTTAGAACTAATTGTAATTCTATTTTTAAAACTATAAGTTTTTATTAATTTTATTCTTAGAACTATTTTATAACTAATTAATTCCACTGATTTTATTTTTAGAATTAATGCAAGTAAAAACAATGGCCATAAATGCCTTAAAATTTTAACAAACAAAGCTATCCAGTTATATTTATTTTTTTATTTGTATATATATGCCAGTAATATAGTCAAAAATACTTACAAACAAATTTTACTTTACAAGTTCTTACGTAGTAAAAGAACTTGTTTTCCGGGGGAAAACGCACTACAAAATTGACCAAACCACTTCCTAACGGTAACGATGGAAATTCTCCCACTGCTATAGTGACCCTGCACAGTTTCTGTATCTCAGCCAATACTGGGCCGATTTCTATGATTTTGGTATCAAAAAATTCGTAAAAATCAGGGCTTTCATGTGGCATGGGTATCCAGGCACGATCAGGTCATGTGACTCGCTCACACGGCCCAAAAGCGCGAATTTGTGCGAATTTAGCCTTGAAACTGATTTCCATGAGCTAGATATGGTGAAGTATGTTGCCCAGACCAGTCTAGGATAATGTCCAAATATTTACATTTGTTTTGCAATGATGTCATGGTGTCCAAATCTGGCAAACAGCCAGCCAAACTTGATCGGATGGTGCCAAACTGGCTGGATAAGGCTTGAAAGGCACACCAAACATTGCCAAACATGACCAAATGTCGTGAAAATGATGTAAGAGATGCTTACATAATCAATCTCACAGCCAAACTTTGTGCAATTGCCTTGAAATTGGTGATGCACCAAGTTGGACCAAGAATATTCTCTATGATATGTCATGTGATAAGTGTGCACAGACCACCTGTTAGGTAAAATAAACATTATTAGTCATTTATTCCAGTTTATTTATTTCAAAAATCTCTCAATATGGATTATTTAGTGTGTATTTCAAACATTCTACCGCATTTGGTAAGTAACATAACGGTGTGACTATACCTATGTGACACCATTTTAAAGCCCCGATTTTTCTGAGAATTACGCAATTTATTTCAAGGAAATCCAATAAAAACTGAGCCACGTAGCAAATTATCATGTTACAAGTTCTTACGTAGTAAAAGAACTTGTTTTCCGGGGGAAAACGCACTACAAAATTGACCAAACCACTTCCTAACGGTAACGATGGAAATTCTCCCACTGCTATAGTGACCCTGCACGGTTTCTGTATCTCAGCCAATACTGGGCCAATTTCTATGATTTTGGTATCAAAAAATTCGTAAAAATCAGGGCTTTTTGGTAGGTAACATAACGGTGTGACTATACCTATGTGACACCATTTTAAAGCCCCGATTTTTCTGAGAATTACGCAATTTATTTCAAGGAAATCCAATAAAAACTGAGCCACGTAGCAAATTATCATGTTACAAGTTCTTACGTAGTAAAAGAACTTGTTTTCCGGGGGAAAACGCACTACAAAATTGACCAAACCACTTCCTAACGGTAACGATGGAAATTCTCCCACTGCTATAGTGACCCTGCACAGTTTCTGTATCTCAGCCAATACTGGGCCGATTTCTATGATTTTGGTAGAATTTGTTGAAAATCACCGCCGAAAATCATGGTCAAACCTCCCAAGACTTTAGAAGAATCTCGAAGGTCCTGTAAGGTGCGATCCAGAGCTTCAAAACAGTGTTTGTGTGTCATTAAACATTCATCATAGATTACGGCTTCAGCCATGCGAAGAAGATCTGCTCGGAAGCTCTCTTTGGAGATATTGCAAATTGAATTGCAATCAAGGCCATCAATTGGAATTTTGAACATTGAATGTGCCGTTTGTCCTCCCGGCAATAGCAGGCACGCAAGTCCTGTCGATGCAACACAGAGAATGATGATATTCTGTCCACGTACGGCATGGGAAAGAGTTTGGTAGAGGTAAGTTTTTCCAGTGCCCCCAAAACCATCGATGAAAAATGCTCTTCCCTCTTTACCTTGAATAGATTGCCAAATCCTATCAAAGGCAAATCGTTGATTATCTGTGAGGGAATTGATCTGGTTTGCAGCTAAGACACTTTCAGATTCTGGATCAAAGTTCAATTGCTGCGCAATGAGGCGGTTTTGCAGAGCACGAGACCAATTGTAGGTAGGTTGTGGCATCGATAGGAAGTCTGCTAATGTGTGCCCAGTGTCATGAAGGATTTCGTCCATAAGATGTAAGCTGAAGTCATACAACATATCTTGAGAGACTGATGTTCTTCCAAGTTCTCGGAGTTTATGCAGAAGGTCATCGCAAATAAGATTTCGAAATTCCATCCAAAGTTCGCGGGGTTGCCCTGGCGAACAAAAGAGCAAAATGGTTACAAAAAGATGTCGAAGTTGGGCACCCGTTTTGATTTCAGCGGCATCTTGAAGGCATATCCTCCATTCACCGTCATCTTCAAGTAAGCCCAGTTTCTGACACGCTTCACGGAACGTTTCGCATGATGTGCCATCAATAGTTCGCAAATCATCAAATGATTTTGGACCCTTTACAACCATTAGGAGGGTCCGAAGATAAAATCGTTCGCCTGCAGTAGGTCCAACGTACATCATCCGTCCAAGTGTTGATATCTTCCGTTGACGTAAAGACCAAACTTTTGATTGTCGATTTTGTACATCAGTTTTTAGGGCAAACTTGGAGGGAAAATCTTGATAAGTGACAGATCGTGCAACACTGCCAGCTTCGTCTTCCCTTTGATTCATTTTGAAGAAAGCGGTAAGAGGTGTGTCTGAATTCTCTGCATATTCTACTATCTCATTTGCATTCGAAGTTGGATTAAAGATAACACGTTGTTCGTGAGGAAGGTGAAGCGGCAAGCGAACAATATTTGGTTGTTGACCATGCAACTTGAATTGAAGAATTCGCCATATGGCTTCTGAAGCCGAAAAGTAACGACCGTCAATATATTGTTTGACTTTGTCTTGGTTATCGTGAAGAGACAAAGTACCGCAATCGCCGCCTTTATCAATATATTTGTTGATATATTTCATAGACGCAAAAAATATGGCACATTCAACGTTTATATGGCAATAAAGCCAGAGCATGCAGAAAGGATTGTAGGGTACAATCCATCGATTATTGAGCATATAGCGACCGACTGCATAATGGCGACCATCATCTGGACGTAAATAATGAGGATAGCCTGCATTATCCACAGATGTTCGATCCTGGAATGGTTTTGGATATCCATGGATACATTTTCCGTCCCTCATACACGGCAACTTTGGATCTAAGGCACCACAAGGTCCATGCACCATGAATTTCTTCACACATTCAAAAAGGCATGGTTGGATATCAGGATCAGGCCATTGAGCAGAGATAACACTGTCGACAATGTCGGGTGTCACTAGTTTATAATCGTGTTTCAGGAAAATCAGCAGATGCATGTGTGGAAGACCCCGTTTTTGAAATTCAATGGCATAGATGTGAGCAACACATGGGCCGAAAAGACCATCCTCCAAAATTGCTTTCAAAAGAGCTTTCATTTTGAGATGGAATACACGGGTGATCAGATCTGGCCGATCGGCTGCAGTTTGACCTGGTAGCAATTCCCGTGTGATTTCAGGCCATGCAGGATTGGCAGTCATTGTCAGGAAAATATCAATTTTCTTGAAATGACGTGCAATAGCCATTCCATCCAAATAACGTTGGTGCATATCACGAGGACCACCTCGATAAGACGAAGGAAGAATGATACGTTGACCTATTTGAGATAAATCAACATGGTCATCGTTTTCGGAAAGAGCATCCTCCAGTCCATTGAGAATCGAGACACGTAATTTTGGTTGCTGAGTACGAATGAAATGCAGACGATCTTGATCAATGCAGGCAAACATATCGACCAAGTACGTTTGAAAAAGTCGCCGGCCTCGAATAATGGATGAAAATTCAGAGCGACGAGGATGGATTCGATATGTGGTGTATTGCAGCAGAGTGATACGCCTTGGATTCCCTGGTACTTTCAACCCCTGATACCAACCTGCCTCTCCATAGGGAAAAAAGAGAACATAGTGCAAGGGCGCATACGCAGCATGTCCCTCATTGATGCGTTCAAGTTTGAGATGAGTTTCTTTATCTCGTTTGTTGTGATAATATTGGGGTCGGAGGTGAAGAACAATGTCCCGATAATCTCCAGCGAAAGAATTTTCCCCAGGAAGGATGACACCAACTTCATCTGCAGTTGGTACATTGTACCGTTGAGGGTCATTTCCTGGAAGGACACAGAGTTTGACATTGTAATCAGGTGCATCATAGTAACGTAGGACTTCATAGGCATGTTGGTAGAGAGCTGGATAGTCATTGTTAGCCCTCAGGAGCCGTTGAAGAGTGTTTAGTGTTCAGCGAAAGGTTCTCGTTCCACGATATACGATAATGATATGCTTGTTCGGGATCGTAGACATAAAGTTGAGAATAGATTGGATGACCACCCGGTTCTGGAAGAAGAGAGCCTGCGAGATGGGTCAATCTCCCATGGATACGAAAGACATATGGTCCACGCCCAAGAATTGATCGGTCAACGTGAACGCCCATGGAGGTAAATGCCAAAGCAGCATTATACTGCACAATGTTTTCTCGAAATTCCTCGGCAGCAGGTGTAAATTCGGTGAAAAGGTTAAAAAGTTCAAGAGGAGGCACTCTTAACGGCTCAATCATCACCTTTCCATGATCACAGCACATACCAAACTCAGGTTTATGCACAGAGGAACTGGAGACACGTTCATCGATCCAGTGAAAAGCACGACAGAAAGGACATTTTATATTCATATGTCCAATATCATGCGTACACAGGTCATCGATAGGTACGCAGCGTCCTCTACAGAATAAAGGACATGATCCTGATCAAACCAAAGAATGAAATTCGTTTCAAACTCGAGAAATAAGTCTGCTCACTCATACTTTCCATCAAACTTTCTTCATCATCATCGGATACATCAGGCTCCATGAAAGCTGGTGCCGCTGTGAAGCATCATGATAAGTTACGAGTTCTTACGTAGTAAAAGAACTCGTTTTCCACACTTGATTGCAGAGACCTGGGCTCCTAAGGCAAACATTGGAAATTCTCCCACTGCTTCATATTTTGTAGGCGACCCTGAAATAAAAGACTACAACATTTTGTAATATAGAAACTTTTATATTGACCATGGGAACAATCCTTTGATGTGCATTGCTATGGTCTATTTTTAGTGTCAGTGCCTCAAAACCTATAGAAACCTAAACTAGGGTTAGGTTTTATTAGTAAGCTGGCAAAATTTGTATTAGACGCTCTTGTTTTTAGTGTAACTATTATGTTAAACATAGATACTAATATATTGAAAGTTGATATATTGTAGCAAATTGCTTTTTACTCTAAGACAGTCAACTAACATGGCTTTTCTAGAACTGCAATCTATCTACATAGAAAAAAACACAAAAAAAACTGAAAAAGCGCCATCATAGCACTCTTCTAGTCTAAAAATATCAATTACAAAAAGTGAAAACAAAAAGATGAAAGCAAAGCACTTATTTAGCTTAGGACAGTCAACTGACATGACCAATGCTAAGAAAAGAAAAGTAATTACCTACAAGAAAAGAGTAAAAAAGCGCCAGCAAAGCACTTCTCTAGCTTAGGATAGTCAACTGACATGACCTATGCTAGGAAAAGTAACTATTTACAAGAAAAAAAAGTACCAAAAGAGTACTCTTTTAACTTATAACAGTCAACTGACATGACCTATACCAGGAAAATAAACTATCTACCAAAAAGAAAGTGCAAGAAAAGTAAATGTCTTACCTTAACCAGTCAACTGATATGATCTATGCTAAAAAAAGTAGCTATCTACTAGAAGAATATGTAAAAAAGAACAAATAAAGCACAGAAAAAGCGCCAATAAAGCACTTTTTGGATGTAAAACAGTCAACTAACATGATCCATGCAAGAAAAATGACTGTCTACAATGAAGTCTATCTAATATAGTTCAAACTATTCAATAAAAAGCAAAGAAGACACAGATAGAAAGAAAATAATCAAAGAAAACAGCAGTAAAGCAAATCCTATGATCTAAGAGCTTGTTATAATCCATACTGAAAAAGATAACCCAAAAGCAATATGCTACAGTCTGGAGAATTGAGTGGTTATACACCAGAGACAGTCCACTCCGAAGAGGGTGCTCTACTCGCCTATCCCAGCAAATCGGTATACTCAGCAAACAATTCAAACAGACATGCATACTGCAAAATGAAGGATATACTTTGAACAGTATTCATTATAGCAGTTCCATTCAAAGAATGTGTACTATCTATATGAAAAGGAGAAGAAGGAAGTGGTAAAGAAGAAAGAGTGAAGTAATGAGCTGGCAGTTTAGAACGATGTGACATATGTCATGTGATCATATTAGGGTTAAGGTTATGCTGTGGCTGTGAAGAGCTCTGTCATGACAGAGCTCTTCACAGCCACAACACAAACCCTAACCTTACCATTTTGATGGTAGCTGTAATGATTTTCTGCATGCCCAAGTTCATTATAGCTGCAATCAACAGAGCTTCTGCATCTAGTGTTCTATGCAATAACCAGAGCAACCACTGGCTGGACAATGTCAGAGACAGAAAGTCAGATGGAGCAAATTAGTAAACTTGGGATAGTGGTATATACAGTCAAACAGTATACTGTACAGCCACAAAAAATGCGAATTTTGGATGTATTTCAGCTATCACTTGGCCAAATCTGACTCAAATAATATCAAAAAAATAATCAAAATTAACAATTTTTATATACTATAATGTCTATGATTGCACAGCCACATTATATCTGACATGGCAGTCTTAAAGTGGTTCTTTGACTAGTTTTTACACCAAAATCCGACTTTTATTGTGGCTGGGAATAAATTATGTGGCTGTGCATGTACGAACAAAATAAAACATAAAAAATACGAATTTTGGTGATTTTTTTGATATTTTTTGAGTAAGAATTGACCAAGTAATAGCTGAAATGCAGTGAAAACACGAATTTAAGGTGGCTGTACATGGCACTATGTGGCTGTGCATACCCTCATCTGAAAGCCCCAATTTTTCTGAAAATTTCGATATATTTTTTGTGATTTTTGAAGCTGTAATAAGTGAGATACATGTAAGGTTAGGGTTGACTTGTGGCTGTGAAGAGCTCCGTCGCGACGGAGCTCTTCACAGCCACAAAGAAAAAAAGAAAATACAATTTGTACACTAATACTGGGTCAAATCTCACAAGAAATATATGGAAATTTTCAGAAAAATTGGGGCTCTCAGATGAGGGTATGCACAGCCACATAGCGCCATGTACAGCCACCTTAAATTCGTGTTTTCACTGCATTTCAGCTATTACTTGGTCAATTCTTACTCAAATAATATCAAAAAAATCACCAAAAATCGTATTTTTTATGCTTAACCTGACTTGTACATGCACAGCCACATTAATCTTCCACAGATTCAAGTAAAGTCGGATTTTTGTGTAAAAAACAGCCAAAGGTGGCATTTTAAGGCTGCTATGCAGAAGATTATGTAGCTGTACAGTAATAAATGTCATAAGATAAAGGAAATGTGAATTTTAATGATTTTTTTGATATTATTTGAGTCATATTTGGCTAAGTAATGGCTGGAATAATGTGAAAATGCGAAATTTGTGTGGCTGTACACTGTATTGTGTAGTTGAATACTCTACCATCCTATAGTCCAAAATTTTCTCCCTTTTCCAGTTATTTTTTTGTGAAATTTGAGGCAGTAGCAAGTGAGATACACTGATGAATCAATGAACAGCACAGTGAATTTAGTAAATGTCCCACAAAATTTAGTAAATTTCCCACCACAGTGCATACTAGCTGAATAGTCTGTAAAGAGCTACGTCGTGACAACCACACAATACAATGTACAGCCATATCAAATTCATATTTTCACTGTATTTCAGCTATTACTTGGCCAAATATAACTCAAATAATATCAAACAAATCATTAAAATTAATATTTTTTATATCTCATAATGTTGACTATTACACAGCCACATCATCTTCTACATGGCAGTCTTAAAATACTACTTTGACTAATTTTTACACCAAAGTCCAACTTTACTTGTGGCTGTGAACAAATGATGTGGCTGTACATGTACAAATAAGATAAAATTAACATCATATTTAAAAAATTGTTGCAAAACTTTGAGCACAGCCACCATAATTGAATTTTTTTGTGTATTTCAGCAGATTCTTGACCAATTCCCACACAAATAATTTCAAAAAATCACCAAAATTTATATTTTTATATTAGATATTATTTATGTTGGCAAATTCACACAATCTTCTGAAAATCCCCTTGTAAATGATTATTTTTTGGATTTTTCTGCAATTACTTGGCTAATTTTTATATTAAACAACTTCACACCCATTAATATTCAAAAAGACAATGGTACAGTAGGAGTCAAACATATTCTGGCTGTCAATGGTAGCATTTTTTTCACAGTATTGATGAATAATTCAATAAATCAATATTTCAACTATCATGCTTAAAAAGCCTGCTCTTAAGAATTACAGAACCCTAGATTCAGTCTTTGGTGTGCCTTACAGCTACTCAGGCTTGCTCATTGCTCTTTTTCAGCTCTCGGGCCACCAAAAAAATACTTAGCAACACTAGGAGGGTAAGTAAATAAATTAGCAGCTTCAGAAATTTATCTAAAGATGTTGTTATCCATTTAGAATTGTATGTAGCATTTGTAAAACTTCACCACCCTAGATGACATGGTTGTCTGATAGAGACATACAAGCTCTATCAATGAGAACTCGTTCACTGCCATGCAAAGCATTGGCCTCTAAACAAGTCAAGAAGAAACAATGAAAAATTAACAAAAATTTACCTGTACTGCGGTCTTCGGTTGCATCTATGTTTGTATCGATATCCATGCTCCGTGCTGAAAATGTGTTCTAAGAAGAGAGATATAAGTCAGCATATGATCGACGATAGCTTTAGAAAATTCCTATGATTCACTTCGGACGTCCCATAGTTGTGAGTTGCTCTCGAATGAGATGCTGTAGCGGATGCAGAGGTGTTTGATCGACGATGAGCTCTTGTTGCTCCCGATGCTGGAGCGACGCCCTTTCCAAAAAGAATAAGTGTGAAAGACTGAGTGGAAAAAACATCAACATACTGATACGATTCGGGGTAAATCCGGACCTGTTCGTATTCTACGTGCAGGATCCCGAAGTCTTATTGACCTTCTACAACTTTCAGGTGGAATGGCCATCACAATACTGATTTGGAGAAGAGGTAAAGAAAGAGAAACACAGATCGAGAAAAGTAAATAGGCAGAGGAATGATTGATCATGTGACATACTGCTGTGTTTGAAAGGCCCGTTTTTGAAAACGGGCTTTGCACACTGACCACCAAACCGACTCGTTCACCTGCGCCATTGTCTTTTTTTCATCTTTAGTAGCATAACATAATATAATTGTTATTCAAACTCAATGGATAATCATCTACGGCAGTCTTCAAGAATCAGCAGCGGCCCAACCGATGGCAAGGGAAAGGTGACGGTGGCAAGGCCATAAAGGGAGTGTTACCATTGAAAACTGTGACGTGCCGGCTGCGTAAACAGGTGGAGTACCCCCAACAAAGTGTTAAAGCAGGCGAGCGTGGGAACAGGTGAGGCAGCGGAGTGCCAAATATGAGAAACTCAGTGCAAGGGACAAAGGAGCTACGGTGAGCTGAAGTCCGGAGTAAGTAACTAAATAGATTGCAAAATGACTATGTACTTGCCTGAAGTCCGGAGTGAGTAACTGGGGACTTCTGGCAACTAGCTAGCTCTTTATATATGAAAAGGAGCAATATACCCAAATGGGGATAAAGTGATAAGAATCTGATAAACATCAGATGGAGAGAATGAAGAGAGCTATGCAATACAAGTGTAAACTGATAAAGATCTAATCTAATCTGATAAGATAAGATAGCATGAAATGGAATGTTATGGAGAGTGGAAAGTCAACTTTAACACACCTCCCTGATCTGGCCAGTCTCCAGAACAAAAAGAATAGAAGAGAAAATTGGCCTAAGGCCTAAGACCCATCCGTTCTCTGCAAAATGCAACTTTGGAAGGTGGAAGGGGTTTAGTGAGAAGATCTGCAACTTGTTCATGTGTTGAAATAAAAACTGGTGAAATGCGTCCAGTAGAAACAGCATCTCTAAGCCAGTAAAAGGCAGAATAAAGGAAATGTTGGCCTAAGGCCTAAGACCCATCTGTTCTCTGCAAAATGCAACTTTGGAAGGTGGAAGGGGTTTAGTGAGAAGATCTGCAACTTGTTCATGTGTTGAAATAAAAACTGGTGAAATGCGTCCAGTAGAAACAGCATCTCTAAGCTAGTAAAAGCGCAGATCCAGATGCTTCATACGTCCATGGTGTTCAGGATTCTTGGAAACACTGAGAGCACCTTGGTTGTCAATATGCAAGACTGTGGGTTGAGAGACTGTATGGCCAAATTCATGAAGAATATTGTGCATCCAGAAAATCTCTTTTGCCAGCTTCCACAGCAGAAACAAACTCTGCTTCAGTAGTGGATATTGTGACTATGCTTTGAAGCTTGCTTGACCAGCCAATTGAACCACCAGCCATGGTAGTGACATAACCACCAGTGGACTTTCCAGTGTCAACAGAGTCACCATGAGCAGAATCAGAATATGCAGTGAAGGGTTCAAGACCTTGTTCACCACAATACTGTAACTTGTACTCAAGTGTGCCTTTGAGATATCTGAAAAGGTGCTTAACAGCAGCCCAATGTTTGGGTCCAGGATTGGAGTTGAAGCGTGCCAGATAGGCCACAGTGTAAGCAATGTCTGGGTGGGTCATTGTAGCCAAGTAATGCAAGGAACCAACTGCACTGAGGTAAGGAACATTACGCATATGTTCTACCTCTTCTTCACTTTGTGGACCCATGGTTTTGGAAAGAACAGTTCCAGGAGCCATTGGTGTTAAAACAGGATGGCAGTCAGACATACCATACTTCTCCAACATGTCAAGGATGTATTGACGTTGATGGAGAGTGATAGTCTTAGTTTGACGGTCTCTGCCAACTGCAACACCAAGGAGGAACTGTGTAGGTCCCAAATCACGAAGTGTAAAGTGTGCAGCAAGTTGTTTCACAGCCTTGTCAATAGCAGCATTGGACTTGGAAGCAAAGGTAATATCATCAATGTAAATGGGGACAATGATCTTGACAACTCCATCTGAGTAGATGTAAACAGAGCGGTCAGATTCAATGCGTTTGTAACCCATTTCAATGAGAGCCTTGTGCAGTTTGATGTTCCATTGACGACCTGCTTGTTTCAACCCATAAAGTGGCCTGATGAGTTTGAGTACCATATTAGGACCACCTTGGTGGAATCCTTCAGGTTGAAGCATGTAGATTTCTTCCTCAAGGTCACCTTGGGTGAATGCAGCAGAAATGTCAACAGAACAAAGTTCCAAGTCACCAATTGCAGCCAGAGCAATGATCAAGCGCAAAGTGGCAGGACGGAAAGTAGGAGCAAAGACCTCGTTAAAATCAATGCCAGGACGTTGACTGTATCCTTTGGCAACGATTCGGGCTTTGAAACGCTCAATACTACCATCTGCATTACGCTTGACTCTAAAGACCCAACCAGAACCAATTGCCTTTTGACCAGGTGGAAGTTCAACTATTTCCCAGGTCCCATTCTGCATTAGAGTATTGTACTCTGCAACAGTAGCCTCTTCCCAATGATGTGCATCCTCACTGTGTATTGTCTGCTTGTATGTGCGCGGTTCAGCACCTGAAGCCAATCTTGCAAATTCAACTCCTTGGTCACCCTCCAAAATGTTCAACTCATCTGCCTCTACTTCCTCTTCCTCTTCATCCTCTTCCACCTCAACAATAGCTGGTTGTGGAGGTGGTTGTGGTTGAGGTTGAGGTTGAGAGGTTGGGTTAAGACAAGTAGAACGACAAGATGGTGGTGGTGGTGGATCCCTTTTGTATATGCGAGAAGGACCAGCAACAGGAGGTTGTGCAGGTTGTGGAGGTGCAGATGGCACAGGTGGTGCAGGTGGAACATGTGGTACAATGGGTTCGGGTTTTGCAGGTGCAGCAGGTGGTGCTGGTGGTGCAGGATGATGTGGATGAATTTGAGGTGTAGAAGGATGTTCATTTTCATCCCCCCCAAAATCAGGTAAAGAAGCACTTGGATCATTCTCTGAAGGTTGAGAATGTAAAGGCTGAAGGTTGATAGGTGGCATTGGTCCAGTCTTGGTAGACAAGCCAGGAAAGTGGCGTTCATCAAATTCAGCACGTTCATAGATAATGTACTTTTTGGTGGTGGGGTTGTAGAATTCCCAGCCTTTATACCCAGAAGGGTAACCAATAAATACACATTTCTCCATATGTGACTGAAGTGACTTTTGCTTGTCCCCCTGTATGTACACATAAGCAGTGCACCCCCAAACCTGCAAATGGCTCACATCAGGTTTCTTCTTGAACCATGCCTCATAAGGAGTTTTATCTGGCAATGGAGCAGTAGGAATCCTGTTTTTGACATGCACATATGCTTGTTGACATTTCCCCCAGAAAGAGGGAGGCATATGGCTTTCATTGAGCATAGCAGTGATATCATCTGCCATTGTGCGGTTGGCACGTTCTGCTACTCCATTCTGCTGAGGGCGATTGCGCGTAGTATGACGTTGCACAATGCCACATTGCTCAGTGAATTTGATGAAGGCAGCAGACATGTACTCTCCAGCTTTGTCATCCTGCATAGACTTGATCTTGCAACCCAATAAGTTCTCAGCCCATGCTTTGAACGTCTTGAATGCATCAAATGAGTCACTCTTCCGTCTGAGTTGCATAACAGCCCAAATGCTGGTGCAATCATCAATGAAAGTTATCCAGTAACACTTTAGTGGCCCTCTACCTCATACCACTTAGGTAGGGGAATTTTAGGGTAATGGTGTACCTAAGGGGTACCCAGAACAAAAAAAAAAACATTGTATATATAAAAAAAATTGTTAAAATTTTTTTAAAAGTTTTTAAACATTTCCAAAACTTTTAATACATTTGTTTACATTTGTTAAACAATTATTTTTTTAAGGAGTATCAGGGGTCTTTTTTACAAAATATTAAAAGTGCTCTAGCAGGTCAACCAGAATAGATAACTAAAATCTGTAAAGAAATCTTGAAAGGCACAGGCTTCTACTATATAGCACAGGAATAACAAAGAAATTAAAGGATATCAATTCTTCTACATTGTAAATATATTCTGAAAAATTTCCTGGCTAGCTGGAAAGGATGAACCCTATGACTCTTTGAATTCAGGCTGGTAGAATATATGTACTTAGTGGGTATAGTAATCAGGCTGTCCTTTTTGGCTCTTGCACTTCATTGTCCACCTCAGAATAGGTCTTATGCAATAGGTACCACTGACTAGAATTGAATAGAATTGAACCCATGAGCTATGGGATATTACCACTGAGCTGCTGGGTTTACTTTGTATACAAATCTACTAAGTCAATAGTGACTTAGTGGATTTCTAATACTGATGATTAGAACTACTTGTTGTTCTATATTTGTTGTACATTGCATTGATATCTAACAATATGAAGCTTAGTAGAAGTAATGGACACTCAAGCCATACTTAAGTCATACTTATATTACTTATATACCAAGTTGTGACATCTGAGTCACACAAAAAAAAAAAAAAACAAAACAAAAACAAAAAACAAAAACAAAACAAAATCTAAATTTAGCATATCTATTTATAGATTATGTCTATCTATAGAATCATCTATTTTAAAATCAGTTTAAAAATAGATTAAACCTATTTATAGAACTGTTCTATTTTTAGATTGTCTAATTATATAGATCAGATCTATTTTTAAACTTTGACCCTGAATTTCTTTTTTTGGAAATAATTTTAATTTGACTTTGATATCTAAATTTGATTTTAAACATCTTTTTTATTTTTAGAAATTTTCCTTTTTTGGTAATATGCTATATTTAGAATAGTGTCTGTTTTTGGAAAACTACTTACCAAATCAAGAAATTATATTTAAATATATCATATCTCAGTCAGATCTTATCCGTTTTTAATGAAAAAAATTGTATAATATGTGTAAAATCTAGACCTATTTTATTACCTAATTATATTTGTACTTGTTTATATCCTCAATATCATACAAATTAATCTGTCTATAGTTATTTATATATCAATCTGTAAGGGCAATCATGGGCTGGAGTGCCAGGTACAGAGAGTCAGACAGAGTCAGCAAAAAATCCAAAAATTTAATTTATTAGGTAATTGATTAAATTAACAATTAATTCACCAAGCACGAAATCTAAAGAGGAAAGAAAGAATATTGTGAGGCGAACTCCATTTCGGGCCTTTATTATGGCCAATACATGGGCTTTAACTCCAGCCACTAACCTGGTCATTACATCAGCCACATATAAGCCTTGCCTCTAACACCTCCAGACGCAAGTTTCCTCGTCCTGCTGCACCAACGCAGACTATAATAGTTTATAGTTTGTACATATCCAATTTCTATTCATTTGCAAGTCACTGTGTCTGCTGGTCATTGCATCTGCCAGTCTGTGTTCTTTCTGTCTGCTCTATCCCTTCTGGACCCTACTGAAAACACCATGCTATTCATTTTTCCATCGTACCATACTTGGATCAAGGCAGACTAGCAGGGAATCCCAAGGTTCTGCCCAACTTTCTGTAAGGGCAACCGTGAGCCGGAGCGCCGGGGACGGGGAGTCGGGCGGAGCAGGCAGACTAGCAGGAGATCCGAAGGTTTAGTTGATTAAGTAATTAACTAAACTAACAATTAACTCACCTAGCAGGAGATCTGAAGAGGAAAGGATACGGATCCCACTGCAGATGAGAGCTATATGTACTGGGAAGTGGTACGACATGAATAATAAATTAAATGAATATGGTACAATGGGGGAATGTGTGGCGCGGTGTTTCCAGCGGAGTCCAGAAGGGATGGAGCGGACAGAAAGAGCACAGCAGACGGAAAGGGTGCAGCCAACGCAGTGACCGGCCGATGTAGCGGCCGGCAGACAGATGGGAATCAGATGCATACAGACTATGAATCATTGTAGTCTGTGTCGGTGCGGCGGGACGTAAAGAGGGTTTGCGTCCGGATGTGTTTGGGGCCGGGCTAGCATGGCAGCAGACGTAGTGGCCAATGCAATGACCGGGTTAGCGGCCGACGTATTGGCCGGAGTAAGGGGCTGGAACGGAGTTTCCCTTACACTTTCTGTCCTTGGCGCTCCAGCTCATGGTTGTCCTTAGAGCAGTAGACAGACTGCAAACACTGTGATCTGTGAATTTAGTGACCAGTGGACACAGTGATCTGTGAACATAGTAAATGGTAGACACAGTAACTGATCAATCTAATGACTAGTTGACACTGTCTATTGATCACAGTGATTGACCAACATAATGATTAGCCAACACAGTGACTGGCAGACACAATGACTGATGCATGGAAATTGAAAGCTTAGAGATCATGAACTGTTGTAATCTGCATTGGTGCAGTAAGACATAAAGAAAACTTGCATCCAGAAGTGCATAGTGGCAAAAATAATAGCTGACACAATGACTGGGTTAGTGGCTGGGGTTATGACTGACATATTAGCCAGAGTAAAGGGCTGGAAAACACCTGAAAGTACTCAGTTTTAAATGTGGATAATAGATATAGATGGTCTGAGCAAAGACCAAGAATGGTTTGGGCTTGGTCTGTCAGTATAGGTTGACTGACAAACAGATAGTATACTTACTTTGGCCAATCTGTCAGATATAATCCTGTGACACTCTGTTCCTGATTTCTGTCTGCTGGTCATTATAATCTGCTCCATCCTTATGGTATTTCCAGCTGAGTCAAGGAGGGATAAAGCAGACAGACAGGGCGCAGTGGACAGAAAGGGTATGGCAGATGTAGTGACCAGCGGATGCATTGACTGACAGAGAATTGTGTTTCCACCAAGTAAAGAATTGCATCCCTGCCAAGCAATAATTTGTACCCCTGCCATGTGGAGAATTGTGTCCCCGCTGTTGGAGAGTTTACATCTCTGCCATGCAGAGATGCTACTCCCACCATCAGAGAACTCTGTCCCTGCTCTGTGGAGATCCAATCCTGCTCAAGTTGCCACCAATAAATGCAACATTGTATGACTTCCCTGTCAGGCCATTTATTTATTTATTTATCTTTACTTTCATTATACTATTTTGGAACTTAGCAAAAGTATTTATAGCTCCGTCTGCAGTGAGATCCTTATCCTTTCCTCTTCGGATCTCCTGCTAGGTGTGTTATTATTAGTTTATTATTTAGCTAACTAATAAACTAACTTTGGATCCCCCTGCTAGTTTGTTGCCCATTAGATCTCAGATCTCCGACATCACCACAGTTGCCCTTACAGGAATGCATACAACATTTCTTTCTCTTTGAATCCCCTGCTTGGTGAATTAATTGTTAATTTAATCAATTACCTAATAAATTAAATTTTTGGATTTTTTGCTGACTCTGTCTGACTCTCTGTACCTGGCACTCCAGCCCATGATTGTCCTTACAGATTGATATATAAATAACTATAGACAGATTAATTTGTATGATATTGAGGATATAAACAAGTACAAATATAATTAGGTAATAAAATAGGTCTAGATTTTACACATATTATACAATTTTTTTCATTAAAAACGGATAAGATCTGACTGAGATATGATATATTTAAATATAATTTCTTGATTTGGTAAGTAGTTTTCCAAAAACAGACACTATTCTAAATATAGCATATTACCAAAAAAGGAAAATTTCTAAAAATAAAAAAGATGTTTAAAATCAAATTTAGATATCAAAGTCAAATTAAAATTATTTCCAAAAAAAGAAATTCAGGGTCAAAGTTTAAAAATAAATCTGATCTATATAATTAGACGATCTAAAAATAGAACAGTTCTATAAATAGGTTTAATATATTTTTAAACTGATTTTAAAATAGATGATTCTATAGATAGACATAATCTATAAATAGATATGCTAAATTTAAATTTTGTTTTGTTTTTGTTTTTTTTTTTTTTTTTTTTTGTTTGACTCAGATGTCACAACTTGGTATATAAGTGATGTAAGTATGACTTGAGTATGGCTTGAGTGTTTATTACTTCTACTAAGCTTAATATTGTTAGATATCAATTCAATGTACAACAGATATAGAACAACAAGCAGTTCTAATCATCAGTATTAGGAATCCACTAAGTCAATAGTGACTTAGTGGATCCTAAGAACGAAAGAAGCTAGATGCCGAAGTTTTTCCCAGGCGTTGTCAGGCCCATCGCAGGCGCGATCCTGCTGCCGACTCGACTTTGCTTTTGCTGCTGCCTTTACTTAGCACTTTCACGCCCTGTGTTCCAGCCCTTCCCGCTATCGAAATCGATGTCGTTCTGCCAGTGCCTCTATCTCCTTTGTGTTAAAGTTGACTTTCCACTCTCCATAACATTCCATTTCATGCTATCTTATCTTATCAGATTAGATTAGATCTTTATCAGTTTACACTTGTATTGCATAGCTCTCTTTCCATCTGATGTTTATCAGATTCTTATCACTTTATCCCCATTTGGGTATATTGCTCCTTTTCATATATAAAGAGCTAGCTAGTTGCCAGAAGTCCCCAGTTACTCACTCCGGACTTCAGGCAAGTATATAGTCATTTTGCAATGTCATTAGTTACTCACTCCGGACTTCAGCTCGTCGTAGCTCCTTCATCCCTCGCACTGAGTTTCTCATATTTGGCACTCCGCTGCCTCACCTGTTCCCACGCTCGCCTGCTTTAACAGGTTATGGGCCCCGCGCTCTAAGCGCTCCAATTAAGTGTTTTGCGAACTCGGTCTTTTTGCACCTTTTGCAACATACGGTCAATTTAGCTCTTTTTGTTGTACAACCCTTATCAGGCCCGGCCTTACATTGCCGCTGCTAATAGGGAGGAACGTGCACGCTATTAGAGCTGCGTTACACTCGGATCTGCCTACCCGGTTGCCGAGTTACGTACACTTTTCTATTTTTAACTAGTTTACTCAGTTTAGCTTTTCTTACCTTTCTTGAGTTCGCAAAGCACCAAGAGCTCGGAACACGGTATAACTCAGTCTGACAAGTCCATACACGTCCATACACGTCCTCACAAACACACATCAACACACATCACTTTCCCATCACTCTATCACACCATGTCATCCCAAACTCCCACTTTTGCCAAATTGTCTTCATCTAACTACAACACTTGGTCCGGCGAAATGCGAGCCTGGCTTCAAGCTCAGGGCGTCTGGCGCATTGTCGATGGCACCAGGACCAAACCGTCGCCTGCTACCCCTGCTGATCAAACGGCGGTCAACGAGTGGTTAGATAAAGCAGATAAGGCCTCTGGCCAAATCTACTTAATGGTGGAGCCGGATCAACGTATCCATTTCAAAGGGATTACGGATGATCCTGTGAAGATGTGGTCTGCCCTCAAAGATGTTCACCTTCAGAAGCGTCCTGGAAACAGGTTCAACGCTTATGACGACTTGTTCTCCATTAGGAAGGAAGAGGAAGAGAATCTTCAAACTCTGATGAACAGAGTTGATGAAGCCATCCGTCGCATTCAGGATCTTCGTCCTGACAAGTTTGATCTTGCCATGCTTGACGAAGAGCTTGGATCTATGGCTCTTATCAGATCTCTCCCTGAAGAGTACAATACCTTTGCCTCTTCCCTTCTCCTTTTGGACAAACTTGACAAGGCTACTATCAAACAAGCCTTTGTCACTGAGGACACTCAACGTCGTCGTCGTGCTTCTGATATGCCTGCAGTTGGCTCTGCACTCAAAGCGTCGTCTCCCTCTACCTCCAAGCTTATGGAAATCCTCCTTTGCATTTTCTGTGGCATGACTGGTCATACCGTCGACAAATGTCACACATTTGCGGCTGCTTCCAAAGTAGCAAAGGAGAAGGTAGAGAATCGTCGTAAAGGCAACAAGAACAACAAGGACAAGGCCAATCAGGCCCAGGACAACACTAGTGAGAAGAGCAACCAAGCCAAGGATGCTGTTGTTGAATTTGCTGGAAATGCAAGTGTTCTTTCCACTTCTGATCCTTCTGATCCTACCACCCCTTTGGTTAATGATGCTAATCATGATTGGAATGCAGACACTGGGGCCACTTCTAATATGACCCCTCATCGTCACTGGCTTCGTAATTATAAGCCCCTCCGCGTTCCTATCAGATTGGCAGATGAAACCATTATTTATTCTGCAGGGGTGGGCACTGTGGTTTTCAACCCAGTTGTAAAGAAAAGAAGATTAAGATCAGTGGAATTTATCAGAGTCTTGCATGTACCACTACTTCGAAACAATTTACTTGCTTGTTTATATTTAACTAAACACAAGGGGATTGAAATTCACATTGATTCATCCAAGATGAATTTCACCCTTGACAAGCAACTTCTGTTCACTGCCTCCATTGATGCCAACAATGTTGCGCTCTTGGATGGTGTGACTGAACCAATTTCGGAGTATGCCAACATAGCTGCTAAATCCACCCTTCCTCTTGATCTCAATCTCTGGCATCGCAGACTTGCACATCATAGCTATGCTGATGTCCAAAAAATGATTTCAAAGGATATGGTTACTGGACTTGTGTTGAACTCCAAGCAAAAGCCAGATCCCATCTGTGAACCATGCCTTGCAGGCAAAATGCGTTCAAACCCCTTTCCCACATCTCCCAGCAAATCCACCAAGCCATTAGAATTGATCCACTCTGATCTTCATGGTCCTCTTCCCGTCGCAACTCCAGAGGGTTATCGTTACTGGATAACTTTCATTGATGATTGCACCAGCATTTGGGCTGTTATGCAACTCAGATGGAAGAGTGACTCATTTGATGCATTCAAGACGTTCAAAGCATGGGCTGAGAACTTATTGGGTCGCAAGATCAAATCAATGCAGGATGACAAAGCTGGAGAGTACATGTCTGCTGCCTTCATCAAATTCACTGAGCAATGTGGCATTGTGCAACGTCATACTACGCGCAATCGCCCTCAGCAGAATGGAGTAGCAGAACGTGCCAACCGCACAATGGCAGATGATATCACTGCTATGCTCAATGAAAGCCATATGCCTCCCTCTTTCTGGGGGAAATGTCAACAAGCATATGTGCATGTCAAAAACAGGATTCCTACTGCACCATTGCCAGATAAAACTCCTTATGAGGCATGGTTCAAGAAGAAACCTGATGTGAGCCATTTGCAGGTTTGGGGGTGCACTGCTTATGTGTACATACAGGGGACAAGCAAAGTCACTTCAGTCACATATGGAGAAATGTGTATTTATTGGTTACCCTTCTGGGTATAAAGGCTGGGAATTCTACAACCCCACCACCAAAAAGTACATTATCTATGAACGTGCTGAATTTGATGAACGCCACTTTCCTGGCTTGTCTACCAAGACTGGACCAATGCCACCTATCAACCTTCAGCCTTTACATTCTCAACCTTCAGAGAATGATCCAAGTGCTTCTTTACCTGATTTTGGGGGGGATGAAAATGAACATCCTTCTACACCTCAAATTCATCCACATCATCCTGCACCACCAGCACCACCTGCTGCACCTGCAAAACCCGAACCCATTGTACCACATGTTCCACCTGCACCACCTGTGCCATCTGCACCTCCACAACCTGCACAACCTCCTGTTGCTGGTCCTTCTCGCATATACAAAGGGATCCACCACCACCACCATCTTGTCGTTCTACTTGTCTTAACCCAACCTCTCAACCTCAACCTCAACCACAACCACCTCCACAACCAGCTATTGTTGAGGTGGAAGAGGATGAAGAGGAAGAGGAAGTAGAGGCAGATGAGTTGAACATTTTGGAGGGTGACCAAGGAGTTGAATTTGCAAGATTGGCTTCAGGTGCTGAACCGCGCACATACAACAGACAATACACAGTGAGGATGCACATCATTGGGAAGAGGCTACTGTTGCAGAGTACAATACTCTAATGCAGAATGGGACCTGGGAAATAGTTGAACTTCCACCTGGTCAAAAGGCAATTGGTTCTGGTTGGGTCTTTAGAGTCAAGCGTAATGCAGATGGTATTGAGCGTTTCAAAGCCCGAATCGTTGCCAAAGGATACAGTCAACGTCCTGGCATTGATTTTAACGAGGTCTTTGCTCCTACTTTCCGTCCTGCCACTTTGCGCTTGATCATTGCTCTGGCTGCAATTGGTGACTTGGAACTTTGTTCTGTTGACATTTCTGCTGCATTCACCCAAGGTGACCTTGAGGAAGAAATCTACATGCTTCAACCTGAAGGATTCCACCAAGGTGGTCCTAATATGGTACTCAAACTCATCAGGCCACTTTATGGGTTGAAACAAGCAGGTCGTCAATGGAACATCAAACTGCACAAGGCTCTCATTGAAATGGGTTACAAACGCATTGAATCTGACCGCTCTGTTTACATCTACTCAGATGGAGTTGTCAAGATCATTGTCCCCATTTACATTGATGATATTACCTTTGCTTCCAAGTCCAATGCTGCTATTGACAAGGCTGTGAAACAACTTGCTGCACACTTTACACTTCGTGATTTGGGACCTACACAGTTCCTCCTTGGTGTTGCAGTTGGCAGAGACCGTCAAACTAAGACTATCACTCTCCATCAACGTCAATACATCCTTGACATGTTGGAGAAGTATGGTATGTCTGACTGCCATCCTGTTTTAACACCAATGGCTCCTGGAACTGTTCTTTCCAAAACCATGGGTCCACAAAGTGAAGAAGAGGTAGAACATATGCGTAATGTTCCTTACCTCAGTGCAGTTGGTTCCTTGCATTACTTGGCTACAATGACCCACCCAGACATTGCTTACACTGTGGCCTATCTGGCACGCTTCAACTCCAATCCTGGACCCAAACATTGGGCTGCTGTTAAGCACCTTTTCAGATATCTCAAAGGCACACTTGAGTACAAGTTACAGTATTGTGGTGAACAAGGTCTTGAACCCTTCACTGCATATTCTGATTCTGCTCATGGTGACTCTGTTGACACTGGAAAGTCCACTGGTGGTTATGTCACTACCATGGCTGGTGGTTCAATTGGCTGGTCAAGCAAGCTTCAAAGCATAGTCACAATATCCACTACTGAAGCAGAGTTTGTTTCTGCTGTGGAAGCTGGCAAAAGAGATTTTCTGGATGCACAATATTCTTCATGAATTTGGCCATACAGTCTCTCAACCCACAGTCTTGCATATTGACAACCAAGGTGCTCTCAGTGTTTCCAAGAATCCTGAACACCATGGACGTATGAAGCATCTGGATCTGCGCTTTTACTGGCTTAGAGATGCTGTTTCTACTGGACGCATTTCACCAGTTTTTATTTCAACACATGAACAAGTTGCAGATCTTCTCACTAAACCCCTTCCACCTTCCAAAGTTGCATTTTGCAGAGAACAGATGGGTCTTAGGCCTTAGGCCAACATTTCCTTTATTCTGCCTTTTACTGGCTTAGAGATGCTGTTTTACTGGACGCATTTCACCAGTTTTTATTTCAACACATGAACAAGTTGCAGATCTTCTCACTAAACCCCTTCCACCTTCCAAAGTTGCATTTTGCAGAGAACGGATGGGTCTTAGGCCTTAGGCCAATTTTCTCTTCTATTCTTTTTGTTCTGGAGACTGGCCAGATCAGGGAGGTGTGTTAAAGTTGACTTTCCACTCTCCATAACATTCCATTTCATGCTATCTTATCTTATCAGATTAGATTAGATCTTTATCAGTTTACACTTGTATTGCATAGCTCTCTTCATTCTCTCCATCTGATGTTTATCAGATTCTTATCACTTTATCCCCATTTGGGTATATTGCTCCTTTTCATATATAAAGAGCTAGCTAGTTGCCAGAAGTCCCCAGTTACTCACTCCGGACTTCAGGCAAGTACATAGTCATTTTGCAATCTATTTAGTTACTTACTCCGGACTTCAGCTCACCGTAGCTCCTTTGTCCCTTGCACTGAGTTTCTCATATTTGGCACTCCGCTGCCTCACCTGTTCCCACGCTCGCCTGCTTTAACAGGGTCCTCTTTGTCCTGCTGAAAGTCGTCAAATATGATCTGGCTTGCGTACAGATCCATGAGTCGATCACCCGGACGAGAGTCTGGGTTAAAGGGGTGAAGTTCTTCGCGGAGTTCATCCGGAAGCGCAAGATCGGCCTCCTGGAGGGCACTATGAACCATAGCACGCCTTGTCGGAGGGAGTTTTTCGACTGACAACACGTGGGGCGTCATCTCGCCGAGATTCGATCCAGACATGAATGCACGGATCGGATGTGTGGGCGTAAGGGTGCCCACCTGCAGCCGGCCTCTTGTACCAAGGCGCCAGAGCAGGATATGTATCGGAACAAGGCCAGCGAGGGCCTCGATTGCGGGGGTGGAAGAGGTGCGGAAGGCACCTGTGATCCAGATAGCAGCCTTACGTTGCATAGAGTTGAGGATTTTAAGGGTGCCTTTGCATTTGGCTCCCTTAAAATACCACATAGAGTATCCGTACGTCGCAATGGGAATGACGCACAAACGGTATAACAGGCGCTTGTCGAGAGGTTGCAAGCCACGTGTAGAGGAACCAAGCATTTTCATCGCCTTGATAGACGAGATCGCCTTGGTTGAGTAATATCTCACATGCTCCTCGAAAGTGAGCTTGCAGTCAAAATAGAAACCCAAGTAGCGCCAAAACGGCTTGGGTTTCAGGGGGGTCTCACCGGTGAAGGGCGCAAAGCCCAAGTCGATGGAAGGAGTGTTGAACGATTGCGACCTATCAAAGTGAAATGCTTCAGATTTGTCGTGCTCGAGGACGAGTGCGAACTTTGTGAATAGGTTGTATATAACTCCATACACATTCGAAAGCGCTATGCAGTTACGTACAAGAGATTTGGACTGGAATATAAGAGTTCCATCATCCACATAGGAGGAATGACTTCTATCGGGATCCTTCTTCGCAGTGGGAAACCAGCGGAAGACGAGGTGAAGCTGTCCAATAGGTGAACACGGGTGGTTGATTCGGCTGGTGCAAGGAAGGTCCGAATTGACGACAAAGACAGCTTGAGCCAAAAGAGCGACAAGTAAGCCCTTTGGTAGTGGAAATAAACGTTTTCAGGGTGTGGTTGGATGGCACGTTGAGGAGGTGAAGCGTTCCAGCAGGTGAACACGGGTGCTTGATATCGATGTGGTAGGGACGATGCAAATTGACAACGAGATCAGTCAATTGGTGTTGGCTCAAGCGACAAGTCAGCTCGTTTGTGGTTTGGTACACGTTTCCTGAGCGCAGTGGATGGCACGTTGAGCCCGTGAGGTGTGCTGGCAGGCGGGATGGAGGAAGGGATGTTGTGGGATCACAGGAAAGGTGAGGCGAAACTTCTAAGTCCGATTTCAGCTAATGACAAGTGTTAGATAATAAAACAAACTTAACAATAAAGTGTACTTTATGAGTCCTTTGATTTATCAAAGACTCATTCTTTATAAACCCAGAACTTAGTACAAAATTTGATTCATTCATTCATTGATTCATTGATCTTTGGACACCGCGGAAAAAAAATTCCCAAAAAGGAAATTTTTGACAAAATGATAGATTTATGTCTTTTGATTATAAATATGCAAAAGTCACATGACTAGCTATCTCCACTCCTGAGATATTGACCTTTTAAGACCAAAAATCACAAAAGAGTCGGCTTTTTTCGAGTATTTTGCATTTTTCTCAATAAGGAAGACAGCTAGTCACATGATTTCAACAGTTGTGGGATTTTCAAATTATTTCCCACAACTTCGGTTTTTTTTCCTAAAATGGTAATATTTCCAAATTGGGTAGCTTTCTAAGCATCCATCAATTTACCATTATGTAGCTGAATTTCCATTGGATTTCTTCATAAAAAATTGTAAAATTAGCAGAAAAATGAGCGCTATAATTTGGTAATATTTGCAGAAAGGTCATGTGACATTTAAGTTGCAAAACCCAGAATTTACAGTTTAATTGTTCAATTTTTATTAGATTTCCCCTTTTAAAAACACCAAAAAACTGATTTAAAATTGAAAAGGACTCATACATGCCATGCGCAGCAATGGCCCACTCACCCAAGTAGTGTAGTGGACACGATCCAAAGGCTGTGAGCTAACGCTGGCAGGTCGGTGAAGGGACGGCCTTCAAGCCAGCCCTGAATTTTTCGATTTTAGAGTTTCCTGTACAACTTAGAAGGATGAAAGATGTTCAGGAACACGCACAGAAGCAAGCTAAAGGAAACTACAGTGCGCGACGAGGGACCGAGACCAATTTTGATAGTTCTAACTACAGTACAGTGTACATATGTGGACTACAGAGTGTACGGTACCGTGAACACAAGCCAATCCGAGCACTTACCAGAGAAGCGCGGGTCTTTAGCACTGGGCGTGTACAGAACAACCGCAGAGACTTACCTGATCCGTGAAGATGCCGTCTTGGCACGGACCCGAACAAGCTCGGGAAGCATGCCGCGTGTGCATAGAAGCCAAAACATGAGTCACGGACATTTCCGAAGAACCTCAGAAGCCTTGAAGGGGAACCGAACACGGAAATACTTCCAAATTGAGATAGGAACGGCACCATGAGGACATAACGCCGTGCACTAGTACGCGCACTGTCGTCATAGTAGGCACCGAGGGACTTAGAGAAATAGATGAGAAGGAGAGTAACTGTATGGGGTACGGACGAGTCCAGAAGGAGCTAGTAAGCACGCCAACCTCAGAATAACAGAGTGCGAGTGTCTTCACGGGTCAAGTTCCTAATGTGGACTTATATTCTCGGAGATAAATCTGAATTTGGCAGTACAACCGTCCATCTACTGTACGGTTACACAGTCGAACGACACACATCCAGAGGGAGATAACAGATTAACAGACTAAACAGGGATGTACTCGTACCATCCCCACTGAGATATAGGGTGTACACGTACTTAATTGGGGCAAGTTACTATTATATGCGACCGGGGGTTTGTAAAAGAGGAATTTCGACCGACTTAATCACATGTAGCTTAGTTTTGCAGTAGTATAAAATTTGTACGGTAGCGTGTGTACACACAAGCAATTTACCACCCACAAAATCATATTTGTGCGAACTCTCCGAGTTTTACAAATTTTGTTCTAAGTGTTAACTTGTCTTCGAGGACTGAAATATATGTATTTGACGGATTATCATCTTGTGATCAGAGTGACCGGACTTATACTTGAGAAGTTTCCATACTTGAAAACTTAACTTGAGTTTAGTCGAGATCATTGACTAGGATAGGACTTTGTGGCCCTCCTTACTTGACCGTACATTTCACCCGTACTTCGGTAGTACGGTACTGTCAAGGACCTGGACTGTGATAGGAGCGATTTCGGTAATCGTGGACTATCTGGGACATTGAAGCGAGTATTTTAGTTGAAAGGTTTCGGTAACCTAAGAGTTTAAGAGTTCAGCGTTTCGGTAACGCCAAGTATAGCATCAGTTGCTTCATTTTACAGGAGTAAAGTACTCCACCTTTGCGTATTTTACTATTTCATTAACTTTGATTTTCGACTGTACTTGTCACTGTACGGACAGTTGGTGTCTCTGAGCGTATAACGAGTTCATACTGGAATACTTGGTCAGAGGCCATTGCTTCACATGGCAAAAACGAGTTCTTTCTTTTGTTGGCAACTGCAAAGAAATCCACATGTTTCTTTATTTAGATTTTTTGCTAGATAAATTAGGTGCTTTATTATTTGATTAACAAGCTATAACAAAAACCTAAATTTTTGTGATTTTTTTTGATATTATTTCCATGAGAATTAGCCAAGTTATTGTTTAAACACACAGAAAACACACATTTTGGTAGTTATACAATGTTATCTGTGGCTGTGTATGCTTTCATCTTAAAGCCCTGATTTTTCTGAAATTATATATATATTTTTTGTAATATTTGATTCAGTAACAAGTGAGATACGGCTCAAATATTATTTTTCCCACAGCTGTCAGAGTACTGACGCGTCAGTACTCCTGCACTGCCACCAAAAAAAAAAAATCTCAGATTACCATCAAAACTCATTTTCAACAACTTTTTTTTTTTTGGTGGCTGTGCCAGAGTACTGACGCGTCAGTACTCTGACAGCTGTGAGAAAAATAATATTCGAGCTGTATCTCACTTGTTACTGAATCAAATATTACAAAAAATATATATATAATTTCAGAAAAATCAAGGGTTTAAGATGGAAGCATACACAGCCACTTATCAGTCTGCATGGCTGCCCCACTTGACTATTCTTTGTGTATTTGCTCACCCAGCTCTGCACTATGTGTCTCCAGCTTGCTGGGGCTGTACTGCTGGATGCTTTGCGCCTGGCATTAAATTCAAAGTCAGCTTATTAGGTAACATTATTACATAACATTATTCCTCAAAGACCGCCTTCTTTTATTATCTTTGATTTATCTTATCTTATCCTGCTTATATAAAGTGTGACATGTAACATATGTAACATTGTTATAAACTGCCAGCTCATCGCTTCTTTCTTTCTTCTTTACCACCATGTCTGTCTGCCTGGATAGGAGGATAGTGTAGCCCATGCACTTGGGTTACCATGACATGTTGATCAGTATTAGCAACCTGGATGTAAAGCTCTGGCTATGATATGATGGTCATCTGATATCATCCAGGTTGAAGTGCAAGATAAGTGGATCAATATGCTTTGCTGGCAGCTTTTCTGACTCTTTTTCTTGTAAATAGGCCTTTTTTTTAGTATAGATCATATCAGTTAACTGTTTTGAGGCTTTGTCAATGCTTTTTTTGTTGTTTTTTTTTTCATTTTTTTCCCCTTGTAGATAGTCTCTTTGGCTAGCATAGATCATGTCATTTGACTGTTCTGGTGCTTTGCTGGCGCTTTTTTGTTATTTTTTCTACTGTTTTTCTTGTAGATAGGCCTTTTTTTTTAGCATAGGTCATGTTAGTTACAAGTTCTTACGTAGTAAAAGAACTTGTTTTCCGGGGGAAAACGCACTACAAAATTGACCAAACCACTTCCTAACGGTAACGATGGAAATTCTCCCACTGCTATAGTGACCCTGCACAGTTTCTGTATCTCAGCCATTCCTGGGCCGATTTTTATGATTTTGGTATCAAAAAATTCGTAAAAATCAGGGCCTTCCTGGTCACGTGACCAGGCACATCTGGTATCATTAGAAAGCCCTGATTTTTCTCGATTTTTCAAGTCTCTGATCATCTAAATTGGTTCAGAATTGAGCGTGCTATGTATTATTTACTGTATTCATTATTTTAAAAGGTTGGACTTCGTGCAGAAATAAGAACTTGTTTTTGCCATGCGCAGCAATGGCCTCTGGCCAAGTTAATTGTTCTAGCACTCTGCTGGAATTTTTTGTTGTTTTTTTCACTTTTTTTTCTTGTAGATAGTCTCTTTGGCTAGCATAGGTCATGTCATTTTGTTTTGGTGCTTTGCTGACACTTTTTTGTCATTTTTTCTACTGCTTTTCTTGTAGATCAGTTTTTTTTTTTCAGTACAAGTCACGCCAGTTAACTGTTTTAATGCTCTGGTAGCACTGTTTTGTTGTTGTTTTTTCTTTTCTTTGTAGATAGACTCTTTGGCTAGCATAGGTCATGTCAGTTAACTGTCCTAGTGCTTTGCTAGCGCTTTCTTTTATTGTTTTTCATTACTTTTCTGTTGTATTCTAAATGTAATATATGCAATTACAGCTCTATTCAATCTACTAAAGACAAGAGCGTTTAATAAGAATTTGGCAGGCTTACAAATAAAACCTAACCCTAGGTTAGGTTTTATTAGGTTTCTAGGCACAAAGTCTAAATATAGACCATAGCAACGCATGTCAGACAATGATTCCCATGGTCAATATAAAAGTTTCCACACTACAAAGGATTGTAGTCTTTTAATTCAGGGTCGCCTACAAAATATGAAGCAGTGGGAGAATTTCCATCGTTCATCTTAGGAGCCCAGGTCTCTGCAATCAAGTGTGGAAAACGAGTTCTTTTACTACGTAAGAACTCGTAACTAGTAAAACTTATTGTCCCTCCCAGAGACGAACTAGTCATATTATTTGATTGGGTGATTACTGCTAGACAAATTGAGTGTTAGTGTTGGATAAAAGTGAGACCATAGGACGAGTGCATATTGGATTATACTTCATATTTTATTGTGAAGTGTTATCTATTGGTCTAGCTAGTATTCATATCTACCCCGCAGCTAACCTCTTCATTGGTCCGCGAGGCTGCCGGTTCTAATCCCGTATATGTAAGTTTATTATTTGCAGTTTTTGTCGTGTTGCCCTCGCTTTCATGTACCCTTTTTCATTTACTTTCCAATTTTTAATTACTCTCAGCGTTTCTTTTTTTTCTTTGCTACCACTTCTGTTTCTGTTCTACAGCAGTTTGAGTTACGGCGACTGTGTAGCTCTGCTGTCCAAGTTTCGCTTCCCACGCACTCAAAATAGATCAAGTCGCGCCTAGCGCTTGATCCTGTTTCTCTCTCTTCGCCGCCAGACGACGACGACCACCATTTTGCCAGCTGACTTGTCGCTGGTACGAAAGCGAGCTGACTTGTCGCCGCTCTCTTCCTTCAACATGGAGCTGACTTTTCGCTCCGCATTGTCTCTTTTCGCTCCGAGTTTTCCCCAACCCACATTTCGAGCTTACTGGCTACAACTTGCAATGTTGGACAACCTCAACACCTCAATGTTCAACTGCCCGCTGACCTTTCTCCCGCTCTAATTCTTCATTGCGGCCTGTGGACTCAATCATTTATTTGTGCCATGTCTCTCGTCGGCACTACCTGTTTCAATCCACCCAGCCTTGATCCAAGCTCACTCACAGAGAACTCCCAAATGGCCGAGATATCCGCACGTTATGGGCTCTACTCGCAGCTAGTTTACTTCCGTCAGTCGTACTCATTTTCTATATCCATATTGATTCAAATGGTAACTACTTTTCTAACAGGAACCTTTGTAGGACCCGAATCCAGCTACCCCACGTCAATATTGTGTACGTTCCAATCGTACCGCGAATACTGGCAGATACTTACAAGCCTCGCAGGTTGCACTGTCTACAACTCGGTGAAGATGTCAGAAGACCCTTCATATGGGAGGAGAGGGAAATGGTCGATGGGTAGAAGGTGTGGGGCAGTGGATG
This sequence comes from Galerina sulciceps, assembly GCA_023014345.1. NCBI lineage: Eukaryota > Fungi > Basidiomycota > Agaricomycetes > Agaricales > Galerinaceae > Galerina > Galerina sulciceps. The sequence goes on from JAEDXJ010000026.1 coordinate 1,375,148, forward strand.
GGAAGGAATGGGGAGACGATGGCTTAGACGTGGACAGGAGATTGAGGAGGGGAGGTACGGAAAGAACGCCCATCTTTCCTGTACCCAGTCTCCAAGCTCTCTTCCCGCTGAGACGTGATCCCAACCCAAAAGGAATTCCAGGCGATGACGCTGTTTGATAGGCGCCTTACAGTAGTCCGGGGTTCGATTACAGGGTCGATATCACCATCACGGATCGGCGTAGGCTCACCTTTCATTTCGCGTCATTGGGCTGAATTCAGGCAATAGACACACAAGAAATCAGACACGGAAGGTACGCCAGACGAACTCTCTCATGTTTTCTGTTTACAGACTATGAACACTCGTCTTTACTTGGGAACTATAGATGTCCTTACGGGGAGTTTCGAAAATTTAACCGATTTTCAAATCCCCGATTCGCGGTGACCAGCTTTACGTTTCCGGCCAATCCCCACGAACCCCCTGAGTATTTAACGCGAATCGGCTCACTGCAGCCTCCTTTCTTTCCAACAACCCATACGCCATGCCTTCGAAACGCAAAGGCTCCAAAGAACCACCTGCGAAAGGGAAGAAGTTGAAGAGAGACAAGGTAAGCATGCTTCGTTCTGCTTGACTGAACTTAGCTTACCTTCAACCTTTCCAAAGCTCTCTGCCACCACTGCTGGCGCTGACGGTGACGATGCTACAACACTTGCGAAGCCACCCCCGGTAAGTCTTTGTGTAATGTCGCCATTTCTGGCTGATGTTTCCATGCAGAAGAAACAAGGTCGACCTCGCAAGGTCCCACAAGCAATGAATGATGCTCTGTAAGTCAGCGTCGTTGGCTCAAGTCTTATGTGGCAAGGAGCATGGGCGGTGAAGTGGTTGGCTGCGGGGTAGATATGAATACTAGCTAGACCAATAGATAACACTTCACAATAAAATATGAAGTATAATCCAATATGCACTCGTCCTATGGTCTCACTTTTATCCAACACTAACACTCAATTTGTCTAGCAGTAATCACCCAATCAAATAACTTGGCCAGAGGCCATTGCTGCGCATGGCAAAAACAAGTTCTTACACGTGCCAAGAGTCCGACCTTTTAAAATACTAAATACAGTAAATAAATCATAGTCTGCTCAATTCTGAACCGATTTGGATGATCAGGGCCTTGAAAAATCGAGAAAAATCAGGGCTTTCTAACAGTACCAAATGTGCCTGGTCACGTGACCAGAAAGGCCCTGATTTTTACGAATTTTTTGATACCAAAATCATAAAAATCGGCCCAGAAATGGCTGAGATACAGAAACCGTGCAGGGTCACTATAGCAGTGGGAGAATTTCCATCGTTCGCGTTAGGAGCCAAAGTGCCTGCTGTTTTCCCCGGAAAACAAGTTCTTTTACTACGTAAGAACTTGTAACATGATAATTTGCTACGTGGCTCAGTTTTTATCAGATTGCCTTGAAATAAATTGCATAATTCTCAGAAAAATCGGGGCTTTAAAATGGTGTCACATAGGTATAGTCACACCGTTATGTGACTTACCAAATGCGGTAGAATGTTTGAAATACACACTAAATAATCCGTATTGTGAGATTTTTGAAATAAATAAACTGGAATAAATGACTAATAATGTTTCTTTTACCTAACAGGTGGTCTGTGCACACTTATCACATGACATATCATAGAGAATATTATTGGTCCGAGTTGGTGCATCACCAATTTCAAGGCAATTGCACAAAGTTTGGCTGTGAGATTGATTATGTAAGCATCTCTTACATCATTTTCACGACATTTGGTCATGTTTGGCAATGTTTGGTGTGCCTTTCAAGCCTTATCCAGCCAGTTTGGCACCATCCGATCAAGTTTGGCTGGCTGTTTGCCAGATTTGGACACCATGACATCATTGCAAAACAAATTTAAATATTTGGACATTATCCTAGATTGGTTTGCGCAACATATTTCACCATATCTAGCTCACAGAAATCAGTTTCAAGGCTAAATTCACACAAATTCGCGCTTTTGGGCCGTGTGAGCGAGTCACATGACCTGATCGTGCCTGGATACCCATGCCACATGAAAGCCCTGATTTTTACGAATTTTTTGATACCAAAATCATAAAAATCGGCCCAGAAATGGCTGAGATACAGAAACCGTGCAGGGTCACTATAGCAGTGGGAGAATTTCCATCGTTCGCGTTAGGAGCCAAAGTGCCTGCTGTTTTCCCCGGAAAACAAGTTCTTTTACTACATAAGAACTTGTAATATGACTAGTTCGTCTCTGGGAGGGACAATAAGTTTTACTAGTATTCCAGTATGAACTCGTTATACGCTCAGAGACACCAACTGTCCGTACAGTGACAAGTACGGTCGAAAATCAAAGTTAATGAAATAGTAAAATACGCAAAGGTGGAGTACTTTACTCCTGTAAAATGAAGCAACTGATGCTATACTTGGCGTTACCGAAACGCTGAACTCTTAAACTCTTAGGTTACCGAAACCTTTCAACTAAAATACTCGCTTCAATGTCCCAGATAGTCCACGATTACCGAAATCGCTCCTATCACAGTCCAGGTCCTTGACAGTACCGTACTACCGAAGTACGGGTGAAATGTACGGTCAAGTAAGGAGGGCCACAAAGTCCTATCCTAGTCAATGATCTCGACTAAACTCAAGTTAAGTTTTCAAGTATGGAAACTTCTCAAGTATAAGTCCGGTCACTCTGATCACAAGATGATAATCCGTCAAATACATATATTTCAGTCCTCGAAGACAAGTTAACACTTAGAACAAAATTTGTAAAACTCGGAGAGTTCGCACAAATATGATTTTGTGGGTGGTAAATTGCTTGTGTGTACACACGCTACCGTACAAATTTTATACTACTGCAAAACTAAGCTACATGTGATTAAGTCGGTCGAAATTCCTCTTTTACAAACCCCCGGTCGCATATAATAGTAACTTGCCCCAATTAAGTACGTGTACACCCTATATCTCAGTGGGGATGGTACGAGTACATCCCTGTTTAGTCTGTTAATCCGTTATCTCCCTCTGGATGTGTGTCGTTCGACTGTGTAACCGTACAGTAGATGGACGGTTCTGCCAAATTCAGATTTATCTCCGAGAATATAAGTCCACATTAGGAACTTGACCCGTGAAGACACTCGCACTCTGTTATTCTGAGGTTGGCGTGCTTACTAGCTCCTTCTGGACTCGTCCGTACCCCATACAGTTACTCTCCTTCTCATCTATTTCTCTAAGTCCCTCGGTGCCTACTATGACGACAGTGCACGTACTAGTGCACGGCGTTATGTCCTCATGGTGCCGTTCCTATCTCAATTTGGAAGTATTTCCGTGTTCGGTTCCCCTTCAAGGCTTCTGAGGTTCTTCGGAAATGTCCGTGACTCATGTTTTGGCTTCTATGCACACGCGGCATGCTTCCCGAGCTTGTTCGGGTCCGTGCCAAGACGGCATCTTCACGGATCAGGTAAGTCTCTGCGGTTGTTCTGTACGCGCCCAGTGCTAAAGACCCGCACCTCTCTGTTATGTGCTCGGATTGGCTCGCGTTCACGGCACCGTACACTCTGTAGTCCACATACGTACTTTGTACTGTAGTTAGAACTATCAATTTTGGTTCGGTGCCTCGTTGCGCACTGTAATTTCCTCTAGCATGCTTCTGTGCGTGTTCCTGAACATCTTTCATCCTTCTAAGTTGTACAGCGAACTCTAAAATCGAAACATTCAGGGCTGGCTTGAAGGCCGTCTCTTCATCTCCCCCCAACTTAGATTTTGACTGTCCCCAGTCAACTTCTCGACTGCAACGGCTTCTTCGCGTCCATTAAACTTTAGCGCCAATCCTTTCCGAGTCCTCTGCGGACTTCTCGTCTCCCAGAATCCTACTGCTGCGGTGCAAATCACCGTGCTTCTTTTATCAGGGACGCCCATATTCAGAACTCATTCCCAAATTTAGACCGTACTTGGCGCACCCACAGGCGCTTCTCATTGTTCAAGAACCTCTAGTGCGTCCTCAACCTCAAAATAATTCATTTTTTTGAGTTTATTCTCTGTGTTTGCCGTCGCGAGAGACGGTGACTTCCCTCAGGTATTTAACCGTCCGCTTTTCTCGTTACTTTCCCCAGCTTTTCTCCTCTCTTCGATACCGCCTCTCTGGCAATGGACGGGCGAGTGAACTTCAATATTCCTGTGGTGGTCCCCATGGCCATCTACTCTGCCATCCTCGCATTCTGGTCCGCTATTTTTCTGTATGCTGCGCAGCTCCTCAATCATTTTGGTATGGACCCGGATGCTTCGACCGTCCTCGATCTGCTGAACGAGCAGTATCAGAACTTGGTAAGTTCACCACGACTTATCTCTGTAAAATTCCATTTTACTAACACCCCTCTCTGTCTTCTACAGGCTTTCTTATTTGAGATGTTTGAAAATCCCATGGTTTTCGAACCCGTCAACATTTGTCGCATGCGCAATTGGCTCCACTGGCTCATCCTCAGGCTCGACGAGGATGATGCCCCGTACTTCCGTGCGCTCTTGCCACCCGTTGGTCTGGAACTTCTTCCGTCTCGAGTAAGCATTTCTTCATTCACTCATTTTCTCCTCCTTTGCTAACTGGATTATCTGCAGGAAGACCTTTATCCCCTGGACTTTATCCCCTGGACATCGGTTATTTCGACATTAATTTGGGTGTGGACCCGTCCGCTTATGATACGGACGGCGCTCCAACACTTAATGATAAGTAACAGTTTCATTTCTTTTCTAAATTTTCTATCTGACCGTCCTTTCTGCTTAGATATGGCTATGGCAGGCCCAGGCTTGCTCCCACTTCGTCGTGGTCGCAGTGCTACTCAGCCTGCAGCTTCCTCTTCTTGGCCTCGTCGACGTGTACCGGACTCCAGCCCTGAAGTAGATGCCGTGCCCAAGGAGGATGAGTTCAAGGCTCCGTCTTCCGAGGACTCCACCGACGACGAGGATGCGTACGACACGGACGGGAACAAAATGTCAAAGAAACGCAAAGGAAAGCGACCTGCCAAGTCCTTGAAGGCCAAGAAACGACGCCGGACGGCCACCCCCGCCAACCAGAAGCATCAGGAGGCTCGCCAGAAGAAATTGGACAAAAATCCCGGCCGCAAAATTCCTCCTCACCAGGAACCATCCGCTCTGCAAATCACCCTGGAAGAGGTGGACAGTCTGGCCCACGAAGATTGCATGGTACGTGTCCCCTCTTTTTCCCATTACTTTCTATTTTCTAACTTATTTCCTAGCCTGATTTTGTTAAAGTTTGACTTCCCACTCTCCATAACACTCCATTTCATGCTATCTTATCTTATCAGATTAGATTAGATCTTTATCAGTTTACACTTGTTTTGCATGGCTCTCTTCATTCTCTTCATCTGATGTTTATCAGATTCTTATCACTTTATCCCCATTTGGGTATATTGCTCCTTTTCATATATAAAGAGCTAGCTAGTTGCCAGAAGTCCCCAGTTACTCACTCCAGACTTCAGGCAAGTATATAGTCATTTTGCAATGTCATTAGTTACTCACTCCGGACTTCAGCTCGTCGTAGCTCCTTTGTCCCTCGCACTGAGTTTCTCATATTTGGCACTCCGCTGCCTCACCTGTTCCCACGCTCGCCTGCTTTAACAGGTTATGGGCCCCGCGCTCCAAGCGCTCCAATTAAGTGTTTTGCGAACTTGGTCTTTTTGCACCTTTTGCAACATACGGTCAATTTAGCTCTTTTTGTTGTACAACCCTTATCAGGCCCGGCTTTACATTGCCGCTGCTAATAGGGAGGAACGTGCACGCTATTAGAGCTGCGTTACACTCGGATCTGCCTACCCGGTTGCTGAGTTACATACACTTTTCTATTTTTAACTAGTTTACTCAGTTTAGCTTTTCTTACCTTTCTTGAGTTCGCAAAGCACCAAGAGCTCGGAACACGGTATTACAAGTTCTTACGTAGTAAAAGAACTTGTTTTCCGGCCTGCAAAGCAGGCACTTTGGTTCCTAACGGAAACGTTGGAAATTCTCCCACTGCTATAGTGACCCTGCACGGTTTCTGTATCTCAGCCATTTCTAGGCCAATTTTTATGATTTTGGTATCAAAAAATTCGTAAAAATCAGGGCCTTCCTGGTCACGTGACCAGGCCAATTTGGTACCGTTAGAAAGCCCTGATTTTTCTCGATTTTTCGAGCCCCCGATCATCCAAATTGGTTCAGAATTGAGCGGACTATGATTTATTTACTATATTTAGTATTTTAAAAGGTCGGACTCTTGGCACAAGTAAGAACTTGTTTTTGCCATGCGCAGCAATGGCCTCTGGCCAAGTAACTCAGTCTGACAAGTCCATACACGTCCATACACGTCCTCACAAACACACGTCAACACACATCCCTTTCCCATCACTCTATCACACCATGTCTTCCCAAACTCCCACTTTCGCCAAATTGTCTTCATCTAACTACAACACTTGGTCTGGCGAAATGCGAGCCTGGCTTCAAGCTCAGGGCGTCTGGCGCATTGTTGATGGCACCAGGACCAAACCGTTGCCTGCTACCCCTGCTGATCAAACGGCGGTTAACGAGTGGTTAGATAAAGCAGATAAGGCCTCTGGCCAAATCTACTTAATAGTGGAGCCGGATCAACGTATCCATTTCAAAGGGATTACGGATGATCCTGTGAAGATGTGGTCTGCCCTCAAAGATGTTCACCTTCAGAAGCGTCCTGGAAACAGGTTTAACGCTTATGATGACTTGTTCTCCATTAGGAAGGAAGAGGAAGAGAATCTTCAAACTCTGATGAACAGAGTTGATGAAGCCATCCGTCGCATTCAGGATCTTCGTCCTGACAAGTTTGATCTTGCCATGCTTGACGAAGAGCTTGGATCTATGGCTCTTATCAGATCTCTCCCTGAAGAGTACAATACCTTTGCCTCTTCCCTTCTCCTTTTGGACAAGTCCCACTGATTGATCAATGTACGTGAATTGGCTAATTTATTAAAAAGACTGCTGATTGAATGTTTTCTATGTTTAGACCACGCAAAGATGGATATTTTTGATCGATTCTCATTGGAACTCATCTATTACATTCTTGATTTCCTTCCACTGCACACTCGCAATACTCTTGCCTCGACATCTCACAGGTCGCGTCTCCGACTTGTCGAATACACCAATTCCAGAATCAACCATATGCTGAGCCCTTTTGGGCTTTGTTACAGCGACATACACACTATCCTTGAAAAATATGATGCAATTCTTGCTGGATCCGCTGCTCTTCTACTTGTCCTTCCATGGGCAGATCATTTCAAGATTGACAATCTTGATTTTGTTGTGCCAGTCAATCACTACAACAATATGGTGTCTGCACTTTTTGCTGGTACTTCGTATCGCAATGTCAGACTCAACGCACCGGTCACCTTAAATGCTGCTCTGATTCAGCCAATATTTGAACAAAAAGGCCGCTATATCAACATCTTGGTTGCTTGCAAACATTCTCCACCTATCGAGTCTCTTTTCTATTCGCCTACGACTTTCACTATGAACGCAATTACAAGCGCTGGCATTTTCTCTGCCTATTCACAGTTAACTTGCCTTTACTATGGCATGTCAAACCCTGCCGTTGCATTTTCTCGTAATCAGCATCGACGAGGATTCAACATTGGCTATGCCACTGCTCGTCACAATGAGACTTGTGCAAAGTACAAGTCTCGTGGTTTTCAATTTGTCGATGTTGCACAACTTGAAGGTGATGCGCATGTTTGTGAACGTAGTGCTACATGTCCTATCACCTTGCGTTCAACAAATGACAGGCACTGCATTTTCATGCCGATGGTACCGGCAGAATCCTTGGTTGATTATAGTGGTCCTTATGTGCTTCAGAATGATCGTGTTGTTTTCAAAACACGTCCTCAGTCTGCTACTATATTTTGGATTTTGGGTGCTCCTCCATGCCGTGATCCTTATGCGTTTCGTCCAACTCCAGTAGTCTATTGTTGTCATTTGATTAGCTTTGGTTGTGAAGTTTATTCCTCTGTTATATAAAATTTAATTTTTGTTGTAGAAATATCCCAATGTGCATAGTCACTATTATTTTTTTACTATTTTTTTTTATTCTGTAGATCTCAGATGTATATAGCTTTTTGTTTGGTTTTAATAACGTTATTCTGATCCACCACATGTATACCTTGATTTTTTTTTTGAATTGAATCCATGTTCCATATGGTACTATGGCCGAAGTTGAATGCAAAATCTCGGTAAACAATCTTTTCTGATCGAAATTTCTTTTAGGTCCCTGTTTCATTAGTCAGAACTGGATTTTTCAGCCTCATGGTCTGTCCCTGCATTGAATATAAATACAGTGATTGATTTCTTCTTTCTTTACTTTGTCTCTCAATAACTATGGCCCCCAGAAAAAAAAAAGCACCAAAAACTCCTTCTATTGTTTCAAGTTCCTCCAATGACGATGAAGAGGAATATCTTGATGACGGCAGGTATGATATATAGCCTTGTTATAAAGTAATATACTAACTACAATGCTTTTAGTGAGGAGTGGGATGTAGCAGATGACGGCGATGAGCCTGATGAAGAGCAGTTTGTGGATTTTCTTTAATTGGCAGTTCATTTTCTGATTATGATTCTTAGAGAGACACCTCCTCATCGTCATTCTCGTTCTCAAGCTGCTCCACCTGTAACTCCTATAACTCGGTGTGTTCTTGAGATAGTATATAGATTTTGGCTAATATCTATCCTTCTAGAGGAACTAAAAGGGCACCAGCCTCATCTGGAAATGCGAAACGATCGTCTGACAAGTATGATAGAAGGTATATATGTTACTTGACTTTGATTTCACCTTATATTAACACTGTCTTTATAGTCCGGATGATGTCAGTCCCAAGAAGAGGAAAGAATCACGGTCTGAACATAAGACACCAACACGCTCAACAAAGTTACCTCTTCGTTCGCCCTTTGAGCTTAAACTTCTTCAAAGCAAAAAGTCTCCAGGCAAAAAGAAACAAGTTGTAATTGACGATAACAGGTATGTCATCTTATACCAAATTAGATCAGATTTTTTTAGTAATTTTTTAGCACTTTGGATAGTGCTAGCGATGAGGAAGACCTTGAGCAAGAGGACGATGGCAACGATGGAAGTGAGGCTGAAGAGGATGATGATGAAGCAGTAGATGAAGAAGTAGATGAGGAAGAGGAAGAGGACGATCAAGAAGAAGAGGAAAAGCCAAGGTTGAAAAAGTAGGTGGTCTGATTTTAACTGGCTTTAATTAAACACTTTTGACAATAATTTAGGAATTTGTCCCGGCAAAAGGTAGTTGATGCAGCTATGTATGTTTTTCTTCAATTTTTTTATGACAATATCTCATATGTTCATGTAGCAACAAAGCTAAAGCAGTTCAAAAGACTGCTCAGGTGTCAAAAGGAAAAAGAAAAGTGACATCTAGGAAGACTACACCTTCAGAATCAGACAATGACCAGTCTGATTCCAAAAAATCAGTCTATTTGGAAGATATGTTTGGAGATCCTGTCGTTGAGTATGTGTATTTCTTTCTTCTTGGTACTGTAATGCTGAAAAATACAATGTTAGACCCTTGTCTTTGAAAAAATGCGGCATGTTTGATAAGTCACTTGTTGATCCGCTTTTGTCTGCTAGCTACAAAGGTCTTCCAAAGTTGCCGGCGTATGTGTCCTAAGTCTCATCTTTTCTATCATATGTTTAATTTATATACACAGCAACTTGAAGAATAAGCGATATCTTGCCAGCGGAGAAGCTGAATCTCCTATGTTCCGGCTATCTGAAGTTATCGTTTGTTTCCAAAGTTGAAGCCAAAAGCCAAGTATGTTTTTTTTGTTGTAAACTGAGTCATGAAACTTATTCTTTTTAAGTACTTTGTCAATTGATTCCTTTGATCTTGATAAAAAGACCAATGTTGTAATTTATCGCGCGCTGATCCTACACTCTTATCGCCAAGAGGGTTGACGGATCTTCGAGTCCCTACAACCTGGTTCATATTAGACACCAGGGCATTCCTGCACTTTGCATTTCTTCATGAAGTTGATGAAGACTTCTCCAGAACGATCAAGATGATTGGCAACCAGCAATACAAAATTGTAACGGTGTGCTCCATTCTCTTGAATATGAACGTCTGATTGCAATGCTTTGCATATTGTATAATGTTCCTTATGTGAAGACATTTGTCAATGACAACCGATGGTCTTTTTTCTCGTCCTGGTTCGTCTCAAAATCTAGCGGATGTAACTATTACTTTTTATTCTATCAATCAACAAAGTGACTTATCTATTTTATTGACAGCAACTCCTCGTCGTCAGTATGCTCGACCTTCTGCAAAGCCCAGCCCTGCAAATTTTCTCTTTTCTGGGAGTTCCAAGTCTATTTGCTGGAAACAAGGCTATACTTTGATGAGCAAAGTATGTTTGCAATTTTTTAGTCTTCATGTGCTTATTCAGATGTTTTTGTAGTTCCTGTTGTGGATGCTCGAGCCAAGCAAATTTCTTTACCTGAGGGTTTACGAAATGTCCCTGCTGACTTTCCACTATTTGCGGGAGAAGTACCACCTGGATCTTTGGCTTTGGTTGCATATACCACTTTAGGTTATCATGCAAATCGTCGAAGGATCCAAAGGATTGACAATTGGAACCAACATCTGCTGGCTGGCTGTTCTTAGCGTTCCTGATAATGTGTATGTTTTTGATTGATCGATAAAAAAAATTAACATTGCTAATTACTTGAATAGATAGTGATCGTTATCGTTGGCGGCGTTCGTTTTGGCATGATGATCCTTTATTTAGAATGATTGAAGATCTTGCCTTAGTGTATCTGTGCTTTGCCATTCAACAGTTTATATTGTCGTCATCTTATCCAATTTGCTTGTTCCATGTATCGCTTAAAAATGTTATATAACACTCTAAATATACACTTTCTATGTTGTTATCTTCTTTTTGTTTGAAAGTTGGGCTGTTTACAATTCCCTATCTTTTAGCTGACAAAAAAATATTCAGTTTTATTTGCAAAGACTGTGCTCAAGAGTGTTAATTGGATATTCAATGTCATATTTATTTGTCAAGCAATCAAAAAATATTTTGTTTAAAATAAATTCTTGTCATAAATGTGCCTCCTTGTCCTTTCTATTTCCCTTTTACTTTGTCGTTGGACTAGCTTTTCAGACTGTGAAAGTAATCGATTGCGTTTGCAAAGACCGTGCTCAAGTGTAACAATTGAATAGCCAACAATTGCTTGACTTGTGTATCAAAGTTGTTTTCAACAAAGTCATGCAGCTCCATAAACGTTTGTGTACTTCTTTCTCATCAACTGTCAACGTGCGAGCTTTATTACTTGCAGTCATACCATAAGAAGCTGGAACAAGTGCAAGATTTTGTAAACCGGCAAGAGCTCCTTTGCTCAACAATCCAACCAACTTCCCCACAATTCTGATGATGGTAAATCCAAAACCTTGGCCTCAATAAGATCTCCAACTATTAATAGAGCTGATAATGGACCAATGTTGAAGATGTAAGCACAAATTCATACATTTCCTTTGGCTTAATGCATATTTTGCCATTCTTGTCGGTATGTTTATTGAGAAATTCTTGTATCCTCCTATATTCACTCCAGTACTGAGGAACAAGGTCAACTGATCGTCTCAGATGGATTCCCATAAGCACTTTTGTTGACAAAATATTTCTTTTTCTTTTCTCAGAAAGTTGATAATTGGTATAAAATGTGTCCCATTCTCTCTGGCTATTAAACCATCGAAGTTGTTCTTGTGCAAACTTTGAACCATAGAATATGCCTCGAAAACAAATACATTGATAATTCCATAGCTGTGAGCAATTTATCTGGATTCATGTAAATAGTTTGCATAGCTCGCATCATTGTAGGAGCTTTTTGACGAAAAGGCATTAAGTAATCAGGTCGTCTTGCAACACGCCGTAGATTTTTATTCTTTGATTTCATACATGCTTCTATTCCATGAGAAACCAGTGGCACTAGTTCCTCCAGATAATCAACAAAACTTGCATCTTCTGTTTTCTAATTGTATCCTGATCAAGTGCTTGTGCAGAGATCTGAAAAAGATAATGTTAGTGTTATACTTAATCAAGTGATTTTCATATGACTTACTTGATTAACTTTTGGATTTTCATGAATAAGTTGAGGCGATATTGTAACTTCTTTAAACGTTGTTCGGCTCCACTCATCAATCAAGTATTCAATATGTTGAATACTCTTACGATTTGAGGATTCTACTTGTAAAAAAGAGTGGTTCTGCCATGCTTCACGTAATTGTATGATTGTGTTCTTGATTGACAAGAACTTTGAGTTTGGCCTGGACAATAATACTAAAAGGATTTTTGAATGCATGCCATACTTCATCAAGATATAGCATTGCACGTCCACAACTCAACATAACATCAACAATTAAAGCGCTTGCTAATGCTTTGTTGCCTTTAGGAAATTTCAGCCAGTGCTTAATGGCTAATCCTGCAACATTTATAACCGTAGCATTGATTTTCTCCAGTCATATGTGAATGTTGATGTAAATGTGAAGACTTGAGGAGGAATATGTGGCAAGTATTTGATTGACTCCAGTTCAAACGTTTGGCTCATTGAAAAGGCTTGGAAATTTTGTTTTCAATATCGATGAGTAAATGATTAATCCAAGTCTTTTAATACGTTGCTGCATTCCATCATTGATTAATTGAGTGACCCAATCACAGACCCTCCAATATGAATACATAAGCAGTGCACGAGATGTTCGAACTTCAATAGCACTATGATCAACATAATGATGGAGATCTTCAGATATAGTCCAAAAGCTAGTAACTGAAGCAGTTGTTTTGATATCAATAGCAAATCTGTTGATATGCTGTAGTGCTTGTATACATATTTTGGATGCCGACGCAGAGTCAACTGCTTTTATATTTGTGGTTTTGCGGCTGTTAATGCCATTTTCAAAGTCAAACAAGACGTTTAAGAGAGACTGGCTATTTAGTGAGTCTAAAAACGCTGTAAGTGTTACATCTTTGAAAATAAGTTAATATTTTTAATCAATAACATGTTAAATTTAATTTACCTTGCTTTCTTAACATTTACAATATTTTCTGTTTCAGATTCACTCATTGATGCATCTGTTGAATATTTATCAGTTGATAATTGACTGTGATTATAAATATAAACTTGACAAACCATTATCATCATGAGTAAATGAATACTAGAAGTATTGATATCATTATGCAGTCTTCTTCAATGGGGTTTAATATTGAAGTAAGACACATCCGGGATGTATTTTTGTAACAGAGGTTTTGCTGAGCTGAGGTGCAGGTTGGGCGTTTGGATTTTTTTGCCTTTGATTTTTTGCTAATGGGTTCGGTATATTCTTCATCACTGCATTCTTCATCACTGCTTTTATCTGTTTTTTCGCTATCTGACTTCATCTTTGTCAAATTTATAATTTTCATCGGATGTTTCATGGTCGCTGTTATCATTGCAATTGCCAGCGTCTCCATCATTGTTGCCCTTTCATCATTAGTGTCTTCATTTCAGAATCAAAGCAGTCTGCTAAAAAGACAATCTTTAATTTAAAAGCAACACATTTATCTATTCATGCCTACCACTTTGATCATTTATATTTTTTTCTTTGTACGAATCTCAACATAAACTTTCATTTTGCCACTCTTTTTTGATTGTAAAAGCTTGATGATTGTTTTACTCCAGATTTCCCTCGTAATTGGACCTATGATATTTTTTAGTATTAGTATTTCACTTTATAACCAATTTAAATTATTTACCCTGCTTTCTGCCTGTTGATGGTTCTTCATTTGTCAATTCATCTTCCTCGTTGACATATGATCTTCACTGTCTCTGATCTTTCTTGATTTCTTCTTATGAGACCCTGTCCTGTCCTGATGTACTTTGAACAGGATTGACCATAGCGACAGATGCTTTAGGAGCTTAAATTGATTACTAATATTTTTAATAGTGCTGACAACACCGTGTGCTGTTTTAAATCCTAATAGAATTCATATTAATAAAAAGTATAGTAAGTTAACAAAACTAAAAACTTACGTTTTGATCGTCGAACATTTTCATCGCTTGCTGCAATTCCAGAAGAGCGTTTTGCTGTAATTTGTTTAATTAGTTCATATTTTACAATTTTAGAGTGTTTATATACTTACTTCCAGTGGGTCGTTGATAGCTTGGTCTAATACCAAATGCACCTTGACGAAGATGAAGAATTTCATTATCAAAGTCAACATTATACTCTGATGGTGTAAACTTTGAACATTTGTGTATATGTTCAAGCATTCATTCAAGCTGATTTCTTCGGAAAATCTCACGAGATTGTACTTCTGTTCCAACTTCAGCACTAATTTCATCCTCTTTATCAGGTAATATGTCGCATTGATTGATAAAGTCAAGATGGTTTTCATCAAGACCATCTGCTATTGAATTTCTTTCTCCAGATTCATCAATATAACTTATAGCGTTCATAAACATACGTCCATCAAGTTTTACATTTGATGGAAGTTGATTCAGGACGTATCGGTTAAAATTGATCAATTCTCGTGCGATAAATTCTACATGGCTCTTAAGTGTCATTAGAACTGATCCATCAAGTGCCCAGTTCGCTTCATTTGTGTATTCCTGTATTGTCGGTGTTTTATATGTTGTGAATTCAGGACCAAGTGTCAGCAATTCGCCTTGTGGCATTGATGCTAACGGTAGACTTTTGACACCAGCACCATGTAGACCAAAACGAGGTGGATAGCATACAACCATCATGCGATATGCATGAGGTGAAGGTGTAACACCAGGTGGTGCGATAGGTGGAGTACCACCATGTTTATTAAGCCCACAAAAACCACATACAGTGAATGGTTTGAGTGGTATATATATTCCCAATCAAAGAAGATGGAATCTTCCAGACGTACGGATACTCTATGTGGTATTTTAAGGGGGCCAAATGCAAAGGCATCCTCAAAATCCTCAATTCTATGCAGCGTAAAGCTGCTATATGGATCACAGGTGCATTTCGCACCTCTCCCACCCCCGCAATCGAGGCCCTTGCTGGCCTTGTTCTGATACATATACTGCTCCGGCGCCTCGGTACAAGAGGCCGGCTGCGGGTGGGCACCCTCACGCCCACACATCCGATCCGTGCATTCATGTCCGGATCTAATCTCGGCGAGATGACTCCCCATGTGTTGTCCGTTGAAAAAATCCCTCCGACGAGACGTGCTATGGTCCATAGCGCCCTCCAAGAGGCCGACCTTGCTCTTCCGGATGAACTCCGAGAAGCACTTCACCCCTTTAACCCGGACTCACGTCCGGGTGATCGACTCATGGATCTGTACGCAAGTCAGATCATATTTGACGACTTTCAACGCGACAAGGAGGACCCTGTGGCCTCTCTGGCTCGTCGGAAGGAACATTTAGACCAAGTACTGGCGGACCAGTCAGTACTGGGCACGATCGTGGTGGCGGTTGATGGCAGCCGACCCCTTGGAGGTGATCTTCAGGCTACGGCCGCGGTGATCCTCTTCCGCAGTGGCGAAGAGATGAAACGGTCTCGTCGCGCTGCAGGCGATGTTACTGCTAACGACGCAGAGCTCGCCGCCATCCGCTATGGCATATGCGAAGCAATTCGCGATGACATTGGGGTGATTGTCGTTTTCACTGATTCGATGGCTTCGGCCTGTCGTTCAGTGGATCCTTCTATTCATTCAGGCCAAGGGCACTCGCTCGCGGTCTGCCAGGCTTTGCGGCAATGGTTCGATGACGACCCAGACCGTCAACTTCTCTTTGTGTATGTTCCTTCCAAGCTGGAGTGGAAGATACATAAGGAGGCTCATGATTATGCGTGCTCGTTGCGCATTCCTCTTGGTATCAAACCCAAGAATTCCATTGACCGTCTGCGATCTGCAGCGGATAAACTCAGGACGGATACTTGGACTCACGAGTTCCGGTCCAATGGTAGGGGGAATCGTTTCTACGATCTCCTGGGGGCTGACGGCCAGCCCCTCAAGCCTCGACACTCGGCTATCCGCGGGTCCTGGCTAGAAATAGCGAAGGGTGAGTCCCCTCAACTCTTCGCGCGGGTGACTCGGTGTGTAACTG
Source organism: Galerina sulciceps (assembly GCA_023014345.1). NCBI lineage: Eukaryota > Fungi > Basidiomycota > Agaricomycetes > Agaricales > Galerinaceae > Galerina > Galerina sulciceps. The sequence goes on from JAEDXJ010000026.1 coordinate 1,391,285, forward strand.
GGCACGCGCCGATCGGCGAGTATTATCGTCGGTTCAACATCAATGGCGGCGACGCTCGCTGCCCGTGTGGTCATCCTCTGGAAACCCGCGAGCATATCTTCAACGGCTGCCCTAGGCATGCTGTTGACGTTCCGGGCTTTGTCAATGCGCCTCGGCGTATCTGGCAGCTCTACGCGTGGCTAAAGGCGAATCCTCTCGCCTTTGCATTTCAACCTGATCCTGCTGGTGTTGGTTGATCGGTCTGGGCTCCCCGCTCTTTGGATTCAGCCATGGCAGCTATATTTCTATATGAACTATGGGCAACTGCCCAAGAGCCTGATACAGATTTAAGGGCAGATTGCCCAAGGCCTTTTGGCCTATATGCTCTATAGTAGCTCGGGGAGCCCGGGCATGGGTCAAACCCATGTCTAGGTGGGCGGGACATTGTAAACATGTGTCAACAATGCCTAAATGGTGCCCGAAAACTGTATTTCGGGTGCTGCTCGCTGTTGGGGGCGGGTTTGGGCGCGGAAAAAATATATTCAGGGTCTACTAATATTATCAAATGCATCCCCGCCTTGTGCGCACCTGTCGGGGGGCGGGAATGGGTGGATGGGCGGGGATGTCTATGGATGACGCGCAAATATTGGGCGGGGGCTGCTGTCAAACAGCTGTCAACACTGCCGAAAATGCTATTCCGGGCTGCCCGACGCATTATTTTGGGTCGCGCTCGCCGTGCAGCGCGAATCCCGACGCCAAAAAAATTGTATTAGAAAGGTATGATTATTCCTGATTTATTGGTACCCTTTGCGCGCCTCACGGGGGGCGGGGATGGGTGGATTGGCGCGGGTCGCTTTGGATGACGTTCCAAAAATAACCCGCGCCAGGCACGCTATTTTTAGATATTTTGATGGGATCACCCTTTCGGTGCTGGGGTTCGTTGCGCGTTTTCCGCCTCCTTTCTGTTAGAATTTTATCTATATTAGTTTACAGTCTGAATCCCCTTCAAATTTGGATTATAATGATATAATTTTTACAGTAAAATTCGCAGTGGAAGGGGTGGATGCACCGATCACATTCTGGATGACATCCCAACCGCCTTCCATATTTGGAGTACTACACCTTCAAATCTTCAAATTCATGGATAGATGATTTAAAAGTGTATAAAACTATTCTAGTAGTACAAAATCTGCTTTGTAGACTACAAAATAAAGCTTTATATTTAAAAAAGGCCTTAGCCCGACCCACCTACGATCCTACTCAAACGAAACGACGAATTCGCATGCCCCGCGACGCATTCGTTTGTCACCAGATGGGTAGGGCAGATTGGGTGACGGCGGGTGAAGCGTGGTGGCCGTGGAAGCGGGTAATGAGGCGAGGAGGGCAGGAAGAGCGGAGGGACGAGGAAAGCGCATCCTGCGCTGGTGGAAAGGTGAGGTGGCGGCTCCCTCGAGTGCGGACAGGGTCGAGGAATCGATGACGAGCATCGATTTCGTGACCCGGACATCCGCGGTGTACGCAAGCAACCCGCAGCAGCACGACCCGATGCTGAGGCGGGTTTGCTCGCTTCGCAGGTCCCACCAGCAGCGCAACGCCTGCTGGCATTGCTCGTCGCCTCGAGAACCCGACGAGCGACGTGCCGGTCGTCGTCGCTCTGTCTCGGGTCCGATGAGCTGGCCAACGTGCAGTCGAAATACGAGCAGGAGGAGCTGCACGAGCAGTACCACCCTACTCGCATCCCTGCAGCCCGCTCCCTGTCGTGAACGGCGGAGAAGTCCCTGTGCTCGCACCAGCTGCGGTTGAGCAGCCCGTCTCGAAAGAGGCGGAGGTGTGAGCAACAAGGTGACAAGAACACGTCATCCACGTGTTCTTGCCCATCCTCCGCGTCGTGACAGCCCAACGACACCAGCAGCAGCATTGGTGCTGGCGTCGATGCAGCAGTCGTTGCCTGTGCGAGCGGACCGCGACACCACAATTCGGCGTGAGTCGTGGTGGGACCCAAGTCGTGGAGGTGGCAAGTTGAGTTCGGAAGTCGAAGGGGGTAGTGCATGGAGGCGGCGAGGGTGGGCGGACGAGCTGGGGATGGGAATGAGCGAGGAGGGCGGCAGTAGAGAATAACGGAGGGGAAACGAGTCTTCGCGACTCGTTCCTTGACGCACCTAGCGGGTCTCTCAATCCGTGGGTCTCCCCTTTCGTACCGTCTCCCCTCTCGTCGAATTTCCAGGCCAAACGTCGGCCCACAGCCCTCAGGTTGCAAGGGGGGGCTCACGACGTGGCAGCGCGCGAATCGCGTTTGTGTGCGTCTCGAAAGCTGTTAAATCGGTATTAAGTCAGCTATAATGTATATAGAGCTAATAAAAACGACTTACCTGGCAATTCTTGAGGTTCTGAGAGTAAGGACAGGAGGGAGAGGCCGGGTGGTCGTGGTTTGAAGCCAAGATCAACAGCGTTGATGGCTGTTGATGTCGCATGTTCCGTTTTCGGAACACGACGTGATTGGCTGGATAACCCGGGCCGAAACTTTTTGGGATCCCCTTCGTCGACGAGAACGACTTGGGGTATACTGTAATGGTCACTTAGACTGTATTTAGGGCCCGGGATGTAATATTAAAGCTACCAATGTACCTAATACACGTGTCCGGTGACCCGAAGTGCCTACAATACAAATGTACCAAGGTCAAGCAACCACGCGTGGTGATTTCGGGATATTCGCCTTCAACATCTTGGTTCTTTGAGCTCGATTGAATGTATTTTAAGTCAAAAAAAAGCTACAGTAATACAGTGAGCAATAATAAGATTCAAATTCAAATGTATCTGGGTACTTACCCAAGGTACAGAACAACTTATCTACACTATGTTGGTTTTGGCATGAAACAATAAATGTTTTCGTTGAAGGTGGGCTTGATGTAGTTCGAATTGTTCGTTCTGTTTTATCCTGATTCACATTGTCTCTTCAAAAGTATCTAAAATACATTTAGTTGTGTTAAATATGGATTCTACATGTTTAATTTCTCCTCATACCCGCATTGCAAGGAAGGTACATGAGACTTCGAGTGTTCGAGAGCCCGAAATCACCACTCTGAGGGTCAAACTATCAGGTATACGTAGGTACATTGTGAGTAATCCACCAAAATTCAAAGAATTATATTCTAATTTACACTATACAACTAAATACTGCCTTATATTTGCTGTACTGTCCCTCCTGCACTCGCGAGCGACGTTGTCGACGATGAGGAAAGGGCGGAGGAGTCACGGTCCGGGAGTTTAAACTCCGCTCGAACCGTCGATCAACGATGTTCGAACGTCGTTGATCTCACTTCCCACTTCCACCTCCCTCCTCACACCGTCCCTCCCCCTTCCCAGCTCGGCCAGCAGTGAGTCCTCGAGCCCGGGGAAGCCACTGGCCGTACTGGTAGGGTTTCCACTCAAACTGACTTGCCTGACACCCCTCCATTCCTCTCCCCAGTCACCACCCTCCCTCTGCTCAACCGTAACCCACGACTTGCCGTGCACCTCTCCCCGCCGAAAGACACGTCGACGAAGACGCCGTGCGAAACAGACATACCGCGGACCGCCCAAACGAGCGCCGTACCGCGCTGCCACAAACCCCAGCCCGACTTCGACTTCGAGGTCGCTCGCCGACGAATACGACGATTAGCAAGGGGGAGAGGGACGGAAAGGGGAGACCCATGCATGGGAGACCCACCAGGTGCGCCGCGAGACGAGCCATATGGGCTCGTCTTGCATATCCTTTCTCCCCGGCACCCAGCACTTACCTGCCTCCCTTAGCTTTGCCCCTCATCACATCGTCGAGGCACCGCCGTCGCCCTTGACCGTCCGTCGTCACCTACCACGCCCCATGAGACGGACGAACGGCCACCTGCAGCTGCATGCCGCCGTTTCTCGGTTTCGCGAGTCGACGAGCGGTATTGCTGGTGGTGGAGCGACCAGCAAGGGCGAAGGCGACCGGATTGGCAGCAGTACCACCCGTGCTACTGCTGTTTCTTCGGCTAACCCAACCCCTCGCCTCCTCCCTTCCGTGCCTTCGCCTCCCCGTGAGTCAACAGCTGTCGCAGCTGCACTGCACAGCCAGTAGTGCCCGCGTACCGGGCACGTCGTGCTGGTGCAGATGGGTCTGACGGTGTTGATGGGTGTGCAGCAGCCTACTGCTGCTGTACCTCGGGTTCAAGGCAGGCAAGTGCGCGACACCGGGCAGGGACAGCACCGACTGTGCTGTTCCTTCGTCTCGCGCGGAGATACGCCCCAGCCGTGCGTGTGGAGGACTCGTCGCTCCTCCCTCGTCGTCCCATTCTCGTCGTCCCTCCCTCGACGAAACCTTCGCCTCACCGCCTCTCGACCGCCGATATACTCGCCATCCGTCCTCCTCCCCCTCCTCGACCCACTCACTCCTTCCTCCTTTCGTCCCCAGCCGTTCCCCAGACCGCATCAGTCTTCTGTGTAGGGGCTGTCGACGCGTGAGCATGACAGTAATCCACCCCGACAGCTCGACAAGCCGCGAACGAATGCGAACGAATGCGCCGCGGAAGCAGACCAATGAATGGATTCGTTGGGGTAGATCACAGGGCAGGGTAGAGTACGCCGGAAGTCCTAGGATTGCGCAAGCAATCCTAGGTGTTTATTTAATTTCAAGTGAGCTTTGTAGCCTACCAGGAATATGTGTACTGGTAGAGTAGTTTAATACAACTTTTAAAACATTTATCTGAAGTGAGCATCCAAATATGGAAGGTGACTGTGAAGGTCATCCAGAAGGACAACCGTGCATCCACCCCTTCCAGTGTGAATTTTGACATAAAATTTATATCATTAGAACTGTATTTTGAAGGGGAATAAAACTGTGAACTAAGATATATTAAATTTTGAAGGGAACAGGGAGCAAAGCGCGAAAGAAAGCCCAGGACCAGACGGCGTGATCCCATCAAATGTTCTAAAAATAGTGTGCCTGGCGCGAGTTATTTTTGGAACGTCATCCAAACCAGCGAGCGCTAATCCACCCATTGCCCGCCCCCGTTAGGCGCGCAAATGGTACCATTAAATAGAGAATATTCATTGGGTCCTATTGCAATTTTTTTTGCGTCGGGATTCGCACTGCACGGCGAGCGCGACCCGAAATACTGCGTCGGGCAGCCCGGAATAGCATTTCGGGCATTGTTGACAGCTGTTTGACAGCAGCCCCCGCCCAATATTTCAACGACATCCATAAGCATCCCCGCCAATCCACCCATTCCCGCCCCCTGAGGGGTGCCCAAAGGGCGGGGGCGGGTATAATAATATTTTCAGACCCTGAATCTTTTTTTTCCGCGCCCAAACCCGCCCCCAACAGCGAGCAGCACCCGAAATACAGTTTCCGGGCACCATTTAGGCATTGTTGACACATGTTTACAATGTCCCGCCCCACTAGACATGGGTTTGACCCATGCCCGGGCTCCCCGAGCTACTATAGAGGATATAGGCCAAAAGGCCTTGGGCAATCTGCCCTTAAATCTGTATCAGGCTCTTGGGCAGTTGCCCATGTATCATATATAGTACAGGCTTATACAGGTGTTGGATTGGGGGGGCCCAGCATTCTATTCCGGCTGTTGTCATCTGGGCAAACCCGGTTCTTGTCCGGGGTACACTGCAAAAGGTGGCTACGGCGGGAGCAATCCCAAAGGAGGTGGTAGTTCCATCTCACCGCGTCCAGCTCATCGAGGTGGCCGGTTCCGTCTGGTGTGGACCTGTACTCGTGTGCTGAGCTTCGGCGTTCTCGGAGGATTCAGGCCTCCGTTGGACAACTTAGGGGCTACGAGATTAGCAGGGAGAGGCGCCCGGGGGGCGACGGTTGGATTTGATTTCCCTTTTGTTGCTAAGCGTATCTTTCGCGGCATCACATACCGAACCACTGGCTTAGTACTGGTGGTCAATATCGTCAAGGCGAGTCGGCGGGCTCACTGCCGGCTCGGAATCACGTTACGATCCCCGCCTTTCCGACGCGGTTATTCTCTTCGATGGAGTCGTTCGTGCGGACTGAGGGAGAAGGGCGAGATCTCGAACGGGTCTCGAAAGCTTTCGGGTTAGTAGGATGTCTAGTAGGGTTTCAAACGGACACCTTGGTTACAATCGTTTGTATTCTTTCAACCGGACTGCTATCGCGCACCGGTATATAAATTGTTGATTTAAAAAAAAAAAAAAAAAAAAAAGATGGAATCTTCCAGGCTCATAACCTTCTGGAAGCCGTGAATGAGATACCATCTCTGTATATGATGCATTTGCATCTTGTTTGTCTTTATGGCCTTTTACAGTGCCAAAGGCGCCCATGCCTTGAAGACCTTTTTCTATAATAATTTATTAAAATTCATGTTATCAATACTTGATAAAACATTTACTTACTTCGACAATCATGATGTGCAACTGCACAGGCTAAATTCAACTGACAAGAACAGAATGCGCAGTTATGGTGTGAGGATGCCCGTCGGGCCCCTCATCAGAAAACAAATAAATCATCATTCTACCATCAATAAATCCGTGTGCTCACAATCAGATAAGCAGAGAAATCGAACAGACACCCAAGCAGCAGAACACAGCTTGGAGAGATTCCACCCGGAAAAGAAGACGAACCCCAGCAGACGATCGGGGAGAACCAGACGAACAGCAAGCGCAGAAGCAGAAAAATAAGAAACGGACGGAACAAGAGTCGGCGCCAAGACTCCTCCGATAGAGATAAAACATAGCGACAAGGAGGAAGAAACGAGAACGAGAAGCGGCGGTCAGGAACGCCATAGAAAAAAAAAAGAGGATGGTTCGTCTTGACCGCGTGCAGTATCAGTGAAATTCTAAAGGGTATCGGGACCGACGTTCCGGTGCATGGCGACGACGTCGAGATGCTGCAGAAGCGCAGGCGGCCGTGAACATAATTGAGGACGGTGTCATTAGAAGGAAAGCCGATCGAGGAAACGACGATCGCATCAATGACTTCATTGATGAGTTGGTCCCTGGATAGGCGCCGAGGAACGCGTCGCGGCGTTTAAATTAAAAGGAACGAGTCTCTAACGTGCAAGTCCGTGTCTGAATCAGGTTAGCAAGAATGAAATGGAAGCCAGCTCGTCGGGTGGATAGGGACGAAGTCTCCAGTACAGCGCGTGTTAGGGAAGGAAACACGAGCCAAAACGAGTTTTGCCAAGAAGAAAGAGTTTCATATAAATATGGGGGAAGGTAGTGTAGAAATCCCCAGTTCACTACGGGTTCTTAGCTTAGGAACTTCAGTTTTCACTTAAATTCAATATCCAATTGAATTTCTATCCTAAACAACTCGTTCTACGTTCAACGGACTCACCAACGGAGTTCTGCTCGAACTCTAGCTGTTTTAGCGCGCGCTTTTATCGTTGTACGAAGCGCTCACGCTCGCCCTACCCGATATCATTTTCTTGACGAGTTCCTATTTCGTCACCCGCCGACTCGCACTCTCACAATGGTCGCAGCCAATTCTCGGTACATTATTAAAGATGGTATTTTCTTCCAAGATTTCAATATGATCATCAGGAATAAAATAGTTGAGTGTTCCCATTGCTATTTCAATATTGTTCTAATAGAAATATGAGTATTTGGTCATTCATTGTTTTAATTTAAATGACTAACCTGCACAATATCGTGTCGTATACTTGCATTTTCTTCACGCTCATTTGAATACACTTTTCCATCTGCCGCAGGACCAACCAAACCTCGTGGATGCTGAAGTGTCATTGACAAAGAATAACACCGGGTTCCTTTTACTCCACTTGGTTAGAGGCCATTGCTTTGCATGGCGGTAAACGAGTTCTTTTTAATTGTTGTCTGTTACATGGGTTTACTATTATACTTTGTTGCTTTGATTGATTGATCCCTCAAGACTGCAGGAAAAAATTTTCAAAAAAATTAATAATATTTAATACTAAAGTAACATGGTTATACATGGCACAATATGGCTATGCTAAACATGGGCATTTAGAATACAACTTGGTCATTTGGATGGAAATTGGCCAAGTAATTGCGAAAAAATACCTGAAAAATAATCATTAAAGTGACTGTTAATAATTTTCAGTGGCTGTGCTAACATAGATGAAATGTAATGTGAAAAAGATGAATTTTAGCAATTTTTTGATATTTTTTGTGTGGGAATTGGCCAAGAAATAGCTGAAATATACGAGAAATATTCAATTTTGGTGGCTATGCAACATTTTTTGGGGAAGTTTCTTTGCATATGATGTGAAGTATAAAAAAATCCGAATTTTCGTTATTTTTTGATATTATTTGAGTGGGAATTGGCCAAGTAATTGCTGAAATACATGGAAAATGCGCATTTTGTGTGGCTGTACAGATATTTCTGTGGCTGTACATACCCCCATCTGAAAGCCCTGATTTTTCTGAATTTTTTGATATATTTTTTGTAATATTTGAGGCAGTAACAAGTGAAATACACTGAACATATCACTTTTTGTAAGGTTAGGGTTTATCCTGTGGCTGTGAAGGGCTCCGTCTTGTCGGAGCCCTTCACAGCCACATGGAAAAAAAGAAAAAACAGTTTGTACACTAATACTGGGTCAAATCTTACAAAAAATATATGGAAAAATTTAAAAAAATCAAGGCTTCAAGATGAGGGGGTGTACAGCCACATAGCACCATGTACAGCCACCTTAAATTCGTGTTTTCAGTGTATTTCAGCCATTACTTGGTCAATTCTTACTCAAATAATATCAAAAAAATCACAGAAATTCGTATTTTTTATGTTTAACCTTATTTGTACATGCACAGCCACATACTTTTTCACAAACACAAGTAAAGTTGGATTTTGGTGTAAAAAGCAGCCAAAGTAGCATTTTAAGGTGGCTATGCAGGGGATAGTGTGGCTGTGCAGGAGTAGACATCATCAGGTGTTAAAAATGTTAATTTTAATGATTTTTTTGACATTATTCCTATCCAATTTGGCCAAGTAATTGCTGAAATACACAAAAAATACGCATTTTTGGTGGCTGTACAGATTTCTTTGTGGCTGTGCATACCTTTATCTGAAAGTCCTAATTTTTCTTTAATTTTTTGATATTTTTTTGAAATATTTAAGGCTGTAACAAGTGAACTACTTGTAAGGTTAGGGTTTCTGTGTGGCTGTGAAGGGCTCCGACATGTCGGAGCCCTTCACAGCCACACCAAAAAAAAGAAAAATTGATTTGTACACTAATACTGAATCAAATTTTACAAAAAATATATATAAAAATTCAGAAAAATTGGGACTTTATGATGAAAGAGCATACAGCCACATAGCACTCTGTCCAACCACTGTAAATTTGTGTTCTCTGTTTATTTTAGCTATTACTTGGTTGATTCTCACTCAAATAATGTCAAAAAATCACTAAAAAATATTTTTCATGTTTTATTCTATTTGTACATGCACAGCCACACTATTCTTGTGTACCTTCTGACTATAGCCTTATTTTTGTACTTTGGTAGCGGTGCAGAAATACCAATGTGTTGTCTTGCTTATATAATGTGTGACTTGTCACACTGTTATAAACTGCCAGCTCATCGCTTCTTTCTTTCTTCTTGACCAGCATGCTCTGTTTGCTTGGATGAGTCAATAGTGTATACCAATGCATGGTACCCATCTACCCATGTTCACTTGGAGATACCAAGACAGCTGGACATTCAAGTTATCTAGGTTCAATCACAAGGTAGGTGAGGCAGATTATGCTTTGCTGGCGCTTTTTTGGTGCTTTTTTTACTCTTTTTCTTGTAGGTAGACTGTTTTTATTATGTAGGAGTCATCTTAACATGGTAGTCTACTATTCTAGGCTAGAAAAGTGCTTTGCTGGCGTTTTTTTGCTTTTTTTCTGCTCTTTTTTCTTGTAGATAGGCCTTTCTTCTAGCATAGGTCATGTCAGTTGACTGTCCTAGTGCTTTGCTGGCGCTTTTTTTGCCCTTTTTTTCAGTCTCTTCTTGTAGATACACCTCTTTCTCAGCATAGGTCATGTCAGTTGGCTGTCCTAGTGCTTTGCTGGCCCTTTTTTGCTCCTTTTTCTGGTAGATAGACTTTTTTCCTAGCATAGGTCATGTCAGTTGACTGTCCTAGTGCTTGGCTAGCACTTTTTTTTTTTTCAGTTTTTTCTTGGTTAACTAACCTATTGTTTTGCTGGTAGCCCAAGTCATGTCAGTTGACTTTTCTTGTGCTTTGCCAGTGATTTTTTGTTTCTTTTTTATTCATTTTTTGTTGGTAGAACTTTTTCATCGGCATAGGTCATGTTAGTTGACTGTTTTATTGCTTTATTGATGCCTTTTTGCTTTTTATATGGGTATTTTTCTTGTAGATACGCCATTCTTTCAGCACAGATCATGTCAGTTAACTATAGCGCTTTATAAACGCTGAAGGTAAGGTTAGGGTTTGTCTTGTGGCTGTGAAGGGCTCCGACAAGTCGGAGCCCTTCACAGCCACAATGAAACCTTAACCCTAAATTGATCACATGAAATTTATCACACTGTCGTATTATATGGTAGATAGACTTGATAGTTATTTTTTCAAGCATAGGTCATGTCCCATGTTTGTACTCTTCTAAGTCAGAAAGTGTATTCTTGGTGGAAGTCATGTCAATAAACTCATTTTCTAGTGTTGTGCTATAAACAAGGGCGTCTAATACAAATTTGGCGTGCTTACAAATAAAACCTAACCCTAGTTTAGGTTTTTATAGGTTTCTAGGCACTGATACTAAAAATAGACCATAGCAACGCACATCAAAAGACAATTCCCATGGTCAATATGAAAGTTTCTATACTACAATACATTGTAGTCTTTTAATTCAGGGTCGCCTACAGAATATGAAGCAGTGGGAGAATTTCCATCATTCGCGTTAGGAATAAGCCTCTCTGCTATCAAGTGTGGAAAACGAGTTCTTTTACTATGTAAGAACTCGTAATGTTGCCCCATTCTTTCAAAGGCAGTTCCACCCACAAGATTTCCTTCACGGTCATTGGTAGGTCGATCACTGGTCATATCTTCAGCAGCGCCGAGTACTTTATCTCTTATAACTATTGATTTTTCAAGTATAGCTTCTGGAAAAAGACCAGGATTAGATCTTAAATATTTATATCAGCAGGAGTTTTAAAGATATTAAAATGTTTCAGTCTTACGCATCAAGCCTCCAAGCCATTGGCATATCTTCCTTGGGGTCTGAAACACCGCGTGCTCGACCATACAGTATTCCACCTTCTGGTAATTCAAATAGCCCTATAAAGTGACTTAGATTATTATCAGTTACTTTAAAAACCAGTCTTACCAAGACCAGGCATAGAACTATCGGGTCCCAATGGTACGCTGAGTGAATCTTCAAACTTTATCATTTTTTGGATAGCTTCTGGAGATGTATCATGTACGTATACATAAATATATTTTACAGCCTTGTTTTTTTTGGCCAATGGATGCTCATTAACCTCATAGAGGTAGGGAAAACGTGCATCACGAGCAGCATGAACAAACAGCTGACCATTTGGAACCTGGAAACTTGTTTCAGGTCCATCCACATTCATGGTAGCAGTTTTGTCTGCTGGATAATCCCCATCTGCAGATGTAATGTCAACATCGGTCGATCCGTTGCCAGACATAACGGGTGCAAGAAAAGGGCTGTGGTGTTGTGACAAGTTACTGAAAGGGTAGCAAGGCCTAGGGTGTCTAGTCAGTACTTGATATACATTCGTTGATAAACACTTGAGCTTCACCTGATTCTACTGTCTCAATGGAGTTTTGTGAGGGTTGAGAGCAAGCCTGAAAATTGATCAACAGTCACTGTCTGTCACATACTTACTGTCACATACTCACTGTCACCCACCACTCAGCAAATAGTTATTAAACTAATGCCATAAAACTACCTTTCACCTTTCAGTTTGAATACCATGTATTGCTAGATAAAATGATCATTAAAGCTTTATGTTTAGGAATAGTGTAACATCTCTAAGTCTACTAAGTTCAATGATAGATTAAAGCCCCAAGTTTCAAGTGAGGCATCACAACCAGGGAACACGATGAGTCTGACAAGTATACCTGCCAATGGGAACTAGTACTGGAAAAACAATGCAGGCAGGGATGCAGGGAAGAGGTACATGATGAGATGCTAGAGTCATTGAGTCGCTCATGCGGCTGGACAGATGGTCGAGTGAGTGAGAGGTGGAGGCGAACATCAACAACCCATTCAAGGTCGCGGAGTCGGTGGGTGAAAAGAGGTGAGGTGGTGGTGAGCTGGCAGAGCCCGCAACCCGTTCCGCGATCTTGAATGGGTCACAGAGTCGGTGGGTGGAAGGAGAGGAGATGGAGACGAGGTGGAGACGAAGCAGAAAGCGTCCGCGACCCGTCCAAGGTCGCAGACTGGCTGGGTGGAAAGAGGTAGTGGAGGCGAGCAGGCAGCGCCGGCGACCCGTTCTGCCACCTTGAACGAGTTGCGGAGTCAGTGGGTGAAAGGAGACGAGGTGGAGACGAGGTGAAGACGAAAGAGAAGGCGTCCACGACCCGTTCAAGGTCGCGGACTGGCTGGGTGGAAGGACATGAGGTGGAGAACCTGCAGAGGCGAAGGTTGCGGACTAGGCGGGTGGAAGGAGGTGAGTTGGATGCAAGCTGGCAGCCGAGACCCATTCCGCGACCTGGAACGGGTCGCAGAGTCGGTGGGTGGAAGGAGAGGAGGTGGAGAGGCGGTGGAGACGAAAGAGAAGGCGTCCGCGACCCATTCAAGGTCGCGGACTGGGTGGATGGAAGGTGAGGTGGAGGCGACCACGCAGCGTCCACGACCTTGAACGGGTCACAGAGAGTCGGAGGGTGGATGGAGACGAGGTGGAGACGAACGAGAAGGTGTCCGCGACCTGTCCAAGGTCGCAGACTGGCTGGGTGGAAAGAGGTGAGGTGGAGGCGAGCTGGCTGCGCCGGCCACCCATTCCGCGACCTTGAACGGTTCGCGCAGTCAGGGGTTGGAAGGAGGAGTGGGGCGGACTGGGTGGAAGGAGGAGAGGTGGAGGAGCTGTGGAGGAGCTGTGGACGCATTTGCTTATGCGTCCACAGCTCGTTGATGGTCGCGGAGTCGGTGGGTGAAAGGAAGGTGACGTGGTGGTGACGTGGAGGCAAACGAAGGCATCCGCGACCCGTTCAAGGTCGCGGACTGGATAGGTGGAAGGAAGGGAGATGGAGAGGAGGTGGAGGTGAAGAAGGCCTCTGCGACCTGGTCAAGGTCGCGGACAGGGTGGGTGGAAAGTGGAGGCGAACGTCCGCGAGACGTTCAAGGTCGCGGGGTCGGTGGGTGGAAAGAGGAGAGTTGGAGAGGAGGTGGAGGAGAAGATGAAGGCGTCCTCGACCCGTTCAAGGTCGCGGACTGGCTGGGTGGAAGGAGATGAGGTGGAGGCGAGCACGCAGCGTCTGCGACCCGTTCCGCGAACTTGAACGGGTCACAGAGTCGGTGGGTGGAAGGAGAGGAGGTGCGTCACAGACTGGGAGGGTGGGGAAGAGGTGGAGCTGAGGTGGAGGCAATAGCGATGGCGTCCGTGACCCGTTCAAGGCTGCGGATTGGGTGGATGGACGGGGAAGAGGTGGAGGCGAAGTGGAGGCGAAGGTGAGCGTCCGCGACCCGTTCAAGGTCACGGACTGGGTGGGTGGGTGGATAGTGGAGAGGTGGAGGCGTCCGCGACCCGTTCAAGGTTCCAGGGACGGTGGAAGGTGGAGGTGAGGTGGAGGCAAGCTCATCCGTTCTTTGTCTCGTACTGTCACAGTGCGACCGTGGGAATTTCCTTGCTCACTGTTCACCTCGTCTTACAACCACACCTGCACTCTTGATCATCGATCAACACAGTACCCCGGCTCCATAGAGCACCAAACACTATGCCACCCAAAGCGCCTAGCGCGGAAGGCGGCAAATCGTCCAGATCTGCCGCAGCAAACATCGAGCGACATGCTCTCGGTTCAGCTCGCCCTTCAGGGCAGCAAGCTTCTCTCTCTGGCCCATCCGGTGCCAGGAGTACTCATTCGCAAGGCCCTACACCCGCCCCACAGCAGGAGTCTAGGGATTCAACCCCAGAATCGGCAGGACGACTCCCAACGCCCATGCCGCTTCCACCCCAAACTTCTACCCCCTCGGTTGCCCCCTCCGCCTTTTTTTTTTTTTTTTTTTTTAAAATCAACAATTTATATACCGGTGCGCGATAGCAGTCCGGTTGAAAGAATACAAATGATTGTAGCTAAAGTGTCCGTTTGAAACCCTACTAGACATCCTACTAACCCGAAAGCTTTCGAGACCCGTTCGAGATCTCGCCCTTCTCCCTCAGCCCGCACGAAAGACTCCAACAAATAGAGTAACCGCGTCGGAAAAGCGGGGATCGTAACGTGATTCCGAGCCGGCAGTGACCGCGCCGACTCGCCTTGACGATATTGACCACCAGTACTAAGCCAGTGATTCGGTATGTGATGCCACGAAAGATACGCTTAGCAACAAAAGGGAAATCAAATCCAACCGTCGCCCCCCGGGCGCCTCTCCCTGCTAATCTCGTAGCCCCTAAGTTGTCCAACGGAGGCCTGAATCCTCCGAGAACGCCGAAGCTCAGCACACGAGTACAGGTCCACACCAGACGGAACCGGCCACCTCGATGAGCTGGACGCGGTGAGATGGAACTACCACCTCCTTTGGGATTGCTCCCGCCGTAGCCGCCTTTCGCAGTGTACCCCGGACAAGAACCGGGTTTGCCCAGATGACAACAGCCGGAATAGAATGCTGGGCCCCCCCAATCCAAAGAGCGGGGAGCCCAGACCGATCAACCAACACCAGCAGGATCAGGTTGAAATGCAAAGGCGAGAGGATTCGCCTTTAGCCACGCGTAGAGCTGCCAGATACACCGAGGCGCATTGACAAAGCCCGGAACGTCAACAGCATGCCTAGGGCAGCCGTTGAAGATATGCTCGCGGGTTTCCAGAGGATGACCACACGGGCAGCGAGCGTCGCCGCCATTGATGTTGAACCGACGATAATACTCGCCGATCGGCGCGTGCCCAGTTACACACCGAGTCACATGGGCGAAGAGTTGAGGGGACTCACCCTTCGCAATTTCAAGCCAAGACCCGCGGATAGCCGAGTGTCTAGGCTTGAGAGGCTGACCGTCAGCCCCCAGGAGATCGTAGAAACGATTCCCCCTACCATTGGCACGGAACTCGTGAGTCCAAGTATCCGTCCTGAGTTTGTCCGCTGCAGATCGCAGACGGTCAATGGAATTCTTGGGCTTGATACCAAGAGGGATGCGCAACGAGCACGCATAATCATGAGCCTCCTTATGTATCTTCCACTCCAACTTGGAAGGAACATACACAAAGAGAAGTTGGCGGTCTGGATCGTTATCGAACCATTGCCGCAAGGCCTGGCAGACCGCGAGCGAATGCCCTTGGCCTGAATGAATAGAAGGGTGTTAGAAGTAGTTGATAAAACACTTCTGAATCACTTCTGAACATTGTAGATAGTGTTTTACTTGACTTCAACATTTGTTTTCGCATGAATCACCGTAAAATAGCGTATTTTGACTAGTAATTCGCTTATATCTTGAGATAGAAGCGATATTACGTAAAAAGCTTTACTGTTCTGAAATCTCCTCATTCAGACCTTTCCGGTGATATGCATTTCATCGCGTAGTTCTTACTTTTGTGTAAAAAATATTTCGAACGCGATTTAGTGGACACCTATTGTCACGCCTCGCCCGATTTTAGCACAAGTAGATCAACCGTCATGTAATTCCTTACTTGTCTCGGAAACGAGTACATACGATTGAAACTTGGGCTTATACAAGCGTTTTACTACTTTTTGACTGCAATCATCAGTTTGTGCAAACTAAGATAATTGTGTCTTGTCTAGTGTTTAAACACTAGTAACTCACTAGATTGTCAAAGTCTAACAGGTTATGGGCCCCGGCCTTAGTCTGGCACACATCTGATTGATTTGAACTGCTTGTGCCCTTTGGGAAACTTGAAACATTGAAACTTGGAATTGAAAGCTATTCAGCTTGAATTGAAATTAAAGATGTCTTCTGACACTACTATGGCTAAAATCAAGCCTTTATCATCTGCCAATTACCCGGAGTGGTCTGGAGAGATGAAGGCATGGTTAATGCGAAATGGGTTGTGGAGACTTGTAGCTGGCAAGGATCCTAAACCATCAGTGGGTTCAGAGGATGTTGCGAAATGGGAGATTAAAGCTGAGAAGGCTGCGGGTGAAATCTACCTAATGGTGGAAAATGATCAAAGGGTGCACTTCAGGGGGCATGAAGAAGACCCTGTACAAATGTGGAAGGATTTGGAGTCTGCCCACTTGTCCAAGAAGCCAGGAGCGCGATTCAATGCTTATGATGACCTGTTTTCAATCAGGAAGCAGGATGATGAAACCTTGGTTAATTTGGGGATTCGCATTGAAAAGGCTATGCAGAACATCCAGAATCTTCGACCAAAGGACTTCAAGATTGAGACTCTTGATGATGAGTTACAATGCATGGCATTGATTCGGGCTTTGCCTGAGGACTATCGTCATTTGTCGTCGACTTTGCTGTTAATGGACAAGATGGATAAATCGGTTATAATGCAAGCCTTCCGAAGTGAAGAACTGAATCGTCAGCGTCAAGCAGAGAATGTGAATATGGCTAGGTCGGGTGGAAAGAAGCCTTGGAATGGCAAAAGAGGCAAACGAGATGTGAAGGACATTATAGCTATTTGCGGAAATGTTGGCGAAACGGGATTTTGATCCCAAATCAAAAATTCGGGAATTCCTGACCTGGCACGCCGAGCGCGCCATAACTTGACGAGATTTTATGCTCTGAGTACGAAATTAAATGCGTTGGAATCGTAAGGAGCTACGCTACCAGAATATGCAAAAAAATTCGGGAAATGTGAGAATTAAATGAAAGTGACCAAACCTTGACCTTAGACAGTATTCTGTTCGTACTTAGCTTAAAATACAATACTTCAATGTAAATTTTTACATTTCTGTAATCGTACAAGCGTTCCGAATGCGTTGAAAAAAGAATTAAAGCAAACGGATGATTTTTGGCGAAGATAGGGAATGCCGGTTTGAATGCTCGATGACCTGGCATTGATTTCGGCACCCTGAAGCTTGTTTTGTCTCGTAAACTGTGTCAGTTGCCTCAAAGACTTGTCTATTACAGTTATATTGAACACTTTTGCTCTTAAACTTAAGGATTCTGATAAGGAATGCATCATTTATGAATGCCTGCAAGTATAGTGAACTCTTTGGTCTGTATTCATAGCATTTCTGCAATGGCAGCGTATCTAAGGTCTTATAAAGTCACTATAGTAGCAGAAGAATGATTATAGGAGTGATCTATTGTGTTTGGAACGAAATCAATGCCCGACACCGCCGAAATCAATGCCAGGTCATCGAGCATCCGAACCGGCATTCCCTATCTTCGCCAAAAATCATCCGTTTGCTTCAATTCTTTTTTCAGCGCATCCGGAACGATGGTACGATTACGGAAATGTAAAAATTTTCATTGAAATGTTGTATTTTGAGCTAAATACACGAAGATAGTTGTCCAAGGCCGAGGTTTGACCACTTTCGTTTAATCCTCACATTTCCCGAATTATTTCGCATATTCTGGTAGCGTAGCTTCTTACGATTCCAATGCACTTAATCTCGTACTCAAAGCTCAAAATCTCATCAAGTTATGGCGCGCACGGCGTGCCATGTCAGAAATTCCCGAATTTTTGATTTGGGATCAAAATCCCGTTTCGCCAACATTTCCGCAAATAGCAATAATTGCTTCAACTGTAAAAAGTTGGGGCATTATGCGTCGGATTGCCCTGATCTGAAGGGCAATCAGCCAGAGGGTGCCAAAAAGACCGAGGAAGAGAAGGCAGCAGCGGTAACAGAATTTGCTGGCAAGGCAAGTGCTGTTGCTGATCATGAAGTCAATTCTACTTCTTCTAACGTTTTTCATTGGAATGCGGATACAGGGGCCACTTCTAATATGACACCGCATAGAAATTGGATTCGGAACTATAAGCCTTATAGAGTTCCTATTAGACTTGCGGACCATAGAATTGTATATTCTGAAGGTGTTGGGACTGTCGTATTTCGGCCTATTTATAAAGGAAAACGTTTTAGAGATGTTGAATTCACTAGAGTTTTACATGTACCTGCGCTTCGTAGTAATCTTCTCGCTGTTCTATATTTGACCAAGCATAAAGGCATAGATGTACATATTTCAGGAAACACGATGAACTTTCTAAATAACAAAGAGTGGATCTTTAGTGCAACAATGGACGACAATGATGTCGCTTATTTAGATGGTTCTACTGTTGATAGAATGGAGAATGTACATTTGGCTTCTACGCTGCCTCTTGACTTGTCTTTGTGGCATAGACGGCTTGGACACCAAAA
Organism: Galerina sulciceps; assembly: GCA_023014345.1. Classification (NCBI taxonomy): domain Eukaryota; kingdom Fungi; phylum Basidiomycota; class Agaricomycetes; order Agaricales; family Galerinaceae; genus Galerina; species Galerina sulciceps. The sequence continues at coordinate 1,409,680 of JAEDXJ010000026.1, forward strand.
CTATGCTGATATCAAGTTGATGGTATCACAAAAGCTAGTTGAGGGTTTGACCATTGACTCGGATGAAAAGCCTGATCCTATATGGAGCCATGCCTGGCTGGTAAATGCATTCCAATCCGTTTCCTTCTTCTGAGCATCGTGCGACTGAAGTCTTGGAATTGGTTCATTCAGATGTTCATGAAATCGGAGTTATATCACATGGTGGTTATAGGTATTGGGTGTCCTTTATTGATGATTCTGGACGCTTCAAGGTGCTTATACCTATAACATACAAGAGTGAAACTTTTGCCGCGTTTAAACAGTTCAAGGCGTATGCGGAGAACTTAACAGGCAAGAAGATAAAGCGATTCCGTGATGACAAGGCTGGTGAATACATGTCCAAAGAAATGGCTGATTATATGGATGCATGTGGTATAATTAGGGAGCATACCGTCAGAAACAGGCCTCAGCAGAATGGAGTAGCTGAACGTGCAAATAGGCTATTTGCTGAGAGGATCGTTGCTTTGTTGGAAGAGTCTGGTTTGTCTAAGAAATTTTGGGCTGAGTGTTTGGCTGCACTTGTTCACGTGTTGAATCGTTGTCCCACATCTGCGGTGAAAGGGAAAACACCTTATGAAGTCTGGCATAAATCCAAGCCTAGTGTTGCGCATTTGCGAGTTTGGGGATGTGTTGCTTATGTTCACTTGGTGTAGTGGGCCATTGCTTCGCATGGCATGTATTCGTCCTTTTTTCTCTTCTTTTTCAATATATTTAACAATAAATATCTATAAATATTTATCTATTATAATCTATCTACTTATTACATTATGACAACAAATAAATTATGCATAAACAGCAAGTACAAGATTTTTTTCTTGACAAATTGCCAATGCTTGACTGTTTAAAGAGGATAAATTACCATCCTCTACTGATTTTTTTCCTGTTTCAATTCCATCATGATACCAAACCTTTCCTTCCATGGAAATGATTCTTGAAGCAAAGTGATTTTCTCCATGATAAACAATTCCTCTTAGTGACAATGTATTTATTTGTCCTTGACTCTTTATTTTAATTTTATGACTTGTTTCAATATTAGTAAAAGGATACTCTAATATTATCAATTTTGGACTCTCGTTATATTGAAGTTTAAGATTAAGTTTTATGACAATTATCACATTTTTCTGAAGTTGACCTTTTAATTTTTTACACCATTGTTCAGTTGAAGACACTTATGTTTTTCTATGTCAAATACATATCCAAGCTGATCAGAATATTCAATGCCAGTATAGCCACATTGATTACAAGAAATTTGTGATGTTGCATTTTCATTATCACAATTTAATAATTCAAATGCAAGTTCAGCCACACTGGCATTATTTTTTCCCATTGGAAATTTGTCAGGACTAACATTGTTTAGATATTTCTCAAGTCATTTCTAACATTTTCTAAAAACTTATTGCCTTCAAAAACTTCTTGAAAGCCATATGCTAAATTTCCCATATATTTTCATTAATTAATCAAAGTTTTTGTCCATTCTCTGGATTTCTTTCCAAATATCATATAAAATTACCAATAAACTGTCATATGAGCAGCTATAATTTTTACTATCCCATTTTAAACCAATAGGTCTATTTCTGTTTGAAATATTAATGTCACCTTTAATTTTTTTTCTACTTTCCAATTCTAAGTCACTGTATTTTTTTTAAGCTTGACTTCCTTTTGCAGGAACAAATGTGGTAGTAGGAGCTGCCTTAGATGTATTTTTCTTCTTCTTAGACTGAACAATTTGCCAAGGACTGTCTGTAACTATAGGCAATAAAGTTAATGGATCTTTGGCTGTCCATTTAAGTGCTGAATCAACTTTTTCTGGTACATAGTTTTCACCTTTCCACAATTGATATTGTCTGATTAATGTATTTCTAGTATGTCCTTGAATATTAGTAGGCAAAGAGTCTTCATATCTAAGTCTTGTAATATCATCAAGGATTTCATGTTCTCTAAATTCTTGTCTGAGATATCCTGAACATCCTCTGGTAATAATACTTGGTTCAAATCCTTGCATAATTATTGTTCCTGCAGCACTTGCACTTCTAGACAAACAAGTATAATATGACATATGTGAATAGCAGCTACTTAAATGCACCACATTATAAGGTCTGGTTTTTCCCTGACTTGCATAATCAGTCATTGCAAAATTAGGCAAAACCCAAACTTGTTGACATTCAACACTTTCTTTCAAATCACTTGGAAATATACAAGTAATTGTTTTGGTATTTTTAACCAAAGGTACAACATTTTCAGGCAATCCAGGAATTTGAATTGTTTTTGCAGGTTTAATAAGCTTGACAAACAAGGTATCAAGAACTCTTTTTCCATGTGGACCAATTTCATCTTGCCAACCAACTACAATTCCTTCTTGGCCTTTAGTTATACATAATTCAGTAGCATCATTGTTTCTGATCATAACTGGCATACCAAGACATAAAGATAATTTTCCAGCAAAGTTTTCAGTAGCACCATGTCTAAGTTTCCAAATTTCAAGCTGGTCATCAAATTCAATTTCATTGGACTTGTGTTTTAAATTTCCTGCAGATTTAGACTTGCCCCACTTTGACTTTGAAGCTGGATCTTTTTCTTTTCCCCATTTATCAATTGAATAAAAGTTGGTTATTGACCAGTTTCATCTGCAAATCTTTGACAACCTAGATTATTTATTTCATCTTTTTGAGTATGTCTGCCACAGATAATGGCTACATTTCTAAAGTCTTTAGCTGATACTTTTGGCTGACCAGGTCTTTTTCCAGCTTGAAGTGATCTTAAAAATATAATATCTTCAGGTGTACATTTTCCATATCTCATATTAACAAGTGCAGTTCTTAAAGCAGCATCTTGAGCAGATTGTGTTTTTTGTCTCATGTTTTCTCTTAAAATTACAACTGTGGTTATTTGATGCCATAAAGCTTTGCCAATAGCAGCTTCTTGTCCACTGAGACTAAGTCCTGAATGAACTTGGGTACCAACAGCTTGACTAAATAATGAAGATCCACCAACTGGAGGTAATTGTGCAAAATCACCTGCAAATATTATATTCATACCACCAAATGGAAGATCAAATGCATTCAAGGCTTTGGAAAGCTGAGCAGAAATTTTATACATATCATTACAAGACATCATTGATACTTCATCAATAAATATATAACAAACACCTTCAAGTTTAGTTTTAACTTGTGCTATTTTTTTAGCTGTATTTTCACCAAGATTTATACCAAGAAATGAATGATAAGTTGAGCCTTTAAGCAAAGCAGCTGAAGATCCAGTTGGTCCAAGAACAATGATTTTATGTGCTTCATTTTTGACTTCAAAAAATTCAGTTAAAGCTTTAATGACTTGAGATTTACCAGTTCCACCCATGCCACCAAGATACATTTTAAGCTGCTCAGATTTAGATTCAACTGAATGATTGGCTACAATTCTAAATGCTCTTTCTTGTTCACAGTTAAGAGTGAATTTTTGAATAATAATTGCTATTAATTGTCTATCAGATTTCAGTTTGGCTTTATAGCTTTTTTTCAAGTAAGATCTATCCACAAGTTGAACATTATTTTCATTGGGATCATTAGTATTTTTACAAGTTCTTACGTAGTAAAAGAACTTGTTTTCCGGGGGAAAACGCACTACAAAATTGACCAAACCACTTCCTAACGGTAACGATGGAAATTCTCCCACTGCTATAGTGACCCTGCACGGTTTCTGTATCTCAGCCAATACTGGGCCGATTTCTATGATTTTGGTATCAAAAAATTCGTAAAAATCAGGGCCTTCCTGGTCACGTGACCAGGCCAATTTGGTACCGTTAGAAAGCCCTGATTTTTCTCGATTTTTCGAGCCTCTGATCATCTAAATTGGTCCAGAATTGAGCGGACTGTGAATTATTCACTGTATTTATTATTTAAAAGGTCGGAGCAAAGTAAGAACTTGTTTTTGCCATGCGCAGCAATGGCTTCTGGCCAAGTTCCCTGACTTGGCTGGAATATTTTTTTCTCTTTTAGTTAATATTTTCTGTTTTTGTTCTTCAACACTAGCTTTCCAACTTGAACCATTTTGCAATATTTTTGGAGTAATTGGAGTTTTAGATATTTTTTCAAGGCCATTGGGTGAATCATCAAGCCATCCAGCTTCAGTTATACCAATTCTAGTGTCTTCCATTTCTTGAAACCTGAGTTTGCCTAATCTTCCAAGAGTATTATATTTGCTAGCATTGAAGTCTTTGTCATTATCAGGTTCATCATCACCAAAGTCATCACCTTGAACTTTATTATCATCATCCAAGTCATCAAGAATTTCAGAGTTCATCCATTGAGGAAACAATCCACTATTAGTATTTTGTTTCTTGAGCTGAGCAGAATAATCATCTCTAGCATCATTGCATTCATATCTGACATTAAAATGTTTCATGTATTGTTTTTGTTGATCAGTAAATTCAAATAGATTGAAGGTTTCATCCCAGCTGTAGTCTGTATTTTTTAAATCTTTTCCAGATCTCCAAGGTTTAAATAAAGTAAGCATAGTTGCACAATAATATTCTCTGTTACCTCTGTCACATCTTGGCAGTGAACCACCTACAAAATTAGGGACAGTATTATGCTTTCTTACATCAAATTGAATTTTATGTGTTTTATAAAGAGGATGTTCTTGTAAAAATGAATAAAGCCTTGAATTTGGTGTTTCTACATCAGATTCATTGTCAAAATCTGAACATTCACTTTCAGAGTCAGATTTTTCTTGATCAGATTCATCAGAATTAATGTTAAGTTCATCAGCAGTATCTTCTTCAATAAAAACTTTATCTTTGTCAGATTCAATAGGCTTGACAAATTGATATGAAGATTTTTCATTAAGTAAATCCAATTCATCTTCAGATTCAGCTTTATTTTTCTGTTTAAAACTTGAAGCTTTAACTCTAGTTGCCATTTGAATCCATTCATATAATGTTTTGTCTTCAAAAATTTCAGGTCTATATATATAATCATGTACTGCTGAAAAGCCTATATATTGACCATCTTTATCTTTTTGAATTACTAATTTTTCAGGCATAAGTTCTTCCAAGTCTTTTTCAGATCTCCAAAATTTAAGAACTTCTGTCACATAATTTTTCCAATAAACAGGTACAAATTTATGGCTGGTATAATGATCAGGATTGCCTAATAAATATAAAGCAGCCATTGGACCACCAATTTCCATCTTAGCAGTTAATGAATTGACAGTTTGTGTAATTAATCTTCTTGCTTTTTCTTTTCTTTCCAAAGATCCACCAAGCATTTCTGTATTTCTGTTAAAAACACTTTTGATAGTATCAAATATACTATAAGTCTTAAGACCAGGCTTTGTTACATAGTCTGAAATATAAGCTACAATAGCTTTAACTGCTGTACCAGAAAGCAAACTTGTAACATCTGAATTACATCTTAAGAGATAAGTTACTGCTGGTGTAAAAGTATTAATCCATGGTTCACCTTTTTTGACATTCAAAGCACCAGTTTTAGGATCAACTTGAGTTTGTTCAAAAACTTCTCTAGGAAATCTAGCTTTGCAATTTCCATGTTTATTAATACAGCCAGGTCTATCTTTTTTTGGTGTTTTTTCATCAGACTTAAAGCCTCTGCAAGTGTGAACATTGGATTTGAAAATCAGATCATCTGTAGTATTTTTAAATTTTTGCCACCAGGTTTCAAGATTTTTACATTCAAGACAATGACTGTCTTCACAATTTTTATTCATACACATTGGAGGTGGTGGATCAGGCAGAGTTTGAGTTGGATCTTGGTAGTTTTGATTTTGAGTTTTTTCAATATTGACTTTCTGACCAATTTCTTCTTGTGTTCCAGTCATAAATTCACCAAGATGAACACTTTCCAAATATTCAACTATTTGTTTTTGAAATTTTGAAGTTGGATCCATGATTTTATCTCTAATTTCTTGTGGAGACAAAGCACCTTTTAACCAAAGTAACATATGCATATGCAATGTTAATCTACCTTGCTGTTCAACAGTTCCATAATGCATATTTGCCATAAAGACCAAAATGACTTTCTCCAACTCCAAGAACATGTTTAATAAACATTTCACACATAAAATGAAAAAATCTAGCACCAGCCACAGGATTGTGAGCTATCAATCTAAAGCGTTCATTTTCATTTCTTAACAATGGACTAAATTTTTCCTGAGTATCTGCAAAATACAAACTGATTGGATGTTTATTATCTGCTGGAGAAAATGTAATAAACCATGAAGATGCACCTAAATATGAGATCAATGACCAAATTTCATTGCGCATGTACTTTTTGCTTGTAGTTGAGCCTTTAACAGATCCACCAACATGGTCAAGGTCTTTAATCAATTGAAAACAAAGTTTTTCTTCATCAGACTCAGGTTTGACTCTTTCACCTTCTTCCATTCTTTTTATCAAATTGGTAAGAACTCCAACATCAACTTCCATTAGTCTTTTAGAAATATTATCAAACTTGGGTTTATTTGCCAATAAATATCCAGCTGTTGTGCTTTCTTTGATCTGCTCATGATTGAATGCAATAAGTGGAAAATGTGGATCAGTTTGAAATCTTTTGTCATAATACATAAGCAGATGTCTCTTATGTGCCAAGTCTGAAATATGATTTTTTTGAAGTTTATTTCCAATTCCACCAAGTCCATAAGGAAACAACCAAGGCATCATCTGAGGAAAAAGTTGTGGATTATTATAAATTGATTGTGGATTTTTTTCATGTCCAACTGCTAAAATCTTTTTATTATCAGTCAAATGTTTAAGTGCAATGACTTTTAAAGCTTTATTGCTATTTTCATAATTGTTGGCGAAACGTGATTTTTTGATGCGAAATCATTTTTTTTGAAATCTCGAGCTGGCTGATCGCGAGACCCATATTATCATGAATTTTGAAGCTACCAACTTAAATTTGAGTGATTCCGGATCGTACGAAGCATGGCTTTCAGAATATGTAAAAATAAATGGAAATTTCGAGGTTTGAATAAATACGGTTACTTTGGCCCCAGCTCCCGGCTCCCGGTACATGCTGCAACAAATCTGCGCTGTACAAGCCATCTGACAGTCCCAGGTGGTTCTAATATATGTATTTATGCGATGTATGACCGATTAGAAGACACAGATGCTGGCTGATTGCTAAAATTGACTCGTCCGCAGTGAGGAGCGTAAACAGATCAAGCCTCTATCCCTTCCAAGGTCGACAATGTTGAATAGGTCTGTCATCCTTCGTTCCTACGCTTCCAGTCATGGCTCCTGCCCGTGGAAAGAGGGGTCAAAATACTCGTATCATACCTGTGTCCACTAGGACAACTCGATCTAAGCCTTCTCGAGAGGAGCCAACATCTTCCGCCCTAGTACCCGTGTCGGAAATCCCTGAAACAATCTCTGAGTTACCGAAACTAATCATCCCCACTCTAAAAAAGGCATCTTCTCTACTTTCTGCCTCCGTAACTCCAACAGCTTCAGCCCCACCAACGTTGAAGGCGTCCTCTCACAACGGATCCCCCAGTATCACGCCCCCTCCTCCTAGTTCTATTACTAAGGGGGACATTAAAGCTGGCCTGAGGGCTCTCCTCGGACCTGCATCCTTCAAAAGGATTGCGCTTGCAGATGATTCGCAGGAGGAAGGCGGAGAGCTTCTCGATGATAATGATAACATGATAGTCGAAAAACAACGCCATTCTAGCCGGGACAAGCGAAAGCGTGGCATATCGGATGTTACAAGGGATGGAGTAAGTGCTGACGAAGCTCAGACAACAGAGAATGAGGAGGTCGAATTTTTGGAAGAAGAGGAAGCGTCCGGGGAGGGTACAGGTGACGAAGGTGAGGTCGAGAGTGCAGGCGAAGGCGAAGGTGAAGGTGAAGGCGAGGAGTCCGCAGTAGAGGACGAGGAAGCCGACAACGAAGGCACAGACTCGGAGGATGAACGTACGGTTTCTATGCTCTTGAATTCTAATTACCTGTCCATCACTAACACGTCTTTCTGAGCAGCCTTCGAGTTACCGTTCCTAGTTCCTTACGACGGTGCAGTGGAAACACTTGCTGTTGACTCGCAGATCAGTTGGATCGAGCTACAGAGTAAATTTGCAAACATGCTTTCAATTTCTCCTAATGCTGTAAAGATCGGTTATCGCTTCAGCACAGACGTGCGCAGCGCCCCATATGCTCACCTTGCAAAGGAGAGCGATCTCACCTCTCTTTTTGTAAGGGCGGACAAAGCAATTACCAAACTTCGGGCGGGAACCTCCAACAAGGAATTCACCGTCGAAATAAAGAACCTGGCGCCTCCTGAAGTTGTTAAGGGGAAAGGGGCTAAATCTAAGAAGGGTACGAAGAAGCGGACGGTATGATCGACATCTTACCCAAACTCTTAAATATGCTAAAATATTACAACAGAAAAAGGAAGCCGACGAAGACGAGGACGACGTTGAGATAAACTCAGAGTCCTTGAATAATACGGCCAATAAGAGTAAGTGGAGCGCATCACAGTGGATGGCTGAGATCTGGAAGGATAACAAATGTGACGAGCATGTGGGGGAAGCTTGTCTCAATTTTACGGACCGTCATTACACCTTGATGAAAATTGATCTCGGGCAATGGGCTCACCGCATGGTACGCTATTATTCTTATCTAAAAATGGCCTCATGACCTGAAGCAAACTTTAGACAAAGGGCTGGACCTCTACGACAACTCCTCCCCGCGATCTTGGGCTTGGCGACAAGAAAAAAGTAGTCAAACCAAAACCAGCTGCAGCCGCACCACCTGCCGAAGCCAGCGGTTCAAATGGTCCCAGTCATGTCCAACACGCAGGCCAATTTCCACCTTACCCGTATATGTATCCTCCGCCACCGATGCCACCTCAATGGACCGCACCATATGGCTATCCCAGGCATACTTCGACGGCAGCAGACACTATGCCCTCATCCGATGGGCCAGCCGAAGATTTGACCCTTTTCCCTCGCATTACTTCCTGGCTGCGCGACAACGACAATGGTCCCCGTGGCGTGGACGGTCACAACTTTGCCGAGTGGATTGACTTTTTTGAGGGAAGGCGATTCATACGCATCTGTGATATTGCAGAGGGTTTAACACCTGAAACCCTTGTCCAGAACTCTGGGATGGCGGAAGGTACTGCGCGACGAATTTTAACTTATGCAGCGACTGATACAAAGAGCATTCGGAAGAAAGAAGCAAAGCGCGCGCAACAGGAAAAGAATCAGATGGTACATTATAACTAAAAATACCTTTGATACAAATTGTACAAGTGCGGTTAAATCTGATATCCTGAATGCATGAACCACCCCTTCGCATCCTGTTCCGTAACAGAGAATACAGCCTCATTCAGGAGATGGTAAACATCACTATCATCGACATCCTCCATGGCGGCTCGAGCAATTCCACCCTGGCGACGAATATATGCTTTGATTGCAGAGAAAGCGAGCTCAATAGGATTGTAATCGGGAGAATAAGGAGGTAAAAAGATATACCGCATCCCACTATATCACCGAGGTTAGGCCCTGGATTAATATTTGAAGTTTGGAACGTACCGGTCAAGAATCATCTGTAAAATGTCAGGGTGTTTGTGGATACGGCAATTATCCATAACAATGACTGAATTTGGCATTGGAAATGGGTTCATCTGGCCCAGCAATCCGCAGATAAAGCGAGCGAATGACTGGGTATTGAATGACCCTTCAATAATGTCCGCAGTAATAATACCATCCTTTGACAATGCAGGAAGTATAGAATATCTAATTGATCTGTCCGTCAATGCTGAAAGGAAGAGCTTTGGAAGATTGTCACAGACCTTCTTCCTCTTATAAAGAATGCCTTACGGACTGCTCGACGCCCACCAATTGCCCAAGCATGTCCCCGGTATGTTGTTCGACGATCAGCTGAGCTTTCATCTACGAATACTAATTGAAATGTTTCGTACTGTAAGGCGATCTTCAGAATATATCGGGCTCTCTTCCGCGCACTACGCTCAACCGCATGACGGGTTAACTCAGAGAAGCAGAGTATTAGAGCAAACAGTTCACGTTAGGTAGTGGATTGCTAAATACCTTTTTCATTCTATACCCAGCTCGCTTCAGTGTTCTCCAGATTGTAGGCAATGACGCGCGAGTACCACAGATAACTTCAAGAGAATCCCGGAGTTCGTCAAGGTAAATATCGCATGTGTGATTGACCGAACTGTGGAGGAACTGGATTCCTCATTAAGTCTATTCAATAGATTTATTGGATATGACACTTACGAAGACCTCTTCAGCAGAAAGGCTTCGTGGCCTCCCCCGACGTATGGCAGTTTCTTCGGGTGGAGCTACCAATCCAGTCTCGTTCCACATTTTGAGAATGCGGGATTGTTGCCGCTCGCTGACCATGGTATATGCACGGATGCGCTCAGGGCGAAAATCACCAGACATGCGCACAACAGTCTCTCGAAGAGAATGTGGAATTGTAACACCTCTTGGCATGGTACGAGGGGAAGGAAAAGTGACTCGGATGAAGATGAGATAAGGCAAATATCAGATCAATTCGCGACTGGCTCGGAACGCGTCCAAGTTTATCGATGAGCCTGCATCTGTGCCGTCTAATTGCTAGTCCATCATATAAATACATCATTAGCACCCAGTTGGGCTATCAGATGGCTTGAACAGTGCGGATTTGTTGCAGCGTGTACTGGGAGCCGGGAGCTGGGGCCAAAGTAACCGTATTTATTCAAACCTCGAAATTTCCATTTATTTTTACATATTCTGAAAGCCATGCTTCGTACGATCCGGAATCACTCAAATTTAAGTTGGTAGCTTCAAAATTCATGATAATATGGGTCTCGCGATCAGCCAGCTCGAGATTTCAAAAAAAATGATTTCGCATCAAAAAATCACGTTTCGCCAACAATTATGAAAATAGCAATAAGACTTTTGGTTGAATATTCTTCTCCAGTTAGACCATGTACAACAAAAGGACAAGGTCCATTTTCAGTACCAATTTCATCTTCCATATCATTGACAGCTGTAGCTTCTGGATCTTTATTGGAACTTGATTCCTTATAGTCAACTACAACTGGTGGAACATCTTCTGGATAAGCTTTGAGATTTTCATATGAAATTTCCAAGTCAAAATAATCTTGATGATTTAATTTTAACCATTCAAGTGCAGCTGCAACCTTTTTATGACGAACTAAAAGTGGTATTCTTTCAAAATCAGCTTTTGTAGGTTGACATGGACCAGTATAAATAAATGCTAAGACATCATCCATTTCTTCTACAGGTGGTGGAAGTATATTATAGATTTTAGGAGTCGGATTTGCAAATGAAATAGCATTGGCTCTCATTTTATGCATTCCAGATGAAACTCTGACTAAACATCTATTATGTCGAACCCGAGCAACAAGTAATTGTTCAGCATAAGATAAATTCTGAAGTTGAGGTGGCACTTTTCCTAACCATTTGCCATTTGCTAATGCAAGAACAGGCATTTTTCCTCTTGAAACAGATTTATAACAAACGGAGCTCTTCACAGCCACAAGTCAACCCTAACCTTAAAAAAAGCGATATGTTCAGTGTATTTCACTTGTTACTGTCTCAAATATTACAAAAAATATATCGAAAAATTCAGAAAAATCAGGGCTTTCAGATGAGGGTATGTACAGCCACAGAGCTCTCTGTACAGCCACCCAAAATGCGCATTTTCTATGTATTTCAGCAATTACTTGGCCAATTCCCACTCAAATAATATCAAAAAATCACGAAAATTCGTCTTTTTTACATTTCACATCATATTCAAAGAAACTGCTGTGAAAAACATTGCACAGCCACCAAAATCGAATATTTTTCGTATATTTCAGCTATTTTTTACTCAATTTTCACGCAAATAATATCAAAAAATCACTAAAATCCATCTGTTTCATATTACATCTCATATATGTCAGCACAGCCACAGAATACCATCAACAGTCACTGTAAATCATTATTTTTCAGGTAATTTTTCACAATTACTTAGCTAATTTTTGTACAAATCATCAAGTTGTATGCTGAGCATAAGCATAGCCACACATTGCCATGTATATCCATGTTATTTTAGGAAGGAATAGTATTATTTTTTTTTGGAAATTTTTTCCCGCGGTCTTGATGGATGAATCAATCAATCAAAATTTTGACTAAGTTCTGGGATTATAAAGAATGAGTCTTTGATAAATCAAAGGACTCATAACATTCAAAGGGATAAACGGGAGAAGTTGGGATCACATATGGAAAAGTGTATATTCATTGGGTATCCGGATGGTTATAAGGGTTGGAGGTTTTACAATCCTGAAACCAAGAAGGTCATCATTAGTGAGCGGGCAGATTTTGATGAACGCTACACTTATAGTGGTGAACTGTTGAAACCCAAGCCGAGTATAGACGAATCTGAACCCCGCTTGTTGATTCCTGGAGAAGAGGGTGAAGCATCACTTCCAGATCTGTTGCCTGAAGTTGAAGTCCAACCTCCGAGAAACATTAATGCCCCTGTGGTTGTGCAACCACGGATTGAACCGCCTGCACCAGTTGTAGTTGATGAGGTTCCATCAATGTCGGAGAAGGCAAAAGGAAAGCAGAGAGCTCGTGAGCCAACACCTGAGGAGGAGGATGAAGACGAAGCGAATGATGATGAAGAAGAGTCAGTTCCTGATGAACCATCTGATAATTCTCAGACCCTTGCCCAAAGACGTACCAGGCGAGATCCAGAGAAAATGAAGCCAAAGAAATGGTGGAAAGTGCGGCATTCAACTCCTATCATTGACTCTGAATCTGAGGATCCTAGTTACTCTGACTCCAATGATTCTGATGATTCTTCATTGTCTGATGATGATGATAGTGACTATGTTGAAGGTGCAAACATTGTTGCGAATGACAATGGCGATCCACAGACATTTAAACAAGCAAAGCAGAGCAAGCAAACAGAGCAGTGGGATGCTGCAATGCTTGAAGAGTATAACTGGCATCTTGAGAATGGTACTTGGGAAATTGTTGAATTACCGGATGGTCAGAAGGCAATTGGATCTAAATGGGTGTACAAGACGAAGCATAACGCAGATGGGTCAATTGAACGATTTAAAGCACGTGTGGTTGCAAAAGGGTTTAACCAGCGACCGGGTCAGGACTTCTTTGAAACCTTTGCATCTACAATGCGTCAGGCAACTGTTCGTATTGTCTTGGCTCTGGCTGCTATTGAAGATTTGGAATTGCGTTCTGTTGACATATCCTATGCGTTTACGAATAGTGATATTGATGTTGAAATCTACATGCAGCAGCCAGAAGGATTTAGGCAAGGTGGATCAAGAATGGTCTGTAGACTTAACAAGTCCATATACGGGTTAAAGCAGTCATCACGATTGTGGGGTGAGACACTGTGTGCTGTTCTTATTAAACTTGGGTTTAAGAAGACATACAGTGATGCATCACTCTACATATTTGACAGAGATGGCATCAAAGTCATATTGCCCGTGTTTGTGGATGATTTGACGCTTGCATCGAAATCCAAGAAGGCTTTAGACAACTTTGTGATTGAATTGGCAAAGCATTTCAAGCTTAGGGACCTTGGTGAAACTAAATTCTTGTTGGGTGTTGAAATCACCCGGAATAGAGAAAAGCGAAAGCTCTATCTTTCCCAACGTCAGTATATTGTCAACAAGTTGCAAGAGTTTAATATGGCGGATTGTAAACCCCTTGGTACCCCTATGCTGCCTGGATCAAAGTTGACGTCTGCTGAAAGCCCTAAAACCTTTGAGGATAAGGTTGCAATGCAGAACATCCCTTACATTAATGCCGTCGGATCCCTCATGTATTTGGCTATTATGACGCGTCCTGATATTGCTTATACAGTGGGTGTGCTTGCACGTTTTAATTCCAATCCTGGAATGGCACACTGGAAAGCTGTTAAGCATTTGTTTCGTTATTTGAAGGGTACTCTTGATTTGAAGCTGGAGTATGGCCCAGACCCATCTATTGGAAATAGGTTGTTTGTTACCTATAGTGATGCTGATCATGGAGGGGATAAGGATGCTGGAAAGTCCACATCTGGGTACTTGGTTAAGATTGGGTCTGGAGCTGTTTCGTGGCGAAGCAAGTTGCAGCAGGTTGTTACAAGATCAACCACTGAAGCAGAGTTTATTGCTGCTGGGCTAGCTGGCATGGAGATCCGTTGGGTACAAAATCTATTGATGGAACTTGGTTATACGCCGTCCGCACCAGCTACGTTATATATGGACAATCAGTCATCTATGTCCGTTGCAAAGAATCCAGAACACCATGGGAAGATGAAGCACCTGGATCTATGCTTTTACTGGTTGCGAGACCAAGTTTCTCTGAAGCGAATAGAGCCCATTCATTGTAGAACGGAAGATATGCCAGCTGACTTGTTAACTAAGCCCCTTGCTAAACCACAAGTTGAAAAACTCCGAGCTGAAATTGGGTTGAAGTAGAGGTAGAGATGTGTGATTAGGGGGTTGTTTGAGTTGTGATTGAGGGAAGGATGAGATGTTGAATCAGGGGGTTGCTAGTGGGATGATTAATCATCTCATACGGACACTGACTGCATATATGGACTCTGGCTTGATGAATGATGTTTTGTTGTCTTCTTTGTTATATAGAATTTTAGTGTTACAGAAGTGTTATATCAGGGGGTTGTGTTAGAAGTAGTTGATAAAACACTTCTGAATCACTTCTGAACATTGTAGATAGTGTTTTACTTGACTTCAACATTTGTTTTCGCATGAATCACCGTAAAATAGCGTATTTTGACTAGTAATTCGCTTATATCTTGAGATAGAAGCGATATTACGTAAAAAGCTTTACTGTTCTGAAATCTCCTCATTCAGACCTTTCCGGTGATATGCATTTCGTCGCGTAGTTCTTACTTTTGTGTAAAAAATATTTCGAACGCGATTTAGTGGACACCTATTGTCACGCCTCGCCCGATTTTAGCACAAGTAGATCAACCGTCATGTAATTCCTTACTTGTCTCAGAAACGAGTACATACGATTGAAACTTGGGCTTATACAAGCGTTTTACTACTTTTTGACTGCAATCATCAGTTTGTGCAAACTAAGATAATTGTGTCTTGTCTAGTGTTTAAACACTAGTAACTCACTAGATTGTCAAAGTCTAACAAAGGGTCCACTGACCGACGGGCCGAAGCCATCGAGTCAGTGAAGACGACGATTACCCCAATGTCATCACGAACTGCTTCGCAGATGCCATAGCGGATGGCGGCGAGCTCTGCGTCATTAGCAGTAACATCGCCTGCAGCGCGACGAGACCGTTTTGTCTCTTCGCCACTGCGGAAGAGGATCACAGCGGCCGTAGCCTGAAGATCACCTCCAAGGGGTCGGCTGCCATCAGCCGCCACCACGATCGTGCCTAGTACTGACTGGTCCGCCAATACTTGGTCTAGATGTTCCTTCCGATGAGCCAGAGAGGCCACAGGGTCCTCTTTGTCACGCTGAAAGTCGTCGAATATGATCTGACTTGCGTACAGATCCATGAGTCGATCACCCGGACGCGAGTCTGGGTTAAAGGGGTGAAGTTCTTCTCGGAGTTCATCCGGAAGCGCAAGATCGGCCTCTTGGAGGGCACTATGGACCATAGCACGTCTCGTTGGAGGGAGTTTCTCGACGGACAACACATGGGGAGTCATCTCGCCGAGATTAGATCCGGACATGAATGCGCGGATCGGATGTGTGGGCGTAAGGGTGCCCACCCGTAGCCAGCCTCTTGTACCGAGGCGCCGGAGCAGGATATGTATCGGAACCAGGCCAGCAAGGGCCTCGATTGCGGGGGTGGGAGAGGTGCGGAAGGCACCTGTGATCCATATAGCAGCTTTATGCTGCATAGAATTGAGGATTTTAAGGATGCCTTTGCATTTGGCTCCCTTAAAATACCACATAGAGTATCCGTACGTTGCAATGGGGATGACGCACGAACGGTATAACAGGCGCTTGTCGAGGGGTTGCAAGCCACGTGTAGAAGAACCAAGCATTTTCATCGCCTTGATAGACGAGATCGCCTTGGTTGAGTAATGTCTCACATGCTCCTCGAAAGTGAGCTTGCGATCGAAATAGAAGCCCAAGTAGCGCCAAAACGGCTTGGGTTTCAGAGGGGTCTCACCGGTGAAGGGCGCAAAGCCCAAGTCGATGGAAGGAGCGTCAAACGATTGCGACCTATCGAAGTGGAACGCTTCTGATTTGTCGTGCTCGAGGACGAGTGCAAATTTAGTGAAGAGGTTGTAGATAACTCCATACGCATTCGAAAGCGCAATGCAGTTACGTACGAGAGATTTGGACTGGAATATAAGAGTTCCATCATCCACATAGGAAAGGAGATACACGCCGATCGCGAAGAAATGCTTCTCGAACAGGCGCATGATGGGGGCCAGGTAAAGGGCAGACAGGACAGGGGACAAGGCAGAGCCCTGACCGACGCCTACATCCGCGCTATGCTTCCCCGAAGTGAAGGAGTTCCACGAATAGGAAGTGGAACGACCCACAAGGTAAGAGGCGAAGAACCGAACTAGATTGTCCGGAAATCCCAGCTTCTTGAGGATGGCCACGAGGACCTCATGGTTTAGAGAGGGGAAGAACTGGGCGAGGTCGAAAGCGACCACGCTAGTCTTCAGTCCCTTGGCCCATCCTGCGCGCACCATGTGCACGAGAATGAGACCAGCGTCCTCGGTGGAGCGCTGGCGCACTCCCCCGAGTTGGTTTGGATGAAAGACGCCGGCAGCAACGCCGTCGAATTGAATACGGTTCGAGAGCATCTTCTCGAACAATTTGCCAATAGTATTTAATAATACTATGGGCCTAAACGCCTTGGGGGCAGAATAGGAAGGTTTGCCCGGTTTCGGAATGATCACCGAGCAAGACTCCTTGAAGTGCGAGGGCCAGTGTCCAACGGACAGGCAGCCATTCGCGAGTGAGAGGAAGAAGTCGACAATGTCGTCTTCTTTGCACATAATCTTGAGGTGCCTCCACCCGATATGATCGGGTCCGGGGCTAGAGGTGTTGGAACAGGACTTGAGAGCGTCCCGGAGTTCCAAGCGTGAAAACGGAGACCACGTACGGACAGGCATGTCCGGTAGTTCATCCAGGGGAGAGAGGTCAAACTGCCGGTCAGAGGCAGAATTATAGGTCCCGTGGAGCGCATCCCAAAGTTGATCCATGTCATGACACGGCTCGCCTTTGTATTGGATGGCCTTGCAGGGGGGAAGCTTGCGCGGTTGGATCCAGGCCATGAGATCCCACGCGCGCTTATTAGTGCTTGAAATTTCTCCGATTCTTTGGTCGAAGAAGGAGCGCTTAGCCTTTTTACAGGCTTTGCGAAAAGATTTCCAATTGTCAGGAGTTCTAGCCTCCCTACTTGGTGTAGTGGGCCATTGCTTCGCATGGCATGTATTCGTCCTTTTTTTTTCTCTTTTCAATATATTTAACAATAAATACCTATAAATATTTGTATATTAAGATCTAACTACTTATTACATTATTACAACAAATAACTTATGCATAAACAGCAAGTACAAGCTTTTTTTCTTGACAAATTGCCAATCCTTGACTATTGAAAGAGGATAAATTACCATCTTCTACTGATTTTTTTCCTGTTTCAATTCCATCATGATACCAGACCTTTCCTTCCATGGAAATAATTCTTGAAGCAAAGTGATTCTCTCCATGATAAACAATTCCTCTTAGTGACAATGTATTTATTTGTCCTTGACTCTTTATTTTAATTTTATGACTTGTTTCAATATTAGTAAAAGGATACTCTAATATTATCAATTTTGGACTCTCTTTATATTGAAGTCTATGAGTAAGTTTAATATGACAATTATCACATTTTTCTGAAGTTGATCCTTTTAATTTTTTACACCATTGTTCAGTTGAAGACACTCTATGTTTTTCTATGTCAAATACATATCCAAGCTGATCAGAATATTCAATGCCAGTATAGCCACATTGATTACAAGAAATTTGTGACATTGCATTTTCATTATCACAGTTTAATAATTCAAATGCAAGTTCAGCCACACTGGCATTATTTTTTCCCATTGGAAATTTGTCAGGACTAATATTGTTTAAAGTATTTCTCAAGTCATTTCTAACATTTTCTAAAGACTTATTGCCTTCAAAAACTTCTTGAAAGCCATATGCTAAGTTTTCCATATAGGTTTCATTAATCAATTCAAAGTGTTTTGTCCATTTCTCTGGATCTTCTTTCCAAATATCATATAAAATTACCAATAAACTGTCATATGAGCAGCTATAATTTTTACTATCCCATTTTAAACCAATAGGTCCATTTATGTTTGAAATATTAATGTCACTTTTAATTTTTTTTCTACTTTCCAATTCTAAGTCACTGTGTTTTCTTTTTAGAGCTTGACTTCCTTTTGCAGGAACAAATGTGCTAGTAGGAGCTGCCTTAGATGTATTTTTCTTCTTCTTAGACTGAACAATTTGCCAGGGGCTGTCTGTAACCATGGGCAATAAAGTTAATGGATCTTTAGCTGTCCATTTAAGTGCTGAATCAACTTTTTCTGGTACATAATTTTCACCTTTCCACAATTGATATTGCCTGATTAATGTATTTCTAGTATGTCCTTGAATATTAGTAGGCAAAGTGTCTTCATATCTAAGTCTTGTAATATCATCAAGATTTCATGTTCTCTAATTCTTGTCTAAGATATCCTGAACATCCTCTAGTAATAATACTTGGTTCAAAGCCTTGCATAATTATTGTTCCTGCAGCACTTGCACTTCTACAAACAAGTATAATATGACATATGTGAATAGCAGCTACTTAAATGCACCACATTAAAGGTCTTGTTTTTCCTTGACTTGCATAATCAGTCATTGCAAAATTAGGCAAAACCCAAACTTGTTGACGTTCAACACTTTCTTTCAAGTCACTTGGAAATACAAGTAATTGTTTTGGTATTTTTAACCAAAGGTACAACATTTTCAGGCAATCCAGGAATTTGAATTGTTTTTGCAGGTTTAATAAGCTTGACAAACAATGTATCAAGAACTCTTTTTCCATGTGGACCAATTTCATCTTGCCAACCAACTACAATTCCTTCTTGGCCTTTAGTTATACATAATTCAGTAGCATCATTGTTTCTGATCATAACTGGCATACCAAGACATAAAGATAATTTTCCAGCAAAGTTTTCAGTAGCACCATGTCTAAGTTTCCAAATTTCAAGCTGGTCATCAAATTCAATTTCATTGGACTTGTGTTTTGATTTTGCTGCAGATTTAGACTTGCCCCACTTTGACTTTGAAGCTGGATCTTTTTCTTTTCCCCATTTATCAATAGAATAAAAGTTGGTTAATTTTGACCAGTTTCATCTGCAAATCTTTGACAGCCTAGATTATTATTTCATCTTTTTGTGTATGTCTGCCACAGATAATGCTACATTTCTAAAGTCTTTGCTGATACTTTTGGCTGACCAGGTCTTTTTCCAGCTTGAAGTGATCTTAAAAATTAATATCTTCAGGTGTACATTTTCCATATCTCATATTAACAAGTGCAGTTTTAAAGCAGCATCTTGAGCAGATTGTGTTTTTTGTCTCATGTTTTCTCTTAAAATTACAACTGTGGTTATTTGATGCCATAAAGCTTTTCCAATAGCTGCTTCTTGACCACTGAGACTTAGTCCTGAATGAACTTGGGTACCAACAGCTTGACTAAACAATGAAGATCCACCAACTGGAGGTAATTGTGCAAAATCACCTGCAAATATTATATTCATACCACCAAATGGAAGATCAAATGCATTCAAAGCTTTGGAAAGCTGAGCAGAAATTTTATACATATCATTACAAGACATCATTGATACTTCATCAATAAATATATAACAAACACCTTCAAGTTTGTTTTAACTTGTGCTATTTTTTTGGCTGTATTTTCACCAGGATTTATACCAAGAAATGAATGATAAGTTGAGCCTTTAAGCAAAGCAGCTGAACTCCAGTTGGTCCAAGAACAATGATTTATGTGCTTCATTTTTGACTTCAAAAAATTCTGTCAAAGCTTTAATGACTTGAGATTTCCAGTTCCACCCATGCCACCAAGATACATTTTAAGCTGTTCAGATTTAGATTCAACTGAATGATTGGCTACAATTCTAAATGCTCTTTCTTGTTCACAGTTTAAAGTGAATTTTTAATAATAGTGGCTATTAATTGTCTATCAGACTTCAGTTTGGCTTTTTTTTTTTCAAGTAAGATCTATCAACAAGTTGAACATTATTTTCATTGGGATCATTACTATTTTTCCCTGACTTGGCTGGAATATTTTTTTCTCTTTTAGTTAGAATTTTCTGTTTCTGATCTTCAACACTAGCTTTCCAACTTGAACCATTTTGTAATATTTTTGGAGTAATTGGAGTTTTAGATATTTTTTCAAGGCCATTGGGTGAATCATCAAGCCATCCAGCTTCAGTTATACCAATTCTAGTGTCTTCCATTTCT
Organism: Galerina sulciceps; assembly: GCA_023014345.1. NCBI lineage: Eukaryota > Fungi > Basidiomycota > Agaricomycetes > Agaricales > Galerinaceae > Galerina > Galerina sulciceps. The sequence continues at coordinate 1,430,224 of JAEDXJ010000026.1, forward strand.
TGAAACTAGTTTGCCTAATCTTCCAAGAGTATATATTTGCTAGCATTGAAGTCTTTGTCATTATCAGGTTCATCATCACCAAAGTCATCACCTTGAATTTTATTATCATCATCAAGTCAGAGTTCATCCATTGAGGAAACAATCCACCATTTGTATTTCCTTTTTTAAGCTGAGCAGAATAATCATCTCTGCATCATTACATTCATATCTGACATTAAATGTTTCATATATGTTTTTGTTGATCAGTAAAATCAAATAGATTGAAAGTTTCATCCCAGCTGTAGTCTGCATTTTTTAAATCTTTTCCAGATCTCCAAGGTTTAAATAAAGTAAGCATAGTTGCACAATAATATTCTCTGTTACCTCTGTCACATCTTGGCAGTGAACCACCTACAAAATTAGGGACAGTATTATGCTTTCTTACATCAAATTGAATTTTATGTGTTTTATAAAGAGGATGTTCTTTTAAAAATGAATGAAGCTTGAATTTGGTGTTTCTACATCAGATTCATTGTCAAAATCTGAATTCACTTTCAGAGTCAGATTTTTCTTGATCAGATTCATCAGAATTAATGTTAAGTTCATCAGCAGTATCTTCTTCAATAAAAACTTTATCTTTGTCAGATTCAATAGGCTTGACAAATTGATATGAAGATTTTTCATTAAGTAAATCCAATTCATCTTCAGATTCAGCTTTATTTTTCTGTTTAAAACTTGAAACTTTAACTCTAGTTGCCATTTGAATCCATTCATACAATGTTTTGTCTTCAAAATTTCAGGTCTATATATAATCATGTACTGCTGAAAAGCCTATATATTGACCATCTTTATCTTTTTGAATTACTAATTTTTCTGGCATAATTTCTTCCAAGTCTTTTTCAGATCTCCAAAATCTAAGAACTTCTGTTACATAATTTCTCCAATAAACAGGTACAAATTTATGGCTGGTATAATGATCAGGATTGCCTAATAAATATAAAGCAGCCATTGGACCACCAATTTCCATCTTAGCAGTTAATGAATTACAGTTTGAGTAATCAATCTTCTTGCTTTTTCTTTTCTTTCCAAAGATCCACCAAGCATTCTGTATTTCTGTTAAAAACACTTCTGATAGTATCAAATATACTATAAGTCTTAAGGCGGCTTTGTTACATAGTCTGAAATATAAGCTACAGTGGATTTTATTGCTGTGCCAGAAAGCAAACTGGTAACATCTGAATTACATCTTAAAAGATAAGTTACTGCTGGTGTAAAGTATTATCCATGGTTCACCTTTTTTGACATTCAAAGCACCAGTTTTAGGATCAACTTGAGTTTGTTCAAAACTTCTCTAGGAAATCTAGCTTTGCAATTTCCATGTTTATTAATACAGCCAGGTCTGTCTTTTTTTGGAGTTTTTTCATCAGATTTAAAGCCTCTGCAAGTATGAACATTGGATTTAAAAATTAAGTCATCTGTAGTATTTTTAAATTTTTGCCACCAGGTTTCAAGATTTTTACATTCCAGACAATGACTATTTTCACAGTTTTTATTTATACACATTGGAGGAGGTGGATCAGGCAAAGTTTGAGTTGGATCTTGGTAGTTTTGATTCTGAGTTTTTTCAATATTGACTTTTTGACCAATTTCTTCTTGTGTTCCAGTCATAAATTCACCAAGATGAACACTTTCCAAATATTCAACTATTTGTTTTTGAAATTCTGAAGTTGGATCCATGATTTTATCTCTAATTTCTTGTGGAGACAGAGCACCTTTTAACCAAAGTAACATATGCAAATGCAATGTTAGTCTACCTTGTTGTTCAACAGTTCCATAATATGCATTGGTATTGCCATAAAGACCAAAATGACTTTCTCCAACTCCAAGAACATGTTTAATAAACATTTCACACATGAAATGAAAAAATCTGGCACCAGCCACAGGATTATGAGCTATTAATCTGAACGTTCATTTTCATTTTAACAATGGACTAAACTTTCCTGGGTATCTGCAAAATACAAACTGATTGGGTTTATTATCTGCTGGAGAAAATGTAATAAACCATGAAGGTGCACCTAAATATGAAATCAAAGACCAAATTTCATTGCGCATGTATTTTTTGGTTGTAGTTGAGCCTTTAACAGATCCACCAACATGATCAAGGTCTTTAATCAATTGAAAACAAAGTTTTTCTTCATCAGATTCAGGTTTGACTCTTTCACCTTCTTCATTCTTTTTATCAAATTAGTAAGAACTCCAACATCAACTTCCATTAGTCTTTTAGAAATATTATCAAACTTGGGTTTATTTGCCAATAAATACCAGCTGTTGTGCTTTCTTTAATTTGCTCATGATTGAATGCAATAAGTGGAAAATGTGGATCAGTTTGAAATCTTTTGTCATAATACATAAGCAGGTGTCTTTTATGTGCCAAGTCTGAAATATGATTCTTTTGAAGTTTGTTTCCAATTCCACCAAGTCCATAAGGAAATAACCAAGGCATCATCTGAGGAAAAAGTTGTGGATTATTGTAAATTGACTGTGGATTTTTTTCATGTCCAACTGCTAAAATCTTTTTATTATCAGTCAAATGTTTAAGTGCAATGACTTTTACTTGGCCAGAGGCCATTGCTGCGCATGGCAAAAACAAGTTCTTACTTCTGCAGGGAGTCCGACCTTTTAAATATAAATACTGAGAATAAATCATAGTCCGCTCAATTCTGGACTAATCTGGATGATCAGGGGCTTGAAAAATCGAGAAAAATCAGGGCTTTCTAATGATACCAAATGTGCCTGGTCACGTGACCAGGAAGGCCCTGATTTTTCCGAATTTTTTGATACCAAAATCATAAAAATCGGCCTAGAAATGGGTGAGATACAGAAACCGTGCAGGGTCACTATAGCAGTGGGAGAATTTCCATCGTTCGCGTTAGGAGCCAAAGTGCCTGCTGTTTTCCCCGGAAAACAAGTTCTTTTACTACGTAAGAACTTGTAACATGATAATTTGCTACGTGTCTCAGTTTTTATCGGATTGCCTTGAAATAAATTGCGTAATTCTCAGAAAAATCGGGGCTTTAAAATGGTGTCACATAGGTATAGTCACACCGTTATGTGACTTACCAAATGCGGTAGAATGTTTGAAATACACACTAAATAATCTGTATTGTGAGATTTTTGAAATAAATAAACTGGAATTAATGACTAATAATGTTTCTTTTACCTAACAGGTGGTCTGTGCACACTTATCACATGACATATCATAGAGAATATTCTTGGTTCAAGTTGGTGCATCACCAATTTCAAGGCAATTGCACAAAGTTTGGCTGTGAGATTGATTATGTAAGCATCTCTTACATCATTTTAAAGTCATTTGGTCATGTTTGGCAATGTTTGGTGTGCCTTTTATGGCTTATCCAAGCTGTTTTCCACCATCCGAACAAGTTTGGCTGGCTGTTTGCCAGATTTGGACACTATGACATCATTGAAAAACAAATGTAAATATTTGTACATTATCCTAGATTGGTCTGGGAAACATATTTCACCATATCTAGCTCACGGAAATCAGTTTCAAGTCTAAATTTGCACAAATTCGCACTTTGGGCCTGTGTGAGCGAGTCACATGACCTGATCGTGCCTGGATACCCATGCCACATAAAAGCCCTGATTTTTCCGAATTTTTTGATACCAAAATCATAAAAATCGGCCTAGAAATGGGTGAGATACAGAAACCGTGCAGGGTCACTATAGCAGTGGGAGAATTTCCATCGTTCGCGTTAGGAGCCAAAGTGCCTGCTGTTTTCCCCGGAAAACAAGTTCTTTTACTACGTAAGAACTTGTAACATGATAATTTGCTACGTGTCTCAGTTTTTATCGGATTGCCTTGAAATAAATTGCGTAATTCTCAGAAAAATCGGGGCTTTAAAATGGTGTCACATAGGTATAGTCACACCGTTATGTGACTTACCAAATGCGGTAGAATGTTTGAAATACACACTAAATAATCTGTATTGTGAGATTTTTGAAATAAATAAACTGGAATTAATGACTAATAATGTTTCTTTTACCTAACAGGTGGTCTGTGCACACTTATCACATGACATATCATAGAGAATATTCTTGGTTCAAGTTGGTGCATCACCAATTTCAAGGCAATTGCACAAAGTTTGGCTGTGAGATTGATTATGTAAGCATCTCTTACATCATTTTAAAGTCATTTGGTCATGTTTGGCAATGTTTGGTGTGCCTTTTATGGCTTATCCAAGCTGTTTTCCACCATCCGAACAAGTTTGGCTGGCTGTTTGCCAGATTTGGACACTATGACATCATTGAAAAACAAATGTAAATATTTGTACATTATCCTAGATTGGTCTGGGAAACATATTTCACCATATCTAGCTCACGGAAATCAGTTTCAAGTCTAAATTTGCACAAATTCGCACTTTGGGCCTGTGTGAGCGAGTCACATGACCTGATCGTGCCTGGATACCCATGCCACATAAAAGCCCTGATTTTTCCGAATTTTTTGATACCAAAATCATAAAAATCGGCCTAGAAATGGGTGAGATACAGAAACCGTGCAGGGTCACTATAGCAGTGGGAGAATTTCCATCGTTCGCGTTAGGAGCCAAAGTGCCTGCTGTTTTCCCCGGAAAACAAGTTCTTTTACTACGTAAGAACTTGTAACATGATAATTTGCTACGTGTCTCAGTTTTTATCGGATTGCCTTGAAATAAATTGCGTAATTCTCAGAAAAATCGGGGCTTTAAAATGGTGTCACATAGGTATAGTCACACCGTTATGTGACTTACCAAATGCGGTAGAATGTTTGAAATACACACTAAATAATCTGTATTGTGAGATTTTTGAAATAAATAAACTGGAATTAATGACTAATAATGTTTCTTTTACCTAACAGGTGGTCTGTGCACACTTATCACATGACATATCATAGAGAATATTCTTGGTTCAAGTTGGTGCATCACCAATTTCAAGGCAATTGCACAAAGTTTGGCTGTGAGATTGATTATGTAAGCATCTCTTACATCATTTTAAAGTCATTTGGTCATGTTTGGCAATGTTTGGTGTGCCTTTTATGGCTTATCCAAGCTGTTTTCCACCATCCGAACAAGTTTGGCTGGCTGTTTGCCAGATTTGGACACTATGACATCATTGAAAAACAAATGTAAATATTTGTACATTATCCTAGATTGGTCTGGGAAACATATTTCACCATATCTAGCTCACGGAAATCAGTTTCAAGTCTAAATTTGCACAAATTCGCACTTTGGGCCTGTGTGAGCGAGTCACATGACCTGATCGTGCCTGGATACCCATGCCACATAAAAGCCCTGATTTTTCCGAATTTTTTGATACCAAAATCATAAAAATCGGCCTAGAAATGGGTGAGATACAGAAACCGTGCAGGGTCACTATAGCAGTGGGAGAATTTCCATCGTTCGCGTTAGGAGCCAAAGTGCCTGCTGTTTTCCCCGGAAAACAAGTTCTTTTACTACGTAAGAACTTGTAACATGATAATTTGCTACGTGTCTCAGTTTTTATCGGATTGCCTTGAAATAAATTGCGTAATTCTCAGAAAAATCGGGGCTTTAAAATGGTGTCACATAGGTATAGTCACACCGTTATGTGACTTACCAAATGCGGTAGAATGTTTGAAATACACACTAAATAATCTGTATTGTGAGATTTTTGAAATAAATAAACTGGAATTAATGACTAATAATGTTTCTTTTACCTAACAGGTGGTCTGTGCACACTTATCACATGACATATCATAGAGAATATTCTTGGTTCAAGTTGGTGCATCACCAATTTCAAGGCAATTGCACAAAGTTTGGCTGTGAGATTGATTATGTAAGCATCTCTTACATCATTTTAAAGTCATTTGGTCATGTTTGGCAATGTTTGGTGTGCCTTTTATGGCTTATCCAAGCTGTTTTCCACCATCCGAACAAGTTTGGCTGGCTGTTTGCCAGATTTGGACACTATGACATCATTGAAAAACAAATGTAAATATTTGTACATTATCCTAGATTGGTCTGGGAAACATATTTCACCATATCTAGCTCACGGAAATCAGTTTCAAGTCTAAATTTGCACAAATTCGCACTTTGGGCCTGTGTGAGCGAGTCACATGACCTGATCGTGCCTGGATACCCATGCCACATAAAAGCCCTGATTTTTCCGAATTTTTTGATACCAAAATCATAAAAATCGGCCTAGAAATGGGTGAGATACAGAAACCGTGCAGGGTCACTATAGCAGTGGGAGAATTTCCATCGTTCGCGTTAGGAGCCAAAGTGCCTGCTGTTTTCCCCGGAAAACAAGTTCTTTTACTACGTAAGAACTTGTAACATGATAATTTGCTACGTGTCTCAGTTTTTATCGGATTGCCTTGAAATAAATTGCGTAATTCTCAGAAAAATCGGGGCTTTAAAATGGTGTCACATAGGTATAGTCACACCGTTATGTGACTTACCAAATGCGGTAGAATGTTTGAAATACACACTAAATAATCTGTATTGTGAGATTTTTGAAATAAATAAACTGGAATTAATGACTAATAATGTTTCTTTTACCTAACAGGTGGTCTGTGCACACTTATCACATGACATATCATAGAGAATATTCTTGGTTCAAGTTGGTGCATCACCAATTTCAAGGCAATTGCACAAAGTTTGGCTGTGAGATTGATTATGTAAGCATCTCTTACATCATTTTAAAGTCATTTGGTCATGTTTGGCAATGTTTGGTGTGCCTTTTATGGCTTATCCAAGCTGTTTTCCACCATCCGAACAAGTTTGGCTGGCTGTTTGCCAGATTTGGACACTATGACATCATTGAAAAACAAATGTAAATATTTGTACATTATCCTAGATTGGTCTGGGAAACATATTTCACCATATCTAGCTCACGGAAATCAGTTTCAAGTCTAAATTTGCACAAATTCGCACTTTGGGCCTGTGTGAGCGAGTCACATGACCTGATCGTGCCTGGATACCCATGCCACATAAAAGCCCTGATTTTTCCGAATTTTTTGATACCAAAATCATAAAAATCGGCCTAGAAATGGGTGAGATACAGAAACCGTGCAGGGTCACTATAGCAGTGGGAGAATTTCCATCGTTCGCGTTAGGAGCCAAAGTGCCTGCTGTTTTCCCCGGAAAACAAGTTCTTTTACTACGTAAGAACTTGTAACATGATAATTTGCTACGTGTCTCAGTTTTTATCGGATTGCCTTGAAATAAATTGCGTAATTCTCAGAAAAATCGGGGCTTTAAAATGGTGTCACATAGGTATAGTCACACCGTTATGTGACTTACCAAATGCGGTAGAATGTTTGAAATACACACTAAATAATCTGTATTGTGAGATTTTTGAAATAAATAAACTGGAATTAATGACTAATAATGTTTCTTTTACCTAACAGGTGGTCTGTGCACACTTATCACATGACATATCATAGAGAATATTCTTGGTTCAAGTTGGTGCATCACCAATTTCAAGGCAATTGCACAAAGTTTGGCTGTGAGATTGATTATGTAAGCATCTCTTACATCATTTTAAAGTCATTTGGTCATGTTTGGCAATGTTTGGTGTGCCTTTTATGGCTTATCCAAGCTGTTTTCCACCATCCGAACAAGTTTGGCTGGCTGTTTGCCAGATTTGGACACTATGACATCATTGAAAAACAAATGTAAATATTTGTACATTATCCTAGATTGGTCTGGGAAACATATTTCACCATATCTAGCTCACGGAAATCAGTTTCAAGTCTAAATTTGCACAAATTCGCACTTTGGGCCTGTGTGAGCGAGTCACATGACCTGATCGTGCCTGGATACCCATGCCACATAAAAGCCCTGATTTTTCCGAATTTTTTGATACCAAAATCATAAAAATCGGCCTAGAAATGGGTGAGATACAGAAACCGTGCAGGGTCACTATAGCAGTGGGAGAATTTCCATCGTTCGCGTTAGGAGCCAAAGTGCCTGCTGTTTTCCCCGGAAAACAAGTTCTTTTACTACGTAAGAACTTGTAACATGATAATTTGCTACGTGTCTCAGTTTTTATCGGATTGCCTTGAAATAAATTGCGTAATTCTCAGAAAAATCGGGGCTTTAAAATGGTGTCACATAGGTATAGTCACACCGTTATGTGACTTACCAAATGCGGTAGAATGTTTGAAATACACACTAAATAATCTGTATTGTGAGATTTTTGAAATAAATAAACTGGAATTAATGACTAATAATGTTTCTTTTACCTAACAGGTGGTCTGTGCACACTTATCACATGACATATCATAGAGAATATTCTTGGTTCAAGTTGGTGCATCACCAATTTCAAGGCAATTGCACAAAGTTTGGCTGTGAGATTGATTATGTAAGCATCTCTTACATCATTTTAAAGTCATTTGGTCATGTTTGGCAATGTTTGGTGTGCCTTTTATGGCTTATCCAAGCTGTTTTCCACCATCCGAACAAGTTTGGCTGGCTGTTTGCCAGATTTGGACACTATGACATCATTGAAAAACAAATGTAAATATTTGTACATTATCCTAGATTGGTCTGGGAAACATATTTCACCATATCTAGCTCACGGAAATCAGTTTCAAGTCTAAATTTGCACAAATTCGCACTTTGGGCCTGTGTGAGCGAGTCACATGACCTGATCGTGCCTGGATACCCATGCCACATAAAAGCCCTGATTTTTCCGAATTTTTTGATACCAAAATCATAAAAATCGGCCTAGAAATGGGTGAGATACAGAAACCGTGCAGGGTCACTATAGCAGTGGGAGAATTTCCATCGTTCGCGTTAGGAGCCAAAGTGCCTGCTGTTTTCCCCGGAAAACAAGTTCTTTTACTACGTAAGAACTTGTAAAAGCTTTAAGACTTTTGGTTGAATATTCTTCTCCAGTCAAACCATGTACAACAAAAGGACAAGGTCCATTTTCAGTACCAACTTCATCTTCCATGTCATTGACAGCTGTAGCTTCTGGATCTTTATTGAAACTTGATTCTTTATAGTCAACTACAACTGGTGGAACATCTTCTGGATAAGCTTTGAGATTTTCATATGAAATTTCCAAGTCAAAATAATCTTGATGATTCAATTTTAACCACTCAAGTGCAGCTGCAACCTTTTTATGACGGACTAGAAGTGGTATTCTTTCAAAATCAGCCTTTGTAGGTTGACATGGACCAGTGTAAATAAATGCCAAAACATCATCCATTTCTTCTATAGGTGGTGGAAGTATATTATAGATTTTAGGTGTTGGGTTTGCAAATGAAATAGCATTGGCTCTCATTTTATACATTCCAGATGAGACTCTGACCAAACATCTATTATGTCGAACACGAGCAACAAGTAATTGTTCAGCATAGGATAAATTTTGAAGTTGAGGTGGTACTTTTCCTAACCATTTACCATTTGCTAATGCAAAGACAGGTATTTTCCTTTTGAAACAGATTTATAACAAGATTTACAAATACTATTCAAATTATGCTCAAGCACAGGACCATCAATTTCTTCAAAGCAATCATCTGATGAATGTTTTTCAATTTGAGTTACACCTGGTTGATGCAAAAAGTTAAGATCTAAATTTAAATCAGACAATTTTAATAGTTCTGTAAGTAGTGTTAATTTTCCACAGACTGAACATCCTGATTCTTCAAACTTGTTAGGTCTGGTATCATTACAAAATTTAGAAATGATAATATGTTGAAGTTTGTCAGATAATAAAGAAGGTGGAAATTTAAATTCTGATTTTATCTGGTTCTTTTTCACTGCTGCCAAATGATCTGATTTATATTTTTCAGGATTTGAAGTTTGATAGTTTTTAACTGCTTTTAAATTTTCAGCTTTGTATTTTTCAGGATTTGATGTTTGATAATCTTTAACAGCTTTCAAGTTTTCAGCTTTGTATTTTTCAGAATTTAATGCTTGATAGTTTTTAACTGCCTCTAAATTTTCACCCCTGTATTTTTCAGGATTTAACATTTGATTTTTTTTAACTGCTGCTAAATGATCTTCTTTGTATTTTTCAGGATTCAATGCTTGATAATTTTTAACTGCTTCTAAATTCTCAGCCTTGTATTTTTCAGGATTTGACATTTGATTCTTTTTAACTGCTTTTAGATGTTCATCCTTGTATGTTTCAAAATTTGAAACTTGATAACTTTTAACTGCTGCTAAATTTCCAGCTTTGTATTTTTCAGGATTTGACATTTGATAATTTTTTACTGCTTTTAAATTATTTGTTTTTTTCTTTTTTAGCTTTTCTGCCTGGTCAATACTTTTAAAAACACATATATACAAAGGACAAGAATAACAAATATGTGATCCAATTATAGTTTGAAATTCATGACTTTTCATTTTTGAATGAATTTTTAAACCATGGGCAGATGCAATAGTTTTTAGATGTGAAACACTTAGTTGAGATAGAATATTACTTAAAGGTATGCCAGAAATAGAAATTAAATCTGAACTTTTTTTTATGACTGATAATTTGTCTGATTCAAGTATATATGATTGAAATGAATATTTTTTATCAGGTTCAATTTCTGAAGAATAAGATGCAAGTTCATTATAAGTGAATTTATAGGATGGTCCACCACCAACAATTCTAACTTTGGATGTTTCAGATTCATCTATGTCTGAAAAGCAAAGTATAATCTCAGATATTACATCATAAATTTTTATTTTGAAAGGATTGATAATCTTTTGGCTCATTTGGCAAAGTAGTTTCAGAACAAATTGATAGATGAGTCTAAATGCAAATAAATGAGGAAGAACAACAGCTCTGGAAAGCAAAAGTGGATATACAACAATAGTATGACCTGTAAGTTTACTCATTTTAGCTTTGAAGTCATGTTTATAAAGACAGTTTCTTTGAAACTTCAAATTCAATATTTGACACTGAACATAAGGCAAATCCTTTTTCAAAATTATGTCTGATATGATCAAGATAGAATGCATGAACTTTATATAGAATTCAAGTATAAAAGATGTTTGAAGTTGATGTAGTTTTTTTTGAAAATATATTTCAATTTTTTTCCAATTAAAGTTGATTTGATTTTGAAATTGATTATGATTTTTATCACAAAAAACAACATGATCAATGTCACATACTGTTCCATGCAAATGCAAATACCAGTTTAAATCAATAAGATTTATGTAAGATGCCAATGTAAATGATATATTCATATCACTGTTAAATGCCAATGCCAAATGATTGCCAGAGATAAATGCCAGATCAACATAAGCTAATGCCAAAGATGATGTATTCAGATTAACATCATATGCTACTATAGCAGATGAGACTGCAAAGTTGAATATTAGAATCAAATTGACTTATCATAGAGACTTGAACTTACTAATTGTTTTCTCATAGGTATGTACAGATTCAAAGAGGTCTACAGATAGAAGGCTATCCATTACCAAGCTTGATTCTCCAGAAGACAGTCTGACTTGTTGATTTCCAAAGGAATCATTCAGATGATCAGAAGACATGAGATCATCCAACAGTAAGACAGATTGTCCAGAAGACATGGGATTATTCAATAGTAAGACAGATTGTCCAGAGGAGATGAGATGTTTCTGATGGTCAGAACAGCAGAAGTAAGAGTAGAGTGTGGCCAAAGGCCATAGCAGAAAGAACCAAGTCAGAAGATGCATGGTGATGGTGGAGAAGAAAGAAGGAATTGAAGTTGAATATGTTTATATACACAGAACTTTAGGGCAGGCTGTCCATCAGTGGCTGTGTGATCCATGGAATGATTATATAACATGAACCATCTTGTGATCAATACCATCAACCACAAGCCTGAAATGACTATTGAAGGTGGATATACATGGCACTCTGTGGCTTTGCTAACATTGTCCATGTTTGGCATACAACTTGATCATTTGTATGAAAATTGGCCATATAATTGCAAAAAATATCTGAAAAATAATCATTTACATTGACTGTTGATGGTATTCTGTGGCTGTGCTACCATAAATGAGATGTAATATGGAAAAGATGAATTTTAGTGATTTCTTGATATTATTTGTGTGGGAATTGGCCAAGAAATAGCTGAAATATACGAAAAATACTCGATTTTGGTGGCTGTGCCACGTTTTTCGTAGCGGTTTTTTTATATATCATGTGAAATATAAAAAATATGAATTTTCGTTATTTTTTCATATTATTTGGGTCAGAATTGGCCAAGTAATTGCCAAAATACATAGAAAATGCGCATTTTGGGTGGCTGTACAGATTTTTCTGTGGCTGTACATACCCTCATCTGAAAGCCCTAATTTTTCTGAATTTTTTGATATATTTTTTGTAATATTTGAGGCAGTAACAAGTGAAATACATGTAAGGTTGTATAAGGTTAGGGTTTATGAAGAGCTCCGTCTGGACGGAGCTCTTCCACACAGCCACACAAAAAAAGAAAAAAAGTTTATACACTAATTCTGGGTCAAACATCACAAAAAATATATCGAAAAATTCAGAAAAATCAGGGCTTTAAGATGAAAGGGTGTACAGCCACATAACACCATGTACAGCCACCCTAAATCCGTGTTTTCAGTGTATTTCAGCCATTACTTGGCCAAATCTGACTCAAATAATGTCACAAAAATTGTTAAAATTCACATCTTTTTTGTTTCATGACGTCTATTATTGCACAGCCACACTATCTTTTGCATAGCAACCTTAAAATGCTATTTTGGCTGGTTTTTAAATGAAAATTCGACTTTCCTTGTGTCTGTGGAAAGGTTATGTGGCTGTGCATGGACAAATAAGCATAAACATAAAAAATACGAATTTTGGCGATTTTTTGATATTATTTGAGTAAGAATTGGCCAAGTAATGGCTGAAATACACTGAAAACACGAATTTAGGGTGGCTGTACATGATGCTATGTGGCTGTACACTCCTTCATCTTAAAGCCCTGATTTTTCTGAATTTTCTGATATATTTTTTGTGAGATTTGATCCAGTATTAGTGTACAAACTGTTTTTCTTTTTTTTCCCTGTGGCTGTACAAGGTCCTGTGGCTGTACGACCTCCTGCGCGCAGGAGGTCGTACAGCCACAGATAAACCCTAACCTTACAAAAACTGAAAGATTCAATGTATTTCACTTGTTCCTGCCTCAAATATTACAAATAATATATCAAAAAATTCAGAAAAATTAGGGCTTTCAGATGAGGTATGTACAGCCACAGAAAAATCTGTACAGCCACCCAAAATGCGCATTTTCTATGTATTTTGGCAATTACTTGGCCAATTCTGACCCAAATAATATGAAAAAATAACGAAAATTCATATTTTTTATATTTCACATGATATATAAAAAAACTGCTACGAAAAACGTGGCACAGCCACCAAAATCGAGTATTTTTCGTATATTTCAGCTATTTCTTGGCCAATTCCCACACAAATAATATCAAGAAATCACTAAAATTCATCTTTTCCATATTACATCTCATCTATGGTAGCACAGCCACAGAATACCATCAACAGTCAATGTAAATGATTATTTTTCAGGTATTTTTCATATTTATTTGGCCTATTTTCATACAAATGATCATGTTGTAGGCCGAGCATTAGCATAGCCACACATTTCCTGGTATATCCATGTTATTCTAACATTTTTTAACAAAAGATTTTTTTGGAAAATTTTTCCCGCGGTGTTGATGGATGAATGAATCAATGAATCAATGAATGAATGAATCAAAATTTTGACTAAGTTCTGGGATTATAAAGAATGAGTCTTTGATAAATCAAAGGACTCATAACATATGGGTATTCCATGTGGTATTTTAAAGGCGCTCGTAACAAAGGAGTCCTTAAAATCCTCAACTCTATGCAGCGTAAGGCTGCTCTATGGATCACTGGTGCATTTCGCACCACTCCAAACGCGGCGGCTGAGGCCCTGGCCGGCCTCGTCCCGTTTCCAATTTTGCTGCACCGTCTCTCTACTCGAGGGAGGATGCGGGTGGGCACCCTTACGCCCACTCACCCAGTCCGGGCTTTCATGTCTGGGTCAAACCTTGGACGGATGACTCCTCACGAGTTGTCTGTCGAAAAGCTGTCCCCTGCAAGGCGTAGTATGGTTCATACTGCCCTGCAGGAGGCTGATCTTGCTCTCCCTGACGAATTTCGCGAGGAAATGCACCCTATGGACCCGGCCTCCCGCCCAGGAGACCGCCTCATGGACCGGTTTGCAAGCCAGGTCCTATTCGACGATTTTAAGCGCGACAAGGAAGACGACGAGGCTTCCTTGGAGGCGCGTCGTCAATATCTTGACAAGGTCCTGGGCGATCGCTCAGAACTTGGCACCATCATGGTGGCGGTTGATGGCAGCCGTCCCCTTGGAGGAGCACTTCAGGCCACCTCGGCCGTGATCCTCTTCCGCAGTGGCAATGAGATTGAAAGGTCTCGTCGTGCCGCAGGCGATGTTACTGCAAACGACGCAGAACTCGCTGCAATCCGATACGGTATCTGTGCTGCCATACGGCCAGATATTGGAATCATTTGCGTATTCACTGACTCGATGTCCTCTGCGCGTCGATCAGTGGATCCCTCTATTCATTCAGGCCAAGCGCACTCGCTCGCGGTCTGTAAATCTCTGATGCCGTGGTTCGAGGACGACCCCGAGCGGCAATTATTATTCGTGTATGTCCCTTCTCGTTTGAAGTGGGCATACACAAGCAAGCGCATGACTATGCAAGGGAATTGCGCATTCCTCTTGGGATCAGACCCAAGAATTCCATTGATCGGATGAGGTCTCTCACCGATAAATTACGGACGGACACTTGGACTCACCAGTTCCGTGCCAATGATAGGGGTGCTCGATTCTACGACCTCCTGGGCTACGACGGTACGCCCCTCAAGCCAAAACATGCCGCGCATAGCGGGTCTTGGCTTGAAATTGCGCAAGGACAGAGCCCCCAGCTCTTCGCGCGTGCTGCCCGGTGCATAACTGGACACGCACCCATCGGTGAGTATCTTCATCGGTTCAATCTGGCCGATACAGCCGCCTGCCCGTGTGGACTGCCCGGTGCATAACTGGACACGCACCCATCGGTATCTATCTTCATCGGTTATGAGTCTTTGATTTATCAAAACTCATTCTTTATAAACCCAGGACTTAGGCCGAAAATTGATTGATTCATTCATTCATTGATTGATTCATCCATCAACACCGCGGTAAAAACCTTCCTATTAGAAACAATTGCCCATATCTCAGCCAGTTCTTGGCCAAATTTCATCATCCTGCCACCCATAAATCCCATTTTTTGCTCTCTACACGATTATGTGATCAGGGGAAAGTGATGGCATCAATTATGTGGGAAAATCGGCCTAAACATGTCAATTTAAGCTTAAAAAGCATATAACTCAGCTATTTCAAGTCAGATTCAAGTGATTCAACTTGTTTTCAGAGATATTATGTAATCAGAATGCTCCTGGGAAAATTCCACAGCAGTCCAATATCATATATCATATCACCTCTGACTCTGACTTGGAGCAATTTGCCAAAATTGAGGAGGAGGAAACATGTCACAAGGACAAACAAAGTGCTGCAAACATTGCCAAATATTCCCAAAATATCAATATTCAAATTCCCCTTGTCATTTCATGTCCGAGACATATATAAACTTGATATCTTTCTTGAATTTCGCTTAAAATAGAACATTGTCAGGCGATATGCTTATTTAATAATTTGTCTGATGGCATCCGATTATAGCCCTGATTTTTCCGAAAATTTTGCGCCCAAAATCAAGGCAATCGGATAAAATCTTGTTATGAGTCTTTGATTTATCAAAACTCATTCTTTATAAACCCAGGACTTAGGCCGAAAATTGATTGATTCATTCATTCATTGATTGATTCATCCATCAACACCGCGGTAAAAACCTTCCTATTAGAAACAATTGCCCATATCTCAGCCAGTTCTTGGCCAAATTTCATCATCCTGCCACCCATAAATCCCATTTTTTGCTCTCTACACGATTATGTGATCAGGGGAAAGTGATGGCATCAATTATGTGGGAAAATCGGCCTAAACATGTCAATTTAAGCTTAAAAAGCATATAACTCAGCTATTTCAAGTCAGATTCAAGTGATTCAACTTGTTTTCAGAGATATTATGTAATCAGAATGCTCCTGGGAAAATTCCACAGCAGTCCAATATCATATATCATATCACCTCTGACTCTGACTTGGAGCAATTTGCCAAAATTGAGGAGGAGGAAACATGTCACAAGGACAAACAAAGTGCTGCAAACATTGCCAAATATTCCCAAAATATCAATATTCAAATTCCCCTTGTCATTTCATGTCCGAGACATATATAAACTTGATATCTTTCTTGAATTTCGCTTAAAATAGAACATTGTCAGGCGATATGCTTATTTAATAATTTGTCTGATGGCATCCGATTATAGCCCTGATTTTTCCGAAAATTTTGCGCCCAAAATCAAGGCAATCGGATAAAATCTTGTTATGAGTCTTTGATTTATCAAAACTCATTCTTTATAAACCCAGGACTTAGGCCGAAAATTGATTGATTCATTCATTCATTGATTGATTCATCCATCAACACCGCGGTAAAAACCTTCCTATTAGAAACAATTGCCCATATCTCAGCCAGTTCTTGGCCAAATTTCATCATCCTGCCACCCATAAATCCCATTTTTTGCTCTCTACACGATTATGTGATCAGGGAAAGTGATGGCATCAATTATGTGGGAAAATCGGCCTAAACATGTCAATTTAAGCTTAAAAAGCATATAACTCAGCTATTTCAAGTCAGATTCAAGTGATTCAACTTGTTTTCAGAGATATTATGTAATCAGAATGCTCCTGGGAAAATTCCACAGCAGTCCAATATCATATATCATATCACCTCTGACTCTGACTTGGAGCAATTTGCCAAATTGAGGAGGAGGAAACATGTCACAAGGACAAACAAAGTGCTGCAAACATTGCCAAATATTCCCAAAATATCAATATTCAAATTCCCCTTGTCATTTCATGTCCGAGACATATATAAACTTGATATCTTTCTTGAATTTCGCTTAAAATAGAACATTGTCAGGCGATATGCTTATTTAATAATTTGTCTGATGGCATCCGATTATAGCCCTGATTTTTCCGAAAATTTTGCGCCCAAAATCAAGGCAATCGGATAAAATCTTGTTATGAGTCTTTGATTTATCAAAACTCATTCTTTATAAACCCAGGACTTAGGCCGAAAATTGATTGATTCATTCATTCATTGATTGATTCATCCATCAACACCGCGGTAAAAACCTTCCTATTAGAAACATTTGCCCATATCTCAGCCAGTTCTTGGCCAAATTTCATCATCCTGCCACCCATAACCCTCTCCACTTATTGATCGGGGAAAGTGGCATCTAATTATGTGGGAAAATCATTCGGCTAAATGTCAATTTAAAGCTTAAAAAGCATATAACTCAGCTATTTCAGTCAGATTCAAGTGATTCAACTTGTTTTCAGAGATATTATGTAATCAGAATGCTCCTGGGAAAATTCCACAGCAGTCCAATATCATATCATATCACCTCTGACTCTGACTTGGAGCAATTTGCCAAAATTGAGAGGAGGAAACATGTCACAAGGACAAACAAAGTGCTGCAAACATTGCCAAATATTCCCAAAATATCAATATTCAAATTCCCCTTGTCATTTCATGTCCGAGACATATATAAACTTGATATCTTTCTTGAATTTCGCTTAAAATAGAACATTGTCAGGCGATATGCTTATTTAATAATTTGTCTGATGGCATCCGATTATAGCCCTGATTTTTCCGAAAATTTTGCGCCCAAAATCAAGGCAATCGGATAAAATCTTGTTATGAGTCTTTGATTTATCAAAACTCATTCTTTATAAACCCAGGACTTAGGCCGAAAATTGATTGATTCATTCATTCATTGATTGATTCATCCATCAACACCGCGGTAAAAACCTTCCTATTAGAAACAATTGCCCATATCTCAGCCAGTTCTTGGCCAAATTTCATCATCCTGCCACCCATAAATCCCATTTTTTGCTCTCTACACGATTATGTGATCAGGGGAAAGTGATGGCATCAATTATGTGGGAAAATCGCCTAAACATGTCAATTTAAGCTTAAAAAGCATATAACTCAGCTATTTCAAGTCAGATTCAAGTGATTCAACTTGTTTTCAGAGATATTATGTAATCAGAATGCTCCTGGGAAAATTCCACAGCAGTCCAATATCATATATCATATCACCTCTGACTCTGACTTGGAGCAATTTGCCAAAATTGAGGAGGAGGAAACATGTCACAAGGACAAACAAAGTGCTGCAAACATTGCCAAATATTCCCAAAATATCAATATTCAAATTCCCCTTGTCATTTCATGTCCGAGACATATATAAACTTGATATCTTTCTTGAATTTCGCTTAAAATAGAACATTGTCAGGCGATATGCTTATTTAATAATTTGTCTGATGGCATCCGATTATAGCCCTGATTTTTCCGAAAATTTTGCGCCCAAAATCAAGGCAATCGGATAAAATCTTGTTATGAGTCTTTGATTTATCAAAACTCATTCTTTATAAACCCAGGACTTAGGCCGAAAATTGATTGATTCATTCATTCATTGATTGATTCATCCATCAACACCGCGGTAAAAACCTTCCTATTAGAAACAATTGCCCATATCTCAGCCAGTTCTTGGCCAAATTTCATCATCCTGCCACCCATAAATCCCATTTTTTGCTCTCTACACGATTATGTGATCAGGGGAAAGTGATGGCATCAATTATGTGGGAAAATCGGCCTAAACATGTCAATTTAAGCTTAAAAAGCATATAACTCAGCTATTTCAAGTCAGATTCAAGTGATTCAACTTGTTTTCAGAGATTTATGTAATCAGAATGCTCCTGGGAAAATTCCACAGCAGTCCAATATCATATATCATATCACCTCTGACTCTGACTTGGAGCAATTTGCCAAAATTGAGGAGGAGGAAACATGTCACAAGGACAAACAAAGTGCTGCAAACATTGCCAAATATTCCCAAATATCAATATTCAAATTCCCCTTGTCATTTCATGTCCGAGACATATATAAACTTGATATCTTTCTTGAATTTCGCTTAAAATAGAACATTGTCAGGCGATATGCTTATTTAATAATTTGTCTGATGGCATCCGATTATAGCCCTGATTTTTCCGAAAATTTTGCGCCCAAAATCAAGGCAATCGGATAAAATCTTGTTATGAGTCTTTGATTTATCAAAACTCATTCTTTATAAACCCAGGACTTAGGCCGAAAATTGATTGATTCATTCATTCATTGATTGATTCATCCATCAACACCGCGGTAAAAACCTTCCTATTAGAAACAATTGCCCATATCTCAGCCAGTTCTTGGCCAAATTTCATCATCCTGCCACCCATAAATCCCATTTTTTGCTCTCTACACACGATTATGTGATCAGGGGAAAGTGATGGCATCAATTATGTGGGAAAATCGGCCTAAACATGTCAATTTAAGCTTAAAAAGCATATAACTCAGCTATTTCAAGTCAGATTCAAGTGATTCAACTTGTTTTCAGAGATATTATGTAATCAGAATGCTCCTGGGAAAATTCCACAGCAGTCCAATATCATATATCATATCACCTCTGACTCTGACTTGGAGCAATTTGCCAAAATTGAGGAGGAGAAACATGTCACAAGGACAAACAAAGTGCTGCAAACATTGCCAAATATTCCCAAAATATCAATATTCAAATTCCCCTTGTCATTTCATGTCCGAGACATATATAAACTTGATATCTTTCTTGAATTTCGCTTAAAATAGAACATTGTCAGGCGATATGCTTATTTAATAATTTGTCTGATGGCATCCGATTATAGCCCTGATTTTTCCGAAAATTTTGCGCCCAAAATCAAGGCAATCGGATAAAATCTTGTTATGAGTCTTTGATTTATCAAACTCATTCTTTATAAACCCAGGACTTAGGCCGAAAATTGATTGATTCATTCATTCATTGATTGATTCATCCATCAACACCGCGGTAAAAACCTTCCTATTAGAAACAATTGCCCATATCTCAGCCAGTTCTTGGCCAAATTTCATCATCCTGCCACCCATAAATCCCATTTTTTGCTCTCTACACGATTATGTGATCAGGGGAAAGTGATGGCATCAATTATGTGGGAAAATCGGCCTAAACATGTCAATTTAAGCTTAAAAAGCATATAACTCAGCTATTTCAAGTCAGATTCAAGTGATTCAACTTGTTTTCAGAGATATTATGTAATCAGAATGCTCCTGGGAAAATTCCACAGCAGTCCAATATCATATATCATATCACCTCTGACTCTGACTTGGAGCAATTTGCCAAAATTGAGGAGGAGGAAACATGTCACAAGGACAAACAAAGTGCTGCAAACATTGCCAAATATTCCCAAAATATCAATATTCAAATTCCCCTTGTCATTTCATGTCCGAGACATATATAAACTTGATATCTTTTGAATTTCGCTTAAAATAGAACATTGTCAGGCGATATGCTTATTTAATAATTTGTCTGATGGCATCCGATTATAGCCCTGATTTTTCCGAAAATTTTGCGCCCAAAATCAAGGCAATCGGATAAAATCTTGTTATGAGTCTTTGATTTATCAAAACTCATTCTTTATAAACCCAGGACTTAGGCCGAAAATTGATTGATTCATTCATTCATTGATTGATTCATCCATCAACACCGCGGTAAAAACCTTCCTATTAGAAACAATTGCCCATATCTCAGCCAGTTCTTGGCCAAATTTCATCATCCTGCCACCCATAAATCCCATTTTTCGCCCCCTGCACGTCACGTGACAGGGTCATTTTGGGCTTAAAATGACCGCGTTGAAAATCCCTACAAAATGAGTATAATATCATGTGTTTTGGCCCAGAATTGAGCGTGCTATGCATTATTCTTTGTATTTTTATTATATTCTAAGTCAGACTCCTAGAAAAAAAAGACTCATACATGCCATGCGCAGCAATGGCCCACTACACCAAGTGAGCTTCAGAGTGTTGGCGTCTCCCAGCGGTGTGAATTGAGGGTGCTTCGGAGCGCTAGGCTCGCCAGCAACCGAGGTGTCTTTACAAGTTCTTACGTAGTAAAAGAACTTGTTTTCCGGGGAAAACAGCAGGCACTTTGGCTCCTAAGGTGAACGATGGAAATTCTCCCACTGCTATATTGACCCTGCACGGTTTCTGTATCTCAGCCATTTCTGGGCCGATTTTTTTTTAAGATTTTGGTATCAAAAAATTTGTAAAAATCAGGGCTTTCATGTGGCATGGGTATCCAGGCACGATCAGATCATGTGACCTGCTCAAACAAGCCAAAAAGCGCAGATTTGTGTGAATTGACATTTAAATAGATTTATGTAAGCCGGATATGGTAAAATATCATCCGTTCTTTGTCTTGTACTGTCACAGTGTCACCGTGGGAATTTCATTGCTCACCGTCCACCACATCCTACAACCACATCGACGCCTCTGATCATCCATCAGGACAGTACCCCGCCTCCATAGAGGACCTACAACTATGCCACCCAAAGCGCCTAGCGCGGAAGGCGGCGGATCTTCCAGATCCGTCGCAGCAAGTAACGAGCAGTCTGCTCTCGGTTCAGCACGCCCTTCAGGGCTGCAAGCTCCCTCCTCTGGCCCATCTGGTGCCAGGGGTACTCATTCGCAAGGCCCTACACCCGCACCGCTGCAGGAGGATAGGGATTCCACCCACGGGTCGGCGACACCCATGCCGCCCCCACCCCAATCTGACACCCCCTCAGTTGCCCCCTCCGCTTCGGATGTGGTGATGCAAGGGGAAGACGATGCTTCATCCGCCGAGGAGACTGCTGCTCCAAAGCACCCCCGATTCAAATCGCTGGAAGACGCCGACACTCTGAAGCTTACCTTCGGAGATGATTGGGACTGGGACGGAACTGCCGTCTGGTCAGCGATGGACCAACTCGCCGATTGGATCGACTATAGGACATCCAACGACCCTCCCAACTCCGCACTCGAAGCAGACGAGTGGGATCGCATTGCGGATGCAGGCGCCAGGCTCGCCCGGAGCTTCTTCCATTCCAGATTCGCTGAGGCGGATCGTGCCACCGCAGATGGGTCACTGAAGAGCATCGTAGATGACTTCAGGGACTATCTGGGGCCTCCTTTCCAGGCAGTTACCTCACGTCGTCGACGAGGCAAGGCCCCTGCTTCCTCCATCCCCCCTGGACCGTCTGGCGTTGCGCCGGTACCGCCCACAGGGAGAAGGCCAGTTTCGAAACCGCAAGGGGGTGTGCCAGATGTCGTCATGGCGCCCGCAAAGCCCAAGGCTATCCCCAACACGGCTATCGCCCCCCGACCCCAGCCTAACAAGCCGGTGGTCACTTTCCAGAGGATGCAGGCTAGGCCTCCTCCTCCACTCAACATGAAGACCAAGCCGGGTCAGAAGAGGAGCTATTCCTCCATGGCGGCTCGACCCTCATCCATCCCCTCTGCTCGCGCTCAGACGCCAGCACCACCCTCCCGCGCGGCCACTCCTGCCCCCAAGAAGCAGAAGAGGTCTGTGCCGTCCTATACCGCTCGTGGTCCCAACCACAAGCAGGTACTATGCACGTGGTCAGACGGTCATCCCCCAGCGGGACTGGACTGCCACACCGTATACGAGGGTGTTAATCGCCTTCTTCAAGAGAAGAAGATGCGCGCCTCGTTCCGCATCCTGTCAGTGAGCCTCGCTTACGATGGGATTGCTCTTAGGGCGACCGACGTTGCCAACGCACAGGAGATGGCCTATATCCGAGGCTATCTCCTTCATCATTACCCCACCCAAGAGAATCTCTGGGTAGGTCTCCCACAGTCGAAGTCCTTCATGAGGGCTATCGACGTCCCTCTATATGACGGGGTAGACGCGGAAGGTCACCCTAAGCTCATCACCCCCCAGACCATCGAGGCGGCCATTCAGGCAAGCCCGGCGTGGTCCGACTTCATGTCCTTTACCGGACCCGCACGCATCGTGAAGCAGTCCCCTGTGGCTGTCTTTGCGACTGCATATTTCGACATTTGGGATACGAGCACCGGGCGTAATGCCAAGCTCCTCAACGGTCGGTCTTTCATGCTCCGAGGCCTCCCCATCCGTATTCAGACGGCGGCGGCCCGAGTTGGTGCCCCTCTCTGCACTCGTTGCTGGAGGTGGAGCCATGTTACCCAGGCGTGCCGTGCGCCTCGGGTTGTATGCCCACACTGCTCCGGACCTCATCACCTGGAACAGCATAGGGACACGGCGCCGTGCTGCGCCCCCAACCCTAAAGCTAACCCTCCCAAAGTCGGCACCCCCCGGGAGAGGCATGCCCCCACCCCCCTCGCTGCCCCAACTGTGGTCTTGAGCACCGAGCGGACTCCAAGAAATGCAAGTACTGGAGCCACCGCTTTGAGCCTGCTTGGGCCGTCGAGGAATATCGAAAGGTACGAGCTGTCAGGTCTCGTCGTCTTTCACACTCTAACCCCTCCCTCAGAAGAAATGATTGAGTCTCCGGACGCAGGACTTTTGGAGAGCGGGGAGATTAGAGTGTTATCTTTCAACTGGAGGAAGTCGGCGACTAGCGTAGAAATTATTCTCGAAAAATATATTGATTCATTTGATATTCTTTTCATTCAAGAACCGCCTTGGCGGATCATAAGACAAGCCCCCTCCACCTCTAATCCAGAGGGAGAGGACGTCGTAGGCGCGCCACTCCATCCAGAATGGCTGCCCATGGTACGGCTTCCAGCCACTTCCCAGCTTAGTCAGCAAGCTCGACCAGTTGAGCTCGCTGAGGTAAGCAACTCCAGTACTCGTCCGCGTGTGATGGCCTATGTGTCTCACAGACTGGCGAAGTACAGACCATCTATGCGACGCGATATCATCGATCATCGTGACATACTAGTACTCAGCCTCTTCGCTACGGAGGGGGCCGTCCACCTCATGAACGTCTATTCAGACGATCAACACACCGCTATCAATTATATTGAGAAGCATATTGAGAGCCTTCCCCCCTTTATTTACATGGGAGGGGATTTCAATTCACACTCGAGGGAGTGGGACCCGGATGCTCAAGGGCACCCGGGCCATGCCTCGTCTCTCCTTGACTCGGCGGCGGAGCTGGGCTTAGGGCTTGCATTATTTGTGAACCCGGGTCCGACTCATGTTCCGCGCATCAAGGGCTATAGACCCACAGTCATAGACCTAGTCTTTGTACCTCTGGACCGGACGATCTCTTCAGACGTCACACGCAGAGAGGATCTCATCGGGGATGCAGATCACTATCCGATCTCATCCCTTGTCTTGGTTCCATCGGCGATTCCCATTGAGAGTCGCCGGTCGATCAAATCGGACATCGAAGACCAACAGGCCTTCGCCTTCCACATCATGAGTCTGATCCGGCAATTAGACGTGCCGGCGGAACTCGATTCCGTTGACAGCATCAACGAGACGGCTTCGGCTGTCGCGCGGGTGTTCTCTGCAGCATGGGATAAGTGCTCCAGAGAGGTCAAAGTCACTAAGCGCTCGAAGCGGTGGTGGTCCGATTCGTGCAGTGAAGCCCTGGCCAGGTACCGGGAGGAGAGATCCCCCGAGAACTGGAAATCATTTCGCAAAGCCTGTAAACAGGCGAAGCGTACCTTCTTCGATCAGCGTATTGGAGAAATTGCGAGCGAAAATAAGCGCGCTTGGGATCTCATGGCTTGGATCCAACCGCGCAAGCTCCCACCCTGTGAAGCAATCCAATATAAGGGGAATCCGTGCCACGACATGGACGACCTCTGGGCGCTTCATGGCACTTACAATGCAGCGTCGGACAGGCCGTTCGACCTCTCTCCTCTCGACGAACTGCCGGACCTTCCTACTAGGTCTTGGCAGCCGTTCTCCCGACTGGAACTTCGAGACGCTCTCAAGTCCTGTTCGAACACCTCAAGCCCTGGACCCGACCATGTCGGGTGGAGGCACTTGAAGATTATCTGTAAGGAAGACATCGTCGACTTCTTCCTCTCGATTGCCAATGGCTGCCTCTTGGTGGGCCACTGGCCGTCTCACTTTAAGGAATCCCGGTCGGTTATCATACCGAAACCGGGAAAGCCTTCCTATTCTGCCCCTAAAGCGTTTAGGCCCATAGTATTATTAAATACTATTGGAAAACTTATCGAGAAAATGCTCTCGAATCGCATACAGTTCGACGGCGTCGCCGTCGATGTATTCCATCCAAATCAAATTGGTGGGGTGCGACAGCGCTCCACCGAGGACGCTGGCCTCATCCTGGTGCACATGGTGCGCGCAGGGTGGGCCAAGGGACTCAAGACTAGTGTCGTCGCTTTTGACCTCGCTCAGTTCTTTCCCTCCCTCAACCACGAGGTTCTCGTGGCCATTTTGCGGAAGTTAGGGTTTCCGGACAATGTAGTCCGGTTCTTCTCTTCCTACCTTGTCGGACGCTCCACAAAATATTCGTGGAACTCCTTTACCTCGGGTTCACGGAGCGCGGATGTTGGGGTAGGCCAGGGCTCTGCCTTGTCTCCTGTCCTCTCTGCTCTCTACTTAGCCCCCATTATGCGCCTATTCGAAAAACATTTCTTCGCAATAGGCGTGTTTCTTCTCTCATATGTGGACGATGGAACGTTAATATTCCAGTCCAAATCCCTCATCCGTAATTGCAGTGCACTTACCAATGCATACGGAGTCATATTTGATTTATTCAAGAAATTCGCACTCGTTCTCGAGCACGACAAGACGGAGCTTTTTCACTTCGATCGATCGCGCTCGGACGAGAACCCCTCCATCGACTTGGGCTACGCGCCCTACACCGGTGACACCCCCCTGAAACCCAAGCCGTTCTGGCGGTACTTGGGGTTCTACTTTGATCGCAAGCTCACTTTCCATGAGCATGTGAGATATTATTCCACCAAAGCAATCTCCTCGCTTAAGGCGATGAAAATGCTTGGGTCCTCCACCAGGGGCTTGCAACCATTAGACAAGCGCCTTTTGTATCGCTCATGTGTGATTCCTATCGTCACATATGGGTATTCCATGTGGTATTTTAAAGGCGCTCGTAATAAAGGAGTCCTTGAAATCCTCAACTCTATGCAGCGTAAGGCTGCTTTATGGATCACTGGTGCATTCCGCACCACTCCAAACGCGGCGGCCGAGGCCCTTGCTGGTCTCGTCCCGTTCCCAATTCTCTTGCACCGTCTCTCCACTCGAGGGAGGATGCGGGTGGGCACCCTTACGCCCACTCACCCAGTCCGGGCTTTCATGTCTGGGTCAAACCTTGGACGGATGACTCCCCACGAGTTGTCTGTTGAGAAACTGTCCCCTGCGAGGCGTAGTATGGTTCATACCGCCCTGCAGGAGGCTGATCTTGCTCTTCCAGACGAGTTTCGGGAGGAAATACACCCTATGGACCCGGCCTCCCGGCCAGGAGACCGCCTTATGGACCGGTTTGCAAACCAGGTCCTTTTTGACGACTTCAAGCGCGACAAGGAAGACGATGAGGCTTCCTTGGAGGCTCGTCGTCAGTATCTTGACAAGGTCCTGGGCGATCGCTCAGAACTTGGCACCATCGTGGTGGCGGTTGACGGCAGCCGTCCCCTTGGAGGAGCACTTCAGGCCACCTCGGCCGTGATCCTCCTCCGCAGCGGCAATGAGATTGAAAGGTCTCGTCGTGCCGCAGGCGATGTTACTGCAAATGACGCAGAACTCGCTGCTATCCGATACGGTATCTGCGCCGCTATCCGGCCAGATATTGGAATCATTTGTATATTCACTGATTCGATGTCTTCAGCTCGTCGATCGGTGGATCCTTCCATTCATTCAGGCCAAGCGCATTCGCTCGCGGTCTGCAAGTCTCTGATGCCGTGGTTCGAGGAGGATCCCGAGCGGCAATTATTATTCGTATATGTCCCGTCTCGTTTGAAGTGGGGCATACACAAGCAAGCGCATGACTACGCAAGGGAGCTGCGCATTCCTCTTGGGATCAGACCTAAGAATTCCATTGATCGGATGAGATCTCTCGCCGACAAACTTCGGACGGACACCTGGACCCACCAGTTCCGTGCCAACGATAGGGGGACTCGTTTCTACGACCTCCTGGGCTATGACGGTACGCCCCTCAAGCCAAAACATGCCGCGCATAGCGGGTCCTGGCTTGAAATTGCGCAAGGACAGAGCCCCCAGCTCTTCGCGCGTGCTGCCCGACTTGGTGTAGTGGGCCATTGCTGCGCATGGCATGTATGAGTCTTTTTTTTCTAGGAGTCTGACTTAGAATATAATAAAAATACAAAGAATAATGCATAGCACGCTCAATTCTGGGCCAAAACACATGATATTATACTCATTTTGTAGGGATTTTCAACGCGGTCATTTTAAGCCCAAAATGACCCTGTCACGTGACGTGCAGGGGGCGAAAAATGGGATTTATGGGTGGCAGGATGATGAAATTTGGCCAAGAACTGGCTGAGATATGGGCAATTGTTTCTAATAGGAAGGTTTTTACCGCGGTGTTGATGGATGAATCAATCAATGAATGAATGAATCAATCAATTTTCGGCCTAAGTCCTGGGTTTATAAAGAATGAGTTTTGATAAATCAAAGACTCATAACAAGATTTTATCCGATTGCCTTGATTTTGGGCGCAAAATTTTCGGAAAAATCAGGGCTATAATCGGATGCCATCAGACAAATTATTAAATAAGCATATCGCCTGACAATGTTCTATTTTAAGCGAAATTCAAGAAAGATATCAAGTTTATATATGTCTCGGACATGAAATGACAAGGGGAATTTGAATATTGATATTTTGGGAATATTTGGCAATGTTTGCAGCACTTTGTTTGTCCTTGTGACATGTTTCCTCCTCCTCAATTTTGGCAAATTGCTCCAAGTCAGAGTCAGAGGTGATATGATATATGATATTGGACTGCTGTGGAATTTTCCCAGGAGCATTCTGATTACATAATATCTCTGAAAACAAGTTGAATCACTTGAATCTGACTTGAAATAGCTGAGTTATATGCTTTTTAAGCTTAAATTGACATGTTTAGGCCGATTTTCCCACATAATTGATGCCATCACTTTCCCCTGATCACATAATCGTGTAGAGAGCAAAAAATGGGATTTATGGGTGGCAGGATGATGAAATTTGGCCAAGAACTGGCTGAGATATGGGCAATTGTTTCTAATAGGAAGGTTTTTACCGCGGTGTTGATGGATGAATCAATCAATGAATGAATGAATCAATCAATTTTCGGCCTAAGTCCTGGGTTTATAAAGAATGAGTTTTGATAAATCAAAGACTCATAACAAGATTTTATCCGATTGCCTTGATTTTGGGCGCAAAATTTTCGGAAAAATCAGGGCTATAATCGATGCCATCAGACAAATTATTAAATAAGCATATCGCCTGACAATGTTCTATTTTAAGCGAAATTCAAGAAAGATATCAAGTTTATATATGTCTCGGACATGAAATGACAAGGGGAATTTGAATATTGATATTTTGGGAATATTGGCAATGTTTGCAGCACTTTGTTTGTCCTTGTGACATGTTTCCTCCTCCTCAATTTTGGCAAATTGCTCCAAGTCAGAGTCAGAGGTGATATGATATATGATATTGGACTGCTGTGGAATTTTCCCAGGAGCATTCTGATTACATAATATCTCTGAAAACAAGTTGAATCACTTGAATCTGACTTGAAATAGCTGAGTTATATGCTTTTTAAGCTTAAATTGACATGTTTAGGCCGATTTTCCCACATAATTGATGCCATCACTTTCCCCTGATCACATAATCGTGTAGAGAGCAAAAAATGGGATTTATGGGTGGCAGGATGATGAAATTTGGCCAAGAACTGGCTGAGATATGGGCAATTGTTTCTAATAGGAAGGTTTTTACCGCGGTGTTGATGGATGAATCAATCAATGAATGAATGAATCAATCAATTTTCGGCCTAAGTCCTGGGTTTATAAAGAATGAGTTTTGATAAATCAAAGACTCATAACAAGATTTTATCCGATTGCCTTGATTTTGGGCGCAAAATTTTCGGAAAAATCAGGGCTATAATCGGATGCCATCAGACAAATTATTAAATAAGCATATCGCCTGACAATGTTCTATTTTAAGCGAAATTCAAGAAAGATATCAAGTTTATATATGTCTCGGACATGAAATGACAAGGGGAATTTGAATATTGATATTTTGGGAATATTTGGCAATGTTTGCAGCACTTTGTTTGTCCTTGTGACATGTTTCCTCCTCCTCAATTTTGGCAAATTGCTCCAAGTCAGAGTCAGAGGTGATATGATATATGATATTGGACTGCTGTGGAATTTTCCCAGGAGCATTCTGATTACATAATATCTCTGAAAACAAGTTGAATCACTTGAATCTGACTTGAAATAGCTGAGTTATATGCTTTTTAAGCTTAAATTGACATGTTTAGGCCGATTTTCCCACATAATTGATGCCATCACTTTCCCCTGATCACATAATCGTGTAGAGAGCAAAAAATGGGATTTATGGGTGGCAGGATGATGAAATTTGGCCAAGAACTGGCTGAGATATGGGCAATTGTTTCTAATAGGAAGGTTTTTACCGCGGTGTTGATGGATGAATCAATCAATGAATGAATGAATCAATCAATTTTCGGCCTAAGTCCTGGGTTTATAAAGAATGAGTTTTGATAAATCAAAGACTCATAACAAGATTTTATCCGATTGCCTTGATTTTGGGCGCAAAATTTTCGGAAAAATCAGGGCTATAATCGGATGCCATCAGACAAATTATTAAATAAGCATATCGCCTGACAATGTTCTATTTTAAGCGAAATTCAAGAAAGATATCAAGTTTATATATGTCTCGGACATGAAATGACAAGGGGAATTTGAATATTGATATTTTGGGAATATTTGGCAATGTTTGCAGCACTTTGTTTGTCCTTGTGACATGTTTCCTCCTCCTCAATTTTGGCAAATTGCTCCAAGTCAGAGTCAGAGGTGATATGATATATGATATTGGACTGCTGTGGAATTTTCCCAGGAGCATTCTGATTACATAATATCTCTGAAAACAAGTTGAATCACTTGAATCTGACTTGAAATAGCTGAGTTATATGCTTTTTAAGCTTAAATTGACATGTTTAGGCCGATTTTCCCACATAATTGATGCCATCACTTTCCCCTGATCACATAATCGTGTAGAGAGCAAAAAATGGGATTTATGGGTGGCAGGATGAAATTTGGCCAAGAACTGGCTGAGATATGGGCAATTGTTTCTAATAGGAAGGTTTTTACCGCGGTGTTGATGGATGAATCAATCAATGAATGAATGAATCAATCAATTTTCGGCCTAAGTCCTGGGTTTATAAAGAATGAGTTTTGATAAATCAAAGACTCATAACAAGATTTTATCCGATTGCCTTGATTTTGGGCGCAAAATTTTCGGAAAAATCAGGGCTATAATCGGATGCCATCAGACAAATTATTAAATAAGCATATCGCCTGACAATGTTCTATTTTAAGCGAAATTCAAGAAAGATATCAAGTTTATATATGTCTCGGACATGAAATGACAAGGGGAATTTGAATATTGATATTTTGGGAATATTTGGCAATGTTTGCAGCACTTTGTTTGTCCTTGTGACATGTTTCCTCCTCCTCAATTTTGGCAAATTGCTCCAAGTCAGAGTCAGAGGTGATATGATATATGATATTGGACTGCTGTGGAATTTTCCCAGGAGCATTCTGATTACATAATATCTCTGAAAACAAGTTGAATCACTTGAATCTGACTTGAAATAGCTGAGTTATATGCTTTTTAAGCTTAAATTGACATGTTTAGGCCGATTTTCCCACATAATTGATGCCATCACTTTCCCCTGATCACATAATCGTGTAGAGAGCAAAAAATGGGATTTATGGGTGGCAGGATGATGAAATTTGGCCAAGAACTGGCTGAGATATGGGCAATTGTTTCTAATAGGAAGGTTTTTACCGCGGTGTTGATGGATGAATCAATCAATGAATGAATGAATCAATCAATTTTCGGCCTAAGTCCTGGGTTTATAAAGAA